>CM074721.1:303954107-305202232 GCA_037306005.1 Rhinophrynus dorsalis | reverse complement strand
AGACAAAAAGAAGGGAAAAGGGTTCAGACCCTCTAACAGCACATCTCTTTATAATCCATTTCCAAAAACCCCATATATATTTATGCTCACCAGAACCAAAACTGTTAAATGCACATCTGGAGTCAAATGATCATCTCCCAGGGATCTCCTCCACATGGACTCTGCATTTACAAGGTACGAGGGTTGTTATGGACTAGATTTATTACATTTAAAAAATCATCCAAAATAAAATAATAATTTTTGATTATTTGCTATATTAAAATAACGTCCCAACGCGTTTCTTGTATAAAATTACACTTTCTAAAGGGTAAAGTGAAGAATATAAAATTGGAATATGAATCAACATTGAAAACATTATTTACCTTTATAGATTCCCCTGTATATCCCATGATCTTCTCAGTGGATGTTCTAGAGCTGACTACTTCCGGTTACATATGTCAGTTCCTGTCTAACCGGAACTTGCAGATCTAGTCAGCCTCATGTGTTCCAACTATGGAATGCACCATTAGGTGATATGGTATACGTAACTCGTTCCAATTCAAATAAAAAACTAAACGGTCCAAACCCCAGTGCACATCCTTATAATAATAGCAGCTGCAGTCTTACTTTAACTCCATTTTTTAGTGGCTATAACAATCTCTATTTAGAGATCTTAAAATTAATTCCTTTTTCCTAAAAAAACACTTTCATTGCATGGGATTTATAGGGTTAACAAATCACAACACATATTTCAGATAAAAATGTATACTTATAAACCTAAACCAACCAACATATATAGAAAATCAAACTAGATAAAACAAAATCCAAGATGTAAAAATACATTGCATCATCTCATTTTCAGTGCCTTTTTCTTAGAATTATATGATTCATATTATAATATTCAATTCTATTGAATTCCTTGATCCCCATATTCATCTCCAAATGTTCCTATATGGATATCATTAGGAACATCAGAGTCATGTTCTTATTAAAATATATATTGAAAAATGAGTAATGATACTCATCTTGGATTTTGTATGTTTTATCTAGTCGATTTTCTATATATGTTGGTTGATTTAGGTTTATAAGTAGAAATTTTTATCTGAAATATATGTTGTGATTTGGAGTTAACCCTATAAATCCCATGAGATGAAAGTGGTTAGTGGTGTGTTCCATAGTTGAAACGCATGCGGCTGACTCAATCTGCAAGTTTCGGTTAGACAGGAATCTGCAGTAATCAGCTCTAGAACGTCCACGGGGAAGATCATGGGATATACAGGGGAATCTGTAAAGGTAAATAATGTTTTCAAAGTTGATTCATATGCCAATTTTATATTCTTCACTTTAACCTTGAGAAAATGAATGATAGTAAAGTGATAAAGTGATAGTAATACTTCATTTTAGGTTTATTTTATTTTGTAGGTATTAAAAAATCATTAAGAACAATATTAGTCATGTCTCAAACCTTTATGGTTCGAGAGAGATTTCCAAGTAAAGTTTCCCTCTCACTGATCGAAACGGTCAAGTCTGCCATCTAGCTATCAGATTTGGAATCCGGCTCGCAGACCAGCCGGAGGCTCTTCAGTAGAGCCGAGATCACAAGATATAAAAATAACTACTTCATTGGAATGGTGTACAAAGTGTGCTTGCAAACCAGGCACACTTTGTACACCATTCCAATTAAGTAGTTATTTTTATATTTTGTGATCTCTGCTCTGCTGAAGAGCTGCCTCCGGTCTGCGGACCAGATTCCAAATCTGTCAGCTAGAGCGCTGACGTCACTGAGGGGTAAACTTTGCTTGTGAATATCTCTCAAACCATTATGGTTTGAGAGATAAGACCAATATTGTTCTTAAGGATTTTTTTAATGCCTAGAAAATAAAATAAACCTAAAACAAAATATTACTATCACTTTAATAAATCTAGTACATAACAATCCTTGAAACTTGTGAGAGAGCTGAGTCCATGTGGAAGAGATCCTGTGAGATGATCATTTGACTCCAGATGTGTATTTAACCGTTTTGGTTCTGCTGACCATAAATATATAGGAAGTTTTTGGAAATTGATTATAAACAGATGTGCTCTTAGAGGGTCTGCTCCCTTTTTCCCTTCTTTTCGTCTACTTAGAATTGATCTGACCACCCACATCCGCAATTTCATAACAGTGCTACTGTCATGATACTGCGTGGTAGTAGGCTTAGACTTGGGTGCTACTGATGGTTTGGGGCTGTGTAGTCTTCCCACTTTTGGAGACTTAGCTGCTTCCCCCACAACCATTTGTACAAGAAGTACAACTCCAGTAGCTGGAAAAATGCTGCTGGGTCTGTGAGTAAGGGACAGTCCATATGAAACTTGTTTAAGTCCATTCATCTTTAACCCCTTAACGACCAATGCCTTGCCTGGACTGGCACGGTTGGCCGGCACTTAAGGACCCGTGACGGTCCTGGCATGTCATGAAGTACAGCCCTGAACCGGAAGTTTAAAAAAAAAAAAAAAGAATGCCCCAGGGTCCTCAAGTGCCGACAGCACATGCACATGCTGGTCCTTAAGGGGTTAAGACCATCTCTGTTTTTCCTTTTTTTGTCATTGTTCTTGCATGTTGCGTTATGTTCTTAACCCTTTGTGTGCCAGCCTTATAACATTCACAATGTGAGCTTGAAAGCCAACCTCATGAATTTTACAAGGTTGTTTACAAACGTCTCTTCACTTCCTGTGAAGGAACACATTTGAAACTAGGGAAGGACAGTGTGCATTAAAAATAAAGATTATATGGGATCTATAGATTCAGCATGAAAACTAATCATAATAAACAATCACACCTCATTGGTGGCCTCAGATCTGAATAAAAAGTTGTGTGTCAGAGCGTTTCCATCACATTGCTTTTCAATGTGTTGGACACACTTCTGGCACTCACACATACACTGCTTCCCAGCTTTGTTCCAGTGTCCAACTGTATGCACAGAAGCATGTATACACTGCCTGACACCCCAACCTTGTTCCACTGTCCCATGTTAGCCATAGAACTACATTTACACTGTCTGCTTCCTCAGATGTGTTCCTCTGATCATCATCATAGAACCACACACAGTCTGTTTCCTCAGCCGTGTTCCACTGGTAATCACCAAACTGCTTATACACGGATAGCTTTGCCTTGTTCTACTTTCTCACTGGTAACCAAAGAACCACTAATGCATGGTCTACTACCCCGGCCATGTGCCTCTGGTAGCCACAGAAGCGCATTCACAAGTCTTGCAGATAGACCCCTGAGGAAGTGATAGTGTATCACGTAACGCGTAGGGTGAGAGTATTGTTTTTATTCATTTTTGGAGATCATTGTATATCGATTGATTATTCATTTCTCATTTTTTAGCACTATTGTGTGCATATATATATATATATATATATATATATATATATATGAGTTTTATGAGATTTTCCTCTTTTTTAGTAATAAAATTTATTATCAACAAAGAACCATTTGGTATGGTGTGTGGTCCCTATAAGTATTAGTGGCCCCCAGTTGTTTAAGGGTACTTATTACTCCTATACCTATACCCCATTGATATACCAGCTCTCATCAGATATAGAGTGCAAGTTGGAGTTTTTGAGGCGGTGCATCATCTCCATCTACTCTGGGTGAGGTGGAATACTAGGAATACATTGGGGAGATCTGTGGACGATCCTGAAAGGAGTGATACAGATACCCGCACTGGGGGTGATCCATTGGAGGCTTTTTCACAGAGAGGCCGGTTTAGCCTCAAGAAAATGTGAGTAGATATTCAGCTAGCTCACAGGTGATTATTCTTTGGTGGAGGATTTCATATTTTGGCATTACAGTCTACACTTAGAACGTGTGCGCATCTCTTTCCTTTGTTTTTTCCCTATTTTGTTTCAGCCTGGAAACTCCACAGGGAAATAAAATGCTGATTTGTGCCTTGTCTGTCTGTGCTGCTTCTAGAGCAGTAATTCTCAACCAGAGAGCCGTGGCACTTTAGTGTGACACAGGCATCCACTTAGGGTGCCCCCATTTTTCCATAAATATTTTGCCAAAATTATGAACATTGACTTAAACATTTATATGGATAGTAATATGTACAATTTGTTTTTATTATTCTGAGCCAAAGAGCTTAGAATTACCATATTTATATAATTGTAACCTACATTACACCCTTGAGAAATCCTATAATGTAAAAGGCCAGATGTATGTTTGTCCGATGCAGTCATGCACAGTAGACACTTCCCAAATGCACAGAATGCTTGCCCATGCGCACGAGCTTTTAAACTAGTTACGTATAATGTGTTAGGGGTGCCTTGAAAATCCCAGACTGAGTGTTTAAGGCGCCTTAAGGAAAAAAAATTGAAAACCACTGTTCTAGCGTCAGCACACACTGATTGTCTAAAATACTGGGAGTTGCACTATGCAGGTATATAAAGCACTGTTTGCTACACAAGACTATAAGACCCAGAATGCTCTATTTGAAGCATCAAAACTTGAGTAAAAAAAGTAAGGCATTCTTGTGCTGTTTTATAAGGTTCAATTGGTGAAATTTAATGAAAAATTACACGTTACAATTTATGGATGTGTTTGTACAATTTTATATATTAATAAAATATGACGTATTAGTGCAACTATTTACAATGTTGACTACTTTGCAATTCATGTCTGGTCTTGACTGAACATAAATTAAACAGTATCCAGATAAAACAAACTGCTCTGAGTTTAGTCACTCTTTATGTAATCGTGTTTGAATAATTGCTGACAATCTGTGTTGTAACTTTATATTTTGCCAGCAATTGACTAAGGCATTTAACTATAAATCTGAAAACGGTTTTAACTATTTTCTGTAGGATTTTTCCTGTTTTACAAATAAGAAATTCCTTGGCAACTAATAACTGTTAGATCTTTGTGTACACAGAGAAAACTGATATATTTCACTTTGAGTGTCAGAGATGTGTCCAATGCATGGTGCAGTCGGTTTGCCCTAAGTCGGTCTGTTATTCATAGAATAATACCAAGCCACTAACAGTCAATCCAGTTCCTACAACATGCAAGTGTTTACCTACTGTCATAATTACACTTTAATTATCTTCTCTAATCATATTTACCTTTCTTTTCCACCATTCAAAATATGTGATTATTACCTTACAGTGTGTCAAACATGTGACCTTTGCTTTGTGGTTTAAACTTTAAAATTATCAAATCTTTATAGTTTATTTAAGCATTTTAAGCAGTTCTTCCTTACACACTTATTTTCCTTTACAGGTCAGCCTAAAGTGTTACTGTGTACGACTGACAGTTTAAATACAATGTAGAGAGTGGAAGGACTATCTAGCACAATGCATAGAGATGTCAACTTTAGAGAGCCACATTTTTTTGTGATCAAGAGCTGAATTGCGAAACTTGTGATATACCTTGTTTCCATGCAGCACTTAGGTGTGTTTGGAAATGTCTGACTTTTTGGAGAGGAGGTATACGGAAACATGGAAACGTTTTGATATTCTTGCATACCACCATAAGGAGTTGTCCTTTAATGTTCTAGAATTGGATACAGGCAGTTATATCTCTTGGAAACTCAGAGGGGATGTTCTTTGGCTTTATTATCCTGTGAGTTATGTTCAGCAGGTTTTAAGCTGGCTCATTAGCTAGGAAGAGCACCATACTACAATATTTAACCAAGTGTAAGTCTTTCTGAGATACATCTTATGAAATGTCTCTAAATACCATATTCTTCTGGTGGAACCTTTCCTTCAGTTTTATTTCCAGTGTGTCTGTTTTGGGAGCCAAACCTTAATAGGTAGAAAGGAGATTCTTCTGATCTTTTATGAGATTGTCTTCCAGATGTTCCAGAGATCTGTTATAGTACCAGTGGTGATAATCGCTGCCCGTAGTGTTGCCATTCAGGAATCCATGTCCTCTCAAATTGTGCTCCTTAACTTGGTGAGGATACTCTGCCTGGTAACTATAGTTATAAGGGCAGCCTCTAAGTTTTCAATCAAAGGCACGCCTGAATTTTCAACAACAGAATGCTGGTAGATACTGGAACATGTATCTGTACATCCAACATAGCAGGTTCACGATCTTGGCAATCTTCACTTACCTTGAAGAGGGTTTTCTGATGTGCCCCATCCACCTCATAAAAATAATGGGTTTAGACTCCATCTCACAGCTGATACATCCAGTCAAACTGCAAAAGGCTCCCACTTCCCTCATACTGCAGTTATTGTGGACCTACTAGGTTGGTGGAAGGAGAATTATTACATCCTTTAAAATTTATTATATTCCTTAGGTATGTGAGATAAATATTAAAGTAAAACTATTACATAAGATGCATTCATACAGAGATGGTTCTACCAGAAGAAATCACATCTCACATATAGATGAGTTACACATTGCTGAGGTCTGTATATCCTTTAACAAATATGGGTCGCATGGGACCAATACAAAGATTATCTGTCTGACATGCAAACATACAGTTGGTCCGTCTCTAAATTCTAAGCAAATCAAGTTTGAAATACAAAAATACACATGTAATGCTTACCAGAATGCATCCTCTTAAGATGCAAGATTGCAGTGTTCCAGACCGGAAAGCAGGCACTTCAGCTGTTCATATGCTGCATAATGGAATCAGAAAATGCTTCTCTGTTTAAAAACTTGAAACTGCAAGTTTGCTGTGCATGCTTTCCAAGAGTGGACTGCACATTGAATCTCAATGCTACCTGCCTGAAGGATTTAAAGATCATGGCAACAAAATAATAATGGTTTAGCAAAATTAAAGGGGAAAGCATCCAGAAAATATGTCTACTTCCCCAGAACAAAATCAAACTTAAAAAGCAAAATCTGCTTCAGAAAATGTGACCTACTAAAAGATGATAAAATAGCTACAAAACTTAGAAGCTATGCAGGACGTAACAAGTTATCACAAACAGATACCACAAAACTATTCATGGAATGCATGAGGAAAGTTGCAGGAAATTAAATGCCATACTAATTTAAAGCGGAACTACCACCCTTAAAAAATGTTGTATCAAATAATCCCCCATCTGGCGACTAGCTGCTCAGTAGTGCTAGTCGCCAGAATTCTTACCCGTTCATGAGAATGATCCACTACTCCAGGACTGAGAGGCAGGACAGAGCACGGACATCTTTCCATAGTGACGCCCGCGTGCCTGCTCTGTCAGTCCCAGCCAGATCTAGGAGGCGACAGAGCAGGTGTGTGGATGTCACTATGGAAAGATGACCATGAAGCTTTTTTTTTGCTTTTTTTTTTAACATTAATATTGATTCAGGGGTCCCTGAGCGGAATGGAGACCCCTGAATTCCATGATGTGCCAAGACCGTCATTAGTCCTTAACACAAGTTTACCCATGATGGTCCTGGCACGTCATGTATCCTTAACCCCTTAAGGACCCTTGACTGTCCTGGCACGTCATGGGTTGGCGAGCCATAAGGACCCATGATGTGCTAGGACTGTCATGGATTTCAGGACTCCCCATGCGGCTGTACTCCGTTCGGGAAACCCTGAACTGGGATAGCGCATTTAAAAAAAAAAAAAAAAAAAAAATGGTCCCTGGTTCTTAAAGCAGAAGTATCATGCTTGGACAACCAAAGCCAGTATGTTAGCTATCCCTTAAATAAACTTGGATTTTCAGTCAAATCAAGTAACTCAGTCAAAGAAGTAATTGTATATTCTAAAATCCGACCCGTTATTTGACCGAAGAGAAGGAGACTGCAGCCATCTTGCCTAAAATCTTGTACTGCGCATGCTCCAACTCTCCCTGAGCCTGTCACTCAACAGTGCAGTCTCTACCCACAGCCGTCTTTTTTTTTTTTTTTTTATTATGGTGTGCTGAGATTTCCTGACAGCGCTTGAGGCTAGGAGCGCACCAGGTCATGTGGCTCTAAGGAGGATGACTCAGGAGGTATCATAAGGCTGGTGGGAGTTACAAAGGAGCCATTCGGCTCCAGAGTGGTCATGCTTGCTGCACTTTCACAGGGGTAAAACGTCGTCAGGTACTTATTTTGATTGCATTTTATTCATTAAGGCCAGATTTTTTAAGAAACTAAATACACAGCACAAAAGAACGATTGAAAAGACGTTGATTGAGACAAGGTCATGTTGGGATGGCAGTTCCGCTTTAAGTGCTGACCGCATGCTTGTGTGGCCAGCCTTTAAGGGGTTAAATAAAATATTTTTGACTATAATCTTACTTTCTCCATAAATCACTTTGGGGTTTTTCTCATTCTGTTGCTGTAAACCGTAGTTAAAGGGATAGTAATGTTTCATAATAAAAGCAGCTCTAATTAATCATCATAGTATTTGGACTTTGGAGAGTGTTATTTCAATTCTGTCAGAGTTGTAGTTCCAGAGTAATTCAATGACAAAGTGTCCCCCTCCCGTCCCTTTTACTGATGTAACACTGCTCAGCCAGAGCAGAAATGCCCAGGTAGACTGCAGAGAGGGACAATCTTCAATTAAGATAAGGGGAAAAACCTGAAAAACATGTCAAAGGGGGCAGGGCTTTCATTGTTCTCATAGGAAGAAGATTGTCCCCTTCTGTTATCTGTCTGGTCTATGAACTGGATTCCACATCTGAGAAGAGATGGCTTACACTAGGTAAAAGGGGCAGGAGGGGAAACTTTGCTTGTGAATATCTCTCAAATCATAAAGGTTTGAGAGATAAGACTTATATCATTCTTCATGTTTTTTTAATGCCTACAAAATAAAATAAAGATAAAATGAAGTATTACTATCCCTTTAAGACATCACAGATAACTCGGTCTGTGTATCTCTATTTTTGTCTTAAAGGGATAGTAATACTTCATTTTATCTTTATTTTATTTTGTAGGCATTAAAAAAACATGAAGAATGATATAAGTCTTATCTCTCAAACCTTTATGATTTGAGAGATATTCACAAGCAAAGTTTCCCCTCCTGCCCCTTTTACCTAGTGTAAGCCATCTCTTCTCAGATGTGGAATCCAGTTCATAGACCAGACAGATAACAGAAGGGGACAATCTTCTTCCTATGAGAACAATGAAAGCCCTGCCCCCTTTGACATGTTTTTCAGGTTTTTCCCCTTATCTTAATTGAAGATTGTCCCTCTCTGCAGTCTACCTGGGCATTTCTGCTCTGGCTGAGCAGTGTTACATCAGTAAAAGGGGCGGGAGGGGGATACTTTGTCATTGAATTACTCTTGAATTATAACTCTGACAGAACTGAAATAACACTCTCCAAAGTCCAAATACTATGATGATTAATTAGAGCTGCTTTTATTATGAAACATTACTATCCCTTTAAAGAATTATATTACAGAACGTGTAGTATAGCCCTGCCATAATGTATGTGCATACTGTGGTGCTTTGGCTGAGAAGAAACTCCTCACTCTTTATATTATTTAAAGGGACAGTAACGTTCAGATATAAAGGCAGATCCAATTCTTCATTATATCCTTTTTATAATGCTCTGTAGTGTTCTAAACATCCTTATCTGTGTAGTTTTTAGGGTAATTTTATTGTAAAGTTTCCCCCTCCCTCTCCTTCTTCATACATCACTCTTCTTCTTAAGGAAAACTATGCCCCCCATCCCCCTTGATGAAGGGAAGCAGGGTTTTCCCTTATGCTGACACAATATTATCCCTCATTGCTATCCGTCTGGACCAGCTTTCTGATCTGAAGGTAGAATAGTGGTGTATGGAAAAGGGGCAGGAGGGAGAAACTTTGTAGTTTTATTGTAATAAAACTACACCAAAATGGATGTTTAGAATGATACAGAGCATTATAAAAAGGTGTACTGAAGAATCGGATCTGACTTTTTATCTGAACATCACTGTCCCTTTAAACGCACATAAAACTTACTGATGTCCTTTTTAACTCCTGGATGCTGGAGAGGTCTCCAATGCATTGTTTACAAAGTGCTAGAGAAGTTATAGATGCACTGGGCTTCAGGACATCATTTCACATTTGAGGGAAAAAAAAAAAATCATATGTTAGTCCAAATGCTGATGAAGCTTTATGTAATTGACACACAACATTTCAGTTAATAAGCTAATTACAAAACACACATAGATGTGTTTTTAGAAACCACACATTATGTTGTGATAGTTTTTCCACTTACAGCGTTTTTGGAAAATTTGCCAAAACTGTATTTCTGTAGAATGTAGAACCATTTCCTTGACCTTAAGCACAACTATCATGAAGAAAACGAAAACAAATTACCCACATCTTAACCCCTTAACGACGCACCTTGCGGTCCGTTAAGGACCACGGAGCATTTTTTTTTTTTTTTTGCGGCTGAGTTCCGGACTCCCCGAACGGCGTGCAGCCGCGAGGGGAGCCCGGAATTCCATGACGGCCCAGTTCCGTCATGGGTCGTTAAGTGTATAACAACCCATGACGGAACAGGACCGTCATGGGTCCTTAAGTTGTTAATGCTGTGGGGATTTAGTAATTTGTGAACACTGCTCTCAGCTGCAGGAGTAGCCAGGGCCGGCGCTAGCATAAGGCGGCTTAGGCAGCCGCCTTAGGGCTCCGCAGCGGAGGGGCGCCGAAACGGGAAGATTTTTTTTTTCATCTAATTAGTTACGTTGTGTCTCCCCACTGCCTGCAATGATGGCAGCCACGGGGCCGCGTGGAGCATGCTGGTGTCTTCCTTCCTCTGTCCGGAGGCCAGTGCAGCTTTAAAACTGGCGCCCAGATTGAGGAAGAAAACCCCAGCATGCACCGCGCAGCGTCTCCGCGTGTGATGCGGTCCCGGCTGTCATCAGTGCGGGCAGTGTGGAGAAGAAGAGAAAGGCATAAGGAGGTACACAGGGGGAAGACAGAGAGGTACGGGGGGGGGAAGCGGTACAGAGGAGAGAAAGAGGCACAATGGGGGGGGAGAAGGAGAAAGAGAGGTGCAAGGGGAGAAAGAGGCACAAAGCGGTGAAAGAAGTACATGGGGAGAGAGGCACAAGGTGGGGTGAAAGAAGTACATGGGGAGAAAGAGGCACATAGGGGTGAAAGAGGCACAAGGTGGGGTGAAAGAGGCACAGGGGGGTGAAAGAGGCAGAAGGTGGGGTGAAAGGCACAGGGGGGTGAAAGAAGTACATGGAGGAGAAAGAGAGGTGCAAGGGGGAGGAAGAGGTACAAGGGGGGAGAGGTATAAGTGGGAGAAAGAGGTGCAGTGAGTGAAAGAAGTACAAGGGGGGAGAAAGAGAGATGCAAGGGGGAGAAGGCACAAGGGGATGAAAGAAGTACATGGGATGGGAAAGAGGTGCAAGGGAGTGAAAGAAGTACAAGGGGGGAGAAAGGTGCAAGGGGGAGAAGGCAAAAGGGGGTGAAAGAAGTACATGGGGTGAGAAAGAGAGGTGCAAGGGGCGAAAGAGGCACAAAGGGGTGAAAGAAGTACAAGGGAGGCAAGATGCAGAGAAATATATTATTTTGCCTCTTTCTCCCCCCCGCCTCTCTCTCTTTATTCTATTCTTAACTCTTCCTCCCTCTTTCCCCTTTATCTTTTTACCCCCTTGCCTCTTTATTCCACTTGTTATCCCTTATTTTCCTCCCTCTTTCTCCTCATATTGCTTTTGTCTCTCCTCTAGCATCCTTCCCTTGCCTCTTTATCCCTCAACTTGCCCCTTTCTCTTTATCCCCCCTTCTTGCCTCTTTCTCCCTTGTGTCTTTATCCCCCTTCTTTCTCACCCTCTTGCCTTTCTCTTTATCCCTCATCTTGCATCCTCTCTATCCTCTTCTTGCTCCTTTATCCTTCCTCTTGCATCCTCTCTATTCCCTCTTGCTCCTTTATCATTCCTCTTGCATCCTCTCTCTTTCTCCCCTTCTTGCCTCTCTCCCCTTCTTTCCTCTCTATTTCTCCCCTTCTTTCCTCTCTCTTTCTCTCCTTCTTTCCTATTTCTGTCCTTCTTGCCTCCCTCTTTCTCCTCTTCTTGCATTTCTTTTTTCTCCCCCTCTTGTGTCAATGTGTAGGGTAATGAGGGAGAGAGCAGGTGGCAATGTGGAGGCCTGTGAGGGAGAGAAGAGGCAGCGAGAGGTCCAAGAGAAAATCCCCACGCACCAATTGTGCTGTGACATCCCTGTGTCACCACACTGGACTTGTTTGAATTTTCAGCAGCCGTTAAGCACTTAGTGCTCAGTGCTCATGGAGGAGCTGCGCCAGGAAGAAGAGGAGCACAATATTAGCAGCAGGCAAGTCAGCACATAGCTATTTTATTTGTGTGCATAGAGGGCAGATTATGACAGTGCTTAGCTTTGCGAGAGACACAATCTTTCAGTGATTGTCATGATATTAATTGTAATATCTGGCAACCTGTAATTTGATTACATGTAATATTAGAATAAGAGTGATATGTTTTCATACTACATTGCATAAGGGGGAATCACCATTAATGTTTAAGTGACAGGGCCATTTTTAAGGGTAGGGCACAATGGGCACCATTAACAAGGGGGTATTATCATGCCTCCACCATTACCCATGCTGAGGGAAGGGACATTTAGTGTCAGAGAAGCAAACTGGCAGGCCTGGAGATCATTTTCTGTGACAGGTGTGCTCACACAGATTAGAGATGCAGTACAAAGTCAGGAACCCAGATCACAAGAGGGTCCTGGATTGCCCCCTACTGCATACATTTGTCCCAAAAAACTGTATGTGTTACCAGGGTACCCAGGCTGCTACTGTTAGGCTGCTGAAGGCTTCAGGGCAGGAATCTGCTCTCCTTGTGATGTGGCCTTCAGTGCGTCCATTGGAAAACCTGACCATGTGTGAATCCAAAAGGAATTATATTATATATATATATATATATATTATATATGAACTCACACACATTCAGTGGAGGGGACTGGTGGCGGCTGGGGGGGGGGCATCAATATGCACCTTCACCTATGTAGACAAAAATCCTTGCACCGACACTGGGAGTAGCTGCTTTATAATCTTACTTGTATAACTATGTGTACAGGTCCACCCGAAGCTTCTGGTCACACCACCTGCAGGTGGGTATGACGTATTGGCAGACAAAAGGTGTCACCATCTGCCTTTCTCTAGCACCCAGCATCAGTTATGGGTTACAGAAGCCCAGGGATCCTGGATCCGGAGGGATGAACATTTATAAAGCTGCTACTTCTTGAGAGGCAGTCCCACAAATCAGATAATAATAAAAGATGTTGATTTAACATATTTATGCATTATTTTTTTGTTTGTTACCCTTTGAGATAATTCTTCAAAGAAAATGAAATCATTTAAATGAAAGGCTTAACCTTGTAAAGACTAAAAGGATGTACAGTGCTTTGCTTTGCTCACGCCTCTAGTCCAAGGTTTAATTTCAGCTTTAGAACATTAGTCTTGTGATCATTATTAGCCTTAAGGAACCCTGCTCATATGGAGCCAGATCACTTGCATGTTGTCTTATTTCCTGTTTTCCCTTGTTTTTAGTTTTCTTAGGACTTTAATTTGAAGTCTGTTTCCTTCCACCCACAAAAAACCCTATTGTTAATCCCATAATGGACTGAAAAAATGAGTTTTCTCCACTGCCTTTTTTTCTAATCAGACAAGCTGTTATATAATTTGTGGAATTTTCTAATCAGTAACCTCCTTGGGGGAGACGTTGGAATAAAAACCTTTATGAATGGATGTAGTTTATGTAGTTATCCAGCTGTTTGCAATCAGCAGCTGTACAGCCACAACAGATTTTTAAATAATAACGACCAGTAAGGGAGAGAGCTTTGGCTAGTTTGTACCCATCAGGTAGAACTATGGAATATTTTTACTTCAAGGAAAGAAAAAAAAAATTGAGTGCATTCAGACTTTTCTCCCATGAGCTATTCCCTTTCCTGCTAGCTCCTTGAACATTACTCTTTCACAGAATGAAGCCAGCTAGCCAGATACTTATTGTGTGTGACCAAATCCATGCAATAACATACTTCCCAACATTTCAAATGGCCAATGGGGACACTCATTTTAGAGGGCATGACTGGTGGGCAGGGTATTTCAAATATTTTTTTAGATTACTTCATGTTCTTTTCATAGCTCTTTGTATAACTGAATATTTTTTTTAAGTATTTTATTTATGCAAAGAGGTCTCAACCACATTGAGAAGCAGGTGAGCACAGACTCTAGGGGCAACCTGTCCCTGGGTGCTCTAAATGGTTCAAACCCAATATTAGTGAAATTGGAACCCCTTTATTTGTCACTGTTTCTGAATTTCTGTTTGATTGAGAGTATTTGGTTTATTGAGCAAAAAACTAGTATTGGTTATTGGTTATAGGTTAGTGGTTTGGCCATTCTTTGGATACTTCTCTGGAACTGAATACGTTAAACGCCCATTTATATCAATGGGAACTTTTATTTCTTGACTTTGCCTTTATACACAAGACCAAGTGATTTCAGAATCTGGAAGTGAAAATTGAAACTTATCGTGTGTAAATGACTGGCATATTCCTCAAGGTCTGTGCATTGATAAGAACATGGATATTGTAATTCCTACCTACCAAACTACCAGTAGTTTGAGAAGACAGAAGGTGGGAAAGAATTAGAATTGTATTTACTCAGATATACACGATTATGTATAGCTAGAATATTATAGACACATAATTGACCATTCAAGGGAAATGTCATTACAGCATTGATGTCTCATTTTAATTTATTTACATTAAGAAAGTGAAACTAAGGTAGGTATCTGAAACTAATACAGGGGAAGGGAATTGTTTTCACAGAGCAGTTAGTTGTTACAGCTTACCTTGGTTTCAGCATCATCTACAGGCGCGAGACTTCAAGCATGCAGCAGGCCTCTTTTTTATGTGTTTGCTTCCTGTAGTCTCCCCCTACCTACTTCCTCCTACCTACTTCCTGTGGAGGGGTTTAAAAGGCAGACTGAGTCCTGACTCAGTTGCCCTTGCGTTGTTGTTCATAGCAGTTCTATTACATTGGGCTCTGTGTATGACCTGGCTAGTCTTCCATCCAAGCTGGTGCTGACCTGTGGCTCTTTCTGACTATTCTTTTTCTTATCCCTATAGTGGACACCCAACCTGGTGCAGACCTGTGGCTCTGACTGACTACCTGAACTGTGTATGACCTGGCTTGTCTGACTACCCCCTCTGGTGCTGACTTATGGCTCTGTCTGACTACTCTTAAGTTTGTTTCTTGTACCTAGCAGACACCCAACCTAGTGTGGACCTGGGGCTCTGGTAGACTAGCTCCGATACTGACTGCAGGCGTGAGTCAGGTATTCCTTTCCTTATACTGACTGCAGGAGAGAGTCAGTTATCCATTTCCTTATACTGACTGCAGGCGTGAGTCAGATATCGCTCCCTACTGACTGCAGGCGTAAGTCAGAGTTCGCTTCCTACTGACTGTAGGCGTAAGTCAGAGTTCACTCCATTCTGACTGCAGGTGTGAGTCAGATATCACTCCCTACTGACTGCAGGCTTGAGTCAGTATGCCCGCTACATTGGATCAAGATCCTGTGTTCCTGCGCCTATTCCTAGTTCCTGCTGAGATTACCAGTGGCTAAGGCCTAGTCTCTAGCACTGTGGTTTAGCCTTGCAGCCTATTATTCCTGATAGCAGGGTTGCTGGCTTTAACCCTTTGCCTGTTCCTTTGTGTATATATATGTATATATTTTCTTTGTTCATTTTGTCAATAAAATTGCATTAACTATACCGTACTGACTCCTGAACTTTTCTGGGTATCTGTGACATTAGTTGCCCATCAGTGAACTAATAAAATGATTCTGATGTATTCCACTGTAAGTGATAACTTTATGGATTCACTTCAATAGGAATCTGTGAACTACAACCAGTGATAACATTTATCACCTGCCATAAAAACCATCCCAAATCAAGGTAGGTCAGTATAACTTGAAGGTTCATTTGATAGCTTCTCTCTGTACTAAAACAGCACCAGAAGATTCTATTCTTTCATTTAGAGTGTGGAGACAATTCTGTGGAGCTGCTGTAGCTATGGTACGGAATTGCAGGCAGTACAGAGAAAGAGTTCACGTCCACAGAGATTCATGTTTGTGAATCCTGTGACACAGGTAGTGACTATCTAGCATTCAAGGGGGTTAAAATGCTGCAGTTAAACCAATGGGAAATTCAGTACTGGCGGTTTATTGTGAGTTTTTTATTTTTCCCCCTCAACGATTTCAGTTTGTTTTGCAATTGAATTGTTCACGTTATAGGTCACATTAAAGGTGGAAAAAGTTCTGACGTGATTTATCTTTGTCTCATTCTTTAACATCACAAGAACCTGGCATTTTAACAGGGGTGTGCAGACTTTTTATATCCACTGTATGTGTGTGTATGTATGTATGTATGTATGTGTATATATATAATATAAATACAAAATCTGCTTGAATAAGCACTCACGCTTAATATCAAATTACCGGGTGCTCCAGAAATATAACTCCATATATAATAACAAGCTGGGCACTCACGGATTTTTCTTAACAAAAACCAATTTAATGGTAATACAACTGCAACGTTTCGGTCCACAGATCGGGACCTTTGTCAAGCAAAGGTCCCGATCTGTGGACCGAAACGTTGCAGTTGTATTACCATTAAATTGGTTTTTGTTAAGAAAAATCCGTGAGTGCCCAGCCTTTTATTATATATAATATAAATATATATGTGTATATGTGTGTGCGTGTATGTATATATATATATATATATATATATATATATATATATATATATATATATAAATATGAGTAACATATAATATAAATAAAAAACGTGAGTGATACTTGCATATTCATATCTTGGCAAAATGCTAAGAATAATATACATTTACTGTCCTGCATTTCCAAGCTGTCTACTGCGTGAAAGACAGGGATTTAAAACAAATTATTAGAGTCTCTCTAACATGGCAGCTTCTGCTGTGTTTAGCAATGTAAGCACTTTTTTATTTATGTTAGCATATTGTCTGCTGGTGAGGACCACCTGGGTGCTAGCTGTCAGTATGTGCTTCATGTTCTCTTTCTCACGGATTCACTGGGGGGAATGCACATCCCACAGTGAGAACAACCTCTTTAAATAGTATATTATTCTTTAGAGCCTTTTATCATTCTCAGAAAGATTATAAACATGAACCAGGTTCTGGTGATCTATTTGCTTCATATCATTCTAATGGACATTGGACATTTTGAATATGCATCGTCTGATATGAACAGTTAGTCTGTATGACTGCTGTGTGGGGGAGGACTGTTGGTATCGGTAAGTATTTTCTTAGGAAAAATATATATTTCACTGTCATCCAATACAGGTCACTGGTACTCTGGGAGGCGATTCGCCCCTTTAATAGGCAGGAACAATTATGCAAATGATTGCAGGGGGCGGAGCCTCCCCTCCTACTTAAGCCACCTTCAGGCCAGAGCCACTAGATTGATTTGTTCCTGGGTGCTGTGCACACCAGGTAGAGAACATCTATGCATTCAACTTAGTATTTTGTTATTTTTTTATTCAAATATGGAATGCCACCATTAGGAGGGTGACCATGGCTGTGAATTGCCCTCTTTAAAGTGGCTGGTGCAGCTTCCAGGGATTTTCTGTGGACCTTATGCCCTGAAGAGGGAACAGCTTGAGTTAAGCAGCTTCCCTACTGGGGAATTTACCTCTGGTTTATTCCTTCTTCATCATGGTCACCTGAAGACTGAAGTCCTGCAGGAAAGGTGAGCCACCCATTGAGTGCTGAAGGTCCACTTGTCCCCACAGTGTCCCTTTGCTGGGCTTGTATTTGGGAGTTTGCTTTGCACTCCAGCACTCATAGGGTGTTTTTATTTGCATTTCAATGATTTAATGCAGTTTCTGTGGTATTCTCTGGGTTTTGGAGCTTTGACTAGTGTTTATTTATGTGTTTAATACATGTTTGGGCACTTTTTAATGTTTTGTTAAACTTTATTAAAATTGGTGTTCCGCGCCTTTAAGCGCGTCTTTTCCCGCTCAGACGCTATGGCTCCTTTACTCTCTATGAGATTTCACAGTGTGGGACATATCTCTGGAACTGCTTGTCACAGCAACTTCAGTGAGGGCTCATTTTAATGCTAGGCTCCTGCTCTATCATCTGGTGTATGTTTTATAAGTATGGGGTGTTCAGGGGGGCTTCGGGCACTGTTTGGGGTACTTGTATGGGGAAAACTACATTTCCCATGAGCGCCCGGTTCGCGCTCGTTTCTGATTGGTTGTCCTGACGCCGCCATTTTGTGGTGCTCTTCCTCAGCGAGTACACTACGCAGGGACCGAGCCTTCTCTCCCCTCAACAGATTAACCCTTCGCTGGCCAGATAAGTCCAAATTTAGGCATTTCTGGGGTGAAACTTTAATCTTCCACACTTTTACTGGGTGATAGAGTTTAAAGTGGGGTATATTGACGCTGTGAGCATGTCTACTTCACTGGAGCTAGGGGCTAGACCCAAGTCAAAGGAGGATGGGGGGTCTGCTCCCCCCATGGCGTTTTGCTCCTCTTGTCACACTGGGCTATCTAGTTATAATTTGGGGGATCTATGCCCTAACTGCACTGGTCAAGATAGCAACCCTGGGCTTCCCAGCCATGCTATTGAGCCATCTTGGGTGAGGGAGTTTAAAGCTGCCACTAGGGATCTCAGATCCACTCTTCAACTCTTTCCCTCTCAGGTACAGGGGGCTCTCCAGGTCTGGCAGACCCCCTCTACAATCAGGACCTCCCTGCCTAAGCCACAGGGAGCTCCTGATGTGTCTGATTCTTCTGAGGAAGAACTATTACAGGATTCTGATGCTGAGGAACGCACTGTTATTGAGTCTAACAGGTCCATTGGGGACCCTTATGAATGTGACCCTGAAGTCTCGGCTGAGGGTCTGATTAGAGCTGTGTTGACTACGCTCAACCTTCCTCTGACTCAGGAATCTACTTATGATCCTACTGACGTTTTTCAAAAGAAACCATCTAAGCCTGTTGTTTGTTTTCCAACTAACCCTACCCTTGCCCGCCTAGTCTCTGAGGCGTGGAAGAATCCTGATAGATCCTCCTCTGTCTCCAAAAAGTTTGCTAAACTGTACCCCTTTCCTGAGACTGAGCTGGCAAAATGGGTTCATCCCCCCAAGGTGGATGCTCCTGTTTCCAGGCTATCCAAGTCTACCGCCTTGGCTGTCTCTGATGCCTCTGCCCTGCAGGATTGGACGGATAAAAAGCTAGAACTTTCTCTTAAGTCTATTTTTGCCTCCATTGGCACTGCCATGCGTCCAACATTTGCAGTGGCGTGGGTTAATAGAGCTATTGCGGCCTGGACTGAACGACTGACTGACGCAGTTCGCCAGGATGCACCAGTGTCTGAACAGTTGCAGCTTCTTGCTAATATTACTGAAGCTCAGAATTATGTTGCTGACGCTGCCTTTGATGCTGTGCGCATGATGGCGAGGGCCTCCACTGCTTCTGTGGTGGCTAGACGTGCCCTTTGGCTGAAAATTTGGTCTGCTGATACAGCCTCTAAGAAAGCCTTGCTTTCCTTGCCCTTTCAGGGGAATTTGCTATTTGGGTCTGAACTCAAAGAAATGATCAGTGAGGCTACTGGCGGTAAAAGTACTCTTCTACCCTCAGTCTTTAAGAAAAAGTTTCCAGCCAAACGCAATCGGTCCTTTCGTTCCTTTCAGACTGAGACACGCTCCTCGGCCCAAACGGGTCCTCCCACTACGCGCTCCTCCTCCAAGCCCAAACAGTCCTGGAAGCCCAAAGTGGCCCCCAAGGCCAAGACCTCCAAGACTGCTTCGGCATGACTCGCCGAACCCGGGTCCGCATCCGGCTGTAGGTGGACGTCTCCGCATCTTTCGCCGGACTTGGGAGGAGTCAGTGGCGGACCCATGGCTCATTCAGGTAGTATCAGAGGGATACAGGATTCCTTTCTCCTCCCTTCCTCCTTTTCGGTTCCATTTTACTCGTCCTTCTCAGGAACCCACAAAAAGACGTCTGTTCGACGACGCTATTCAGGATCTCTTGAACAAAGAGGTCCTGGAAGTGGTTCCTCCGGAGGACACAGGTTCAGGATTTTATTCCAACCTGTTTGTGGTGGCCAAAAAGGACGGAGGGGCTCGTCCTATTTTGGATCTCAAAGATCTCAATGCCTATGTGGTGACTTCCCACTTCCGCCAGGAGTCCCTGCGCTCTGTGATTGCCGCTATGTCTCCAGGGGAATTTCTGGCCTCCCTGGACCTTTAGGATGCATATCTTCACATCCCTATCCATCCAGAGAGCAGGCGGTATCTCCGGATTGCCTGCCACAGGGGACACTTTCAGTTTTCAGCTCTTCCCTTTGGGCTGACTTCAGCTCCTCAGGTCTTCCAGAGGGTGTTGGGTTCCTTGATAGCTGTGCTTCATCAGGACGGGGTCAGGGTGACCCCCTACATGGACGATCTCCTCCTCAAAGCTTCCTCGGCGGAGCTTCTCCACCAGCAACTGCAGAGGTGTATACACACTCTGACCCGTCATGGCTGGATCCTGAATCTGGACAAGTCGGACTTGGTCCCATCTCAGAGGCTTCTGTTCCTGGGTCTCCTGTTCGACACTCGCCAATGCATGGTGTTTCTGCCGGAGGATGTGGCTCATCAGATAGCCATCCGAGTGGCGGGGATTCTGGAACTGGACTTAGTTCCGGTACCGTAGTTGACGTCTCTGGTGGGGAAGTTCATTTCCACGATCGAAGCGGTACCATTTGCCATGGCCCATTCCAGGGAACTTCAGAGATTTGTGATCCAGACGTGCAAGAATCATCCAGATCATCAGTATCTGTCAGTCTCTCTACCTCCTCATGTGGAATCGAGTCTGCACTGGTGGTTGGATCTTTCCCATCTCTTGAAAGGGAGATCCTTTCAAGTTCCTCGTTGGACCACGATCACAACGGATGCCAGCCTTCGGGGCTGGGGTGCTGTGTTGGGTCGTTTCAGTGCTCAGGGGAAATGGGGTCTGGAGGAATCTCTTCTCTCCATCAATGTTCTGGAACTGCGTGCCGTCCGGCTTGCCCTGAAACACTGGGAATCTCAACTGACCGGTCGTCCGATCAGAGTGGAGTCCGACAACGCCACTGCGGTGGCTTACATCAACAGGCAAGGCGGCACAAGAAGCGGCACCGCCTGGTTGGAGGTCAAGGATATTTTGTCTTGGGCAGAAGATCACGTGCCTGTCATCTCTGCAGTTCACATTCCAGTCGTAGACAACGTCATGGCGGACTTTCTCAGTCGTCATACCGTCGACAGCGGAGAATGGGCTCTTCATCCAGAGGTGTTTTACCTGCTCACCCAGAGGTGGGGGATGCCGGTGGTGGACCTGATGGCCTCCAGACACAACAGGAAGGTTCCGGTGTTTTGCTCCCGGTGGAGGGACTCCCTTGCTCTAGCAGTGGATGCCTTGTCGATCCCTTGGGATTTTTCTCTGGCTTACATCTTTCCTCCTCTTCCTCTATTGATCAGAGTCATCCAGAAGTTGAAGCAGGAGCGTTGTCCTGTCATCCTGATTGCTCCAAACTGGCCTCGCCAGTCCTTGTATCCGGAGTTGATGGCCATGTCAGTGGCGGATCCGTTCCCACTTCCTGCCCGTCCGGACCTACTTCTTCAGGGATATCTGTGGAAGGAGGATGTTCACTCTCTCCATTTGATGGCATGGCGGTTGAATCCTCGATTCTAGCAAAGAAAGGATTTTCTCCTTCTGTGGTGTCGACTATGCTCAGTGCTCGTAAGCCTGTGTCCTCCAAGATCTATCATCGCATATGGTCAACCTTCATTGCATGGTGCTCTGATAAGAAATTATCCCTTGATTTTCATCTTCCCACTGTCCTGGCCTTCTTGCAGGACGGTGTTGATAAGGGGCTCAGTTTGAGTTCCCTCAAAGTTCAGACTTCTGCCTTGTCTGTGTTTTTCCAGGAAAGGATTGCTATCCTTCCTGATGTGAAAGTTTTCTTCCAAGGTGTGACTCATGTTCGGCCTGCCTTCAAGAGTCCTGCTCCCCAGTGGGACCTCAATTTGGTGCTGGGAGTTCTCCAGTGACCCCCGTTTGAATCCTTGGCTTCCATTCCATTACGTCTCTTGACTTGGAAGATGGCCTTCCTTTTGGCTATTGTTTCAGTTCGCCGGGTAGCAGAGTTACAAGCTCTGTCTTGTAAACCTCCTTACCTGGTGTTCCACAAGGATAAGGCTGTGCTTCGCACTACCAAGGAGTCCTTACCCAAGGTTGTGTCCGAGTTTCACATCAATCAGGAGATTGTGGTTCCCTTTTTCTGCCCTAACCCTTCATCTGACAAGGAACGAGATCTCCATTTGTTGGATGTGGTGCATTGCCTCAAGTTTTATGTTCATCGCACCGAGTCTATCAGGAAGTCTGACGCTCTATTCGTCATTCCTGAGGGGCCTAGGGCAGGGAGACCGGCTTCCAAAGTTACCATTGCCTCTTGGATTAAGGCTACTATTCGTGAAGCCTACAAGTTGCGGAATAAGCATGTTCCCTTCCGGGTGACTGCCCATTCCACCAGATCTATTGGGGCCTCTTGGGCCTACAAGAATCAGGCATCCGCTGATCAGCTGTGCAGAGCGGCCACTTGGTCCTCTGTGCACACATTTTCAAAGCACTACCGAGTTGATGTGCTGGCCTCGGCTGATGCCAGTTTTGGAAGGAAGGTCCTGGAGGCAGTTTTGCCTGTTTAGGACTTCTACTCTGTGATCCTTAGTGCTTCCTTTCTGTTGAGCCCAGTTGGCTCTAGTTCCGTGTGCTGTGTTAGTTCAGGGGTTGTTCCCTTGGTTGGTGTCCGTTGACACTTACAGTTTGGGCTATGTAATTAACTGGTTCATAGCAGTTTTCGTGACTTGGGCCTTGTACTGGTCCTTGCCTTATTTCCCGCCTCTGGGTCAGCTCAATGTTTGTACATCCCAGAGTACCAGTGACCTGTATTGGACGACAGTGAAAATAGGATTTTAGTCTTACCTGTTAAATCCTTTTCACTTAGTCCATACAGGTCACTGGTCTCCCACCCTGTCAAGGGACCAGACCTGGCTCTCCTGTGGCATTCAGTGGGAGACCTTTGGGGCATGCTCACAGGAGTCTTTCTTCTTGCTTACCTGGGGTCAGTTTTAGTGTCTCAAATCAATCTAGTGGCTCTGGCCTGAAGGTGGCTTAAGTAGGAGGGGAGGCTCCGCCCCCTGCAATCATTTGCATAATTGTTCCTGCCTATTAAAGGGGCGAATCGCCTCCCAGAGTACCAGTGACCTGTATGGACTAAGTGAAAAGGATTTAACAGGCAAGACTAAAATCCTATTTTTTTGAGGTTTGCATCCAAGTAAACCACAGTATTTCATAAACTACAGCACTGCATGTAATATTGTCATGTTAATTCACTTACCTTTATTAATATTCTTTATATAGCGCCAGCTTATTCTGCAGTGCTGTACAATAAGGAATAGATATACAGAGATATTAAATAGTACTAATGGAACATGGAAAACAAAAGGCTTAGAGGGCCCTGCTCATGAGCACTGTGTCTAGAGGAAGGTAGGTGGGACACAGAAGGAGTAAGTTCTATGGGGTGTAAGTGCCTCCTGCCACATGAACTGCTGATCAGTTGGTGGGAGAAAGAAGTGCTTTTGCCTTTATTTTCCCTTAAATTCAGTTTTTAGTTGGATAATTTTGAACTACATGGTATAGCTTGTCTGCCATGTGAAAGCTCCTCATATTAAGACACATGCACATTTACTGCACAATGCCTGTGTAGTATACAGTAGCTGATAAAGCTGGCTCAATCACTGTTAAACTGGTGCTAAGGTGTGTCAGCGGTCAGCCTGGCAACCCCTCACATCCCCCAGCTGGATTTGGTGGTGTAATATGGGAGCAGGTAAGTGAAAGAATATGGGTGACCTGTATTACTTAACTGCTACAGTTCTTGCATCACATCTTGAGGATCCTCCTACTCAATCCGGTTATTTAGAACGACTGCTTGAGTAAGAGGTAGTATTGGAAGGCGGTGATCACCTTCCTGGTCACAGCATTGATCACCTATCCTTTTGGATAGGGGAATCAATGCCAGAGGGACATCAGGGGTCCTGATGCCCCCAGTGAGGCCTAATTTTCTTTCAAAACAAAACAGACAGTGCAGGATTAGAGATCCTGCACTATGTATTTATATATATATGTTATGGGGCAGCATATGTTGTATATTTATCCTTTGAGTGCCAGATGGCATTGTGTACCCCTCTGGCATTCAAAGGGTTAAATGTGTGGGGGCAGCATATGTCAAAATTATGGGTCACCATATGCCGAATTTTACTTGGGGTGGGGAGCAGCATGTAGGATTACTATATTGAGGGGCAGCATATCAACATTGTGTGTTAGCCCCACATGCACTGACACCCCCAGATCTGTTCACTTGTCCAGGCAGTGCCCATGGGGATTTGTGGCTACCAGTAGCCAAGGGAACAAGGTGTGTGTGGGGGGGTCAGACAGTGACCATGGGGATCTGTAGCTACCAGTGAGCAAGGGAACAAGCCTGTGAGCCAAGCAGTGTACATGGGGTACTATGGCTACCAGAAGTCAAGAGAACAAGGCTGGGGGGACAGCTGGGAGTGCACAACCTGTATGAAATATGCTTATGATTGCTTTTAACTTTTTGAGTGCCACAGATGTTTGTAATGCACATCCCTATGTCATTCAAAAGGTTAAGGGAGTGATGCTGTTCGCGGTGCTGAAAGGATCCTCTCCACTCCCATAACTGAGAAAATGGGCAAGCCGAGAGAATGCCGTCAGACTTCAGTATTTTCTATTGCTGGTGATGTATTACTAATCCTTATAGTAAAGTCCTATTAAAAATAAATGTATTGCCCCCAGTGTCATCTCTCAAACCTTTATGGTTTGAGAGATGATTGCTCCTAAAGTTGCCCTTTCCTTCCCCCTTCCCTGAAGTCAACATTGTAGCTGACTGAAGGGAAATCCGGTCATAGATCATCAGGTGGCTCTGTAGCAGAGCCGTGATCGCGTTAATAAAAAAAAAAATCTTTCACTAAAACTGTCTTCTACGTGTGCTTGCAAACCAAGCACACATCGAACACCATTTAACACGATCGCGGCTGTGCTGCCAAGCCGCATGAAAGTCGTATGACAGGCTGCCCTGCAGTCAGCTAGAATGCTGACTACGGGGAAGGGGGAGGGAGAGGGCAACTTTAGGAGCGATCATCTCTCAAACCATAAAGGTTTGAGAGATGACACTGGGGGCAATACATTTATTTTTAATAGGACTTTAATACAGGGATTAGTAATACTTGAGTATTACTATCCCTTTAAAAGAGAAGTAAATTGGGGATTTTTTAAAATTTGTTTCCTATGGACTATAATTGTACCTTCTTTGCTTGGACCATACAATCCAAAGTCTGTCTTCCACCCTATATTACAAGCTGATCTTTATGTTAACAGATAAATAATTTTATTTTCGTTATCTTTGTGTTACAAGAAGCAATTCCTTAATAGTAGTGTCTGTTGTTTTCTTGCAGGTGAAATAAAGCTGCACACAGAACAAGGAAATATTACAGTAGGTATGCATTGTTGTTTTCTTACGTCTTTTGGAAAGCTTATCATGAAATTGTATTGTTAAAAGTATGTTTGAGTGCTACTAAAATTTCTATTTGGCATAATGTTATAGTATATTAAATGGTTATGAAAAATATAAGTACATGCAATAAAACATATTAAAGAGAAAGAGGAGATAGTAAAACGATCCTGTACCATAAAGGAAAGGACTGTTCAATATTGTATGTAAAATGTATTGTATTGTAGGTGTAAGAGGTGGAATCCAGGATTAAAGGGATAGTAAAAAAAAAATATTGCAGGGTTTATTTCCTGAGTAAAACAAGGGTACTCCCACTGGTAACATATGTTTCTCTGTCATCCAGTATGACAAACAGGGATCATGGGGTGGTGATGACTCCTCCTAGTAGACTAGAACATTTCAAATACATGGTCTTGGAGATGGAGCCTTCACCTTTCCTTATCAGGCTACCCTTAGCCCTGCCTACCCAGTTTGACTTTTCTGCTTAGTTTTTAGATTTTCTTATTTTAATTCTTAGATATGGGGGGAGGTCCCAACTCTTCCATTAGGTGGGTTACTATTCCTGGCTTCCACTGGAGGATTGTCTAGCAGACAGGAGCTGTTGTGGACCCTTGCAGCCCTGTGGAGAGAATCTTGCAGCCCAAGTTTCTATCTCCTTCCTGGGTCTCTCTGAGGTTTTGGCTCCCCATAATGGTAAACTGAAGATAGAAGATGAAGATTGGTGAGTAACAGTTTGAGTGCCATGGTCAACTGGTCTCACTTGCTCCCGTCTTTACAGGGGTCATCTTGTACTCTAGAACTCCTGCACTCATATTGGGTATTTTATTAAGTTTAGTCCCTGGGTTTTTGCAGCTTGGATGGTTGCATTGTTTGTAGTAAATATCTTCCCTGCTGGTTTAACTGGGTTTGGGGGCTTATTTCTGGATTTTCTCTTCAAACTCAACCATTTTTATTACTCCCTACATGTCCCCTTGGGTATTTGGGTAATTTTGGTCACTTTTTTTTCCATTTTTCGTTTACTGCGCCTTTAAGCCGCACTTGCTCCATTGACTTCTATGGGACAAACTGCTTTGGGACGTATCTCTGCAACCGTTTGTCATACAGAGTTGAGAGAGGACTCATTCTTCTGGTCTCCTAATGCCCTACAAGCCGGTCCTGGGGCCCCACAAGTACAAGTTCAGGTGTTGCTAGGATACAGCAGTCAGAAAAGCTACAACTCCCAGAATGCCCGTTTCCCTGGCTTTCTTCCTATTGGCTCATGATTTTTAGACGCCATTCTCTCCTGACTGCTTATCCTACACAGATGTCTGACTCTCCTTGCTCTCCTTCTCAGATTAACTCTTCGACTGCCAGATATGCTCCTTCTTGGGCTTTTCTAGGGTGAATTATTATTCTGGGACACAGGGGCGTCTCTGACCCCCCCCCCACCACCACCACCACTTGCTTACTATTCCTCATACCAAAATGGACTCCCTAGAGAATACTCAGAACACCTATGCCCCTCATGCGCTGTGTTCTATGGGGTGTAAGTGCCTCCTGCCACATGAACTGCCTATCAGTTGGTGGGAGAAAGAAGTGCTTTTGCCTTTATTTTCCCTTAAATTCAGTTTTTAGTTGGATAATTTTGAACTACATGGTATAGCTTGTCTGCCATGTGAAAGCTCCTCATATTAAGACAAGTTCATGCCATGTTGCATGCCTTCTCACACATGCACATTTACTGAACAATGCCTGTGTAGTATACAGTAGCTGAGTATTCTCTAGGGAGTACATTTTGGTATGAGGAATAGTAAGCAAGTGGTGGTGGTGGTGGTGGGGGGGGGGGGTCAGAGACGCCCCTGTGTCCCAGAATAATAATTCACCCTAGAAAAGCCCAAGAAGGAGCTTATCTGGCAGTCGAAGAGTTAATCTGAGAAGGAGCGCAAGGAGAGTCAGACATCTGTATAGGATAAGCAGTCAGGAGAGAATGGCGTCTAAAAATCATGAGCCAATAGGAAGAAAGACAGGGAAACGGGCATTCTGGGAGTTGTAGCTTTTCTGACTGCTGTATCCTAGCAACACCTGAACTTGTACTTGTGGGGCCCCAGGACCGGCTTGTAGGGCATTAGGAGACCAGAAGAATCAACACCACTGTATGACTTCAGACACTGGACCTAAAAGTGCAAGTTTCAACTTCAATCACTTTTGAACAAAGCACCTCTCGGCACTGGGATACCCTTGTTTTACTCAGAAGGATAATCCCTGTAATATACATTTTTATACAAGGGAAAAATCTGCAGGAAGTTCCATCCCACATATCTTCTTCTGAGGTTTTACCTGCGTATAAGGATGCTGTGAGCTAGTGACTAATTCAGTCACTATTCACAGGGGTAGTTCCAAAAGATTAGAAATTATAAGTACTGCTTCACATAAAAAAGACAGCAGGGAAGAGTCTGGCAACTGCAGATCAGAACATCTTCCATTACTGATGGGAATATTTATTGAAACAATAAAGAATACCTGAATTTAAAATGTGCAAGATCCTAAACAGCACGGGTTTACTGTAGGGAGATATTGTCAAACAATCAGATTCTTTGACTGGGTAAATAAAATAATAGATGGGGGAGCAGTAGACATAACTTATCTAGATTTCAGTAAGACATCTGACACCGTCTTTCATAGAGGGCTTATTAATAAACTGCACTGTCTGGGTTTAGATGTAAAACTAGTTGAATGCATAAGGCAATGGCTGAGTAAAAGGATACTGAGCATTGTAGTTAATGAAGAATATTCAGACGAAGGTCGTGTTAATAGTGGGGTACTTCGGGGATCTGTATTGGGGCCCATTCTATCTAATATTTTTATTAGTGATAGTATTGTATTGTATTGTATATTTTTATTTATATAGCGCCAACCGGTGTACTTGGCACATTACAGATTACATTTAATATAGAAGGGGTACAATAAGTGCGGTGATTAAGTGCTTATATAGGCAGTCATAAGGGGAACAACAGGTGAGTATACATTAGGATAAGAGGTCCCTGCCCCGTAGAGCTTACAATCTAAGTATAGGATGGGTGACATACAGATACAAGCTGGTAGAGGAGGAAGTGCAGTGTTTGGCTTATGATAATAATGATGTTTCCATATTGTGCTGTTGCTAGAGATAAAAGGTGCTCTTTTAGTTTAGATTTAAAATTGTTGAGGGTTGAGGCAAAGTGCAAAAGGCCTTCAAGGTAAGGTATGCATTTTTGCTGATGATACAAAGATTTGCAACAGAGTAGACATTCCTGGAGGAATAAGCCAAATGGCAAATGATTTAGGTAATTTAGAAAATAGGAAAGAGTGTTGCAGCTGCAGTAAAAATTGAAATTATCTCATTCTGAATAAAGTAAAATAATTAGTGGCATAAGATCCTGATGTCATGGTTCTGAATAATTTGAACCAATAATGCCACTATTATTAAGTGACTGATCCTTTAATTTATTATCACAAGTAATATACTTGAAAGCGGTCTAGCTGTTACTTTATCCAGTGACCTACATATGTACACAGAACAGGTCACTTAGATGAAAGAATTATTGCAAAATAAAGTTGATGGGTTTGCCCTGATTGTTGGCCTTTCTGATCTCAAATATTTATCCCAATCGCATGTCTTGACAGTGATAATCCATCAGCATTTATAATACCCTATACGTTGTGATTCTGATTTAATTGAATCAAAAATGATAACGTTCGTCAGTAATTTACTTAATCCTTTGAGTGCAAGAGGGGTATGCAACACACTGCTCTGCACTCAAAGGGTTAAAAAGGGATTGTTTATACACAAACATACACATATTTTATGGACCTTAAGCCCTGGGGGGAAAATCTTGGCTACAAGTTCTTTCCTCAGGGGTTGCCCACCGAGGCTTCTTCTTAAAATATGGTAATCTGAAGACAAAAGATCTGCAGGAAAGGTGAGCAACCCTTTGAGTGCTGCAGGTCCACGTGTCCCACAGTGTCCCTCTGCACAGGGTTTTTTTCCTTGGAGTTCCTATTGCACACTCCTGCACTCATTGGGTATATCTGTATGTTGGGTGTTTTTGAGCAGGTTTATGTGGTACTTAACCCTTTAGCTGCTGGTTTGGCATTCATTTGTGGGGGGGGGGGGTTTACACTTTTCCTACTGGTTCAGTGTTTTTTTGGGTATCCTAACATGTTCTAGTGATGTTCCATGTCTTTTAATATTACACCTTCAATTTTGTAAAATTTGAGTTCTGCGCTTTTAAGGCACACTTTACCGCATAGGCGCCATTGCTCCATTCACTCCTATGGGACTGTACAGTTTAGGACATGTCTCTGCAACCGTTTAACCTAGCGAATTCAGAGATGGCTCATTCTTCTTGTCTGCCCTTGCTCTATCATCCGGTTCATGTTTCCAGTGTGGTGGGGGGCTCAGGGGGCTTTGGGCACTGTTTGGGTACTTTGTCTGGGAAAACTACATTTCCCATGAGCGCTAGCTTTGCGTGCTTGTTTCTGATTGGCTCCCGCCACAGCAGCCATTTTGTGCTATTTCCAGAATGAGTATCCTATGCAGGGCTTGGTCTCTGCTTCTCTCCTCTGCTGATTAACCCTTCGCCTGCCAGATACGTGTAAATTAGAGATTTCTGGGGTGAAACTTTAATCCTACACACTGTAATTGGGTGATTGATTATACTGTAAGGTTATTGACACTGTGAGAATGTCTATACCATTGGAGCTTGGGGCCAGACCTAAGACTAAGGATGCTAGGGTCTCTGTATCCCCTATTGCGCATTGCTCTTCCTGTCATTCAGCGTTACCTTCGGAATTATCAGGTCATTTATGCCCAGCATATGTTCTGATGTCCCTGAGAGTCTTCCAGGGACCTCCAGCCATGCATTAGAGCCAGTTTGGGTGCAAGAGTTCAAGGCTGCTACTAGGGACCTTAGGTCCACATTGCAAATCTTTCCATCCCAGTTACAGGGGGTCTTCCATTCCTGGCAGACCCCCTCCTCCGTCAAGTCTTCCCTACAAAACCTAAGGGTGTACCTGACGTGTCAGATTCCTCTAAGGAGGAACTGCTGGTGGATTCAGATGTTGAGGAATGTTCTGCGGTGGGCTCCTCTCAGTTTTTTTGGGAATTCTTTTGAGGCTGATCCTGAGCCCTCGGCTGAGGGCCTGTTCAGGGCTGTTTTAAATACCCTAAACATTCCCTTAGTGCAGGAGGTTCCTTCTGACGCTTCTGATGTATTTCAAGAGCCTAAAAAGCCCCTTACTCGCTTTCCACCTAACCCCACTCTTGAATGCTTTGTGTCTGAAGAGTGGAAGTCTCCGGACAGAAAACCGACTGTCTCCAAGAAATTTGCCAAGTTGTTTCCCTTTTCTGAGACTGCGCTTGCTCAGTGGGTTCATCCCCCAAAAGTGGATGCTCCTATCTCCAGGCTATCCAAGTGTACTGCCTTGCCAGTGTCTGATGCGTCTGCTCTAAAGGACTGGACTGACAAGAAACTTGAGGTCTCCCTCAAGTCCATCTTTGCCACTGCTGCTACTTCCACGTGTCCAGCATTCGCTGCAGCATCGGTGAACTTGGCCATTGTGGTCTGGACTGAACAACTCAGCCTTGCGGTTTGACAGGGTGCTCCTACTTTGGATATGTTGCGCCTCCTTGCCAATATTTCTGAGGCTCAGCACTATGTTTCTGCTGCCTTATTTGATGCCATCCGTTTGGTGGCTAGGGTTTCCACCATGTCTGAGGTTGCCATACGGGCTCTTTGGCTCAAGATCTGGTCTGCTGACACTGCTTCCAAGAAAGCATTGCTCTCCTTGCCTTTTCAAGGCACTTCTTTGTTTGGGCCAAATCTTAAGGATCTGATCAGTGAGGCCACAGGGGGTAGAAGTACCCTTGGTCTCTAGGAAGAAAACACCGCTTAAGCGTAACCAGTATTTTTGTTCCTTTCAGAATGAGACACGTCCGGTGAACCAGATGGTTCCTTCAGCTCCACGTACCTCCTCCAAGCCCAAACGGCAATGGAAGCCCAAGGTCTCCTCCAAGCCTTCTTCGGCATAACTCACTGAACCCGGATCCTCACTCTGCTGTGGGTGGTCGTCTGCGTCACTATCACAGCATTTGGGAGGATTCAGTGGTGGACCCATGGGTTTTACAGGTGGTGACAGAAGGGTACATGATCCCTTTCGCCTCTCTTCCTCCCTCTCGCTTCTTTCATTCACATACGCTTCAGGGCACAGAGAAACACCATCTGTTCGGCACTATTCAGGCTCTTCTGGACAAGGATGTTCTAGAGCCGGTTCCAGTTCAGGACAGAGGTATGGGTTTTTACTCAAACCTCTTTGTGGTTTCCAAGAAGGACAGCGGTTGTCGTCCCATTTTGGACTTGAAAGATCTCAATTCCTTTGTGATCCGGACTCCCCACCAGGAGTCTATACGTACAGTGATTGCTGCCATGTCCCTGGGGGAATTCCTTACGTCTCTGGATCTTCAGGACGCGTATTTACACATCGCCATTCATCCAGAGAGCCGGCAGTATCTCCGATTTGCCTGTGAACCAGGGGCATTTTCAGTTTTCAGTTCTTCCATTTGGTCTGACGACAGCTCCTCAAGTCTTCAACCGTGTCCTGGGAGCCTTAGTTTCCGTCCTCCACCGGGACGGCATCAGAGTTACTACATACATGGATGACCTGCTTCTGAAGGCCCCTATGTGGAACTTCTTCATCAGCAGGTTCAGCAAGACATTCATGCTCTCACACATCACGAGTAGATTATCAACTTGGACAAATCAGATCTTGTTCCATCCCAGCATCTGGTCTTCCTGAGCCTCCTCTTCAATGCCCAGAAGAGCATGGTGTTTCTCTTGGACGAGGTGGCTCACCAGATCGCCCACAGGGTTTCTGCGGTTCTGGCTCAGGATCCAGTTCCAGCCAAGAAGCTGTCCTCTCTAGTGGGGAAATTCATTTCCACCATAGAAGCGGTACCGTTTGATATGGCGCCCACCAGGGGACGCCACCGGTTTGTGATCCAGGCGTGCAGGGGTCAGCCGGACCTTCTGACGATGTCTGTGTCCCTCCCTCTTCATGTGGAACTGAGTTTGTCGTGGTGGCTAGACCTCTCCAATCTGCTGAAGGGCAAGTCCTTCCTGGTATCCTTCTGGACCACGGTGATGACAGCAGTCCTGGGTTGCTTGAGCGCTCAAGGTCGATGGTCTCCGGAGGAATCTTTCCCATCAACATATTGACGCTTCAGGCAATATTCCATGCCCTTCGTAATTGGACATCTCAGCTGGAAGACTGTCCAGTCCGGTTACAGTCCAACAACGCCACAGCCGTGGTGTACATCAACAAGCAGGGCGGAACATGAAGTGTCGACGCTTGGTTAGAGGTCCTGGGCAGAAGAACACGTTCCTGCCATATCCAGTGCACATTCCCGGCATAGACAACGTCATGTCAGACTTCCTCAGTCGGCACACAGTGGACAGTGGAGAATGGGAGCTGCACCGAGAGATGTTCATGCTCATTGTTCAGAAGTGGGGTCTTCCTTACATCGACCTGATGGCGACAAGACACAACAGGAAGGTTCCGAGGCTGCTCTCGATGGAGGGACCCTCTAGCTCTGGCTGTGGATGCCATATCCATTCCTTGGTTATTTCCTTTGGCCTACATCTTTCCTCCCCTCCTAATGTTGCACAGGGTGTTATGGAAATTACGACTGGAGCGCTGTCCAGTCATTCTGATTGCTCCGTACTGGCCTCTCCAAGCTTAGTTTCCGGAGCTTCTGGATCTGTCAGTGGCAGACCCATTCCGGCTCCTTTGCCATCCGGATCTTCTTCTACAGGGTTACGTGTGGAAGGAGGATGTTCATCAGCTAGCTTTGACGGCTTGGAAATTGAATCCTCAATATTGAAGAAGAGAGGTTTTTCTTCTGGGGTGGTGGCTACTATGCTCAGTGCCCGCAAACCTGTTTCTTCCAAGATCTACCATCGTGTCTGGTTGACCTTTCTATCTTTGTGTGCTGATAAGGACCTGTGTCATTAATCTGATATGCCTACGGTCAGTCCTTGCCTTTTTGCAGGACGGTGTATATAAGGGCCTCAACTTGAGTTCCCTTAGGGTTCAGACTTCTGCTCTCTGTTTTCTTTCAGAGGTGCATTGCCATCCTTCCTGATGTCAAGGTTTTCTTCCAGGGCGTTGCTTATACTCGTCCTGCCTTCAAGAATCCTGCTTCTGCATGAGATCTTAATTTGGTTTTGGGCATTCTTCAGCGCCCTCCATTTGAGTCTTTGTCTACTATTCCTCTACGTAATCAGAAAAAAAGGGAAGACACAGTGCAAAAAACTTATTCTAAGCGTAATATTATATATTATGATACATAAAAACCCCCCTATCCCATATATTTCACTCACTTGCTGGGGAGGTTCCCTTGCCTCCCAATATACACGCTGTCAACGATGATAACTTTAGTATTCCAAATGTCAGCTTTTAAAAAATAATGTAATTCCCAAAATAAATTGTACAGAAGACCATATATACACAGAATATGTGGACTGTATACTGGGAATATTATTCGCAAGATAGGTGAAAAAAATATCTGTAAAAAAGGAGGTGTAATAGTCATAATGCATCTATAGATATGCAGAGGACCAGTATACTATATATAAGAGAACGCTATATTTATTAGAAAAAAGAAAAACAGACTATAAACTACACGTGCCTATAAAGACACTATAAAATATTTAAAATGCTACCAGTACTCTGTATACAGTAAACTGTAGCTAAAAATACACATAAAAGCAATAAATGAACAAAAGTACCGTGATGTCCAACAAGAATATATATACTTATACTCGTCCTCTGTATATCTATAGATGCATTAGGACTATTACACCTCCTTTTTTACATATATTTTTTTTACAATTTATCCAGTGTTCAAACTTGAATTCACATTCCTCCGTGAACTATAATTTTTAATTGTATATCCATGTATGCTAAATGATAGAATGTATCAGCAGCTGAAGTGTAAATCATTACGCCTGCTTCTCAACATGTGTGGCATTGGTCATCTCCACATTCCGATGAACTACTGCCAGTGCATTTCAGAGATGTGCTTTCTCCTCTTCCGTCTTAGTTCGCCTCCCTCTGTAGAGGTACAAGATTTTCCAATACTGCTCTCCAGAATAAAGAATACTATAGCCATATAAATTTATTTGATAGCAAATGCAACATTTTGTTTGCCTGAACAGACAATTTGTTCATTCAGTAAAGACTAAAGTAACTACAGTTACCTGCCCGTTCGGCGCTATTAACCACTTGAGATCTTAAAATATTTTTATTGTATAAGATTATACATAATAACGGATATATAATGAGCTTATAAGGTCTATTAGTGGAACCGATTCTCTAAGAACCGTAAAAATAAATATGATCACTGAGCAGATTGTAGAGTAAATATTTAAAGAAGAGTGGTGACTGCTTGTTCCATTTTATGTGTGAATGGACATACAGAGAGCAAAAGGAGCACAAGGCACTTACAGCATGCTAAAATCGGAGTTTTTATTTTAAACCGTTAGTATAAAAGTACAATGGATACAGGTGAACTGATTGGCGCCAAGAGGTGGTGAAATTATTTACATCAGAACAAGACACTTTTTATACAGATGCCACTAATACATCTGATGATATTACCAAACTTTTTCAGGAAATTACAAAGTCTATGAAAAAAGCAATCTTGTACATGATGGGAGATAACAAACGTTCAAAGTTATTTATCCAGTAAAATTTTCCCAAGTGGTCTGCTCTGCCCACTAATATCAGCATCTCTATTAATAGATGAAGCCTTCCTAGCTAGATAGGATGATAGAAGCTTACTAGAACTGGTTGTGTGAATTAGAGAGAGTGAAAAAACACAGCTAGAGGCAGTCACCAAAGAAGCTGGAGATCAACTTAAAGTAATAAAAAATGTAAAAAAAAAAAAAATGTAAATTCTGGCTTCACGGACCTTGAAATTAAATAAAAAATGAACATGGATAAACTTGCAAATGATCTTAAAACAGGAAGTACAAAAAATTCATGAGGGATACCAAAAATATTTTTCAGAGGGGAAAATATATAGATCCCAGCATGATAGTCAATCCAACCTCTGAAACTGACCAGAACAAAGGGTATGAGATACAGGAGAAAGTTGAGGTAATGAACAAAATAATAGGTTTACCAAGGATTTTAATACACTGCAGGAGCCAGGACTTACACCACATTAAGGGGGAACATTCACATGGAAAACAAATTGGAGCGCTGGTTATAACCCCTAATGCAATATCAACGCTGGGTTTTGTTTTAGATTTACTTAACTAGGAGCCGAGATATTGATGTTTAAAAAGTGCCACTTTTTTCCATGTGAATGTTCCCCTTTAAATTTACTGAATAAACGATTATCTTTCTGCTCATCAAATTAATGTAATGTTTTTGATTGGATCAAAGACATCTACCTCTGGTGGAAAATCACATCTAGAATGTGTCACATAAAAAAAAAAATCTGACAAAAAAGACCAATAGGCAAAATTTAGTTTACCTCTTGGAAGTCACAAAAGCTCTGTTTACTTATTTCATAAATATAACATTTACACTGCCATTGAATATTTCTCCTCTAAAGACCTTCAGAACCTACAGAATCTCTTGATTCATCAACAAAGAAGCTTGAATTTGTCGTTCAGTGAAAGGAAAGCTCTCAAAGAATTTTTAACAGCTGATGAAAAACAATAACCTCAAATCTAGAAGAGTGACAGTACAGTGACATTACCAATGCACCTTTATGTACAGGAATGTAACAGACAATTAAATGATAAAACCTTTTACAAACCGATCTTAAATGATCCTACCAATACATATGTTGAAGCAATTCTTGCACAAGGGTTGGTAGAAGGAATGATAGACAGAAACAAGCATGATTTCTTACTGATATTCCATCCCATCATAGCTACATTTTATGCAGTTCCAAAAATTCACAAAAATAATCACCAGGCAGATTCATTGTGTCTTCAGTGTGTAGTATATATGTGGACCAAGTGCTGAGGCATTTTGTAACCGCTTTGCCATCTTATATCTGGAAGGTATTGTCTTAGAACATTAGTGGCAGGCAGAGAATCAGGGGTGATGTTTTTCCTGGGAGTGGGGGGCAGCACTGCATTTCCTTGTTTAAATGTGTCTTAAATGTTTTGCAGCTAAAAGCATCCTGACTACAGCAGTTAACCTTTTATATACCAGAGGGTAGAGTAACTTATTGCTATGCAACACATAGCTCATGCTCCAGGTGCTCAAAGGGTTAACTGTTTGAGGCATATGCACGTTTGTAGAAAGTGGATGTTTTTTGTGAGCATATGCAAAGTGAACCTTGTCTTGAGCTGCTTACAGTTTAATACCATACACTGTTCTTTCTATGCCTGGGTCATTAGTAGACCTTTGAGTCATCGGTACTGTGTTGTTTATTTGAACAGTCATATAGTTAATTGTTGGGACTGAATACAGTGTAATCAGTTATACAGTATTTCATCAGGTTTGTTAACTAATTCACCTCCCCCCCCAGTAGATTTTTAATATTTGACCTCTGCTAAATAAGTTATATCAGATCTAGCTTAGTTGTTGCCTTCAGCCATTGTTGTTTTAGCAACCCTGTTCTGGTTTCTCTCTCCAATTTCCAGGTCTGTTAATCTGTCAAAAGGTATAGGGGCCTGCAGTGTAATAATATTATCATACTACTGGGCTGTCTTATTGAATCAAAGAGAACTAAGCAGTTGTTAAACAACCTGAAGCAGGTTTTTCATAGACAATTTGAATATCTGTTCAGTTTTTGAGGATCCATGGTGTGTACAATTTGCTTCATAGTGCAGTGTGCATACCTCTGGTCCTCAAAAGGTTTAGGTGTATGGGTGAGTGTGCATGCATGTGTTCTTGGGTGAATGAGCATCTCCCGCAATGCATTATTCCACCCATTTGCCAGCCAACGCTATATAGATATACTAGTTGAAGAGCCCGTTACACGGGCCACAGTGCCACTGCCAGCCGGTCGCGGGGCAGTCATGCGCAGTAGAGACTGCTTGCACAGCGGCTGATACAGAGCTATCAGCCACAGCGCGGGCAGTCTCTACTGCGCATGACAGCAGCACGCACAGCAGTCTCTACTGTGCATGACTTTAGGGCTGCAACAACTAATCTATGAAATCGATAAAAATCGATAATGAGAATCGTTGCCAATGATTTTCATTATCGATTCGTTGTGCAGCGATTAGTTGTGCCGCCCAGCAGCCCCACAGCCGCCGGATACTGCTATCTTCTTACTTCCCACATTGATGACATCCGGAGCGCAACCACTCCAAACGCGGAGACGCCACGTGGAGCGTGCAGGTAATTTCTTCCTCTGTTCTGAGGCCAGTTTAAAACTGGCACCCAGACTGAGGAAGAAAAACCCTGCACTCTCAACGCGGCGTCTCCGTGTTTGCCGTGGTTGCGCTCCGGATGTCATCAGTGCGGAAAAGTATGAAAAAGAGGTATGGGGGAGAGAGAGAGAGGCACAAGGGGAGAGAAAGAGAGAAGTACATGGGGGAGAATGAGGCACAAAGGGGAGAGAGAAGTACATGGGGGTGAAAGAGGCACAAGGGGGAGAGAGAGAGAAGTACATGGGGGAGAAAGAGGCACAAGGGGGAGAGAGAGAGAAGTACATGGGGGAGAAAGAGGCACAAGGGGGAGAGAGAGAAGTACATGGGGGAGAAAGAGGCACAAGGGAGAGAGAGAGAAGTACAAGGTGGTGAAAGAGGCACAAGGGAGAGAGAGAGAAGTACATGGTGGTGAAAGAGGCACAAGGGAGAGAGAGAGAAGAACATGGGGGTGAAAGAGGCACAAGGGGGAGAGAGAGAGAAGTACATGGGGGTGAAAGAGGCACAAGGGAGAGAGAGAGAGAAGTACATGGGGGTGAAAGAGGCACAAGGGAGAGAGAGAGAGAGAAGTACATGGGGGTGAAAGAGGCACAAGGGGGGAGAGAGAGAAGTACATGGGGGAGAAAGAGGCTCAAGGGGGAGAGAGGAGTACATGGGGGGAGAGAAGTACATGGGGGGGAGAGAGAAGTACAAGGGGGAGAAATAGAGGCACAAGGGAGGAGAAATAGAGGCACAAGGGGGAGAGAGAGAAGTACATGGGGGGAGAAATAGAGGCACAAGGGGGAGAGAGAGAAGTACAAGGGGGGAGAAATAGAGGTGCAAGGGGGAGAAAGAGGTGCATAGACCCCATAGTAAAATAATAACAATGACACATGTTAATGTGTAAAGTTTTTTATTCTGCTGTTTGTTTTTAACACTGTTTGTTCATTAAATCAGTTTAAATAATGAAAAATTAGCATATTTTTTATCCGATTAATCGAAAAAATAATCGGCCAACTAATCGATTATCAAAATAATCGTTAGTTGCAGCCCTACGTGACTTTGTTATTACACACGTCTTGGTGAATTATTATATAGGATAGATATATATCCTATATAATAAAAGGCCAGAAAGTTTGTCACAATGCAGTCATGCGCAGTAGAGACTGCCTGCATTTGTCTAGTCTCTACTGCGCATGATTGCATTGTGTGAGTGAGGCGGCGCAATCGTGTGGAGCAGTGAGGTAATGGCAGTACGCAGAGCGGGTCTGGGTAATATTAACCTTTTGCGTGCCAGAGGGGTCATCTCTGGCACTCAAAGGGTTAAGAGGCCGGTCCTGCTCTGCATATTGCCGTTACCTCACTGCTCCACGGCCCGTGCACATAGGCTTTTACACTAGTGTATATATATAAAATAATAGGCATATTCATCAATTAATAAAATGCACAGTGAGTGAACAGAAGACAAATCTAATTGAAATCACTATTTGGTGTGAACACCCTTTGCCTTCAAAACAGCATAAATTATTCTAAGTACATTAGCACACAGTTTAAGGAACTCAGCAGCAGGTAGGTTGTTCCAAACATCTCTGAGAACTAACCACAGTTCTTCTGTGGATTTAGGAAGTCTCAGTTGTGCCTCTCTCTTCACGTGATCCCAGACAGACTCGATGATGTTGAGGAGGCCATAGCATAACTTCTAGGCCGCCTTGTTCTTCTTTACGCTGACGATATATCTTAACAACTTTGGCTATATGTTTGGGGTTTTTGTCATGCTGCAGAATAAATTTGGGACCAATCAGATGCCTCCCTGATTCTTTTGCATGATGGATAAGTATGTGCCTGTACTACTCAGCAATGAGGAGACCATTCATTCTAACCAAATCCCCAATTTCATTTAAAGAAATCCAGCCCCAAACTAGCAAGGAACCTCCACCATGCTTCACTGTTGCCTGCAGACACTCATTCTTGTGCCGCTCTCCAGCCCTTCAGCGAATAAACTGCCTTTGCTACAGCCAGATATTTCAGATTGTGATTCATCAGTCCAGAGCACATGCTGCCATTTTTCTGCACCCCAGTTCCTGTGTTTTCATGCATAGTTGAGTCGGTTGGCCTTGTTTCCATGTCGGAGGTATGTTTTTTGGCCGCAAGTCTTCCATGAAGACCACTTCTGACCAGGCTTCTCCGGATAATAGAGGGTGTACTAGGGTCCCACTGTTTTCTGGCAATTATGAGCTGATGGCACTGTTGGACATCTTACGATTAGAAGGGTAGTAAGCATGATGTGTCTTTCGTCTGCTGCACTAAATTTCCTTGGCAGAGCTCCGTGTCTACGGTCTTCAACATTGCCTGTTTCTTTGTGCTTCTTCAAAAGAGTTTGGACAGCACATGTGGAATTCCCTGTCTGCCTTGGAATTTCTGCCTGGGAGAGACCTTGCTAATGCAGTATAACTACCTTGTGTCTTGTTGCTGTGCTCAGTCTTGCCGTGGGGTATGACTTTTGACATTTATCGGTCTTCAGTAACCTCACCTCGTTAGCTGCGTTTGGCTGTTCCTCACCCAGTTTTATTCCTCTTGCACTGCTGTTTGAGTTAATCATTTTGTTTCAGCCTACATGTTAAATTGATAATCTGTTTGGTATAATTGTTTAATCATACACCTGACTATATGCCTACAAAATATCTGACTTGTAACACACACTGACATACAAATACAGCAACACATTCTATAGCTATTCAATCCCATGTTTTGAATGACTGAAACTCCTAACATATTTTTGTTTTGATTGACTGAAACTCCTAACATTTGTGTACGAATGTGGCCAAGCCCAGCTGAGGTCCTCTCCCTGACCTGTCTTTTTGTTTTGTAATTTTATTTACCAGACTCTGTTGGGGTTGGGTGGCATCAGGCTCCCACCTGGTGCCCTCCCTAGCTATTGATCTCCCAGTCAATCATGCTGGGAGGTCAGTACTGGCAATGCTGTAGAGCAACATGCTCTCCTGCTTCACTCTTACCTGAAGTACCAGGCAGAATCGGAGAAAGCCTCCCCACGTCACCGGTGACATGATCACTGGTGACGTGAGAAGGCTTTCCCCAATCCTGCCCACTTCTACTGGCTTGTAAAGGAGTGAAGCAGGAGATCATGTTCTTTTGCCTCACCAGTACTTATCTCATAGCACTATTGGCTCACAGCTCAGAGGGCATCAAGAGGGGTCCCGATGCCCTCCCATAAGGTTTGAAGCATAAAGCATTAAAATATATATATGAATTAAACGTGCGCCACAGGGGAGTTCAGTGCATTGCTTTGCAATATGCTGGACACAACTGTGGCACACACAGGGTTAACTTTTTTAGTAATTATCTTTCAAACAGACCTCCTTGGGGTCCTGATGCTCCCCAATGAGATCTGAGTAAAAATAGTGCCACATGAGGTCAAAAGCATTGCTTTTGGTTCCACAGCTTGCTGGTAGACACAGACCTCTCATTCGATGCACTTTAATGTCTATTTTTCAAAATGGTACACCTCGCCTACCATTCCTGCATTTCTGTAATGGTTATTTTAGTGCAGCCAGGCAATTTCAAAAAGAAAAGTGGTAGGTATGGGTTCTTGGCAACCTCATATTGTATGTTAACACACATAAATGGGGTACCATTTTTCTCAGGCTGGTAGCAGGTACTGAATTCAGTATGTCATTTTAATGGTTTTAAGAGATTTTAGAATGTTTTAAGTAGATTAAAAAAAAAAATCATTTTCAAAAATTACAGCCGGTAGATGTAGTTTTGTGCTTTTGGAACCCCTACAGAATGTGAACTCATACTGCTTTTATCGTAAGACTAGTAGCTAATGAATACAGTTGGAAATGCCATAGTGTTCAAATATTTCAGTACATTTGAAGGGGAGTGTAAAAAAAAAAAAAAAAAAAAAAAAAAAGGAAATTCCCCTAGGGAATTCCCCTAGGAAATTCTGGCTAGGGATAGAAAGACAGGCGACACCTCATTTGATGCAGAGGGAAATATATAGTTTTTATAACAATTTGCATTTTAGTTCATGAAAATACCATTCTGTGCTTCTAGTAATTAGGGGGCTGTGCAGGTCATGCGTGTAGGTAAAACGTTTTATATTTGTTATTTTGGTACTGGAGGATTCAAGGCTTAAACAAATAACTGAAACTTTAATAATTAAAATATTGTCATATAGTGTGTGATTTTATCAGAATGTTTTAATTTTTTTTATTATGACATCACAGCTTGTCGCATAATGCAAAATTAATTTCATGTGAAGCACCATGCAAAAGTTCAATTCGTGCTGAAGAAAAAAAAAATAATAATAATAATAATAATATTGTTTTCCATTTGTAACTTGAAAGCTCACCTAAATAGATGATGGCAAAAATGCTGCATGTGTCTGGCTTACAAGGTTCAAGAAATAGCCCAAGCCATTTTGAGGTTAAATGATGCCTAATGGAGGTTTGGGAGATCTTTTCTGTATTGCAAGCACACTTTGTAGACCAGTTCCAATAAAGTATTTATTTCTAGATAACGCTATTTCGGCTCTGCTGAAGAGCTGCCGGCCGGTCCCAGGACTAGAATCTCCTGCTGTCAGCTACAGGCTGATGTCTGTGAAAAGGCGAGGGGGGGAGGGGCGGACTTTAGCAGATTATACCTCTCAAACTATAAAGGTTTGAGAGACCAGACTTACATCGATTTGATTTATTTTTTAAATATCTACAATATTAAAGTGGAACTACCATGCTAGGTAAAGTCACCCTGCAATAATTAGGCAGGTGGCGACTAGCTTAATAATAGTTATATTACCGCTCAAAAGTCGCCGATTGTAACATAATCCTTAATCTTCTGAGACTGACAGACAGGTTAGTGAAGTCTACGCACCTACGCCATCAGTCCCTTCCGGTGCCTTTCGGGCCATTGCAATGCTTTTTAATGGAGACTGGGACTGACAGCACAGGCTCTCAGACAAGATGTCCGCACTGATGCCTGGCTTCCAGCCTTGGAAGATTAAGGATTACTTTACAAGCAGCTACTTTTGAAGGGTAATATAACTATTATTAAGCTAGTCACCACCTGCCTAATTATTGTAGGGTGACATTACCTAGCGTGGAAGTTCTTCTTTAAACAAGCTGAAAATAAACCATTACTATTCCTTTTAACGTCCAATGACGTGCCAGGACCATCACAGCTTTCAGTCCTGTAAAGACCAGTGACTATCATGGCATGTCATAGGTGAAATGATTACAGCGTGCCTGAAGGTGCACTGTGATCATACCATTAGGCTGAAACTGACTGTTAGTCAGCATGTGCCTGTTCAGCCAGGGAAATGGCTCAGGTCCTTGCGTGTACAAAAAACGAACAAAAAAAAAAAATATTGATCCTTAAGGGGTTCATATAACTAATCATTTGTCAAAAGCATTTTGAAGGAGGAAATCCTATTAAGTCCCACAGTTAGAATGAGCATAAAGAGCAAATTGTTCAGAACAATTTCCACATTTGCAGCTGAGTATTCACATGTTTTTTTTTTTCAGCCTTCATAAAAAGGGGCATTCTAAGTCTTCAGCACAAAGTTCCATGGCACCTTGGTTGAGAACCTCTTCTGTTCAGCCATGGCTCACTGTTATGGTTGTTGTAATCTGTTTAATCATTCTATTTTCCTGTGAATTTCTGGTACCCATGGGATAAAATGCAAGCCATGTTGTTTGGAGGAAATGTTTATACGAATGTTACTCTTATATAATAGCAGGCATAAGCACAGTTCTTCAGAAATGTGTGATGTAATAAGTACTTTATTATCCCATTGTGCATTTCAGATTCCTTGGATGGATGTCTAAAGGCGTCTACACGGCACGGAGCTATAGATGTTTATGTTAGCCAAGGAGGAAAAGTGCATTTGAAATCTGAAGAAGGTGAGAAGATAGTGGTGGTAAACACAATCCACAAAATTATTTCTTTTTTGTTGTATGACCTCTGACATACAAAAAAAAGTGCCTTTGCCGTAAAAGAAAAATATCTTTAAGGAGTATTAAGCCTTATTTTCTTATACTGTATAATAGGGTATATGTAATGTAATAGGCTCATTATTTTCCTGCAGAGTACAAGAAAGAGCTTCCGGTGACGTAAGATTTTTCATTCAAACATTATAGCTTAAACTACTTTAACCATTTGAGTGCCAGAGGGGTGTGCACTGCATTGCTTTGCATAAACACTCAAAGGGTTAATGTTCTGTCTGCTATTGCAGTCACCAGTGGCTACTGTCTCCTGACAAAATAGTACATAAACACACCCCATCTGCAATAAAAACATCAGTGTTTTTTAAACTCAAATTCACTGAAATATAGTTTTTTCCCCATTGGGGTGCTCCTCAAAATGTGTTGAAAAATTGATAAATGTTTTAACAACTCTTCAGAGTCCCTTTATGAAATCTTTTTAACCCCTTAACGACCGGCCGTGCAGGCACGCGGCGGTCACTAAAGGACCATGGGCATTTTTTTTTTTTCCGATTTTTTTTTTTAGATTGCGGACTCCTCGAACAGCGTGCAGCCGCGGGGGGAGCCCGGAATTCAATGACGGTCATTAACTCAGATCGATCCATGACGTACTATGACCGCCAAGGGTCGTTAAGGGGTTAAAAAGGGGCAGTTTTAATAAAAATAATAATATATACAATGTTATAGGGCTTTTCCTGTTGAATATAGATTTGCTTAGCAATAGGTCAGAGATTGTGGATGCTTGCACCCTTTGAGCGCCATGACACAGGTCACATGTAGTGGTGCACTTTAATCTTTAGACATGGTACAGCATCATTATAACAAAGTATGAATGAATAATAGCTGGACAAGCTAGTCTTCGTGGCATTGATATAAGCATTGATATACACATTAATGGGAAAAGCTGACACAATCCCTTTTGTTTAATTAACCCACTGACCAAGTTTAGGAGGGGGCAAGCCGGTATGTGCCCCAGTGACAATTAGGTAGGGTACAGATTTTGCAGGTATACATGAATCAGTACTGCTGAGAATACTATGTGAAGTTAAATAAAAGAAAACTGGAAATGCATCCATCCAGTTTTTTTTTCTTGTTGATCGGAAGGCTACTAATGTGTGTTTGAATAACAGATTGGTCCTAGCCCAACTCTCCTCCACAACAGTGTTTAGCAATAGGTTAGAGATTGCCAACATTTAGTTGGCCGTTTACAACCTTTGAGCGATGTGACTGAGGTTAAATGTACCGGTTGATATATAAACCAAGGAGAAAGCCAACACGCACGCAATCCCTTTTGCTCAGTGTAGCCCACAACATCAAGAGGCTCTGGATTGTCTCCTTGAGAACCTTGTCTAATTAAGAAAATTATATTGTACCTGAAGGTTATAAACATAAGAGCCTATACAGCTAAACAAATTAGTCTGTTAGAGAAAACGCATTGTTTGCTTATATAAAATTTGATAATCAAACCTATTTAAGAGGTAGCAAGTTGGTATGTGCCCTGACGACACTTGGGGTGCAGTTCATGCAGGTATATACATAATCCAAATGCATTCTTCACTTTCACTTTTAAAATGTGATTTTAATAAGTTATGTTTTAAATCTAGATTACATTTTCCCAATAAACTCGGATGATGTTTTGAGATTTAGCCCTCTACAGTATGAGTGCCTGAACAGCAGAGATATCTGTTTCTTTCTTTTTCTTTTTTTTTTTTTGGGGGGGGGCAAGGGGTTGATATCTTAATTACCCTGTGAGCACCTTTTTAGTGGCTTTCTCACATATCAAGGAGATACATATGACCGCAGGGTCAAGGTGTGCATAGGATCATTACAATTTATAGCATGACAAAGATCTATATACATTGCTCAGTCTATGGATAGATCTTTCTAGCCTCAAAAGCTCAACATCCAAAACTGTAGTTATAGGGATAGTAATGTTTAATTATCCAAGTAAATTCGAGTCTTCTCTATTCTTTTTCTATAACGATGTGTAGCAAGAAAACATTGTTAATAGCTGCCGTTTTTCATTTACAGTCTAATAAAGTTTCCCCCTCCCTCCCCTTCCACTTACCTCGGCAGCCTCAGCAAGCCAGCCTGGACAGAATGTGACGAGTGACAATCTTCTTCCAGCATAAGGAAAAACCTGCCCTCCTTCATCAGTGGGGCAGGCTTTCCCTTATACTGAAAGTGGAAAGATTGTCCCTCGATGCAGCACGTCCGATCCGCGGACCGGATTCCAAATCTGAGGGGAGGCTGTGGAAGTAAGTGGAAGGGGCGGGAGGGGGAAACTTTATTAGACTATAAATGAAAAACGGCAGAGTTTAATAATGTGTTCTTGCTACACATCGTTATAAAAAAGAATAGAGAAGACTCGATTTTACTTGAATAATTAAACATTACTATCCCTTTATGAGTTGATAAAACTATCAGCACCTGTAATGCAACCAGGTTTACATGATATGATTATCTATCAATTTATCTGTCTGTCTTTCAGAAAAATGTTGTATTTATGTTATGCCCCTTGTTAACTGTATGTATATTTAATAGGATGTATTACAGTGAAAATGCCTGCAACCCTAGAGACTTCTGTACAGTTGTCTGGAGCCAGTGTTGATGTGAGCCCAGAGATTCGATTACAGGAAATCCAGAACACCACCAGGGAGGGTCAGGCAACTCTAACAGGTAATGTTTGGTTCATTTAAAGTGGATCTATCACCACTTTACAAGTTATGCTGATTAGGTAGATTACTTAGAGAAGATGTTTAAAATGTTATTTGCTCAAAAATTAAGGTTTAAAGTGTGCCCTGCATCCTGCTTCTGGGTAAACTGCTCTTGCCACTCTGCCTCTGCTCCCGTCACTTTACCCAGCATCCTCCATTGACAGAGGTGTTCTGGTAGTAAGCTGGAGCGATCTCATTGGCAGAGATTAATATCTAGCCAATGGGATTGCTCCAGCTTACTAACAGAACACCTCTGTTAACGGAGGATACTGGGTAGAGTGACAGGAGCAGAGGCACAACAAATTAATCCCTTAAGGACAACAGGGTGTATGAAGGACATTGCAGGTACTCTGATAAAGCCAGGGCTACATTGTGAGGCCTGGTGGGACCAGTGGGGTGCAGAATGGTAACAGAGCCCGTTCTCTCTAGTTGGTCCTGCGAGAAAAGACTGAATTGCAAGTCTGAGGTCTCGTGATTCGGCTTTGTCAAGTTGGATGCAATGCAGGCCCCTAGACTCTTTGTATTGCTTTAAGGCAAAGCTGATTCTTGGGGTTTATGGGACCAAGTGAGAAATAATTTGCAGGGCTTCTTTTTTTCCCTTTGGAGGTGGTAGTGGTGGCGGGGTGTTTAGCAAAAATAAATAACCACAAACAAAAACAATTCCAGTTGAAATTGAGCTACACTATTGATCCACGGGGATTGCAATTGAAATGGATCCACACTAGTAATACCGCAAAGCTTACAACTGAAATTGTACTACTCTAGTTGATACCATAGTAGCCATTGAATCACACATACTGACCCCAACTTTGCCCCCATTGCACTGGAAGCCCAAGAACCACACATACTGACACCCCCAACCTTGTCCCAACAGCACCGCTAGCCAGAGAAAACACATACTGACCACACAGCCTTGTCCCATTGCCCTGGTAGTCATAGGACCACACACACACCCCAGCCTTGTTTCATCCTAGTCATAGAACTTTACTCCTTTACGGAAGGGAAAAACACTATTCAGATTAACCCTTTGACTGACAGAAAGATGCGCAACACGTTGGTTTGCTATGTGTTGGATACCTCTCTGTCACTCAAAGGGCTAAATATCCTGAAAGTATTGCCCTTTCAGTATGTTAAGTCAACGGGTTAAACCGATCAGTAGTTTTCCCTTTCATAAAAAGATACTAGAGTTCTAAACCTCATAATATTGAACTGGTGTTAACCCCTTCTCGTCCAGTGGCGTGCCAGGACCGTCACGGCTGTCCGGCACATAAGGACCAGTGACGGTCCTGGCACGTCACGTACCTTTACTCACTGTGATCCTGCAGGAGGGCTGTGAGTAATACCGGGGACTGAAATTGATTGCTACAAGACCGGAGCGATCTCTTTCAGTCCCCTGTTCAGCGTGCCAGCACAGGTGATCAGTCACGTGGGACAGCACATCAAAATTTCCTGTGTGGTCCTTAAAGGACTACACACCCCGGGACCGTTGGTCCTTAAGGGGTTAGCAAGATTGTCAGGGAGATCAATTCATCCCTGCACAATGAAAAGTATTTTTATAAAAAAATTATGCTGGGGTTTTTATATATACCATGTAAAGGTTAAGTTTTAATCACTCCTAGTTATGCTAAATCTTGGTGATAGGACTTAAGCTCTGAACGGATTTGCAGCTTGTTCTTGCAGGGCAGCAAATAAATGAACTGATCTGTAAAGTAATGTTCCCTTATGTATATGTATAATTATGCATCAATCTGCAGTGCATTTTCTAATGTAGATGTTCAAGTGAAAACAGCACATCTACAGTACATCCTTGCCATCTACATTATGGTCAACTCCAGACCTCAGTCAGAATGTCTGTGAAGTACAGCAAGGAGCCGGTGACATCATGGGGCCAAGTGCACTGAAAACTTGACAGTTGCCTAGAACTGACCCTGCTATAAAGCCTGTGGAGTTTGTGGCAGAGAACCACATAGTTCTGGATTACTCTTGAGTCTGCTCACAGACTAGGGGGTCAGTTTTTTAACTCCCAGCCCCCCTGAATGTCTTATAGAAGCTGTTTTGTGGCCGCAAAGTTCCCCATAGTAACAGACTTAGTAAAACGTGTTCATTGTTCTTTCATTTTTAGTTTTGAATCTCTTTTGCTTCCAGCGCTTTGGTCAGGATGATTGTACAAGATCCCAAGATACAGTTATTATTATATAACTGTGGGTTGTGCAGTAGCAATTCTAAACCACACCATGGAACTGTCTTCCATTTGTAGTGTATTGCTTCACTGGCAAGATTTCCCCATAGCTGAAGAAAGATACAGAAGACATGTTATTAAAATGGTCACTGCCAGCTCACAAAAGAGATTCCAGTAGCCACAAGTACAGAATCTGTTACAAATATATTTGTGTGTATAAATCATGTGTGTGTATATAAAACTTACTGTAGCTGCATATTTTGGATCTTTTGCCATAAGGTGTTTTCTGGAAAAGTGAAATCTTACACACATTTTTTTTGTTTTATTTAATTCTTAAATATATATATATGTTTCTAATTTTCCAGCCAGTATGAATTTGGTGAATACAAGCAAGAACTGGATTGAGGCAGAAGCCAGAAGAGGAACAGTTTCTCTAAAATATCAAGACTGGTTCCAGTCACTAAAGCTCCACACCACTTGAGATTTCCACAAAGAGCTGATTGGTTCTAAAGTCACTAAATGTTTCCAAAACACTGACATTTGTTTTACCACAACAATTAGAGGAGTGTAAAGAAGCATATTATGATCGGTTGGGTCAGTTTACTCTATTTCCATATCAACAATTAGTTTATTATGTGGGTGAGTAATCAGACTGCTCCAATCTACCATAGCTGCTGCTTTTTAGAAATAAAAAAAAAGACGGGACAGACATGCAGAAAGTTACCCACCCGAAGGTCACTTGTGTGTTTCCAGTGTTAACATTCTAAGAACCAAAGTGATGTGTAGCACATTACTTCACAATGTACGGCACACACCTTTGGTTCTTAAATGATTAATAAGGAGTGACACAAAGCTGGTATGGCTGTCTTTAACACTTTGAGTGCCAGAGGGGTACGAAATGCATTGCAAAAGCAATGCATTCTGTACCCCTCTGGCACTCAAAGGGTTAACATTCCAGAGTTACTTCTAATAGGTTACAAGTTATTAACGTGTCTTCACATTTTATAGGGAAACATCAATTAATTTAGCTCTAAATTTGAAACATTTTATCATTATACAAATTCTTGGCTTCAGTGTGAATTCCTAGATGCTACTGAATTAAATCACATTGTGTTCATAGTATTGTAAGAACATCAAACAAAGTTACACCGGAGCTTTAAGAAGTTGTTGAACTGACTGTGCCTTCTGTGACTACAGGGTCCTGTATGTGCTGCCATGTAGAGGGTTTTCATCACATAGGAATGAGCCACAGTGCACTTCTCTTAAGGATACACTAGGTGTATCATCTTAAAGGTAAATCACCTCATAATAATAATCCTAAGTGGCCCTATAAATGTAACATTGTGCCTTTCTTTAAAATCTTCAATCTGTCTGGATGTCATGTCTATGTAGGCTGACATGATAGGACCTCAAATTATGCTCTGTGCATTTGGTATTCTTATCTCTTTAAGGAGCAGAGGGTGTGCAGTACTTCACAATGCTGTGTGCACCCCACTGGTCTTTAAAGGGATAGTAATACTTCGTTTTAACTTTATTTTATTTTGTAGGCAATAAAAAAACATGAAGAATGATATAAGTCTTATCTCTCAAACCTTTATGGTTTATGAGATATTCACAAGCAAACTTTCCCCTCCAGCCCCTTTTACCTAGTGTAAGCAATCTCTTCTCAGATGTGAAATGCAGTCCATAGACCAGACAGATAACAGAAGGACAATCTTCTTCCTATGAAAACAATGAAATCCCTGCCCCCCTTGACAAGCTTTTCAGGGTTTTCCCTTATCTTAACTGAAGATTGTCCCTCTCTGCAGTCTACCTGGGCACCTCCCTTCTGATCTGGCTGAACAGTGTGACATCAGTAAAAGGGACGGGAGGGGGACACTTTGTCATTACATTACTCTGGAACTACAACTCTGACAGAATTAAAATAACACTCTCCAAAGTCCAAATACTATGATGATTAATTAGAGCTGCTTTTATTATGAAACATTACTATCCCTTTAAAGTGTTAAGTAGACTCATGTACTCTGCTTATGTTTGAAATCAACAGACAACATGGACATGACATCCAGGAGTGAATGAAGAGGTGTTCTATTGAACTAGGGCAAAATTCATAGGGGCCATTAGGACGTTATGGCCATAGTAAAGAAATTGGGGGGGGGGGCATTTTATGGGAATTTTTGCTATCAGTTAGACACCATCATTTGATGCAACAGTGATAACCATTAGCTCTGCAGCTATGATGAAAGATCCTATAGATGTCCTTCCAAAGTACTGTATGGTGACAGGGATAGGAATGATAGGGTGTGTGTAATGTATATAGGTTGGAGTGGAGCAGTACTGGGACAACCCTACTGCTCCATAGGAACAAGTAATATCCCTTTTTAGAGAGGACTCCCATGTATTGTGAAAGTCAGTTTAAATCAATGAAAATGTGTTCCCTATGATGCAGTTGGTTTTCCCCTGAATTGCTGCACTTTTGCCTTTATAACATGCCGTAATGAAGGTTGTGCCTTCTGTACTCTTTATATGTTCTCTTGTATAATCCTCTGTCTTCTTCATTAATCTTCAGTGTATAGAAAATGATTCAAAATTATCTTGGTCATTTCTTATGAATGTGTATCTTAGGGTTAAACTGTGTGATGCAGTTGTTTACTTTACAAGGATTTTTCTAATGATATTGAACATGTTCTGCTGAGTACTTTCTAATGATAACTGATAATGTGTGTATTGTGTTCTAGATCAGGCATGGGTAACTTGGTTTTTCAACTCTGGACGACTGTAAAACCAATCATCCTCTCCCAGCCAGCAGCTGGCAGTGAATGATGGCAGTTGCAGTCCTCCACAGATGGTGGGCTTCATTCAGGTTTCCCAACCCCGTTCTAGATCATTACATTGAAATTGTGAGGCTGTACATGGACACTGTAGCTTGCAATAAACAACAACAAAGTTAATTACATTGTTTTTTTATGTGTATATTCTGTGACGTGGACAGCAAACCTTGATCCTTAAGCCACTGATCCATCTAATTTCCTGAAAACTGTTAGCGGCACTTGTGGTCCACAGGTGGCTACAGTCAACAAACTGTGTTTTTTAGACAGTCTTCTTTTTACCGCAGAGATCAAAGATGTATGTGTAATACTTTTTTTTATCTATTGACATTAACAAACCATTTTATGCAAATATATCACACAGTTAGATAAAAAAGCATCACTAGCTATTGTAGTAGAATTAAGGGGCACACCTAAACTGAATACTGCTTAGATCCTGAGGAGAGAGGACTTTTGCAGCCCGCTGATCTTAACTGATTTTGCTCAGGGAGTTCAAACTTGTACACTGCAGGTTTTCAGGTTCTCCTCACATGAAAAAATGTGAATCAGACAGTGGTTCAATCATCTTGAAGGATTTGCCTGAGTTAATGAAATTCACTTGGAAATTCATTGTGTAAAAACATACACAGTGGTTGATTGAGGATGTTGAGGACAGAATGTAATTCCTTTGGATTAGAAATCTCACAACATACCAGGTTCTTTGCTAGATCATATAGTCATGACAGAAATGCCAGTGTCCCAGCATTCAGACAAAAACTTTCAGCCAGACAGTCTGCCCTAATGGAGAGATTAGTCTGATCAATGAAATATTGACACTACTCTTATTGTAACAATAAATGTTCTAACTAGGAAACAGATGTAGCAAGAGCTGTCTAATCAATCACTATCTATTGCAGAACTCAATTACCTCTGCATAGTTTACTTTTAAATGAACTATAACACTCACACCTATACAAAGGCTCAGGTTTTGGGATTCTAGAGACGTCTCCGATATACTGTAAGGCAATGGATTGGAGATATCTCTAACATTCAGGGGGCTAAGAGGTCTAGAGGTCCCCTTCGCGTCCAGTTATGTGCCAGGACCGTCACTGCTGTCCAGTACTTAAGGAGCGCTGTAATAGCAGGGACTGAAATTGATCGCTCTATGACAGGAGCGATCTTTCATTCCCCCGTTGGCATGCCGGCACATGTGATCAGTCACATGAAACTGCACGTCAAAATTTCCTATGTGGTCCTTAAAGGACCACACACCCTGGAACCGCTGGTCCTTAAAGGGTTAACCAACTTTGCTCTATAAATAGATACATTAAAACTTTATACTTGAAAGGCTTCAATATTTTAATTGGTAAATGCTCAGTTGCCAAAATCTGCTTTTGTGTAATAAGAATTTCTGGGATATCTGAAGAAATTTGATAGAGGTTTCTGTGAACTGACAAAGATTTAAAGCTTCATTATACTTATTAGACTGGAGTGTATTGTTACTCATTACACAACACAGAGAGACTTATATACAAGACAAAATAACTGGGGGAGGGGGGTACTCGTGGAGGAAGGGGGAGCAGCTGGATCACATGAAGCAAATAAATTCCATATTGCGCTAAGAAAGATGACAAGATTTGCTGCACTCAGCAGACTCCAGGAAGAAATGAAAGTGCTGACTTTATAGCAAGAGAATAATAGTAGATATTGTTACAAAAGTTGGGTATAGTCTACTCCAAATTGAGGACCATGATTTCAAAAATTAATGGATGTCAGAACTGATTCTATTAAGTTTTTCATTAACTATATTAACTATAATATAGTAAAGTTTAATAAGGAACGTAGAGAAGGGAATGTCAGGCTGAAGCAAGGATGAGGCAGGAAAACATCTAGTAAACCATAAGATATGGTAAATAGATTTCCATGCTTTATTTGTAAAGGAAATTCTGGCTTGATACCTAGGAAAGTGGAACCCAGATCAAGAGGATATGTGAGTGTCAGTAAGGTTAAAAAAAAAATAGTTGTATACCTACTTCTCATAGTGCTGAGCAGTCATATAATCAGGGGTTTCCCTTACCCACTGTTCCCCTTGCCATACTGGGCTTCCAAGTGAATATTCTGGATCTCTATGCCCCTCAGGTAGTGTGGCCCCTACCACTCCACCAGGGCCATCCAGCACTGACCAAGAGCCAGTTTGGGTTAAAGCTCTGTTATCTTCACTGGCAGCTATCCCTTCTTCGGTTCAGGGGGTTCTCTGTTCCTGGAAACCTTTACCCGCTTTTAAACAAAGTGAACCTGTGTTTAAGGGCCATACTCGGGTTACTGGGGTATTCTCTTTGGAAGCATTGAACTTGGGGGATGATAAGGATATGTACGGGTATGTACGTTTTCTTCTTTTTGCAACTGCAAAAGTTTTCTCCTTTTTCACCACTGCCAATACATTTTTTGCCTATGTTGCCTATGACTGCAACATTTTCCACCACAATATTATTTTTTGAGGGCTGAAGTGGAGAAATAAATAGCTGAAATTCAACATCGTGAGTCCTACAACAACATATGCCTTGAAAAGGCTGTTAGCATGTAGAGTTCTTTTGTCTTGTGCCCACAACACTAACTTCCTGCTTATGTAACACTGGCACAACCATCCTTGAAAAATAATTGCAGCTTTGGAAATTCCAGCTGGGTGCTACACATGACATCAATTCTTTAAAGCCCCTGTTTTCAACAAAAGGGCAGCATGTCAACCACCAACATTTTGGCAAGTTTACGGGCATACTTTCTATTATGTTTGTGCAGGTTTTGACTGCTTTATAAGAACTTAGTAAGTGTGAAATGACAGTACATAGTAGAAGAAATGTGTAACTTTATTGCTTTAACACCATCACTTGTGGTGGGGAGGCAGAGGTATGTGTAGACACTGTATGACTTGTCCATCTCCTACAGCAAACCCGGAGTCCTCATACTCCTCTGCAGCAGGAGACATAGGTGTTACTTGGTATGAGATAGCTGTTGGCAGTAGCACACTCAATAACATCATTACTTATCTTCCCCAGAGCCCTATACATTTTTGGAGTGCTTCTGCTACTGCTAGTTGTGGAACCTGTGACATGTTCATGGTGTGTCTTCCACTCAGACCTGTGGTTGTGCTTCAGTTCGGGATGTCATTGAGGAGGTGCCTAGTTGTGAGCCTGCTTTCCCCCTGCTCACATGCACAGACAACAGATAGCAACAGGCTTAGCTTTTCAATGCTGAATGAAGTATCTCCATACTGTGGACGTCATGGACTGTGGGGTTCCTGAGGGGCTTCTACTGCTACTGGAGCTAGATGTTGATGCATTTCTACTGCTACTACTACCTCTAGGTGTCATAGGTGCAGCACTTCCAGCAGAAACAGCAGAGGCATTCATCATAACGAAGGTAGTGGATGTCAGTAACCAGTGTGGTTGCTCCTGGTTACTCAACAGAAGTGTGTGTGGTTGAGTGGGGCTTGGACTTGGAAGCAGTGACAATGCTGATGACTGACAGGATGACTGTGTATTTTTAGGCATCTTTGCTTGTACAGGGTCAGAGTTTCCATTGGGTTTTCTCACACAGTTTATAGACAGGCACAATACTCCTTTTCAGTGGTGGAAGATTGAGCCTTTACCCTTCAGCTAACTTTCTGGCCATGTCATCATCTCTCACTCTCAATTTAATCAGTATCTGAAGAGGAGGATGCTGGAGGGATATATTTTAGATCTATATCATCATCATCAGTCATCATTAGGCAATCCTCTGCATCTCCTGCCGCTTCATGCCCACTACCCTTATATTCCTTTTTACTTTAACAAAGTTTGCTACTACTTTGAAGACAGGTGTTTTGTTGCTTGTTTGTTTCACTGTCAGATGCAATAGCAGTTTCAGCTAGTACCCTTCTCCATTATGCCATCATCAACACTAGAATGTGACTCGTTGTGATCTTCAGTGTTCTTATGTCTTTTTTTCTTTTTTTTTTTTTTATTATAGTACTGTGTTGGTGGAGTTGGAACTTTTGGTGGAACCTCCTTTCTGGGAAGAGAGGGAGCATCATCATTTATTGTACACATTGCAGCAGCTACAGTGGATATAAAAAGTCTACACACCCCTGTTAAGAGGATTTTAGTCTTACCTGTTAAATCCTTTTCTCTGTCGTCCAATACAGGTTACTGGTAACTCTGGGTAGGCGATCCACCCCTTTAAGTAGGCAGGAACAATTCTAGAATTGATTGCAGGGGGTGGATCCTACATTCCCTCCTTGGTTGCAGCTAGCCAACCAGCTCCAGAAAGATTTGTTCCTTGGTGAAGATAACACAGGCAAGAGAACAGTTCTGCTATAGCTTTAGAAGGTTTTTAATTTTCTGTCAGAAATGGAATACCACCATTAGGCGGATTACTATAACTGACAATGCCCTTAGATGTGGCTAGCTCCGTATCCAGGTGCTTTTTGTGGACCTTAAGCCCTGGGGGGGAAATCTTGGCTACAAGTTCTTTCCTCAGGAGTCGCCCACCGAGTCTTCTTCTTTAATCATGGTAATCTTCAGAGAGAAGATCTGCAGGAAAGGTGAGCAGATCTTTGAGTGCTGCAGGTCCACTTGTCCGACAGTGCCCGTCCGCACAGGGGTGTTTCATTTGGAGTTCCTATTGCACAATCTTGCACTCACTGGGTCTATCTGTATGTCTGTTGGGTGTTTTGGAGCAAGGTTTATGTGGTAACTTAACCCTTTAGCTGCTGGACTGGCATTTTTTTTGGGGGGGGGGGGGTTCTAACACTGCCTACTGGTTTAGTGTTTTTTGGGTGTCCTAACATGTTCTAGCGATGTTTTAGGTATTTTAGTTTTACACTTTCAATTTTGTAAAATTTGAGTTCTGTGCCTGTAAGGTGCGCTTTACCACATAGACACCATTGCTCCATTCAATTCTATGGGACTGTACTGTTTGGGACATATCTCTGCAACCGTTTAACCTAGCGACTTCTGAGATGGCTCATTTTAATTGTCTGCCCTTGATCTATCATCCGGTTCATGTTTCTAGTGTGCTGGGGGGCTCAGGGGGCTTCGGGCACTGTTTGGGCTACTTTTCTGGGAAAACGTTGCACGCTTGTTTCTGTTTGGCTCCTGCCGCGGCAGCCATTTTGTGCTATTTCCAGAGCGAGTATCCTACACAGGGTGTGTACTCTCCTTTTCTCCTCTGCTGATTAACCCTTCGCCTGCCAGATAAGTATTTTAGTGATTTCTGGGGTGAAACTTTAATCCTACACACTATAAATGGGTGATTTCTTATACAGTAAGGTTACCTAGAGAATTCTCAGGTCACTTATGCCAAACATGTTTTGATGTCCCTGAAATTATTCCAGGGACCTCCAGCCATGCATTACAGCCAGCTTGGGTGCAAGAGTTCAAGGTTGCTACTAGGGACCTTAGGTCCATCCCAATTACATGTAAGACTAAAATCCTCTTTTCTCTTAGTTCATACAGGTTACTGGTAACTTTGGGTAGGCGATCCACCCCTTTAAGTAGACAGGAATAATTCTAGAATTGATTGCAAGGGGTGGAGCCTACCTTCCCTGCGTGGCTGCAGCTAGTCAACCAGCTCCAGAAAGATTTGAGACACTAACTATTGACTAGCTAGTGGAAGGGAAAGAAGACTCCTGTGAGCATGACCCCTACAAACTGCCACAGGAGAGCCAAGCATGGCCCCTTGCCAGGGTGGGAGACCAGTAACCTGTATGGACTAAGAGAAAAGGATTTAACAGGTAAGACTAAAATCCTCTTTTCTCTGTCGTCCAATACAGGTTACTGGTAAATTTGAGATGTCCAGCCATTGAGTTTACCAGAGGCAGGAAGTAAGGCAAAGACCAGACTCAAGGCCCCCAAAGTCACCAGAGCAGATATGAACCATCAAATCAGAGATAGCCCAACAAAACAATGAAGTGTTAACAGACACGAAACAGGGATACCAACACCCCAAACTGTTACACAGCACACTGAACTAGAGCCAACAGGGCTCAAAAGTGAAAGATGCACCAAGAACCGAAGAAGATCCTAGACAGGCAAGACTGCCTCCAGGATTTTCCTCCCAAAGCTGCCATCAGCCGATGCCAGCACATCAACACAGTAGTGCTTCGAAAAGGTGTGCACAGACGACCAAGTGGCAGCATTGCACAACTGATAGCAGAGGCCTGATTCTTGTAAGCCCAAGAAGCCCCAATAGATCTTGTAGAATGAGCCGTGATCCAAATGGAAACGGGCTTCTTCCTCAGCTCGTAAGCCTTAAGAATAGTGGACTTGATCCAGGACGCAATAGTCACTTTGGATCTCCTGATTGATGTGGAACTCTGAAACCACCTTCGGGAGAAACTCCTAAGAAGTGCGAAGCACCACATTGTCCTTGTGAAACACCAAATAGGGTGGCCTACAGGACAGAGCATGTAACTCTGCGACATGGCGAACGAACACAATATCCAGGAGAGAGGCCATTTTCCATGTCAGCAGGTGTAGGGAAATAGTAGCCAAAGACTCAAATGGAGGGAGCTGAAGAACACCCAAAACCAAGTTAAGATCACACAGAGGAGCAGGATTCTTGAAGGCAGGACGAGTATGAGCAACTCCCTGGAAGAAAACCTTGACATCAGGAAGGATGGCAATGCGCCTCTGAAAGAAAACAGAGAGAGCAGAAGTCTGAACCTTAAGGGAACCCAAACTGAGGCCCTTAGCCACACCGTCCTGCAAAAAGGCCAGGACCGTAGGCAGAACAAATTCCTGAGACAGGTCCTTGTCAGCACACCAAGATAGAAAGGTTGACCAGACACAGTGGTAGATCTTGGAAGAAAGAGGTTTGCAGGCACTGAGCATAGTAGCCACCACCCCAGAAGAAAAACCTTTCTTCTTCAATATTGAGTATTCAACTTCCAAGCCATCAAAGTTAGCCGATGAACATCCTCCTCCCACAGGTAACCCTGTAGAAGAAGATCCGGATGGCAAGGGATCCAGATTGGCTCCGCCACTGACAGATCCAGAAGCTCCAGAAACCAAGCTTGGCGAGGCCAGTACGGAGCAATCAGAATGACTGGACAGCGTTCCAGTCGCAATTTCCGTAACACCCTGTTCAACACTGGGAGGGGAGGAAAGATGTAGGCCAGAGGAAATAACCAATGAATGGACACTGCATCCACCACCAGGGCTAGGGGGTCCCTCCAACGAGAGTGGAACCTTCCTGTTGTGTCTTGTTGCCATCAGGTCGATATATAGAAGACCCCACTTCTGAACAATGAGGGTGAACACCTCTGGGTACAGCTCCGACTCTCTGATGTCCACTGTGTGTCGACTGAGTAAGTCTGCCATGACAGGAATGTGCACTGCGGATATGGCAGGAACATGTTCTTCTGCCCAGGACAAAATAGCCTTGACCTCTAACCAAGCGGCGAGACTTCTTGTTCCGCCCTGCTTGTTGATGTAAGACACGGTCGTGGCGTTGTTGGACTCTACCCGGACTGGACAGTCTTCCAGCTGAGATGTCCAATGACGAAGGACATGAAATATCGCCTGAAGCTCCAACACGTTGATGTGAAGGAGAGATTCCCCTGGAGACCACCAACCCTGAGCGCTCGGGTGACCCAGGACCGCTCCCCAGCCTTAGAGGCTGGTATCCGTCGTCAAAGTGGTCCAGAAGGATACCAGGAAGGACTTGCCTTTCAGTAGATTGGAGAGGTGGAGCCACCATGACAAACTCCGTTCCACATGAAGAGGGAGGGACACTGACATCTTCAAAAGGTCCGGCTGACCCCTGCACACCTAGATCACAAACCTCTGGAGTTCCCATGTGTGCGCCATGGCAAACGGGACCGCTTCTATGGTGGAGATGAATTTCCCCACTAGAGAGGACAGCTTCTTGGCTGGAACAGGATCTTGAGCCAGAACCGCAGAAACCCTGTGGGCGATCTGGTGAGCTACCTCGTCCGTGAGAAACACTATGCTCTTCTGAATGTCGAAGAGAAGGCCCAGGAAGACCAGATGCTGGGATGGGACAAGATCTGACTTGTCCATGTTGATTATCCACCCATGATGGGTGAGAGCATGAATGCATTGCTGAACCTGCTGATGAAGAAGTTCTGCAGAGGGGGCTTTCAGAAGCAGGTCGTCCATGTATGGAGTAACTCTGATGCCGTCCCAGTGGAGGACGGACATTAAGGCTCCCAGGACATGGTTGAAAACTTGAGGAGCTGTAGTCGACCAAAGGTAAGAGCTGAAAACTGAAAATGCCCTCGGTCGCAGGCAAATCTGAGATACTGCCGGCTCTCTGGATGAATGGCGATGTGTAGATATGCGAGATCTAGAGATGCAAGGAATTCCCCCGAGGACATAGCATCACCGTCTGTAGAGACTCCTGGTGATAATGGATCCACAAAGGAATTGAGATCCTCCAAATCCAAAATGGGGTGACAACCACCATTCTTTTTGGAGACCACAAAGAGGTTTGAGTAAAAACCCATATGTCTGTCCTGAACTGGAACCGGCTCTAGAACATCCTTGTCCAGGAGAGCCTGAATAGCTCCGTTGAACAGCCAGTGTGTCTCCGCGTCCTGAGGCGTATGAGAAGAAAAGAAGCGAAAGAGAGACAAAAGGGATCCTGTACCCTTCCGTCATCACCTGTAAAACCCATGGGGTCCGCCATTGAATCCTCCCAGATGCTGTGGTAGTGACGCAGACAACCACTGACAGTAGAGTGGGGACCTGGGTTCAGTGAGTCCTGCCGAAGAACACTTGGAAGCCTTGGGCTTGGTGGAGACCTTGGGCTTCCATTGCTGTTTGGGCTTGGAGGAGGCACGCGGAGCTGAGGGAATTGTCTTGTTTGCCGGACGTGTCTCAGTCTGAAAGGAAAGAAAATACTGATTACGCTTAAGCTGCATTTTCCTCCTGGGGACCAAGGGTAGAAGTGTACTCTTACCCCCTGTGGCCCCACTGATCAGATCTTTAAGATCTAGTCCAAACATAGAAGTACCTTGAAAAAGTAAGGAGAGCAATGCTTTCTTGGAAGCAGTGTCAGCAGACCAGATCTTGAGCCAAAGAACCCGTCTGGCAACCACAGACATGGTGGAAACCCTAGCCACTAAAAGGATGGCATCAAATAAGACAGCAGAAACATAGTGCTGTGCCTCAGAAATGTTGGCAAGAAGGTGCAACATATCCTAAGTAGGAGCACCCTGACGGAGAGCCAGGGTGAGCTGTTCAGTCCAGACCGCAATGGTCTGGTTCATCCATGCTGCAGCAAATGCTGGATGCATGGCAGAACCAGCAGTGGCAAAAATGGACTTGTGGGAGACCTCAAGTTTCTTGTCAGTCCAGTCCTTTAGAGCAAAAGCATCAGACACTGGCAATGCAGTAGACTTCGATAGCCTGGAGATAGGAGCATCCACTTTAGGAGGATGAACCCACTGAGCAAGCGCAGCCTCAGAAAAGGGATAAAGCTTTGCAAATATCTTGGAGACAGAAGGTTTCCTGTCCGGAGACTTCCACTCTTCGGACACAAGGCGGTCAAGAGTGGGGTTAGGTGGAAAGCAAGTAAGGGGCTTTTTAGGCTCCTGAAAGACATCAGAAGGAACCATCTGCACTAAGGGAATGTTTTTGGCCATAATTCCAAAAGGTATGTTTGGCGCAAAAACAACACTGCACATCACCCAAAGAACATCATACCCACAGTGAAACATGGTGGTGGCAGCATCATGCTTTGGGGCTGTTTTTCCTCAGCTGGAACCAGGGCCTTAGTCAGGGTGGAGGGAATTAGGAACAGTTCCAAATACCAGGCAATTTTGGCACAAAACCTTCAGGCGTCCATTAGAAAGATGAAGAGGAAGTTCACCTTTCAGCACGACAACGACCCAAAGCACACATCCAAATCCACAAAAGCATGGCTTCACCAGAAGAAGATTAACGTTTTGGAATGGCCCAGCCAGAGCCCAGACCTGAACTGAACATCTGTGGGGTGATCTGAAGAGGGCTGTGCACAGGAGATGTCCTCGCAAATATTGCAACGTCAAGCTGTGCCATGCTAATAAACTCCTACCCAAAAAGACTGATTACTGTAATCAAATCAAAGGGTGCTTCAACAAAGTATTAGTTTAAGGGTGTGCACACCTATGCAACCAGGTTATTGTGAGTTTTTTATTTTTCCCCCTCAACGATTTCAGTTTGTTTTGCAATTGAATTGTTCACGTTATACGTCACATTAAAGGTGGAAAAAGTTCTGACATGATTTATCTTTGTCTCATTCTTTAACATCACAAGAACCTGGCATTTTAACAGGGGTGTGTAGACTTTTTATATCCACTGCTACTCCATTCCCCTGCCCCTTCTGCATTTGCTGGACATTATAGAACCGATGGAGTGTTATGTCTTGCGTTGGCCCTCAACAAAATACTCAATCTCATCTGCTATCAAGACTGCTCAGTCACACAACTCACATCAGGGTCCGAGTCAGCTGCTTGTCACCTAATTTATTTATTTATTTATTTATTTTTTTACAGTTGTCCACCATCTTATCACTGTCCAAAAAAATAAATAAATATTACACACACCAAAACAAAATCAGCAACATCTTACCCCAGACTTCCCCAGCATAGAGATAATAACAGCAGATCAGTAAGCAAATTGGACTGCAGCTGCCTGTGTCTTTCAAATCAGTCTGACAATGTTGGGGTATTTGGGGTCAACCTCCTTTGCGTCCTTCTCACACACCCCAGACTCCCTATCACGTTTTTAATGAACGCTCAGACAATTTGGTTAAGGTAAAACAATGAAGTTTTATTAAATAAATAATAAAGAACAGAAATGCCCTTCACAGGTCCAGACCCAGACAAAGGATAAGCTCTTTTGGATCTGACACAGGTCAGGGTACAACAGAGACAGGTATGTACAAAACAACAGTAATTCAGAGTGTAGAACAGGAACTGGAACAAAACCTCAGCAGTACTGGCCAGGAGGTGCCCTAGGTGAGGTAAGTACTGCACGGCAGAAATCCCCAATGGAGCAGGGAGACAGTTGAGACTACCGGCCTTGCCCAGAAAATCAGGTATAGGCAGCCCACGTGACGGCTCAGATACACTTACTCTGAGATTATGCCCGGAGGCAACCGGAATAGGCACAGTCTGTATAGTAATGCAACCGGAGGCAATCGTAAGGCACAGATCGAACAGCGCAACCGGAGGCAACAGCAATGACAGGCTGAGTATAGCGCAACCGGAGGCAATCGTAAGGCACAGGCAGTGCAGCAGCGCAACTGGAGGCAACAGGAAGATACCGGTAGCTAGTAGCGCAACTGGAGATAATCGTATGGCACAGGCTGTATAGTAGCGCAACAGTGAGGCACAGGCTGAAAGGTGGTGCAATCAGAGATAACCGCTATGGCACAGGCAGTATAGTAGCGCACCCGGAGGCAACGGAAGGTGCAGGCTGAAAGGTAGTGCAACCACAAGTGACCGCTAAGGCACAGGCTGTATGGAGAGTGACCGGCTACCGTAGAGCAAATGGCTATATGACAAGACCGGAGGCAACAGGGACACTAGCGGTAAAGCTAATGCTAGGAGAGTAGCCAATGCAGAAACAGTACTCAGAGAGCAGAGGTCAGCCAAGGCCTGGATCGGTACACAGAGAGTAGTAGTCAGCCAAAGTCTTGATCGGTACACAGAGAGCGGTAGTCAGCCAAATCCTGGATCGGTATACAGAGAGCGGTAGTCAACCAAAGCCTGGATTGGCACACAGACAGCGGTAGTGGGCCAAAGCCTGGATCGGTACACTGAGAGCGGTAGTCAGCCAAAGCCTGGATCGGTACACAGCTAGCAGTAGTCAACGGAATTGGTCATGGGAATCGTAGTCAGGCAAGCCGGGTCGTAAACAAATTGGGCAGCGAAGACAGGAGCAAGGTCAGACAAAACCGGATCATGCACGGAACAGGAACACAGCAACAAACGTCTGGTCAGGAACACCACGAAAGGGCACCGGTATAGTGACAGGAGGGCGTATATAAAGGCAAGCCCTGGGAGGGGTTGAAAACCCCAATAAGAAGCAGCCAAGGTAAACCCGGAAGTAAGAATGTCGCTCAGGCAGAATCACGGGCACCGTGATACTCCCCTAGCACAGAGATAACAGCCAGATCAGGAAGGAGCTTGAATCACAGTTGCTTGTGTCTTGCCAGTCAGTCAGACCAAATTATGGGGTAGTTGGGGGTCAACCTCCTTTCACCCCTCTCCCCCAAAGTGCCCCCTGCCGACACCCCTAATACAGAGAACAAATGCCCTATGTAAAATACTCCATAAACTAAGCTTCAGCTCCTCTTTATCTGCCTATCTTCTCTAGGTCAGAAATGTGCTGCTTTCTCCTCTCTCAAACACAGAATGGTATGCTGTGAGAGCCCTATACCCTTTTATTTGCCTGTAGCAAAAAAAGAGAAAACTGGCATTCGGTGGGGAGAAATTCAGGCTTCCTATTGATTTCAATGCAATTAGCTAGGCTTAAAAAAAGCAGAAAAACTGAACTTTTCATGAGAAATTTCCCACTAGGTGGGAAGTATCATTTTTTGCCTATTTCACCAATCCCTATAGGACATTACAAACTACTGCAAACTATTGTGGTCCCCATTCCCAACCCTGCCAGTAGAGAAAGAGTGATGCTGTAGTACTAGGGAAAGACTTGTCTCCCTTCCAGAAGGAAATTGACTCAGTGTGGCAGATCTTATTACTTTATTGTTGAGGAGATGTTAAGAATTAGACTTATCCAGTGGAAATCAGCACAGTCCTCACTAAACATTTGTGAGTGCATATACTACATTATTGTAGCTTAAAGTGTCAGCAAACTAACTGCACCATGAAAAAAATGTAAATAGTCCTTATAACCCTCAAATGCAAGAGCAGTCTACAATGCTTAGGAGACCTATCTAGCATTTAAGGGATTAAAGCCCCCCTTTACATCAATAGGAATGTTTAATTTATCTTTCCTTAATCATAATTTCCCAATATATTAATGGATGTTGCCACATATTACATTTTGTTCAATATTGCTACAGACTGTCATGTGAAGATAATTTGCACAAATGAATCCCTCCTGTATTTAGTTGTCGAGATAGACATTTTAAATTAAACTAGTAGAGGACTGAGGAAAAACAAAATAAACTTTAATATTTATACTGTTCTCATTCTTTATATACTATATTGTAATACAGATAAATATACATAAATATTGTCAGTTATGATTGTCTGTGATAGAAATATAACTTACACATATTGTAACAGTGGTTGGGACACATCAACCGGTTTAACCCCTTAAGCACTTGGTGACCACGGGGCTTTTTTTTTTTTTTTTTCTTCCGGAGCGGCATGCAGCTGTGCCAGGACCATCACTGGTCCTTAAGTGCCAGACCTCCGTGACGGTCCTGGTACGTCAGTGGTCGCGACGGGGTTAAAGACCAGTGAAGTGTCAGGACTGTCATTGCTGTCCTTGTTTAAAGGACCAGTGATGGTCCTGACAGCTCTCTTGTGGGGGCATTGTGAGTAGTAGCGGGGTCTGAAATTGTCCGCTCCAAGACCATATTGGTTACTATCAGACCCCTGTTTGGTGCACCGGCACACATGATCAGTCGTGTGCTGGCGTGCCAAACTTCCCTATCTGGTCCTTATAAGGAAACCAACCCCAAGACCACTGGTACTTGAGGGTTTAAGGATATCCCTAATGAAACATGGGTTTTGCAGTCTGAATGAGCCATTGAATACACAACTGTGAACAAGCAGGGATGTATTGCAAATGTGACCTGTTTCTGTGTCTCGAGGACTAACCTTGAGAAATACTGGTTATATAAAATTGTTATAGGGTATCTGCACTACCACTGGAAATTAACTTTGCTTTCTTATCCTCAAGTAATTCTGTTTCTTCCAAATGAGAAGCACCATTTAGTAGATTTCCAAGCCGATCATATCCAAACCACATAGGAGGGTCATCATTACTGTACTCCAACTTCTGAACCTTCAATTCAAGTTTCAGTGCAGCTGCCCTATAATACAACACAGGAAAATGATGAAAGAGAGATCAATATACAAAGAAGAACTGGAGACATTTTAGGGTAGACCAACTGCACCATGCAGGACATGTCAACATTACTGTTGATTTAAATAAAGCTTTTACATCTTTGAATTCTAGAGAGGTCTCCAGAGCATTGCTAGACCTCTAGAGTTTAGACAGTTAAAAGCTTTATTAGTCAGTGGAAATGTTCTCATCCCCTATAGTGCAATTGATTTGCTTTAGTACTTAACAATGACCCACTGTGTAGAATATAATCCCCTGTTGCTATTTTCACCTTGCTGGGACTAATAGTGCCAGTAGAATTTAGAATCCCTATACAATCAGTCAGGAATAAATAGTGCATTTTTTGATGATAATAAACCTTCATGATGGAAAGCAGTGCTAATTTCAATTGCAGAAGAGGAGACCAGGATGCAAGGATTTCACTTTGACTGGACATGTGTTATGAGCTGGCATATAAAACAGAAAAAAATGGAAGGATCCAGCAGTGGTCTACTACAGAAGTGCATTATTTTCCCTTGAGAGCGTTTATAACGGTATAGTTTACTACAAGAGTATATTGTGTTACCTAGAGACACTTAACATATATGTTTCTGGATAGTTTATTACTGTATTATGAACTGTAGAGGTGCATGTTCCCCAGACAATTTACTATATTGTGTACTATGGAGGTGCACTATGTTCCTCAGAGAGTTTATTACTGTATTGTGCACTGTGGAGGTGCATTATGATCCCTATAGAGTTTCTTACTGGTCTGTGTACTACAGACGTGCATTATGTTCCTCGGGTAAGCGTTTATTACTGTATTGTGTACTATGAAGGCACACTGTGTTCCTTACATAGTTTATTACTATAGTGTTTACTATGGAGGTGCATTATGTTCCCCAGAGAGTTTATTACTTGATTGTGCACTATGGAGGTACTTATATTTTGCAAAAGGGTAGGTATTAATGTGGACAAATATACTGTTGTTAATGTAAAATACTTGGATTTTGCAAACTCCTTTGATACTGTGCTTAATAACAGGTTACTGAATAAATGAAAAGGCTTTGGATTGGGAGGTGATATCTGTGCATGGATAAAGAAATTGATAAATGATAGATGGCAGACAGTTGTTGTAAATGGAACCTTTTTAAGCTGGTGTAAAGTTGTAAGGGGGTGTCACAGGGTTCAGTCCTGGGCCCTATGCTTTTTAACTTGTTTATTAATGATCTAGAAGTGGGTTTTGAAAGTAGTGTCTAAATATTTTCTGATTACACTAAGGAAATATATACAAAGCTATATGTATTTTCTCTGCAGAAAGGTTTAGATAAACTGAGTAAATGGGGAGAAAAATGGCAGATGAGGTCTAAAATAGATAAATGTAAGGTTATGCATTTAGGTTGCAGAAACAAACACCCTACATATACACTAGATAGAAAACTACTAGTTGAGTCCTTGTTGGATAAAAATTTAGGGTTACTGATAGACAATAGACTTCACAGCAGTGTCACTCAGCGGCTGAAAGAACCAATAGGGTTTTATGTATAAAAAGGGGTATATATGCACTGGATGAGAATATAATCCATTAGGATTAGAGGAAAGGTGCTCTAGATTAAAACAAAGGCAGGGACTTTTTACAGTAAAGGCAGTATAAAGTTCTGGAATTCTTTGTCTCTGGATGCTATACTTCAAATACTTTAGTTGCTTTCAAAAACTAATGGATAACTTTCTAGCTCAGAACAATATTAACAATTATGACCATTTGTTTAAAAGCAGACAGGATGTTGATCCAGGGAAATATTGTTCTGCCATTTGGCTTGAGGATGGAATGTTTTTACCCCTTGGCGCTTCATTGGAAATTGCTAAATGTTTTTTTTTTGTTTTTTTTTGCCTTCCTCTGGATCAACAGAAATTATATGGCATGGGCTGTACTTGATAGACATGTGTCTTTTTTCGGCCTCATGAACTATTTTATGTTCTCCCGAGAGTTTATTACTGTATTGTGTACTATGGAAGTACGTTATGTTCTCTCGAGAGTTTACTATTGTATTGTGTACTATGGAGGTAAATGTAGGTTTCCTGGAGAGTTTATTACTGTATTGTGTACTAGGGAGGTGCGTTATGTTCCCCTGAGAGAGTTTGTTACTGCATTGGGTGCTATGGAGGTACATTATGTTCTCCCAAGAGTTTATTACTGTATCGTGTACCATGAAGGTACATTATGTTCCCTGGAGAGTTTATTACTGTATTGTTTACTATGGAGGTGCATTGTGTCTCCCACAGAGAATTTATTACTGTATTGGGTACTATCGAGGTACATTATGCCTCCCGAGAGTTTATTATTGTATTGTGTACTATGAAGGTACATTATGGTCCCAGGAGAGTTTATTATTTTATTGTGTCCTAGGAAGGTGCGTTATGTTCCCCAGAGAGAGTTTTTTACTGTATTGTTTACTAGGGAGGTACATTATGTTCCCCTGAGAGAGTTTATTAATGTTTTGACTACTATAGAGGTGCATTATGTCTCCCACAGAGAGTTTATTACTGTATTGTGTATTTTGGAGGTACATTAAGCTCCTCTGAGAAAATGTATTACTGAATCGTGTACTAGGGATGTGTATTATGTTCTCCAGAGATATAGTTTATTACTGAATTGGGTACTATGGAGGTGCATTATGTTCCCCGCAGAGAGTTTATTACTGTATTGGGTACTGTGGAGGTGCAGTATGTCTCCCAGAGAGAGTTTATTACTGTATTGTATAATATGGAGGTGCATTGTGTTCCCTGTACAACTTTATTACGCTTTTGTGTCCTATGGAGGTGGATTAAATGCCTGAAGACTGTTTATTATTATATTGTGACTTGTTCTACCAACTTTCTGAGCATAAATCTAATAGATAAGGATATTTATTCAATAACTCTTCATATTAAATGTGATAAATGCTTTAAAAAATGTTTTGGAAATTATGGTTATTGTAATACTATTGAAAGATATTATATTTCTTACATTTTCAACAATGCTTATACAATCATTGTTGCAGTGGAATCCTTTAGAAACTTGATACTTTGTAAAGATGTAAATAATTGTATGCAATTCTACAATCCATTTAAGAAATCCCTTTAGCAGCACTTACTTTGTAATACTTTTGCAGTACAGCATTCTTAGGACACGGAGCTGTCTGCATCCCTTCCTTAGGTGTTTTAATGTCCTGTCACTAAGATGGACACATCCAGAGATGTCCAAGACATGAAGATAATGGCAAACACCAGAGAGATATTGAATGCTTAAATCCGTTACCTGTGTATGAACAATGTATATCAATAATATCAGATAGAGAACAGTGAACAATGGCAGAAGATCTTGGTTAAATGTATGTCCTTATACAACATAACTAATACTAAATATGTGTCTATCCTTAACTGCCGTCTTCTTGGGTTAAGCCATCTTGATATGATCAGCATCTTCCATTGCCTTGAATGTTTACTTAACAGAAAGTTACAGATAAGAGCGAAAACCAATGGACAGCAAGTACAGCTATATTTGTACCTGATCTGGTCAAGTGTAGATGTGAATTAAAGGGGAAATATACGTATAGGAGGGAGTGACTCTTAATGTGTTAAATAGAAACACTCACCATACCTAGATAAGAGTCCTTCATACATCAGTTAGGCATATCTGTTTATATTTATTCACAGTTATCTGAAGTTTGCTGTTCACAATTTTAAGTCTGTATTTAGTTTTCTTGTTCGTCCATTGTAGAACACAGGAACTATGGGGTCAAGTATCCTCCCACCGGAGGTGGGCAGAGCACTTGCCTAAAAAGACTCTCAGGAGGCAGAGGCTCCCTCCCTACTCCACGTTACCCCCACCATGCATGCTTAGTTTTAAATGTGACCTCAAAGTATGTGCATCAGTGCAAAGATTCTCTTAGATAGGCTATTTTTTTTTCTTACCTTACATGAGCATGTGTAATTGCCTATTAGGCAGGCTCCTATCAATGGCCTCCTTGATGGATATGGACCAGGATGGAGAATTTTAAGTGACCTGGGTCTGCTAGAAGATGGCTTTCTTTAACTATTTGTCTGCTTGGCTATGTCTGAGAAAAAATTATATATAGGAGCCTGACGTCTGTCTAGCAGCCACTTCCTGAGGTCTGTGGTAAAACTGCTAGTTATGCACACTGTTCTTCATTTCTGCCAGCCCCATTTCCATTTCCCTCCTTATCGAATGTGGCCATTTACATTACTTTACTAGAATTTATTTTAATTATTCTCCTTTATGGGCCAGCAACACCTGTAAGAAACAGGTGCTTTTGACGGCAATATTTCTGCATCACAGGATGGGCTTCAATATGCAGGAGGAGGCTTACACTTCTATTTTTTTACTGTTGTGATGGAAGACACCCCTCAGGGGGTCATGATGGCTGGAGAGCCACCACACCATCAAGTAATTTGGTGTGAAAACTGCTCTTCTCATAGAGCTTAATTACCCCCCTCCCCCCAGACCTCAGATAATAGACAAATATTCCGAAAAGCCTACTGCTGACAAGTACTCCTCTGCATGAGGAAGCAGGGTTTGGTGCAGATGACCAGAGGATCTATGTTTCTCTCACACTACACGGACTCTTTCTGTGGCAGACCAGTGAGTGTTATGGGTTGTTTTGGTACTCTATTGTATAGATTCAGATTATTTACTCCTTGTAGCTCCTTTATATCCAGGGTCCCTCATGATCTGTTGCAGAGCTGCTTATTCTTAGACTATTACTTTCCTGGTGGACAGGCAGATATTGGTAACTGTTCCTCCTCAGGAAAGATGAATGGGATTCTATTTCAGGCTTTTCATAGTTCCCCAAAAGAACATCAGATGCTGTTCTATTCTGGATTTAAAGCATCCTAACTTCATTGTTCATATGCTCTGTTCAAAATCCATGAGAGTTTTTTTTCCCTCTGCTTTGGGCTGGCATCTGCTTCGTGGGTTTTTACTTCAGTCATGGCAGCCTTGGCTGCACATGTTCATTCTCTGGGGATTTTTGTTACTCTCTGTCTAGAAAACCTTTTGGTAAAGGCTCCCTCAGAGGACTCTTTGCTCTTTCAGTTCCAGATGGGAGTTTCTATATTGTAACAACACAGTTGGGTCAAATTCAGCCCTCGGCATGAGATTCAGCACTTTTTGGTCAGGGCTTTCTGCTGTATGTCAAGATTCAGTCTTTGTCCCAACAGGTGCCTCAAGCCTTTTCTCCCGAGATGTTGAGGGTATATGTGAAGATATCTGGTTTCTACCTTGGAGGCAGTTCAGTTTGCCCAGTTCCACCCTTGGGAGCTGCAGTTGGAGATTCTCAGAAATTGGTCCAGATCACAGTGTCATCTTCCCATGTCATGTCTTTCTCAAACCGGTTGAAGTCAGATCTGCATTAATGGCTTGAGGTGTCCCAATGTGCAATAATCATGATGGTTAGGGAGCCACTTTTGGCTTGCAGACAGCTCAGGACCTTTGGCTTGAGGATAGAGAGAATTTTGTGTCTGTCAACATGTTTGCCTTGTTCATTTGTCTCTCCAGAGTCTGCCAGTTTAGATTCAGATGTGGTTGTGGTGACTTATGTCAACCCCTGAGGAGGAAAAGGACTCGAGCCATGTTGTCAGAAGTTCAGTTCCTTCTCTTTTTGGCAGAGGCTCATGTACCGGCTCTCTCAAGGATTAAAATGCATCATGATAAACAGCCATCAACTTATGGTTTCAGGAAATTTTGAACTCAACCAGGTGATGTTCAACTCCATAGTTCCACTGGGGTGGGGGGTCTTCCAGCTCTGGACCTAATGGCATCTTGGTCAATCTGTAAGGTTCCTCTGTTTTGTTCCAGGTCTCAGGATCCTCTCATTGGCCTAGATGCACTAAAAGTCGATGCAGTGTCAATATGATATTGTTGATGTGTTCGGAATCACTCCGACAATTCGATCTGCACACACATAGACATATTCACCAAAATTATCGGATGTAAGGGGAGGGCTGGAGAAGATCCATGGGGTGACCCCAAAGACATTTTCTGCCTTCTTGATACTGCCGGCGGCTGTATAAGCCAACACAGTATCAAGCGCTTGTTGAATGAATGAACCCTGTCACAGAGTTCATTCTTAGAATGCGCAGTGCTGTGCTCTCATCATTGAATCAGTCATCTGGTCTGACTCCATTGACTTATTCAATGATGAGCGTAGTGCTGCACATTCTAAGAATGAACCCGGTGACCGGTTTCATTCATTCAACAAGCGCTTGATGCTACAGCAGCTTATACAGCCGCGGCAGTATCAAGAAGGCAGAAAATGCCTGTGGGGTCACCCCATGGATCATCTATCCTTTTGGACAGATGATCCATGATAGGGGGGCTATCAGGAGGGGTCCTGGTGCCCCCATGGAGGTCTGAAAGTTTTATTTAAAGGGATAGTAATACTTTAAAATTACTAATCCCAAAATTTTAGTAGTAAAAAAAAAAAGAAATGATTTCCCCCAGTGACATATCTCAAACCTTTATGGTTTGAGAGAGATTCACTCGTAAAGTTCCCCCCTCCCTCCCCTTTCCCTGAAGTCAGCATTGTTTCTTCTAATTCTCAGAGTGCTAGGGGAGGTCAGGATGGGGTGGGCACATGTAATCTTGATAGCTACTTACTGGCTTCACTGGACGAGGTTCCTAACTTAGGGCCCTCTGTGTCACCCAGAGGTGGAGAACATAGCTTTGATGGCTTGGCTCTTGAAGCCAGCATTCTGAGAAAATAAGCTTTTTGATTTTGTTGTAGCTACTATGATAAAGGCCCAAAAGCCAGTTTCATCAAAGTCATATCATATGTTCCTTGTTTTATAAGTTGTGCAAAGACCAGGGATTGCCTCAGCATCCATTTTAATCTTTCATCTTTCATCTCAGGCTAGGCTTCAGAAAGTAGTTCTATCAGAGACCAGATTTCTGCTCAGTCTGCTTTTTTTCAGAGGCATATTGTCTTGTTTGCAGATGCAAACTGTTGTGCAAGGGGTGGCTCATGCTTACCCAGTCTTTCAGATACCCACTCCTCCTTGAGACTTGAATTTAGTCCTGGGATTGCTTCAGAATAATTCCTATGAGCCTCTGTCTTCTGTTTTCCTATTATTCTTATTCTCATGACAGCTTTTCTTATTGTGACTGTGACTGACCTACAGGCTTTAAACTGTAAACCTCCTTTCTGATTTTTTTTTTTTTTTTTAATTCTAATAAGGTGATTTTCCAAACTCCTGTAGGGTTTCACCTTAAAGGCATAGTAATACTTCGTTTTAACTTTATTTTATTTTGTAGGCATTAAAAAAACATGAAGAATGATATAAGTCTTATCTCTCAAACCTGTATGGTTTAAGAGATATTCACAAGCAAAGTGTCCCCTCCCGCCCCTTTTACTGATGTCACATTGTTCAGCCAAAGCAGAAGGGAGGTTCCAAGGTAGATTGCAGAGAGGGACAATCTTCAATTAAGATAAGGGAAAAATCTGAAAAGCTTGTCAAGGGGGGCAGGGCTTTCATTGTTTTCATAGGAATAAGAGTGTCCCCTTCTGTTATCTGTCTGGTCTATGGACTGCATTCCACATCTGAGAAGAGATTGTTTACACTAGGTAAAAGGGGCGGGAGGGGAAACTTTGCTTGTGAATATCTCTTAAACTATAAAGGTTTGAGAGATAAGACTTATATAGTTCTTTGTGTTTTTTTAATGCCTACAAAATAAAATAAAGTTAAAACGAAGTATTACTATCCCTTTAAGGCTGTTTCCAAGTTTCACATTAACCAGGAAATTGTTCTTTCTTCTGTGTCTGGCTCCACCTAACAGACGGGAGCAGGAAAGTCACTGTTTGGATATAGTTAGGTGCTTATATTGCTACTTTTATCATACAGGGCCTTTCCAGTAATTGAAGTGTTACATGGGCCAAGCTGGTGGCTTCCTGGATTAAGATGGCCATTAGCCAGGCCTACATCATTGGGAAAAAGCCCATGCCCTCTAGGATAACAGGTTTTTTCACCAAAGTGTTGGGTGCTTCTTAGACCTGAAAGAGCTAGACCTTTGCGGAGCAGTTGTGCAGGCAGTGATGCTTTTGTCCCTTCGCACTTTATTAAACAATACCATGTCAATGGTCTGGCTTTTACTGTAGCTAGATTGGACGGAAGGTCTACTGGCTGTTGCGTCTGTGTATGCGTCCCTCTTGTCCTTATTGCTAGTATCCTGTTTTTTCTTGGTTGGTATGTATGTGTTCATTGACACCCGAGGTTCATATTTGTTCCATTTAATTTCTGTTACAACTGGACTGTATTCTGAGGGTTTTTTCTCTCCCTCTCTGGAATCTTGGTGAATAGATTTGGTATATTCCCATGGTTCCTAAATTTTGGAATAAGATGATTATAGGTATGGGAATATAAGGGATAACCAGGTGTCGACACACCTTCCAGCCCTGGCTAGAGGTATGTTATTTGCAGAATTCCTGTTTAGCACTGTTAAAGTATATTAGTTTCAGATTGTATTTTTTTTTTTTATCTTTGTCCATGTGGAACACAGGACTTCCCTCTTAGAGAAAAATGAGTTGTTTCAGTTCTGGTCCTTTGGGTTCTCTGTGTCAGGTGACCCCCCCCCCTTCCTACCTCCTGATGCCTTTCAATATTTTCTGTTCGTTAAAACTGAGCATGGCTGGTGGGGGTAAAATTGAGTAAAGAGAGGTTCTCTGCCTCAACAGACACTTTTTAGGCAAGTGTCCTGCCCTTCAGTGGGAAGATAGGACACTTCACTCCATGGTTCCTGTGTTCCACATGGACTAAGGGGAAAGGATTTATCAGTAAGTACATAAAAATCCCCATCTCAACTCCACACAGTAAGCAACAGAATTTATCAGACTAAGGACTCAATTCAATTTGCCCTGTTAAAACTGCTAGTAGGGTAAAAATGGCTACCGATCAGTACATGCACTGTCACCGGATGTATTCAATTGCCCTATCAACAGAAACCACAACGAATGTTAGGCCATAGAACCTGACTTTTGGCCAAACATTCGTTTTGTGTTTTTAGTTCCCAAAGCCTACTCTAAATAGCGTGAGAAATGAAACATCAAAGGAAAACTGTTAACATGCGGTGCTTGACATACTGTCAAGCGCTGTGCGTCAACTCAACACACCATCACCCTCCCAAACACTAACCCTATACTACCCCTAACAATAAAGTTAAACAATTCTAACACCCATAAACCAGAGCTATAACACTTTCCTGTCATGCACTGTCAGGCTTTTTCGGGCAACTAATTTCCGCCTTCTTCTTGCTTCTCTTCTTCATGCTTTTTTTCACATAATGGCACTATAATAAATATATATGTCAAGTTAAACATGCCCCGAAATAAATGGCTCAAGGATATGATGGTCTTAACCCTTTCAGCGCCAGAGGGGTATGCAACACATTGAACTACAAGGGTTAACAGTAGAATGCCAGACCAAGAAGTTTAATCCGTATAATGCCAGTCCAAGTATGCTACCACCAGCAGCAGAGATGCAGGAAACCCCACCCCCCTCAAAGTTACCTCTCATGCTGTTGCCCAAGCCATTCTGCTGTAGAATTGAAAAGACACTGGCTTTTATTTGGTCAGTCTCTGTTCAGAATGGTTCCCAGCCTTCCACTGGCTGGGATGTGTGCTTAATGCTTCTAACAGGTTTTGTCATCCCCCTGCTAGAAGCAGATTGGCTGGGAGGTGCATAAGCACACATCCCAGCCAATGGAAGGCTGGGAATCATTTTGAACAGAGACTGGCCATATAAAAGCCAGTCTTTGTACAGTTTACCCACAGAATGGCTCGGGGCAACAGCCCAAGAGGTAAATGGGTGGGGGGATACTTGGACCGGTATTATACTGATTAAACTTCTTGGACTGGCGTTATACTGTTAACCTTTGGAACACCAGAGGGGTATGCAATGCGTTGCGTACCCGTCCAGCACGCAAAAGGTTAAGACCATCATATCTTTGTGCCATTTATTTTGGGGGCATTTTTAATTTGGCCTTTTTTTTTATTACAGTGCCATTTTGTGGGAAAAAAAGCATGAAGATAAGAAAGAAGAAGACAGAAGATTAAAGAAGAAGACTTGACAGTAGCTGACCAGGGTGCTGAAGGGCCTGCTGGACATCAGGATTACTGGTGTTTATTTTCATATGATGGAGTTTGTTTTAGTGGGGTTAACCCTGTGAGTGCCAGTGGGGTATGCAACGTTCTGCAATGCGTTGCTTACCCTGCTGACACTCATAGGGTTAATTTTACTAACATTTCCCAAATTTTTTAAGCACTTTGGATGTACTGATATGGGACTTGGGGTTAGATTTAAAGGTAGGAGTTAACATAGCCGGTATTTAAAGGCCCTACCAGCTAGAACTCCAAAGAATGTTAAAGGGATAGTAATGTTTCATAATAAAAGCAGCTCTAATTAATCATCATAGTATTTGGACTTTGGAGAGTGTTATTTCATTTCTGTCAGAGTTGTAGTTCAAGAGTACTTCAATGACAAAGTGTCCCCCTCCCACCTCTTTTACTGATGTAACACTGTTCAGCCAGCTCAGAAGGGAGGTACCCAGGTGGACTGCAGAGAGGGACAATCTTCAATTAAGATAAGGGAAAAACCTGAAAAACTTGTCAAGGGGGCAGGGATTTCATTGTTCTCACAAAAGAAGATTGTCCCCTTCTGTTATCTGTCTAGTCTTACAACCAGATTCCACATCTGAGGAGAGATGGCTTACACTAGGTAAAAGGGGCGGGAGGGGAAACTTTGCTTGTGAATATCTCTCAAACCATAAAGCTTTGAGAGATAAGACTTATATCGTTCTTCATGTTTTTTTAATGCCTACAAAATAAAATAAAGATAAACAAAGTATTACTATCCGTTTTGTGTGTTTAGTTCACAAAACGCAGCTAAAAGCTGCAATATTGGGAACTGAACAGTAAAAAAACAATTAACTATCAGTGCTTGACATACTGCCAAGCACCGATCGTTAACTGATCCATGTTACACTTACCTGTCATCCACTGTCCTTCTCTCTTCTCTTCTATCTTCCGCCTTCCCTTCAATCTTCTTTCTTCTCTTTCTTCTCTCTGTTAAATAAAAGAAATCAATTAACACCAAGCATGAACAAAGACATTCCTGAACCCTTTGAGTGGCAGAGGGGTACATAACACATTGCAAAGCAATGCGTTGCGTACCTCACTGGCACTCAAAGGGTTCAATAGTAGTGCGCCATAAATATACCCATTAGATATGCCTCCATGAATGCCCCGAAGAATAAACATGCCAATAAATAAAATGATCCACATAGACATAAATAAATGCCACCCATTAATGCCCATTATGATGACTTAGCTTTTAATTCTGTTTCCGCCACTTGGAGCAGCCGCAATGGCAGCGGAGACACAAATGTCCCACAATGCTCCCCTTCAGCTGTGTACGGGCACAAATGTCTCACAACGCTCCCCTTCAGCTGCGTACGGGCCGATGCCCGTAACACACTGAGGGCATTTGAAGTGAGACTGCCTTTATTTATGGGCAGGCTGACTTCCATTGCCCTCACAGCAATTGTCTGGCATGTTCTTCACATCCCAGCCAATCATTTTCAAGAACAGCTGCTCGATTCTGATTAGCTCAGATGTGAAGAACATCCCAGCCAATGGCTGTGAGGGCAATGGAAGTCAGCCTGCCCATGTATAAAGGCAGTCTCACTTCAAATGCCCTCAGTGTGTTATGGGCATCAGCCCGTACACAACTGAAGGGGAGCGTTGTGGGACATTTGTGTCTCTGCTGCCACCGCCCTTGCTGCCACTCCAAGCGGCAGAGACACGGAATTAAAAGCTAAGTCATCATACTGGGCATTAATTTATGTCTATGTGGATCATTTTATTTATTGGCCTGTTTATTCTTCAGGGCATTACATGGAGGCATATCTTATGGGTATATTTATGGCACAATACTATTGAACCCTTTGACTGGCAGTGAGTTACGCAATGCATTGGTTTGCAAGGCGTTGTGTACCCCTCTGCCACTCAAAGGGTTCAGGAATGCCTTTGTTCATGCTTGGTGTTAATTGATTTCTTTTATTTCACAGAGAGAAGACAGAAGGTGGAAGATGGAAGAAAGAAGACAGAAGGATGAGAAGACAGAGAAGGACCAGCAAGCTGTGGACTCCACTGGACATCGGGATTAATGGTAAGTGTTAATGCGATGTTGCTTTACTTAGTTGGGTTAACCCTATTAATGCTGGCGGGGTAATTATACCCCAAACTTTGGACAGGTTTTAGGCATTTTGGATGTATTGATGTGGGGCTTAGGGCCCCATATCAATACATCCACTGTGGATATTGGTTTTTTTTGCCAGTTAACAGCTGCGTTAGCTGGCAAAAGATCGGATAAGGGACTTTACAGCCAACAAAACTGGGTCGTAAGTTTTGTGCGGTAAGTAAGTCCCTTATCGGATGTTTTGCACCTAACGCAGTCCTTTAAGTGGCAAAGTGGATTTTTTTTTTTTTAATGGCCCAAAACACAAGTTAGTGTAGCGGTCGTATTACTTTATGAACTGCCATTAGCAGTTCATTACATGGCCCTTTAAATGGCTTACTGCACGTTAAAACACCAGTTGGTGTTTTTTTGGCGTAACGTCTGCCTTTAAATCTACCCCCTAGTGACCCATATCAATATATTCACTGGTTACTGTTTTTTTTTTTAGGCTTTTTTTGCCCTTTAATTCCTGTATCTGCAGTTTAAAACGTGTTCGGGGACTCTGCGCCAGAAAATAGTAGCTCTACTTTTTCTGGCATTATAGCGGGTCCCTTAACGCATGTTCCTGCCTAATGCATGGAATTGAATGGGAAAATCCCACTTTTTAATGGGTTTCAATGGCCTCAAAATTTAGTGACGGACGTGCGTTTTTTTCCAGCTGTATTTTTTTCAAAGCACAGGTTATTGAATGGCTTCCTGTGCTTGAAAAAATACCGTTGGCCGTTTTTTTTTTTTTTTGGCCAACAGGGACAACTGAATTGAAACCTAAATGAGATTAGCCACAGAAAGCCCTGCAGCATTCTCGTTGTTGAATTGAAGACTACAGCAGCGATCAAATGCAAAAACAGCAAACAGATTTAACTAAGCACTGCATGGACAGATTTCAAAGTAAGCCCTTCTATTAAACAAAGAGCCGCTGATTTCAAGGATATATTTCCCATTGAACCTACAGGATACCATAAAAGTATCAGTGCATTGCTATGCTCCTGCAGCAAAGCAAAATGTAGGACACCCTTCTTGCACATACCAGGTTAACTGATTTTAGTCTTTGTTTAGTATTGATCCTAGAAATGCTGGCGCTCAGAGTTAAAATTAAGAAGGCAATAAAAGTTTACCTTGGGACACCCGGCCATGCTGATTGAAGTGAGCATTTTACAGCAAAATGCCACTGTTTTCACTGTGTTGTTTGTAACTTGCAAACAATGAGATATATCAAGCTGCTCCAGGTCCTTCGATTGTTGGCAGAATTTCTGTAAAACAATAGTCAATAACTAGTGCTATCCTGCAATGGTAAACAAAGGTAAAATCGATCTTGTAAACTGACACTAATTAATGGTTAAAAAGAATGCATGTGTTTAACACTTTGTATAATATAGCATATATGGTATAATATAATAGTTAACTACAATTTGTTTTCACTAATTTAACCCTTTTTAGGTAACTTTTTATATTGTGTTAATCTCTTAAAAGGCGCCTTAAGACATAATTTTTAATACGTACAAAAAGTTTTGTCATGTAAAAGTAATTTCTCTGTCGTCCAATACAGGTTACTGGTAACTTTGGGTAGGCGATCAGCCCCTTTAAGTAGGCAGGAACAATTCTGACAAGTTAATTCAGGGGTGGAGCCTACCTTCTGCCCTTGGCTGCAGCTAGCCAATCAGCTCCAGTAAGATTTGTTCCTTGGTGAAGACACAAGGTAAGAGAAAAGTTCTGCTATAGTTTTAGCTTGTTTATTATTTTTCTGTTAGATATGGGATACCACCATTAGGTGGATTACCATCAATGACAATTCCCATCACCCAAATGTGGATAGCTCAGTTTACCAGGTGCTTTTGTGGACCTAAGCCCTGGGGGGGATCTTGGCTGCAAGTTCTTTCCCCAGGAGTTGCCCACTGAGGCTTCTTCTTGCTACATGGAAATCTGAAGACAGAACATCTGCAAGAAAGGTGAGCAACCCTTTGAGTGAGGAGGTCCACATGTCCCACGTTCACCAGGACCCAAAAGAAAATTAATAAAGCGCCAAATAGTGTAATATAGAAAATTATAATCTGTGTAGAATTAATGAAATATTACTCACAAGTAAATTGGTCAGAGGTCCGATATCGGAACCTTCTGACAATATAGCTTGCAGAGAAAATTATCCTGTCTCTGTTCAGGCCACTCACAGAATCTTTCCACTGGATCTCCAAAGGGTTTTGGTAGATAACAGGCGGGGGCATTCAATTCTAATCAATAAAAGTAATTTATTAAAATATATAAAATTGGCTTATCTATGCTTAGCATAGATAAGCCAATTTTATATATTTTAATAAATTAATTCTACACAGATTGCAATTTGCTATATTACACTATTTGGCGCTTTCTTAATTTTCTTTTCGGTCCTGGTGATTCTATACCGCTGTGGAAGAGCGTGTTACTTGGACAGCTGCCTATTTGTCTATTGTTACTGTTGCTGGAGACAGTTTTAATCCTCCAGATGCCCATATAGTTGGTTTCGGTGTACACTGTTGCTAACACAAATTAAATTGTGAGTGCGCACTGCAGGGTGTTTGGTGGTGGAACGTTGCATAATATTGATATACACAGGGGCACCCTGGTTTCTTCTTCCCTACCCCCTTTTTTGTAAACGTGTCCCACGTTGCCCCTCTGCACAGGGGTCTCCTTTGGAGCTCCTATTGCATACTCCTGCACTCATTGGGTTTATCTGTATGTCTGTTGGGTGTTTGGAGCAAGTTTCTGTGGTAACTTAACCCTTTGGTTGCTGGTCTAGCATCTTTTTTGGGTGGGGGGTTTGGGCACTTTCACTAGTGGGTTCAGTGTTTATTGGGTCTTGTGACATGTTGTAGTGATGTTTGGTGCAAATTTACTTCACAGTTACAACTTTGAAACTGTTGTATTCCGTGCCTTTAAAGCGAACTTCTACCGCATATACACCATTGCTCCATTCACTTTTATGGGACTTTACAGTTTGGGACATATCTCTGCAACCACTGACTTCAGAGACAGCTCATTTTAATTGTCTGCCCTTGCTCTACTATCAGTCAACGATTAGTGTGTGTTGGGGGGCTTCGGGCACTGTTGGGGTACTTTTTCTGGGAAGACTATATTTCCCATGAGCACTTGCATCGCACGCTCGTTCCTGATTGGTTCCCGTCGTGGCAGCCATTTTGTGCATTCCCTGAACGAGTACCCTACGCTGGGCCTGGACTCTCCTTCTCTCCTCAGCAGATTAACCCTTCACCTGCTAGATAAGTGTATTTTAGCGATTTCTGGGGTGAAATTTTAATCATACACACTGTATTTGGGTATTTCCTTATACCTTGAACGTTTTGACACTGTGGGAATGTCTATTACTTTGGAGCTTGGGGCTAGGACTAAGATTAAGGACGCTGGGGTCTCTATGTCACCCTTTGCTCATTGATCCTCATGTCAATCAGGGTTGCCTAGAGAGTTCTCAGGTTATTTATGTCCAGCATGTTCTGTTGTCCCTGAGCATTTCCCAGGGACCTCCAGCCATGCATTAGAGACAGTTTGGGTGCAAGAGTTTAAGGCTGCTACTAGAGACCTCCAGTATACATCTATTTCCATCCCAGTTACAGGGGGTCTTCTACTCCTGGCGGACCCCTACTTCTGTCAGATCTTCTCTACTGAAACCGCAGGGAGTACCTGATGTATCAGATTCCTCAGATGAAGAAGTGTTGGTGCATTCTGACGTTGAGGAATGTTCTGCAGTGGTCTCCTCTTTGAGGCTGACCCTGATCCCTCTGCTGAGGTCATGATCAGAGCCTTATTAAACACCCTAAACATTCCTTTGGTTCATAAGATTTCTTGGCACCCCTCTGATTTATTTCAGGAGCCCAAATGGCCCCATACTTGTTTTCCACCTCTCCCCACTCTGGATCAGTTAGTGTCTGATGAGTGGTAGTCTCCCGACAGAAACCCTTCTGTCTCCGAGAAGTTTGACAAGCTTTACCCCATTTTCTGATGTGGCGCTACCTCAGTGGGTTCATCCCCTCCAGGTGGATGCCCCTGTTTCTAGGACTCCTAAGTCCACTGATTTGCCAGCTGCTGATGCCTCTGCTCTTACAGACTGGACTGACGAGAAACTTGAGGCCTCCCTCAAGTCCATTTTTGACACCGCTGGTACTTCCCTATGTCCATTTGCTGCAGCCTGGGCCACCATTAGGTCTCTGCTGCTTTGTTTGATGCCAACAGTTGGTGGCAAGGGTTTCCACCATGCGTGGTTGCCAGACAAGCTTCTTGGCTCAAGATCTGGTCTGCTGACACTGCTTCTCAGGAAGCACTGCTCTCATTGGCCCTTCCGGGCACTTCTCTGTTTGGACCAGATCTTAAGGATCTGATTAGTGAGGCCATAGGGGGTAAGAGGACCCTCCTGCCTATGGTTTCCAGGAAGCAGACACTTATCAAACGGAATCTTTTTTTTTCCTGCATCCAGACTGAGACACATCTGGTGAACCAGGCGGTTCCCCCAGCTCCGCATTCCTCCTCCAAGCCAAAACCACAAGGGAAGCCTAAGTCCTCCTCCTAGCCCAAGGCTTCTAACCTTCTTTGGCATGACTCGCTGAACCCAGGTCCACACTCGGCTGTGGGTGGCCGTCCACGTCACTACCACAGCATCTAGGAGGACTCAGTGGTGAACCCTTGCGTTCTGCAGTTGGTGGTGGAAGGGTACTGGTTCTCTTTCGCCTCTCTTCCTCCCTTCAGGTTTTTCCCTTCTCACCCACCTCAGGGTGTAGAGAAAAGCCATCTGTTCGATGGAGCTATCAAGGCCCTTCTGGACAAGGACGTTCTGGAACCGGTTCTCGTTCAGCACCACGGTTTGAGTTTTTACTCAAACCTATTTGTGGTTTCCAAAAAGGATGGTGGCTATCGTTCCATTTTGGACCTGAAGGATCGCAATTCCTTTTGTAATCAAGACTCATTATCACCAGGAGTCCCTAAGGACGGTGATTACTGCCATGTCCCCCCAGGACTTCCTTGTTTCTCTGGATCTTCAGGAAGCATATCAGCACATCGCCATTTATCCAGAGAGCCGACAGTACCTCAGATTTGCCTGCGACCAAGGCATTTTCAATTTTCTGCTCTTCCCTTTGGTCTGACTAGAGCTCCTCAAGTCTTCAGTCGTGTCCTGGGAGCCTTTGTGTCCGTCCTCCATCGAAACGGCATCAGAGTCACTCCATACATGGACGACCTATTTCTGAAGGCCCCTTCTTCAGAGCTTCATCGGCAGGTTCAGGACTGCATTCATGCACTCACCCATCACGGATGGATCCTCAACATGTACAAGTCAGATCTTGTCCCATCCCAGCGTCTGGTCTTCCTGGGCCTTCTATTCTACACTCAGTGGAGCATAGTGTTTCTTACGGACGAGGTGGCTCACCAGATCGCCCACAGGTTTTCCGCTGTTCTGGCTCACAATCCAGTTCCAGCCAAGACATTGTCCTCTCTAGTGGGGAAGTTCATTTCCACCAGAGAAGCAGTCCCGCATCAGGGAACATCCAGAGATTTGTGATCCAGGTGTGCAAGGGTCAGCCGGACCTCCTGAAGCTGTCAGTATCCCTTCCTCTTTATGTGGATGGATGTTAGCCTGTCCAGCTGGGGAGCGGTCCTGGGTCACCTGAATGCTCAGGGTCGTGGTCTCCAGAGGAATCGCTCCTTCCCATCAACGTGTTGGAGCTTCGGGCAATTTTTCATGCCCTTCACCACTGAACACACCAGCTGGATGATTGCCCAGTCTGGGTCCAGTCCGACAATGCCACGGAGGTGGCTTACAGCAACATGCTAGGCGGAACAAGATGTCTCACAGCATGGTTAGCGGTCCGGGATCTCTTGTCCTGGGCTGACGAACGTGTTTCTGCCATATCCGCAGTTCACATTACCGGTGTAGACAACATCATGGCAGACTTCCTCAGCTGACACACTGTGGACAGCAGAGAGTGGGAACTGCACCCAGATGTGTTCAACCTCATTGTTCAAAGGTGGGGTCTTTCAAGCATCGACCTGATGGCGATAAGACACAACCAGAAGATTCTGACATTCTGCTCTCTCTGGAGGGATCCTCTAGCTCTAGCAGTGGATGCCATGTCCATTCCTTGGTTATTTCCTCTGGCTTACATCTTTCCTCTCATCCCCATGTTGCACAGGGTGATAAGGAAACAGAGACTAGAGAGATGTCCAGTCATTCTGATTGTTCCGTACTTGCCTCGGCAGGCTTGGTTTATGAAGCTTCTGGACCTATCAGTGGCGGAGCCTTCCAGCTTCCTTGCCATCCGGATCTTCTTCTACGGAGTTACCTGTGGAAGGAGGATGTCCATCGTCTAGCCTTGACGGCTTGGAAATTGAATCCTCACTAATGTGGAGGCAATGGTTTTCTTCTGGTGTGGTGGCGTCTATGTTTAGTGCACGCAGGCCTGTTTCCTCTAGGGTTCACCATTGAATCTGGTCTACCTTCTCTATTGGTGTGCTGATAAGGACCTATCTCCGGACTTTGATTTTCCTATGGTCCTGGCCTTCCTACAGGAAGGTGTGGACAAGGGGTTCAGTTTGAGTTCCCTTAGGATTCAGACATCTGCTCTCTGTTTTTCATTCAGTTGTCTAGGTTTTCTTCCAGGGCGTCCTGTATTTCAGTCTCCCGCTCCTTAGTGGGATCTTAACTTGGTTTATGGCATCCTTCAGCGCCCTCCCTTTAAGTCTTTGGCTACTATTCCTCTATGTCTGCTGACGTGGTACATGGCTTTTCTCCTGGTGATCGTGTTTGTTCGCAGTGTCGCGGAGTTGCAGGCCCTGTCTTGCAAACCACCCCTTTTTGGTGTTTCATTAGGACATGGCGGTACTTACGACTTCGCGTGAGTTTCTCCCGAAGGTGGTTCTGAGTTCCTCCTTAATCAGGACATTGTTGTTCCTTCTTTCTGCCCTGGCCTTTCCTCTGACAAGGGGAAGGATCTCCACTTGTTAGCTGTGGTGAGTTGTCTCAGGTTTTGTGTACATTGCACTGAGTCCATTCGATGGCCTGATGCTCTGTTCGTCATTCCTGAGGATCCCAGGGCAGGGAGACCTGCATCCAAGTCACCCTTGTGTCTTGGATTCAGTGTATTGTTCATAAGGTTCACGAACTGAGGAAGAAGCCTGTTTCCTTTCGGGTTACGGCTCCTTCCACTAGATCTATTGTGGCTTCTTGGGCTTACAAGAATCAGGCCTCAGCTGATCAGTTGTGCAAGGCTGCCTGTAACAGAAGCTAGAAGGGGCCGCGTCGCCTTCAGCCTTCGTTCCCGGGTTTCTCCCTCTCGATGTCGGACTGGCGTTGTCGGATGCACCGGTCGAGCAAATGGCCAGACTGATCGAACACCGTGGTGTCGCAAACTCCATGTCGAAATCAACAAAGTGGTAGTGGCATCGACTTCGTGTCGGGGTCGGAGGACAGCCAGACGAACAGGGAAAGAGTCGAAGGTGCACAGCCAGAGCTGTGAGGCCTCTACTCCCAGTCTAAGAATAACAGGAAAAGTGTTGCCGGAACCCAAGGAAGGTCGAAGACAGATAATTTCTGGAACTCAGTAAAAGAAAGCAGACAGAGACCACGTTGCCGCCTGACAGCATCGCAGGAAGCTGGCAGCAGACGGTCGAACGATGCAGGAACCTTGGCTTGACGGGCGTCAGAGTGGCCGCATTAGTACCATAAGAGCACAAGACACCAGGACTCTGGTTCACTCCAAAATAAGACTCTCTTTTTTGTACAAAACCACACATATTTATACAGATCAACTACACTGAAATACATGGGCCAACCAGATACAATAGGGTGATGGGCAGGGATAATACAATCCAAACATAAGACAAGGAACTAGCAGCAAATAGTAAGGGCTGACACAATGGGAGCATTCAAATCACAACATCTAATACAAAGGACTGACAACAGATTTTCAGGTTATACAATAGGTGACTCACAGACTGAGGGGCGTGAATGAATTACACACGGCAGGGGGTCTCAATACATCTTACAATAAACAATACAATGGCTTGAGGGACTGCACTACACATTGGAAGAATTAACCCCTCACTGCCCCTTCCCTTGGAAGCAAGCCAGCAGTCTAACATAGGGCAGTTTTGTGTAATAAAGTCCATTCACCCCATTCACATAAAGTCTATCCGAAGTTTTTTAGTGCACAACCAGGGCTTGAGAGGTTTATAACCAGTCACACAATATTGTCCCATAGGTTACAGTGCCTCTAGTCTCTTGGGCCAAGGTGCGGGCGGTCGTAGAATCAGGTCCAAGGGAGTGTTCTCACAGGGAAAAATGTCCAAGGTATCTAGGGGTTTTTGTGCCAAAGTCTCAGTCCCAGACAAGGGCTTCAGTAACGGACTATGATCCGTTACATTGCCACTTGGTCATCTGTGCACACCTTTTCGAAGCACTACCGTGTTCATGTGCTGGCATCAGCTGACGCCAGCTTTGGGAGGGAGACCCTGGAAGCAGTCTTGCCTGTCTAGGATATTCTTTGGTGCTTCCTTCTCTTTTGAGCCATGTTGGCTCTAGTTCAGTGTGCTGTGTGACAGATCCTGGGGTGTTGTTACCCCTGTTCAGTGTCTGTTGACACTTCATTTGTTTTTGTTGGGCTATCTCTGATCTGATGGTTCATATATGCTCTGGTGACTTTGGGGGCCTTGCGCCTGATTCTTGCCTTACTTTCCGCCTGTGGGAAACTCAGTGATTGGACATCCCAAAGTTAACAGTAACCTTTATTGAACGACAGAGAAAAGAGGATTTTAGTCTTACCTGTTAAATCCTTTTCTCTTAGTCCATACAGGTTACTGGTCTCCCACCCTGTCAAGGGACCATGCTTGGCCCTCCTGTGGCAGAACATGGGGGTCCTTTCGGGTTCATGCTCACAGGAGTCTTCTTTTCCTTCTCACTACCTAGTCAGTAGTTAGTGTCTCAAATCTTACTGGAGCTGGTTGGCTAGCTGCAGCCAAGGCGAGAAGGTAGGCTCCACCCCTGCATTCACTTCTCAGAACTGTCCTTGACTACTTAAAGGGGCTGATCGTCTACCCAAAGTTACCAGTAATCTGTATGGACTAAGAGAAAAGGATTTAACAGGTAAGACTAAAATCCTCTTTTGGAGTCTCTACAGGGGTTTTGATAATACAGAAAACTTTTTTGCATATATTATTAGTTTTATGACTTTATTGGGTACACAGCCTTTGATACAGTCTCTCACAACAGTTTACTGCATAAATTAAAATACTACAGTTTGGGTGGTAATATCTATATATGTAAATGCAACCTGTTTAAGTTGGTCTAAAGTTGTACGCGGGGTCCCACAAGGTTCAGTCCTGGGCCCAATGCTTTTTACATTATTTAGTTATGATTTAGAACTGGGAATTGAAAGTAGTGTCTCAGTGTTTGCTGAGAACACCAAGCTGTGTAAGCAAATACACACAGAGCAGGGCATTTTTCTCTACAGAATGATTTAGATAAACTGAGGGAATGGACAAAAAAGATAAATGTAAGATTATGCATTTGGGCTGTAAAAACAAACATGCTACATATACACAAAATGAGAAACTACTTGGGGAATCCTAATTAAAGAATGATTTAAGAGTAGTTATAGACAAGAGACTAGGGATTGGAGGATCTGGGATATAAAGATAGACTAGCCAGTCTATGTTTACATTTACATTAGAAAAGAGACATCTAATGGGTGATATGATTAACATTTACAAATATATTCAAGGTCAATCCAAAGAATTCCTCAATGAACTATTAACTCTGAGCAAAGTACAAGAGGTTATCCACTAAAACTAGAGAAAATACTAAAACAAAGGCAGTGAATTTTTTTATAATAAGGGCCGTAAAGTTATACAATTCTTTGCCTTGGGTTGCTGTGCTTGCAGATACTGCTTTAAAAATAATAATGGCTACCAAGCTACTCTAGCACAGAACAATATTGAGAAATGACAGTGGACTTCAAAGCAAACAGGATATTGATCCAGGGAAATATCCAACTTCCATTTGGAGTCAGGTAGGATTGTATTTATCCACTACGAGCGTAATTGCAAATGGGTTCAGTGTTTTTTTTCCTCTGTATCAACAGGGGTGATATGGAATGAGCTGAACTTGATGGAAACGTCTTTTTTTTCAGCCTCATAAAATATGTTACTGTATAGTGCCAGTATTTTGGCAGCAGATATACACAAGCTACTTATATTATGTTTGTAGAAACAATTTAAAATATGTCTTAATTTAAATTGTAGCAAGGTGTTTAAGTGCTTGCCTGTCTTACCCCTGGAGAAAGCCTGCCTATGTCCTCTAAAGTCAGAGTTCCGTGGAGGAATATAACCATGGAGATCTGTGTACCAATCCGAGAAGCATCTGATTTTTTTTTTTGGCTCCTGGTAGGATGTGAAACCAGTTTGCTTAAGATGTAGAGTGGGAGAGGGAGTCTGAGGGACTGAGAATGTGAGGGGGATTCTGAAGGGAACTGGGAGATGCCTGAGGGAGTTGTTGGAGGGAAGAACTCACAGTAAGAGCAGCAAAGAGAGTTTCAGGCAGACTGTTCTATATAGTTGCTGGGAGCCACATAACATTTTAAGCCTCCCCTTGTGTTACAAGTAGCTTGAGAGCGACATTATTTATTAGCTCTCCTGATTGTACAAGAGTGATGAGAGAGCCAAACCTAGCCCCCTGTTCTTAGAAGTGGATGGAAAGCCACTATTTTTAAGCTCACCAGGAACCTGTATGTTTCATATCTTTTGTATGTATTATAGGAGGTTTTGGCTCCTCCTGTCTTGGTTGGTAGCTCCCCAAACAGGGTGATAGCTGAATTAGGGAAGGTATAAATGCAAAATATGCAAAATACATGCTCACATATCAGAGGCAGATAGGGACTTGCATTAAACTGGGGTGCCTTGACGGGGCAGTCAATCTTTCCATATCTTTGGACAAAATATATGACACTAAACCCCACTGTTTTATTTGTAGCGATGTTTGTAAAAATCAGGGTTTGATGTGCAGACAACCCCTTTTTGTTCACTTAAGACGGGGCTTTAGTCCCCTCAAATGGTAACTAGTAACTGGTTGGGACTCGGCAGAGTTAAAAATGGCATCGGTGTACAAGACCAGCCCCACAGTAAATGCTGATAAAACATAGGGTTCCAGACACTGCTAACTGGTTTAGGTTTCTGGGGAATTCTGATTCAGTCCTTAACCCACTGGAGTAAATATACTGTATATAATGTTAGTGGTGATCTGTGTTTATTTCTTTTTTTTCTTTCTAAACTTTTTTATTCCTGGAAAGTGTGTTTCCACAAACACCCCACCTATAAACTAACCTTTTTTAACCATACTAGAAAGATATCCAACATATTGCACTGTAGTCCAGTCCAGCAACTACAGTTTGAAAATAATAACGGTTTTGAGATCAGGTGAAAGAAAAGAGTGAAGATAGTTAGAACAACACACGGTATCTGGTGTATCTGACTTTGATATTGCACTGTTACTAATTCCATAATTTTGCTCAAAGTTGTCCTGAAAAGTTAGAGATAGGACATCTTTGGCACTCCAGCTGTTGGAGACTACCATTCCTATCAACACCAACCAGCCAGCTAAAGTTGGCTGGTTGGGGATGGTGGGAATTGAAGTCCCCAACAGCTGGATTGTGAAAAGTTTCTTACCTGTAGGTTATACCACTCTGAAATAAGAGATTATGCAGAGGTGTATTTTTTTAAAGAACAGTAAAGGGTTCCTTTTAATTCTTGGTATAAACCTATAACACTTTGAGGACCAGAGGAGGGGGGTTCCACATATGAAGTAATGCTATGCACACACCCCTGGTCCTCAAGAGGTTATGAAACCTCTACCTAACCTCTTCAGATTCTTAACACTTTAAGAAGAAATCCCCCATCTTAATCCTGGCAGGAGTCCTGGCAAGGACAATGTGTAATTGGCAAAATAAAAGGAACTGTGTGGACTTATTGTGTATGTGCTTTATGTAAGCATTACATTAGATGACAACATGCCCCAAAAATGAATTATGTATTTCTAAAAGCTGCTTCTTTTTAAGCCTCAATACAGGCTGCATAGAGCATATAACTAGGCAAATAAAATGGAAATTCTGTTGCTGTCTGGCATTTGGTTAACTGTGCAAAAAACAAACATAGCCCAATTAGGCTAATCAGACCCCCATTAACACCCCCCCCCCCCTTCCTAGGTTAACCAGACCCCCCATTAACACCCCCACACACTGTTAACCAGACCTCCATTAACACCCCCCCATACTAGGTTAACCAGACACCCATTGACATCCCCACACACGATTAACCAGACCCCCATTAACACCCCCCCATAGTAGGTTAACCAGACCCCACTAACATCCCCACACACACACGGTTAACCAGACCTCCATTAACACCCCCCCATAGTAGGTTAACCAGACCCCCATTAATATCCCCACACACACACAATGGTTAACCAGACCCCAATTAACATACTAAACATTGCATTCAACACTTTCCAGTCAGCCTGGCAATTGAGCGAGTTCCACTTGTTAAAAATAACCGCTTCTTTGACTATAATCTAAAATGGCCTTAATTATTTTAGGAGGAAGATAACTTTATCCCCCCCATCTCTACCCTGAGAAAATAATGTTCAGTGTACAAAGGGAGTCCTGGGACCCCCCAAAACACCTTTTTTCATTAAAATGTAAACTAAAAAATGGTACATTTACCCCACTAATACAACAAAATGTATGAAAATGGGTGCAGTTGGTTTGCTCTAGAATTCAAATTCTTCAGCTTACTGAGTACAGGCGGTTAACAAGAAAATGTAAAATTTTAATTCTGCAAGTTATGGGTAGCTGGTATATACAGCATTTGGATAGCGATAACAACAATGTGAAGAGAATAAGCTAGACAGCAGAATTCAAGAGATCGTAATGGTTATATATTACCACAAGCCTTATTCTTCAATACATATTGTTATAATGAAATGTACCTTTCTAAATGCTCATAACATTCTCATTTTATTTTCATTAAAGTGTCCTCCTCCCGCCCCTTTTCCATAAGTCATGCCTCTCCTCTTAGTAGCAAGCTGGTCCAGATGGATCACAACAGGGGACAATCTTCCATTGGTATAAAGAAAAACCTGCCCTCCTTCTTCGGGGTTGGGGGGGGAGGGGTTTCCTTATACTGATAGAAAGAAGATTGTCCCTCGTTGCGATCTGCCAGATTTCAGATCTGAGGGAAGGTAGCGTTACATATGGAAAAGGGGTGGGAGGGGGACACAATTAAAATAAAATGAGAACATTATGAGCATTTATAAAGGAATGTTTCATTACAACAATGTATATTGAAGAATAAGGCTTGCAATTACCATCTAACTATTACTATTTCTTTAAGAATGGTCTGGAGCGAGATAGTATTTAGAGAGGAAGGATGGTTTGTTAGGTTTTATGATATTAAAAAAAACTATAGAAGATAAAAACAATCCTACTGCATATAGTTATTAAAAAATTTAAAAAACTGAAATAGTAAATCATAATTATAATAGAGTGCTTTCAAAACCTACACTAATGTAACCATTATGAATAGAGCAGTTCAGTTTTATGAAAGGTTTGAATCCATGTACTACATCTTCAGAGACATTTATCTGGCATGCAACAGACTAATGACACGGTATAAAATGATACAGCTTCCTGTAATTTTTTTCTAGCAAAACTCAGAGCAGAAAATACAGCTGTCTTTCTCATTAACCTAACAAATGATATCCACACAGCGGAAAGTTACAGTTGCAAATAAATGCTCGCACTTTATATCCGTTGAAAACTGCACTGACATGACTGACACTTGAATCCCAAGAAGACAGAAGAAAAACAAACCAGAGTAGGAGAAAAATGCTAAATAAATGTTTCAGCTGTGAAATATCAAATTATACAATTAATTATATTTTACAGTGACAACATTCACTTGGTCTTTTACAGCACTATGTCAAACAGAAAAAAAACAGTGCCTGCCCCACGAGTTAGCCTACGCCCAAAAGGTCATCTCAACTGTTCCATTGTCTGTGAACGCACTCCTCTTATTACAAAATGTTTTCTGTCACTCTGAAATGTAATCACAGAAATGTAGAGTGTGTGTGTGTGTGTGTGTTTGTGTGTTTAATGACATATATATTACACTTAACACTTTGAGTGCCAGAGGGGTACAGTACCCCTCTGGCACTCAAAGGGTTAAATCACAGCATATTGATCCATGTATATGTATTTACTTTTATTATATCCTAGAAAATAAATATAATCTAGGATCTAATATACAGTATATTGCTATGAATACATGAATTGTTGAATACACTGGAAATTCTATACAATTACATGACAAAAGATCAGTACTCAATCCAATAGAGACCACAGTACATGTCACAGACTGTTGTTAATATTAACATATGTTCATTTTTTACTGAGAATAGTACACTAGCAGGACAGTAGAAGGAAGGGTTCATGGTTCTCCTGCCTTTCTCCTAACCTTGTATCTCAGGTGTATCTGACTTTTAGCACAAGCCTGTGTACTATCACCAAAGCCAACCCACTTCTTAATTAGACTGACTGACAGAAAAAATTGTTTTTTTTATACTGTGCAAAGAAACCAAAGCAAGAAGAGGACTGGATTTGAAAAAAAAAAGGAATACAGGCTCATGCTGGTGACTAGATGAACCTGTGCTGCTAGGCAACATAAAGGTTCTTATGTATATATAAAAAAAAAAAAGTAGAGCAATTTTGTGGCAAAATGCAGCTGATTTAATAAACCTCCATTTAAATGAATGGGAATTGGGGGGGGATTTTTATTTGTCCCTGGCAGTGCAGTTGTTTTTTACTTATACAAAAGTTACATTCAGGAGTCCTATTCAGGAGGCAGACCAACTGCACTGATGTAGGGGACAAATAAGCCTTCTCACATTCCCATTGATGTAAATGGGTGTTCTAACCCCGTGAAAAAAAATAAAAAGATAAACTCAGTCTGTGGCGTTCAGGGACCATAAGAGACAGCACACTATCATAGGTAGTAACTGAATGACATTTTATTGCATGGTAGCCAAATGTTTTCTGTCTGCTAGGGACCTTCCTCATTTCAAAGGGAGACATACTGGTGCATAGTAGGTATATCAGAGCTTAAAATTGGAAGTCCTTTGCTACTAGCCAGACCTAAAAAGTTACTCGCCACTGCAAGCCATAGTATACCCACCAGGGCTGAATTTCTACTCGCCAGGGCTAAATTTTCATTCGCCATTGGCTAGTGGTGAGTGGAAATTTTGAGCCCTGGGTATATACATTAAAAAAACACCACATATCCCAGAAAGACCCATCCACTGAAGATGCCAAAACTAGCGTTCCAATTCACGCTTGGTCCAGGGAGTGACATCACATTAATCTTAGGTAACCAAGCAACCAATGTCCAAGCATAACCCAAACCACACCCCCATCCTGCAGCATCTTCACTTGCTGAAGGTGACTATGCTGGGGTATAAGTAAACACAAACGGAAGTGAAATAAAGAACAAAACAAGAACAATTAAACAGAACAAAGCAAATAAATAAAAAACAACAGTATAAAGCAGTCAGCAACCTCAGAAGATGCTGCAGGATGGGGGGGGTGTTTGGGTACTTGTTGCTTGGTTATCCACAATTCTTCTCGGGCTGTATGCACCATAGATGCATTTTGTGGGTTCATTATTTATGTATTTATTTTTTTGCTGATATGCGAGTGCCATTGTCCCTTAAGTTCATATCTATCGATATATATTAATGAAATTGTACAACTTATTTTTTAACTTTTAGTATCGACACTCCCAGATAATATTATTTCCCAGGAAAAAATAGAACCAAAACACACTATGAGTTGATATCACACACAAAATTAAAGTTTTCACTAATCAATGCTCTGTGTCAATGGCAGACCTAATTAGTGGAAGCCCCTGGAGCATTGTTGGGACCCCTCCCTGCTCCTCCTTATCCACCATAAGGTCTCAACACTTCCTACATATCCACACACGTTTATTCCTCCATTCCCAGCCACACATTGATTAATATCTACAAAAGGAGAGGGCACCACGGGGAAGAAATACAAATTCACACAATCCCCATTGATTTTAATACAGCTTTAAATCCCTTGAATACTAGAGGTGTCTCTAAAGCATACTTAAGGGGTTAAAAACATTATTTAAATGAATAGGAAGTTTTATTTATCCCTTATATTGCAGTAGATTCGCTGTAAAATTGCTCCTTGCAGGTTCTCTACCCCTCCCAGCCTGGTTGGTTGCTTGAGGTGGGTGCACCCCTCCATTCTGATGCCTGCCACCTCCACCCATGTATACACATCCCTCCCACAACCCCTTTACTGACTGATATATTTGATAATTGCTGCTTACTTGTATTTTTTTTTTTCGAGAACATCAGTGCACCTGGTGAACAAGGGCAAACGCTGGACCACAGCTTGTGTGGATTGTTGGCCTCAAAGAATGTCATTGCATGACATCTTAACAATGGAAATCACTCTCCAAAGAGCCAGTTATTCAGCTATGTTGACCCAAACCATTCAACATCACTTGTGCAACAACTGGTTTACAGGCAATGCTGCACAGTAAGCAAGTGGCTATCTTATTTATGGTATGCCTCATTGTCTAGCCTCTTGCATCATGAACTGAGGTGTGTAAACTTACTACGTTTTATTGTGCTCATGTTGTCTGTCATACATATAAATGTGTTTTCATGCAGATCCTGTATCAATGTTCTGATGTCCTGCATCAATCTTGAGAAGTGTATATACAGACATTATAATACTTTACTCATTTTTCAAGAATTCTTTCCATCTTGGTGCCAAAGATGTCTCCACTGCATTGTGTCGCAATGTGTTGGAAAATCCAAGGGGATAGATATATCTGTTGTAAGCACCACATCTTATTGCTTACATATATGATGTGTTTAACTACAACTGCATGTCTGCCAGAAAAAGGGGATTTTTTTTTGTTGGTAAAATCCTTTTGTCTTAGTCCTTGTGGAACACAGGAACCATAGAGTTATGTTTCTACCTAAAGGAGACAGGGCATTTGCAAACTAAAGCTCTCTGGAGGTAGAGAATCCCTCCCAACTCAACTTAACCCCCGTGCAGCAGCAGCCTTCAGTAAAGTAAAAAATGCAAGCAAAAAGAAGTACGGCAGTAAGGTGGACAACACACCAGGTTATCCAAAGGACACCCCTGTCCAGAACTCAAACAACATTTTTCTCCTGGATGGATGTTCTTTATTCCACCAGGAGTAAGAGAAAAGGCTTTATCAGTAAGTACACAAAACTCCACTTTTCACTTTCATCCATAGTGTAACACAGCAACCATGGGGATATACCACAGCTGTCCCAACCAGTATTCTGGGGGAGGGTGGGGGCACCAAACAATAAAATCTAGCTCAACAGAGACAAACCAGTTATGACCATGAACCTCAGGTATCAATGGACAACATCAAAAAACAATAAGAAACAACAGAAACATTACTAGCGATGAAGGAAAAAAAAAAAAAGACATCTAGACAGGAACTACCGCTTGGAGGACCTTGCTTCCAAAACTGTCCTCAGCTACAGCTAGTACGTTCACTCGATAATGTTTGTCCAACACGTGAAAAGATGAATATGTTGCCGCCTTGCACAACTGCTCCTCTTAGGCCTCATTCTTGTAGGCCCGGGAAGCCTCCCTTGTAGAGTAAGTCAATACTCTAAAAGTTACCAACCTCTTCATAATGACTTAGGCATGACAAGCGGGCGCCTTGATCCATGAGGCCACCATCATCTAGAAACTGCTTGTCCTGCAGGTGGATCATCAGGAAAAGCAAAAAGCGAATTAGAATTGCCACTGACATCAGTGAGATTAATATAGTATTTAATACACCTAACTACCTCCAGACAGGGAAGCTCCTGTTTTCAAATACACACAGAATAAGCACAGTGCTTGTTTAAAAATGATACTCAGTATTTTGATGTCAGGAAAAACGTTACATCAGTTAGCTTAATCAGCTTAAAGGAATAGTAATGTTTCACAAAAACAGCAGCTCCAATTAATCTTCATAGCATTTGAGCCATAGAGAGTCAGAGTTGTAATTCAAGAGTAATGAATGATAAAGTTTCTCCCTCCCACCCCTTTTACCTAGTGTAAGCCACCACCCCTTGCTTTGCAATGCGTTCCCTACCCCTCTGACACTCAAAGGGTTAACACCAGATAGCTCACAGCAAGGGACAACCTTCTTACTGTGAGAACAATTAAGCCCTGCCCCCCTTGACAGGTTTTTCAGGTTTTTCCCTTATGCTAATTGACGATTGTCCTTCTATGTGATCCACCTGGCCCCCACCTTGCTTCTATGAGCTAAGCAGCGTTACATCAGTAAAAGGGGCAGGAGGGGGTACTTTATCATTCTATTACTCTTGAACTACAACTCTGAAGATTAATTGGAGCTGCTATTATTGTGAAACATTACTATCCCTTTAAACAATAATCCAAAAATAGTATACAATTATAATATACATATATAAGGAATTATAATACTATCTATTCCTAGTAAGTTCCAAAGGGCATGTAACACTTCTCCTCTGCAGCTAGTCCAATTTCAGCAGTATGCTACAGTTGACACACAAAGCCCATGCATAAAAAAATAAGGGGAGGGGTGGACAAGGCTGGAGAACACATCTAAGTGTACTATTTTAGTATAGTGACAACAAGGGTAACACTCGTGAAAATGCAAATGCACAGTTGAAAAGGCATTTTATTATGAAATAAGTCTGTGGTAAACAAGGCCGTGCACAGACAAATGAAAAAAAGGGCACTTCATGATAAAATCTAATTTTTTTTTTTTTTTGTTAAAAGGGCACAAGGGCAATTTGGACAAAAAGGGCAGGTGCTCAAGCCTCCCTTAGTGTCTATGTGTGCACGTGCCTGGTGGTAAAAAAAAGATAGAGCAAGATAATAAAAGTAAGTATATTATAAGATGATCATTACAGTATACTTAAAAGAAGTCTGATTCAAGTGTTCCGAGTATCAGTGAAATTATAAAAATTTGGAGGGGAAGTCAGAGCTACCATTAAAATGAGACTCTGAATGGCAATGAATGGATACCAGGCACAAGAGTTTATGGGAGAGTTACCAACATTCTAGTAAGCAATGGCCCCTTACATGGATGTTCCATATTGCAACAATGTATATCATTCATCCAAATGTATCTGTAAGTAATGGCCTCTTACTTGATTTCTCTGGTCAGTCTTAGCATTGTATTCAGGTTCTTTACCACAGAGACATACATACAGACATACATTCTAGAGAGGTGAACCAGTCAGTTCTCAAGGAACCTCAAACAGGCTGAAACTTAGAGATCTCACTGTTTGAACACACACAAGACAAAGTGGACTTGTCTTTTTGCCTTTCTGGTACACATTCCACCAATTTAGAGACTAAGGAAACAGGTCATGTAGAGTGTAACACTGAACTCTCTCACCCTGAGAATGTGGCCCTTCACCTAGGTCAAAACCATGGATTTCAGGGCCAAATCCTGAGCATTCCCAAGTATGCTAATGACGATATTCAGGTCAGGCTGCAAAAGTTGTTTCCTCACAAATAAAAGGGACCCCAAAGAATTTTTGGAAGACTGGTCAGTTGACCTTGTGATTCATGGTTACCAGGAAATTTAATGTCATCAAATGCACCCTCTGTAAGATATGTATTGGACTCCAGCATAACGAATAGTTCCTCTTTGGGAACATCCCAGTGGATGTAAATAGAGTAAAGCTATCTGCTCTAAAAGGAGAATAAAGGCCAGATATAAGTGCAAAAACAGTCCAAGTAAAGTTTTAAAAGGGATAGTAATAGATGGAAATAAATGGAGCTCAGGCTCATCTGGATACCTTTTTAGCATGTACAGCGCTATGTCAATGACTCTTGAACTACAGCTCCTATAGGATTAAGATATAAAGGAACACCCCAACCCCTTTTACCTATGTTATGGCACCTCCCCTCCAACGTGGGATCCGATTGCTTGACCAGACAGCTCCCAGCTAGGGGCAATCTTCATGTAGTGAGACTAAGGAAAACCCTGCCCCCTTGATGAAGGAGGACAGGATTTTCCTTATGCTCATTGAAGATTGTCCCTTGCTGCTCTCCATCCAGGCTGGCAAGAGAGGTAGTGTGACATAAGCAATGTGTCGGGAGAGGGATCTTTTATAACTTAATAACTCTTGAACTACAACTCCAATAGGACTGGCATAGCACTCTACACGCTAAAAAGGGTATCCAGATGAATCTGAGCTCTGTTTATTTTGATCTATTACTATCTCTTTAAAAATCCCTTACTAAATAAGCAGCCACCTTTAGAGACACAGAATGCAAGAAATACAATTGATTTCATTACAGGCAACAACACAGGCAATTGCAGAAAACCTGTACAAAGCAAACAAAATTAGCCAAAACTCAATATTTTACTGAAAACTTAATCTCAGTGTATTCTTCCTGTTCCGAAAAGTTCAATGGTAAAGCATAGACATGATAAAGTCAACCTCCAGAAATACACCTGTGAACTGGTGAATCCATCTCCAGGGAAGCCAGATAATAGGATTTTAGTCTTACCTGTTAAATCCTTTTCACTTAGTCCATACAGGTCACTGGTACTCTGGGAGGCGATCCACCCCTTTAATAGGCAGGAACAATTATGCTAATGATTGCAGGGGCGGAGCCTCCCCTCCTACTTAAGCTGCCTTCAGGCCAGAGCCACTAGATTGATTTGAGACACTAAACTGACCATAGGTAAGCAAGAAGGAAGACTCCTGTGAATGCCCCGAAGGTCCCCCACTGACTGCCACAGGAGAGCCAAGCATGGTCCCTTGACAGGGTGGGAGACCAGTGACCTGTATGGACTAAGTGAAAAGGATTTAACAGGTAAGACTAAAATCCTATTTTCACTGTCGTCCAATACAGGTCACTGGTACTCTGGGATGTACAAACATTGAGCTGACCCAGAGGCGGGAAGTAAGGCAAGGACAAGGCGCAAGGCCCCAAGTCACTAGAACTGCTATGAACCAGTTAATTACATAGCCCAAAATGTAAGTGTCAACGGACACCAACCAGGGGAAAACAACCCCTGAACTAACACAGCACACAGAACCAGAGCCAACCGGGCTCAACAGTAAAGAAGCACTAAGAACCACAGAGTAGAAGGCCTAGACAGGCAAAACTGCCTCCAGGACCTTCCTCCCAAAACTGGCATCAGCCGAGGCCAGTACATCAACTCGGTAGTGCTTTGAAAATGTGTGCACAGAGGACCAAGTGGCCGCTCTGCACAGTTGATCAGCAGATGCCTGATTCATGTAGGCCCAAGAGGCCCCAATAGATCTGGTGGAATGGGCAGTCACCCGGAAGGGAACATGCTTATTCCGCAACTTATAGGCTTCACGAATAGTAGCCTTAATCCAAGAGGCAATGGTAACTTTGGAAGCCGGTCTCCCTGCCCTAGGCCCCTCAGGAATGACGAATAGAGCGTCAGACTTCCTGACAGACTCGGCGCGATGAACATAAAACTTGAGGCAACGCACCACATCCAACAAATGGAGATCTCGTTCCTTGTCAGATGAAGGATTAGGACAGAAAGAGGAAACCACAATCTCCTGATTGATGTGAAACTCGGACACAACCTTGGGTAAGAATTCCTTGGTAGTGCGAAGCACAGCCTTATCCTTGTGGAACACCAGGTAAGGAGGTTTACAAGACAGAGCTTGTAACTCTGCTACCCGGCGAACTGAAACAATAGCCAAGAGAAAGGCCATTTTCCAAGTCAAGAGACGTAATGGAATGGAAGCCAAGGATTCAAACGGGGGTCGCTGGAGAACTCCCAGCACCAAATTGAGGTCCCACTGGGGAGTAGGACTCTTGAAGGCAGGCTGAACATGAGTCACGCCTTGGAAGAAAACTTTGACATCAGGAAGGATAGCAATCCTTTCCTGGAAAAACACAGACAAAGCAGAAGTCTGGACTTTGAGGGAACTCAGACTGAGCCCTTTCTCAACACCGTCCTGTAAAAAGGCCAGGACAGTGGGAAGATGAAATTCTAGGGACATCTTCCGATCAGTACACCAAGCCACAAAGGTGGCCCAGATACGATGATAGATCTTGGAGGACACAGGCTTACGAGCACTAAGCATCGTCGACACCACTGAAGGAGAAAATCCTTTCTTCTCTAGAATCGAGGATTCAACCGCCATGCCATCAAATGGAGATGCTGAACATCCTCCTTCCACAGATATGCTTGAAGAAGTAGATCCGGACGGGCAGGAAGTGGAAACGGTTCTGCCACTGACATGGCCATCAACTCCGGATACCAGGACTGGCGAGGCCAGTTTGGAGCGATCAGGATGACAGGACAACGTTCCTGCTTCAACTTCTGAATGACTCTGATCAATAGAGGAAGAGGAGGGAAGATGTAAGCCAAAGGAAAATCCCAAGGGATTGACAAGGCATCCACTGCTAGAGCAAGAGAGTCCCTCCACCGGAAGCAAAACACCGGTACCTTCCTGTTGTGTCTGGTAGCCATCAGGTCCACTGCAGGTACCCCCCACCTCTGGGTGAGTAGGTGAAACACCTCTGGATGAAGAGCCCATTCTCCGATGTCGACTGTGTGACGACTGAGAAAGTCTGCCATGACGTTGTCTACGCCTGGAATGTGAACTGCAGAAATGACAGGCACGTGATCTTCTGCCCAAGATAAAATATCCTTGACCTCTAACCAGGCGGTGCAACTTCTTGTGCCGCCTTGCCTGTTGATGTAGGCCACCGCGGTGGCGTTGTCGGACTCCACTCTGACTGGGCAACCTTCCAGTTGAGATTCCCAGTGCCTCAGGGCAAGCCGGATGGCACGGAGTTCCAGAACATTGATGGAGAGAAGAGATTCCTCCAGTCCCCATTTCCCCTGAGCACTGAAACGACCCAACACAGCACCCCATCCCCGGAGGCTGGCATCCGTTGTGAGCGTGGTCCAATAAGGAACTTGAAAGGATCTCCCTTTCAGGAGATGAGAGAGATCCAACCACCAGTGCAGACTTGATTCGACATGAGGAGGTAGAGAGACTGAAAGATGCTGATGATCTGGATGATTCTTGCACGTCTGGATCACAAACCTCTGAAGTTCCCTGGAGTGGGCCATGGCAAATGGTACCGCTTCTATCGTGGAAATGAACTTCCCCACCAGAGACGTCAACTTCGGTACTGGAACTCTGTCCAGCTCCAGGATCCCAGCTACTCGGATGGCTATCTGATGAGCCACTTCCTCTGGCAGAAACACCATGCATTGGCGAGTGTCGAACAGGAGACCCAGGAAAAGGAGCCTCTGAGATGGGACCAAGTCTGACTTGTCCAGATTCAGGATCCAGCCGTGACGGTTCAGAGTGTGTATACACAGCTGCAGTTGTTGGTGGAGAAGCTCCGCAGAGGAGGCTTTCAGGAGGAGATCGTCCATGTAGGGGGTCACCCTGACACCTTCTTGATGAAGTACAGCTATCAAGGAACCCAACACCCTCTGAAAGACCAGAGGGGCCGAAGTCAGTCCAAAGGGAAGAGCTGAAAACTGAAAATGACCCCTGTGGCAGGCAATCCTGAGATACCGCCTGCTCTCTGGATGAATAGGGATGTGAAGATATGCATCCTGAAGGTCCAGGGAAGCAAGAAACTCCCCTGGAGACATTGCGGCAATCACAGAGCGCAGGGATTCCTGACGGAAGTGGGAACTCACAACATAGGAATTGAGATCTTTGAGATCCAAAATGGGACGAGCACCTCCGTCCTTTTTGGCCACCACGAACAGGTTGGAATAAAATCCTGAACCTGTGTCCTCTGGAGGAACCAATTCCAGGACCTCTTTGTCCAAGAGATCCTGAATAGCGCCGTCGAACAGACGTCTTTTTGTAGGTTCCTGAGAAGGACGAGTAAAATGGAACCGAAAAGGAGGAAGGGAAGAGAAAGGGATCCTGTATCCCTCTGACACTACCTGAATAACCCATGGGTCCGTCACTGACTCCTCCCAAGTCCGGCGAAAGATGCGGAGACGTCCACCTACTGCCGGATGCGGACCCGGGTTCGGTGAGTCATGCCGAAGCAGTCTTGGAGGTCTTGGCCTTGGGGGCAACTTTGGGCTTCCAGGACTGCTTGTGTTTGGAGGAGGAGCGCGCAGAGGACGGATCCGTCTGGGACGTGGAGCGTGTCTCAGTCTGAAAGGAACGAAAGGACCGGTTGCGTTTGGCTGGAAACTTTTTCTTGAAGACTGAAGGTAGAAGAGTACTTTTACCGCCAGTAGCCTCGCTAATCATTTCTTTGAGTTCAGAACCAAATAACAAGTTCCCCTGAAAGGGCAAGGAAAGCAAGGCTTTCTTAGAGGCTGTATCAGCAGACCAAATTTTCAGCCAAAAGGCACGTCTAGCCACCACAGATGAAGTGGAGGCCCTCGCCATCATGGGCACAGCATCAAAGGCAGCATCAGCAACATAATTTTGTGCTTCAGTAATATTAGCAAGGAGCTGCAACTGCTCAGATACCGGTGCATCCTGGCGGACTCCTCAGTCAGTCGTTCAGTCCAGGCCGCAATAGCTCTATTAACCCACGCCACTGCAAAGGTTGGAAGCATGGCAGTGCCAATGGAGGCAAAAATAGACTTAAGAGAAAGTTCTAGCTTTTTGTCCGTCCAATTCTGCAGGGCAGAGGCATCAGAGACAGCTAAAGCAGTAGATTTGGATAACCTGGAAATAGGAGCATCCACTTTGGGGGGATGAACCCACTTTGCCAGTTCAGTCTCAGGAAAGGGGTAAAGTTTAGCAAACTTTTTGGACACTGAGGAGGATTTGTCAGGATTCCTCCACGCCTCAAAGACTAGACGGGCAAGGGTAGGGTTAGTTGGAAAACATACAACAGCCTTAGATGGTTTTTGGAAAATGTCAGTTGGATCATGAGTAGATTCCTGAGTCAGAGGAAGGTTGAGCGTAGTTAACACAGCTCTAATCAAACCCTCAACGGAAACCTCAGGGTCACATTCATAAGGGTCCCCAATTGACCTGTTAGATTCAATAACAGTGCCTTCCTCAGCATCAGAATCCTGTAATAGTTCTTCTTCAGAATAATCAGACACATCAGGAGCCCCCTGTGGCTTAGGCAGGGAAGTCCTGATTGTAGAGGGGGTCTGCCAAACCTGGAGAGCCCCCTGTACCTGAGAGGGAAAGAGTTGGAGAGTGGATCTGAGATCCCTAGTGGCAGCTTTAAACTCCCTCACCCAAGTTGGCTCAATAGCATGGCTGGGAAGCCCAGGGTTGCTATCATGACAATCAGTGCATTTAGGGCATAAATCATCAGAACAATCTCTAGGCAGCCCAGAGTGACAAGAGGAGCAAAGCGCAATGGGGGGAACAGACACCCCAGCCTCCTTAGTCTTGGGTCTAACCCCTGGCTCCAGTGGAGTAGACATGCTCACAGTGTCAATATACACCACTTTACAAATATCACCCAGTAAAAGTGTGAAAGATTAAAGTTTCACCCCAGAAACACCTAAAATCGGACTTATCTGGCCAGCGAAGGGTTAATCTGCTGAGAGGAGAGAAGGCTCGGTCCCTGCGTAGTATACTCGCTGAGAAATAACACCACAAAATGGCGGCCGTCAGGTTAGCCAATCAGAAACGATCGCGAACCGGGCGCTCATGGGAAATGTAGTTTTCTCTCAGAAGTACCCCAAACAGTGCCCAAAGCCCCCTGAAGTCCCCACAACCTGAAAACATACACCGGATGATAGAGCAGGAGCATAGAAATAAAATGAGCGATCTCTGAAGTTGCTGTGACAAGCGGTTCCAGAGATATGTCCCACACTGTGAAATCCCATAGAGAGTAAAGGAGCAATGGCGTCTAAGCGGGAAAAGGCGTGCTTAAAGGCGCGGAACACTAAAATTTAATAAAGTCCCACTGAACTTAAAAAAGTGGTAAACAGTAACCCAATACATGAGAAACATAAGTAAAACTATACCCAAAGCTCCAAAACCCAGAGAATACAACAGAAATTGCATACACATGATAAATGCAAAGAAAAACACCCTATGAGTGCTGGAGTGCAATGCAAACTCCCAAATACAAACCCATCAAAGGGACACTGTGGGGATAAGTGGACCTTCAGCACTCAAGGGGTGGCTCACCTTTCTGCAGGACTTCTGTCTTCAGGTGACCATGATGAAGTAGGAATAGACCAGAGGTAAATTCCCCAGCAGGGAAGCTGCTTGACTCAAGCTGTTCCCTCTTCAGGGCATAAGGTCCACAGAAAATCCCTGGAAGCTGCACTAGCCACTTTAAAGAGGGCAATTCACAGCCATGGTCACCCTCCTAATGGTGGTATTCCATATTTGAATAAAAATAACAAAATACTAAGTTGAATGCATAGATGTTCTCCACCTGGTGTGCACAGCACACAGGAACAAATCAATCTAGTGGCTCTGGCCTGAAGGCAGCTTAACTAGGAGGGGAGGCTCCGCCCCCTGCAATCATTAGCATAATTGTTCCTGCCTATTAAAGGGGCGGATCGCCTCCCAGAGTACCAGTGACCTGTATTGGACGACAGTGAAAATGGGAGTGTGCCTAATGAGCAATTATACAGCCCCATGTCCTAGGAAGAAAAATAAAAATAAGTCTAACCAAGAGAACAGTGCCAACACACCCTATCTTGAGGCTAGGTCACTTGAAACGGAGCAGGTGGGGAAGGAGCTGAAGGAAAGAAGGGGGTCTCCACCTCAGAGGGGAAATTTACCCCCACGGTTCCTGTGTTCCACATTGGATGTAAGAGAAATAGAAATGCATAAAATAACGGAGTAGCCAGAATGCAGGAATAATCCATGCAGCACAAACAGATGTCAGGATGTGGCTGGAGGATGGACAAACTGACAGACAGGATATACTCACAGAACCTGGACCACCTGCAACTCTTCTGCACTCTTCTGTTCTTCTGTCTCTTTTGAAGAAAAGTAATGAAGAGCGGCTTCTCAAGTTTTTAGTCCTCAAATGCAAACATACAGTGAAAAGTTCTGCTTTGCATTAAAAAGGAATGGGTAAATATAAGTAGACAGCCTAATGGGGGGGGGGCATGAAATACCCCATGAGTAATACATTGAGGAAAATAAAGGAAAAGAAAATTGAAGAGAAGATTCATCCCTAATGCAGGACATGAAATACCCCATGAGTAATACAATGAGAAAATAAAGGAAGTTCCCTGCCTCCTTGATGTAGCAACTTAAACTCATGGTTCTTGTGTTCCAAAATAGATGAAAGAGAAAGGACCTTATCCATAAACAAAAATGCAGTTCTGGAATAAACCAGCCGCACCATATAGGAGAAATAAATATGTTCATTGATCAAAATAGGTCTTAAGCAATAAGTTGGAGACTCCCCAGTTTTAATCAGTGGGAATTTGGGGATATCTTTTTCTCCATTATGGTGCTGTTGGTTTGCTCCAGAATTGCAAATCTCTTCTTTTATAGATAAGGCATTAAGTACAATATTCTACTGTCTACTGTAATTGCACGGTAGAAGGCAAGATCAAAACAGTGATATATCTTCCCCACATGTACAGGCCTATGCCAATAGTATGTTTGTTTAACCACAAATATGCGTGACACAGCAACTGGTCAGTGACGTTTTAAATGATCGTGATATTCCATACTCTTCAACACCACTAATATTTTCCTTATGTTTTGCAGAAAAAGACACATAATTTGTGTAGAGATTTAGAGGTTTTTTTTCTTCTCATATTTTGGAGACCAAAGATACATGCACGTTGCATTACATTGTTTGGGAAAATCTTAAAGACATATAGGACTCAATATATATATATACTTAATATCTGTACAGAAAATAACAAAAAAAAAATAAATGTGTGTAGGAAAGAAGATATATTCTGGCAACTAAATTAATTACTACATTTACAATCAATTAACTATTGTCAGATATAAATATATAGCTGAAGAAATATGGACATGACAAATAAAGCGTGTATCAAACATCCACACACTTAACTATATCAAAGAAATAAAAAGAAAAGAAAGCACCACATAGGGTGATATGTTTAATCACAATACTAGGTAGATAAAAATCTACTCACTATGGTCAGGGCTCCATTATCGAAGTCAACTGACAACAGTGTCTACGGAGAGAATTATCTTATCTCTGTTCAGGTAACTCACGATATCACCAGAATTATTCCAGTCACTTTCAGATGGAACAGGCGGAGGCTTCAATTTTAGAAAATGTATTGAAAATAATTAAAAGATGGCTTAAACTCTTACGTGTTTTGTGGCTAAAACGCTGCTTTTTCAAAGCAAAATAGCCAGTCTAACACTTAACTATATGCACTTTCCAACTGGGAACTACACATCTTCACCATTTCACTGCCAGAGAAGTGCGCAATGCGTTGTGCCTGCTTCTGGATGCTGATAGTTAAAGGGATAGAAATGTTTCAAAATAAAAGCCGCTCCAATTAATCTTCATAGTATTTAGGCCATGGAGAGTGTCAGAGTTGTAGTTCAAGAGTAATTGAATGATAAAGTATCCCCCTCCCGCCCCTTTTACCTAGTGTAAGCCACCTCCCCTCAGATGTGGAATCTGGTCCTGGGACCGGACAGCTCACAGCAAGGGACAATCTTCTTACTGTGAGAACAATGAAAACCCTGCCCCCCTTGACAGGTTTTTCAGGTTGTTTCCTTATGCTCACTGAATATTGTCTCTGCAATCCATCTGGACAGTCTTGCTGCTCTGAGGTGAGCAGTGTAACATCAGTAAAAGGGGCGGGAGGGGATACTTTATCAATTACTCTTGAACTACAACTCTGACACTATTGAAATAACACTCTCCATGGCCCAAATATTATGAAGATTAATTGGAGCTGCTTTTATATTGAAACATTACTATCCCTTTAATGATTGATGGTGCATGTTGAAATGTTCAGACTTGATTTGCTTGTCACAGCTTCGGATTAATCTAGACCAGTGATTCTCAATGTTGGTCCACTGGACACACAGCAGATCATGTTTTTAGTCCATCCCTGCTTACAGTGGCTCAATTAGTTAGTGTCTCAGTCATTTTGATTGCACTACCAGTACTTAAATAAGGATATACTTGAAACCTGACCGGTTGGTGTGTTTTGAGGACTGAAGCTGAGAATCACTGATCTAGACAGATTCTCTCTTTAGGTTGCTTGTTCCCAGTGTACAAGGATCCCCAGTTACAAGGCAAAAAGCTTAAAAGATATAAAAACAGGGACAGCACCGCCAGAAAGAATCAAGTGTAATGGTGTAATATCAATGAAGAAGAACAAAAAGAGCAATATATATATATACAAATCACAATGTCAATGTCTGATGAAAGAGATTATAAACTTTAACAAAAATACTTGTAAACTTAAAATGAAAAGACAGTATTAATTGTAAAAAATTTGAGCGCCAGAAAAGTATTCAACACAACTGTAGCATAATGCACTGGATACCTCCCTGGCACTCATAATATTGGATGCTCTCACTTCAATCAATAAATACATTCCAATAAATGACAATTCAATAATATTAATTAGAAAAGTTGCAACTGGTGATCAGGAGACACAAGGATAGGAATATATTGTTCTGTTTCTCATTTTATATAGTTATATAAGAAAATAACTGTTTCTGGTTTGCTGTCCCCCTCGGTGTAGGGGGTGGCGGACTGCGTCCACAACAACTGAATTGCCACGTGGTAGGGATTTTGACAGAAGTATTCTCAAAATTGCTGTGAGGTTCACAGGGGTGACAGTTTTCACAGGAGTGGCCAGAGAGGTGATGCTCCCCTGGCCACTAAAAATCAGTGCAGCGAGACAAAGCAGCACCCACAGCAGTAAGTTTGGCCTCAAGCAAAACTAATCTCCATACTGTGGCACCAAAACACTAAGTTTGTTTCCCAAAATCAAGTTATTTTACAGAAAAATGGCAAGTACAACATATAGCATGCCTGCCAAAGGTCTTTGATTTCCAGGGACAGTCCCTGGTTCTGGCTCCCTGTCCCTGGAACCTGCTGTCCCTGTATTTGTCCCTGGTCTTAAAATGTATTTTACTCGCATACATTTGCTGCTCATTAAATGTTTAATCAGTCATGGACTTCTCATATATTAATACTGTGTATTTGTAATTTTGTATTCGCGAGCAATGTTTATTCTGTTGTAGAAGTGCAGCTCTAATCCTATTGAATGTTTTTTTCTGTTGGTCTCACTATGGAAAACTAGTGTAAAACTGTAATGTCACTGCCCCAGTGGAAAAAGTCCCTTGAAATATTTTTTAAAATTTGGCATGGATGCAGAAAGGAAGATCTTTTTTTTTTGTCTGTAAAACCAACAAAAGTTGTCTGAGGGTGACAGGTCCACTTTAATGTAACAGAAGGACTTAGGCAAATGTCCATCCTTCTATATATTTTTGCACATCCGCCTTTTTCACGTATATAGCATTATCTGTTGAAGTCTGTCACTTGGTCACACTTCCTCACGAAAAATACTGGGCATTAATACACATGAATGGCTCATAACAGTCACTAGTCTTTATCAGATTGTAAACTGAAGAATTTGCAGTCTACTACAAAAATTGAGGGTGGAAAATTTCGAAGTAATTTCGTTCTGACAAACATTGTTAGAGAATTCAAAAATGTCCCAGATAGACATAAGTCTATTCTGAGAAGTATGTAAGTAAGTGTGCATTTTGTTAGCTAGAGGAATGGGCAGACTGAGGGCTCAACTCTCTCTCACACACACACAAACACGCACTGAATTGGCTTCAAGCTGGAGGGATGACTAAATGCCCTAGAAGCGGATTGGCTGGAAGGTATGGTTACTGCAGGGCACATTCTTTGCCCTGCATAACCCCACATCCCAGCCAATGGGAGCATGGGAACCATTTTGAACAGGGACTGGCCATATCCTATAACATAAAGTGGTAGAATGCGTTGCTCCCTTTGAGTGTAACCACACATGAACAGTAGAGACTGCTGTTCTCTACTGTGCATGTGTGGTTTTGTACACAGAGAGCTTCGCTGTTAGCCGTCTGGAGCTCTCCGCTAAGGATCAGCGCGTTCCGCGAGTCTCTACTGCGCATGTCATGCAGTCATGCGCAGTAGAGACTCACCGAACGTGCTGATATGGAGCAGGGAGCTCCAGACGGCTCCCCACCTGTCTCTGCTCCTGGATCCAGGGCAGCAGCCGGGGCCGCTGGGTGCACTTTAGCCCGTGTATATGGGCTTTCATACTAGTAAAAGGCTATATTTCACAGCCAACAATAAGTTTAAAGAAGAAGAACACATATGAAGAAAAGAAGAAGATAGAAACTTATAAAAGAGGAATTGAAGAAGAAGACCATGGTGCAGAAGACCCACCTGGACATCAGAATTAAAGGTAAGTGTGTAATGTTAACTGGATGGTGTTAGCTTTCTGGGGATTTAACCTTTGAGTGGCAGTGAGGAATGCAACACTGTGCAATGTATTGCGTAACCCACTGGCACTCAAAGGGTTAATTTTTTTGGATGTATTGATATGGGGCTAAGGGTCCTATATCAATACATCCAAAGGCCACTTGTGTGGGGATTCCTACTTTAAAAAAAATGTGTTATCCTTTTTACACTTCACTTACACTTACACACATTGGTGGTTATGCACACGCGCTAGGGGACTCAACACCATATTTTCTAGGTGGAAATGTTTGATGATAAAAGTGAGACCCTTAAAGGGGAACTATCACCCGTATACAAGTTTTCATTATTGTAATCCTCATATAACAATAAGCTTTATTCTTTTTTTTCCTGTTAAAAAAAAAAACATGCTGTGCGAAATTTACATTATTACAAATGAGCCATGGCCTTACTTCAGGACAGACTGCGGTTATAGTTCTCCACCGCAACCTGTCAATCTTCTTCTGTTCCTCTCTAAGTACTGTCACTTTCTAACCTCATTCGTCATCATCTCCTTGTAAGCTGGTTGGAACTTGACAATACTTGGGGAGGGAAGAGAAGAAGATTGACAGGCTGCGCTGCAGCGCTGTAACCGCAGTCTGCCTGGAAGTATGGCCACACTGCAAACCAATGCATTCCGTACCCCTCTGGAACTCAAAGGGTTACTAATGTACATTTCACCACAGCATGCTTTTTTTTTTTTTTTTTTTTTACAAAAAAAAATTATTAAAGCTCAACACTGTATGAGGATTACAATAAGGTAAACTTGTAAAGAGTTGATAGTTCGGCTTTAATAGCCACTGCATGTAACTGAATTGCATTTTGATGCACTTTGTCATTGCTTCCAATGGGCACAAATTTAGCACCCATAGTCCATTTTTACCGTTCAGCAGTGTGACACAGCACAGATAATAGAATACCTGACTTAAGGTGGTTATTGAATCGAGCCCTGGATGAGCCAGATGGTTCTTCCTGTGTTCAAAATCTGTTTTTTCTGTAGAACAATATGGTATATACTGGAGATTCCACAGACTGCTGCTTGAAGGACTTCTCTTAAGCAAATTGATGGCCACTAAGTTGTAGGATTCAATTCCCATTTAATAATGCACCATGTTTGTGCTACATAATATTGTATATACATATTTGTTTTATTAACACTGCTAGGCTGTAGTGAATAATAGAATAGAACTATTAAAATATTTATAGAACAAATAGAAGATGTATAAGTAAAGTAACTAAGGTAATTGGGTTGTTTGTGTGTGTGTGTATATATATATACATATATACATATATATTTGTGTGTGTGTGTGTGTGTGTGTGTGTGTGTGTGTGTGCATGTATATATGCAAGTATATTTGTATATTTGCTTCAGTTTTACAGATTACAATAAAAATAATTAACTACAACTATTTCATGGATTGATGGAAATTTGCAGTTTAACCATGAAAATTCCTAAATATAGAACCCCCCAAAATGTGTTCCATTTTCTTTAAATCCCAAGAAATTTCCCAGAGCATATGCAGTGGGACATGGCCGGAGGTCATTATGAGTTGTTCTATAGCTTCTAATGCTGTGGGACAAGGCTGTGGGTTGTTCTGTGGTTACCAGTGCAGTGGAACAAGTCTTAGTGGTCAGTATATCTGGTTTTATGGTTACCATGGGACAAGGCTGGGGGATAATATTAGTGGGTCAATGGCTTTTGTTAGACAAGGCTGTGGGGACCAATGGGAGTTGTAATCTGGCAGCAGATAGGGTCCTGAGATTTCTCATCCTGCCTACCAGACAGTGGAACAAGGCTGGATGGTCAGTATGTGTATTTCTGTGGTTACTGTAGTGCAGGACAAGATTAGGAGGTCAAAATGTGTGATTATATGGTTACCATGGGAAAAAGCTTGGAGGGTTGTTATATATGGTTCTATGACTATTAGTGAAGTGAGACAAGGTTGGGGGTAATTATATGTGATTTTATGGCTACTGTGGGAGAATGCTGGAGATCAGTGTGTGTGGATCGGTGCCTACCGTATGACAAAACCAGGGAGTCAGTATGTGTGGTTCTAAGGCTACCAGAGCTGTGGAACAAGGCTGTGGCCAGTATTTGTGGTTCTAGGAAACAAGGCTGGGGGTCATAGCAGAAAGACTGTACTTTTCACAGGCGGTCACAGGGAAGGTGTTTCTGTCTTTCTCAATGTTCTCTTTCTGGGCTTTCACCAATCCCTAGCAATTACATTTAGAATATCATAGTTGACCTAGGTTTAGTGATCTTAAAATTGCTGAATAGTTGACAGTTTGATATGTTGACAAAATATGTACTGCAGCCACTTTCACGAGTATCATCATATGCACTTGTCACATCTGGCACAGTTAAATAATTTTCATGATGCAAAGACCATTATACAGAACATGTGTGAAGTCATCTCTAAAAACCATGACAGATTTATGACTGCATAACTTTTCTGAATCCATGTTAAATTGCTAGGAATGTCTAATTTATGGGATACAAACAAAATATGAAAGGGCACTGGTCTCAAATATCATAACGGATCCCCATACAGCCACTAAAATAGTGGGGTGCTCTCTAGACCTGAACTACAAACTATACAAATACATATAATGAAGTAAACCATTAGAAGATAAACCCCATTCACAGAAGTCTTACAATGAGGCACTCGGACCCAAAAGAATATATTACACAACAAAATAACTATAATTGTGAAATTTTATTGATACAAATACATTCAGACAATTTAAAACCAATTAAAATACACAAGAGATTGTCCTCATAGGGATCAAACCTCAATATACATTTACCATATGGTAGTATAATATCCCACAATTGTATACAATCACAAATATTAAAAAATAAGCAGTGGAAATATACAATACCATACTCACATATCAAACAAGTACCAATACAATATTATTGCCCTTATTGAAAGAATATAATAATCAATAAACATCATGATATGACAGCTTAAAGTGTAGTTAGTAAAGAATAGACCGGACAAAGCATGGTACTTATCTTAGCTAGAGGTCTGATCCCTATGGGACTCTCACTACAAGTCAACCGTCCCAACGCGTATCGCCTCCTCCGAGGCTTCGTCAGGGGCTCAGCAACAGTTATGTCCACCTCCAAAGACAAGACATCCAGGACTGATTCAAGATGTCATCAGATACAAAGACACAAGGGGTTATTAGTAGGTGCTAGTTCTCCTTTAAGGCCCTAAGCATAATCTTAGTTCATGGCACAGCCCACAATCATAAGAAGTCTGACCAATGATTGAATGCCCCTAATGTAAGAAGCAAGCCTGTTCACATGGAGTTGCTGATAGGAAAAATTCTACAAACAACACTGCCAACAAATACAACTGCATCTGGATACTGAAAATAATTTAAAAGCCTCTTACTCCCTTGGGGTTCAAAATAAGAGACATAACTTATGTTCAGACAGAAATATAGTCCCACTAACATTTCTAGTCAAAATGAATAGAAAAAACATACAAAGATCTGCTTTATGACAATGAGCTAACATAAACTGATATATTGTGACAAGTTTACATCTGACAATACAGTCACATTATTGGCTCAACTACTGATAAAGGATGGAGTAAGCAGTCACTGTCTACAGAAACAAGAGAATGGGAGAGAAAAGGGGAGAGCCCCTTGTGTGGAATCTTCAAATAATCTGGATACCACCACAATCACCCTAAGGTGGTATATTCACAAAAATAGTGCCTGGGGAATTATGTACATAATCCTCAGCAATATCGCTTAACCCTTTGAGTGCCAGAGTGGTATCCAACACATTGTATTACAATGAGATGGATCTCTCTCTGGTATCCAAAGGATCAATAATTGATTTGTTCAAATCTTCTATACTTGGGGCTGCACCCTCGTCAGACTTGGCTTCCAACGTGGTGTAAGAATATATAACTTAAAAATAACAAAATATCAGAACCACCAAGACAACATGACCAGCTGTATTTTTTCCTTTTGGGAGACCGAGAAACCTTAGTGGGGGCAAGACATCAATCCCCACATGCGAGCAATGTCAGATTTATACTTCTGACCAAAATAATTGTTAATATTCTTACTTTTGATCATCTTACTGCACTATTGGGAGCCCATCTTTGTTGTTTTTTTCAGTTATATAGTATATACACTTTTGGTCACCTGTAATAAAGGTTTAAAGTTGAAATACCAAGATCATATATGGAGTGTGTTGTACTGTATACATTATTATTATTATTAATCTTTTATTAAATAAACTCTAACAGACTCTTTGGTGCTGTACAAAGGAAAGAAATATACAAACAAAACAATTTAACAAACATGCACAAACTGTAACAAGTGCAGAGAAGGCCCTGTTAGTGAGAGCTTAAAATCTAGATATTATTCTATAAGGATATAAAAGGTGAAAAAAAGGTATATCAAGAAACTTTTATCTTGAGTATTTATACATAATCTAGAATCTTACCTTCAGTTGTGAGAAGAAAGAGCTCGTTATAGATACATGACAGACTCATCATGACAGCATGAACCTAAGGCATCTGCAAGATGACTGACATATTGACTGTGACTAGATGCATCTAACAAGTTGGTTTGTCTCTTGTACGGCAAATAGCACAAGGTATGGTCCTAGGTTAGTCTTTATGAGAACTAATACTTACATGGATTTTAAAAATTAAATACATAAAATAAAAATGGGGTTGAAAAACTGCAGAGGTCCATACCACATCCATGGGTCTCAGCAAGGGGGTGGTGGTGATTATCAGCTCTCTCCACCTGTTAGCTAGGGTTGGAGGAATGGAAATAAAGTATTGGGTCTATTGATCCTATAAACATTAAATTTGACTAAGGAGGATCTAAGGATCCTAGTCTATTCCTCACACTTTACATAGGGTAAAGAAGACTTATTAAAATGTATGGGGTCCACTGATACAATTATACCCCATAAGGGGTTCAGTTTCACAAGTGGGGATCTAAGAATTAAAAAATTGTCTCCTGATCCCACAAAGTTTTAAATCACATACAGATATCCAACCACTTCCATAGGTTGTGGAGAAAGTAAAAAAATAAACAAAGAACTTGATCACCCAAGAAAGAGACACAAACCTGCCAGACTACAGCCTCTCTTTACCTCTCTTCTCACCATGCAGGACACCAACTACCCCTCCCACTCACTTCTCCTCCTCTTTATCTTCATTATACCAAAGTGATATGTCTTGGAAGGTTAAAATAAAACATACAGTATCAAAGAAGTTTGGGTATCATAATACAGATCTTCCTTGTAAATGTTCTATAGGTTTATTATGAGTGAATTCAAATACTGTGGTAAGAAAATGCTAATTCTTATTATCCTTTATTTATTGAGCACCAACATATCCCTCAGAGCTGTACAAAATAGAGATGAGGCCACATAATGAAACACAGAACCTGACTGCAGTAAATGGTAGTTAACACTCTTGTTAGAGCTTACAATCTAGATAGTGAGGGAGCATAAGAGACATGAGGTGAAGATACTAAAGTTAGGCTAAAGTTAGTCCAGCTGAACAGTTAGACCCAGAAGACTATGATAGAAATAAAGAGTTTGGTAAAGGGCTTGTGTGAAGAGATACATTTTCAAGAAGCAATTTAAACTAATAAAGTTTTGGGAAAGTCTGATATAATAATATCAAAGTAATTTACCAGGAGGCATTCATTTTCAAGTATGCCTTTGTGTATAGATGAAGAAGAAGGTTTAGAAAAGCAGAGGGAACAGCTCCAGGAATATTTAGATGTGAGTGAAGAAATGCATGGGGGGGGGGCAAAGTGAAAGAGAACTTTGTAGGCCAACATCAGGATTTTGAATGTATTTCACTCTGAACGGAATAGGAAGCCAGTATAGGGACTTGAAAAGAGGGGCAGTTGTTGATAATTAACAGGTTAGGGAGAGATCACTGTCTTGGACTGAGATGGCTTAGAGATAAGTAGAGTTTGAAAGAACCAGGTAAAAAGTACATAAAGAGAAATTGTGTGGCTTGTGCTTAGGTTGATAAAGTGTTAAAAAGCAAATTCTAGCACACTATACCGGCTACACCAGAGTGAAAGTACGGCCCAATAGTCAGAGAAGGTACCCTAAAACTGAAATTTTATTATATTATTTTATTATATTATATTAAACAGTATATACCCTGGGCCTATAAATGCTTAAAGAAGCAAACGGCAAGGAAAAAAAGGCATTAAGGTTACTATATTTAAGTCTCAACGGACAGATAAGTCTTTATTGAAATAAAGGAAATGCAACAAAGATTGCAAAAAGGCATTCAGGTTAGCAAAAATAGAAAATAAAACTTGAAGTGCAAAAGAGAGCAAGACTAATTTAAAATGTACCTTTAAAAATGAGATGGGTAAGTTGATTAGTGAGGCTAGGGAAAAGGGTGATGTTCTGAACAAATTATTTTCATTGGTATATATACCAGGGAAAAAACAATGGTAGAAGAGTGTCAACAAATCACAACTAGAACCATGCCATTATCAGTTATGGGTTTAATACAAGAAGAGGTCAAGGGGAGACTGGACAAAATTAAGACTGGCAAAGCTCCTGGTCTTGATTGTATACATCCAAGAGTTTTTTGGAAACACCTTGCAGTGTTAGCAGACCACTCTTCTTAATCTTTACAGACTGTATCCACAGGCTCGGTGCCACAGGACTGGAGTAAAGCAAATGTGGTGCCTCTATTTAAGAAAGGAACTAAAATAGAACCTGGCAATTTTAAAATTTGTGAGATTGACCTCGGAAGTGGTGGGAATTGTTTGTATTGATAATAAGTGATTGTATTCAGGATTATGCTACGAAAAATACAGTTAGCAGAAATAAGCATGGTTTTATCAGGAATTAATCTTGACAAGCAAATATGTTGAGCTTCTATGAAAAGTTAAATAGCAACCTAGATAATGATAAATGTAGTGTATGTAGATTTTGCAGTAGCATTTTATATAGTGCCACACGGGAGGCTGGTGTATAAAAAAAAAAAATGGGTCTAGGAGACAACCTTTGTATCTAGACAGAAAATTTGTTAGATATGAAACAGAGTGTTGTTGTAAATGGAATATTCTCCAATATAGCAAAAGCTGGGAGTGAAGTAGTCTTGCGTTCAGTACTTGGTCTACTGCTGTTTAACATGATTATAAATTACCTGGAAATAGGTATAGAAAGCAAAATTTCAATATTTGTATATGACACTAAATTATGCAGGGTAATACATTCAGAGCAGGATGTTTAGTCTCTACAGAAGGATTGACATAAAAGAGCAAATTGGGCAAACAAATGGAATATGATTTTTAATGTAGAGAAGTTTAAAGTTATTCATTTGAGATAAGGCATGCTACGTATGAACTTATGGGAGCATTGTAGAAGGTCGGTTGTTAGATAAAGATCTGGAGGTACTTGTAAAAGGCAAACTTGGCAATGGTAATCAATGTCAAACAGCAAGTAGCAACAGCAAACAGAATACTATCCTGCACAAAAAGGGGTATTGACATAAGAGCAGATAACACAATATACTAAGAACATCTAGCCAAATCTGGTTTATTTACTCTAGAGAAAAGTTCCTAAAAGGGAATCTGGTGTAATTGTAAGTATATGCAAGGTCGGCATATGTATGTATATTTTTATTTATATAGTGTCAATAGGTGTACTTAGCACTTTACATTTAGTATAGAAGGGGTACAATAAGTAAAGTAATTAAGTGCTTATACAGACAATCATACGGGGAACACCAGGTGAGTATACATTAGGATACAAGGTCCCTGCCCCGAAGAGCTTACATACAGCTACAAGCAGGTAGAGGAATAAGTGCAGGACCTTTCTCTAATGAGTTCTCATTACAGGGCCAGATCAAATAACTAGAGACCACCTCTTATGATTAGAGGAAAGGAGGTTTCAGCTTCAGAAGAGGAAGGGCCTCCTCAAAGTAAGGTCTGTTAATTGTGGAATTCTTTGCCTAGTTATATGGTAATGGCAGATACAATGGATGCATTTAAAAGACGATAGACACATTTCTAGGTTAAACAGGAAGTTCTGTTAAGAATAACACCCATCTTGGAGTCTAGAAGAATTATGTAATTTTCATTTATTCTGTGGCAAAGGCTAAACTTGATAGACTTTTTTTTTTTTTCAACCTAATATACTATGTAACTATGTACTATATGTCTGGCAACAACATTTTGGATAGATTGAAGTGAAGACAAAAACGCGTTATTGGGAGTCCAGCCAAAAGAAAGTTACCATAATCAAGACGAATAAAAAAGATTAGCAAATAAATTATGATTATAATGTTTCTTTTCAATAATAATAATAATAATAATAATTAGCCATTGCAAAAAAATGTACCTTTTTATAATACAGATTTTTTTTGCCTTTTAGCATTTTCCTATGTATACATGTATTAAAAATGTATTGACAAAGTTACCTGAATTCCTATGTCGGTGATACCCAAGCATTCAGAAACAATGAGTTCTTTAATCTTGCTGTAAGCCCCAAGAGTGGACAATCCCTGCAACAAAATAAATAAATAAACAAAAAAGCCTGAAGACATCCAAACCTTGTTGAACTTGGAAATGCAGTAGGTTATGGCCTGGAGCTGGAGAGGGGACACTGCGTGAATACTAGGTGCTGTAGGTTTAATATCTACTGAACCGCACTGGACCAGTGTGGCAGATTATGGCTCGCACCCTCAGATTGGCTTGCTGTGAAAGCCTTCATCCTGGAGTGGATTGACTGTGGCTGTGGCTTAGCAAATATATGAGGATTTTAGTCTTACCTGTTAAATCCTTTTCTCTTAGTACATATAGGTTACTGTCCTCTCCTTAGCTGCATCTAGCCAATCCCCTTCCAGTATGATTTGAGACACTAACTATTGACTAGTTAGTAAGAAGGGAAAAGAAGACTCCTGTGAGCATGAGCCCGAAAGGACTCCCACGTTCGGTCACAGGAGAATCAAGCATGGTCCCTTGACAGGATGGGAGACCAGTAACCTATATGGACTAAGAGAAAAGGATTTAACAGGTAAGACTAAAATCCTCTTTTCTCTGTCGTCCAATATAGGTTACTGGTAATTTTGGGATGTCCAACCATTGAGTTTCCCAGAGGTGGGAAGTAAGGCAAGTACCAGGTGTATGGCCCCCAAAGTCACCAGAGAATATATGAACCATCAGATCATAGACATCCCAACAATAACAACAAAGTGTCAACGGACACAAAACTGGGGTATAAACACACCAGGAACTGGAGCACAGCACACTGAACTAAAGCCAATTGGGCTCAAAAGTGAAGGATTACTGAAGAGACGAAAGGAGAACCTAGACAGGCAAGACTGCCTCCAGGATTTCCCTTCCAAAACTAGCATCAGCTGATGCTAGTACATCAACACGGTAGTGGTTAGAGAAGGTGTGCAAAGACGACCAAGTGGCAGCTTGCACAACTGATCAGCTGAGGCTTGATTCTTGTAAGCCCAAGATGCTCCAATGGATCTAGCGGAATGAACCGAACCCCTAAATGGAACAGGCTTTTTCCATAGTTCGTAAGCCTTACGAATAGTAGACTTAATCCAAGACGATATGGTCACCTTGGATGCCGGTCTCCCTGCTCTAGGACCCTCAGGAATGACAAACAGAGCGTCAGACTGGCGAATAGACTCAGTGCGGTGCACACAGAACTTGAGACATTGCACCACATCCAGCAAGTGAAGATCCCTTTAATTGTCGGATGTAGGGTCAGGACAGAAAGAGGGCACCACAATTTCCTGATTAATGTGGACCACCTTCAGGAGAAACTCCTGAGAAATGTGAAGAACCACCTTGTCTTTGTCAAACACCAAAAAGGGTGGTTTACAAGACAGGACATGCAACTCCACGACATGGCGAACAGACACAATCGCCAAGAGAAAAGCCATTTTCCAAGTCAGCATACGTAAAGGAATAGTAGCCAATGAGTCAAAAAGACCAAGTTAAGATCCCACTGAGGAGCAGGATGTCGAAAAGCAGGGCGAGTATGAGCGACGCCCTGAAAGAACACCTTGATGTCTGGAAGGATAGCAATGCGTCTCTGAAAAAAACAGAGAGAGCAGAAGTCTGAACCTTAAGGGAACTCAAGTTGAGGCCCTTGTCCACGCCATCCGGTAGGAAGGACAGGGCTTTTGGCAGATCAGATTCCTGGGAAAGCTCCTTATCGGCGCACAAGGAGAGGAAAGACCAGACTCTGTGGTACGCCTTAGAGTAAACAGGTTTGCGGGCAATAAGCATAGTGGTTACCACCCCAGAAGAAAAACCTTTCTTCTTCAGTATTGAGGATTCAATTTCCATGCCGTCAAGCCCAGATGGTCCACATCCTCCTTCCACAGGTAGCCCTGCAGAGGAAGATCTGGATGACGGGGAAGCCAAAAGAGCTCCACCATGGAGATATCCAGGAGCTCTGGAAACCAAGCTTGACGAGGCCAGTACGGAGCAAACTGAACCAATTCTATGGTGGAAATGAACTTCCCCACTAGGGAGGTCAGCTTCTTGGCCGGAACTGGATCGTGAGCCAGAACGTCAGACACTTTGTGGACGATCGGTGAGACACCTCGTCCATGAGGAACACCATACCCTGCTTGGTGTCGAAGAGGAGACCCAGGAAGACTAGTCTCTGAGATGGTACAAGGTCCTACTTGTCCATGTTGAGGATCCATCCGTGATGGGTCAGTGCATGAATGCAGTACTTGACCTACTGATGAAGAAGTTCCAGAGAGGGGGCCTTCAAAAGCAAGTTGTCCATGTATGGAGTTACTCTGATGCCGTCCCAGTGGAGTACAGCCACTAATGCAACCAAGACGCAATTGAAAACCTGGGAAACTGTAGTCAGACCAAAGTGAAGAGCAGAAAACTGAAAATGCCCTTGGTCGCAAGCAAACCTGAGATACTGCTGACTCTCTGGATGAATGGCAATATGCAGGTATGCATCCTGAAGATCCAGAGAAGTGAGAAATACCCCAGGAGACATGGCCGCGATCACCATCCTCTGGGTCTCCTGGTGATAGTGTGTCTTTACCACAAAGGAATTGAGGTCCTTGAGATCCAAAATTGGACGACAGCTGCCGTCTTTCTTGGAAACCGCAAACAGGTTGGAGTAAAAACCCAAACCTATTTCCGGTACTGGAACAGGTTCCAGAACCTCTATCACGGTGCCCGTGATTGCTGCAGTTCCTTGTCTGTCACCAGTAGGGGGCTTCTATTGGCTGTTTGCAGATAGCCTGCCTCTTATTGCCTATTTAAACCTGGATTGGGCACCCTTTGAGTGCCCTTTCGTGTTGTTTCTGACCTTCTTGCTATTACTATGCCAGTGATAGCTGGGCCTCTGTTCCAGTGTTCCTGAGTTCCTGATCTCATGTGTTCCTGAGTTCCTGATCTCTACTGTTCCAGTGTTTCCTGCATGCTGAGTACTTCCAGTCCTGGTTCCGGCCTAGTCTCTGGTGTTGCAGTTCCTGCTGAACTTCTTCTCTGCTGTTTCCTGACCTGACTGATCGTTGCTGGTTCCTGTCATCGCATCGCCTGTCTCCTGTATCCTGGCGACCTCCTGCCTGGTCGCGTCGGCGACATTGCTTGTTACTCCAGTGTGCGGTCACTGGTTTGCTCCACAGCCTATCGGCTATACGGTTCTGTGTTGGTCCCAGCGTGCGGACGCTGGGTTTGCTCCTAAGCCTCGCGGCTATGCAGACTCGTTTGTTTCTCCAGTGTGCGGTCACTGGTTTGCTCCAAAGCCTATCGGCTATACAATTCTGTGTTGGTCCCAGCGTGCGGACGCTGGTTTGCTCCTAAGCCTTGCGACTAGACAAACTCGCTTGTTACACCAGTGTGCGGTCACTGGTTTGCTCCAAAGCCTATCGGCTATACAATCCTGTGTTAGTCCCAGCGTGCGGACGCTGATTTGCTCCAAAGCCTATCAGCTATACAATCCTGTGTTAGTCCCAGCGTGCGGACGCTGGTTTGCTCCAAAGCCTTGTGGCTATACAAACTCGCTTGTTACACCAGTGTGCGGTCACTGGTTTGCTCCAAAGCCTATCAGCTATACAATCCTGTGTTAGTCCCAGCGTGCGGACGCTGGTTTGCTCCAAAGCCTATCAGCTATACAATCCTGTGTTAGTCCCAGCGTGCGGACGCTGGTTTGCTCCAAAGCCTTGCGGCTATACAAACTCGCTTGTTACACCAGTGTGCGGTCACTGGTTTGCTCCAAAGCCTATCAGCTATACAATTCTGTGTTGGTCCCAGCGTGCGGACGCTGGTTTGCTCCTAAGCCTTACGGCTATACTAACTCGCTTGTTACACCAGTGTGCGGACTCTGGTTTGCTCCAAAGCCTTGCGGCTTTACGATTCCCCTGTTAGTCTCAGTGTGTGTACACTGGGTTGCTTACGATCCTGTCAATTTGCCATTACCATCTGACTGCTGCTACTATCTCTGGGCTGCCCTGCCCGGTATTGGTAAGGCCGGTAGAACCTTTTGCCACATTCCATCTGAGGTTGCCTTACCCGGTATTGGCAGGGCCGGTAGAGCCTACATTATGAATCTATTGAGGCTGCCTTGCCCGGTAATTTGGTAAGGCCGGTAGAACCGTTATGCGATTCCATCTGCAGGTTGCCTTACCCGGTATTGGCAAGGTTGGTAGAGCCTAACATTCTATTACTTCAGACTGTCCTGTCCAGTATATTGACAGGACCGGTAGAGTCTGCCTTCTGTCTTGTTATATTCTCAATATATCTGTATGTATATGTTTGCCATCCTACGTTATCAATTTATTATTTCAATAAAATTGATTTTTACCTAAAACTTGTGTCTGAGAGTCATAATAAACCGTGACAACCTCCTTGTCCACAAGGGTCCGGATGGCACCGTGGAACAGACAACGCTTCTCTGCTCCCTGAGGAGTGTGAGAAGGAAAGAACCTGAATGGGGGAAGAGAGACGAAAGGGATCCTGTACCCCTCTGACACAACCCGCAAAATCCATGGATCCACCATGGTGTCTGTCCAGACACTGAGGAGGTGGTGCAAACGACCACCCACTGGTGCATGGGGACCGAGGTTTGACAAGTCATACCAAAGAAGGTTTGGAAGCCTTGGGCTTGGTGGAGGACTGCTTGGCCCTCCATTGTTGTTTGGGCTTGGAGGAGGAGCGCAGAGCCTTGGGAACCGCCTGGTTTGCGGTGTGTGTCTCAGCCTGAAAGAAATGAGAAAGCAGATTCCACTTCACTGGAGGCTTCTTCCTAGGCACTAGGAGCAGTAGGGTACTCTTACCCCATGCGGCCTCACTAATGAGGTCTTTAAGCTCGGGACCAAACAAAGAGGTACCCTGAAAAGGTAACGAAAACAAGGCTTTCTTACAGGTAGTCTGCAGACCTGATGTTAAGCCAAAGAGCCCATCTGGCTACCAAAGACATGATAGAAACTCTAGCCACCAAGCGGATGGTGTCAAAGATAGCAGCCAAAACATAATGCTGAGCCTCAGAGATGTTGGCAAGGAGCCACATCTCTGAGGAGCTCCCTGACGGACAGCCACAGTCAGCTGTTCAGTCCAAACTGAAATGGCCCTGTTCACCCAAGCAGCTGCAAACGCCAGGCTCAACGAAGTACCAGCTGTAGCAAAGATGGTCTTCAGGAAAGTCTCAAGCTTCCTGTCAGTCCAGTCCTTGAGGACAGATGCGTCTGCCACAGACAAAGCAGTGGACTTAGAAAGTCTAGAGACTGGAGCGTCCACCTTGGGTGGATGAGCCCATTCAGCTAATGCCGCTTCAGAAAAGGGGTAAACCTTAGCCAACTTCTTAGATACAGAAGACTTCTTGTCAGGAGCTTTCCACTCGTCAGACACAAGACGGTCAAGAGTGGGGTTAGGTGGAAAACAGATAGACTGCTTTTTAGGCTCCTGAAAGACATCAGAGGGGTAAGCGGGAGCCTCTGGATCCAAGGGGATGTTTAGCATGTTTAATACTGCCCTGATCAGGCCCTCAGCTGAGTGATCAGGATCAGCTTGAAAGGGGTCCCCAAAGAATTGGGAAGAGACCACCGCAACACATGCCCCCTCATCAGAATCCACCAACAGCTCATCCTCAGAGGAGTCAGATACATAAGGTACGCCCTGCGGTTTAGGTAGGGAAGACCTGATGGGAGTAGGGGGCTGCCAAGACTGGAAGACCCCCTGCAATTGGGATGGAAGGAGTTGTAAGGTAGACCTTAGGTCTCTAGTAGAGGCCTTAAACTCTTGCATTCACAGTGGCTCTAGTGCATGGTTGGAGGTCCCTGGGGAGGCGCAGGGGCAGCAGCATATGTTGGGCATAAATGACCTGAGTATTCTCTAGGTAACCCTGATTGACATGAGGAGCATTGTGCAGTGGGGGACACAGACACCCCAGTAACCTTAGTCTTAGGTCTAGCCCCAAGTTACAACGGAGTTGACATCCGCACAGTGTCAAAACGCCCAAAGTATAAGGAAAACAACCAAATATGGTGTGTATTATTAAAATTTCACCCCAGAAATCGCTAATTTGCACTTATCTGGCAGGTGAAGGGTTAATCTTCTGAGGAGAGAAGAAGAGTCCAAGCCCTGTGTAGGAAACTCATGAAGGGACAGCAAAAAATGGCTGCCACAACTGGAGCCAATCAGAAACGAGCGCCCAAAGCAAGCGCTCATGGGAAATGTAGTTTTCCCTAAAAAAGTACCACAACAATGCCTGAAGCCCCCTGAGCCCCCCAAAACACACAGAACGTTCACCGGATGATAGAGCAAGGGCAGACAAAAAAAATTAGCTGTCTCTGAAGTCTTTATGTTGAGTGGTTGCAGAGATATGTCCCTCCATAAAGGTGAATGGAGCATGGCGTCTATGCGGTAAAGCAAACTCAAATTTATAAATTTTTACAGTGAAGTAAAAAAAGTTGTAAACAGCATCACAAAACAATTCAAAAAGCAAATAAACACTATACCCAGAAGGGAAAAGTGCTAAACCCCCTAAAAGATGCCAAAATCAGCAGACAAACGGTTAATTTACCAAAGAAACCCTGGTCCAAACCCCCCAACAGACATACAGACAAAACCAATGAGTGCAGGAGTATGTATTAGGAACTCCAAGGAGACCCCTGTGCAGAGGGGAAGCGTGGGACAAGTGGACATCAGTACTCAAAGGGTTGCTCACCTTTTTAGCATGTCTTCTGTCTTCAGATTACCACTGATAAAGAAGAAGCCTCAGTGGGCAACTCCTAGGGAAAGAGCTTGCTAAACAAGATTCCCCCCCCCCAGGGCTGAGAGGTCCACCATAGCACCTGGAAACTGAGTTATCCACTAGGGAAGGTCAGTAATGGTAATACGCCTAATGGTGGTATTCCATATCTCACAGAAAACAAAAAATAAGCTAAAACTATAGCAGAAACAAATCTTACTGGGGGGGGGGATTGGCTAGATGCAGCTAAGGAGAGGAGGTAGGCTCCACCCAGCATTCTCTTCAAGAATTGTTCCTGCCTACTTAAAGGGGCTGTTTCCTACCTTAAGTTACAAGTACCCTATACTGGACGACAAAAAAAAAATAAAAAAAAAAAATATATATATATATAGAGAGAGAGAGAGAGAGAGAGATTTTTCTCCCTTGAAAGAATTTTCTCACATTAGTGCATACACTCCATGTTGTCTAACATTTTGCCTGCAAATTCCTGTTGGTAAATATTATTGTTATTGATATATTTCATTACATTAACCACTACACATTTTTGCATACACTAATGCTTTTAAGGGTTTGTCTATAATTATTTCCATTATTATTCCATTACATTAATATGGTCTAACAGGAATTACTTAATATACATTTGCTATCATCTAAAGTATACATCGAGTATGCACTGCATTAGAGTTGACCCATCATCTCTACTACAAGTACATCATTTGGCTATTGGTTGCTTTAACCCATTTTAGAATTATGTTCATTTAGTTTTCTGGGGGGTTTTCTATTTTATGCACGAAAATATATTTTTGGTCTATGTGGGAAATCGTAGAAGCACAGGTAGATATCATTCAGAACAGCTGGGAATGACAATTCCAAAGGAATACCCGTGTTTCAACCATTAGTAACTTTTTTCCTCCCTGAAGAAAAGAAAAGTGGATCCTTGAAATGCATTGGAGTGTGATATGGAGCCATATTCAACCGGAATCCTGACATAGGAAGAAGTAAACATGCCCAAGTATCAGTGACATTGGAAGACATAAACCATCTTGTATAGGCAATTTAATACGGCTGCAAGCCTTGAGTGCAATCGGAGATACAGTGGGTGGTGCTAACAAGATGGCAAACAGATTATCACACCTTCATGTGAAAAAGTAACATGAAGAACCAAGGCTGCCGAGCAACGGGTGAATGTACAAATGACGTTATGGCAAACAGGTAAACTGTGAGTGTTTGATTGACATATTATTCCAATATTGGACCAGTTTGAATGCACTAACATATTAGCAATTATGAAAGTATTATTGAACAAGTTTAAAGGAGATTACTCTTACGTACAAACATTCCCTTTAACACGATCAGATATTAGATTTTTGGATTGCAATCCAGATATATATTGTGACTTTCGGAAGATTAAGGTTTCCCCACTTTTTTATTTTATTTTTTATTTTAAACTTTTTATATTTTCTTTCTCTTTCTTTTTTCCTTTTATTTATTGTGCTATTTCTGTTTTTACATATTTCTGTTTTTTTTATCAAACTATTTTTATTAAAACAAAGATAGCGCAATACAAAAGCAAGCATACTATCACGGTGCCCGTGATTGGTGCTGTTCAGTGTCAGTCACTTGCTGAGTATCATGATTGGCTGTCTGTGATTAGCCCTCCTCACACAGCCTTTTTAAACCCAGGCTGAGCACTTCCAGGTTGCCCTTTCGTGGTGTTTCTGACTCCACTCTGCCTGACCTGCTTGTCAGGCTTCTGGGCATGTTCCTGCTGTACTTGCTGATCCTGTGTTCCAGTGTTCCTGTATGCTAGTGTTCCTGTGTTCCAGAGTTCCAGCACCTCGCGGGTTAATCTTACTGAGTTCCAGTGTTCCTGTGTTCCAGCACCTCGCGGGTTAATCTTACTGTGTTCCTGAATCTCTGGCTCCAGCCGTCGCTCTGGCGACATTGATCTTCTCGCTGCTGATCATACTTTGTTGGTTTACTCCACTAAACCTGGTTGCGATATACATTGTTGGTCCCAGCGTGCGGACGCTGGTTTACTCCACTAAACCTGGTTGCGATATACATTGTTGGTCCCAGCGTGCGGACGCGGGTTTACTCCACTAAACCTGGTTGCAATATACATTGTTGGTCTCAGTGTGCGGACGCTGGTTTACTCCACTAAACCTGGTTGCAATATACATTGCTGGTCTCAGCGTGCGGACGCTGGGTTACTCCACTAAACCTGGTGGCGATATACATTGTTGGTCCCAGCGTGCGGACGCTGGTTTACTCCACTAAGCCTGGTTGCGATATACATTGTTGGTCCCAGCGTGCGGACGCTGGTTTACTCCACTAAACCTGGTTGCTATATACATTGTTGGTCCCAGCGTGCGGACGCTGGTTTACTCCACTAAACTGGTTGCGAGATACATTATTGGCTCCAGCGTGTGGATGCTGGTTTGCTCCACTAAACCTGGTTGCGATATACGTTGTTGGTCCCAGCGTGCGGACGCTGGTTTACTCCACTAAACCTGGTTGCGATATACATTGTTGGTTCCAGCGTGCGGTCGCTGGTTTCCTCCACTAAACCTGGTGGCGCTATTACCATTAGTCCCAACGTGTGGACGTTTGTTTGCTCCTGAACATCCAGTACTGTGGTCAGTCGCTGTCCACTTCCTTGCAGTTGTCTGAGTATCCCTGGCAATAGACTCCTGCTGAGTAAGACCTCTATACTTATGCTCTATGCTGTCTTAGTCACCTGACAGCTGGTCTACTCGCTCAGGCTGCCCTGCCCGGTATTGGTGAGGCCGGTAGAACCTTGACGATACCATCCTGTAGGTTGCCTCACTCGGTATTGGCAGGGCTGGTAGAGCCTACTCCAGTACTCCTTTGGGCTGCCCTGCCCGGTATTGGTAAGGCCGGTAGAACCTTGTAATTCACCATCTTTAAGGTTGCCTTACCCGGTATTGGCAGGACCGGTAGAGCCTACATTCAGCATTCCGTGGGGGAATATACTTATGCTGTATGCTGTCTTAGTCACCTGAGAGCTGGTCTACTCGCTCAGGCTGCCCTGCCCGGTATTGGTAAGGCCGGTAGAACCGGTGTATGTCATCTCACGGTTGCCTTACCCGGTATAGGCAAGGCCGGTAGAGCCTGTCATTAAAACTGTCACTTGGGTTGCCTTGCCCGGTATTTAGGCAAGGCCGGTAGAACCTATTATATGTTATATTACTGTTGTATTGTTATGTATGTTTACCCTACGGGGACTGCCTTTAACTTTTAATAAAGTTAAGTTATTTTACCAAACCTTAAGTCTGAGAGTCTTCAAATCCGTGACAGTACGAAAGGGCCATGACCTCAGACACTAAGAGTGACGGTAACGCACAGAATATCCATTGGAGGATGGATATGCACGAGCAACGTTTGGATCAGCTAGCGGTTGCTATCCAAACTATTCTTGAACGCACGGTACTTGCGGATAAGTCCGGTGCTAACCCGGTGGTCCCGCCAATTCCAACACCGGAGAATGAGTCTAAGCCCTCAGGGGCCGCAGTCAAAGGGTTAACGGCTTCTGCACCCTTGCCGCTGAGATATGACGGTGACCCTCAATTATTCAGAGGGTTTATTAATCAACTTGAAATATTTATGGAATTGACGGCACACGCATTTCCTAGTGATCGCAGCAAGGTTGGGTTCATGATATCCCTGCTGACTGGCAGAGCATTGGCCTGGGCCAACCCACTTTGGGAAAACGCTAAACATTGCGCAAAGAATTTCTGTGATTTTGTGCAATCCTTTCGGAGAGTATTTGAGCCTCCTGGTAGAACTACCTCTGCTGCTAAACGTCTCATGGAGATACAACAGGGCAGGCGCACGGTTGGCGATTATGCCATTGAATTCCGCACCGTGGCAGCAGAGGTAGGATGGAATAATGAGGCCCTGTTGGCAGCCTTTGCTCAATGATTGAGTGACCAGATTAAAGATGAGATTGCAGCAAAAGAGTTACCTACTGACCTAGACGATTATATCGAATACGTGATTCTAATTGACTCCAGAATACGTGAAAGATTAACCGCCAGAGAGCGACGAGTACGGTTAAAGAATAATGGGTCCAGTAGCATATTTTGCCCACCCAACCCTCCCTCTGCATCCAAACCTAGTGAACCTATTTCAGAACCAAGTGAACCTATGCAGGTGGGTTTCACTAGGTTAACTAAGGAGCAGAGAAGGTATCGCAAGACACAAGGATTATGTCTGTACTGCGGTAAACATGGTCACCTGTTAAGATCTTGTCCGGTACGTCCGGGAAACGAAAACACCTAGGGTACCTTGGGGGACAGGCCCTAGGTGGTGTCCAATCGTCCCCATTGTTTGACTCACTTAAACCCACCATACAGGTGGTATTGTCATGGGCACAACGCTCGGTTGAGGTTTTGGCCTTGGTTGATTCTGGTGCAGCTGGGTATTTTATGGACAATACCTTTGCTGAATTGCATGGGGTACCACGGATTCAGAGAGAAACCCCTCTTGCTATTGAAGCAATTGATGGTGGTAGACAGGTTCTCTAAAATGGCACACTTCGTACCCCTCCGTGGCCTTCCTTCGGCCAAGGAACTGGCAATGGTATTCGCTCGAGAAGTATTTCGGTTACATGGAGTACCCAGGGTGCTGGTGTCTGACAGGGGGAGCCAGTTTGTGTCCAGATTCTGGAGGGCATTTTGCGAACAGCTATCATTTTCCTCGGCATATCATCCCCAGACTAACGGGGCCGCTGAGAGGGACAATCAAGGATTGGAACAGTTTCTGCGATGTTTTGTGACTGACCATCATGATAATTGGGCCGACTTGTTGCCTTGGGCAGAGTTCGCCAGGAACTGCGCAGTTAATTCTTCCTCCGGGAGCTCTCCATTTTTGATCAATTATGGGTTCCAACCCTGTCTGCTCCTGGATTCCTTTCAATCACAGCAGATTCCAGCTCTGGATGAGCATATAGAGCAACTCCGTTCCACATGGGCACAAGTTCAGAGGGCATTGGGCCAGTCTTTTCAGCGACATCAGCGTCATGCCAATCGCAGAAGGCATCCAACGGTTTCCTTCCGAGTCGGGGATAGAGTATGGCTGTCCTCCAAGAATCTAAAGCTCAAGGTCCCATCTAATAAGCTGGCACCTCGGTTCATTGGTCCGTACAAGATCATTCGCAAAATTAACTCTTTTTCCTATGCCTTGGAATTACCTGCTTCTATGCGCATTCATAATGTATTCCATGTGTCTCTCCTTAAACCTCTGGTTTGTAACCGTTATACTACCACACCTGTGAGGCCAGGTCCTGTTGAAGTCGAGGGGCAGGAGGAGTATGAAGTACAAAACATTATTGATTCCCGCAGAGGTAGAGGAGGGGTACAGTATCTGGTGCATTGGAAAGGTTATGGTCCTGAGGATCGTTCCTGGGTAGACAGTAAGGACCTTCATGCACCCAAGTTACTACGAATATTTCATGCCAAATACCCTCAGAAGCCTAGACCCTACTCTGGGAGAGGGGGTCTTTGAAAGGGGGTTACTATCACGGTGCCCGTGATTGGTGCTGTTCAGTGTCAGTCACTTGCTGAGTATCATGATTGGCTGTCTGTGATTAGCCCTCCTCACACAGCCTTTTTAAACCCAGGCTGAGCACTTCCAGGTTGCCCTTTCGTGGTGTTTCTGACTCCACTCTGACTGACCTGCTTGTCAGGCTTCTGGGCATGTTCCTGCTGTACTTGCTGATCCTGTGTTCCAGTGTTCCTGTATGCTAGTGTTCCTGTGTTCCTGAGTTCCAGTGTTCCTGTGTTCCAGCACCTCGCGGGTTAATCTTACTGTGTTCCTGAATCTCTGGCTCCAGCCGTCGCTCTGGCGACATTGTTCTTCTCGCTGCTGATCATACTTTGTTGGTTTACTCCACTAAACCTGGTTGCGATATACATTGTTGGTCCCAGCATGCGGACGCGGGTTTACTCCACTAAACCTGGTTGTAATATACATTGTTGGTCTCAGCGTGCGGACGCTGGTTTACTCCACTAAACCTGGTTGCAATATACATTGTTGGTCTCAGCATGCGGACGCTGGGTTACTCCACTAAACCTGGTGGCGATATACACTGTTGGTCCCAGCGTGCAGACGCTGGTTTACTCCACTAAGCCTGGTTGCGATATACATTGTTGGTCCCAGCGTGCGGACGCTGGTTTACTCCACTAAACCTGGTTGCTATATACATTGTTGGTCCCAGCGTGCGGACGCTGGTTTACTCCACTAAACTGGTTGCGAGATACATTATTGGCTCCAGCGTGCGGACGCTGGTTTGCTCCACTAAACCTGGTTGCGATATACGTTGTTGGTCCCAGCGTGCGGACGCTGGTTTGCTCCACTAAACCTGGTGGCGCTATTACCATTAGTCCCAACGTGCGGATGTTTGTTTGCTCCTGAACATCCAGTACTGTGGTCAGTCGCTGTCCACTTCCTTGCAGTTGTCTGAGTATCCCTGGCAATAGACTCCTGCTGAGTAAGACCTCTATGCTTATGCTCTATGCTGTCTTAGTCACCTGACAGCTGGTCTACTCGCTCAGGCTGCCCTGCCCGGTATTGGTGAGGCCGGTAGAACCTTGACGATACCATCCTGTAGGTTGCCTCACCCGGTATTGGCAGGGCCGGTAGAGCCTACTCCAGTACTCCTTTGGGCTGCCCTGCCCGGTATTGGTAAGGCCGGTAGAACCTTGTAGTTCACCATCTTTAAGGTTGCCTTATCCGGTATTGGCAGGACCGGTAGAGCCTACATTCAGCATTCCGTGGGGGCTGCCTTGCCCGGTATTGGTAAGGCCGGTAGAACCGGTATATGTCATCTCACGGTTGCCTTACCTGGTATAGGCAAGGCCGGTAGAGCCTGTCATTAAAACTGTCACTTGGGTTGCCTTGCCCGGTATTTAGGCAAGGCCGGTAGAACCTATTATATGTTATATTACTGTTGTATTGTTATGTATGTTTACCCTACGGGGACTGCCTTTAACTTTTAATAAAGTTAAGTTATTTTACCAAACCTTAAGTCTGAGAGTCTTCAAATCCGTGACACATACATCATCAGGTCACTTAGAGTAATACAAAATAGCATCAACAGTAAGTCCCATCGTACTCGACAGTGTATGCTTTGATATATATTTGTTCATGTACAATATATTTTTCTGTGCTTGGGGTGTTTTTCCTATTATATCTTGGAGGTGAGTGTTTGGTCTCACTGGTCCAGGATTTGAGGATAATTATATATGACCTGAAGATTGGATTCATTATATTATTGTGTTGCTATTGCTATTTGCTTCTTATATGCAAGCAGCTGATGTTTATACACATTTTCAGTATTATGCATATCAGGTTCTAGTCGCATATTTGCTTGTGGGGCAATTGAACATGAGGTCCATGTATCTCCATATGTTTGGTGTATAGCCTGTTGAGACGGGTGTTATTTTCCTTAAACACATGATATCCAGACGTGCACCAACTATTAATTGGGAACACTGTGTTGTATGCTTTCTATTTGTACTACTTGTTGATTGCTGAGGAACTATGATATAAGGACACGGATATATATTTTTAGAAATATAGTGTCCCTTTTTTACTAATAAAGTGTATATAATTTTTGAAGTGTGTGGCTTCATAAGCACCAAGGTACGATCATATATGTTTTTTTTGTTATTCCACTACTCACTTTACTGCATTACCCACACATTACTAAGCAAATTGCAGTTCTCTCCAGTTTTCCCAAAAATCTGTCCTCAAGGCTATTCAAGGTTTACAAGGATTCTGTTGCATCTAAGACAAAATTAGTAATAATAGGTCAATAACAAATAAAAATGCTAACATGTCTACATTGTAAGTTAGACTACAAAACGCCAGAGAACAAGGTAGCACAGCCTTAATAAAATAATAAATGACAAGCTAATTTCTTCATGCCTGTGGGTGTTCTTTTGCCAAGCATTCCTGAAGATCAGTAACTGTACTTTATGTCCTCCATAATGTGCAATGCATTGTGAGTAATCTAGGATCTGGCCTCCAGATGTGAATGTAACTACTACCTTATAATGCCAAAACCTTTATTCCTGCCAAGAAATAATAATTATAAATGAATATGCTTAAACATCCCATTATTTTAAATGTACCTCTGATTTAGTATAGCATTTGTTCTCTGAAGCAGGTGAACTTAGATGGCACGGAGATAAGAATGCAATTTAAGTCTTTGAGTGCTAGAGAGGTATCCAGCTTTGGATACCTCTCTTGTACTCAGAGGGTTAGACATCTTCATAGTTAATAATTATACAATTTAGGACATTTCGGTGGCGATATGCATTGGGTGTTCAGCATTCAGGTGGGTCTTTACTTTTCAATCCCTCTGTGTCTACACTTGATTTTATATCAGATAAGTATACTTATATTAGTCACTATTTTGTATAATTATTTATTACTTCAATATGCACTTTAGCAGGCTCTCCTTCTTCTTTTTGAGTTTACTCACTGTTTTTTGGTATATCTTATCTAGTACTTGATTATCATATTTCTTTGGGAATGTGTGCTGCATTATACTATGTACCTACCTGTATTGTTTTTAACGGTCTTTCCAATTTTTGATATTTTGAATAAAGCTTATAAATATTTCTGTGACAACCATTTGAGTGACTCATTTAAATAAGCTCATTTTGTTTGGTGGGTCTTTTTAGTGCTCTTATCTTTTAGACCTCCCTTACTCTTTATCCTTTTACTGATGTAACACTGCTCACCTCAGAGCAGCAAGACCATCCAGATGGATCGCAGCAAGGGACAATCTTCTGGATGCATAAGGAAAAATCTGCCCTCCAGATTCCACATCTGAGGGGAGGTGGCTTACAGTAGGTAAAAGGGGCAGGAGAGAGATACTTTGTAATTCAGTTATTGTTGAACTACAGCTCTGACAGTATTAAAATACAGCTCTACATGGCCCAAAACCTATGAAGATTAATCAGAGCGGCATTTATTTTCAAGCATTAATATCACTTTAAAGGAAAGGTGCAAAGAATCTCCATGGGGACAAACGTGGAAATATGTAACAAATAAAATAAGAGCGTGCAATGTAATGGTTAAACAAAAAAGGGCTGACTAATAATATTGAAGCTAGAAGCTTTGACAATTTTTAGCAAAAATTGTAGAGTCTGTATTTTATATTGAAACAGCATATTTATTCAGCTGTTCTGTGGTGTTATCATCTCTTTAATTCATGCCTTGCTTTTTTTAAAAAGAGATATTTCCAGATTGGAACTATAACTTAAAAGAATGACAGCATTGTTCTGAAGTCTGGGTTAAGAGGTTATAATGTCACATAGCAGTGGACTACTGTCATTAGGCACCATTAAATTATCATTATACAGTTTACTTACAGTATGGTTTATTAGGATGAAATTGGGATATGTACAATGGTATATTGAGGGGAGAAAATAAACAAGATCTGTATTTTTAATTGCATTTTCCCTTTTTTCTTCACTTAAAATATTTAAAAAAAATGTTTAAAAAGCTTCTAGTGTTGTTATGTCAATAGTGAGAATCTTTGCTCTCAATTTTTCCTGATATCAGTAGATCATATCCCACCCAGTTCTCTTGGATCATGCTGATGCTTTATATTTTTGTCAGCTGGGACTGCTTTTGATCATGAATGGGAAGTGTCATGCCAAGGCATGAGTTAGCCCTTGAAGGCCCTAGTATGTATAATTTGTTTATTTTGTAAATTTTATTGTACCTTTTAAATTGTTAGCTAAAGTAGCTGAGTAGATAACATCTCCAGAGCAGGATGTAAGGCTACTATAAAATGTATTGGAAGATCTGCTCTGATGGAGGTCATCCAGGGGACACCCAAATACCCTGAAATAGGGAGAACATGTATATATAACGTAAAAAGGTTCAGTACAAATATATATTCAGAATGCCCAGGTTTTACCCTTTTGGTGGGTACCAAACATGCCAGGGGGAGGTGTCCCTGCTACGAGCTACAAGAATAGCCACTTTGCAACCAGTTAGACCCAGCATGTTTGGTGTCCAGATATTCACACAGATATGAGGAATATGATTATTATAACATTATATAGAGGTGTGCTGTGGGTTGCATGTGACAGGTACTGAACATCTTGCTAATAAAATAACAATACTGGCCTCATTAACATTATTCATTTTGCTAAATATTCTTATGGATACATTTTAACATTATTTGTTTTTAAGTAACCCTTATGTTGCTTTAATGTGACCGAATCTTTATGCAAAAGCAGTACAGTGGCACATCTGAATATTTAAATGCCAACAAGAAGAATATAACTGGGCTATTTCACCCAGTGAGAATATAGGTAATTTTACATTGAAGGGACACTAATGTCCCATACATTTTTACTCTTGTTTTATAGCGTATAAAAAAATAAATTATATGGCACAAATCCTAGCTCTCAAACCTTAATGATTTGAGAGATAGCCGCATGTAAAGTTCCCCCCTCCCTCTCCTGCTCCTGACGTCAGCGCTCTGCTGACAGCAGGAGATCCCGGTCCTGGGACCAGCAAGCAGCTCTGCAGCAGAGCCGAAATCACGACACTGGAAAATAATTACTTAATTGGAAAGGTCTACTAAGTGTGCCTGGTTTGCAAGCATAAAGGTTTGAGAGATCGGATTGTGCCATATAATTTATTTTTTTAAACACTACAAAACAATTTGTTTTATGGGACATTACTGTCCCTTTAAAGAAAAATGGAACAATTCTGTTGCAAACCAACTGCACCATAAGGGGCAAATACAAATTCTCAATGATTTAAAGGGCAACTAGAATGTTGTTATGACAAATACATATCCTGCTGGTAGTTGATTTATTCCAAAGTTCTAACCGTTCAAACTGTTAAGGTGTGGTACAGCTGCTACTATTACAATACATGGAGAATTGTAGCCAGTGGCTCACTTCTCCCACAAAATCAATAGAATAACTGTTTGGACAGCAGTTGAACTGCCTAGACACCAGGTGGCACTGTTGCTACAAACAAAAAAAGTTCAAACTAATTACATTTGAAGGAAGCAGCTCCCAGCAATGTGAGTACCCTTATTTTATTCAGAAGGAAAACCCCTACAATATATGTGTTTTCATAATTAAAGTTTGCTACTCTGGTCCTTAAAGGGTTGCATGGGGTTTTTAACTCCTTGAATTATAGAGAGTGCTCCAACACATTGCTTCAATGGGAATTCTGAGAATATGTATTTGTTTCCTATGAAGCAGTTTTTCTGCTCCAGAACTACTTCACTTTTACTTAGCCCATAAGGACCTTCATGGTTGTAGTCTCATATAGAAGGGTATTTTTACATAATATTTATGGATTTATTACTTTCACACATAGTTAGGAACATATTTGAAATATATAAATTGGGAGTTTTTATTTGTGCCAACCTCTTTCCAGCCGTAACGTAAATGTATTTTTCTATGACTTTCTTCTATGAAACATCAAAGATGTGAGCAAGGTACTGCCCTCAGAAAGATGACAATCTGAATGTGTAGTAATGCTTTGTACACCTTTCTGAACTTCAAGTATTAAAATCTTATTTTCATTTGGAAAAGCAAGAGCTGTGTTAATATTGCAAATTCATATATTATCTCACCTCATCGGTAATACTGGTCCCAGAGAGATCAATGGAGATTAAGGATGCCATGTTTCCCAGGAGCTCAATGCCAGAGTCAGTCACATTTTCACAGAAACGAAGGCTCAAGTAGGTTAGATTATGACATCTAAATGAAAATAAACCAATTGTAAATAAAATCAATAATTAAAGCAGCATTACTACCTAAATGCAGCTATATGTATTTAAATATCCTATACTCCCATGTCAAATGTTTGTGTGTAAAGTGTCTTAAATGGCAATTTGGAGAACGCTCTACCAAAATATCTTCAGCTTTATTAGTACCTCAGTTTCAGGAAGTTTGCCAGCAGCCATGGTAACATTTTGTTACATTATAGATCAATGGTGAGCAACAGGCAGCCCTGGAGCCACATGAAACCCTCTGAGGCTTCTACTGCAACCCCAGTCTATGAAACATTAGGAAAAGAATTTCCTTCAACCTCATGACACACACCCTATTTTCCCTCCAAAAAAAAAAAACATCCATCCATTTTCTTTTACCTCAGAACATGCTTCCCTTTATGCACTTCCACCTCAGAGTTTAGCTGCTAGACAGGTCTCTGACTCATTGTGAAGTAATGCATTGGCTACCTCTCTAGCATCCAAGTTAATCTATTCTTTTCAATCCCTATCCTATATAATTTGTTAGGATGTTTGTCAGAAGCCGTCATGCACAGTAGAGACTGCACGCGTTCAGCAGTCTCTACTGCACATAATTGCATCTCTTGAGTGAGGCGTGTGAGTGAGGCAACGCAAGACTGCATCACGTGGAGCAGTGAGGTAGAGGTCGCTTAACCCTTTGAGTGCCAGAGGGGTACGCAGTGTATTGCAAAGCAATGCATTGCGTACCCCTCTCGCACTCAAAAGGTTCCGGACCTTGGCCCATGTACATGGGCTTTTACATTAGTTTATAATATTTAACTGGAAAGTGTGGTCCTTGCAGGATTTGAGGGTCACATATTTAACCCTTAGGATGAATCTGGTTGCCTGTCACTGGTATCGATAATGTAGTTTAAAGGGATAGTAACACTTAATATGTAAAAAATATTTATTGCAGTGTTTATCTCCCTGACTAAAATAAGGGTACTCTCACTGCTGAAAGGTGTTTTATTCAAAAGTTATTACAGATCAAACTTGATTTGTTTTAGGTGCAGTATCAACAGTGGCCTGAAATTGCACGGTGGCGCTTTTGCTACACTATCCTATGGATCTCCATAACATGGTGTAGCAACAGCAGCACTGTACAATTTGACGGTAGTTGAAGTCCGGCATTAGCTGGAGAGCCTCATATTGCCCACAGCCCCTCCAATGGTGGAAGTGACGGTAAGGGGTGAATTCTGGGGGTAGACAGCATAGAAAATTGGCATTAGGCAGATATAGGAATACAAAAATCGATTTCAATAACTGGTTTAGCTCAATATCATATTAATACATTCCCTCTGATCTGTGTGGAATACTATGATAATATGTATACAGGAAGTAACGGAGTTCATATGTTGGCAAATCCTTTTATAATTCTGTTTCAGATGTATCACTGGCATCTAGCAGGCACCATTTAACCTGATGGCAGGATAGCAGAAATATGCAATGCATTTGGGAACTCCATAGTATCTAGACATTTTGATCAATGCATTTGCATTCCATCAACCCAAAGATGCACAAAATACAAGCAATTCCTTACTGGTTCATTTCAAAACTTGTTATGCAGAGTTGGCAGGAATAGAAATGAGATCATATGCATTAATGTTTGTCCAAAACACATCTTATACCAGAAGGACAGCACACACCACAAATGAGCTATCAGTTTGATAGTGTTAGCAAACCTCCAGTGAGCAGTACAAGTGCAATATGCCCCTAAAAGAAACTCCTAGTTCAGCTGTGCAACAATTAAAATAAATCATATCAAAACCACAGTGCAATATAAAACAACAGTATCAAATGAAGGTAGAATTGTGAGTACTGCATACTCTAGGATATATAATATTTTTCCCAATTAACATAATTAATCTTATATGAATAGTGGATGATATGAGTCCCTCCATCTGCAGATAGTCTATACATCCCATCATCCACCTCCACCCAATGGCTGGCTAAAATGATGGGAGGTACGATAGTATAGTTTCTTTTAAATTACACTATATTAAATACATGTCGGGAGGCAGATATGGACTTACCCAGCCTGAGGTACCTTGATGTTGGCAGGCAAGTTACAAAAGCTTTTGGACACAAATATGTAACTGAACCTCACTATTTATTATCTGCAGTAGGATATTTATTGCTAAAAGTTAGGATTTGATGCACAGACTTCCTCTTTCGTTTACAGAAGTTATAATTAGTAATTTGGACTAACATACCAGTACTCAAGGGATATCACTTTTTTGTGTTTTCTTCTAGATCAGTGATTCTCAGATCTACTGCCCAGGGCACACCAACAGTCAGATTTTCAGGATATCCCTAATTAAGCACAAGTAGAGCATCAAAATGATTGAGCCACTGATTACCCACCTGTGATTAAACAGGGAGATCATGGAAACATCATGGAAGCATGACATGTTGATGTGCCCTGAGGACTAATGTTGAGAAGCACTCTTCTACATCAGCTAGGCAATATTGCACTTGATAGACTCTTGTCTTGTTCAATTCTATCCGCATTTTAAAGATAATTAAGCCTCTATTAACTTGGTGTATTTCTAATCCCTTCAACTCATGAATGAACAGCCCTTACTTCTGTGCTATTCTTAGAAGGGATAAGTCACTGACTCGAACACAGTTAGTCAGGTTTAATTCCCTTATCTTGGCTCCTGAAGGGCCTTCCAGTACCTGTCGGACACCTGGATCACTGATCCTAAAACATAATAAAATTCTATATTAATTTTTATTTATTAACAATAATAATAATAAAAACATTTGCATCGTTATAGGATGAAAGAACAATTTACCAAGAACATACTATGAATGTGCTTGATGTTAGGTTTTCACAGTATCCACATTTTATTCCTCTTTGTAGAATAAATAATCTGCTTTTCATTAGAAATCACAGGTGCAAGAAGTGGTTAAACTCAGGAGAGAAGAACAGACTAAGAAGGAGGGAAAAAACTGAGAGAGGGCAAAGAATATAGCATGGGAAAGTAGGTTGTGAAGAGATCTAAGGAGATGGCAGGGAGAGATGTGAAAGTGACATCAAATTGGAGAGGGAGTTGAGGAGACGGGGGTGGAAGGGGCAGCAATATAGGAGGGGAAAAGAGTGAAGGTGGGGGAAGGGGGAATCAGGGGATGGATAGAGAGCAAGGACATAGGAGGAAATAGTGTGAGGTATGAGTCATGAGGTAGAAAAAGGAAGGGTGAAATAGCTGAGGGAGAAAGGAAGCATGAAGGAGAGAACACAAAGGAAGATGGTATTTGGTGGGGGGTGATGGATATAGAAGAAGAGCGATGATGAAGAGTGATTTGGTAATGGTATCATAAGAGGAGAAAGTATTTTATTAAAAACCTTGGAGGGATAAAGACAGCTGCAGGTAAAACAGGACAAGAAGGTATGAGGTGAGTATGAGAAAAAATAAAAGGTAAGAAAGAAGAATAAGAAAGGATGGAAAGAGTGGGAAAGAATGAAAAAAAGGAGGAAGAGAAGGCATGAGGGAAGAGAAAGAGATGTGAGAAGGAGTGATGAAAAGGTTCTGAGGTGTAAGATGAAATGAGATTTGCAGAGCAGGGGAAGAGTCGAGTGGCAAGAAGAGAGGGGTAAAGGAGAAAAATGAGAAGGGGAACATGAATAAGAAAAGAATTTGTAATGAGGAGCTGGGCAGGTAATAAAACCTACTCTAATTATAATACGCATTCATACAGTTGCTGAGGGAAATAATGCAAGAAAAGTTAGCTTAGTGGAATTTGGGAATTTTTTTTCCCTATAGCACAATTTGTTTATTCAGAATTGCTCCACTTTAGCTGTCAGAATGGAGTCCTAAATCTCATTTCTGCCTTGTGATTTTTTTACCCTTCGAGTGCCAGGAAGCGATCCAATGCATTGTGTTGCATTGTACTGGAGACCTCCCTGGCACCCAAAGGATTAATTTTGTTCATTTCCAAGAAATTAATATTACTCCGAATTTTACTTTCTCCTCAAGAGTCTCAGATCACTAAAAAGGAATGCATGGAATAAAATAATAGGATATTTCCATCTTGAGTTGAGTCATTTGGGCTGTGCAATCTGTAATGAACACATTGTATCTTCATGTGTACTTGATTTTGTCTGCTCATATTAATCTGAAATGGATATTTAACCCTTTGGGTGCCAGTGGGGTATGCAACACACTGCAAAGCAATGCGTTGTGTCCCCTCTGGCACTCAAAGGGTTAAAAATCTCTTCCACTTGTGTACTTGGAAGTTAGCGAATAAAAACATTAAAGCAGAACTATCACCTTCTTAATATTGTCCCCCAATCCTTTCCTAATATAGCGATATGTAAAGTCATACTGTTATTATTATGTAAAAGTCCATGTTATTAACCCCTTAAGGACCCTTGATGGACTTGGCACATCATGGATTGGGGAGCGATAACTACCCATGATGTGCCAGGACTGTCATGGAATTCAGGGCTCCCCGTGAGGATGTACGCTGTTCGGGGAGCTCTGAACCAGATGTTGGAAAAAAAAATGGTCTGTGGTCCTTAAGTGCCAGCCAGGTATGCCTTAAGAGGTTAAAGAAAGTAAACGTCTTCTGTAGGCATCCAGCGGACAACAGTGCAGACATTTCAGAGGTAAGGGACCACTGAGTCTGCTCTTTGTGTCCCATGATCTGCCTGGATTGGTGGTGACTTACTTCCGTTACCTTAAGGTAACGGAAGTTGCTGAAGGCGCAGGCACACAGAGCTTATCTTGTAAGCTCTGTGCCCTGGATGCTTATAGAAGACGTTTGCTTTCTTTAATAACGCAGACTTTTATATCACAGTAACAGTATGGCTTTACATATTGCTTGCAGTTCTGAAGCAAAACAACTACACCACAGGGAACAAATAAAAATTACTCAAATTCCCATTGATTTAGATGGTCTTTTAACCCCTAGAATGCAAGAGAGATCTTCAACACATTGCAAAGCAAAGCAATGAGTTGGAGTCCTCTCTAGCATTCATGAGATTAAAACCCATTTAGATAAATGAGAATTTTGTAAATTTTGATTTGACCTCTACAGAATAATTGGTCTGCTCCAGAATTGTGTCACATTGCTTTTATACATAAGACCCATATGGCCCTAAAGGTCAAATTATCTGCAAACACTGACACCTATTGGTTTATGCACCAATCTCATGCTTACAGGTCAGGGACAGTGTGTCATTCAATGCTGACCTTAGACTTAAACAGTGGGATTAATGGCTGTATATATTACATATGTTAGCAACCAATGTACCTTATGCAGTCTGCTACATTCAGCACAGTAATATTCTTCAAAGATGAAATTGCTTTAAGGCTGATATCTGTAATTTTCTGGCAATCGGCTATATAAATGTGATTCAGATTAGGACAGGATTTGCTAATCACTTTGATGCTTGCATCAGTAATCCGATTATTTCCTGTTATAACATACAGAGTTGTTGATCAGAAATAAAATAAATAAATAAATAAATAAATAAATGGAAAGAGAAATGTTATTGAGCATCTGACCTTCAATTCTGATCTTTGCAAGCTTCCTTCCTTGGGCCAGTACTTTAAAGGCTGCATCAGAGAGATGAGGAGAGCCCAGCAGAGAGATAGAAAAAAGATGAAGACATTTCTCAAGCAAAGCCTGTAAATAAATAAGATGACTGTAATGTAAAATTCTGTTTATTTACTGCTAGAAGTAGATAAATATGTTTACCTTGGAAATGTCAAAAGATGGAAGCACCATGATAGGAAATGAGTGACATAAAATTGGAACGGCAAGTGCTTGTAAACTTAGTACAACTGTCTTTAAGACAATTTACCACTCTGCCTCAAGCTATAGGTTTTTGACCAGTGTGTCCTGTATATTATATATATATATATATATATATATATATATATATATATATATATATATATATATATATATAATATAAAGTTTTAGAATACCCTCATGTTTTACCACTCTGCCTCAAGCTATAGGTTTTTGACCAGTGTGTCCTGTATATTATATATATCTAAAAAGTTTTAGAATACCCTCATGTTTCCAGTTTTTATTGAAATTTATGAAATTTATGCAGTTTAATGTCTTAATGTACTCTGAAAATAAAGCATAGAACAAATAAACAACTGGCCATTAAAATTAAATCATGGAATCGTTTTCCTTAACAAAATGTAATCAACATTTTTGACTCATTGAAGTAGCCACCTTTTGCAGATATAACAGCTGAAAACACTTGTGGCATTCTTTCCACAATGGAAATCAAGTATTGTTCTGAAAGTTCTTCCCAATACTGTTGCAGAAGTTCCCACAAAAGTGTAGCACTTGCTTTGCTTTCACCCTTCTGTCCAGTTCATCCCAAACCAGCTCAATGGGGATTAAACCTTTCATCGGTCCATAAAACCTTCTTCCAGTCTTCAGTAGCCCACTGGGGGTGCTTCACGGCCCAGGCAAGCCTCTTTTTCTTATTATGCCATCTTAGCAATGGCTTTCGTACTGTCACTTGACCATTCAGACCTGCAGCTTGAAGTCTTCTCTTCACAGGTGAAACTGACACTTACTTCAATAGGTGTTAAGCTGTGCTTGAAGGTGTTGTGCTGTGAGCTGCCTGTCACATAAGCTATTGACTCTCAGAAACTTGTAATCTGATTCTGTTGTGGATTTGGGTCTGCCAGACCTCTTCCTTTCAGAGTTTCCTCCAGTTTCCAAGTGCCTTTTGATGGTGTAGGAAACTGTACTCACTGACACCTTGGCTTTCTTTGCAATTTCTCTAAAGGAAAGGTCTACACTTTTAAAGGGACAATATTGTCAAAATATTAAAAAAGTGAATACTGTAGCTATTAAAAATGAAAATAAATGCCCAAAGTCCCATCTCTCAAACCTTTATGGTTTGAGAGATATTCGCTGTGAAAGTTCCCCCCTCCCTCCCCTTTCCCTGACCTCAGAGCTCTAGCTGACTGCAGCGGAATCCAGTCACAGGACCAGCGGAAGAGCCGAGATCGCAATCTCGAAAAAGAGCTACTTCTTTGGAACAGTCTACAAAGTGTACCTGCAAACCAAGCACACTTTGAAGACCGTTCCAGTGAAGTAGCTTTTTTTCAAGATTGTTATCTCGGCTCTGCTGAAGAGCCTCTGCCTGTCTTGGGACTGGATTCCCCTGCAGCCAGCTAGAGTGCTGACATTAGGGAAAGGGGAGGGAGGGGGAAACTTTCACAGCGAATCTCTCTCAAACCATAAAGGTTTGAGAGATGGGACTTTGTGCATTCCGTTTCATTTTTTAATAGCTACAATATTCACTGTTTTAATATTTTGACAATACTGTCCCTTTAAGGGTTATAATGGTCTGTCTGTCTTCCTTTGTTAATTGCCTTTTTTGCCATTTTGAGAGAAACATCCTACTTTCTGCAGTACAATACTATCCAAATATTGCTTAAGAGGGTGTAGTAATTCAGTCTGTTCCAACTCTGCTTTTATACGGACAGAGGGCTTGTAACTAATCAACAAAAGTTGGGACACCTGTAGGCATTCTTAGCATGAACTTTCAAGGATTAATTTACTTACATTTCTGCAGAACAACTGAGTTGTTAACCCATTACTTCTTCCCTGAAAAGGCCCTTTTGTATAACTCTGAAATAAACATTATTTTTCAGTTTTTGTTAACCTAAGCTTTTTTTTTTCACCTCTGGCAGTTTACCGCTTACCTTTGTACCATTTCAGGTTATTCAATGGACTTGAACTGTGTAAATTTCAATAAAAACTGGAAAAACAGGGGTGTTCTAAAACTTTTGAACAGTAGTGTCTGTGAAAGATGGACACTGAATGCCAAAGGCATTCAAAAACTTAAGGTTGCGGCGAATTCTAAATATAACAAAAAGAGATGGAAAAATATGTGCATGAACTCATCAGCAAACAAAGGTCTATGACCTCAGTAAAACAGTAAAGTGTCTGAAATGGAAATGGGAAGGCCACATAGCAAGAAGAAGTGATGTTAGATGGACCAAAAGATTCCACTCTATACTAAATGTCCAAGAAGACCACAGACAGGATGAGTAGATGAAACTGCCAAATTTGTTTGTACACAATGTCAACAAAATGCATAGGACCAAAGTTATTGGAGGTTTTCTGAGGAGGCCTTCATCCTGCAGTGGATCAACAATGGCTGAAGATGATGCAGAAGATATCATTTATATCGCCTCAGTACTGCCAGTCCTGGAGATAGACAGGGCATGATTTTCAGCCGCTGCTACTCCTGTGAAAATGTCTGCAGGGAGTTGGCCCGCCCCAAACATCCACCCCTACAACAAAAAAACACGGCTGACTCTCTCCGCATAAAGAACTGACTGCACATCACCAAAACGTTACCCTCCACTCTAGTCCATATTCAGAAGTGATCACACCCATTTTCTGTACTGTATGTATTGCTCTGTGCCCACTGCCTACCAGATGAATGTGACTGACATGTCAGACAGTGTAGGCTCTGTGACCATCACTGACAACATGACTGGGACGTCAGATAGTGTATATGTGGTACTGTGACTCCTCCAAGTGCCTGTGGAACAAGGCTGGGATGTCAGGCAGTGTGTATATATGGTACTGTGACTCCAAGTGCCAGTGCAACAAGGCTGGGATGTCAGACAGTGTGTATATGTAGTACTGTGACTCAAAGTGCCAGGGGAACAGTGCTGGGATGTCAGGATGTGTATGTTTACCACTATGACTACCATTTGCCAAGGGTGCTAATGTTCTAACCACTTCCTCACTCTGACTAAACCAGCCACCACGTGAGTGACACAGGCAACAGCTTAACCCCTTTTGGACTAGGGAGTGTTAAGGGGTTAAATAACAGCAGTTGGGTGTATCTATATAATTACTGTGTGTAACAGAAGCACTTACCTCTGTAGGAGTCCACCATACAGCAGTCAGGTGTATCTATATAATTACAGTGTGTAACAAAAGGACTTACCGAGGCAGGAGTCCATCATACAGCAGTCAGGTGTATCTAGATAATTACCATGTGTAACAGAAGGACTTACATAGGTAGGAGTCAATCATACAACAGTTAGGTGTATCTATATAATTACTGTGTGTAACAGAAGGATTTAACTAGGTAGGAGTCCACCATACAGCAGTCAGGTATATCTATATAAATACTGCTCCGTCCCTTTTGCTGCTACATACTATACTCCCCATTCAGTACAGAGTGCTTCACTCTCACCTCACTTTTTCCAGTTTTTCTCTCTGCACTGCCACTACCACCATACCCCTTTCTCTGGCAAAAACAAACATTTGGCGTCTTCAGTCCTCCCACTTCTGTACGTCTCCACTCACCAGCACTAGGATGAGGCAGCAGGAATAACAGGAGCAATTCTAAACTACCTCCCCAAGGGGACCATCACTAGACACCTCCCCTCTGGATAATCAAGTTGGACCCACAATGCACTTCATACTCACTAAACAGAAAATAAACCTTGCAATTTCATGTTCTGATTCCAAGGACCTATTCAAATTCATTTCACGCTTTCAGTGACACACGGATTTGTAACCCATTTATTTACAATGTGTTTGACACCCCTCGGGCAAGGAAAGGGTTACATGGGTTACATTAATGCTTTAACCACTTAAATGACAGACAGGTGTACAACACATCGTGAAGCCATGCGTTGGTCACCTCTATTACATTTAAAAGGTTAAAAGGCCAATTTACCCTTTTCACCACAAATGTTGTGGTAGGACTTTGTAGGATTAGGTATAATTTGCTCACCCCTCATCTTACAACATCCTCTTCTCATCCACGGACAACTCTGTGCTCCTTTTGCTAGTATATATTAGCAACATTACCCTACAGACAGAGAGAGAGTCATATATACACACACACACACACACACACACACACAAAATGTAACACAAACACAATGTTATACACAAACAGAGGCTGATGTGGTAAGATGTGGTAAGATCATGGAGAAGGGAAAAGAGATATGAGTCAGAAGGGGAAAGTCTTGTTGAATAAGGAGAGATATTGTTCTTGGAGTAGGGTAAAGGGAGAGAAAGAGACATTCTGGAGAAAGGGAAAGAGACAGACATGTTGAAAAAGGATAAAAAAGAGAATATATGATTAATGTGCGCTCTAAATGATCTAAATACCAATTATACTAAACAGTGTAAAAAAAAAACTGCTACAAGATAAAATATTTCTCTCACCTAAGAAGTATTGCAAAACACAAATTGCATACAAAATATATGTATCTTAGCGCTAAAAAATATGTTTAGTGTTCAATAAAAAACTGTCCTTATATTTAATCACAAATGTCCCAGTCAAAGTATGCAAAAATGGAAATGGATTTATATGTAATAAAACACGACTTACAATAAGTAAAATTGGGTATTATTCTCTCAACCTCCCACAATCCAATGCCCCAGGCAATTAAATACAAATTACCCTGGTCCACTTAACTATGTTAGAGGCTAGAGAACATATCCCTATACACCGATTGGGTTGCTGGTGAGAGTATAGAACCGCACAGCAAGTGGCGCTTCAGGGGCCCCCAAAAAGAGCAAGCACAAAACAATATGACTGATAAAGTGCAGAATACCAGGTCCCACTGAACAAAAACTATTGTGTAACAGTGAAAAACTGTATAAAATGACATCGCAAATAAAAACACAAGTTGTAGTCTTAATAATAAATTCATAAGAAGAGCAAAATATATGACAATCAAGCTGAAGACACGGTTATATATAATATTCGTTGGTTAAAAGTCTTGCATACACTCTGAAATCTTATACGTAGATCCTTATAAAAAAAAAAGCTCTCTCTCAGGAGCTTCTTTTTTCCAACTGCTGATCCTACAAATTCTTCACTTGGTTAATTCAACATATTTTCTTCACCAAGAATTTTTGTATGAATCAGATTGATATAAGATGTTCCCACTTAACTTCAGAAAAGTTCCTTTTTCCAAGAACATGCCAATCCCAGTGCACTTAATGTTGCCGTCTTATCACGGTGCCCGTGATTTGCTGCAGTTACTTGTCTGTCACCAGTAGGGGGCTTCTATTGGCTGTCTGCAGATAGCCCGCCTCTTATTGACTATTTAAACCTGGATTGGGCACCCTTTGAGTGCCCTTTCGTGTTGTTTCTGACCTTCTTGCTATCACTATGCTAGTGATAGCTGGGCCTCTGTTCCAGTGTTCCTGAGTTCCTGATCTCATGTGTTCCTGAGTTCCTGATCTCTACTGTTCCAGTGTTTCCTGCATGCTGAAGTACTTCCAGTCCTGGTTCCGGCCTAGTCTCTGGTGTTGCAGTTCCTGCTGAACTTCTCTGCTGTTTTCTGATCGTTGCTGGTTCCTGTCATCTCATCACCTGTCTTCAGTATCTTGGCGACCTTCTGCCTGGTCGCGTTGGTGACATTGCTACAATTCCGTGTTGGTCCCAGCGTGCGGACGCTGGTTTGCTCCCAAGCCTTGCGGCTATACTAACTCGCTTGTTACACCAGTGTGCGGTCACTGGTTTGCTCCAAAGCCTATCAGCTATACAAATCTGTGTTGGTCCCAGCGTGCGGACGCTGGTTTGCTCCTAAGCCTTGCGGCTATACAAACTCACTTGTTACACCAGTGTGCGGTCACTGGTTTGCTCCAAAGCCTTTCAGCTATACAAATCTGTGTTGGTCCCAGCGTGCGGACGCTGGTTTGCTCCTAAGCCTTGCGGCTATACAAACTCGCTTGTTACACCAGTGTGCGGTCACTGGTTTGCTCCAAAGCCTATCAGCTATACAATTCTGTGTTGGTCCCAGCGTGCGGACGCTGGTTTGCTCCTAAGCCTTGCGGCTATACAAACTCACTTGTTACACCAGTGTGCGGTCACTGGTTTGCTCCAAAGCCTTTCAGCTATACAAATCTGTGTTGGTCCCAGCGTGCGGACGCTGGTTTGCTCCTAAGCCTTGCGGCTATACAAACTCGCTTGTTACACCAGTGTGCGGTCACTGGTTTGCTCCAAAGCCTATCAGCTATACTAATCTGTGTTGGTCCCAGCGTGCGGACGCTGGTTTGCTCCTAAGCCTTGCGGCTATACTACTCGCTTGTTACTCCAGTGTGCGGTCACTGGTTTGCTCGCTAAGCCTAACGGCTATACTATTCAGTGTTGTTTCCAGCGTGCGGACGCTGGTTTGCTCCAAAGCCTTGCTGCTTAACAATTCTGCTAATTTGCCAGTTCCATCTGACTGCTGCTATTATCTCTGGGCTGCCCTGCCCGGTATTGGTAAGGCCGGTAGAACCTTTTACCACATTCCATCTGAGGTTGCCTTACCCGGTATTGGCAGGGCCGGTAGAGCCTACATTGTGTATCTATTGAGGCTGCCTTGCCCGGTAATTTGGTAAGGCCGGTAAAACCGTTATGCTATTCCATCTGCAGGTTGCCTTACCCGGTATTGGCAAGGCCGGTAGAGCCTAAAGACTGTCCTGTCCGGTATATTGACAGGACCGGTAGAGTCTGCCTTCTGTCTGTGCTATATTCTGTATATATATATATGTATGTTATTGCCATCCTAAGTTATCATTTATTATTTCAATAAATTGATTTTTTTTACCTAAAACTTGTGTCTGAGAGTCATAATAAACCGTGACAGTACGAAAGGGCCATGACCTCAGACAGCAAGGGTCAAGGTAACGCACAGAATATCCATTGGAGGATGGATGTGCTCGAGCAACGTTTGGATCAGTTGGCAGTTGCAATTCAAACGATCCTTGAACGCACGGTACCTGCTGACCAATCTAGCTCTAGCCCGGTGGTCTTGCCAAGTCAGACACCGGAAAGTGATACCAGACCCCTAGGGGGTACTGTTAAAGGGTTAACGGCTTCTGCACCCTTGCCGCTAAGATATGATGGTGACCCTAGTCTCTGCAGAGGGTTCATCAATCAACTCGAAATCTTTATGGAATTGACGGCACACGCATTTCCCAATGATCGTAGTAAAGTGGGGTTCACGATATCACTGCTCACTGGCAGAGCATTGGCCTGGGCTAACCCCTTGTGGGAGAATGCTAAACCTTGTACTAAGAACTTTAGTGAATTTGTGCGTTCCTTTCGAAGAGTGTTTGAGCCTCCTGGTAGAACCACCTCTGCTGCCAAACGCCTTATGGAGATACAACAGGGCAGGCGTACAGTGGGCGACTATGCCATCGAATTCCGCACATTGGCAGCAGAGGTAGGTTGGAATAACGAGGCATTATTGGCAGCCTTCTCTCAAGGCCTGAATGACCACATTAAAGACGAAATCGCTGCTAAAGATCTACCTATTGATCTAGATGATTACATTGAGTATGTTATGATAATTGACTCCAGAATACGTGAGAGATCAATTGCCAGAGATCGTAAGTTACGGTCAAAAAATAATGAGCCTAGTAGCATGTTTTGCCCACCCATCCCTCCCTTGGCATTGAAGTCTAGTGAACCAGTACGGGAAACAAGTGAACCTATGGAAATAGGCTTCACTAGACTATCCAAGGCAGAGAGACTATATCGCAAAAAACAAGGGTTATGTTTATACTGCGGTAAAAAAGGGCACTTGCTAAATTCCTGTCCGGTACGTCCGGGAAACGCACACACCTAGGGTATCTTGGGGGACAGGCCCTAGGTGGTGTACAATCGTCCCCAGTGTCGGGCATAATGAAACCCACCATACAGGTGGTATTGTCTTGGGCACAACGCTCTGTGGAGGTTTTGGCCTTGGTTGACTCCGGTGCAGCAGGGTATTTTATGGATAATACCTTTGCTGAATTGCACGGAGTTCCACGCATTGAAAGAGAAAACCCCTTGACTATTGAAGCGATTGATGGTAGACCCTTAGAACCGCCTCAGGTTATATTTGAAACTATGCCATTGTCTATGACTATTGGGGCACTTCACAGAGAAGAGCAGCAGTTTCAACTGATTAATTCCCCGCACCATGCGGTGATATTGGGATTTCCGTGGTTACAGTTACATAACCCACAATTCGATTGGAAAAAGTGTGAAATTGCTGCTTGGTCCCAGTTTTGTATGGACAAGTGCGTCATCCAGCCTATTAAGGTCATGTGCACTTCCTCTGCTATGCCGGATGTGTACCAACAGTTTGGCGATGTTTTTAGCAAAGGAGAGGCTAGTATGCTACCCCAGCATAGACCTTATGATTGTTGCATTGAATTGCAGCCTGGTGCAGTACCTCCGAAAGGACGCACTTATCCATTATCTTGTGATGAAAATAAGGCTATGGAGGATTACATTTCTGATGCCCTTGCTAGAGGGATCATACGTAAATCTACCTCTCCAGCTGGGGCTGGGTTCTTTTTTGTAAAAAAGAAAAATGGCGAATTAAGACCATGCATTGACTACCGGGGCTTGAATAAACTAATGGCAAAAAACGCATACCCAATACCACTCATCACCGAGCTTTTTGACAGGCTTAAGGGCGCTTCGATATTTACCAAGTTGGACCTACGGGCCGCTTACAATCTGGTTCGCATTCGAGCAGGTGATGAGTGGAAAACTGCCTTTAATACTCGAGCTGGGCACTACGAGTATCTAGTAATGCCTTTTGGGCTGTGTAATGCACCCGCAGTTTTCCAGGAACTGATAAATGATGTTCTGAGAGATATGTTACAGACATGTGTTGTGGTGTACCTCGACGATATACTGATTTACTCCCAAAACATGGCACAGCACATCAAAGATGTATCCGCAGTATTGCTACGACTCCGTGAGAACAAATTATTTTGTAAAATGGAAAAATGTGAGTTTCATAGAACCAGTGTGCCATTCTTGGGATTCATAATTGGCAATGATGGCATTGCCATGGACAAAGAAAAGTTGTCAGCTGTCCTACAATGGCCAAAACCCAAGGGTCTTAAAGCCATACAGCGTTTCCTGGGTTTCGCTAATTATTATAGGAGGTTTATTAAGAACTTTTCTTCCATTGTCAAACCTCAGTCCGATCTTACGCACAAGGGTGCTAATCCTTCTTGTTGGCCGGTATCTGCTGAGAAAGCCTTTGAGAATTTGAAGCTGGCATTTGCTGCGGCTCCTGTGTTATCCCACCCCAATCCTTTACTTCCATTTACGTTAGAGGTTGATGCCTCAGATATTGGGGTCGGGGCAGTACTTTCGCAGCGACACGAGAAAGGTGGAACTCTCAGACCTTGTGGGTTTTTCTCTAAAAAGTTGACTGTCACTCAAAGCCACTATGAGATAGGTGACAGAGAATTATTGGCCATTATCCTTGCTCTTAAGGAATGGCGTCATTTGCTTGAAGGTACTAAGAATCCTGTCTTAATCCTAACAGATCATAAGAATCTGACCTATCTCTCGGAGGCCAAGAGATTGTCCTCTCGTCAGGCCAGGTGGGCACTGTTCCTGTCTCGATTTAATTTCATTGTATCATATTTGCCAGGGTCAAAAAATATCAGGGCTGATGCACTGTCAAGACAATTTGAGGCCGACAGTGACAGAGTGGAAGCACCAGCTCCTATCATCCAACCCGATAGAATACTGGCTACTATACGCACGAGTATCACTTCTCCTCTAGGGGAGGAGATTCTGGCCTCTCAGGGGTCCGCTCCCCATGAAACCCCAGTGGGCAAATGTTTTGTCGCTGAATCATTTCGTACTAGGCTGCTCGAAACCTACCATTCCTCTAAGGCTGCGGGACATATTGGTAGAGACCAATTGTTATGGTCCCTTTCTCAGTTATTTTGGTGGCCTTCCATGAGAAACGATTGTGCCGAATTTACGAATGCCTGTGCCACCTGCGCCCGCGCTAAGACCCCGAGACATCTCCCTGTGGGCTTGCTTCAACCGGTGCCTAATGGCGAACGCCCCTGGTCTCATGTTTCCATTGATTTTATGGGAGAGTTGCCTATGTCGAAGGGGTACTCCTTTATATTCATGGTGGTGGACAGGTTTTCTAAAATGGCTCATTTCGTGCCCCTCCGTGGTCTTCCTTCAGCGAAGGAATTGGCAATGGTGTTCGCCAGAGAAGTATTCCGGTTGCATGGAGTGCCTAGGGTACTGGTGTCTGACAGGGGGAGCCAGTTTGTGTCTAGATTTTGGAGGGCATTTTGCCAACAGATGGGCATACAGCTGTCCTTCTCCTCTGCCTACCATCCCCAGACCAATGGAGCCGCTGAACGAGCTAATCAGGGCTTGGAACAATTTCTCCGTTGTTTCGTTACTGACCATCATGATAATTGGTCCGACTTGTTGCCTTGGGCAGAGTTCGCCAGGAACTGTGCGGTCAATTCTTCATCTGGGAGCTCTCCGTTTCTGATTAATTATGGGTTCCAGCCCTGTTTGCTTCCAGACTCATTTCAGACGCAACAGATTCCAGCTCTGGATGAGCATATCGAGCAACTCCGTTCCACATGGGCACAAGTTCAGAGGGCACTTGGTCAGTCATTTCAGCGTCATCAGCGCCATGCTAATCGCAGAAGGCTTCCAGCGGTTTCCTTTCAGGTTGGGGATAGAGTATGGCTTTCCTCCAGAAATCTCAAGCTGCAGGTTCCGTCTAATAAGTTGGCTCCTCGGTTTATTGGTCCATACAGAGTTATTCGCAAAATTAACCCTGTCTCCTATGCACTAGACCTACCTGCATCCATGCGTATCCATAATGTGTTCCATGTGTCCCTTCTTAAGCCTCTGGTTTGCAATCGCTATACTACCACACCTGTGGTGCCAGGACCTGTTGAGGTCGAGGGCCAGGAGGAGTACGAGGTTCAGAGCATTATTGATTCCCGTAGGCTTAGAGGAAGGGTACAGTACCTGGTACATTGGAAAGGGTATGGTCCTGAGGATCGGTCATGGGTGGATAGTACGGACCTTCATGCACCTAGGTTAACTAGGGCCTTTCATGCCAATTACCCGCAGAAACCTAAACCCTATTCTAGGAGAGGGGGTCTTTGAAAGGGGGGTACTATCACGGTGCCCGTGATTTGCTGCAGTTACTTGTCTGTCACCAGTAGGGGGCTTCTATTGGCTGTCTGCAGATAGCCCGCCTCTTATTGACTATTTAAACCTGGATTGGGCACCCTTTGAGTGCCCTTTCGTGTTGTTTCTGACCTTCTTGCTATCACTATGCTAGTGATAGCTGGGCCTCTGTTCCAGTGTTCCTGAGTTCCTGATCTCATGTGTTCCTGAGTTCCTGATCTCTACTGTTCCAGTGTTTCCTGCATGCTGAAGTACTTCCAGTCCTGGTTCCGGCCTAGTCTCTGGTGTTGCAGTTCCTGCTGAACTTCTCTGCTGTTTTCTGACCTGACTGATCGTTGCTGGTTCCTGTCATCTCATCACCTGTCTTCAGTATCTTGGCGACCTTCTGCCTGGTCGCGTTGGTGACATTGCTACAATTCCGTGTTGGTCCCAGCGTGCGGACGCTGGTTTGCTCCCAAGCCTTGCGGCTATACTAACTCGCTTGTTACACCAGTGTGCGGTCACTGGTTTGCTCCAAAGCCTATCAGCTATACAAATCTGTGTTGGTCCCAGCGTGCGGACGCTGGTTTGCTCCTAAGCCTTGCGGCTATACAAACTCACTTGTTACACCAGTGTGCGGTCACTGGTTTGCTCCAAAGCCTTTCAGCTATACAAATCTGTGTTGGTCCCAGCGTGCGGACGCTGGTTTGCTCCTAAGCCTTGCGGCTATACAAACTCGCTTGTTACACCAGTGTGCGGTCACTGGTTTGCTCCAAAGCCTATCAGCTATACAATTCTGTGTTGGTCCCAGCGTGCGGACGCTGGTTTGCTCCTAAGCCTTGCGGCTATACAAACTCACTTGTTACACCAGTGTGCGGTCACTGGTTTGCTCCAAAGCCTTTCAGCTATACAAATCTGTGTTGGTCCCAGCGTGCGGACGCTGGTTTGCTCCTAAGCCTTGCGGCTATACAAACTCGCTTGTTACACCAGTGTGCGGTCACTGGTTTGCTCCAAAGCCTATCAGCTATACTAATCTGTGTTGGTCCCAGCGTGCGGACGCTGGTTTGCTCCTAAGCCTTGCGGCTATACTACTCGCTTGTTACTCCAGTGTGCGGTCACTGGTTTGCTCGCTAAGCCTAACGGCTATACTATTCAGTGTTGTTTCCAGCGTGCGGACGCTGGTTTGCTCCAAAGCCTTGCTGCTTAACAATTCTGCTAATTTGCCAGTTCCATCTGACTGCTGCTATTATCTCTGGGCTGCCCTGCCCGGTATTGGTAAGGCCGGTAGAACCTTTTACCACATTCCATCTGAGGTTGCCTTACCCGGTATTGGCAGGGCCGGTAGAGCCTACATTGTGTATCTATTGAGGCTGCCTTGCCCGGTAATTTGGTAAGGCCGGTAAAACCGTTATGCTATTCCATCTGCAGGTTGCCTTACCCGGTATTGGCAAGGCCGGTAGAGCCTAAAGACTGTCCTGTCCGGTATATTGACAGGACCGGTAGAGTCTGCCTTCTGTCTGTGCTATATTCTGTATATATATATATGTATGTTATTGCCATCCTAAGTTATCATTTATTATTTCAATAAATTGATTTTTTTTACCTAAAACTTGTGTCTGAGAGTCATAATAAACCGTGACACGTCTTCACTTGGAGTAAAAGTACTGTACTGAGTTGGCGTGCACACTTTCTTATAAAGGATCTTCTGTTTCTTTTATCCCACCAACAAATACAACTGGATGAATAAGTAAACTTATAAAACTGGAGTGAGGTTGTCTTGCCACAACACTGTGGGAATGTATAAATGTAATGCCAGGAAATGTGTTTCGTGTATTTATGCACAGTCAGGGGATTTTTTTATGAGTAAAGTTACTGGAAAGACTTATAAGATTAAACAATATATTAATTGTAGAACTACAGGAGTGGTTTATTTAATCACATGCGGTACATGTCTGAATCAATATGTAGGACGTACTAAGCGAGCTCTTAAAGAGAGGATTAGAGAGCATGTAAGAGCTATAGTCAATAAGGATTTGGATAAACCAGTAGCGCGACACTTTCACGTCTGTAACAACTGTGATGTGTCGGCTTTTTCATTTATGGGTATTGAAAGAGTTTTTTTATCAGAAAGAGGAGGAGATTTGGATTCACGTTTAGATAGAATGGAAGTTAAATGGATATATTATTTGAATACACGTACTCCTAATGGTTTGAATTCTAATCATGATGTTATTCTTTTCACACGTCAGTGAGTAATTGGTTATTTAGTGGTGTTGTTTTTCTACAACATTAGTATATTATTAACATTTGAGAATTTATTAACATGCAATGTTTTTCAATATATTGTAAGGTTTGTTTGTATCGTTTCACGTGTAGCCGATTGGAATCGGTTATGGTGTGATGAATGAATGAAATGGTGGATATGGTTGCCGTGACTACATGTATTGGCGTGTAAATGTGACGTAGGTGGAATGTCCATTTGAGATTACGTCAGTAAGGCGGAGGTTTTGGACATGTGAATGCACGCCATACAGGTGTTCTTGTTTGACCAGCCATCATTTCATCAACAAGGAATGGGGTAATTGAAAATTATTGGTTAACAAGTGTTTGTTCTAGTATTTATATCACTGGTGTAATTTATTTGTTTAGCCTATGATTAAGTGTCTTTACACGAAACGCGTTAGGCGTATGTGCTGTGGCTTTGTATCCCCGTGAGGGGAACAGGGTTCATGTATTGGATGTTTTTATCTACAATTTAATAAAATTTTATAGTTTTTTATTCAATGTGGTGATATTGAGTTTGGGTGGTCCCGTGAGCGCTCCCGTACGGTGGTCTTCTTGTCTGTGGAAATCGGTTGCTGCGATTGACGGGAGTAGCACCGGGTCCGCCGGCCCTTTGATTCAAGGGTGAGTACAATCCATTATTTGATTCAATAGTGCTTGAAGCGATCGCGAATTTCTTTGAAGATAGTGTCTTAGCAGTATAGCGGTCAGCTCCCTGTGTTTCAGGATAGCACACTGGAAATCTAGGATTGTTACATTTGTATTTCACCACTTGAAATTAATTGAGAGTTTGAATACTCTCTTTGAAACATTTAAACATGAGTACCCAAGAACATGAGTCATTAGCTGACATAAACATTGATACAGAGACACTGTCTGTCATACAAGATGGTTACATTTATAGACTCCATAAGGCATCTCAGGTTTTTTCTTTACAGACTCCATATATGGGTGATGACATGTTTTCTGATGAAACACTTTTAAAGAAATTTGAAACATTGTCGATTAAAGAGATGCGATTGTGGTGGGATATAGCCACCTTTGAAAAATACCTCTCATGCGATATGATTCCCAGAGGCTTAAGGATAACCAAAAATCCGACTTTTTGTCTGGATAATGAGTCTTTTATGTTAAAATGGAACAATATATTATCAGAGTGTTCAATTAAGCTTATGGGTCTTATCGTATCATATAAAAAAGAGAGTTATATTACAGTTAAAACAGAGCTAACTGCTATACAAGAAAAGTTACAAACTTCTTGTGAGTTGACTTTGTTCAACAAAACGCAAGAAGAATTGAAAACTAAGTTACAACGTCTTGAACACAATATTACATTGTTGAAATCCAAGAAATTTGTTAGAGACAGAGAGGATTTTGATAAGAATAGAGTTTATACTTGGCATATAGATAGGAGAGTTAAGAGACAGACAAAAAATGGAGAAACTAGGAGATCGATTTTACGCTCAAATACCGATATAAAGAGAGTTAGTTTCTCTAGTATAGAACAAGAACCATCGGAATTAGAGCAAAGTACTGCCTCTCTCCTCTCCTCTCCACAGAATAATAGAGAAACAACAGTGAATGAAGTATTCACAGAACAGAGGCGTGGCAGAAACCCAAAAAACTACAGGCAAATGAGATATTCAAGAAACAGATCCAACGAACGGAACTTTGTGCCAAGGAACAGAGAACATATAGACCAACGAGGCGGGGGAAACGTTCTAAGACCAATGCAGAATCAGCGAGGAAGGGGTCGGGGCAGGAGGTATTAAACCTCTCCAAGAGGACCCTCACTCAATTTGAATATCAATTATTATCTAAAGGATTGGGCTTTTGCCCTACGAGACATTTTAACTTGTTGAATACAGTATTGGACTTGAATAGGTTTGCCAGAAAACTAACTTTGAGTAAACATTTTTCCAGTCAAAAGGTGGATACAGTGTCTGAAAATGTTGATCTTTTCAATTCTGAAAGCACAATAATTGTTCCACAATTATCTAATTCAAATATTGAATTAGATGAACACACTGATCCATCTTTTTCTCACCTGTGTGCTTTGTATGATTTGGAATGTTTAGAGAGGGAAAGTAACCCTTTAATTACCAATAATATACATATCTCACAGGTTATGAAAAAATGGAAAGGAGCACAGAATTTGGATTTTTATCCTGTACAGACAAGAGGTTTATTTATAGATGCTTTTCAATCGATAGTGGAAAAAGAGTTATATAATTTATATGAAAGTTCTAAAAATAAAGAAAAGATTTTTTCAAATCTATCTAAAGTAGAACGAGAAGCATTGATTACTTTAGAGTCGGATGACTCCATTGTAATTAGGAGTGCGGACAAAGGAGGCTGTGTTGTTGTACTTGATAAGATGGTTTACCATCAGGAGTCATTGAGACAGCTTCGGGATCCTGAATCTTATACAGTCTTGAATAAAGATCCAACTAAATCTATATCTAAAGCCCTATTTAAACTAGTGGATGAAGGTAGGGATTTAGGTATCATTACATTAAAGGAGTCTGATTTTTTGAAAGTTAAATTTCCAATTATCCCCATCTTCCATCATCTCCCGAAGGTCCATAAATGTGAGAGACCTCCAGTGGGTAGACCTATAGTCTCTGGTATGGCTTCCCTTAATGAACATCTCTCAGAGTTCGTAGATGCTTATTTGCAGCCGCTTGTTTTGAGATTGGGAAGCTATATCAGAGATTCTGCACATGTGCTGTCCATTTTACAGAAGGTTGAAGTAAAGGATCGGTTCACATGGGCCTCTATGGATGTGGTCTCTTTATACTCTATGATTCCACATGAGAGAGGTATGGAGGCCGTATTATATCATCTCAATTTGTATAGCTCATATGATGAAAATTTTAAAATATTTTTGATGAGATCGATTAGTTATTTATTGAAGAATAACTATTTTAAATATGACGGAGTTTTTTACTTGCAAGTGCGTGGGACTTCAATGGGGGCAAAATTTGCCCCTTCTTATGCCAACCTGTATATGGGTTGGTATGAGGAGACCCACGTACTTGCGAGTGATAACCCCTTTCGATCACACATTGAGCTTTACAAAAGGTTCATAGATGACCTTCTGTTCATTTGGAGTGGGACTGCAGAAGAATTTGATGGTTTTCTTACCTATATGAATTTTAATGATTCTAACTTGAAATTTACTAGTGATTTTCAAACTAGAGAAATACAGTTTTTGGATTTGAAATTGTATTTTAAAAATGGTGAAGTGTGTTCTACACTGTATAGGAAACCATGTTCAGGGAATTCACTCTTGCATGCGAGATCTTGTCACCCTGGGCATGTTGTGAGAGGAATACCTAGGGGACAGTTCTTACGTGTACGGAGGAATTGTACTGAGGATATGGAATTTCAGAAACAATGTACATTACTTAAGGATAGGTTCCTAAATAGAGGGTATCCGAGACCCCTTTTGGAAGACTCTTATATAAGAGCTAAGGATACAGATAGAGAGTCTCTATTAGTGTCGAGGAAGAGAAAGGAAGGGGATAATTTAGGAAAAAAGGTACTTTTTATTACTGAATATAGTCAGGAATTCCATCAGATTAGGAGGATTATAAATAAGCACATTCCTATACTAAGAGGAGATGAGCGATTGAAGCAAGTGATTGATGATGGGATTGGCTTTGTAGCTAAGAAGGCTCGATCTTTGGGGGCTAGATTGTCCCCTAGTCTTTTCCACAGTGCTGCACGGGTTAAACCTACCTGGCTTAACACTGTGGGAATGTATAAATGTAATGCCAGGAAATGTGTTTCGTGTATTTATGCACAGTCAGGGGATTTTTTTATGAGTAAAGTTACTGGAAAGACTTATAAGATTAAACAATATATTAATTGTAGAACTACAGGAGTGGTTTATTTAATCACATGCGGTACATGTCTGAATCAATATGTAGGACGTACTAAGCGAGCTCTTAAAGAGAGGATTAGAGAGCATGTAAGAGCTATAGTCAATAAGGATTTGGATAAACCAGTAGAGCGACACTTTCACGTCTGTAACAACTGTGATGTGTCGGCTTTTTCATTTATGGGTATTGAAAGAGTTTTTTTATCAGAAAGAGGAGGAGATTTGGATTCACGTTTAGATAGAATGGAAGTTAAATGGATATATTATTTGAATACACGTACTCCTAATGGTTTGAATTCTAATCATGATGTTATTCTTTTCACACGTCAGTGAGTAATTGGTTATTTAGTGGTGTTGTTTTTCTACAACATTAGTATATTATTAACATTTGAGAATTTATTAACATGCAATGTTTTTCAATATATTGTAAGGTTTGTTTGTATCGTTTCACGTGTAGCCGATTGGAATCGGTTATGGTGTGATGAATGAATGAAATGGTGGATATGGTTGCCGTGACTACATGTATTGGCGTGTAAATGTGACGTAGGTGGAATGTCCATTTGAGATTACGTCAGTAAGGTGGAGGTTTTGGACATGTGAATGCACGCCATACAGGTGTTCTTGTTTGACCAGCCATCATTTCATCAACAAGGAATGGGGTAATTGAAAATTATTGGTTAACAAGTGTTTGTTCTAGTATTTATATCACTGGTGTAATTTATTTGTTTAGCCTATGATTAAGTGTCTTTACACGAAACGCGTTAGGCGTATGTGCTGTGGCTTTGTATCCCCGTGAGGGGAACAGGGTTCATGTATTGGATGTTTTTATCTACAATTTAATAAAATTTTATAGTTTTTTATTCAATGTGGTGATATTGAGTTTGGGTGGTCCCGTGAGCGCTCCCGTACGGTGGTCTTCTTGTCTTGCCACAACAACTGATCTCCTGACTGATGTACAAGTTCACAAAAAAATGTCTCCAGTAAGTTGAAACGTAGTAATGATGTATGCTATATAATCACTCTTCAAGATACAAAATAACTCTGCTAGTAATAAAGACATGTTTTGGAAAACTGTTTTCTTGCTCAGAGCAGGTTAAAACAAACTAATACATGGTTCACCATCTTTAATAAAGTCAAAAATGCCACCAAATTATTTAAAGGGATCCAGCATTCAATGTGTTTAAAGGTGTTATTTAAAGGGATCCAGTATCTAATGTCACAAAAGCTGTTATACAAAACATCAGTTTTAGGATCTTAAAAATCACATCTATTCAGTTCAACATTCAGGATTGAAATTGTGTTGAGCAATATATATTAAATCAACTGGATGCTAAAAGAGATGCCTCTAGCATTCAAGGGGATTAAAGAATATATTCAGTTGCATGACTAAACCCATACATCAGCGTGCAAGTTTTATCTGTGTTGATCCACAGTATTAGGAATTCCTTGATGCAAACCTTACATTACTGGTATATCAATGATATATATTCATCATATGAACTGAAGAAGAACTCAAAAACATTAATAAATCCTTCAATGCATTTCAGTTATCTGTTAAACTTAAAATGTATTTCTCTGCAGAAGGTATATATTTGCCAGACACAACCATAACATTCCGCAATGGCAAACTATACTCCTCTGTATACAGAAAACCATGGACAGATGCGGTTATCTTCATAACTCCAGCTTTCACACATCTCACGCCAAACAAGGCAAAATTCATAGCCAAGCTGTCAAATATCACCATATATGCTCAGACACCAATGACTAAAATAATCATCTAAAAACAGTCTGAATCTTTCAAACAAAGACTACAAAACAAGGGCAATCACAAAAGAAAATTACATCTGCATTGAGAACACTGGTGCGTCTGTTACAATACAGAGAAGTAAGTCTCTACACATATACCACTAGTGACTACATACAACCACACACACACTAGAAGAAATAAGCAACATCATCAAAGTGTTACAGCCTTTGCTAATAGAGCATGTAGTGTTAAAAGACATATTCCCCCAACCACTTATACTTGCATTCAGGCAACCACCCAATCTGAAACAAAACTTGGTTAATAGAAAACTGATAAAGAACGAACAAAAACTGATAATAGGACCAAACCATTTAACAAATCTTGCAGCAAACTATGTCAACACATTTGTGAAAAAAATAATGCACAACACAACAAGGTAAAACAACATTAAATGATCATATTTTCATACATCAGAAAGTGCTGTATCTATGATACAATGCACTGAATGTGAAACTCTATGCTATGGTGGTGAAACTGGCAAAAAGTGAAGCCTAAGAATTAATTTACATAGACAATCAATTAAGACATACAATGAAAAACTAACTCTGCCCCCATTGCTCATCATATCACCCAGATAAACTACTCCATCCATTAACTAAAAATAAAGATACTCGGAGGGAATTTCAAAGATACCAAAGAATGTAAGACATCTGAATGAAATTCAGTTTTTCAACACCACAGAAATGACACTGGACTAAATAAGGGCTTGGAATTCCTCTCATATTAACAAAATATCATATAACATGTCCTTCATTTTCCTCTATTTCATATTGATCCATCTTTCTCATTTGATTTTTTTCTTAAAGTTTGTATATAATGCATTTCTCTCTCTCCCGCTTTCCCTGCCATCCATCCTCCTTCTCCACATTATTTTCACACTGATCAGTAGTTTATCAGTTTGTGTTCTCTTAACCCATGTATTGCCTTTTTCATCTGACTCTGAGGTTTTATTTTCATATTTAGCATTGTTTTTAATTTCATAAAGGGAGGTTGTTGACCTCAAAAGCTTGTCCTGAAAATTGATGTTAGTCCAATAAAAAAAGATATTAGCCCATACATTGTGATACTCATTCATTTTACATCTACGCCACTGGACTAACAGGCTAATCCAAATTAAGTATATATATATTTAACAAAGTGCCTGCAACATGAAAACTCTGCAAGGTTTTCACAAAGGTACTATCAAGAAGAATGGATACAATACTTGATGTGGTACAACCTAAAAAACAAGCAAGGTTTAGAAATCTTTTCAGTACAATGGACCATATACAGACAGTACAAATTATCGAGCTGCATAATGAATGCAATCTTTCCTTATACGTAGCCTTCACTGACCACAAAAAGGATGTTGACTCAGTGAAAAAGCAAGTCATAATCAATGCCCTGATCAACCAAGAAATATACAGAGCTTACATCAATATCCTCTAATCAATATATGAATATGAAACTGCATCAATACAGGTCAAAAACAATAAAGCTCAGATTATCATAGAAAAAAACATCCAGCAAGGACATACAATATCCGCAAAACTATTTTCTGATTGTTTAGTAGACATTTTCAGCACATTAAATTGACACTAAAATGGACTTAAGATCAATGGAGACTACCTACGTCACTTTTTGCACGTTTTGCAGAAAATATCATTCTCTTTACCAGTAGTCCCAAAGAACTGCAAGATAATATTGAACAACTACAACAGCAAAACAAAAAGTTTGTTGTGAAGATGAATTTCAACAAAATGCAAGTCATGTTTAACAAATTTAATATACCAAGGAAAATCACAGTAGCGGGACAAGAATTAGAAGAAGTGGAAGTATGTTTACCTTGGACAGGAAATGTCAATAGATGGAAACACCATGATGGAAATTGATCTATGAACAAATTAGGATGGCAAGCCTTTTGAAACTTGGTAGTATTTTCTTTAAGACAAATTTGCCACTCTGCCTCAAGAAAAGTTTTTGACCAATGTGTCCTCCCAGTTCTTATGTATATGTGTATGGATGTAACTCATGGACATTAAATGCCAAAGCCTTACACAAACTTAAGGTTACTCAGAGAAGTATGGAATGCTGGATACTGAACATAACAAAAAGAGATAGAAAAGTGTGTGCTTGGATTCATCAGCAAAGAAAGGTTTATGACATCATCGAAAGAGTAAAGCTCCTAAAATGGAAATGGTCAGGTCACAGAGCAAGAAGATCAGGCATTAGATGGACCAAACAAATTTTGGAATGTACTCCCCTTGATGCTAAACATCAAAGAAGAAGACCAAAGACAATATGGGTTTGGATTTACCATATTTGTTAGCGCACAGTGGCAAAATAAAGCACAAGACTGAAATTGTTGGAGACTTGCTGCGGAGGCCTTCATCCTGCAGTGAGTTGGCAATGGCTGAAGATTTTTAATGGTAGGTTTATTTGAAAAGTGAGAGACAGAATAACAACAAAAAAATCCAGAAAAACGCATTTCAAAAAAGTTATAAATTGATTTGCATTTTACTGAGTGAAATAAGCATTTGACCCCCTATCAATCAGCAAGATTTCTGGCTCCCAGGTGTCTTTTATACAGGTAACAAGCTGAGTTTAGGAGCACTCTCTTAAAGGGAGTGCTTCTAATCTCAGCTTGTTACCTGTATAAAAGACACCTGTCCACAGAAGCAATCAATCAATCAGATTCCAAACTCTCCACCATGGCCAGGACCAAAGAGCTGGCCAAGGATGTCAGGGACAGGATTATAGACCTACACAAGGCTGGAATGCGCTACAAGACCATCACCAAGCAGCTTGGTGAGAAGGTGACAACAGTTGGTGCAGTTATTCGCAAATGGAAGGAACACAAAATAACTTTCAATCTCCCTCTTTCTGGGGCTCCATGCAAGATCTCACCTCGTGGAGTTTCAATGATCATGAAAACGGTGAGGAATCAGCCCAGAACTACACGGGAGGATCTTGTCAGTGATCTTAAGGCAGCTGGGACCATAGTAATCAAGAAAACAATTGGTAAAACACTACGCCGTGAAGGACTGAAATCCTGCAGCGCTTGTAAGGTACCTCTGCTCAAGAAAGCACATGTACAGGCCTATCTGAAGTTTGCCAATGAATATCTGAATGATTCAGAGAACTCAGTGAAAGTGTTGTGGTCAGATGAGACCAAATTCAAGCTCTTTGGCATTAACTCAACTTGCCGTGTTTGGAGGAGAAGGAATGCTGCCTATGACCCCAAGAACACCATCCCCACCGTCAAACATGGAGGTGGAAACATTATGCTTTGGGGGTGTTTTTCTGCTAAGGGGACAGGACAACTTCATCGCATTAAAGGGACGATGGATGGGACCATGTACCGTCAAATCTTGGGTGAGAACCTCCTTCCCTCAGCCAGGGCATTGAAAATGGGTCGTGGATGGGTATTCCAGCATAACAATTGCCCAAAACACACAGCCAAGGCAACAAAGGAATGGCTCAAGAAGAAGCACATTAAGGTCCTGGAGTGGCCTAGCCAGTCTCCAGACCTTAATCCCACAGAAAATCTGTGGAGGGAGCTGAAGGTTTGAGTTGCTAAACGTCAGCCTCGAAACCTTAATGACTTAGAGAGGATCTGCAAAGAGGATTGGGACAAAATCCCTCCTGAGATGTGTGCAAATCTGGTGGCCAACTACAAGAAACATCTGACCTCTGTGATTGTCAACAAAGGTTTTGCCACCAAGTACTAAGTCATGTTTTGCAAAGAGCTCAATTACTTATTTCACTCAGTAAAATGCAAATCAATGTATAACTTTTTTGAAATTAGTTTTTTGGATTTTTTTGTTATTCTGTCTCTCATTGTTCAAATAAACCTACCATTAAAGTTATAGACTGATCATTTCTTTGTCAGTGGGCAAACGTACAAAATCAGCAGGGGATCAAATAATTTTTTATATATATATATATATATATATATATATATACACATATACACAGAAACACACATCTGTTATATGTTTAAATAACTAAATTTGCTAACACTCAAATCTAGATGTGCCCTTCACCATTCTTTCTTAGTATACAAGCACTTCTCTAGAAAGCTACCAGATTATCAGAGCAGAATGCTCCCGTTAGCTCTCCATACTGACTATAACCTCTGCTCCACTGCTAACAACTCACTGAGTATTCCAAACTACAAGAAAGAAGCTGGTCAATTGCCTTCTGCTTCAGAGCTCTGAAAGCATGTAATAACCTACCCGAAAAAATCAGATCTTCTCCCAGGCTAAAATCTTTAAGAATAAGTGGTTCTCCATATCTAAAAACAATATGTAACTGTATATACATTTTCCGTATATATGTATGTATGTATGAAAGTTTATGTATGCATGCATAATATTTCTCCATTTGTGTAAATATGTAACTCTTTACAGTAAACTTTTTCAGGACATACTTGAAAATGAGAGAATCTCAATGTATTATTCCAGGTAAAACATTTTCTAAATATTATATATATCATTTATGCTTTCCAAAGTATCGGAGTCTCGTATCGCAAGGGCATCTTCATTCTCTGACTGCTTACCCCCTATAGGCTAGAGATATCCCCAAAACACTGCATAAGTTCCTGGCATCAAAAGTGTTAAATGCCTCAGGTGATTCCAAGATTCAACATCCTTCCCCCTTCCCACCTGCTGCTCATGGGTCTTTAACTCCTTAAGGATCAGAGTGTGGTGCAACGCATTGCATCACAATTCAGTCCCCCCCCCCGGTCATTAAGGGGGTAAGTGGACTGATGTGTGAGGTAAGACCTGCTATGGTATACCTAGTTGGGTAGGGGAGACATTAGTACTCCCAGTATCTTGTCTCTGTTCTCCAGGAGCTTTGGTTTATTTACTTTCAGATTTATTGAACCTACTGCACACATTCAGTTGGGCGTTTAGAAACAAGATATTATTTTCCATTAGAGTTACAAACAATCATTGGAAGAGTCTACTGCTCTGCTGGATACTGAAGTGCACATTCACATTATATATTGTATATATATATATATATAAGCCATTTGATTTTAGGTGTTATTGTTCCATTTATGTTTAAAAAAATCTGATTATTAAATTTAATTCAATGCCGAACCTAAACACAAAGCAATGTGCTAAGACTTTTTATCATCGAAATACTTGATTTACTATTTACTGTAATGCCATTTTTAACAGCCAAAAGGGAACACATGTTTTCAGATGAAGTGCTCTGAAGCAAATTATTCATTTTATTCTTGCCTCATTTTATTTACTAGTAATAGAGTATATTTATTTTATTAATCTATTGTGTTTATTTTTTCAGCTAGATAAAAATGAAAGGTAGAGTATTTGACTAAAAAGGAAAAGGAGTTTATATAAATGTATATGTAGCTATCATTTTTAAAAACTCTTTTTAAAAAAATTCTAAAATCTATCATAAAACTATGTGTATAGTGACTTTTTTTTTTACTCAAATCAGACTACAGACTGCATTTTTATTTTACTGGCTTCAAATAACTCCCCATGGACACTGTCTGGGCAAGGGAACAAGGGTGTCAATCATATATGGGGCTAACACACAATGGTGATGTTCCCCATGCTACCGCACAATACATATGTTCAGAATGCTGCCCCGGACACTTAATATTCAATATCATGCTGCCCCCCATTGTGGAAAACTTTACCATATATTTGATCAATCCCATTAGCTTGGGAGTGATCAAGTGTATATATAAAAAATGCACATAGCGCAGGATCTCTAATCTTGGGCGGGTCATGAGGATCCTCCTACTCAACCAGGTCACTCACAGAATGTCAGGTTGAAGAGGAGGTGGTAGGGGTAGGAGCGATCACCTTCCTGGTCACTGAATAGGTCACCTATCCTATTGGATTGGTGATCAATGCCAGGAAGACATCAGGAGTGACTCTGATTTTCTTTAAAAACAAAACAAAATGGTGCATAATGCAGGATTAGAGATGCTGCACTATGTGCATTTCTTTTTAATATATATACACACTATCTCCCCACTTTGTTGTCTTATTTCTTTTTCTGTTTGTTTCACTTCTATTTCTACTCTTAGACTTTCATTTATGATGCATATTATATATTTTTGCACTCATTTTCAGCAGTTTAGGAATAGGATCTATCCCTTTGGTGTGCTGTCCAAGTTGATATATATTCTGTTATCTGTGATTGTTGGACTTTATGTAATAATAAAGCTATATTCTTAATATGAAGTGCCAAATCATCTTTCACTAAAAGTACAGCAATGTTGTTGGTTGGATGCATGTGGAGAATGAGGAACTCCCCATTTCCAGCAGCCAGTGGACAGCCAGATGACTGCTTGTTGGGCCTTGCTGTACACTGGAACTTTTGGAGTGATTACCATGGAGGTTCTAGTTCTGCTGAATATTAAGTGTGTGGAGCAGCATGTTGAATATTAAGTGTGTGGGGCAACACGGGGAACATCACCATTGTGTGTTAGCCCCACATACACTGACTGACATCTCCCAGCCTTGTTCCATTGTCCAGGCAGTGTCCATGGGGATTTGTGGCTACCAGTAGGCCTTTGAGTGCCACAGGGTTGCATAATGCACATCCCTATGGCACTCAAAGGGTAAGGGAATTATGCTGTTCGTGGTGCTGAAAGGATCCTCTCACACTCCCCTATTGAGCAAGTGGGGAAGCAGAGAGAATGCACTCAGACTTCAGGGTTGTCTACTTCTGGTGATGTGTGAGGGAGAGTATCCCTTCTACATTGCCAGCAGTTCGACAACCTTCCATGCTTATGATAGATTGAGGGATGCTACTCCATTGGAAAATACAGGGAGATACCATCTTCGCAAGCCACAGCCAGGCAAAGTTGAAACTGTGAACTCTGACAGCAGAGGCTGCTGTCAGTAATTAATGTATGTGGTGAAGTGCCACTTTAACATATAAACACACCCTCATGAATATGATAATGGATCATTATCCTGCATTTCCATATGGAAATTACTCATTATGCTGCATTTCCATATGGAAATAGGCCATTGCGAAGTGATGAGTGGAAATTTGTAATCCTGTTGAAGGCATGTTGGATTGATGTGCAAATTATTGTCGGACTGATGGGGATATGATGTTGAAGAAACTTTAATGTTTATTGTGGATGCGCCTTTTGACACTGCTCTGACAGGACATCGACATTATGGGCACTCTTCGACCCTAAGTGCATTCCCCACCAGTATATGGATGTAAAAGGGGTCACTTCTTTATACATACATCCCAGAATACCTCCCAAGTGTCCCTTTTAAGTCCAAAATCCCTCTGCCCCTCTTTCCCACTCTGATGTTCCTTTTTCATGAGATCAGACTGTGTGGTGTGTATACGAGTGTATCACATTTCTCCACAGTAATAAAACTCACATTAATGTTTGTTTTAATGTTAGATGTGTTTATAAATTATAAATAAAATACTTTAGTCTTCCTCTAATTCATTTATTCAGTTACACAAAGAGGCATCCGTAGGTCATGAAATAACCTAAAAATTCTCGGTAATGCCCCATCCACAAGCTACGCTCCCAGCAACACCACATAAAACAAAAGTGTCCCTTTTTGGCCATTTGAAATAATGGGAGGTATGTAAGCGTGTTTAATCTGCAATGTATAAAGTGCACAATACGAGTGATATATACGCAAAAAAGTATTCAGCCTGTTGAATAACAAGAGTCAGACAAACAGTGCGCAGCATCAGGGGTTCAGGACTTCAGGAATCCTTGTGTGTAATAGGTAATGATCAACACAATTTAATATATAGAGCTATCACTATTTATTAAAATAATAAACTATAAGATAAAATATTAAAAATAAATATGCCTGTTTGGTGCTTTTCAGGATTACTGGGTCCTTTTTATCAGGAAAACATAGGGTATACTCAGTAGTCCTGAAACCACTAATGTTGATCATCAGTTGTCTTGCTATTCAATCAGCTGAAGATTTTTTGTGAGTATATATAACCAGTTTTTACACTGTAGAATATATACTATTTAAATATTGTGCAAATATATACACTGTGTGCACAATTATTAGGCAAGTTGTATTTTTGAGGATTAATTTTATTATTGAACAACTACAGTGCTCTCTGTCAATCCAAAATGTTAAGAAATCTTAAACCTGAATATTTAAGAAAGTAAAAGTGAGGTTTTGGCTTTCTTAGGAGAATATCTATGTGTGCACAATTATTGGGCAACTAAATGTAAAATGATAATTTTCCCACCTTACGTGTTTATTTTAATCTATTAACCCATTAAGAACAGGCCGCGCACGCACGCGGCTGTCACTTAAGGACCATGGAGCATTTTTTTTTTCGCTGATCCGATTCCAGCCTACCCGAACGGCGTGCAGCCACGCGGGGAGCCCGGAATTCCATGACATACATGTGCATCCTTGGTCCTTAAGGGACCTCCACCTCATGACGTACATGTTCGTCATGGTCGTTAAGGGGTTAAAGTGAGAACACTAAACAAACAACTCAAAATTTACAAATAAACATTTGTGACATTTCAAAAAAAAAATAAAAAAAATCAGTGACCAATATAGCCACCCTTTTTTTCAATAAAAGTCAAAAGCTTTCCATTCATGGAGTCTGTCAGTTTCTTGATCTGTTGACGATCAACTTTTTGTGCAGCAGCAACCACAGCCTCCCAGACACTGTTCAGAGAGGTGTACTGTTTTCTTTCAGTGTAAATCTGCCATTTAAGAACGGCCCACAAGTTCTCAATAGGGTTTAGGTCAGGTGTGGAAGGGGGCCATGTCATTATTTTATCATCTTTAAGGCCTTTACTGGCTATCCACGCAGTGGAGTACTTCGATGCATGCAATGGAGCATTGTCCTGCATAAAAATCATGGTCTTTGTAACGGGCCTTAGGCCGTTACTAGAGCCTTGTCTGGGCATGGCATTTATTCACCCCTGGGCCCAAGGATTATGGATATTGGATACTCTTGGACACTCCCTTGTGCCCGGGCATACAATATCTCAAGCCCTTATCCTGGACTAAGAGACTTTGGCTAGCCTTATGTGGATAAGCAGCTGTGCCAGAGGAAAGAACAATTCAAGGCTTGAGTGCTGCAAACTCTTCTGACCTGCAAAGGGTTAATTATTTGAGTTTGAGCATATTTACTTTCAATATGTATTGTAGTCCCCCAAGCCTTTTGCTTAATTATTCAACCCCTGGCCATTGTTAAGGGAATGTATATTCTGGCCACTCAAGTCATTGTATTGAGAACTGTCCTGTGACCCCCTGCTGTGTGTTAACTCAGTCATGTCTGCTCTATTATGTTTCCCTGAATCATTTGTTGTTGGTTCCTTTGACCCTTTGTGGTGACTGAATTATCCCTGTGACTACCCCATTGTGTTCTGCCCTACCATTTGCTGTACCCTATTGGAGGAATTGTGATTGTATTAAGTCTCATGTACTGTGCTCCAAGTTAGTATGGTTTGAAACTGTATAAATATGCTGTGGTTTGCTGTAATAAAGAGTTAGTCTTCTTGAAGAACTAAGAAGGAGTCCTGGTTTTCTTTATGCTCTTGTGGTTTAAAGTATCCTCTCTGATGCCCACCTGAGCTGGGTATCCTGCATCACCGACCGTCTGCTGCCAGCTACCTGCGGATCTGATTTGGTATGCTGTCAGGCGGTGGCGTGGACTCCAGGCTTCCTTGGTTCCAGCGATCCTGCGACTGTTCCCAGTGACTGTCCATGCTTTGACCGGTGCATCTGACGGCACCACCAAGCTTCCAGAGGGAGAAACCCGGGAACGACGGCGGAAGGCGACACAGTCCCTTCTTAGCTTCCGTTACAGTCTTCTTCAAGGATGCAGACTTTTTCCTGTACCACTGCTTGAAGAATGTGTCTTCTAAAAACCGGCAGTAGGTTTGGGAGTTGAGTTTGAGTCCATCTTCAACCCGAAAAGGTCCAACTAGCTCATCGTTGATAATACCAGTCCATATCGGTACCGCTCCTCCACCTTGCTGGAGTTTGAGTCGTAGTGGAGCTGTGTGCCCATTACTGATCTAGCCCATCCATCTGGACTGTCAAGAGTCACGCTCATCTCATCAGTACATAAAACCTTTGAAAAATCTGTCTTCAGATATTTCTTTGCCCAGTCTTGATGTTTCAACTTATGTATCTTGTTCACTGGTGGTCGGGTTTCAGCCTTCCTTACCGTGGCCATGTATCTGAGCACTGAACACCTAGTACTTCTGGACACTCCAGGTTGCAGTTCTGGAATATGACAGCACTGGAGGATAATGGGTTCCAGGTAGCTTCATGTTTGATTCTTCTCAAATCTCTGGCAGTTAATTTACGTCTTTTTTTTCTCAACATGTTTCTTGCAATCCTGTTGACTATTTGCAACAAAATGTTTGATGGTTCTGTGATCATGCCCCAATATTTTAGCAATTTCAAGAGTGCTGCATCCCTCTGAAAGACTTTTTACAATTTTTGATTTTTCAGAGTCAGTTATATCGCTTTTTCTGCCCATTTTGCCTGAGGAAATGAAGCTGTCTAATAATTATGCACATCTTGACATAGGGTGTTCATCTCCTTAGGCCACACCCTCTCTCATTACACAAATACATATCACTTGATATGCTTAAATCCAATAAGCATTCAAGGTTATACAGCTTGGAGTTGGAAAATATGCATAAAAATGATGATTTGCTCAAAATACTCACTTGCCTAATAATTGTGCACACAGTGTATACAAAGAAGCGCCCCCTTTTTCTTTCTGGTTCTGCTGTCCCTTACTGCAACAGTGCAGCCTAAGGGAGATTTTCATACATTTTATTTAGCTTAAAAACAAGTTTGAAAAGTAATAACTTTGAAATGAAGCAGATTTCAGAAATGACTATATCCCTGTTTTACACAGTAGGAAGACTTTATAATAAAACATTACTATACTTTACCTTTTCAGTTCACAGGGATGCATGATTTTATCTGTAGATTATCTATATTATGACATAATTTGCACTTAAAGGGATAGTATTGCTTGAAAATAATAGGATTTTAGTCTTACCTGTTAAATCCTTTTCACTTAGTCCATACAGGTCACTGGTACAATGGGAGGCGATCTGCCCCTTTAAGTAGGCATTAACATTCATTCAAATGTATGCAGGGGGTGGAGCCTCCCCTCGTTCTTAAGCTGCCTTCAGGCCAGAGCCAAGCTAGATTGATTTGAGACACTAAACTGACCAGAGGTAAGAAAGAAAAGGAAGACTCCTGTGAGCATGCCCCGAAGGTCCCCCACTGAATGCCACAGGAGAGCCAAGCATGGTCCCTTGACAGGGTGGGAGACCAGTGACCTGTATGGACTAAGTGAAAAGGATTTAACAGGTAAGACTAAAATCCTATTTTCACTGTCGTCCAATACAGGTCACTGGTACAATGGGATGTACAAACATTGAGCTTTCCCTGAGGCGGGAAGTAAGGCAAGGACCAGGCGCAAGGCCCAAGTCACTTAGAACTGCTATGAACCAATTAATCATAGAGCCCAACAACAGAAGTGTCAACTGACACCAACCAGGGGTAAAAACAAACCCCCGAACTAACACAGCACACTGAACTACAGCCAACAGGGCTCAACAGCAAAGAAGCACTAAGAACCACAGAGTAGAAGTCCTAAACAGGCAAGACTGCCTCCAGTACCTTCCTCCCAAAGCTGGCATCAGCCGAGGCCAGTACATCAACACAATAGTGCTTCAAGAATGTGTGCACAGAGGACCAAGTGGCCGCTCTGCACAGTTGATCAGCAGACGCCTGATTCTTGTAGGCCCAAGTGGCCCCAATTGATCTGGTGGAATGAGCAGTAACCCTGAAGGGAACGTGCTTATTCCGCAGTTTGTAGGCTTCACGAATGGTAGATTTTATCCAAGAGGCAATAGTTACCTTGGATGCCGGTCTCCCTGCCCTAGGCCCCTCAGGAATGACTAACAGGGCGTCAGACTTCCTGATAGACTCAGTGCGATGAACATACAATTTAAGACAACGCACAACATCCAACAAATGGAGATCTCTTTCCTTGTCAGAGGAAGGGCTAGGGCAGAAAGAGGGAACCACAGTCTCCTGATTGATGTGAAATTCGGAAACAACCTTGGGTAAAAACTCCTTGGAAGTGCGAAGCACTGCCTTATCCTTGTGAAACACCAAGTAAGGAGGTTTACAAGACAGAGCTTGTAACTCTGCTACCCGGCGAACTGAGACAATAGCCAAAAGAAATGCCATTTTCCAGGTCAAGAGACGTAAAGGAATAGAAGCCAAGGATTCAAACGGGGGTCTCTGGAGAACCCCCAGCACCAAATTGAGGTCCCACTGGGGAGTAGGACTCTTGAAGGCAGGCCGAACATGAGCCACACCTTGGAAGAAAACCTTAACATCGGGAAGAATAGCAATCCGTTCCTGGAAAAATACAGACAGAGCTGAAGTCTGAACCTTGAGAGAACTCAGGCTGAGTCCCTTCTCAACCCCATCCTGCAAAAAAGCCCGGACCGTGGGAAGATGGAAATCAAGAGATAGATCCTTATCAGTACACCACGCCACAAAGGTGGACCATATGCGATGATAGATCTTGGAAGACACAGGCTTGCGAGCTCTAAGCATCGTGGACACCACTGAAGAGGAAAACCCTTTCTTCTTTAAAATTGAGGATTCAACCTCCAAGTCATCAAATGGAGATGCTGAACATCCTCCTTCCACAGATATCCCTGAAGAAGTAGATCTGGACGGGCAGGAAGCGGAAAGGGATCCACCACAGACATGGCTAGCAGTTCCGGATACCAGGACTGACGAGGCCAATTTGGAGTGAGTAGGATGACAGGACAACGCTCCATCTTCAGCTTCTGGATGACTCTGATCAACAGAGGGAGAGGAGGAAAGATGTACGCCAGAGGGAACTCCCAAGGGATTGACAAAGCATCCACTGTAGAGCAAGAGGGTCTCTCCACCGAGAGCAAAACACTGGCACCTTCCTGTCGTGTCTGGTAGCAATCAGATCCACTGCAGGCACCCCCCACATCTGGGTGAGAAGGTGAAACACCTCTGGATGAAGTGCCCACTCTCTGCTGTCGACTGTGTGACGACTGAGAAAGTCTGCCATGACGTTGTCTATGCCTGGAATGTGTACCGCTGAAATGACGGGCACATGAGCTTCTGCCCAAGATAAGATGGCCTTTACCTCTAACCAAGCGGTGAGACTTTTTGTGCCGCCTTGTCTGTTGATGTAGGCCACTGCGGTGGCGTTGTCGGACTCCACTCTGACTGGACAACCTTCCAGCTGAGATTCCCAGTGCCTCAGGGCAAGAAAGATGGCACGAAGTTCCAGAACATTGATGGAGAGAAGAGATTCCTCCAGTCCCCATTTCCCCTGAGAACTGAAACGACCCAACAATGCCCCCCATCCCCGGAGGCTGGCATCCGTCGTGACTGTGGTCCAATAGGGAACCCGAAAGGACCTCCCTTTCAGGAAATGAGACAGGTCCAACCACCATTCCAGGCTCAACTCGACATGAGGAGGCAGAGATACTGACAGATGCTGATGATCTGGATGAGTCTTGCATGTCTGGATCACAAACCTCTGAAGTTCCCTGGTGTGTGCCATGGCAAATAGCACTGCCTCTATCGTGGAAATAAACTTCCCCACTAGAGAGGTCAACTTCGGTACTGGAACCCTGTCTAGTTCTAGGATCTTGGACACCCGGATAGCAATCTGATGAGCCACTTCCTCTGGTAAAAACACCATGCACTGCTGAGTGTCGAACAGGAGACCCAAGAAGAGGAGCTGTTGAGATGGAACCAAGTCTGACTTGTCCAGATTCACAATCCAGCCGTGGCGATTGAGTGTCTGTATACACAACTGCAGCTGCTGGTGGAGGATCTCCGCAGATGAGGTTTTCAGGAGATGATGGTCCATGTAGGGAGTCACCCTGACTCCATCTCGATGAAGCACAGCTATCAAAGCTCCCAATACCCTCTGAAAGACCTGAGGAGCTGAAGTCAGACCAAAGGGAAGAGCTGAAAACTGAAAGTGGCCTTTGTGACAGGCAAATCTGAGATACCGTCTGCTCTCTGGATGAATAGGGATGTGAAGGTATGCATCCTGAAGGTCCAGGGAGGCGAGGAACTCCCCTGGAGACATTGCTGCTATCACAGAATGCAGAGATTCCTGACGAAAGTGGGAACTCACAACAAAGGAATTGAGATCCTTGAGATCCAAAATAGGACGAGCACCTCCATCCTTTTTGGCCACAACGAACAGGTTGGAATAGAATCCTGAACCTGTGTCCTCTGGTGGAACCAATTCCAGGACCTCTTTGTCCAAAAGATCCCGAATAGCGTCGTCGAACAGACATCTTTTTGTAGGCTCCTGAGAAGGACGAGTAAAATGGAACCAAAAAGGAGGAAGGGAAGGGAAAGGGATCCTGTATCCCTCTGATACCACCTGAACAACCCAAGGGTCCGCCACTGACTCCTCCCAAACCCGGCGAAAGATGTGGAGACATCCACCTACAGCCGGATGCGGACCCGGGTTCGGCGAGTCATGCCGAAGCAGTCTTGGAGGTCTTGGCCTTGGGGGCAACTTTGGGCTTCCAGGACTGTTTGGGCTTGGAGGAGGAGCGCGTGGAAGACGGACCTGCCTGGGACGTGGAGCGTGTCTCAGTTTGGAAGGAACGATAGAACCGATTGCGCTTGGCTGGAAACTTCTTCTTGAAGACTGATGGTAGAAGAGTACTTTTGCCACCAGTAGCCTCACTAATCATCTCCTTAAGTTCGGATCCAAACAGTAAGGTCCCTTGAAAAGGTAAAGAAAGCAAAGCTTTCTTAGAAGCAGTGTCAGCAGACCAAATTTTCAGCCAAAGAGCACGTCTAGCCACCACAGAGGAAGTAGAGGCCCTTGCCATCATGCGCACAGCATCAAAAGCAGCGTCAGAAACATAATTTTGAGCTTCTGATATATTAGGAAGAAGCTGCAACTGCTCAGACACTGGTGCATCCTGGCGAACCGCCTCAGTCAGTTGTTCAGTCCAGGCCGCAATTGCCCTATTAACCCACGCCACTGCAAAGGTTGGATGCATGGCAGTGCCAATAGAGGAAAAAATGGATTTAAGACAAATCTCTAACTTTTTGTCCGTCCAGTCCTGCAGGGCAGAGGCATCTGATACAGCCAAGGCAGTAGATTTGGATAACCTAGAAATAGGAGCATCCACTTTAGGAGGATGAACCCATTTTGCCAGTTCAGCCTCAGGAAAAGGATAAAGTTTAGCAAACTTTTTGGACACAGAAGAGGATTTTTCAGGATTCCTCTACGCATCAGAGACTAAACGAGCAAGAGTAGGGTTAGTAGGAAAACAAACCACAGCCTTAGACGGTTTTTGGAAAACGTCAGCTGGATCATGAGTAGATTCCTGAGTCAGAGGAAGGTTGAGCGTAGTTAGCACAGCTCTGATCAAACCCTCAGCAGAAACTTCAGGGTCACATTCATAAGGGTCACCAATGGACCTATTAGATTCTATAACAGTGCCTTCCTCAGCATCAGAATCCTGCAAAAGTTCTTCCTCAGAAGCATCAGACATATCAGGAGCCCCCTGTGGCTTAGGCAGGGAGGTCCTGATTGTGGAGGGGGTCTGCCAGACTTGCAGAGCCCCCTGAACCTGAGAGGGAAAGAGTTGGAGAGTGGATCTGAGATCCCTAGTGGCAGCTTTAAACTCTTTTACCCAAGTTGGCTCAATAGCGTGGCTGGAAAGCCCAGGGTTGCTATCATGACTTTCTGCATATTTTGGGCATAAATGACCTGAAAATTCTCTAGGCAGCCCAGAGTGACAAGAGGAGCAAAACGCAATGGGGGAAATAGACACCCCAGCCTCTTTAGTCTTGGGTCTAGCCCCTGACTCCAGTGGAGTAGACATGCTCACAGCATCAGATATACTCCACTAAGAAAAATCACCCAGTAGAAGTGTGAAAGATTAAAGTTTCACCCCAGAAATGTCTAAAATCGAACTTATCTGGCCAGCGAAGGGTTAATCTGCTGAGAGGAAGGAAGGCTCGGTCCCTGCATAGTATACTCGCTGAGAATAACATCACAAAATGGCTGCCGCAACGGTAGCCAATTAGAAAACAAGCGCGAAACGGGCGCTTATGGGAAACATAGTTTTTCTCAGAAGTACCCCAAAACAGTTCCCGAAGCCCCCCCAGTCTCCCAACACACCGAATCTAGCTACCGGATGATAGAGCATGGGAAGACCAACAAAATGAGCCCTCTCTGAAGTCGCTGTGACAAGCGGTTCCAGAGATACGTCCCACACTGTGTAAACCCATAGAGAGTAAAGGAGCAATGGCGTCTATGCGGGTAAAAGCGCGCTTAAAGGCGCGGAACATTAAAAATTAATAAATTATTCCTGAGTGAAAAAGTTCACCAAACATACTTCTAACATGTAAAACATGAGAAAATAACAACCCAAAGCTCCAAAACCCAGGGAATACCACAGACATTGCATAAATACAAGCAATAGAAATAAAAACACCCTATGAGTGCTGGAGTGCAAAATGAGAACTCCCAAATACAAGCCCAAAGAAGGGACACTGTGGGACAAGTGGACCTTCAGCACTCAAAGGGTGGCTCACCTTTCTGTAGGACTTCTGTCTTCAGGTAACCATGTTAAAAGGGAATTAACCAGAGGAAAATTCCCCAGCAGGGAAGCTACTTGACTCAAGTTGTTCCCTCTTCAGGGCATAAGGTCCACCAGAAAATCCCTGGAAGCTGCACTAGCCACTTTGGAGAGGGCAATTCACAGCCATGGTCACCCGCCTAATGGTGGTATTCCATATTTGAAGAAAAACAATAAAAAACTAAAGTTGAATGAGAGATGTTCTCCACCTGGTGTGCACAGCACACAGGAACAAATCAATCTAGCTTGGCTCTGGCCTGAAGGCAGCTTAAGAAGGAGGGGAGGCTCCACCCCCTGCATACATTTGAATGAATGTTCCTGCCTACTTAAAGGGGCGGATCGCCTCCCATTGTACCAGTGACCTGTATTGGACGACAGTGAAAATTTTGTTTTATATTGTAGCCCTTAAAAAAACATTAAAAATGATATACGTCTTATCTCCCAAACCTTTATGGTTTTAAAGTTAAGTTCCCTTTTCCTGGCTGTTTTAGCCAAGTCTTCCATCTAGTGGACAGATTTGGAATCCGGTCCACAGATCAGCGGGCAGCTCTTTACCAGTGCCGAGATCACGATCTTTAAAAATAACTAATTCAATGGAACTGTCTACAAAGTATTCCTGGCTTGATAGCACACTTTGTAGACCATTCCAATGAAGAAAGTATTGGCACTGCTGAAGAGCCGCAGCCGGTCCCGGGACCAGATTCCAAATCTGAAGGCTTGAGCAGTGACGTCACTCCAGGGAAAACTTTACTTGCTAATATCTCCCAAACCATAAAGGTTTGAGAGATAAGACTTATATCATTTTTAATGTTTTTTAAGGGCTACAATATAAAATAACATTATTTTCAAGCAATACTATCCCTTTAACTCTTAACAGGAATTTAGATAGAGTACCTTGATATTTTAAATGGTATGAATACTATCTATTTTAAGGTAATATGGTCTTGTTAACATGGTGTACTGGAAGTCAGCTCAGATGAACAATTAAAAAAGTTCTCATTATTGGAGACATTAACCCCTCTCCCCCAAAAAATAAAGTAAGCCTAACTTAATTATTGTTAAAAATTGTGTAACCTCTCTTTCTATTATTGTGTTAATCCTTTGAGTGTCTGAGGGTGCTCCAACACATTTTATAGTAATGCATTGCCCCCCCCCCCCCCGAAATTAAAAGGGTTAAAGGGGTGATTCTACTGCTGGGAGATGTGTTAATCAAAAGTTATTGCAAAACAAACGCAATGATTCACATTCAAGATTTCTCTGTAGCCAAGTGGTGCTGTTGCTATTACTGCCATGAAAATCTGAGTGTCACAGGCACAAGTATTCCATAGATTAAGGTAGCAATAGCACCACCTAAATCAACTTCTTAAAGTTATTCTATCAGAAAAATGCAAAGATGGATAGATAGAGACAGACAGATCGATAGATAGATAGACAGACAGATAGACTTGACTGCTGTTTGAAGGGCACCTACCCAGGTAAGTGAATGTTGATAGTGACATTCCTAGTATACAGTTGCCCTTTATTGAACACTATTGGAAAAATTCTAATTTTTAGATGCTTAATTACTATCGCAAGCTACTGTATATGGAAGTCATTACAACAGTCATTATAATTTCAACTAGATTTACTCTGTTTACTATTAGATTGCACAAACACCATTAGATAAACACCACTTCAAAAAGGAACAAGTATAAACTATCTTTCTGTATATACAATTCTTTGCATGCAATTGTATAATAGATTAGGTGTTTATTTACAAAATGGTGATTCTTTGTGTTTTGCGCATTTGGATTACATCAATGTAGTAAACTAATGGTTTAATTCAATAAGTAAAGAGGAGCAATTCTAGAGCAAACCAACTACATCAGAGGGAACAAGTTAAAATTCCCCATAACTCCAACTAATTTAAATGAGGTGTTTAACTCCTTGAATTCTAGAGAGGTCTCTAATACATTGAGAAGCAATACACTGGAAACTGTTCAGCATTAAAGAGGTTAAAAACCCTATATACAGCAACAGAAATTTTTCTCTCTCCCCTATAGTGAAGTTGTTTTGCTCCAGAATGTTTCCTCTTTATCGTATTGAATTGCACCTAACATTTCATGCTAATGTGCAAAGGATGTGACTCTAGAAGGAAGACAATGTGAAAAGACATAGATCAGACAATATTATGGAAAGAAACAAAATTTTCATAAGTGTTAAGCAGAGTCCATTCCCTCCAACATTTCACAAATGAAATAAGGTATATTTAATGCCCGCACCATTTTCCAATCAGTTCCCACACAGCAAGTGTCCCTAGGTCCGATGGCAAGCTTGAAGTGAGGAGTCATTTTATTTGCTCAGTGGTTATGTTGAGGAGGAGGGTGGCAGGAGCCATATGACTAGTGTGACCACGCTACCCGGAATGCTAAGGAGTGTCCCTTTTTGGAGATCTGTGTGCTGCGTCCCGGGTCACCCCCCACCGGGACAACAAAGAGTCACAGAATGGAGCAACAAAGCCGGCACCCACAGCCTACCTACATGGCGCAGCACGAACCAGTCCAGCCAGCCAATGAAATGAAATGAGGACCATATAGCAAATGCATTTTATTGGCTGGCTGGACTGGTGCGTGCGAGACAGCTGGGATGGCGCCGGTATGCTGGCGCAGTGAGTGAGACTGAGGTCTGAGTCCTGCAGCTGAGGCTCCCGCCGGCTGACACAGAGTGAGAGTCCCCTCTAAGATGACCACGTCTGGGAATGGCAGATTGGAAATGTGGTCACCATACATATGACCAAGTTACACAAAGGTAACAAAAAGGTTGCAGAATCATAAAATGGTGCCGAGAGTGCAATAAATTAATAAAGATAAACAATCATGCAAGTCCTTTCAAGAAGGAAACTCCTGCTGAGAGGAGGACTTGGAAATGTGATAGGTGTTCTTTAAAATAGCAAGACAAATAAAAGGGCAGGAAAAAAAAATCAGCCCCCCAAGGTGACAATGCAGCAGATGCCTAGTACTAATACCAGAGTATGAATGTACTGTGCTGAGCCACTGAGATTACAGTTCTGCTCCTTCTATCACAGTGTTGAAAGACTGTTGAAAGGCACAAGAGAAATATTCATAGGAGCCATTACAATTTTCAAGCAATAGTAAGGAAGTGGGGAGTTAATATTAGGTGGTATTAATCTTATACTATACTCCTATACTGTATAAATGCACCTGTGAGAAAAACTGCCTCCCTCTGGTACATTTGTGAAACATAGCATGTTGCTACGTGGATGCGTTCATGCTTTGAGTGCATTCAGGTTTCAGCATGCCTAATCTGTATGGTGGCATAAGGCCATCTGAACAGATCATCCACACGAGCAACACTAGCTGGTCCACTTTAGGCTTCAATCACAAAGGTGACCTGACTGCATTATAGAGTAAGTCAAGCCTATTGTATTTACTTATCTCCAATCTCCTGTGTTCCACTGGAAATTTAATTTCATAGGACGCGTGGCTGAGGGGTGGATTGTCTGTTACTGTGCTGAGCCAATCCATATGTCTGTATTAGAGCAGGGTATACCGTTCCATGGCAGTGCTCCATTCAAACAAAAGCATCTAGGAACTGAATACCCTGCTATAATATAGAAAAGAGGCTCAACACTGACAGCTGAGTGGCACGTAGGGAAAAGGCAGCTGCTGAAGGTAGGAAACTGCATTGGTACACAGGCAAAAGGTGTGTATAATTAGAGAGTCTTCTAGACCTCTGAAATTATGTCTGGGCCTGGGGAACCTCAACAGCATAAATACACAGTATGAAATAAGTTTAAAGGGATAGTAATACTTAAAATGTAAAAAAAAATATGTTGTAGGGTTTATCCCCCTGAGTAAAACAAGAGTACTCCCACTGCTGAGAGGTCTTTCATTCAAAAGTTATTAATTTTCAAAGTTGAATTTTTTAGGTGCAATATCACAGTGGCCTGAAATTGTACAGTGGCGCTGTTGCTACACCATCCTATGGAGATTTATGGTCAACTGACCAGAGTTGTCCATAGGATCGTGTAGCAACAGCGCCACTGTACAATTTCAGGCCACTGTGATATTGCACCTAAAAAATTCAACTTTGAAAATTAATAACTTTTGAATAAAACACCTCTCAGCAGTGGGAGTACTCTTGTTTTACTCAGGGGGATAAACCCTACAACATATTTTTTTTTACATTTTAAGTATTACTATCCCTTTAAAAAAAAAAAAGTCACAGAGTGTCGAAGGCATCTAAGTGTATCCATATGGAATCTTCCCTTCTAACAATATATGGATTTGTATTATTATTATTATTATTCTTTATTTATATAGCGCCAACGAATTCCGCAGTGCTGTACAATTGGGAATAGACATAACGAGGTATTAAATAGTACAATCAGATGTGGAGAACAGAAGGTTCAGAGGGCCCTGCTCTTGAGAGATGTATGCTATGGCGCTATTGCTACAGCATCCTGTTGAGATTTCTGGTCAACTGAACAGAGATTCCCATAGACAGGTGTAGAAACAACACCAAAGCAATATTTCAGATTGTGGAGGTACAGCACCCAAAACCAATGCAAGTCTGAGCTTCAATGACTTTTGAATAAAACATCTCCCAGCAATGAGAGTACCCTATTTTACTCAGCAATACCTGCAATATAGATTTTTTTTCCACATTAAGTGTCACTGCGCCTTTAACAAAAAAACCAAGTGCTATTATTTTATACCCCATTCTTACTGAAAGAGCTGTGATATCAGCCAAGTCAGTAATCATGGAGAAACCAGGTGTGGTGTGGAACAAAAAGAAACCTTGGTATTCCATTTATCATTAAAGGGATAGTAAACTCCAAAAAAACTGCTCGTGCATTGATAGGAATAATAAAAAAACATGTAATGCCCTTATTCCCATCTGTCAAACAGTTAATAAAATAAAGACCTCCACTCCCTACCCTTTCTGCCTGACGAGCTGTAAAGCTGTCAGAGGCAGAATCCGGTCAACCGACTTTAGACGGCTCTTCAGGAGTGCTGACATTGGGATATCTAACTATAATTACTTCATCGGAATGGTCTACAATGTGTGCCTGGCTTGCAAGCACACATTGTAGACCATTCCAATGAAGTACTCATAGTTAGATATCTCGATGACAGCTCTCCTGAAGAGCCGCCGTCTGGTCTCGGAAGCAAGATCTCATGATGTCCACTATACAGCGGACGCATGAGAAGGGAGAGGGAGCGGAGGTCTTTATTTTCTTATATCTCTCAAACCATAACAGTTTGAGAGATGGGAATAAGGGCATTACATGTTTTTTTATTATTCCTATCAATTTGCGAACAGTTTTTTTTTTTAGGAGTTTACAAACCCTTTAAGGCATTTACTAACAGGAAGCCAGTCTAGCCTCAGAATCTTGGAAGCAGCAGTATTTCAGGAAGGGGAGGAGGGAAGCATCCATATGGCTAGACTTAGAGGAATTCTCTGCGCTATATCTATTTGTACTCTTTCCATTTATAGTTTGTTGGGCAACGTGTTGGTTCATCGCCAAACAGTTGCTATAGTCTTGGGTTTTACTGTGTTTGACTTCATCTGACATCATAATCTACTAAAAACTTTTCTACAAAAAGAGACTGTTTAGTCATATATAGTATAGATGAACAGAGGGAAGTCTTTGTCTAGTTTTTTTTTTCTTCTATAAACACAATATGTAGATCTCTGAGCACTCTGTATCCACTCTAGTATACATTAAGACTGAGTGCCCAGGAAGTAGCAGAAGAAATATCAATACATTCTTTCCCTCCACTTTTTCTTTAGCAGGGATACTGGTGCATTGTACAAGATAAATACTGAAGTTCGGCTACCTGCCAAACAGACACAATAAATAGCCAGAAGAAACACTACAGGGGCAAAGAAACTCAATGGGGCTTCTGGACCAATCCTAAAACCAGATTCAAAACCCACTGTGGAGTGGGATCCCAAAACACAGGTAGCCATGAGCCACACCCTGAACAAAAGTTTGTACATCAGAAAGCAAAACAATGCCCCACTGGAAAAAACAGAAAGTATGATGAATTAAGGCTAAGCCTTTTCTGAACACCATCCTGGAGAAAGGCCAAGACAATCTGAAGCCAAAAAGGCTGCAGAGGCCAGCCGTGGTTGGCACACACTTGTAGAAAAGGGACCAAACCCCATTACAGATCTTTGAAGAAACCAGCTTTCTAGCCTTGAGCACAGGAGCAATAGCCTTGTTCAAACAACCCTTTTTCTTCAAGGTGTTGGACTCAAGAGCTAGGCCGTCAAAGCTAAATTCTCCATCCAATGTTGGCACAATGAACCCTGAGTTAGGAGGTCCAGGTGCAAAGGAAGTAGTAAGGGTTCTTCCACGGACAGACTGGGAAGATCCGAAAACCAGACACAACAGGGCCAGAATGCAGCAATCAGGATGACGTGAGCCTGCTGCATACTGATTTTCCTCAGCACCCTGGTGATCAGGGGAGTTAGAGGAAACACATACACCAGAGGAAAGTTCCACTTGATGGTCATTACATCAGCCCAAAAGAGGATTTTCCTGAACATGCTTTTGGTTGCTATAAGAGTCAGTTGTCGTGTTATCAAACTGAATCCATAGTGGGGACCCCAGAAGGGAACGAAACCAGTGGTGTAGCATGAGGCAAATTGCTTGCAATTCCAGCACATTAGCCATAAGTCTCTCCTCCCTGGTCCAGGGGCCCTGGGCCATTTGAGCATCCAGTGCTGAACCCCAACCCCACAAGCTGGCATCTGTGGTGACCACAGTACAATCAGAAATGACAAACGGATGACCCAACGTCAGATGGAACAGCTGGACCCACTTGCAAAGGTATACCTTCATACGGAAGGACAGAAACATGACATGAGACATATGAGACTTGTATGGAATTGTATAAAGTTAACTGCCTCCGGGGCAGATACCAGGTAACCTAGCACATACACGCATTCCTGCACTGACGCTGATGGCCAAGATATTGTCTGAAACACATGGAGAGAAAAGGACTGAATCTTGTCATCTGGGAGAAATAACCTACCTTGTAGGTCACTGAAATGCATCCCTAGAAAACGAAGCACCTGGGAAGGAATCAGAGAATTTTTTTTAATGGAATACCCAACCGTGCTGTTCCAGATTGGAAACACACTCAGATTTGTGAATGCGTTTCCATTGTGGACAGTTATTTCTGAAGGAGCATTGATTGTCTAGGTAGGAGGTCAAAGACAGCCCCTGTGAGCAGATGTGAGGAGCCAAGGCTCAGGGTGATCCCAGATTCTTTAGCCTTGAACTTGCCCATGTGGCTCTTGGTTTCTGACATGGTCAGAAAACCCCATAAGGTAGAGCAAAAGTCAAAAGAGTAGAAAAATACAAGCAAAGAACTTAAAATTATGCAAGTATGCACTTATCTGTCTGCAACAGATTAAAGTGGTAAGCAGGACAGAGAGATCAACCTCTGTGCAGCATGCAGAATGCAAAAAGGAAGCAGACTACTCAAAGACTACCATTTCCCATGCTGAAAGCCTGCAAAGCAAGGGATTCTAGGAGATATATTATTTCCTTAAGAAATTACAATGTGGCTCCCCAGATGTTTGAAAGTGGTACCCCCAGAGGGGGTTTCCCATGGGTTGTCACTAGATAGCGTGGTTCACCTGAAGCACTGTGAGCCCATCTGCAGCCTCCTAGGATGCAAAATATATCCCAGAGAAGCGTACTGTATGAATCCAAAATGGCCATAGTGCGGACACCCAGTCAAAAGAGGTTTACAACCGGTTCCAATAGAAAATATATAATATACGTAAAAGCAATGAAAGAATGATAACAAGTGAGTAATTCAACAGAAAAAGTTTCTCAAGAGAAAAAGTGCTTTAAAGCAGCAATGCAGGGTTAAAAAGACATGCCTCTAAAGGAAGCCTGAACAGACAGACAGTAGTATAGAACTGAAGGAACAGAGTGCAAATCAGGCAAAATTTTACCATGTAAATGAATGTCAAAGGAAAAGGACACATATACAGAACAATATCATCCCACACAACCTTCTATTGATGAGGTCACTTAAAACTGGATGTTAGCTGGAGGTAAAGTGGATGGAAAAAGGGAGCCCTGCCCTCCTGGAGGAGGAGGAGGAGACTTTACCCCATGGCTCCTGTTTTCCACATTGAACAAAAGAGAAAGTCATCTTGACTTCTGAATTTACAAAATATATAAAGTCATAATGCAGCACCACTATCATTTTACTTTGAGCAAGCTGACCCTGCTAGCTGCATTATGAAAACTTCCTTTCAAATAGCAGTGGTTCTCTCCTAATCCTGTGCAGGTGTAAGAGAGGCCTGTCACTTTAGTTCGAGTGTATGGTTTTCTGTGGAACACAGGTTAAAGGGATAGTAATACTTAATTATTACTAATCCCTATATTAAAGTCGTATTAAAAATAAAAGTATTGCCCCCAGTGTCATCTCTCATCTTTGAGAGATGATCGCTCCTGAAGTTGCCCTCTCCCTCCCCCTTCCCCGAAGTCAGCGTTGTAGCTGACTGAAGGGAAATCCGGTCTTACGATCATCAGACAGCTCTGCAGCAGAGCCGCGATCGCATTAATAAAAAAAAACAAATTCATTAAACGGTCTTCTACGTGTGCTTGTAAATGAAGCACACGTAGAAGACTGTTTTAGTGAAAGATTTCTTTTTTATTAACGCAGTCTTGGCTATGCTGCAGAGCCGCCTGAAAGTCGTACGACAGGTTGCCCTGCAGTCAGCTAGAGCTCTGACTTCGGGGAAGGGGGAGGGAGAGGGCAACTTCAGGAGCGATCATCTCTCAAAACATAAAGATTTGAGAGATGACACTGGGGGCAATACATTTATTTTTAATAGGACTGTAATATAGGGATTAGTAATAATTAAGTATTACTATCCCTTTAAGTGTTTGAGTGCCAAAGAGGCATCCAATGCATTATTCCAAGGATTAAGGGTACTATTTACTTACCAAAAAGCAGTTGTCTGTCAGAGTAAACATATCATTTGTTTTCAATTGTTGAAGGGCACTGCAACCAACAGCTATAAATTTGAAACCATCAACTGAGATCTGAGGGAAAAAAGAACAAATATAACTGTTTTTTCTTAAATAAGACAAAATGATTCTAATAAAACTAGTATCCTAAAGACCTCATCTGATCACACAATTAATGAGTGCCATATGGGTATTTGTGTTGCAATAAGTTGGATATCCCTCTACCACTCAGATGGTTAAACACGAACACCTCCTAATACCATAACCCCTATCAGACAAGACAGGGAACAAAATCTGCAGAGTTTATATTCTCAAACAACTAACTTCAAAATAAAACTATTTAACCAAAAGGAAATAAAAGCAGAAGGTATAGTTAGTTTAAATACTGTATATACATTTAATGAGACTAAAAGTTGCATGGGTAACAGGTCCACTTTAAAAATCTAATTTATCTAATGAACAAAATCCACAACCGACATAACAACGAGAAACCATGTAATGTTGCAGTTTCTACATGCTTACTGTTAGAGTTGGTTCAATACTTTTTCTGTAGCTAAACAATCACTCAGCCAATAACAGCATTTCAGTGTGAATCTTAAATATAGCAAAAAAAATAATAATAATAATTATGTGTTCCGAGCATGGTCAGGCTCCAAAAATAATATTCTAGCCTCTGGGAAACCATGCTGCTAATTTGTTCCTGGCACCAATCACTCACTCAAATTTCTATTAGATAGCATGGGACAGTGTTAGCCATATAATCGGTAAGAGACTAGTAGAGTAAAAGTATCCTTGCATTGTGCTGCAATGTGGTGGATTCCTCTCTGGTAGTGGGTTAGATGTTAAAATTAAGTGCATTAGTTTTAGTCATGTGTTGTGTATTCAGCCTTCATTCTTACTATGCCTGAAGAAGAGACCTAGCCGTCTTGAAAACTTGCATCCAAAGCCATTCAGTTAGCAAATAAAGGTATAATTTTTACTCTACAATCTCCAAAATTATTCATGAATCAGTTCAGTAAAAGACCCATTTTACTAAACTGAGATAGCGGATTGTTCTGCAGTACAATTGCTGAGTTCTAAAGAAGAATGGTCAATTTTTTATCCCTTTCAATTCCAGAAGGGTGAGCGAGGTGTTGCTCTGTGAAATGTTTTGTTAATACCTCTGGCCAGGGGTATTTTAAGAAAAACATTCACTGCCTATAAAGGCCACAAGTAATTTTGCCAACTACCTTTGAAGGGGATTTGAAGGGGCTCATCCCTTAAAAAAAAACATAAATAATGGGCTTAAATTATAAATTTTAAAACACATTTTGACAGTATTTTAGAGACTCTTGAGAAAAAAAAAATGTGGTTAACCCTTTCAGTGCCAAAAAAGGCATAAGACACTGCACAGAGTTGAGTAGCTCACTGAAACTGAAAGTTAACCCCAGCCCTTAATCCTAAAACCTAACGTCTATCACTAATATTATCCCAAACTCTCACACGTAACCCAAACACTGACATTAGCTACATGTCTGCTTCTTACTATTTGTAGAAGCAATCAGGAGCAACCTGGTAGCAGTCTACATAATCTTCTCTTCCAGCAAGTGTTTCCTGCAACTCATCCCCACAACCAAAACACTCGATTGTAATAAGAAGCTACACACACACACACGTAAACACACTGAAAATACACTTACACACAATGGCATAAACACACATGGTGAACAATAAAAGAAGAAAAAAAGGCGCTTCCTAGTGTAATATCTCTGTATTCAGTGATCCTCCACCAATACACCAAGGTACTCACAATTTCCAAAACCACTGCAAGTGGTCAACCGCACAGCTGGGGGACTCCGACTGCCCCACTCAGTCACTCAGTTGGTGTATAGGTTAATGCTGCTTCGCACAATTAACCCACTGGACCTCCAGGACCCTTAGGAAACACAAACACAGAACTAGAAATGTGAGCACAATCCGCCAATGTGGAATATGACACGAAAGAAGATGGAAGATAACACTAGAGCCAATGTGTATATAGCAAATTATCATAGGGTAGTACTCACACTTGTTGTCACATTTACTGGTTGAGAAAACAACCGGCAGTATTCAAACTGGGTAATATACCACCCCGATATGGTCACATACGAACTTCAGCAGAAATAGAATGATTGTAGGGAATCCAAAACATATATTAAAAATAAATTTTAATGATAAAATAATGCCAATTGCATAAATAGCGTCAATATAGCCCAAAGGACGTGTTTCAAAGATAACCACTTCTTTTTCAAGCTAATTGGGCAATTTTCAAAAGAACAATCTGGCAATAAAAGAGTAAAAAGGAAACAATGACTTACCACCCGAGCGGACCTATTTGTACCCATTGTGAAATGCTGAATGTTAAATGACTGAGCGGAACATCCGGAATACAAAACCGGAAGTAAAATTCTTCCGTAGTGGATGAACCTAAGTCTATGTCACATCCAGAGGTTCCTCCGGAAAAAGTCAATCACAACATGGCGTCTTAAAAATCACTTAGTGGGTATAGCACTTCAAAATGAAACACATAACCCTGTGATTCATTTAGAGTGACCAATCAAATGCTCACACTAATAACTAATAGGAACAAAACATTGTCCTCTCGTGAGACATACAGCGTTGCCTATACTCAGTATGTAACTGGATTTAAAATCTGTTCACCACACATTAAAAATAAATATACTAAACATATTAATATAAACAAAAATCAAATAACAATACAAAAATAAAAAATGAAAATAAAAATACTAATAAAAATAAAAATTGAATTAAATTACTAAAATAATGCAAAAACATATAATGATAAAAATAAAAAATAATATAACTATATATAATGAAAAATACCAAAATCTGAATACTTAAAATACTAAAAAACGCTAGCTGAATCTTACTATAACTAGTGATATACTAAAAACTTAATAAATGTACTGTGACTCAGTGTCAAATTACTAATGACTGTGAATAATAATTAATGTATATATAGATTTTAAATTAATAACAAGCTATATATACTTAAAATGTGATAAGAATTATACTAATATTTATATGTGAAAAAATATATATATTTATAATTTAATCTAATAGTCTATTCATAATAATAATGTGATAATTATGATCTCAAATAATATTATAATTTGTGTATAAATATAATGCTAAATAATGAATTAATTAAAATATAATTTCTCCCAAAACAATGTAATTAAATACCCTACTTTAATTCATTATATCTATCTATACATCTCTATTAACTTACATAAACCAACAAATTATTGAATAAATAGTAAAATAATCTATATGTGGATATATACCTATCCAAACCCAGATATCTATCTAAATGTTTAATACCTTCAGTGCATATATTTTATACTTTCACTCAATGTTTTCTGTACATTCATTTAAACCACAGGGTGCCATTGTCTGCAACATATACATCCAATACGCCTCCCTGTGGTGAATTTTACTGAGGCCATCCTTGACATCTACCAATTCAATAGGGGCTATCCTAAGATTTGAAGGATCCTTATTGTGTGTATATGTGCAATGCCGTGACACATTGTGATCCAGATATCCACGTTCTACATTGCGCTGATGTTGTCCAAAACATATGCGCAATGTCTGAGTGGTTCTGCCCACGTACTGTAAACCACATGAGCAGTCAATAACATAGATCACATTATGACTATTACAATTCATAAATGATCGTATGTTAAAATATCTCCTGTAACAGAGGACTTAAAGGTTTTTACTCCATTTGAGATGTAAATACATGTTCCACATTTTGCACCTCCACACTTATAACTGCCTTTTACACTAAAAAAATGTGTTTGTGAATTGGTGTTGTTATTCCTATTACTCAGCAGATGTTCCACTCAGTCATTTAACATTCAGCATTTCACGATGGGTATAAATAGGTCCGCTCGGATGGTAACTCATCGTTTGCTTTTTACTCTTTTATTGCCAGATTGTTCTTTTGAAAATTGCCCAACTAGCTTGAAAAGAAGTGGTTATCTTCAAAGTGCATCCTTTGGGCTATATTGACGCTATTTATACAATTGCAATTATTTTATCATTAAAATTACTTTTTAATATATGTTTTGGATTCCCTACAATGATTCTGTTTCTGCTGAAGTTCGGATGTGACTGTATCGGGTCGGTATATTACCCTGTTTGAATACTGCCGGCTGTTCTCAAAACCGTTAAATGTGGCAACAAGTGTGAGTACTATCCTATGATAATTTGCTATATATACATTGGCACAAGTGTTATCTTCCATCTTCTTTCGTGTGATATTCCACCTTGGCGGATTGCGCTCCCATTCTGGTTCTATAAACACACATGTGCATTCTAAAAAATGTTCACCCACCTTTTCCCACAAACGCACACACACAAACACCCTGAAAATACACTTACACACAATGGCATAAACACACATGGGCATTCTTAAAAATGTTCACCCATCTTTTCCTAAAAACACACACAAACACACTGAAAATACACTTACACACAATGGCATAGACACACATGGGCATTCTGAAAAATGTATTGTTCACCCACCTTTACCTGCACACACAATCTTCTAAGCAGAATAAATTACACCTACACAATAATAAACATACACAAACACAGCAGCTCTCTTACAGTGGAATGTTCACATATTTATAATCATGTTTACATCCACATACAAACACACAATCACATTGCACATACAAATACACACGTCACATCACACACAATTCACAAATACACACACCTGCAGGATCGCTGTAAGCACTAACGGGATCTGAAATTGACCTCTCCAAGACCGGAGAGGTCTCTCTCAGACCCCCATGCAGCTCGCCGGTACACATCATCAGTCACATGTGCCAGTGCGCAAACAATGATCAATGAGGTCAACAAGGAAAGGTCACTTCCCTGGGCCGCTGGTCGATAAGGGGTTAAGGACCAGAGTGATGTGAAACACATTGTGAAGCAATGCATTTCACACACTTTTGGTCCTTAAATGGTTTAGATTAACATGTGCAGTGGGTTGAGTTTTTGACCTGCAATCCTGATACCATGGCAAACAGAGTACATAACAATGTTAACCATTGAGTGCCAGAGGGTTACGCAACACATTATTTTTCAGAGGAGATTGGGCTTACCATTCCAGTTTTAAAACAAAAAGGAGGCTCCTCCCATTCCACTCATCTCTTGGTTGGATAGCCATGGTGTCACAGCTTACCTTGTTTCCAGCGCCGCCGCTTCAGCGAGCGTCATTCCACGCGTCATATGCAGGCACGAGGCTTCAGAGTGAACTAGGCCTCAGTTTTATGCCAAGCTTCCTGTAGTCTCCTCCTACCTACTTTCTTCACCCAATCTAGTGCGGACCTGGGGCTCTGGCAGACTAGCTCCGATACTGACTGCAGGCGTGAGTCAGGTATTCCTTTCCTTATACTGACTGCAGGAGAGAGTCAGTTATCCATTTCCTTATACTGACTGCAGGCGTGAGTCAGATATCGCTCCCTACTGACTGCAGGCGTGAGTCAGTACTCTCGATACGTCGGATCAAGATACAGTGTTCCTGTTCCTAGTTCCTGCAGAGACTACCAGTGACTGAGGCCTAGTCTCCAGCAGAGTGGTCAAGCTTGACAGCATACTATTCCTGATAGCAGTGCTCGATGGCTGGTAACCCTCTGCTTGCTACTTGTGTATATATTGTGCTCTACTTTTCTATTATTAATACATTTTGCATTTAACTATACCATACTGACTCCTGAACGTTATTGGTGTAAGCGTGACACATGGTCAAGTGACAGCACCAAAGAGTAACATAATGATTGGGAGCTCAGAGTGCAATTAATAATGTAATATTATGGCTCAGAATGAACACTGAAATTCTAAGGGTGCAGCATTGCATTATTATGATTATTAATTATTATTTTACTTTTAAAGTACCAGAGCATTCCTTCAAGCTGTACAAAAGAGGAGAATATACAAGCAAAGAACATGACATACATGCATGAAATCTAGAGGGAAGGTGAAGGTCGTAATGTATTAGAATTATATGGTGGAGTAAATTGGGTGGATAGACTAAAGGGAGATAGCTAGAGTAAGGAAGATGTTATATGATGTGGGAGTAGGCTTCTCTAAAGGTTTAAACTATTACATAATCTAAAAATAATACATTACTTATTTTCTCAGCCTTTCATCATCTATGATGTAACTTCACACATGGCATTGTAGAAAACACATGGCATTGTAGAAAACACATGGCCTAAAACAGACTTCTTAAGATGTCATCTGTCCCATCAGGTACAAGTGAACTGGGGATGGTCTATTTTTATTGCCCTGTATTTCAATGTTTGCACAATGTCCCTGGGAAAGAAGAGTGGTCCAAGATGAAATGGTAGAGGAAATGTACTTGGAGAGAGGATGGAAGCAGAACTGAAAACAATGTGTTAGAGACTTCTCTAGCATTCAACGAATTAAAATTAAACATTTAAATCAATGGGAATTCTAGGAAATAGTTGTTTTTTCCTGCTGTGTAATTGGTTTCCCCAGAATTGCTCCACTTTTCTTATGAACACACAGCCCTAGAAATTTATCTTGTACTTGGCATGTTACAGCTAGTTGTCCTTATGGATGAGATTAGGCTAATATACACATACAAATGTTCCCTTTATAATGGCACGAGAGAAATTACATTGAGTTTGACTCCTCAGTGAGTACCATCGCAATTAACAAGTTATTGTGAGTTCTTTCTCTGAGAATGCCTTTTACCCTTTGGCTTTGTTTATTGAAACTCGGGGGGTATCTCATTAAGGGTTAAGGTACTCTACATTTGGACTCTGTACTTGAAGGGGACAGGCATTTTTAAAAATAAACTAAATCTTCTTGAACTAAAATAAGAAGTTATCAATATAATTTATACATTCAGACATTTTGTATCTAACAATGCTGATTTATTACTTTCCACTAATGGCACTACAACATCTGCTTTATGTCTTTGCAGGAAGACATGACTTAAATGAAAATACAACAAAGGGAAGAATTCATTATTGCACTGTAGTCTACTTTACCAGCAATTATGCTGACCAATGTACCTTTGTAACTTGATATAAGCCTGTTTTTTAGATGATGACTTAGGAGTTATACAGGTCTGTAGTCTGGATGACATTACATAGACACCACTGGAATGTATACTCTTCTGTGCAGAGTATGGTAGACACATTTAGATGAAAATAAAATGTAGAAAGTGTATGCTTTTCCAAAGGGAATATAATCACAAAAATTGTAGTTTTATTAAACTAAATAAACACGTTAAAACATATTATCAGACATAGTTCTGTAAGTGTGTGCTATTTCACAAGTATAAGGGTTTGCTTTAGAGCATAAGTGGCTATGGCTGAGATTCTACATTAAGTTATACCACAAGTGATATTAGCACTAGGGATGCAATCTGGCCAATTAAATACCAGCAGGCCAATACAATTGTGGCTAAGAGTCAATGGTAAATCAGTGTCAGCACAAGGAAGACCAGTATTTTTCTTTCAGAATAGTTGGCAACCACAATTATCACAAGGAATTGTCTCCAGATGAGAAAGTATCTTACTTGCTATTGTCACATGAAAATTATTGTTTCCAATACAAATATCCTATCATTACTACTTTAAACCCTTAACGTCCGGCGGTCCTGGGACGTTTCCGTCCCATAAGGACCGCATTGAACCACGGGGACGCGCCGGTACACGTGACCTGTTGCGTGTATTGGCGCGTAACTATGGGGCCTGATAGAGATTGCTCCGTTCTTGGAGCAGTCAATTTCAGGCCCTACTTTTACTTACAGCGCTCCCGGTAGAGAGCTGTAAGTAAAAAGTACGTGACGTACTATGACCGTCATCGGTCCTTGAGTATTTCAAGGACCGTGACGGTCATGGTACGGCACATGTCGTTAAGGGGTTAAACATAGAACTATAAAAGCTCTGGTTGTAGAACCAGTTATCAGCCGAAACTACATCTCAATTTATGTCAGAAGGTGATAACTGTAAATACCAGAAATCACACCAGAAATAATTGTTTGTTTGTTCCCTGTCCACTCCACCACTAACATAGTTCACAGACACAGTTGAACTGTACATCTTTTCTAGTGGCCTATGCAGTCATGAGGTGGGTAACCCTTTTTGTTCCACAAGGGATTGATAGCAAACCCAATCATGAGTGTGGACATCTTGCCATTGTGATGTCCTCGCGTCTGCGCCGTCAGTCCCAGCCAGAGCCAAATGGCTCCTAACGCCTCCTAGACCCGGCTGGGACTGATAGCGCAGGTGCGCGGATGTCACAATGGCAAGATGTCCGCGCTCCGTCCTACCTGTCACCCATGGAAGAGAGCAGAAATCTATTAAATAAGGTTATTATTCTGGCGACTAGCGCTACTAAGCAGCTAGTCGCCAGATGGGGACTTAGTGAAGCTAAAGATTGTGTCGGGTGGTAGTTCCCCTTTGGGTTTGCTATCAATCCCTTGTGGAACAAAAAGGGTTACCCACCTCATGACTGCATAGGCCACTAGAAAAAATGTACAGTTCAACTGTGTCAGGATAGTCCCAAACGAGAAAAAAGTGTCAACAGACACTGAACTGGAATAAAACACACCAGTGACTAACACAGCTCACTGAACTAGAGTCAACCGGGCTCAACAGTCAAAGATTACTGAGAAGAAAGGAGTAAAGTCCTAGACAGACAAGGCTGCCTCCAGGACTTTCCTACCAAGCCTGGCCATCAACACGATAGTGTTTAGAGAAAGTGTGCACAGATGACCAAGTGGTCGCCTTGCACAACTGATCAACAAAGGCCTGATTTTTATAGGCCCAAGAGGCCCCAACAGACCTGGTGGAATGAGCCGTGATACGAAAAGGAACCGGCTTCTTCCTGAGTTCATAGGCCTTACGAATGGTAGACTTGATCCAGGAGGCAATAGTCACCTGGGATGCAGGCCTACCAGTCCTAGGGCCCTCAGGAATGACGAATAGGGCATCAGTCTGTCAAACAGATTTGGAGAGGTGCACATAGAACTTAAGGCAGTGCACCACATCTAACAAGTGGAGATCCCTCTCCTTGACAGATTTAGAGTCAGGACAAAATGAAGGCACAACAATCTCCTGATTGATGTGGAACTCAGATACTACCTTAGGAAGAAATTCCTGAGAGGTACGAAGAACCGCCTTGTCCTTGTGAAAAATTATGAAAGGCGGTTTACAGGACAAAACTTGCAACTCAGCAACCCTGTGAACAGAGAAGATTGCCAAGAGGAAGGCCATTTTCCAAGTTAGAAGACGAAGAGGAATGGTGGCCAAGGATTCAAAGGGAGGGTGCTGCAAGACGCCCAGTGTCAGATTAAGGTCCCTCTGAGGAGCGGGACACATAAAAGCAGGGACAGCATGAGCAACGCCCTGAAAGAAAACCTTCACATCCGGAAGAATGGCAATGTGTTTCTGGAAAAAGATGGAGAGAGCAGAAATTTGAACCTTCAAGGAACTCAGGCTGAGGCCCTTGTCCACACCGTCCTGTAAAAAGGACAGGACAGCAGGAAGGTAGAAATCTTGCGAGGATAGATCCTTATCCACACACCAAGAATGGAAAATAGACCAGATTCTGTGGTACGCCTTAGATGAAACAGGCTTCCTAGCTTGAAGTATGGTAGCCACGACAGCTGAAGAAATACTTTTCTTCTTCGATATTGAGGATTCAATCGGCAAGCCGTCAAACCCAGATGATCCACATGCTCCTTCCACAGATATCCCTGTAGAAGGAGATCCGGTATTTGGGGAAGTGGCTCCGCCACAGACAGCTCCAGGAGCTCCAGAAACCAGGGTTTCCGGGGCCAGTATGGCACAATTAGAATGACTGGAATTCATTCTAAATCACAATTTCCTCAATATCCTGGGAAGCAGAGCAATGGGAGGAAAAATTTAATCCAGATTAAATCGTCATGGAATCAACATGGCATCCACTGCAAAGGCCAGATGATCTCTCAAGCGGAAATAAAATGATAGGACCTTCCTGTTGTGTTTGGTCGCCATCAGGTCAATCCAAGGGAGTCCCCATTTTTGGACTCCTCCAAACTCCTCCTTGTGGAGTTCCCATTCACCACTGTCTACCGTGTGTCGACTTAAGAAGTCAGCTAACACGTTGTCTACCTATCACAGTGCCTGTGATTCCTGTCACTCTCTGTTGTGGATGTCACTGATTTGCTGACTGAGTTTGACCCGCCTCCTGATGACCTTTTTATACCTAGCTATCTCTCTGGTCAGTGCCCTTTCGTGGTGTTCCTGAGCCAGTAGTGCTTTTGCTGTGTTCCTGTGTTCTGAGTTCCTGTGTACCGATTCGGCTTGTCCTGACTATTCTCCAGTGTTCCTGCCTGTGTATGATTCGGCTTGTCCTGACTATTCTCCAGTGTTCCTGCCTGTGTATGACTCGGCTCGTCTGCGGACCACCCTTGGATCCTGACCCGGCTAGTCTGACGTTCCTGCCTGTGTATGACCCGGTCCGGCTGACTTCCTGCTCCGAAGATCGACTTCCAGCTTGTTCCAGTGACCTGCGTTACAGTTGTCGCCGTCGCAACATTTTCCAGTCCTTGCTGCCCACGAGTGTGCCATTGCCTAGCCTGGTGATTCCTTCGATAGTGCTGTGTCTCGTTCTAGTGCAGAGCTGTGTGTATTCTGTGGGCCTTCCTCTCCGTGCAGAGCCTGACCGTAGCGTTGTAGCCTCGAGTAACGTTACAGAGCCTTGCAGTAGCGCTGAAGCCTCGAGTAAACGTGCATTTTAACTCTTGCAGTGCTGCCTCATATTCACTCTCTATATCTCCAGTACAAGCCTTGTTACAAGTGATACTGCTGCTGAGTTGGCCGCTCTCCGTCGGCAACTCTAGTCTTACGTTGCAGAGTGTTCACGAAGCTTGGGCCGTTTGGGCGCTAAAGGCTCTCCGGTGTTGGTTACCGACGAGATCGTATACCCAGAGTGTTGGCAGAGAGGTTCAGTGTTGGCTATTCGGTACTAAGCCCGAGGGGGCTAGTGGTTTTGGCTCTAGCATTACTGCATTCGATTACACTTGAGGAGGCTCTTAGCTCTTGCATTGCAGGCCGATTTCCATATTGCCCTAAGGGGCTATTCGCACTTGCACATACTAAAGCAGTTCCTGTAGCTACGCCCGTGGGGGCTAAGTTGTTACCCATTCTGCTTATCATTTACCACCTTGGCAAGGCAGCTCGTTCCTCTGCACCTGATGAACTTCGTCTGTACAGCACAGCCTATTTAACATCAAGGGCGTGTCAAACTTCCACATCTGAGACTGAGTATATTTGGACTTTAACCCCTTTGGGGCCTATACCATCCTAGGGCATACTGACTTGCATTTATGTCCATAATACTATTTTCCTTGTATTCTCTCAGTTTACATTATCTGTATATTACCTACCGCCTCTAGAGGGCGTGAGTATCATTATTCACTTTAATAAAGTGTGTTTTATTTTCACTTATTGGTCTGAGTGTCATAAAAACCGTAACAGTACGAAAGGGCCATGACCTCAGACGGTAAGGGTGAAAGTAATCCTCTGAACATCCACTGGAGAATGGATGTCCAAGAGCAGCGCCTGGACCAATTGGCACTGGCTCTACAAACGTTGCTTGAACGTACAGTACATTTGGATAAGTCTGGTCCGAATCCGGTGGTCCCCCCAGTCGTGACACCGGAGAATCCCTCGGTACCCATCAGTACTAACACAAGAGGGTTATCGGCAGCGGTACCGTTACCCCTAAGATATGATGGCGAACCCTCCTTATGCAGAGGTTTCATTAACCAGTTGGAGATATTTTTGGAATTGGCACCTCAGGCATTCCCTAACGACCGTAGCAAGGTCGGCTTTATGATATCTCTGTTGACGGGCAAAGCTTTGGCATGGGCAAATCCGATATGGGAAAGTGCCAGACCCTGCACACTGAACTTTAGAGAATTTGTGGCGAAGTTCAGACGTGTGTTTGAGGTTCCTGGTAGGTCTGCCTTTGCTGCCAAAAGGCTGATGGAGATTCAGCAGGGCGAACGCACTCTGGGCGAATACGCTATTGAATTCCGGACCTTGGCAGCAGAGGTTGGCTGGAACGATGAGGCCTTACTTGCTGCTTTTTCTCAGGGCCTGGCTGAACAGATCAAGGACGAGATAGCAGCTCGAGATGTACCCAGCGAGCTGGACGAGTACATTGACTATGTCATGCTAATAGATTCTCGCATCCGGGAGAGACGCTTGGCTAAAAGGACCAAAGCAAAGAGTTATGGTCAGAACCAGTTCCTTAACCCACCCACTCCACCCGTGCTGCTTGAGCAAACAGCTGATGGCATTGAACCTATGCAATTAGGTTTTACTAGGCTCACGAAAGAGCAGAAGCTGTATCGTAGAAGGCAAGGCTTATGCCTATATTGTGGCAAACCAGGTCATATATTACGCAATTGTCCTATAAGGCCGGGAAACGAACGCACCTAGGGTACCTTGGGGGACAGGCCCTAGGTGGTGTTGAACAGTCCCTAGAGACTTGCACCACTAAACCCACCATCCAGGTGGCTTTTGCCTGGACTGACAAGGTCATAGAAGTCTTAGCATTGGTGGACTCCGGGGCAGCCGGATACTTCATGGATCAGTCCTTTGCTGAGTTGCAAGGCATTCCGTTATGTAAAAAGGACTCTCCTGTGGCTATAGAGGCCATTGATGGCAGACCCCTGGATCCTGCCTTCATTACATTCGAGACTATCCCAGTGTCTATGACTGTGGGGGCTTGTCACAGGGAGCAGATACAATTTCAGATCATTCGTTCCCCACATCATTCAGTTATTTTGGGGTTCCCGTGGTTGCAGACACACAATCCCCAATTTGACTGGCAAAGGTGTGAAGTTAACTCTTGGTCGGAGTATTGTAACAAGAATTGTCTTTCTCTCCCTATTAAGATTATGTGTACCTCTCCAGCTGTGCCAACAGAATATGGACAATTCAGTGACGTGTTTAGCAAAGGAGAGGCCAGCGCATTGCCTGACCATAGGCCATATGATTGCGCCATTGATTTGTCTCCAGGGGCCGTGCCTCCTAGGGGGCGTACTTACCCACTGTCCTGTGAGGAAAATAGGGCGATGGAGGAGTATATCACAGATGCCCTGGAGAGGGGAATCATTCGAAAATCTACGTCTCCGGCTGGTGCCGGATTCTTTTTTGTAAAAAAGAAAAATGGGGAACTCAGGCCTTGCATTGACTACCGTGGGTTGAATAAGCTGATGCCCAAGAACGCCTATCCCATTCCACTTATTACTGAATTATTTGACAGATTAAAGGGCTCTTCGATCTTTACCAAACTTGACTTACGAGCCGCCTATAATCTAGTCAGAATTAAAGAGGGTGACGAGTGGAAAACGGCGTTTAATACCAGAACAGGGCATTATGAATACCTGGTGTGCCATTCGGCCTATGCAATGCGCCTGCAGTATTTCAGGAACTGATTAACGATATTTTACGTGACTTGCTTCAGTCCTGTGTGGTTGTGTATCTAGATGATATACTAATTCATTCTGCTAACCTCGCCCAACACATTAAAGATGTCTCAGAAGTCTTGCTCCGACTTCGCAAGCATAAGTTATTCTGTAAATTGGAAAAGTGCGAATTCCATACTTCTCAAGTACCATTCCTGGGGTTCATTATATCCAAAGATGGCATTGCCATGGATCAGGAGAAGTTGGCTGCAGTTCTGCAATGGCCTCGGCCTAAGGGATTAAAAGCCGTTCAAAGATTCCTAGGTTTTGCGAATTATTATAGGAAGTTCATCAAGAACTTTTCCACAATTGTAAAGCCATTGTCAGACTTGACTCACAAGGGCGCTTCTCCCTCTCAGTGGTCTGAGGCAGCTGAAAACGCATTTGTTACCCTGAAATCTGCCTTTGCATCTGCTCCTGTACTGTCCCACCCTAATCCCTCCCTGCCGTTTACTTTGGAGGTTGACGCTTCAGATGTTGGGGTTGGGGCGGTGCTCTCCCAACGTCCTGTGGGAGGTGGAGCTTTGATGCCGTGTGGGTTCTTTTCTAAGAAATTGTCCAGCGCCCAGAGTCATTACGAGATTGGTGACAGGGAACTGTTGGCCATCATACTGGCACTTAAGGAGTGGCGACATCTCCTGGAGGGCACTCAGACTCCAGTACTAATTCTTACTGACCATAAGAATCTAACCTATCTCTCAGAGGCCAAAAGACTGTCTTCCCGACAGGCCAGGTGGGCGCTGTTTCTGTCCCGGTTCAATTTCTTGGTATCCTATCTCCCTGGTTCTAAGAATATCAAGGCCGATGCGTTGTCACGTCAGTTCGCTTCTGACACTGAGAGGGAGGAAGTCCCGGTACCCATCATTCAGCCAGATCGGATCCTGGCTACTATTCGCACTACTATAACCTCGCCACTGGGGGAGGAGATACTGGCATCACAATCACGGGCACCTCCAGGAACCCCAGTGGGGAAGTGTTTTGTAGAAGAGTCTTTCCGTACCCGTCTCTTGGAGACCTATCACGCCTCTAAAGCAGCTGGGCATATTGGTAGGGACCAATTAGTATGGTCTCTTTCGCAACTATTTTGGTGGCCTACATTGAGAGCTGACTGCGCTGCCTTCACGGCAGCTTGTACCACATGTGCCCGTGCCAAGACCCCTAGGCATCTCCCTGTGGGCTTATTACAACCTGTGCCTAACGGAGACCGTCCATGGTCTCATATATCCATTGACTTTCTGGGAGAATTACCGGCATCTAGAGGTTACAAGTTCATTCTTATGGTGGTCGACAGATTCTCTAAGATGGCACATTGTGTGCCTCTGACTGGCCTTCCATCGGCTCAGGAATTGGCGATAGTTTTTGCCAGAGAGGTGTTCCGTCTGCACGGAGTGCCCAGAGTAATTGTCTCTGACCGTGGGAGCCAGTTCGTTTCTAGGTTCTGGAGGGCATTTTGTGGTCAGATGGGCATTCAATTATCATTCTCCTCCGCCTACCATCCCCAGACGAATGGGGCCGCTGAGCGTGCCAATCAGGGACTGGAACAGTTCCTGCGCTGTTTTGTCTCCGATCATCATGATAATTGGGCTGACCTGTTGCCATGGGCAGAGTTTGCCAGGAACTGTGCGGTTAACTCATCGTCCGGGAGCTCCCCATTTTTCGTGAATTATGGTTTCCAGCCTTGTCTGCTCCCGGACTCCTTTCAGGCACAGCAGATCCCTGCTCTAGACGAGCATTTGGCACAACTTCATTCCACTTGGGCACAGGTTCAGAGGTCCCTCAGTCAGTCTTTCAGACGGCAGCAACGGCACGCTAATCGCAGACGCCTTCCAGCGGTCTCATTTCAAGTTGGGGACAGGGTATGGCTGTCATCCAGAAACCTCAACTTACAAGTCCCATCCAATAAACTGGCTCCCCGGTTCATTGGTCCATTTAGGATTATCCGCAAGATTAATCCGGTTTCTTATGCTCTGGAGCTTCCACCCTCTATGCACATTCATAATGTGTTCCATGTGTCTCTTCTGAAACCCTTGGTGTGCAATCGATATACTACTACGCCAGTGATTCCTGGGCCGGTGGACGTCCAGGGTCAAGAGGAATATGAAGTCCAGAGTATTGTTGACTCCAGGAGATTTAGAGGAAAGCTGCAATATTTGGTTCATTGGAAGGGCTATGGTCCTGAGGAACGCTCTTGGATTGATCAGGGGGATCTCCATGCTCCAAGATTAGTACGCAGCTTTCACTCTAAATATCCTTTGAAACCCAAACCTCAGGCTAGGAGAGGGGGTCTTTGAGAGGGGGGTACTATCACAGTGCCTGTGATTCCTGTCACTCTCTGTTGTGGATGTCACTGATTTGCTGACTGAGTTTGACCCGCCTCCTGATGACCTTTTTATACCTAGCTATCTCTCTGGTCAGTGCCCTTTCGTGGTGTTCCTGAGCCAGTAGTGCTTTTGCTGTGTTCCTGTGTTCTGAGTTCCTGTGTACCGATTCGGCTTGTCCTGACTATTCTCCAGTGTTCCTGCCTGTGTATGATTCGGCTTGTCCTGACTATTCTCCAGTGTTCCTGCCTGTGTATGACTCGGCTCGTCTGCGGACCACCCTTGGATCCTGACCCGGCTAGTCTGACGTTCCTGCCTGTGTATGACCCGGTCCGGCTGACTTCCTGCTCCGAAGATCGACTTCCAGCTTGTTCCAGTGACCTGCGTTCCAGTTGTCGCCGTCGCGACATTTTCCAGTCCTTGCTGCCCACGAGTGTGCCATTGCCTAGCCTGGTGATTCCTTCGATAGTGCTGTGTCTCGTTCTAGTGCAGAGCTGTGTGTATTCTGTGGGCCTTCCTCTCCGTGCAGAGCCTGACCGTAGCGTTGTAGCCTTGAGTAACGTTACAGAGCCTTGCAGTAGCGCTGAAGCCTCGAGTAAACGTGCATTTTAACTCTTGCAGTGCTGCCTCATATTCACTCTCTATATCTCCAGTACAAGCCTTGTTACAATTGATACTGCTGCTGAGTTGGCCGCTCTCCGTCGGCAACTCTAGTCTTACGTTGCAGAGTGTTCACGAAGCTTGGGCCGTTTGGGCGCTAAAGGCTCTCCGGTGTTGGTTACCGACGAGATCGTATACCCAGAGTGTTGGCAGAGAGGTTCAGTGTTGGCTATTCGGTACTAAGCCCGAGGGGGCTAGTGGTTTTGGCTCTAGCATTACTGCATTCGATTACACTTGAGGAGGCTCTTAGCTCTTGCATTGCAGGCCGATTTCCATATTGCCCTAAGGGGCTATTCGCACTTGCACATACTAAAGCAGTTCCTGTAGCTACGCCCGTGGGGGCTAAGTTGTTACCCATTCTGCTTATCATTTACCACCTTGGCAAGGCAGCTCGTTCCTCTGCACCTGATGAACTTCGTCTGTACAGCACAGCCTATTTAACATCAAGGGCGTGTCAAACTTCCACATCTGAGACTGAGTATATTTGGACTTTAACCCCTTTGGGGCCTATACCATCCTAGGGCATACTGACTTGCATTTATGTCCATAATACTATTTTCCTTGTATTCTCTCAGTTTACATTATCTGTATATTACCTACCGCCTCTAGAGGGCGTGAGTATCATTATTCACTTTAATAAAGTGTGTTTTATTTTCACTTATTGGTCTGAGTGTCATAAAAACCGTAACACTACCCCTGGGATATGAATTGCGGAGATGGCAGGGACATGTTCTTCCGCCCAGGTTAGGATAGCCTTTATGATGGATATCAGCTTCCCCACTAGAGAGGTCAGTTTCTTGGCTGGAATGGGATCGCAAGCCAGGATCAAGGATACCTTGTGAGTGATCTGGTGAATCCAACTTGTCCATGTTTAAGATCCACCCGTGATGGGTGAGAGTGTTGATATAGTCCTTGACTTGTTGTTGAAGGAGTTCCTAACACAGGGCCTTCAAGAGAAAGCCGTCCATGTATGGAGTGAATCCGATGCCTTCTTTGTGCATGACGGAAATCAGCGTCCCCAGGATACGAGTGAGTGTCTGGGGGGCCGTAGTCAGACAGAAATGGAAGAGCAGAAAACTGGAAATGTCCTCTATCGCAAGCAAACCTGAGGTACTGACGGCTTTCCGTATGGATGGCTATGTGCAAATAGGCATCCTAGAGTTCCAAGGAAGCCAGAAATTCCCCAGGGCACATTGCCACAATCACCAATTGTAAGGACTCTTGATGATAATGAGTCTTGACTAAGAAGGAATTGAGACCCTTGAGGTCCAGGATGGGACGGCAGCTGCCATCCTTCTTGGAGACTACAAACAGGTTGGAATACAAACCGGAACAGATTTCCGTATCGGGAACTGGTTCCAGAACTTCCTTGTCCAGTAGAGAATGGATAGCACCATTGAACAGACAATGCTTCTCCAATCCCTGAGGAGTGTGATAAGGGACAAACCTGAAAGGAGGAAGAGAGGAGAAGGGAATCTGGTACCCCACTGTAATCCCCTGTAAAACCCATGGATCCACCACGGTGTCTGTCCAGACATTTAGAAAATGGCGCAGTCGGTCACCCACAGGAACGTGGGGTTCGGCGAGTCATGCCGAGAAGGTTTGGTGGCCTTGGGTTTGATGGAGGACTATTTGGGCCACCACTGCTGTTTGGGCTTGGAGGAGGAACGCAGAGCCTGTGGCACCGTTGGTGCCATGGTGCGCTCCTCAGCCTGGAAGGGACGAAAAAGACAACGTCATCGTATTTGAAGTTTCTTCTTGTGAAACAATGGCAACAAAGTGCTCTTGCCCCTGGTAGCCTCATTGAGGAGGTTCTTCAGCTCTGGCCCAAATAAAGAAGTGCCCAGGAAGGGCAAAGAAATCAAGGATTTCTTAGTAATGGTATCAGCAGACCAGATCTTAAGCCAGAGGGCACGTCTGGCTGCTATGGATATAGTTGAAACCCTAGCTTCCAGTCTATCCGCATCAAAGGTAGCTTCAAAAACATAATGTTGAGCTTCTGAAATGTCAGCCAAGAGCTGCAGTAAGTCAGCTGTGGGCATGGGCGTCCGCGGGGGGGGGCATCTCTTGCCCCCACCCCGAATTTTCATCTCTTACTCTTGCCCAGTTGCCCTTTAAAAACGTGGCTTGCTGGTGAGTTTGCTTTATTTCTACAACAGGAGAACTGCGCTGCAGCCAATGAGAGAGGAGAGTTACCAGATACTCCTCTCTCATTGGCTGCCAACTATATATGACGGGCATCGCGTTGCAAAGGGGATCACCGCGGGCAGCAGGAGGATCAATGGCGAGTGTGAGGCGCTACAGACCCCACTGAGGAGGAGGCTGCCTGGTCTGCAAATTGTTTTTTTCAAGGAAGTGCAGTGCAAGGAATCTGACAAGGCAAGAAGGGTAACGCTAAGGTCTGAGGTAGGAAGGTGGGTGAGAATAATGAACATTAGGAAGTGTGAAAAAGATGATAAAGATTATAAAACTGCTTGTTTTGGGGGAATTTGGATGGGAAAAAGAGACATTTAAAAATTTGCAATGGGTACTAGACAACCACCTGTGGAGAGAATCAGATCCTGTCAGAATGGAGACAGATGGGGTGCTGGGAATGGGTAGATGACGATAGGGAAGAGACCTGATAGAGGCTATGAAGAGACAGGCACGTATTTGGAGTGTGGGGAATAGACAGGCACCTGGCTGGAAGGAGAAAGAGAACCGTGCAGGAAAGAAGTATGGGGTGATTAGAGGTGGTGAGATCTAGATAGGGAGAGACACATTAGGTGGTCAAGTAGGTAACTGGCTGTGTGTGTGTGGGGGAGGCCCGTGGTAGACACAATGGGCTGCGGGGAGGGGAGTGCACTATCCTGAGACCTGCAAATCAGGGTGTTTTCCTATCTTAGCTGGTGGCTAGGAGCACACTTTCTTTTAATTTTTTAAAGACCAGAGGGGTGTGCAAGAATATCACCACAATACCCCATTGCATATCACTTGATGTAGTTCCACCAATATTATAAGCTTTTAAAATCATATTCAACAAGTGATAGAGGAGCAAATCTGAAGCAAACCAATTGTACCACAGGGGATAAAATATCAATTCCCTTTTATTTAAATGGTCACTTTAACTCATTGAATATTAGCAATGTCAGCATGTGTACATGAGTTGATCCTGGCCAAAAACACGGAATAGGCCCCAATAAGAGCTTCTCCTCTGTGATACTGTGAGTCTGGCTCCTAAATTTCTGATCTAGCTCATAGAGTCAATTGCAAATTGTGCTTTTCAGGGCAGCACAGCATCTGACAAGGCAAGAAGGGTAGAAGTAAGGGTGTACTGTGAGGTTTGGAGTAGGAGGGTGGGTGAGATGAACGAGAAAGCTGGAAGCCTCTCAGGTGATCACTCAGGCAGGGACTGCGGGTGATACGTGGGGTGGGAGCATTTGCTGCGCCTGCTTGTCTCTCTAGTTTGTCTCTTTGGTCAGTCTGATGGGAGACAGACGCTCCCAACAAAAGAAATATAATAAAACAGGTAGATAAGGCTTCCCAAAAAACAAAATTAAGATTGCAGCAGCAGTCACTCACAGAGTTTATAAATGGTGATAAATTAAAGGGATATGCTTAAAAAATATCTAAAAATGCAAATATTAATAATATAATTAAAATAAGCTACTTCCCAGGTCTCAAATTTGTATAGTTTTTCTGTTCGTAGCATTTAAACTTCCCCTCTCCCTCTCCTTTTTCAAATGTCTGCGCTTTATGTGATAATGACTATGCCCCTCCCCTTCAAGACATTGTCAAAAAGGGACAGAGCATGGATGTCATTAAAATTATGCCCCCCCCCCCGGAAAAATTTCTGTGGACGCCCATGGCTGTGGGGGCACCCTGACGAACAGCATCAGTAAGTTTTTCAGTCCATACAGCAATGGCCCTATTTACCCAAGCAGCAGCAAAAGTGGGTTGCAGAGATGTGCCTATAGTAGCAAAAATAGCTTTCAGAAAAGTCTCAAGTTTTCCATCTGTCAAATCCTTGAGAGCAGAAGCATCTGCCACTGGCAGGGTCGTGGTCCTCGAAAGTCTAGACACTGGGGCATCCACTTTAGGGGGGAGGGAAGCCCACTGAGCTAGTGCCACCTCTGAGAAAGGGTAGAGCTTAGCAAACTTCTTAGGCAAAGTCAGGCTTTTGTCAGGGGTTTTCCACTCATCTAAGACAATCTGGTCAAGAATGGGACTAGGTGGGAAAATGGTACGTTGCTACTTAGGTCTCTGAAAGACATCAGAAGCATCCTTGGGTTCTTCAGAAACAGGGTGAATATTCAGGGTATTAAGGACTGCCCTGATGAGACCTTCAGCAGAGGGTTCAGGGGCAGCCTCAAAGGAGTCCTCAAAGAATTGGGAGCAAATTCCCTCAGAGCATTCACCCTCATCTGAATCCACTAACAATTCCTCCTCAGAGGAGTCTGACACGTCAGGTACGCCCTGTGGTTTGGGCATGGAAGACCTGAATAATGCAGGGTGTCAAGGTTTGACGGAGTTGTTTTACTCTGCTGCTCGATTCTGCTGTCTGAGCTAGTCCAGTGCTCTGCTATCTATTACTGCTGCCTACCCTTTGCTGGATCAGGCTGAATCAGCTGACCTCTCTGTGTTTACTCACCTGACTGCTCTCAGCCAACAGCCAACCTTCCCCGGGTATTTAAAGCAGCTTGGCTCACTACCTGATTGCCCTTCTGTTTGATTCTGGCTGCAAAAAGTGTTCTACGGCATTGCTGATTACCTGTGTATGACCTGGCTTCCTCTGACATCCCTTCTGGCTCCTGGATTGTTCCTGACTTCGCTGATCTCCGTATTCCTGACCCCGGTTTGGCTGAGTACCTGTCTTGGTTCTTGACCCTGGCTTGTCTTTTGGTTTACGCTTCTGGATCACGATTTTGTTTTGTTTGCTTTTGTTATTTTAATAAAGGTGTTTTGCACTTTATATTTTTGTGTCTGTCTGGTTCCTGGTCCCTAACAGTACACATGGGCCATGAATTCAGAAGGCACAGGCAATCCACAGAATGTTTTTTTCAGGCTGACCAGGTAGACCAGCGTATAGACCGGTTTGTGTTAGCCCTCCAGACTTTGTTGCTCCGTACTGCGCATCTGGCTCCACCACCTCAGCAACCCCCGGTGCTGGCTGCCCCTACAGCTGCTGCCACTCCCGCTCTGACTGTCGATAGTGATTCCATTGTTGCTAGAGGCATGACTGGGTCCGCCCACTTCCCCAGTGTTCTGGGGGCCGAGCCTAACCAGTGCAGAGGTTTCCTGAACCAAGTCAGTATCTATCTGGGGATGGTACCACAGTCCTTTCAGTCTGACAGGCGTAAGGTGGGCCTTGTGATTTCCTTACTCTCTGACAGGGCCTTGGCATGGGCTAATCCCCTTTGGGATACGCAGAAACCTATTGTGTACAATTACTCTGAGTTTGTGGCAATCTTTAAAAGGGTATTTGATGTACTGGGCCACTCCACCTCTGCTGCCAAGCAAATAATGTCCATCCAGCAGGGTACATTCACGGTTTCGGATTATGCCATAGAGTTTTGTACCCTGGCAGACGAGGTTAGTTGGAATAATGAGGCTGTCGTGGCTGCTCTCTTTAATGGACTTTCAATACAGTTAAAGATGAGATTGCAGCCCAGGACCTCCCCAGAGATTTAGAGGAATTGGTTGACTCCCATATCCATGAGAGACCTTCCTTTAGGGAGCGCCTGTAGAGGCATCCCATCGATTTAGCCCCAGGCTTCTCGTCCCCACCCGTGCCTCCCTCTCCTCCCATGCCTCCTAGTCTCGAGACCTCAGGCGATGTGGAGCCCATACGGCTTCGGTTCACTCGCCTTTTGGTTGCTCAATGGACCTTTAGGAGGAGGGACGGCCTGTGCCTCTACTGCGGTAAGGCAGGGCATTTGCTGCGAACTTGCCCCACACGTCCGGGAAACGCCCGCACCTAAGGACGGACCTTAGGTGGTGTCTCAGCGTCCCTAGCTGTCCAGAAGGATAAACCTCTAGTCTCCGTTGGGCTCTCCTGGGGTGTTTCCATTACTACAGAGGCACTTATTGACTCTGGTGCAGCGGGTCTCTTTATTGACAGTACCTTCACCCAGAAGCACTCCATTCCATTGCAGCTCTCTACCACTCAACTTGCCATTGAGGCGATTGATGGTAGACCCCTACAGCCGCTGCAGGTCACCCACGAAACTGCTCCTTTGTCTATGGCTGTAGGAGCTCTCCATCACGAAAGTTTACAATTCCAGGTGATCCACTCACCTCACTATCCTGTGATCCTGGATTATCTATGGTTGCGAAAACACAATCCCACTTTGATTGTGCATGGGCCGAAGTCATGGCATGGTCACCCAGCTGTTCCAAGACATGCCTAGTGAAAGTGGTGAAGGTGCTAACCACATCCCTGGTACCTTTGTTGCCTGAAGAGTGCCAAGAGTTCTGAGATGTATTCAATAAGGGTCGGGCTGGTGTGCTCCCACATCACCGCCCATATGATTGTATCACTGAATTCCAACCTGAGGCCATACCCCCTCGAGGCAGAGTCTACCCACTTTCTGTCGCGGAGAATAGGGCCATGGAGGAGTATGTTGCGGATGCTCTGTCACGGGGGTTCATCCGCAAGTCCTCCTCTCCTGCTGGGGACGGTTTCCTCTTTGTGAAGAAAAAGAGTGGCGAACTGAGACCCTGTATCGATTACAGGGGGCTCAACCGTATCACAGTCAAAAATGCCTACCCAATTCCACTTATTATCGAGCTATTTGATTGATTAAAAGGGTCCAAGGTGTTCACCAAGCACGATCTGCAAGCAGCGTGCAATATGGTACAGATGAAGGAGGGCCACGAATGGAAAACCGCGTTTAACACAAGGAGCAAGCATTACGAATACCTCATAATGCCCTTCAGCCTCTGCAATGCTCCCGTGGTTTTCCAAGAATTCTTAAATGACGTCCCCGGGACATGCTCCAACAATGCGTGGTGGTATATTTAGATGACATCCTGATCCATTCCGCCTCCATGGAAAGCCACCACGCAGATGTAGCCCGAGTTATTCAAAAATTAAGAAAAAATAATCTACTTTGTAAATTAGAAAAATGTGAGTTCCACTGCAAACAGGTCACCTTCTTGGGCTATGCAATCTCAGAGGCCGGTTTCAATATGGACTCTGAGAAACTCTTGGCTGTTCTCGAATGGCCACGACCCATAGGGTTCCTTGGGTTCGATAATTACTACAGGAAATGTATCCGCAATTTTTCCTCAACTGTAAAACCCCTTACTGACATGACCAAAAAAGACGGTAACTCCACAAACTGGTCTCCAGAGGCCATCAAAGCATTTGAAGCATTAAAAGTTGCCTTTGCTGCAGCACCCATTTTGGCACACCCGAAACCTGAGCTTCCATTCATCCTTGAGGTTGATGCATCTGAGACAGAAGTAGGCGCCCTCCTGTCTCAACGTCCTACTCCTGAAAGCCAGTTGCACCCGTGTAGGTATTTCTCGAAGAAGCTAAGTCCTCCAGAGTGCAAATATGAAACTGGTGACCACGAGTTGCTGGCTATAATACTCGCTCTCAAAGAATGGATGCATTTGCTCGAGCGAACCTCAGTGCCAATCCTAATCCTCACTGATCATAAAAAACTCACATACCTGTCTGAAGCTAAGCGCTGTCCTGATTTAATTATGTGGTCTTGTACCTGCCAGGTACCAAGAATGCCCGGGCTGATGCCCTATCCAGACAGTTCTCGGGAGGGAAGGAGGAGAGACCTCCTAGCCCTATTATCCCTCCGGACCGAGTACTTGCCACCATACGTACAAGCATTACATCTCCCTTCGGGGAGAGAATATGGACCACCCAAGTAGATGCACCTGCCGAGACTCCTTCTGAGTGCTGTTTCATATCTAGTAACCTCCGTACCAAGGTATTTTCCACATATCATAATACGAAGTCAGCAGGGCATGCCGGTAAGAACCGGCTTCTCTGGTCAGTTTCCCGTCTTTTCTGGTGGCCAGAACTTAACAAAGATATTGCTACCTTTGTTGCTTCCTGTCCAGTCTATGCACAGTCTAAATCACCCCGTCACCTTCCAGTGGGCCTTCTCCAACCCATACCTAATGGGGAGAAGCCATGGATTTCATAGTCGACTTCCCTTTGTCTAACGGTAACACAGTCATCCTCATGGTCGTTGACCGATTTTCTAAAATGATTCACTGCATACCTTTCAAAAAAAACTCCCATCTACTAAAAAGTTGGCTACGGTCTTTGTCAAGGAGGTCTATCAGCTACAAGGGGTTCCCAAAGTCATAGTTTCCGACCGGGGTAGTCAGTTTGTCTTGAGATTCTGGAGGACCATTTGTGGCAAGTAGGTATCCAAATCTCCTTCTCCTCGGCCTATCACCCACAATCAAATGGGGCTGTGGAAAGGGCTAATCAGGCCTTGGAGTAATTCCTGCAGTGCTACATCTCAGACCATCAGAATAATTGGTCGGACCTGCTACCTTGGGCAGAGTTTGCTCATAACAGTGCTGTCTCAGCTTCTCCCCGGCTCTCCCTCTTCATGTTGAATTATGGGTATCAACTCTCCATGATTCCAGATTCGTTCTCTCACCAAGGGATTCCGGCATTGGAGGATCATTCCCAGCTATTCTGTTCCACATGGCTGCAGGTCCACGAGTCACTGCGACGCTCGTAACAATCCCAGGAGCTTCAGGTTAATCATAAACACCTACCCTCACCCTCTTACCAGGTCGGGGAGAGGGTCTGGTTGTCCTCCAATAATCTCCACCTCCAAGTGCCTTCTCAGAAACTGGCTCCCCGGTTTGTGGGGCCTTTCTGTATCCTACGACGGGTGAACCCTGTGGCCTATGCCCTAGACCTCCCTCCAAATATGCTGATACATAATGTGTTCCATGTCTCGCTCCTGAAACCCCTGGTATGCAATCGTTTCACTATGGTCACTGCTCGACCCCATTCGGTGCCCGTTGACGGCCATGAGGAGTTAGAGGTCTGCTCCACAGTCGAACAGTTCAAAACTGCTGTCTGAGCTAATCCAGTGCTCTGCTATCCATTATTGCTTCCCTATGCTGGATCAGGCTGAATAGCTGACCTCTCAGTGTTTGCTCACCTGACTGCTATCAGCCAACATCCAACCTTCCCAGGGTATTTAAAGCAGATTGGCTCACTATCTGATTGCCTTTGTGTTTGCTTCTGGCTGCAAGAGTGTTCTACTGGGTTGCTGATTACCTGTGTATGACCTGGCTTCCTCTGACGTCCCTTCTGGCTCCTGGATTGTTCCCAGCTTCACTAATCTCCGTATTCCTGACCCCGGCTTAGCTGAGTACCTGTCTTGGTTCCTGACCCTGGCTTGTCTTTTGGTTTATGCTTCTGATCCTGATTTTGTTTTGTATACTTTTGTTATTTTAATAAAGGTGTTTTGAACTTCATATTTCTGGTTCCTGGTCTCAAACAGGGGGATTTCCAAGCTTGGATGACCCCCTGCAATTGCGGTGGAAGTAGTTGCAGAGTAGTCTTTAAAGGGATAGTAATACTTCATTTTAACTTTATTTTATTTTGTAGGCATTAAAAAACATGAAGAATAAGTCATATATCTCAAACCTTTATGGCTTAAGAGATATTCACAAGCAAAATTTCCCCTTTCCCGCCCCTTTTACCTAGTGTAAGCCATCTCTTCTCAGATGTGGCATGCAGTCCATAGACCAGACAGATAACAGCAGGGGACAATCTTCTTTCAATGAAAACAATGAAAGCCCTGACCCCCTTGATAAGCTTTTCAGGTTTTTCCCTTATCTTAATTGAAGATTGTCCCTCTCTGCAATCTACCTAGGCACCTCCCTTCTGATCTGGCTGAACAGTGTTACATCAGTAAAAGGGGCGGGAGGGGGATACTTTGTCATTGAATTACTCCTGAACTACAACTCTGACAGAATTGAAATAACACTCTCCAAAGTCCAAATACTATGATGATTAATTAGAGCTACTTTTATTATGAAACATTACTATCCCTTTAACTCTTGCATTCAAGGTGGCTCTACAACATGGCTGGAGATCCCTGGAAGAGAAGCGGGGGCCACAGCACATGAAGGGCATAAATGACCTGAGTATTCTCTAGGAAGCCCTGTTTGACATGAGGAGCAAAGCGCAATGGGGGTCACAGACACCCTAGTATCCTTAGTCTTAGGTCTAGCCCAGGGTCCCAATGGGTCTGGCATCCTAACAGGATATAAAGAGTCTGATAGTATGAAGAATAATCCAAATACTATGTCTAAGATTAACTTTTCCCCCCAGAATTAGCGAAAAGGTAATTAACTAGCAGGCGTAGGGTTAATCTGCTGAGGAGAGAGGAAGAGTCCATGCCCTGCATAGGGTACTCATGAAGGGAAAGCTAGAAAATGGCATCCGCTTAGTAGGCAATCAGAAATTAGCCGGCAAAACAGGTGCTCATGGGAAATGTAATTTCCTTTCAAGTACACTGAAAAACAGTGCCCGAAGCCCCCTGAGGCCCCAAGACACTCAGAATATAAACCGGATAACAGGACAGGGTTAGACAAGTAAAATGAGACTTCTCTGAACTCGTTACGTGGAGCGGTTGCAGAGATATGTACCAATAAGTAAAAGTCCCATAGAGGTGAATGAAGCATTGCGTCTATGCAGTAAAGCGCTCCTTAAAGGCGCAGAACTTAAAATAACAGAATTGTAAAAAAGTGAGTCCAAAGTCTGGAAACACATAGAAATCATTGTAGTAAGGCAAAATAACACTAAGCCCAAAGGGAAAAGTATAAGAGACCCATAAACGTGCTAAATTTGGCAAATGAAGGGTTAAATTACCAAAGAAACCCAAGTGCTCCAGAAACCCAGCGGACAGACATGTAAACCCAATGAGTGCAGGAGTGTATAGGAACTCCAAAAGGAGACCCCTGTGCGGAGAGAAAGCGTGGGACAAGAGGACCTCAGCACTCAAAGTGTTCCTCACCTTTTTTGCAGGTCTTTTGCCTTCAGACTACCATTGTTAAAGAAGAAGCCTCAGTGGGCTTCTCCTAGGGAAAAAAACATGTCACACAAGATTTTCCCCTCAGGGCTGGAAGGTGCACAAACAGTGCCTGGTTAACTGAGCACTCCGCCATTGAGATGTCAGTAATGGTAATCCATCTAATGGGAGATTTCTGCACCCCATATATGACAGAAAATACTAAAGATAACTAAAAACTAAGCATAACTTTTCTCTTGCCTTTCCTGTTCAAGGAACAGATCCAACTGGTTGGGGATTGGCTGGTGACCAGCTAAGAAGTGAATGAAGGCTCCACCATGCACTTCTTTTCAAGAATTGTTCCTGCCTACTTAAAGGGGCGGTCGCCTTCCCCAGAGTTACCTGTATGCTGTATTGGACAACAGAGAAATTAAGTTATTAATTTATGAAATTCTTTTTGTGATATTTGCCTGTATCATCTACAAAGCCACAATAAACACATTTAAATAAAAAATGCTTATTCCACAACTGTGGGCACCAGCTCTGACCTTGCTTTTGGTTGAGCATGCTCTTGAAGACCATATATCACTGATTAAAGTTATGAAGCCTATGGAGGAAATGCTGGTTGTGTGGTATGACGCATTTGAATGGTATGAGTTTGGATGTGTATGATGGTTTTAAAGCAGAACTTTCATTAAAATTAAATTTCCCCCCAAATCCTTATTAACATAGCGATATGCATATACATACTTTTATTATGCTGAATAAGTCCAGCATTATTGAGAAATACAACTAGTTTGGCAGGCATCAGCGGACCGTTCCTTGGCACCTTAAGGTACCGGAAAAGCTGACCACGCAGGTGCATGGAGCGGCTACAGCAAGATCCCTGCCAGTGATACTTGCCGAACAAGTTGTAATTCTCAATAATGCAGGACGTATTCAGCATAATAAAAGTATGTATATGTCTAAATCTAAATTAATAAGGGTTTGGGGGGCAATTCAATTTTGATGAAAGTTCCACTTTAAGGTAGATGTAGGTGGTGATTAAGAAATATATTGCATACATGTTCCATATGTGGAGTGTTTGTTATGAGTATGTGAATCTCTCTCTATATTTATATAACTAGAAGTAAAGTTTATTTTGTCAAACCAATCGTGGCTTGATGTCCTAAGGAAATACAGGCATGGATCCCTTGCTCACGGGTCCTTAGAGAGAATAGCTGCACTTAACTGGCAAGGCCCAAGAAGACCAAAACTTAAGTCAGGGGTTTGCTGCTTCTCTAATAAATAAAGAAACTACCTGGAACTTTCTGGCTGGACTGTCATGTGGTCAGGATAAGTATGATATGCTTCTGGATATTTATTTCCTGTGCATGGCACTTGTGAGCTAAAAGAGACTGCACCGTGGTTAGGATAACTTCCTATAGCTATATATCCTGACATTACTAGTCAGAAGATTAAAAGCAACTAGTCCACCCAATGTTAGGCTATTCCAACCCTGTATTATATATATATATATATATATATATATACATACATACACTAGTGTAAAAGTCCGTGTGCACAAGCCGTGGAGCAGTGAGGTAACAGCAGTATGCAGAGCAGGACCAGCCTCTTAACATCACCCAGACCTGCTCTGCGTGCTGCTGTTACCTCACTACTCCATGTGATTGCGCCGCCTCACTCATGCAATGCAATCATGCGCGGTAGAGACTGGTTGAACGCAGGCAATCTTTACTGCGCATGACTGCATCGTGACAAACTTTCTGGCCTTTATATTATATAGGATATATATCTATATATGTGTTTCTGGTTCACTGTTGGCCGTTATTAGAGTTAGCCCCCACTGCATCCAACTGGCATGGGCTAAGCCCCCTTACCCACTTCTGTCAAAAACACTGCAACAAGTTTCAAGGGGGAGGTGATTTTGACAGGAGGACTTGCCATGGTTCCATGATCCCAACCTTCCCCTCCATTTAAGGATCAGAGATGTTGACAGAAGTGGGCAAGGGGTGAAGCCTCCATGCCCAGTCCTAGAAAAATCACTGCAGTGAGTTTCACCACAGCATTCCAATGCACTACACTGAATTTCAACAGGGGCCATTCCTGTCAAAATGCAGAAACAGAGTTTCACAGAGCATTAGATGTCTCAGCATCCAAAGAGCAAGGCCTTTTGCTCCTCCCTCCTATTCACTGCATCCTCTCAGCCCTCCTTACCTCACATTCATCCACCTTCTCAGCAAAACTTCCCTCCTATTCACTGCATCTCTCAGCCATATGTCCCTCTCATTCACATACACTATGAGTCCTCCTTCCCTCCTGTTCACCCTCAATCCCTCCCCTTCACCTAATCTTATTGACCTTCAATTATTCCCATTCATCTGATCCTGTTAGCCTTTAATCCCTCCCCTGCTCTTTATCATGTTTGTCCTCAATTCCTCCTATTTCCCTTATTCTGTACTCCCTCAATTCCTCCCCTTTGTCTCATCTACTACTAAGGCAACACAGTACATTTTTTGCTATTACATTAGATAGATAGATAGATAGATAGATAGATAGATAGATAGATAGATAGATAGATAGATAGATAGATCACTTGTGAGGTGGATACCACTTGATGTTTTCAGATGTATATTGGTTGTAGAACCATTGTTTTTATAGTTTTATAGGATTTCTGTATGAGAAAAATATTTTCATGTAATATATCAAAGCTCTTCAGGGCATAGACCGTACTAGTTCTTGTCTTATAACTGTTATTGTCTTTATTGCAAAATGCATTGCAGTAGTTTTAATCAAGAGATTTATCCTTTTTAATTGCATTAATAGCTCAATTTTTGTGCTATTTTAAGTTATGTATGCTGCATTTTTTTATATTAACCGTCATTGAACACATCCTGAGCCATTATTATCACCATTATTTCAATATATGAGACTTCATTCGTGGATAACATCCTAATCATCTATCAAAGAATTCTGAAAGGTCATGAGGGGAGATGGGCTTGTATTCTCTGCCTGTGCTGTTGTCAGGTTAATCATCAACTAATCATTGTGTTTGTGAGCAGATTTCATTTGATCATTTATTGTGTCATTTGCAACAGTGTTGCAGTATTGGGCACACTTTCTTTCTTTGTTTTTTGCATAGTTATCCCACTTGGGGTAAGCAAGTTCACAAGGAGAAGCCTTTCTACATATATTCCACGCACACTGCAACTGGGGCAGTTTACTATCCCAGACAGGGTGTTTTGCTGGTAGCTACAAAAGGGTTTTATTTGGTGGTGGTATTTCAATGTTATGTTATCTGCAATAGGGGCACCTTTGTCTTCTCCCCTGTTTTCGTCTTCATTATTTCAGGAGTTACTGTTCATAACAGTGAGTGGACTTCCTCCCAAGAGTCGTTGCTCGTTATAGGGAGCCTCCTTGCTTTCAGGAGTGGACTCCTTTCAGGTGTCCCAGCTGATAATAGTGAATGGATTTACTATCAGAACTCACTATTCATAACAGTGAGTGGATTCTTTTCGGGTGCCTCAGCTTATAATAGTGAATGGACTTCCTCTCCAGAGTCACTGGATAACAACAGATATAATGGTATAATTTAGTACAAAAAGCTTAAAACAGTTGATTTGGAGAAAAGTATAAAACATTATGTTAAAAAAAGGAGGAGTAATTGCAGAGCAAACCAACTGCAACACCGGATAGAAAAGAATAGTCACAAAATTCCCATGGATTCAAATGGGGGTTTACATCTCTTAAACGCTAGCAGCCTTCAAAGCATTACTATGCAAAGTGTTGGATACCTCTCTAGCATTTAAGGAGTTAAAAGTCTTGTTTAAGTCTTTGGGAATTTGTTTTATTTCACCCCTATATTGCTCTTGATTTACCCCAAAATTACTTTTCTTTGCTCTTGACATTAACTCTTTGAGTGCCAGAGGGGTACACATACCCCTCTGGCACTCAAAGGGTAAAGGACCATGATCTGTTTGAAATGAATCTGGATCTAAAAGAGGAACCATGCAGGGAACTACTCATTAAATTAGGTTTATAATACGGGCCACAATGCAAGCACTGATTTTTTCTTTTACATGTGTAATAAAAGAGTTCCCCACTTTACAGGAAGTCATATTTTATACCAAATTACATATTAACTGTTTGACTGATAAATACATCCGGGTTGGATTAATAACATCAAAGTATACAAAAAGAATAAATATTTTTGTATGTCGGTTTTCTTCTTGATGTGTGGAATAGCAATTTATAGTTTTTATAAGCAGAGTTACAAAGACTTGTAGGGAGATGTGAGGAGCAATTAGCATACCATATGTCCTTATTCTAGAGGACTTTCCCTTTTTGAGGAGGCGTAAAGGGTCAGAATGGAGTCAGGACAAGTACATTTTAGGCGAAAGGATAGTTCATGTTGCCAACATTACTTTAGCAGCTTTACTTTTCCAATGTCACTGTTTTTTTCTTCACACAGGGTGATGGTACAGATTATTTTGGTGTGCATAGGATATCTGCATGGAGCCCATTGCAATCAGCTTTTTCACAAACTGTAATAGCAACAGCTCCCCCTGGCTGCAAAACACTTTGACCTCAAGCTATCAGATAAAAATCCAAGTTGTCTTTTTAATAAGTTTTGAAAGAAACATCTCCAATCATTGGAAGTACGCTTATTCTACTGTCTAGGAAAAGCTCTAAATCATATTTTTTGTTCACAATCAGGGTATACTGCCCCTTTAAGAGTCTCTCACACAGGAATTTGAAAGAATTCTATAAATCTCCTATATTTCCTTGTAGGAGAAAGCAGGGAAACTTTATTTTTCCTCTCTCGATTACAGGCTCTGTAGATACTTCCCAGTGCAAGTGCTGTGACCATGCGAGGGTGACTTGTCAGTCACACCCTCACACACTGAGCATTTTGCTGCCTACCTGAATTTAGTGCCAACTCTGCTCCCCAGCTGTAAAGCTGATAGCAGGACAATCGAGTCGGCGGACTTGAAGCGACTCTTCAGCAGAGCTGAGATACCGAAATCTAAAAAGAAATACTTCATTGGTACGGTCTACAAAGTGTGCCTGATGTGCAAGCACACTTTGTAGACCATTCCAATGACATAGTTCTTTTTAGATTTCGGTATCATGGCTCTGATGAAGAGCCGTCTGACGGTCCCCGGACCAGGATCTCCTGCTGTCAGCTAGACGCTGGTGTCAGGGAAAGGGGTGGGAGAGGAGAACTTTAAAATGTTCTATCAAACCATAAAGATAGTATTTTCAAATAAGACTACACAATATTTTAAGTCCATCTTAATTACTGATACTTTCCCTTTCATACCAAAGTCAAAATCCTCATCACATTATTGAATAATAAATAAATCCTAAATTTTCCAGAGGTGCACCTATACATTATTGATGAGTCTATAATTTTTCAAAATACCTAACAATATCTGAATTAGCTTCAAGTAAAATGCCATTTTTCTTAATATACTAAACTTAAAAATGGGTACATATAATTATTTTATTTTCTAAAATGTGAATAACAAATGCTCTATACACATACTGGCGTGAAAAAAAATGGTATGGTAGTACACTCAAAAAGCTACTATTGAATTAAACTGTCTTACCACCAGACAGCGAGAAAAATCCATCAAAATGCATATTCATACCTGGGAACTTGCTGATTTGGAGCCTCCAAAGAGGGCTCATGTGCTGACGACGAGAGGATGTCAGTGATGTGATTTGCTTCCAAAAGGGTGTGTGGGGCTTGAAAATATTGGAGCCATAAAGTGGGCAGGAAGTTGGAAGAACCAGTTTGTGGGAAGTGGGAGGAACAGGGTGGGAAGGAGAAGAAACTCACCAATCCCGGAAGATCAGCCTCTGACCCCAGAGACATGGTAATTAAGTCTGAAAATAGGAGTCTCCAGGGCAGATATGGAGCGTTCCCAGGTATGTGCTTATTTCTAAGCACCAAGGCTCATATGTATAAAAGCAAACTGGACTTATTCTGGAGTAAAGCAACTGCACCATAGGGGACAAATAAAAATTCCTAAATTCCCATACATATAAATAGAGCTATTTAATCCCTTGATTCCTAGAGAGGTCTACAATGTATTGCTCTGAAGTTAAAAGCCCAATTTAATTTAACAGCAATTTCTATTTGCTCCCTATGGTGCAGCTGGTTTACTCCAGAATAACTTCAGTTCGCTTTTGTACATATGGGGCTTTGGGCCTTATTCATCTAGCTAAAGAGGTATAATTCTAGAGAAAGCCAATTGCACCATAGGGAGAAATTTAAACTACTTTATGTACTCAGTATGTCTCCCTTAAAGGGGAATGTTCACTTCATAACATGTTATTACCATAGGTTTAGTTAATAAAGTAGTATTAGGAAAGCTGTTTTTTTTTCCTAAATGTACATACTTTTAAAGATATTGCATCTTCAAGCTGTGCACTTTCGCATAATGTAGCACCCTGAATCTTCAGCACAGCTCTTCTTCTCCTCCTACCTCCCTCCCAGCTGCCCCAGGGAGCGTGTTCATGCTTCCCTTTAGTGTGGTGTGAATGGATTTAATTGTTACATCAAGCTCCGGTTAGCATTATACTGGAATCAAATCAAATGCATCATAGGGGGAAGGAGACAACACCTTTCCAAATTACCACCAATTTAAATGGGGGTTTTAACCACTTGACTGCTAGAGGTCTCCAATGCAACACTGTGGAGAACTGTCTAAGATTCAAGGAGTTAAAAGGACCATTTAAATCAATGGGCATTTCACCCCAGTTGTCCAGTTTTTTGCCCCCACACTGCATCTCTTTAAGAACTTAAACATAGCTTTTATATAATTTAGTATCTTATCATTATGTAATAAACCTGAAGTCTCTGAAAAAAGTACATCTGATAGTATTCTTGAAACAGGACTGAAAATAGTTCTTCAAAGCCTTAGTCTATGTTTCATTATCCAATAAGTTAGGGCTGTTTATAACTATGACACTGGCCTGGAATGCAGCCAACATGCATAGTCTTGTGCCTAAGGAGACTGTGTGCAGCTGCAGCCTTGTAATTTAAAACCCTGAAGTTTCCTGAAGGACCAGTACTACTTGGATGCACCATGAGAATAAGACACAGTTGCTCGTTCCAAGGATTTCCCTATTTTCTGCATGAAAAAGAAGGGCAAAGGACCAACCTGAGTGCAGCCGGACAAATCTAAGTAGATGAGCTTGCGACATCCTTTTCCTGAACCCAGGTATTGTAACCCTTTGTCTGTAAACTTTCTGCTGTAAGCTAAGCTCAGATACTGCAGATTGTGAAGGCACCTATAGACAAAAATACATAAAATAAGAATTACAGCTGATAGGGAACAAAATGATTCAAAAGTATCCATGATTAGCAATGCTGTATCAGTGCAGGGGAGCAATGATATTTAGTGTAGTATGCACACTCTATTCATATATCACCAATGTTGAATGCCAGGGTTGGGCAACCTGAGGCCCTCCAGCTGTTCAGGAATACAATTCCCATCAATGGCTAGTCAGTGATGGTGAGAATTATAGTCCACAACAGCTGGACAGCCAAAGGTGCTCATCCCTGTTATATGAAGTGCAATACAACTGAGAAACACCCTTACCTTTTAAACAGGCTTGGGGTTTACTGACCAGATGCAAAACGGGTGTACAGTCTCGTGCTTTATTCACAACGAGGAACTGGTACAATTCTGAAGTAAACTAATTGCATTGTGAAGCAATGGGATGGAGACCTCTCTAGCATTCAAGGGGTTAAAAGCCCCATTTAAATCAAAGGGAATTTGTGGAATTTCTCCCCTCTGATGCATCTGATTTGATCCAGAATATCTCTAATAATACTTTGTGCGTATGTTTTTCTATCTTATTTTATTAAAAACCTTATTGTTACATTATAACTTATTTTCACTTTAACCTTTTGAGCTCTAGAGGGGTAGCCATTGCATCGCTTTGCAATGCATTGGATACCCCCCTGGCACTCAGAGGGTTAAATCCTCAAATTTGTGGTAGAGCATCCAGCTGTAGGGGACTGCTGCACTTTTTTATACAATGCAACATTCTCAAAGACATTACAATATTGTATACTAGTGTAAAAGCCCGTGTACACGGGCCAAGATCCGGGTGATGTTAACCCTTTGAGTGCCAGAGGGGTACGCAATGCATTACTTTGCAATGCGTTGCGTACCCCTCTGGTGCTCAAAGGGTTAAGGGGCTGGTCCTGCTCTGCGTCCTGCTGCTGACACAGTCATGCACTGTAGAGACTGCCCGAAAGCACAGAATGCACCCAGCACAGAACTCCCAGCATTCTGTGCATTCGGGCAGTCTCTACTGTGCTTCTGACAAACATCCTAGCGAATTATTATATATAGGATACCCCATTTTATGAGGCGCTGAGTGTGGTCTGTATGCCTAATTGGTTGCACACTAGTTAATAATAGACACATGAATAGCATGTCTGCCAACTAGCCCTCCTTTCCAGGGACATTACCTGGTCCTGGCTCCCTGTCCCTAGATCGTGCTGTCACAGTTTTTGTCCCTGGTTTAAAATTTGAACTTCAAACCCATATACTACTTTCTTGCAATTAATAGGCTATGAGATTCCTCACATGTTAATATTGTATATTTATATGATTTCATGTAATATTTGGGTAAGGGAAAAATGTATGTTGCAAAGTATTATGGACCACTAGTGTCTAGTGTGTATTGTGACTGCCCAGGGGAGAGTGTCAATGGAATTTTTTTTTTATTGTTGGCAAGTGTGTAATAGGAGTAGAGGACACCTGATTAGCTGCATGCTATGCGACCAACTGAGGCATAAATTGTTTGCCATTCAGCCACACAGTATGCCCCAAATTAGGCCTCATTAAGTGTACAGCATAAGTCTGAGCAGTGGCCGAAAACAGGGTTTGTTTCTTCCTCATTTCTGCTCCATGCACAATTGTGAAAAGAAAAGATAAGAAAAAGACAAAGATACAATAAAACTGGATATATCTATACTTTTCTGAGGCTCTTTTTTGTGTCACCTATTAAATATATGTTAACAGCTCATTAATCAACATTAATTTAGTTGGTTATGCAAAATATTAACGGTCCATTAAATGATGCTGAATGCTAACTAACAAGATTAATAAAAAAGGCTCATTAACTAGCTAAAGTAGTGTTTCTCAACTGGTGGCTTGCGACCCAAAGGTGGGTCGCCACAGAATGACAATCTCGCATTGTATATCAGCCGCTTCTTTAAAGAGCGTGATCAGGAAGTACTGAACTCCCTTGGATGCTTCTCTCTTTGTCTCTCTCTTGTCTCTCTTTTGAGTACAGACCCCCTGGGAATTCAGACTGACCAAACATCCGTTCTCATTAATACATTGCCTAATTCCCTTGCATTTTTACAAACATTATAATCAGAGGTATTACAAATTAGTGCTTTCTCCTGTTGCGATTACTACGTTTGCTCCACTACATATTCACAAGCTTCTGCGGTGATGAAACTAATTAAATATGAATAAAACACTTTAACATCATGCCTTAATTAGCATAATCTATCAATTTAATAACTCAAAACGAGGTTTATAAATGGAAAGCAAAAAACACAACATATGGATGATTTTCAAAACTCCTTCAAAATCACCAAAAATAGTTTTTAGATGATAGTGTCTCTTTAAGTGGGTGATATACTAAAAAGAACTAGAGAAATTCTGGAGCAAATTCCTCACATTCCCACTGATTTAAATGATTTTATTTAGCCCTTTCAGTGCTAGAGGGGTCGCCAATGTTTTGGGAAGCAAAGACCGCTAGCATTCAAGGGGTAAAATGATATATTTAAATGCGAGGCAATGTTTATTTGTCTCATATAATGTAAATGGTTTGCTCCAGAATTCCTCCAGTTCTTCATAGTGCAGTTCTAAGAATCCAAACGTTTTTCTCGTTAGCTCCTTCTGTGCCAGGGGAGCCAGTACTCGTCTATGCCAACACCGACCACACTTTCCCACACAGCCATGCCAATACACCTCAGCTCACAAATTTTTCACTTAGATTATACAAAACATGCTCAGTTTCGAAAGAAACATCATTAAACGCTCATATGTGTAGCAAGCCACTAGAGAGTCATTTTATATGAACTACCTTAATTGTGGAGTTTCTGAACATAACTCACCTCATCATGAAAAAGCTATTCTGTGCAAGCTTTTTGCAACTGGAAAAATACTCAGCATCTTGTGGGTACTTACGGATGTACATAATATTCCTTACTGAAAGTATGTTTTATCTTTTTAAAGGATTGTTTTTATTATTAAATAAACATATACTGAGCAAAACAAGGGTACGTCCACTGCAGGGAGATGATTAATTCTAACGTTCAAACTGTCTTAAAGTGGTGACACTGTTACTATTATTCTGTGGAGAACTGTGGCCTGAGGTTCACCTCTCCCACAGAATGGAGTACTTAATCTGTATGGACCCCAGGTGGTACCGCTGCTAAAAATTTAATATAAAGCACAATTTAAACTTCAATAACACTGCAATAAAGCATTTTCTTAAAATGATTACCCTTGTTGTACTCAGCAAGAAAATCCACACATTTTATTTTCATAATAAAATTTTACTACTCCTTTTTTTTTTAGTCAAACACTGAAACATTAATAGTGTAAAATATCAAGACAAGTGGGGGCGTGGCCTGGTAGCCATACTGGATGGTTGCACTTTATTGCTGCTCTGTACCTTCACCTACTAATCTGCTGCCATCCAGCTTTATTCTTTGACTTTGTGCCTCTCTGTTCTGCAAATATATCTCCCCTGCATCTTGTGCTTTCTGGAGATACCTCTGGAAGGGTATTTACATCTTTGGTGGCCACTCCGGCCTGGCAGGGGCCTAGGCTGCAAGGTCACGGCCTCGGGTGCCGGTTCCACCTGCCGCTGCGGCGTGCCTGTGACCCTCTGTGATCCTCTTGACGAAGTTCCATGCCACGGAGGTTGCGGTCAGGAGACCCTCCCTATTTATATTGCTGTGGCGGTGCAGCTTGGTGCTGGGGGACGCCTGGATGAGGCTGGGTCTGGTGGTGCTGCCTGGGCCTTGATTGAGTCGCCTCTCCTTTTCATCCTGTTGTGTCTGGACCCACATCTCAGGGGTACTGCTGCATCGCTGCCTAAGTGGTTGGACATCCCTGCATCACCGACTGCCGACCTGTAGATCTTGCTGGGCCCCTTCCACACTCGGCTTCTGACATTGGTGCACAATCGACAGACGTGTGAGTTGCCTCTATCAGTGTCTTGATCTGTCTTGGCTGGTGGGACACTGGTTGCTGTCACTCTACCAGCTCTCTTTTGGGTGTCCTGCTGCCTCACTATAGCCTGCCACCCTACTCTCTGCTGCAGGGATCCTACCCTGCCTACCAGCTAAGGCCCGCCCCTCCGCCTCCCCCTACTTCTTTTTAGATCTCCATCCGTTTATTGTTTTTTCTCCCAGTACCCTGTTCCCTCCCATAGGCTCTTCTTCTGTCTGCCACATATTACCTCTGAGATTCCTCCTGTCAGGGGCTCTGTACCAACTCATGGGGGATGGCTACATACTCCTGCATCTATTTGCCTCTATAAGCACTATGCTAGCCCCCCGCAATGAATCTGGATACTGCCCATACTAGTCTTGAGGACACACCAGTCGTTACCCATCTCTACCTGCTATATTGCCCCTCTGTGAACAAGGATACTCAGGCCTTTGCTTATTAGAACCTTGCTGGGTGAGGTGCTTATCAACTACACTCTACTGCTAACTACTGTCGGCTGAGCTGTATTAACCTCCACTGTTGCCTGCTCCCCCCTGCAGCTATCAACTACTCTGTCTGCTGCCACTACCAGGACTGTTAACCTCATCATTGACCACTTCACCCTCTGAAGCCTCTCCTGTGTTTATATGCATGATTCTGACCTGTGCCTGAGTCTATGCTTCGTTCCATATTGTTTCATAGAGATCGGCTGCATGCTCCTACACCTATTCATCCCCATGTTTATTTTCCCTTATTTGTACCCCACATCTGCCCCGTATATTATTATGGCCCTGTAAGGATTTCTTCTAATTCAACACCATTTTTGTACTTGCTATTATTACACATGCTTAGTTGCTTGTGACACTACTACTGTCCTTGAATCATCGCCCTGTTTGTTATTTTCCATTTTTTGTGTCCTCCTACCTTTCCCATATATTTTTTGGTACTTCAGCAGTGCCTGCTTACAAGATGGCCTTCTCTGGCTTTCGGCCTCTTGTCTTTGCAGAGGTGACCTGCGGGGCATCCATTACCATGTAAACTGTCCTTGTATCTTGTGGACTTCCCAGTCCCTTGTTTGTGGTATGTAGACATGTAATACTTCTGCTCTGTGCCCTCCCAGCCTCCTTCTCCAACTGTGAAATTCATCTTTGTTTCCTCAGATACTTTGCTCAAGTATTTTGCTTTATTGCTGCTATCATGGAGTATTTAGTACAGTCTGTGGATCAAACTAAAACCCCGCGCCCTCAGCGTGGAGAAAAGAAGCAAGACAAAAATAAACATGCTCAGGTCTCCCTTGCTGAAGAACACGCTATGGACTCCTCCGCTGTGGCTACAACTGTTGTGCAGTCCACGATTGCTGAAGACACTGCCAAAGCAGTCCTTGCATTGCTTACGCCAGTTCTGGATACTAAGCTGGATGCACTCCAGTCTTCTATTCGCTCTATCTTGGGTGAAATTAAAACTCATGGCGAACAGATCACAGGTTTTACACAGCGAGCGCATGACTGCGAGACGCTTGTGGATGACCTCCGTGTTACTATTCACAGCTTGGAGGCCAAGGCTAATGGTCTTACAGATAAAATTCATGGTCTCGAAAACCGCAGTCGTCGGAACAATCTTCGCATCATTGGTCTGTCTGAGACACTTTGAGCCAAGGATTTAACACATTTATTGAGCACAGAGTTGCCGATACTTCTGAAAGTGGAAGATTACAGTACTCCATTTGTCATCGAAAGAGCTCATCGGCTAGGTCAGTCTACCCCGTTGGAGGGAGGTCGTCCTAAGCCAGTCATCGTCATCTTTAAAGTCAGCTGGCTCAAGGGAATAGTGGATAGAGGATCGAAAAGAGGCCTCTACAACCCACACAAAACAAAACTGAGGTCCCAATGAGGAGTAGGATCCTTAAAGGGTTAGTAATGTCCAAAAAAAGTTTTTTGCATCTAGAAGAGCTTAAAAATCTGAGCTACATGCAAAAAAAGTATCTTTCAAACTGATACATGCATCTAAAGCTCAGTGTCTCCTACTGACAGCTGTAAAGCTGTCAGCAGGAGATCCATGTCGGTCCACACGGAGGCTCTGCAGCAGAGCCGCAATCGTGTTAGTTACAACTAATTCCTTCATTGGAATTGTCTAAAACGTGTTGCTGCAAACCAGGCACACATTTTAGACCATTCCAATGAAGGGATTTGTTGTAACTAACGAGATTGTGGCTCTGCTGCAGAGGCACACGTTTTAGACCATTCCAATGAAGGGATTCATTGTAACTAACGTGATTGTGGCTCTGCTGCAGAGCCTCCATGTCAACCGACATGGATCTCCTGCTGACAGCTTTACAGCAGTTAGTAGGAGACACCGAACTTTAAATGCCGCTATGGTTTGAGAGATACGTTTTTTGCATTTAGCTCAGCTTTTTAAGCTCTTCTAAATGCAAAAAAATCTTTTTTTGGACATTACTAACCCTTTAAAGACAGGGGAACGTGAGCCAACCCCTGACCCCTGAAGAAAGACCTTAATGTCTGGGATAAACGTAATTCTTCTTTGAAAAAACAGAGAGGGAAGAAATCTGAACCTTAAGGGAGCACAAATTGAGTCCCTTGTTAACTCCCTCCTGGAGAAAGGACAATGCCAAGGGTGGTCAAAGACCTGAGAAAACAAATTCTTGTCTGCACACCATTTATGAAAAATGGACCAGACCCTATGGTTTGTCTTGGAAGAAACTGGCTTCCGAGCTTGAATCACGGTGGAAATTACCTCAGTGGAAAAACCTTTCTGCATAAGGATAGTGGCTTCAAGAGCCATGCCGTCAAAGCCAGCCTCTCCAAATCTTTGTACCAGAGATGACCCTGGAGCAACAGAACCGATCTGGGAGGTAGCTGAAGTGGATCCCGAATGGACACGGACCAGGTCCATAAACCAAGCACTCTTGGGCCAGTATGGGGCAATCAGAATGACCATCGCCCTGTCCATCCTGATCATCCAGATCACCCTGGGGATCAGAGGAATAGGCATAAAACACATAGGAGAGATGAAAGCTTCAAGTTACAAAGGCTAGATAATCCCCTGTCCAGGAACAGAACGTTGGAACATTTCTATTCTTCCTGGTCCCCATGAGGTCTATCACTGAGACTCCCGGGACAGGTACCCCAGCCCTCCACCTTCTATAAGGTAGAAGACCTATGGATGTAGCTCCAAATTTCCTGGACCTATGTCTTGGCAACTTAGAATGTCCGCCAGAATGTTTTCTACCCCTGGAATATGAATGGCCGAGATGGCCAGAACATGCTCTTCTGCCCAGCTAAGGAGATCCTTCACTTCCCTCTAAGCGACTTCGATGTGAGTTCCCCCTTGGTGATTGATGTACACCACCGCTGTAGTGTTCTCCGACTGCACTTTCACAAGAACTCTAGACCAATGAAGAAGAGCCAGACGGATCACCATGAGTTCCAGAATGTTGATAGGTAACAGTCATCCTGTGTCCATCTTGGGTACCCAGATGTCCCAGAACAGCCTCTCAGGCTAGCGTCTGTTGTGACCACAGCCAATTCTGGAATCGCAAACCGTCTCCCTCAATCCAAATTTGGTTGATGGAGCCAACAATGGAAAGCCTCCCTGGCCTACCGAGACAGACCTGGTAAAGAGGATGCTCTGGATTACTGACCAAGACCTGAGAATGTCCCTCTGGGGTTCCCTCCTGTGGAACTGAGTGTAAGGGACCACCTCCACTGCAGAAATCAGATGGCACAGAACCCATACGTATTCCTTGATCGTGGAGAGCAAGGAGATTCAACCTCTGTGTAGGATAAGCAAGAAATAAGTAAGACAGCCAGCAGAAACTTGCCAGCAGATCAGAAGAAAGCCAGTGAAATGGGCATTCTGGGTAACGTAGTTTCCTCTATTGCTTGTTACCTAGCAATGCCTACAACTCTGTTTTTGGATTGGACAGCCCTCCAGACACTCAGAAAGTGGACCAAATGATAGGACATGAGGAGACAAGACTATAGAGCCCTCTCTGACCATAGAAGTCAATGGAGCAAAAATGGTCACCGCGTTAAAAGAGGATTTTAGTCTTACCTGTTAAATCCTTTTCTCTTAGTCCATATGACATACATGTACCATGGGGGAGGTAACAACTCCTCCCAGTAGGCTGGAAAATTTCTAGTAAAAAAAGTTATGAGTGGAGCCTCCCCTTTTCCTTATCAGTCTATCCCACCAGCCCCTCCCCAGTTAGATTTGAGACAGGACTACCAAATAAGAGAGCAAGAAAGAAGAAGGGAAAACTCCTGTGAGTAAGAGACCCAAGAGAACTCCCACATACAGCTAATTGAGACCAAGCAAGGTTATTTTCACTGGGTGGGAGACCTGTATGTTATGTGGACTAAAAGAAAAGGATTTAACAGGAAAGACTAAAATCTTCTTTTCTCTGTCATCCAATATGACATACAAGTGCTATGGGGATATACCAACATTAAGCCCCCAGGGTGTCAACCAGGCTCTAACAGTTAAAGAATGGTAAGACACAGGAAGGAACAGGCCTTAAACAGGCAGAACCACCTGCAGGACCTTCCTACTGAAACTGGCTTCAGCCGAAGCCAAACAACATCCAACTGATTAATGTGAAACTCAGAGACCACCTTAGGAAGGAATTCCTGGCACATACGAAGAACAGTCTTATCCTTGTGAAATACCAGGAAAGGCGGTTTACAGGAAAAAGCCTTCAATTAGGCGACTCTGTGGACAGAGACCACAGCTAGAAGAAAGGCCATCTTCCACCTCAGAAGGTGCAGAGAAATGGTAGCCAATGACTCAAAGGGAGGCCGCTGCAAGACCCCCAACACCAGATTAAGGTCCCACTGGGGAATGGGAGCCTTATAGGCAGGGAAGGCATGAGCGACAACCTGAAAGAAGACCTTGATATCTGGCAAGATGGCAATGGTCTCTGGAAAAAGACAGAGAGAGCCAAAGTCTAAACATTCAAGGAGCAATGACAGGACCACCGGGAGATTGAACTCCTATAAAGACAGATCCCTGTCTGTACACCAAGACTGGAAAATGGACCAAACCCTATGGTAGGCCTTGGAAGAAACCGGTTTCCTAGCCTGGATCATAGTGGAGATCACCTCAGAAGAGAAACATTTCCTCCTTAGGATGGAGGCTTCAACAGCCATGGCATCAAAGCCATTCGCTCCACGTCCTTCTTCCATTGGTACCCCTGCAGGGTAACTAGTTCTGGGAACTACGCCCTTCTGGTCCAATGGGGGCAATCATGATGACCTCTGGACCGTCCATCCAAATCTTCCACAGCACCCTGGGGATGAGAGGAATTGGAGGGAAGATGTAAGACAGATAAAAGCTCAATGGAATCACCAGAGCATAAACAGCAAAGGCCAGGGGATCTCCAACAGGAACAAAATATTTGGACCTTCCTGTTGTCCCTGGTGGCCATCAGGTCTATCTGAGGAAGACCCCACCTCTGCACCAACAGGTCAAAAACGTCTGGATGGAGCTTCCACTCTCTGGGGTCCACCTGTTGGCAGCTGAGAAAGTCCGCCAGGACATTGTCTACCCCTGGAATGAGCATAGTGGAAATGGCCGGAACATGATGTTCTGCCCAGGCCAAGATAAACTTGACCTCTGACCAAGCAGGAGAGCTTCTTGTGCTTCCTTGCTTCTTGATGTATGCCACAGTTGAAGGGACCAGTATGCTAGAGCATGCTGAATCACCCTGAGTTCCAGAACACTGATGGACTGGAGACAAAAACGCCAAAATGACCAAGGAGAAAAAAGAAAGGGTGCCCAATAGCGTAAGTACAATCAGTGTACAAAACAAATGATGTACTGTATATTAAAGCTGACTCCCAAGCTTGTCAAGAAATCTTATCGTCTCCACTCGATAACAATTGTCCACACTCCTAGATGTCAAATCAATCTCCTGAATGTACTAATTCTTGATCAGCAGACTCTTCTCTTATAAATAAAAAAATGTAAAGCTCCCAAAAAATAATAAAAAATTAAATAAAACAAGACGCAAAAAACACATGAAGTAAGCCTCCTCCAAAGTAAAAAAAAACAATATTACTATTTATTGTGTACAATACACAAAGTATAAAAACAATTGAAAAATCATTAAAAACAGCTGTCTAATGAGTTTCACAGGTCGCCACCCGCTTTCTCAAAGCCTGTATATGTACATTTTATATATCATTTGTTTTGTATACTGTTTGATTGTACTTACACTATTGGGCTCTCCCTCTTTTTTCTCCTTGGTCGTTTTGGAGTTTTTGTCTTGAGATATCCGTTCTAAGAGGACGTGCGGAGGAGGAGCTGCCCTGTACCCTCATCTGGGTCAGGTACCATTTGCCCAGACAAGCACAGTTGCTGTCCATCATATAAGTGACTGATAGACACTTATTTTGTGAGTACCCACATGTGGGGTGATATATGGTGGAGGAGCAAATTACCTTAGACGTTATTGCACCTTTGTGCTCTCTGTTTTGTATTGATGGACTGGAGGGACTCCTCCAAAGTCCATCTGCCCTGAACTTCTCGGTGACCCAGGACAGCTCCCCAGCCCCGTAAGCTGGAGTCCGTCATCACAAAGATCCAATCCTGGATCACAAAGGGTTTCCCCTTCTCCCGGTTGGACCTGTCCAGCCACCACACCAGATCCTGCCTGACATCCAGAGGGAGAAACACACCAAAAGCAGATAGTGAATCTCTGGAGCTCCCTGGTGTGGGCCATGGAGTACGGAACTACCCCCATGATGGACAGCATGCGGCCCGCAAGTTCATGATTCTTGCGGACCGGAGCGGAGGGCTACTCCAGAGCTTGGGATACCAGGTGCAGGGTTGAGACATGCTTGGACTCTGCCCCTGCACCTTGTTTTGGCGGGGACAAAAAAGATGCTGTTTCCTCGCCATGTTAGGGCGTTTGAGGACCTGAGGCAACAGAGTGCTCTTGCCCCCAGTGGCCTCGCTGATAATCTGCTTCAGTTCAGGCTCAAAGAGAGATTTGCCCTGAAAAGGGAGAGAAATCAGTGACTTCTTAGATGAAAGGTCAACAGACCAAAGGTTGAGCCACAATGTGCGTCTAGCAGTGACAGAGAAGGCAGAAGCCTTAGCTGAAAGCTTGACCGTATCAAAAAGAGCATCAGTGACATATGTCTGAGCCTCAGACATGTTGGCTAAGAGGGCTAAAAGACCCTCCTTAAGGGGTGCCATTTCTAATACCCTCAGTAAGTTTTTTGCCCCAGATGGCGATGGCTCTAGTGACCTAAGCAGAAGCCAATGTAGGCCATAGGGCAGCCCCAATGGCAGCAAAGTTAGACTCCAGCTTCCTATCAGTCATATCTTTGAGCGCCGTAGTGTCAGCCAGGGGGAGAGCAGTAGACTTAGAAAGTCTGGAAATAGTGGGGTCAACTGTAGGAGGTGAAGCCCAATGAGCCAAAGCTGCCTCAGAAAAGGCGAACAGCTTTGAGAATCTCTTGGAAAGAGAAAGCCACCTGTCTCGTGTCTTCCACTCATCCAGGATAACCTGGCCCACAGTGGTGTTGGGTGGAAACACAGTGTAGGACTTCTTGCACCTTTTAAAGACATCAGGAGAAGACTGGCCCTCATCAGGGGTAGTAATGACCTGCAGGGTCATCAAAACCACCTTAATGAGTCCCTCAGCAGAGGGCATGGGGTCAGCATCAAAGGGATTGCCAAAAGCATATGTAGAGTCCCCTTCCTCACACCCCCCTTCCTCTGTATCACCCTCAAAAGAATCCTCCTTATAGGTTTCAGCGAGGTCAGGAATGCCTAGAGCCTGAGACGCCACAAACCTGAAGGTGGGAGGGGTGTTTCCAGGAATGGAAAACCCCTTGGAGGGAAAAAGGAAACTGTGCCATAGAGGACTTTAATTCCTTGATCCTGAGTGGTTCTTGTTCAAGGCTGGAGGGCCCAGGTGGTGTAGTAGGGGCCACAGCACATGAGGGGCATAAGTGTCCTAAGTACTCTCTAGGGAGTCCCGTTTGGCATTTGGAACAGTAAGCAAGGGGGGTCAGAGACTCCCTTGAGTCCTTTGCCTTAAGTCTAGCCCCATGTATCTTTGGATCCAACATCCTAACAGGAGAAGTGTCTAAACAGTATAAGAATTCCAAATACTGTGACCCAGATTAATAAATCACCCCAAAAAGCCCAAGAAAGTACTTATCTAGCAGGCAAGGGGTTAATCTGAGAAGGAGAGCAAGGAGAAACAAGCCTATGCGTAGGATACTCAAGCAAAGTGAGAAAATGGCATCTGTAAAACCATCAGCCAATCGGAAGAAAGCCTGCGAAATGGGCCTTCTGAGAGTTGTAGTCTTTTCTCTTCGTTGTTACTTAGCAACACCTGAACTTGCACTCGCGGGGCTCCAAGGGCCCCTAAGACACTGGGGATGTGAACCGGATTGTAGGGCAAGAGGAGACAAGAATGAGCCCTGTCTCAACTCTGTATGTCAAACGGTTGCAGAGATATGTCCCAAAACAGTTTGTGCCATAGAAGTCAATGCAGCAAGTCGGGCCGAGCAGTAAACGAGCCTTAAAGGCTTGGAACTCAAAAATTAAAAATTTTCCAAAAGTGAGTGAATTTACCCAAATACCCAATGGAACATGTAAAGATAAATAAAAACAGACAACCCTAAAGGGAAAAGTCAAAATAAGCCCCATAGCTAGGAGAAACTATCAGGGAAGGGGTTAATTACGTAAATGCAGCCATCCAAGCTCCAAAAACCCTGGGATCAAACCAAATAAGATACCCAGCATGAGTGCAGGAGTTCTGTAGTCCAAGAAGACCCCTATATGGAGGGGTATACTGGGACAAGTGGACAACGGCACTCGATGGGTATACTGGGACAAGTGGACAACGGCACTCAAAGGGTTACTCACCAAACTTGACTTCTGTCTTCAGATTACCATTGAAAGAACCAAGTCTCAGAGAGACCCAGTCAGGATAGAGAAACATGGGCTGCAAGATTCTCTCCACACGGCTACAAGGGTCCACCAGCACCTGTTAACTGGACAATCCTCCAAGGGATGCCAAGAATGGTAATCCACCTAATGAGGGAATTGTGACACCCCATATCTAACATAGAAAAATAATAAAGAATTCTAAAAACTAAGGAGAAAAGTTATCAGCCTTCACACAGGTTGTAGAACAAGTCTAACTGGAGTGGGGCTAGTGGGATAGCCTAATAAGAAGCTCCACCCACAACTTTTTTCTAGAAATGCTCCAGCCTACTGAGAGAAGCTCTCACCTCCCCAATGTACCTGTGAGTCATATTGGACAGAGAAAACCGGTGTACAATAAAAACTATTGCCAAAGACTTAACACCCTCAGGGAATACCTGAGAGAGTATAGAAACTAAGATGAAAGTAGTGGGGGAGAGAAAAAAACAAAACAAAGTAACACACAAAAAAAAAAAAAAAAAAATAGCTCAGGAGGGTTAACTCCTTAAGCCCTGAAGGACTACATGACGTACTATGACTGTTATGGTCCTTATACCCTTAAGGACCGATGACGGTCATAGTACGTCATGTATTTTTTATTTACAGCACTCCACCGGGAGCGCTGTAAGTAAAAATAGGCCCTAAAATTGACCGCTCCAAGACTGAAGCGAGCTCTTTCAGGCCCCAAAGAGGCGCGCCAATACGCGCAACAGGTCACGTGTACCGGCGCGTTGGCAAGTATCAAAGAGGTCCTTATGTGACAGAAACGTCTCAGGACCGCTGGTCCTTAAGGGGTTAAGGACCAGGAAAATTTGAGGTGGTTTGCAGTTAAGGACCGGAGCAATTTTGACCCTTTTGACTATGTCTTTGTTCAACAGCGTTTTCCCTCTAAGTATTTTATTTCAGCCCATGGGAGTCCGTCCAACAAAGGGGCGAGATTGGGGGCCATACTATGGCTTTGTCCCCCCCCCCAGAAAAATTTCTACGGACACGTATTTTATACCGTTTTTTTTTTCACGCACAAGCAGGGCTTTCTTTGGATACCACACATGGATAACCTGCCTGTATTTATTAAAAATAAAGGAAACGATAAACAAAATGTAAAAAAAAATGCAGTTTTTATTGTTTTCCTGTAATAATTTGTGCCCAAGGGGTTAATTTTTTATGGAGAGTGCATGAAAGGTATGACTGGTCATTCATACCTAAAAAATGTGCAATTTTACAGGGGCACAGTCCCTCTGGGGCGAAAATCCCCATGACCCATTTTTTTATGCATTACTGTTTGGTGTGTATGGAAGTGTTTTACTGTGCTCCACATTAATTAAAATCACAAACTTTAATTTTACTTCATTATTTGTGTTTTCAAATAAAATGTTTTAAGTAAAATGCTTGCTCTTTCTCCACATAATTTTTAAATCAGAGTGTTGTCAGTAGGTCATAAAGAGACCTACATTTAGCCTGCCCCTAGCACCAGCATTGAAGGGGTTAATACCCCAAGCTTTGGCCTCTTTTTGTTTGCTTTTAAGTCTGCTCTCTGCTTCTCTCTTCCTTACTCTCATAGTAAGGAAGAGAGAGGCAGACAGCAGACACAAAGGCAAAGTGTAAAACACATGTATCGGCAAAGCAGAGAAGAACTGGAACTCATAGCTCCAGACCTGGAACATTCGGTTTCAGCCTCTGCAGCATGACAGCAGTGCGCACAGGTGTGTGCTGCTATCATTTAACCCTTGACATGCCAGGACCGTCATGGGGCCTTATGGGACGTTTACCCATTATGGTCCTGGCATGTCATGGGTTCTTAACGGGTTAATAAAATAAATGAACAGATAAAAAGCAGCCATCCTCAATCCAAAGCCCCTTAACCCCTTAATGACGGTCCGCGCATGCACCTTGTGGTCCGTTAAGGACCACGGAGCATTTTTTTTTTTTTTTTTTTGCGGCTGCAATACAGACTGGAGCCCGGAATTCCATGACAGTCCAGTTCCGTCATGGGTCGTTAAGGGTATAACAACCCATGACGGAACAGGACCGTCATGGGTCCTTAAGGTGTTAATGAATAGGAAAGAGAATAGTAAACAGACCCATGAAGAGTGCCAAAGCACAGCCATGCTCACATCAGCCTCTGTATGTATGTTTACACACATGAACATAGCGCTTTATAAAAGTTGTATTAGTACAGTACAAAAAGCATAAGTTAAAGTACTGCTAAAGTGCAATCATTGCATTATTATTGGAGGGAAAAGTGCAGCAAAGGAAATCATACACTGGGAAAGGAACCCTGTCCCAACGAGCTTACAGTCTAATAAATCTAACCTGTAGGAAGAGTATACAATCTAATTAATCTAATCTGTAAGAAAAGGCAACACAAGTTGAGACATAAAGTGGACAAAGGCACTCAAAAGGCTGCTCCCCAGTCTTCTGCCTTCAGGTTACCATGATAGAAGGGGGTAAAATCTCCTGCACATCCTTCACCACACCTTGCACTTATAATCCTCCTCCTACTGTCTCTGTATGTCATAATGAATTCTAATTAGATTGTAAGCTCCTTGGGGCAGGGTCCCTTTCCGAGTATATGATTCTCTTGCTGCACTTTCCCCCTCAAATAATGCAATGATCACACTTTAGCTTAATGTTCTTAACCCAGTTCTGTATTTTTGTATTGTATTATTTTAACTTCTGTTAAGCGCTGTGTAAATGTATGGCACTATATAAATAAAGCAGGGGAGGGCTGGCCTGGGGGGCAAGGGGACAATTGCCCCCCAGGCTGGTCATGAATATGGGCCAGTGGGCCACTGTCTCACTCAATTTCCCATTTGCTGCTGTAAATAGAGTAAACAGAATTTAATAAGCTAGTATTGTAGTTCCATTTCAATTGGAAGTTCTGTGGCATCACTAGTGTAGCGCAATTTCAACTGTAAGCTCTGTGGTATCACTAGTGTAGCTCCATTTCAATTATAAGCTCTGTGGTATCACTAGTGTAGCTCCATTTCAGTTGTCATCTCTGTGATATCAATAGTGCACTACCATTTCAGTTATAAGCTCTGAGGTATCACTTGACTTAATCCATAACATTAATGCCAGCTATAACATTAACTAATGGGGGTGGACTGGGACATTGGGCTGGAGCGGTAATAGAAATAGGCCACTTAATTGTACTTGCCCCCCCAGGCCAAAAGTTGCCAACCCTCCCCTGAAATAAATATACATACATACAAGAAACAGTCATGAGAGAACACCTGGGCAATCCAAATCCAGGGTAGCACAGTGATGGTAAACTCCCTAATGAGGGACCATGCAGCCCCATATCTAAGGTAAAAAAAAAAAAACAATAAAAATCTAGATAAAACTAAGAGAATAGCTTCTGCCCTTCCAGTTGCTTAGCAGGAAACATTAATTCTGGGAGAATGTAGGTGTGTGTGTGGGGGGGGGGTGAGTCAGAGGAGGAGGAGGAATTCTCCACCCCAAAGACTCATGGGAGTACCCATGTTTTACTGGAAAAGTAACAGCATTTATATATTTTTCATAGAAAACGTTCACTGCTCCTTCAAGAGGCCCCTGATGAGTTTAGTGAATGGAGCCTTGTTACTGTGAAGACCCCCCCCATATAAAATTCATGTATCTATGCGAAGACAGAAGTATGATCACATGTGGTGACCATATTTCAATTATTAAGTATTTCACTCAAGGTGGAGCTCACTTTGTAGCAAATAGGCGATTTTGAAAGAACATTCAAATCACCTATCCTTTTTAGCCATTTTTTTACTTCTAACTTTGTCAGTTTATGCAAATGATCTAGTACTATCTGGCAGGGAGTGCCATTTGTGACGGAGAGCAGTGTATAATGTTAGTATATGGCAGGTATACCTGTCTAATGTACATAAACAGACAAATAAATAAAGTTATTATATAATATAATAAATATTTAAATTAGAAAAGGAAAACTGGTTCCAAAACCACATATTTGTTACATATTTGTTAACCTTTATTGATTAACCCTTTGAGTACCAGAGGACTACCCAGCGCATGGCACTCAAGAGGTTAATGCCCTTGGAAATGGCTTCTGGCATGGAGCACATGTGGATTGCATACAATACACTTTGTAAATACATTTTAAGGACCAAAGCAGGTGTGCAATGCATTGCAAGGCAAAGCATTACTCACCCCCCTCTGGTCCTTAAAGGGTTAATCGAACATGGCAGAGAAGCATATTACCTTGACATCATTCGTAGGGTAGCATTGGTGATATCAGTATGTGATACATTGAGATATAGTAAAGCTGGGCATCCCTCACAAATAATTCTCATGGATTCATCCTTTACAAAAAAAAAAAGGGGGGGGGGGGATTAGCATTTCCTCTGGAAGAAAAAAAGTACAAATTGTATAGATTATTCTTTCCTCTCTGTACAATATCTTATAGCACAAGTCCACCAGCCTACTTAGTAGGGTTGCCACCTTTTCTTCAAAAGAATACCGGCAATGGCATTCCCTCCATAGACAACATTGGACAGAAGCCAATTTTTTACCAGCCTGCCGGTAAAATACCAGCTGGGTGGCAACCCTAGTACTTAGACAACAGAATGAACTGCAAATGTAACAACTAGTAAACCAGGCCTCAAGTACAATCAGTTTAATGATAGAGAGGCTGATGGACTAAGAACAGGAGCAAAACAACTGCACATGGAGCCTATTTATTTCAAATTTCAACCCCTTAAATGCTGTAGAGGTCTCCAAAGCATTATTTCCCAATGCACTGTAGACCCCTCTAGCATTCAAGGGATTAAAAGCGCCATTTAAATGAATATGAATTTGTGGATTCTTTACCCTCACCCATAATGCAGTTGGTTTACTTCATGTTTGCTTCAGTGCTTCTTACTAGTATATCTGCCTCATAATAGAGAGACAGCTTACAGAAATTGTACATCAACATTAACATGTCTTTAACAAGCATGGGCTAAAGCCCTTAACCTGACAATGAGTACTACTGCTTCTCCTCTACAGCGTCTGGAACTATGGTAGAGTAAGAATTAATTTAAGAGCATAGCACTGACCTTCTAGTATCCTGTCATTACTGGAATGTGAGGCTTGATCTATTTGTGCTTCTACAGATATTCCCTCCATGGGGAAGCATGAACCAAGAGGCAGATATAACCATAACACACTGGCAAACAACACCAACACACATTTAGACATAACTTATCAACAACATTGGTGAATTAGTAATCATAGCCAGAGACAGCTGATAAACATTTAAGTGCCGTCTCCACTGGCAGTAGGGTTGCCACCTTTTCTTTAAAAAAATACCGGCCATGGCATTCTCTCCATAGACTTAACATTGGATAGAAGCCAATTTTTAACGGCCTGCCGGTAAAATACCAGCTGGGTGGCAACCCTAACTGGCAGGCATGGTCTGGATCATCAAAAACTAGAAGAGAAAATCACAGTTGAGTAACTCAGACTAAGGGCAATCAAACTGCAGGAAATCCAGCTGCTTTTCATCCAACAGAGGGCAAAATCAGGCAGGGCAAGAGGCTGGGTGTTGTTAGACATGAATACTCCCACTATATCCACTTTTCTCATGGAAGAAAACCATAACGGACTTCTGTTAATAAGACAATAAATAGTATGTATACTTTTTAATTCTAAAGCCTTTGAATGTATTGTAACCCTGTAAGAGCAAATTAAGAAACAGTTTCATTTTACTTTGATTTGGTGTAAAGTGGTGTTTTTAGCCATATAGAGATGTCTGACCACTGAGGCTGATATACTTACAAAACAACTGGGAAAAAAATCATGGGAACATCAACTGTACTATAGGGAACAAATCAACATTCCCATTTACATGGGGCTTTTAAAAGCCTGGTTTAAATAAATGGAGGTTTTTAAAATATTTGTCCAGTGCGGTGAAGCTGGTTTGCACCAATTTCTCTAATTTTACACTCAGAGCAAACTTCATTAATTATGTTTGGTCCTCCCCTTTTCCACTTTTTTGAAGAACGCACCAAGGAAGATAAGGTTGGGCAGGGCAGCTCCCATAACTTAAAACAGGGACCAAGAAAACAGGAAACCTGTGGGTGGTTTTGGAGTACACCCACATCATTCACAGTCTACCTATGGCTGCTTTGATTTGTAGTCCAACAACAACTGGAAAGCCAAATGTGGCACACCACCTGATTGACATTAAAGAGATACCTTAAAATTAGATGCTAACTGCCAGATGTACTCTTGAAAACCTTTCCTTTTTAGAGAAATGTTATGTCAACACCACCTCTTCCTCTTTCTAAAGAGAGCTGAAATGGTAGGTTGACCACACTGCACAGAAAGTGGGTGACATTTACCTCTATCTGAGCCATATACAAACTGTATACAAATATACTCCGGAGCTTCCTCCAGTGAGTTTATAGTTGAAATCAAAACATGTACATTTTAACTCAAACAATGTATCTCTTATAACAGAGCATACCCAAATGCAATCTGTTTAATTAGAACAATATAGATTTTATTTATGGACTACATATCCCAATAGTCCCACCTCACATGAACAAATAAAAAATACTTTTATATATTATTCTAACAGCAGTAAAATAGAAAATCCTATCAATGTTGGAATTCGTAATAACTTCATCAATTCTATAATAGATAGTAGTGAAGTTCACTTATCCAGTTTATGTTATATAATGGCAATAATCAATTACCACATCATCCAATTCCAAACTTATATATATAGTGGAAATGCTATCTACACCTAGTAAAAAAGTCTATCTCATCCTTCATATATTAACCCTTCATGACCAATAACCCCATATAATGCATATCTTAATATCCAATTATTACCAGAGTAGTTCTTACTGTGCCTGGAGTGAGTCTATGGCAGGACAGCCAGCAGCTGCCTCTCCATCTGTTTAATCTTACTTGCTCTCCTCTGTATTAAGGACATAGGATGAGAATATTAGAGAGCATTTGCTGCCTGTGAGAGGGAGGAAGGATGTACAGCCTATAACTCCTCTCTGTGGAAGCATGAGGGATCTTACAGAGTCAATGGGGCCTGGATGGAACACTGCTACTTTTTCTGGGTGAATTGAACCACATGAAAACTAGCCAAGTGGGATCCATCAAGCCCCTCACAGGCAATCTGAGCTGAGCAGTGTGTTGCTTCTTGATAGATTAGAATCCCCATGAAGATCAGGAAGTGGCTGCTGAAGCCTCCCGATGAGGATTCATCCTTCACATTGTTGGTTGTGTAAAGAGAAAATCTAGATACTTTTTTAGTCAACCTGGTGTCCAGACTAATAATAAGGATGTGGAAGTAGAGGATTCTGATTAAGTTCATCATCTCTCAAGGTTGAATACTAAATAAAAGCCAGCATTTGTTGTACCCCTAGACATCAGGACACATTGAAGTCTGTAGAACAAATGTCTGTGAAAAATTAGTTACATTGCCTCTTTAAAATATCATTAACTCTTTAAGGACAAAAGAAGTGTGCAATGCATTGCAAAGCAGTGTGTTGCACACCCCTCTGGTCCTTAAAGGGGATCTGTCACCACTATACAAGTGTAAAACTGTATTAATTTTGTTTTTAAAATTTCTATTCGGCCGAAATTGAAGTAATAAATGTTGTCCTGCACCTACATCCAGATAGACTGCATTTACCAGCTCTGTAACCGCAGTCTGTCACTCTGCCTCGGCTCCCTCCCTCTATACAGCCTCCTCTGATGATGGAGGGCTTTTGCCTGTAAGCTGGAGCAGTCTCATTGGCCAGAGATCGATATCTAGCCAATGAGAGAGCTCCAGCTTACAGGCAGAAAGCCTCCGTCATCGGAGGAGGCTGGACAGAGGGAGGGGAGCAGAGCAAGAGTGCTAGACTGCAGAAAAGAACAGGTAACTGCAGTCTGTCCAGAAGTAGGGTGCAGAGCAGTATTTAATAATTACATTTCAGCTAAACAGAGATTTTAAAAGAGAAAATACTACCTATTAAAGGAACAGTAATGTCCCCAAAAAAATGTTTAGAGTTTTCTAGAGATTAAAAAATAAGCTAAATGCCACAAATCCTATCTCTCAAACTGCTATGGTTTGAGAGATATCCTCCACTAAAGTTCCTCTTCTCCTGATGTCAGCTGTAAAGCTGACTGATGGAGATCCGTGTCAGCCGAAACAAGGAGGCTTTGCAGCAGAGCTGCAATAGCACGATTTAAAAAGAATGACTTCTTTGGAATGGTCTAAAAAGTGTGATTGCAAATCAGGCACACTATGTAGACCGTTCCAAAGAAGTATTTCTTTTTAAATAGCGCTATTCTTGTCGGTCCCCGGACCAGGAACTCCTGCTGTCAGCTTACAGCTGACGTCAGGAGAAGAGGAGGGAGAAGGGAACTAACAGAGGATGTCTCTCAAACCATAGCAGCTTGAGAGATAGGATTTTTTAATCTCTACAAAACTCTAAACATTTTTTATAGGACATTACTGTCCCCTTAAGGCTAACTTGTATAGGGGGTGATAGATCCCCTTTAAAGGGTTACGTGTGACCATTCATGCATTTAATATGGAGTTTAAATCATTATCCAGATTGCCATTTTAGGGGATGTGAAATACATTAATGTATTTCTATGTATTTTAAATGATAATACAAATGGAGTTTCTTGATGTTCAGTAACAAGAGCCTTTTATGCTGCAACCAAGGTCAGAAGCCTTCTGCTACACTGAGTAAGTGAATCCATATGTAGATGATAGAAAACTGGAACTTTTTTCTGGCTCTGGCTCAAAGTTAAATCTTACATCTGTAATTTAGCAATTCCACACTGAAAGCAGTTTTCATACAAAAAAAAAAATGGATAGCTGATGGAAAAAAAGTAATTAACACTTACATTCATGTTTTGGCACTCTGACACATTTAACTCCTGAAGATTTTTGCATTCACCTAAAATAAAACATGCAAATTAGTATTTGTATGCATTACACACTATAAAGATTTACTTGACGTAATTCAAACAGCAAGGAATTAGATTGCTTTATTCTTTAACCCTCTGAGTACCCTCGAGCACTCAAAGGGTTAAAATAAAGGCATAGTCCACAAAGGTGATTTGATGCAGCCTTTTATCAATCGCCTGTTAAAATGAACCTGTCACCCTAACATAAGTTTAACCCTTTGAGTGCCAGAGGGGTATCCAATGTATCGCAAAGCAATGTGTTGGACACCCCTCTGGCACTAAAAGGGTTATAGCACAGTAAAGAGAATTGAAAACTTTTCTATTTTGTACTAGCCATTTGTTTTTAAAGAAGCAGTACACTTTTTTTTTTTAATAAAAAAAAAAATATATATAGTAGGGGGCGTTTCATGTTGAGTAAAATAAGGGTACTCCCACTGCTGATAGATGCATATTTCCAGAGTTATTACTGTTTAAACCTGTGTTTTTGTACATTAGCAGTACCCTCTAGTGGTCAAATTCCAATTAGTTATTCAGTTACCTTCTAATGGAGAAGAAAGTCAGTGACTTCAAGTTCACCACAGAATTTGATAAAAACTGCCTGTCACTTCCTGTCAGTTAGAGCCGTCAGGAAGTAAACACAGTAAATTAACTTCCTGGCTATCTGAGCTGTTATAAAGTTGAATTAAACAACTGACAGCGAGGGGGTGCCCTTGTTTTATTCCGCAGGAAAATGCTCTATAACAATAGGATTTTAGTCTTACCTGTTAAATACTTTTCTCTTGGTCCATACAGGTTACTGGTAACTTTGGGAAGGCGATCAGCCCCTTTAATAGGCAGGAACAATTCTGAGAAGTAACTGCTGGGTGAAGCCTACCTCCCCTCCTTAGCTTGCAGCTAGCCAATCCCCAACCAGTAAGATTTGCAGACTAACTATTGACTAGGTAGTAAAAGAAGGTAAAGGAACACTCCTGTGAGCATGAAACTGTAAGGATCCCCATGTTCTGCCGCAGAAGCTTCAAGCATGGTCCCTTGACAGGGTGGGAGACCAGTAACCTGAATGGACTAAGAGAAAAGGATTTAACAGGTAAGACTAAAATCCACTTTTCTCTGTCGTCCAATACAGGTTACTGGTAACTTTGGGATGTCCAACCATTAATTTCCCCAGGGCGCGAAGAAAGGCAAGGACCAGACGCAGGCCCCCAAAGTCACTTGAGCACCAATGAACCTACAGATCATAAATAGCTCAACACTAACCGCAAAGTGTCAATGGACACTGAACAGGGGTAAACAAACCCCATGAACTGTTACACAGCACACAGAACTAGAGCCAACAGGGCTCAAAAGTGAAAGAGTACTGAGGGACTAAAGAGATCCTAAACAGGCAAGGCTGCCTCCAGGATTTTCCTCCCAAAACTGGCATCAGCCGATGCCAGCACATCCACATGATAGTGTTTAGAAAAAGTGTGCACAGACGACCAAGTGGCCACCTTGCACAACTGATCAGCTGAGGCCTGGTTCTTGTAGGCCCAAGAAGACCCAATAGACCTCACAGAATGAGCCGTGACCCTGAAGGGAACAGGCTTCTTCCGAAGTTCGTAAGCCTTACGAATCGTGGACTTGATCCAAGAAGCGATGGTAACCTTCGAAGCAGGCTTCCTTGCCCTAGGACCCTCAGGAATGACAAAAAGAGTGTCAGACTGCCTCAAGGACTCAGTGCGATGTACAAAGAACTTGAGACAATGCACAACATCCAACAGATGAAGATCCCTCTCTTTGTCAGAAGTAGGGTTAGGACAGAAGGAAGGGACCACAATCTCCTGATTAACAGGGAACTCAGACACCACCTTCGGGAGAAACTATTTTGAGGTGCAAAGCACCGCCTTGTCCTTGTGAAAAACCAAAAAGGGTGGTCTACAAGACAGGGCATGCAGCTGTGCAACTCGGCGAACAGCAACAATCGCCAGGAGAAAGGCAATCTTCCACATCAGCATACGTAGAGGAATGGTAGCCAAAACTCAAAAGGAGGACGCGGAAGTACTCCCAAGACAAGGTTAAGATCCCACTGAGGTGCAGGGGACTTAAACACAACACCGTGGAAGAAAACCTTGACATCAAGAATGAGAGCAAGATGCCTCTGAAAGAAGACAGAGAGCACAGAAGTCTAAACCTTAAGAGAACTCAGACTGAGACCCTTATCCATACCATCCTGGAGAAAGGAAAGAACTGTAGGAAGGTCACAATCCTGAGACAGGTCTTTGTCAGCACACCAAGACAGAAAAGTAGACCAAACTCGATGGTAGGCCTTAGAGGAAACAGGCTTATGGGCACTAAGCACAGTAGCCACCACGCCAGAAGAAAATCCTTTCTTCTTCAAAATTGAGGATTCAATCTCCATGCCATCAAAGCCAGACGATGAACGTCTTCCTTCCAGAGGTAACCCTGTAGAAGAAGGTCCGGATGGGGGGGGAGTCAAAGCGGTTCCGGCACTGAGAAGTCTAGAAGCTCCGGCAACCAAGCCTGTCGGGGCCAGTACGGAGCAATCAGAATGACTGGGCAGCGCTCCAGTCTTAGCTTTCGAAGTACTCTGTTCAACAGGGGAACAGGAGGAAAGATGTATGCCAGAGGAAACGTATGGTAGCCATGTCATCTACCATGTCTGTAGTAGCCAGACATGCTCTTTGGCTCAAGATCTGGTCTGCTGACATGGCCTCCAAGAAGGCGCTCCTGTCTTTGCCTTTTCAGGGCTCCTCCCTGTTTGGGCCTGAGCTCAAGGATCTCATCAACGAGGCCACTGGAGGGAAGAGTACTCACCTGCCAGTGGTCCAGAGGAAGAAGCCGCCTGTCAAAAGGAATCGGCTTTTTCGTCCCTTTCAAACAGACTCGCTCCAAGGGACCCAGACGGTCCCTCAGGCTCCGCGCTCCTCATCCAACCCTAAGCAGCAATGGAGATCCAAGTCCTCCGCGAAGACCAAGGCTTCCAAACCTTCTTCTGCGTGACTCACTGAACCCAGGTCCCCACCCGCAGATAGGTGGCCGGTTACGCCACTATCTCTCAGCTTGCAGGCCTCTGTGGTGGACCCGTGGGTTTTACAGGTGGTGGCTACGGGGTACAGGATTTTCGACACCTCTCTTCCTCCTCCCAGGACCTTCTCTTCTTGTTGTCCTTTGGGAGCAGAAAAGCGCCGCTTTTTCGAGGAGTCTATACAGGCCCTTCTGGACCAGACGGTCCTGGAGCCAGTTCCTGCTCAGGAGAGGGGCTTGGGATTCTACTCCAACCTCTTTGTGGTTGGAAAGAAGGACAGCGGCTGTCATCCGATTTTGGATCTGAACAATCTCAACTCCTTTGTGGTCCGGTCCCAATACCACCAGGAGTCTCTGTGCACAGTGATAGCGGCCATGTCCTCTGGGGAATATCTGGCCTCTCTGGATCTTCAAGATGCCTATCTGCACATCACCATTCATCCAGAGAGTTGGCAGTATCTCCACTTTGCCTGTGACCAAGGGCATTTCCAGTTTTCTGCCCCCCCTTTGGCCTAACCATGGCTCCTCAAGTCTTCAACAGAGTCCTGGGAGCATTGATCTCCGTCCTACATCGGAAAGGCATCAGGGTGACTCCATATATGGATGACCTCCTTTTAAAGGCATCTTCTCCAGAACTCCTTCACCAGCAGGTGCAGGACTGCATTCATGCTCTCTCCCATCACGGGTGGATAATCAACTTAGAGACGTCAGACCTTGTTCCTTCCCAGAGGATGGTATTTCTCACGGATGAAATGGCTCATCAGATAGCACTGAAGGTCCAGGCTATCCTGTCTCAGGATCCGGTTCCAGCCAAGAAGTTGTCATCCTTGGTGGGAAAGTTCATTTCCACCATAGAAGCAGTTCCATTTGCCATGGCTCACACCAGGGAACTTCAGAGGTTTCTAATCCCAGCATGCAGATCTCCTGGAAAGATCCCTATCTCTCCCTCTTCAAGTGGAGCAGAGCCTCTCGTGGTGGCTCAACCTGAACAATCTCCTGAAAGGCAGACCCTTCCTGGTGCCCTTATGGACCACAGTGACAACAGATGCCAGCCTCTCTGGATGAAGAGTGGTGCTGAGGTACTTGAATGTTCAGGGTCAGTGGTCTCAGGAGGAATCTCTCTTTCCCATCAATGTCTTGGAGCTTCGGGCGACATTTCATGCCCTACATCACTGAACAAGGCAACCGAAGGATTGCCCAGTCAGGGTACAGTCGGACAATGCCACAGCGGTAGCCTACATCAACAAGCAAGGCGGCACAAGAAGTCTCGCAGCTTGGCTAGAGGTCAAGGCTATCTTATGATTGGCAGAGGAGCATGTCCCTGCCATTTCCATAGTTCATATTCCTGGTGTAGACAACATTCTGGCAGACTTCCTCAGTCGACACGCAGTGGACAGCGGGGAGTGGGAGCTGCATCCAGAGGTGTTCAACCTCATCATCCAGCAGTAGGGTCTTCCTTGCATCGACCTGATGGCAACCAGTACATACAAAATAGATAAAAATGTAAATCCACCAACTAAGTCAAAACAGTGTGTATAAATTTTAATAATAACTAGCATAACCATATTATTTACTGTGGCAATTATCCCCTACACTTTAGCAATTGAGTTATTAAATTATATAGTTTAATAATTAAAATGAAGAAAGTGATGATATTTCTACTTCATTACATAACTCAATTTATGGGAGAAGAATTCAAACAAAAACACCTTATTGAGTACCAATGGCATCCTGGTGGATAAAGTAAAAAAAAAAACAACAAAAAAACGTGTTTGCTTGGAACATAATTCACATCTAGAACACCTATCTGTGGTTGGCATAGAAAAGATAGCCACACCTGTTAGGGGTGGTGATAGGTAGAGATTTCTGTCCCAGAGAGAGGTGCTATGGATTTTTAAAAACCAGGAAAGGCGGCTTGCAAGACAAAGACTGCAACTCAGCAACCCTGCAGACTGAAACCACAGCCAGAAGGAAAGCTATTTTCAACATTAAGAGACACAAGTGACTCAAAAGGACGATGCTGTAAAACTCCCGAAACCAAATTAAGGTCCCATGGAGGAATGGGAGCCTTGTAGGCAGGGAGAGCATGCACAAATCCCTGAATGAACTCCTTGACATCCAGAAGATGGGCAATCCATCTCTGGAAAAATACACAGAGGGCAGACATCTGGACCCTCAAGAAAATCAAGCAGAGTCCTTTGCTGACTCCATCCTGAAGAAAAGACAGGACCACCGAAAGGTCAAAGTCCTGTGAAGATAGGTTCTTACCCACACACTAGGAATGAAAAACTGACCAAACCCTACAGTGGCCTTAGAGGAAACCAGCTTCCTGGCCTGGATTGTAGTATGACCTCAGGGGAGAAACACTTCCTCCTCAAAATGTGGGCTTCAACAGCCATGCCATCAAAGCCAGCTTTTCCACATTCTCTTTCCAAAGGTAGCCCTGAAGAAGGAGGTCCAGTATTGGTGGAAGTGGAAATGGATCCTGAATGAAAAGACTCTCCAGTTCGGCAAACCATTCCCTCTTGGTCCAATAAGGAGTGACCAGAATCATGGTTCCACCGTCCATCCTGATCTTCTGGAGTGTCCTGAGAAGGAGGGGAATCTGAGGAAAAACATAAGCGAGGTGGAAGTGCCATGGAATCGCCATTGCCTCTGTGGCAAAGGCCAGAGGATCTCCCCAATGGGAGCAAAACACTGGAACCTTCTTGTTGTGCCTTTCGAGCAAATCTACATCCTGGCAACTAAGTCTGACAGGATGTTTTCTACCACTGGAATGTGAACAGTGGAAATGGCCAGAACGCAGGCTTGTGCCAAACCCAGAATGCACCTCACCTTATACCAGGTGGTGGAGTTTCGAATGTCCCCCTGACGGTGTTGTGGCGTTGTCTGTCTGAACTTGTGCTAGATGGGCCTTTAACTGAGAGGTCCAGTACATCAGAGCGAGACGGATTACCCTGAGCTCTGGAACACTAATGGACTAAAGAGATTCCTCCTCAGTCCACCTGCCATGGATCCCCAGGAGACGCAGAACTGCACCCCAGTCACTAAGGTTGGCATCCGTCGTGACCATAGTCCATTCCGGGATCACTAATGGCTTCCCCAGGTCCAGGTGGTGCCTCTGCAACTGCAGATCCTGTCTAGCTTATAGAGAGAGGGAGAGCTGCTGATCCAGGAGATCTGGATTCCCATGCCATGTCTGGATGACAAGTGTCTGGAGTTCCCTGGTGTGTACCTGAGAATAAGACACCTCTTCTAAGGTGGACACTAGGTGGCCCAGACCCTCATGTACTCCCTGACCTATGCCGAGGGCCACTCCAGATCTTGGGACAAATCCTGCATGATCAGCAGCATCGTATCCTCTGGCAAGAATACCTTCCCCAGTCAGGTGTTGAACCTTATGCTGAGGAACACCAGCTCCTGGGATGGCACTGGAGAGGACTTTGACATGTTCAGAATCCACCCATGATGGACCAGGAGTTGAACACATTCTTGAACCTGCTGAGTCAAGAGGTCCTCCAAAGGAGCCTTGAGCAAAAGATTGTCCAGAAAAGGAGTCATTTGAATGCCCCAGGTGTGGATGAAGGCTGACAAGGCCCCCATGAATTTGGTAAGCACCTGAGGAGCTGAGGCCAGGCCAAAAGACATAGCTGTGAACTGGGATGTGAAGGTACACATTCTGAAGGTCCAGGGATGCCAGATACTCCCCCAGCACATTGTTGTGATGACAAAATGCAAGGACTCCATCTTGACATGAGCAGTTTCCACATACAAATTGAGACACTTGAGGTCTAGGATGGGACGGCAGTCACCATCCCTCTTCGGGACCACAAAACCTGAGCCTTGCTCTTGGGGAGGTACTGGAACCAGAACCTTCTTGTCCAGCAGTGATTGCACAGCTTCTGGGAACAACTGCAATTTGGCTGGAGCCGAAGGAACTCTGGAGTGGAAAAAATGAAACGGAGGAAGGGACTTGAAACCTATTCTGTACCCTTCTGAGATGACCCGCAAAACCCATTAGTCCACAATAGACGCCCTCCTACAGGAACCTGCGGAACAGGATTCCGCGAGTCATGCAGAAGCTGGCTTGACAGACTTAGGCCTTGAGGCTGTTCTCTTGGGCTGCCACTGCTGTCCGTGCTTGGAGTGGGGGTGGGAGCTGGTTTGAGGCCTGTGAAGTTTGCGGCCTTTGCTTCTGTGTTTGGCAGGGACAAAAAAAGACACAGCTTCCTGGTCAAAGTAGGGTACTTGTTGGACATCTGAGGCAACAAGGTGCTCTTGCCCCGAGTAGCATCGATGATAATCTGCTTTAGCTCCGTTCCAAACAGAGACTTGCCCTGAAAGGGTAAGGAAACCAATTACTTCTTGGAAGACTGATCTGCAGACCAAACTTTTAAGCCACAAGGTGCTTCACTCATCAACAGAGAAAGTCAAGTCATTGGCAGACAGCTTGACCACCTCAAACAGGACTTCTGAAACATACGTGTTAGCTTCCATCATGTTGGCTATAAAAGCCAACAAGTCCTCCTTGGAAGCATCTGCATCTGCATCCTCAGGAGGATAAATCCTACATGGCACATCATGGAATTCTGATGAATTCATCATGGAATTCTGCTTTGCCATCCCAGAACTCAAAGCACAAATAAAAAAGCTATGTGGTCCTTAACGGCCTCCCACATGCCGGATCAGGCAGTTGTTAAGGGGTTAAATTAAAAATTTCTCCTCTGGCCTCTCTGATATCATAGCTTATGTCTGTACTGTTCACTCCAAAAAACAACAGCTCTGTTGACCTTGGTAAAGGCAAAAATAGGCCTCAATGCAGCCCCAGTGGCTGCAAAATTAGACCAGAGGATATAATCAAGTTTCTTATCCGCCACGTCTTTGAGTCCTGCTGAATCCACCAATGGTAGAGCAGCGGACTTGTGAAGCCCGGAAATTGGGGGATCCACATAAGGGGGAGAGGCCCAGAAATTGGGGGATCCACATAAGGGGGAGAGGCCCAGAGTCAAAGCTGCCTCAGAAAAGGGGTACAGCTTAGAAAATCTCTTAGATATAGAGATAGACAACCTCTTATCTGGTGTCTTCCACTTATCCAGAAGTATCTGACCAAGAGTGGCATTAGGGGGAAATACAGTAGAAGATTGCCTAGGCCTCTGGAAAACATATGTAAAGGATGGACCCTCATCAGGGGTGTCAGGGACCTGAAGGGTCCACAAAACAGCCCTGATAAGCCCCTCAGCAGAGGGGGTAGGGTAAACCTTGTAAGAGTCCTCATAGGAGTAGGAAGAATCCATATCTTCATATTCCCCTTCCTCACGTTCATCCTCAGAACAGTCCTCCTCAGAGAAGCCCCTATGAGCGCAGGCATACTCTGAGCCCTAGGGGCCACATACCTAATAGTGGTAAGGGGCTTCCAAGACTGAAGAACCCCTTAGATAGAGAGATGAAATTAGGCCATAGTGGACAACAATGTCTTAACCCAAGCTGGCTCTTGGTCAGTGCTGGAGGGGCCAGGTGGAGTAGTAGGGGCCACACCACTGGAGGGGCAGAGAGATCCAGAATACTCTCTAGGGATCCCCGTTTGACATGAGACACAGTAAGCAAGGGGGGGGTTGTGAAACCCCAGAGTCATTAGTCTTAGATCTCCCTTAGGATGCGACATCATGACAGTAGTAGTGTCTAAACTAGAATATGTCACTAGTGACAATTCCCCAGACTGATAATTCACCCAAGAAAAGCCAATAAAGTACTTATCTGGCAGGAGAAGAGTTAATCTGGAAAAGGAGATCAAGGAGAGTCTGCCTTTGCATATGATAAGCAAGAGAGATGCAAAATGGCAACTGCAAAACAGGGAACCAAATGGAAGAAGGCCAAAAAATCAGGCATTCTGGGTAATGTAGTCATCTCTGTTGCCGTTGCCTAGCAATGCTGTCTGTGAACCCCCACAGACTCCCAAGACATTCAGGATGTGAACTGGATGAAATGCCATGAGGAGACAAGAAGAGTCCAATCTGACCTCTGTATGACAAACAGTTGCAGAGATATGTAAGTAAAGAGACAGGCCCCTAAACGGAAAAGCCTATGAAAAGCCCCCAACCAGCAGGAAAGGGGTTTACTAGTCCCAAACCAGCCATCTATGCTCCATAACCCAGGGGAAAACAGTAATAAAATACCCAACATAAGTGCATGAACCCAAGGGCTCAGAGAAAAACCCCTGTAGGAAGAGGTACAAGTAGGGGCAAAGTGGACCAAGGTACTCAAATGGTTACTCACCAATCTTCACATCTATTGTCTTCAGGATACCATTGTGAAGGAAGCAGAGCCTCAGAGAGGCATTGTTGGGCGTGCAAACTGGGTTACAAAGCACCTGCACACTGGTCAATCCATTCCAGGGGAAGCCCAGTAATGGTAACCCTCCTAATGGGGAAATTGCAACAGCCCTATATCTATGAAAAAAACAATAAATAAACCAAAACCAAACAGCAGTGTTCCAAGCCATCCATACAGTCTGGGAACACATCATAAACTGGAGGAGGGGGGTGGACTGACGAGGGAGAGAGAGGAGAGGCTCCACCCACAAGAACTTGTCTTTTTTGATGTGCTCTGCCTCCCAATGAAGGAGTTCAACCACCAAGATACCTGAGTTCCATATTGGATGATAGAGAAAGAAGCAATATGGAAGACTGATCCGTAGACCAAATCTTAAGCCACAAAGTGCGTTGTGCAGCAACAGAGAAAGTTGAGGTTTTAGAGGCCAACCTGACCACCTCAAAAAGAGCATCAGATACATAATTGTTAACCTCTTTAATATTGGCCAAAAGAACCAACAGATCCTCTTTGGAAACCTTGGCATGGGCAGCCTCCATCAGCTATTCACCCCCTATGGCAACAGCCCATATGTTAGCCCAGGCAGAGGCAAAAATAGGTCTCAGAGCCGATCCAGTGGCTGAAAAGTTGGCCCTGAGGATAGAGTCCAGCTTCTTGTCCACTGGATCCTTCAAACCTGCCGCAAATGACAATGGCAGAGCAGTAGACTTAGCCAACCTGGACACTAGGGGATCCATGGTTGGAGGAAAGCCCCACTATGCCAAAGATGCCTCTGAGAAGCTTAGACGCTTGGTGATAGACAGCAGTTTTTCTGAGGTCTTCCACTCATCCAGAAGAATCTGGTCAAGAGTGGCATTAAGGGAAAAATGCTGACAATTTCTTACACCTCTGGAAGACATCTGTAGAGGAAGACCTGTCAACAGAGGTGTCAGAGACCTGAAGTGTTTCCAAAACAGGTCTAATGAGTCCCTTAGCCGATGGAAGGGGTAATTCTCATTAGAGTCCCATTAGGAGAAGGAAGAGCTCATATCGTCATATTCCCCTTCCTCATCCTCTGAGGAGGCCCCAAGAACTTGAGGCTCTCTGAGACATAGGGCCAGATATTTAAATGTAGTGGGGGGCTTCCAAGATTGGAGGGCCCCCTGAAGGGAGAAAGTAATTTGGGCCACTGAAGACAGCAGTGTTTTTACCCAAGCTGGCTCTTGTTCAGTGCTGAAGGGTCCCGGTGGAGTAGTAGGGGCCACAGTACAAGAGGGCAGAGAGATCAGGAATACTCTAGGGAACCCCTTTCGACAAGATGAACAGTAATCAAGGGGGGAAAGAGACACCCCTGAGTCCTTAGTCTTTGATAAACCCCTATGTCCCTTAGAATGCAACATCCTGACAGTAAAATTGGCTCACACTAGTATAAATAACCAGTAACAATTCACCAGACTAACAACTCACCATAGAAAGCCCAGACAATCACTTATCTGGCAGGTGAAGGGTTAATCTGGAGAAGGAGAGTCCCTCTGCATAGGCTAAGCAAGAGAGAAGTAAAATTGTGACTGCAAAACTGGCAGCCAATCATAACAAAGTCTGCAAAACGGGCATTCTGGGAAATGTAGTCTTCTCTTTTGCTGTTGCCTAGCAGCACCTACACTTCGGCTGTGAAATTACGGGCCCCAAGATACTCATGACGTGAATCGTATGAAAGGTTATAAGAGACAAGAAGAAAGAGCCCACTCTCTCTGTATGTCAAACAGGTGCAGAGATATGTCCCAATGAAGTTCGCCCATAGAAGTCAATGAAGCAAAGATGGAGGCGGTGCGGGCACTATTCTTAAAGGGGTTGTGGTACAAATTCAGGTAACATTTGAAACAGCACCCAAAGACTCAAAAGCCATAGGGGCCATGTAAGGGGAACCAATAAATGGGGCCAAGACAGAGTGAAATCTAGAAATCGCCCACAGCACTCCAAGTAAGAGTAAATAGCAGAGAAAAGAGGATTTTAGTCTTACCTGTTAAATCCTTTTCTCTTAGTCCATACAGGTTACTGGTAATTCTAGGAGGCGAGCTGCCCCTTTAAGTAGGCAGGAACATTTCTCTAAATGTATGCAGGGGGTGGAGCCTCCCTTCCCTCCTTAGCTGCAGCTAGACAACCAGCTCCAGAATGATTTGAGACACTAACTATGACTAGATAGCAGAAGGGAAGAAGACTCCTGTGAGCATGACCCAGAAGGACCCCCACGATCTGCCACAGGACAGCCAAGCATGGTCTCTTGACAGGGTGGGAGACCAGTAACCTGTATGGACTAAGAGAAAAGGATTTAACAGGTAAGACTAAAATCCTCTTTTCTCTGTCGTCCAATACAGGTTACTGGTAACTCTGGGATGTCCAACCATTGAGTTCCCCAGAGGAGGGAAGAAGGCAAGGACCAGGCGCAAGGCCCCCAAAGTCACCAGAACAGCTATGAAACAACAGGTCAGAGATAGCCCAACAAAACAATGAAGTGTTAACGGACACGAAACAGGGATACCAACACCCCAAACTGTTACACAGCACACTGAAATAGAGCCAACAGGGTTAAAAAGTGAAGGAAACACCAAGAACCGGAGAAGAAGAGCCTAGACAGACAAAACTGCCTCCAGGACCTACCTCCCAAAGCTGGCGTCAGCCGAAGCCAGCACATCCACACAGTAGTGCTTCGAGAAGGTGTGCACAGAGGACCAAGTGGCTGCCCTGCACAGCTTATCAGCAGAAGCCTGATTCTTGTAGGCACAAGAGGCCCCAATGGACCTGGTGGAATGAGTCGTGACCCGAAAGGGGACATGCTTATTCCTCAACTCGTAGGCCTTACGAATAGTGGACTTGATCCATGATGCAATAGTCACTTTGGATGCAGGTCTTCCTGCCCTAGGACCCTCGGGAAGGACGAACAGAGCATCAGACTTCCTGTCAGATTCAGTGCGATGAACATAAAACTTGAGACAACGCACCACATCCAACAAGCGGAGATCTGTCTCCTTGTCAGAGGAGGGGTTAGGGCAGAAAGAAGGCACCACAATCTCCTGATTGATGTGAAACTCGGAGAGCACCTTAGGTTAAAAACACCAGATATGGTGGTTTACAGGAAAGAGCCTGCAACTCTGCAACACGGCAAACAGACACGATCACCAAGAGAAAGGCTATTTCCACGTCAAAAGACGTAGAGGAATGGTAGCCAGAGACTCAAAGGGAGAGCGTTGAAGGACGCTCAAGACCAAATTAAGATCCCACTGAGGAGCGGGACTCCGGAAGGCAGGACGAACATGAGCAATAATGCCCTAAAAGAAAACCTTGACATCGGGAAGGATGGCAATGCTCTTTTGGAAGAAGACAGAAAGCAAGTCTGAACCTTAAGAGAACTCAAACTGAGTCCCTTATCCACACCGTCCTGCACAAAGGCCAGGACAGTAGGGGGATCAAAATCGTGTGCCAGATTTCTGTCAGCACACCAAGACACAAAAGACGACCAGACACGGTGATAGATCTTGGAAGAAACGGGCTTACAGGCACTAAGCATAGTAGCCACCACACCAGAATTAAAACCTTTCTTCAATATTGAGGATTCAACCTCCAAGCCGTCAAAGAGAGCCGATGAACATCTTCCTTCCACAGGTAACCCTGCAGAAGAAGATCCGGACGGGAGGGGAGCTGAAAGGGCTCAACCACAGATAGAGCCAGAAGCTCCGGAAACCAGGATTGACAAGGCCAATACGGAGCAATCAAGATGACTGGACAATGATCCATCTTCAATTTCCGTAACACCCTTGTCAACATGGGAAGGGGAGGAAATATGTATGTCAGAGGGAACATCCAAGGGATGGACATCGCATCTACAGCTAGACGGTCTCTCCACTGAAAGCAGAACACCGGAACCTTCCTGTTGTGTCTTGTCACCATCAGGTCGACATGGGGCATCTCCCACCTCTGAACCACGAGTTGGAACACCTAAGGGTGTAACTCCCACTTTCCTCTGTCCACTGTCTGCCATGACGTTGTCTACTCCTGGAATGTGCACTGCGGACATATCACGGTGCCCGTGCTTTCCTGTCACTCTCTGTGCTGGGGCTCATCTATTGGAGGAGGCTGATTGGCCCGCCCAGGGTGTTCCTTTATATTGTGCTTTATGGCACCTGTCAGGTGCCCTTTTGTGGTGTTCCTGTGCCTGCGCTATTGTTGCTGTGATCCTGTATACAGACTCGGCTCATCTGACTACTCTACGTTCCTGCTCCATGATTGACCCAGTTCTGGCTGACTTCCTGCTCCGTGATTGACCCGGCTCTGGCTGACGCTCCTGCTCCGTGATTGACCCGGTTCTGGCTGACTTCCTGATCCGTGATTGACCTGGCTCTGGCTGACGTTCCTGCTCCGTGATTGACCCGGTTCCGGCTGACGTTCCTGCTCCATGATCGACCGACTCTGGCTGACGTTCCTGCTCCGTGATCCTTCCAGTTCTGCGTTCCGCTTCAGCCTGGCGACATTCTGAGCCTGCTCGCAGCTAGCACCAACTGATCACACTTTCGTTACTCTGTGGCCTCCGTTTCTGAGCCTGTTGGTTACCTCCGTTTACTGAGCCCGTGAGAGATTACTACCGAGCTGTGGCCGTTGTTTCTGTGCCTGTCTTAACACTTGCTGTGCCGGTTGCCTCCGTTATACCGAGCTGTTGCATACGCCTGCCAAGCTTGTTGCCACCGCTACTGAGCCTCTTTTGCACCTGTTGAGCTATTGTCTGCATTCCGAACCTAGCTTTACATTGCAGAGTTGTATACCTGTTTGGTGCCGTTCTCCAGTGTGTTGCGCCGCGTGGTGCAAAGGGCATTCCGATACTCTGGCAGTGTAAGCTCCGTGTCAGCACCGGAAGGGTGCTTTGGCTCAGGTCCTTCTCGCTCACTGTGTGGTTCCATCCATACGCACTTGGTTGTGCGTTGGCTCTAGTATTCAGCTTGGGCAGTGCTTCCTCCGTTACAGCACCTAAAGGGTGCAGGCTCAGGTCCCATTGGCATTCGCAGTGTACTCTTCTACCGCAACAGGGGTGCTTCCTATTCTGGCTCCATTGGCTCAGGCAGTATCTCTCCTTGTTGTTCACCCCTGTAGGGGCATTGGCTCTTGCTACAGTTGGTTACTCTATACTCCTGGGCATTTCCAGACCGAGATCTGGTCGTGATTCAGTTTGGTCGCTCTGCTTGAGCTAGCTGCTACACCACTACTACTGGGACTGTTGTATACCGGGCGTTGGCTAATCACCATCACAGAGACTGACTACCAGCTTGAGTGTTAACCCTTTATTGTGTTTATGCTATATTTTACTTGCTCTTGCTATATCGAGCCTGTATATCACTCAGTACTGTATTACCGATTCTGGCCCTCAGGGGCGCTGTTCCTTATTTCATTTTAATAAACTGTGTTTTATCTCTAACCCTGTCTGAGTGTCAGAAAACTGTAACAGGACATGGCAGGAACAGGATCTTCTGCCCTGCCCAGGACAAAATAGCCTTGACTTCTAACCAAGCAGTGAGACTTCATGTTCCGCCTTGCTTATTGATGTAGGCCACTGCCTTGGAGTTATCGGACTCCACTCGGACTGGACAGTCTTACAGCTGAGACACCCAATTAACGCAGGGCATGAAATATAACTCGAAGCTCCAAGATGCTGATCGGAAGGAGGGACTCCTCCGTGGACCACTTCCCCTGAGCGCTGAAGTGACCCAGGACAGCCCCCCAGCCCGAGAGGCTGACATCCGTCATGACCGTGGTCCAGTAGGGAATCAGAAAGGATCTCCCCTTCAGCAATCATGCCAAGCTCAGTTCCACATGAAGAGGAAGGGAAACCAACATCTTCTGATGATCTGGCCGATCCTTGCATACTTGGATCACAAACCTCTGGAGTTCCCTGGTGTGCGCCATGGTAAATGTGACCGCTTCTATAGTGGATATGAACTTCCCCACCAGAGAAGACAGCTTCTGAACTGGAACCGGATCCTGAGACAGAATCGCTGAAACCCTGTGGGCGATCTGGTGAGCCACCTCGTCCGGGAGGAACACCATGCTCCTCTGAGTATCGAAGAGAAGACCCAGGAAGACCAGTTGCTGGGATGGGACAAGATCTGACTTGTCCAAGTTGACGATCCATCCGTGATGGGTGAGAGCCTGGTTGCAGGTCTGAACCTGCTGATGAAGAAGGTCCACAGAGGTGGCCTTCAAAAGCAAGTCATCCATGTAAGGAGTCACTCTGATGCCGTCCCGGTGGAGGACTGATATCAAGGCCCCCAGAACCTGTTGGAAAACCTGAGGAGCCATCATCAGACCAAATGGAAGAGCTGAAAACTGAAAAGGCACTCTGTTGAAGGCACATAGCGGTACCAACGGTGGCAAAAATGGACTTGAGAGAAATCTCAAGTTTCTTGTCAGTCCAGTCTTTCTGAGCAGAAGCATCAGAGACTGGCACGGCAGTAGACTTAGATAACCTGGAGATAGGTGCATCCACCTTGGGGGGATGAACCCACTTAGCAAGCGTAGCTTCAGAAAAGGGGTAAAGCTTGGGAAATTTCCTGGACACAGAAGCAGTCTTGTCCGGTGATTTCCACTCCTCCGAAACTAGACAGTCAAGAGTGGGGTTAGGAGGAAAATAAGTAAGGGGCTATGCGGGCTCCTGAAATACATCAGAGGGATCAGAAGGAACTTCTTGAACCAAGGGAATATTGAGGGTGGTTAATATGGCTCTGATCAGACCCTCAGCAGAGAGGTCAGGATCAGCTTCAAACGGGTCCCCAAAACACCGAGAGGACTCCAGAACCGAACCATCCTCAATATCTGAATCCAACAGCAGTTCCTCCTCAGAGGAATCTGACACATCAGGTGCCCCCTGAGGTTTAGGCAGGGAAGATCTGATATTGGAGGGGGTCTGCCATGTCTGAAGGGCCACCTGTATCTGGGATGGAAAGAGTTGCAATGTGGACCTAAGGTCCCTATTCGCAGCCTTAAACTCTTGCGCCCAAGCTGGCTCAATAGCATGGCTGGAGGTCCCTGGGTTGCTGTCAGGAACTTCAGAACATGCTGGGCATAAGTGACAAGAGAACTCTCTAGGTAGCCCTGAGTGACAGGAAGAGCAATGCGCAATGGGGGATACTGAGACCCCAGCCTCCTTAGTCTTAGGTCTAGCCCCTAGCTCAAGCGGTATAGACATACTCACAGTGTCAAAATAACCAACTGTACAGTAAATCACCTAATTCCTGTGTGGAAGATTAAAATTTCACCCCAGACATGCTAAGTACAGACTTATCTGACAGGCGAAGGGTTAATCTGCAGAGGAGAGAAGGAGAGGCCAAGCCCTGTGTAGGATACTCGCTAGAAACGCTCACAAAATGGTTGCCGCGATGGGAGCCAATCAGAATTTAGGCGCGAAGCAAGTGCTCATGGGAAATGTAGTTTTTTTCCAAAAAAAGTATTCTAAACAGTGCTCAAAGCCCCCTGAGCCCCCCCCAACACACTTGAACTATAAACCGGATGATAGAGCAAGGGTAAACAGTTGCAGAGATAAGTCCCAAAAAGTATAGTCCCATAGAGGTGAATGGAGCAATGGCATCTATGCTGTAAAGCACGCCTTAAAGGCACAGTACACAATTTTCACCCAAATTAAAGTAAACCATGAAAAGGTGTAAAACATCAAGGGAACATGTGTAGACACTCAGAAAACACTAGTCCAGTAGGAAAAGTGCCATAAACCCCCCCAATAAAATGCTAAACCAGCAGTGAAAGGGTTAAGTTACCACATAAACCTGCTCCAAACATCCAACAGACATACAGATATACCCAATGAGTGCTGGAGTGTACAAGAGGAACTCCAGAATACACCCCTGTGTGGAGAGGCACTGTGGGACAAGTGAACCTGCAGCACTCAAAGGGTAGCTCACCTTTTCTGCAGATCTTCTGTCTTCAGACTACCATGCAGCAAGAAGTACCTCAGTGGGCAACTCCTGGGGAAGAACTTGGAATCAAGATTTTCCCCCTTAGGGCTTAAGGTCCACAAAAAAGCACCTGGATGCTGAGCTAGCCACATTGAAGGGCATTTGTCAGTCATGGTAATCTGCTAATGGTGGTATTCCATATCTAACAGAAAATAAAAAAGAAACTAAAACTATAGCAGAACTGTTCTCCGCCTGGTGTTGTCGCACCAAAGGAACAAATCATTCTGGAGTTGGTTGTCTAGCTGCAGCCAAGAAGGGAAGAGAGGCTCCACCCCCTGCATACAGTTAGAGAAATGTTCCTGCCTATTTAAAGGGGCAGATCGCCTCCCAGAGTTACCAGTAACCTGTATTGGATGACAGAGAAAGGGTTAATCCACTACAAACTGCAGCCATCTCTGGAGCCCAGGGGAAGAACAGCATAAATAATAAATTATACCCAACATGAGTGCAGGAGCCAAAGGCTCAGAGAAATCCTCTCTATGTAGAGGCACCAGATAGGGACAAGTAGACCAAGACACTCAAAGGATTACTCACCAGTCTTTAGGTTACCAAAGTGAAAGTAAGCAGAGCCTCAGGAGACTCTACTGGGAGGTAAAACTTGGCCTGCAAGATTCTCTCCACAGGGCTACAAGGGTCCACACAGCATCTGTACACTGGTCAATCCACTCCAGGAGAAGCCCAGTAATGGTAACCTGCCTAATAGGGGAATTTTGACAGCCCCATATCTAACAGAAAATAATAAAAACTAAGAGAATGTCTCTGCTCCATCCATTCACCACAGAGGACAAATTCTTACTGAGAGCTACAGATGAGGGGAGGATTTAAGCTGGAGGAGTGACTGGGAGACTCCACCTCACTTTTGAGATGTGTGCTGAGGGACTCAACCCCATGGTACCTGTGTTCCATAATGGATGTAAGAGAACTTTCACTGCATCTTACATTGACTGCAGTAAAATTTCAGCAAGCCGCTTTCAGGCCACATTCCATGAGGTGATAGACACCCATATGAAGAAACAAGTACAAAAAATATATTTTTGTGACGTTATTGCAGAAATGGAATTGATGAGTTAATGTTACACATGTGAACTAGGCCAAAGGCTCTAAGGTCAATAGACTTCCGGATGAGTTCAGGTTCAAGAAATGAGGATAATTGTTGCTTATTAGTGCTAGATATTATATTTAATTAATTGGATTCTAAATATCACTCTGATGCATTGTGAAATAATATGTTAGTGATGTGCATTGCCACAAGGGGTTAAAAATGGAAGGGGTTTCACACCCCTGTAGATTCCTTATGTGTGTGCCATGTGTAAGGAGTTTCTATAGGCAGCTGTTATAAGTTTTATTTGTGAAGCAAAAGACAGGTGTGTGTTAACATGTCGAAGGAATCCAATGACTGTTGTTCTTATGAAGATCTAGCCCAATATATTCCAAAGATAACAGTATCAATTATTCCTGTGACAACTGCCTGTAGCTAAGCCAAAGACTAATCTTATTCTGTTAATAGGAAGCATACCCCCGGAATGAGAGGCACTGACTTTAACCCCTATAAGGAACAGTGGGGTCTGTAACACATTTCAGTGATATGCTGTATGCTGTACAACCCTCTGGTCCTTAAAGGGTTAACTGAAGAGATTAAGAACTTACCAAGTAAATCTATTTATATTTATCTTTTGAACTTTATCTCCAGATACATGTATATATACCAATATCTGCTGAAGTGTGCCTTTTATCACCACAACAAACCATATGCTTCAGTAGTACTCAATGTATTAAATTAGCTTATGCATCCAAAAATCAGATTTTGGAGAGTCGTGCGCCTACACTTGCACAAATTGTCACGTTTACCAAGGCACCAGGGACCAAGAACTGTTAAAGCATGACATATTACCCACCAAGTGCACCATGAAAATGTCCATGGAAGACCACCAAAAATACCAGTGTGTTAGATAAATAGTTTGATGGATTTCAGAATGAAAGGCTAAAGGGAATTCATGAACCAGCTTAAGTACTTTGAGCAAAAGAGGCTCACGAACAAAGATTTGATTGTTAAACACAAAATGAAGTTGAACATCTAGAGTAGAAACTGGAATGTTACGTGATTTGATATGAGTGAAGATATTAGTGTTGGTGAGGAGGAAGAGGCCAAGAGCAGGGGTGGACTGACAGGGCCCAGGGCCCCTGGTCCATGGAGTGGTCTGGGCCCCTTGGCCAATTACATCATTGGCCCCTCACCATGACATCATTGGCCCCTCACCATGACATCATAAGTCCCACCTCCCACTACATCCTCAGTCCCCCTTTACATCTTCAGTCCAGCACACCTACCCCCACCCCGCACACACACACTCCTCCCATCCAGAAGTTTCACATTACACAAATTAAGACACTCCACACAGCAGAGAAGTATGATGACTCTGAGTTTGCTGTAGGAGATGACAAGAGTCATAGAATGCCTACACATACTGCTTCACCCCCCCCCCCACCTCCTCAAGTGATTGCGTTAAAGCAATAAAGTTACACAGTTCTACTGTGTACTACAATCCAGCACAGTAAGGTATTATAAAAAATCAACACCTGCACAAACATAATGCAAAGGTACGCCTATGGAATAGAAAACCTGCCAATATGTTGGTGGTTGACATGCTGCCCTTTTCTTTTGTTGAAAACAGAGGCTTTAAAGAACCAATATCATGTGTTGCACCCTGATGGAATATTCCAAGCAGCAGTTATTTTTCAAGGATGGCTGTGCCAATAATACATAATCAAGAAGTTGTTGTAGGGCTCACAACTTTGACTTTCAGCTAGTTATTTCTCTACTTCTGCCCTCAGAAGAAGTAATATTGTAGCAGGAAAGTTTGTAGGCATAGGAAACATAGGCAAAAAATGTATTGGCAGTGGTAAAAAGGACAAAATGTTGCAGTGCAGAAAAGGTGAAAACTTTTGTGAAAAAAGGTGAAAAAAATCATTTTTTTCTCAAAGTAATGTAGGAAATGTTTGTGGCTCGTGACTTGTGGCCCATCCCTACTTGATAGCAATTAGTTCCTGGTCACTGATATCATAGTATAGATATCAAGTCCAGGTTTTCTTTTTTTGCCACGTCCTGGCCCAATATTATGTTTCACCCTGTACCTTTAATTGCTCCTTCCTGTTTGCCTGGTGCACGTTCAAAGTTATAATTTTCCATGACCCAGAGAGTCCTGTTTGCTCTTGTTGAAGTTTGCTCCAATCTTAATCCTGACAAATTTCTAATTTTTTTGAGCTTCTAGTAATTGTTCCATTCCATCCAGTCTATTGAACCTTTTCATTGTTATTTTGATGCTCTGCACTTTAATCCATGTCAGCTGCTTTCCTGTATATCCTCTGAGTTCTCCTGTGTCAAGATTTGTTCTGGTAGTTTGCAGGCAGTGTTCAGCTTCTATGGATTTCCCGTCCTTCATGAATTTAAGATCTATTGGTGGATATTTGCCTGTCATCTCTAGTTCAGATCCCCCTCGGATAACCGATTACCTTTGTTACATTGCCCTTGCAGTGATTCAGTATTCTTGGCATTCTTACTGCGGCCTGGCACAGCCATGCTGTTTGTGTAACTTGTGTATATTCTTACTTAGTGGAGCTGGTGTTGGTGATCAGCATAGTATTTATGTACCTTACTGCTCAGTTTAGTCTCCAACAGTTCTGACTCTTTCTGGGTTGCTGTGCTTTGCCTTTACAATGTTTTTATTACTGATCAGGGTTATCCTATCTCAATGTGTCTAGAGTCTTGCATGAAGTTAGTTTTCTCTATCTGTATATTGGTCACTAATTCAGGAAAACCTTGTCAAAATTATCTTGCTAATATTACTCTAGTTTGTTTAGGGCAGTGTTGCTCTGTGAAACTCTTCAGAATGGTCTATCTATTTGTCCCTAGTCCAGTCACCCTGACCTCTCACTGGCTCAACCACTGAGGGGGTATATGACTTTGTGTTCAGCACCTTTAGGTTAGCTTAGCCCGTAGCAAGGCTGGAATTGGGGCATCTGCACTCCAAAATAATGAGCCTTAGCACCATACTCTAGCATCCGACTAGTGATGTTGGATAGAGTTACAGAGTATTCCTATCAGATATCCATGATACTCTCTCATGAATAAAAGTTGTTGGAGAAAAAAAACACAAGGTGGGGAATGTTCTTGGGGCCCTTATCTGGGAAACATAGCCCCAGCTGCCATTTCAGAAACATGAACTTCAGGGATGAGAGATGTCAGAATGCTCCAAAATAGCAGTCTCATAGAAATGTTTCTTCAGGAGATCAAAAACCTTTTGAGCCTATAATGTTCTAGTGGAATTAGGCCTTAGTGGATGCTACAAGGGTAAGAGGTGACACAACCTTAGAAGAGTCGCAAATTATTTCTCAAGTACAACTTAGCAACTAGGTTTCTGTCACTGCCAGTTTCCTTGAGTATGCTATGGGGCATGTTTATGGGCTGTAACACAGCATAGTGTGTATACAGGTATGAATACAGTAATCATATTCTGCATCCTCTTAGGTGCTGCCCCATGCATTAGACACTAAAGCCACATAACTGCACTGGCACATTCATATATATGCCGCAAAGAGCCTATAAAAACAAAGTGGAACAACACTGGGGCAGATCAAATAGACTATATAGGACAAATAAATATTCACAAAATTTCCCTGCGGGTGCAGTTTGTTTCCTCCAGAATTGCCCCAGTTCTTCATTGTACATCATCTTACACCTTTAAGGACCAGAGGGGTTGTGCAACCCATTGTAAAAGCAATGCATTGCATACAAGCCTCTGCCAGATGGGTGTGCAGTTCATTGTTCTCATCCTTGCTTGATAAAACTTGTAGCTCAGAATTACTGAATCAGCTACCCCCTCCAGCACCTTATCAAGAATGTGAAATGCTGGAAACTAAAGGAAGGCAACCACTGCTTCACAGCCAGTTCTACATTCTTGGAAAAATATATGTGTTCCTCTAATGATAATTAAGGTTCCAATCAAAATAAATATTTCAGACTTTCCTTAAAGAACAGTCTGCTATCAGCAGCCTTCTTGTCACCCATCTCAAATGTGAAAGAAAACAGATGCCAAAACCGGATGAAATTCTTCTCTGATAAAAGGATGATGTAGTCAGGGGGGTAACTTTGGGAGCTTTGCACCCTGTATCACCAAAAAAAATTATTTCAATCATTCATATATTACTAAAGGTCAAATTACTCATACATTTAATGCCAGTAATAGATCTTACCGTTTTAATATGTTCTATATCTGTGCAATCTGAATACTCAAAGCAGACCATATATGTTGTGCTAGCCATTTGTTTATAAAGTCTTTTTTGGAAGTTTACCTATTTATTTTGATGTTAACCCCACAGCAATGTGTTATAAGCTGTGTGGCATCTAGGGGGGATTAAGGGGACTTGGGTGAGTGTGAGGACGGTGATTGGGTGTACTTGGAGACACTGCGTGGGGGTGCTGTGGTGGGCAGTCTTTTGCAGTCAAACAGGCCTTTTTCTCCCCAGCCTCAGCAACCCTGAGTTGCCCAGCATGGGAATCCTCTCAAGGGAACATTGCAAAGACCATTCACTAGAATGTAATTGCAGAATGGTTGTTTGCAATGATGGCCACTTTTATAGGTATCCAAAATTGCCAAATTTGGATTGGAACCTCAGCCCCAACAAGAGATACTGCAGTTCTGCATAACAAAATACATTGTCAGTTTAAGGGATGCACATTATATTAAGTGAATTAAGCCTCTTCTGTAGAGTCAGGACTTGCAGTTGCACAGAATCCCAAATAAAACAATGACATTTTATCAAAAGACTATAGGTATAAATGTTTTAACTGGTGTGCCTCCTTTTGTCTCAACTCCCAACTTCATTATGATCCATAAACTTATATTATGGCACAAACACATTATGATAGTGATTTCCCTGCTGAATAAAACAATCATGTGTCCACTGATGGGAGATGCTTTGTTCTAAAGTTATTCCCATTGTTTTTGTTTTTTGTAATAAAGCCAAATGTGGGAATGGGGAGACTTAGGCTACAGTGTGAAGTGTAATAACTTTAGCAGTAGATGTACCCTTATGTTACAAGCCAAATAAAAATTAAAAGAGTTGACACTCACCCGGTAACATTTCATCTTTTATTAGGCTTCATGCAGTTACAGCATATTGTTGACAGGGGTAGGTGAAAAAAGGCAGACAGCTGTTTTGTGCCTCACTGCCATTTTGTCAAGGGATTCATTGAATTAATACCTTGACAAAGTGCTGGTGAGGCACAAAACAGTTGTCAGCCTTTTATTCATTTGAAGATTTATTGGGGTTGAGCACATAGGATCTTCAGGACTGAAGGGCTGTATATATATATATATATATATGCCTTGACACCAAGAAAAAGCAGTTTAAGGCAGGTTATCTCTTATACCGGTTTATACAGCACCAGCCCCACCATCCACCCAAAGATCTGAATATTTGTGTAGCCAGAGTTGTCTTTTTGGGAGTACCTTTATGTTACTCAGCAGGAAAAGCTCTATACTATATTATTGTTTTTTTCCATAGTAGAACTTTAATGATCCTTTAAGACAGATGATCAGCATATGACCCTCCAGCTATTGTTGAAACACAACTCCTTTCATCCCCAGCCAGATATTTTCTGGAGATGGATGGTTGAAGATGAAGTCCATCAGTAGCTGAAGAATGCAGATATTAGGAGTTTTAATCCAAGAACAACAACAGGAGGGTGCAACTTGCACTCCTTTGTCTACATTTGTTGGGTATCATTAGCTCAAAACTGCTTCCTTGCAACTACTACATGGAATGGAGCTAGTCATCATACCAGGAACACACATCTGTTCTAATTGGTAGCAAAGTGATTGAAACTCTCCACTGCATGGTTCAATGCAAAAAAAACTACCCTCTTACAGGAATATCCACATCCTTGACATCATACTGTTGATACTTTTTCTCTAATTGCCCGTCAAAGGAGAACATCTAATAATAATATCAGGTTACCATACTATAGGCAGAAAATCAAAATGGTTCAAAAGATAATACACTCAATCATTCCCAGATGTCATGACCATAAAGGCAGACATAACAGCTCCCAGCAGGGACCGCAGGTCCTTTTACCCCCTTAATGACCTTCTGATCTGGTGGGGTTTAGCCAATAAGAACCACAGCGCTTTTTTTTTCACAATGAATTCTGGGATGTCAGAGCGGTGTGCAGCCGCACTGCCATCCCAGAATTCCATGACGTGCCAGGATCCCCAGCCTCAAAGCAAATCCACCGGTGATGGTCCTTGCACATCACTGGTCCCTAAAGGTGTGAGGCAGGCTTATGCACTCTGCCTGCTTAAGTTTGAAAAGACTACCAGCAACTATCATGTCTGCCTCTTTGGACATAACATCCAGAATTGACTGAAGGTGTTATCTCTTCAACAAAAGCATGAGATAAACATTTATAGGCAATATTAGGATTTTATGGTCATAGTAAGGTAAGTGAGGGGAATTTTATTAGGCGATGTTAATGTTCCTTTAACAATCTAGCAAAATATCTAATAAAAGATTTCTCTCAGTGCAGGGATTCCAAGCACCCCAGCCGTGAACTCTGGTTTTAAAGAAAATATTTAATTGTTGCACAGGGTAATCTGCACCAGCTGGATGTCAGGATGCAAGTGGTTACCCTTATAATGCTGCTCTTCTTCTGCAAAGTGTCTGATTTTAGGAAGATAAGAAGGAACAACAGAGCAAAAAATGACAAACCAATCTCATCCAAGAAAATCTCTAGTACAGTTAAGCGCTATGCTCCAGGATTACCATGTGATACATACATATATCTTAATGAAAAATATTTGGATTGCCAAGAGAGGAAGCAGACATCTGTCCTTTCCGAATGGCCAGAAGACCTAGTTCATATTCTGCTGGCAAGAAACCATATCCGTATACTAAAAAACAATTCATTTTCTAAATTTCAGAAACTAAAAAGTTTGGATTTACAACAGAATGAAATAATGAAAATTGAAAATCAGGCCTTTTTTGGTTTAAAGAAACTTACAACTCTGTTACTGCAACACAACCAGATAAAGATGTTATCCGAGGAGGTGTTCATTTATATGCCAAGATTGAGTTACTTGCGGCTCTATGACAACCCCTGGGACTGTAATTGTGAGCTAGAATCACTAGTTACTTTGCTACAGATTCCACGGAACAGGAACTGGGGGAACTATGCTAAGTGTGAAAGCCCAATAGAGATGAAAGGCCAGAAACTTAAACAGATCAGGGCAGAATTGATATGCCAGGATGATGATGCTCTAGAACCAAAACACCTAGAGGGGCCTAAGATCACCAGACCTGTGGTTGACTCCTCACTCTGCCATATCTATCTGTACCCAATACCAACACTGGACTGCAGAAAAAAAGGTATGTGTGCAGAGTAAGTTATCTGAATATTACTGTTACATAAAGCTGTAATCTAATATGACCACACCATAACATATGTTCTAAGCATCATACATTACACTATCAAGGTTCAGTACCAAAGTTTTTTCATTATTATTATTACTAATAATAAATAAATTTATAAAATGCAAACAAATTACAGTTAGGTAACTCATTACAAATACATGAGACACTTAACAAATGAGTGTAGAGGACCCTGCTTGCAAGAGCTTTTCAATCTAGAGTTAGAAGAACACATGAAATACAAGGTGCATTAAAACTGTATTCTATTTAGAGAGAAGGGAAATGTTTGGGCCAGCTGCAAAGTTGGTCCCTTAGCATATTTGGAAAGGGCCAGGAGAATGTAAAACTTCCACAGTGGGAGCTTTTGGACAGTTGGAGGTACTGGATAGTTTTTTTTGGATGGGATTTGAGGGATCACTTGAATGAAAGCTAGGGATGAGTTTCATAGAACCTAGAAGTGAGTTCCAGAGAACGGCAGCTGCTCTGGTGTAAACTAGGACTCCAAGAGTGATAGGTGGTGGTAAGAGTGAGGACAAAGCTGAAGATGGATGGCTATTGTGGAGGGCCAAATGACAAGATTTTAAATGTAATCCTTGTACATACAGAGGGCATGTGCAACTCCTGACAGAATGCTGCAGAGGAGTGATATTAATCAGCCTAGCGCAGAATTTATGATGGACATGATAACATTCTTACAACTGGAAGGCCAGCAATAGTCAAGCCGAGACATGATGAGGGAGCACACTAGGTTTTTGGTAGTGTCCTGTGTAAGAAAAGGTCTAATTCCACAGATGGTCTGGTGGTAAAAGTGGTAGAAATTTGTAAGAGAATATCTGAGAACTGAAGTAAGGGGCAAATACAGATTAATATTAAGCTACACTTTAGAGGAGTAAAAATAAAAATAGGTACCTGAAAATTAACCCTTCATGGGCCAGAGGGCTGTGCAAAACATTGGTCAATAATGCACTGCTGTCCCCTCTGGTCCTTAAGGTGTTAAAGGAGGCATTTCTCAAATAGCAAATAGCTGCATGCACAAGGAAACATTCTTATTCCCTTGTGCATTCACCATTTGTAAATTCATTACTGGACAGATCGTATTTGGTACCATGTAACTTGTCAGTACTATCTGTCAGGTCCAGGCTGACAGACAACATAAAGTATATGACGAGGACATAAGCATATGCTTTATGTCTGTCTGTATCCCAGTAAAACTGGCAGCTACACCATCTTTTCCATGTATTTTCCTGCTGTGAATACTCAAAACAGGGAAATCATCTTTATTCCCTTTGAATATTCTTCAGTGAGCACAGCAAAGAGCAGTATACCAGATATTCTGCTCTTCCCTCACTTTGATGAGATTTAGCCCATTATAAAACTTATTAAAAATATTCCTCCACTGCTATCGTTCCATAGTAAACAAGTTGAGTAAGGTACAAAATAATTAAAAATAAAATAACCTGGCTTGCTGAGCTCGCTCCTTAGCACCTAGCTACTTTTATGCTTTCCTTAACACTTTTAAGCAACTTACCGGGAGGGTAGTTATCACGGTGCCCGTGCTCCTTTGTTATTTTTCTGTCAGTCTATCCTGTGCTTTGCTCCCATTGGCTACCGTGTGTTTGTCCCACCCAGTATGACCTTTATATACTGGGCTATTGGCACCCCTCCGGTGCCCTTTCGTGATGTTCCTGTGCCAGTGCTTGTTTCTGCTCAATGATTCCCAGTGTACCGACTTGGCCTGCCTGACTACTCTGCATATTGTCTTCTGCTCCTGTGTACCGACCCGGATTGCCTGACTATTCTTCTGCGCCTGCTCCTGTGTACCGACCCGGCTTGGCTGACGTTCCTGCTCCTGTGTACCGACCCGGCTTGGCTGACGTTCCTGCTCCTTGATCTGACCCGGCTTGGCTGACGTTCCTGCACCGTGATCCGACCTGGCTTGGCTGACGTTCCTGCTCCGTGATTCGACCCGGCTTGGGCCTAGTTTCCGTTACTGCCTCTGCAGAGTGCAAGTGTCCGCCTCCGTTACTGCTACGGCAGTTTACCTTGGGCCTAGTCTCCGTTACTGCCTCTGCTAAGTGCAAGTGTCTGCCTCCGTCACTGCTCCGGCAGTGAGCCACCGGTTTGCGTCCGTTACTACTTCTGCAGAGTGCAAGTGTCTGCCTCCGTTACTGCTATGGCAGTTTACCTTGGGCCTAGACTCCATTACTGCCTCTGCTAAGTGCAAGTGTCTGCCTCCGTTACTGCTCCGGCAGTGAGCCACCGGTTTGCCTCCGTTACTACTTCTGCAGAGTGCAAGTGTCTGCCCCCGTTGCTGCTCCGGCAGTGAGCCACCGGTTTGTCTCCGTTACTGCCTCTGCTAAGCGCATGTGTCTGCCTCCGTTACTGCTCCGGAAGAGTGCAAGTGGTCTGGTCTCCGTTACCGCTATGGCAGTACCTTATGTGACTCTGTCCCCATTGTTGCCTAGGCAGTTCACGTTAGTTCTGCTTATCTGTTTGTGGGCATCACGAATCCTTCAGCTGTCTATATGCAGCGAGCCCCATCACAGACCTCTCTGCACATGGGACTGTTTACACTCAAAGAAGACCATTAACCCATTCAGTACCTTGCTCCTGTATCCATTATAATCTGCCTGACCTGTGTCAGTATAGACTGTTGTGGACTTTATGTTTATGTTGGACCTGTGTAGGCATATGTATATATAACCTGTCGTGTGTCTGTATTATTCAGCATATATACTACAGGACCTGTGATGGTTATTTTATTACTGTGATTTCAATAAAACTGTGTTCTATCCTAAACCACTGTGTCTGTGTGTCAAACAAACTGTTACAGTAGTATCCCCTGGATCTCCTGATGCCGAACAGAGGGTCTAAATCTACAAAGCAACAACGTAGATCGAGGAAACAGCTTCCCACGCTGGGCGCGGACATCGACTCTCTGCTGCGTCATCAACCTTTGGAGCCAAGTACAGGGCTGGCAGCAGACGCACCTTCGGATTCCACTGATACTGTACCTTCGGCTGTAGACTCTGATACTTGTGTATCCGACCCGACTGGAGTCATGGAACCAGTCACCAGGGAAGATATTTTGCATTTACCGAACAAAGAGGACCTACTCTCTTTAGCATCAGATATTAAGTCCGCTGTAAGAGCAGACATTGCGGCCCTCACTGCGGAAATTCACTCTTTGGGAACGAGGATTCACCTTATTGAGTAATCAGTGGATAGTTCACATACTCAAGTACACAATGTGGAACAACTCGTTGCAGATCAACAAGAATCTATCTCCACGCGGAAATATAAATTGGATGATCTGGAGAACAGAGGGAGACGTAATAACATTCGTATCAGAAACCTACCAGAATCTGTACCTCAAAAAGATCTACAGGCCTGCCTTCAAAAGCTCTTTTCGCAGATCCTGGGCCTACCTCCAGAATCCACCATGAAGATAGATCGAGCCCATAGGGCCTTGAAGCCTCGCACTGTGATGTCTGACCCTCCTAGGGATGTCATCTGTTGGCTTCACTGTTTTGCGGATAAAGACAGGATTATGGCTAAAGCTCGTTCTATGGACAAAATTCTCTATGCAGGTTGTGAAATCCAATTATACCAGGACATTACACCCTTTACCCTTCAGCAAAGGAGATCTTTGAAACCCTTTGTAGACCATCTAAGGAACTTACAGATTCGCTACAAGTGGGGATTCACGTTTAATCTTCAAATCCAACACAATGGCCAATCTCATACTTTGAAACTACCGGATGAAGTACCAGCTATTTTCAACGCCATGGGTATAACTTTACCACCTCCTCCAGCTGACAACAGACTCCTGCATCAGATTACATTGGCTGGTAACCAGAGACTGAGGTGGCACTTGGTGGGGGAACCGTCCCCGAAGAAGTGGAAGAATAAGACCCCTTTGGACACTCAGAGCATCAGAGGAGATGGAGGCTTCTTAAACCCATCATCATTGATCTTATTTGCCAAGTATTCATATTCTGCCAGTTGTTACCTCTAGATGTTATATGGGTTATATTCACTTGTCACAGTTGTGGTGTACTACTGGGCTAGTGGCAGCTCATTTAATCATGGAACTTCCTGCCCTCTAAATGCTTTATATATTTAGTTAACTGGGATAGGAGAGTGTACATGGAGACTGTAGCATATCCTCCTATGACATTCTTATGATAGCCTTGAATCTATGCTTTATTACTTGACATGCAGAAGATCATCTCCCTTGCTGTTTGTATATGAGCAGCAATGGAGAGGAGGAATTGGTTGTGTGTGTTGGCGGATCCGCGGTACAAACCTGCCAACCGACAGGTATGCTACGACGCTTTAGGTGTTGCTACCCTATATGCAGGTAATAGCTGTTTGATCTCCTGATTAAATGGGTCGTTGGGTTAGTAGGAGTTCTCGCTTCGTGTTTTCTCACTGTGGGCACGTTATGGGATGTACTTCGGTCCCTCTTTGATGGACCTGCTGTCACACACACTTATATGGGTCCATGTCCAGGCTGTGTCCTATACTTCTTTACCTGTTAGACAAAACTGTTTTTCTATGTTAGGTTACTCTTGCTTATTAAGCGCTGTTAGGGAATGTTTGATCCCTTGCAATTGTACTTCTAAATGTATTTTACTTGAAAACAATGTTTGTTTCATTTTATGCTCTGTTCTTTTTAGTTCATTTTTTTATTGCTGTTCATTTTTTTGACACCACTCCCAGGCCTTCGGGCCCAAGTCACAGTTTTCTCCTGAGCTGGCCACCCACTTCGTGTGATGGACCAACTTGGGATGCGACAATTTCATATATGTATGTTCACTCATACCAAATGTTTCTTAAAATGTACCATTTGCACCTCTTATGCTGGCTACTGCTACTTCTTCCGCTCTCTTATTATTTGGTAGGCATTTACTATCTGACTACATCAATTTTTCCTCCTTTCTTTTTGGTTTTTCTTTTTCATCTACTTTCCTTCCCTAACCTTCCTCACTATGCACAGTCACGATACCACAAACCCTATTCTGTGAAATATGGCTTCTAATTGTAAAGTAATATTGTATAATGTTAAAGGCCTCAATAGCGCGATGAAACACTCTATGGTTAGGAGGGATGCAGGAAACGCATCTGGCTACAGATAATCACCCCTCCTTCACTTCCAGGGAATTTCCCTGAGAATAAAAAGTCCCTGAGAATAAAAAGTGTTGCCATCTTATTTCATAGGGGGGTTCCCTGGACACATGTCAGAGCCGTGGTGGATCCAGATGGCAGATTTTTGTTTTTGAAGGAAAGTTGGGGACACTGGAGTTCACCTTAGCTAATGTATATTGTGCAAATCAGGGTCAGCTTCCTTTTCTTCGCCGGGTATTGGGTCAATTGGATACCTTCCAATCTGGTACAGTTATTTTAGGAGGAGATTTTAACCTACCGTTGTTTCCTGCTGAGGATTGTTCGACTAGGAAATCTTCTATGCGTCCCTCTCTACCTTCTGCTGTTGCCAAGTTGTTTTCTTCTCGTCACCTTATTGATACCTGGAGATCCTTCCACTCTGGACAACAGGATTATACCTGCTATTCCGCAGTTCACAACTCATACTCCTGCATCAACTACCTGTTCATTTCTCGTCTTCATCTGGATATGGTCTTCTATTGGATCTCAGACTATCTTGATCATTCCCCGATTTCACTTACAATAAACCCTTCCCAGTTTTATAAGTCTACTGTAACTTGTCGAATGAATGATTCTTTGCTACGATATGTCAATTCGCAAACAGCTGGAAAGGGAGCTGATGGGATTCTTGGATGCTAACCTTGCATCTGGTCCTCCGCTTCCCACTGTGTGGGAATCTCATAAGTGTGTTCTTCGGGGTTTGTTTATTAAATTTGGTGCGTATAAAAAGAAACAGCATGATCGAAGAATCAATGATCTCCTTGGATCCATTGCTACTCTGGAGAGGGCACATAAAGCCTCTCCGACCCCTGAGCTTCTAAACCATTTAACTCAGGAGTATGCACAATTAGCTGATGTATTACAGACTAATTGTCTGAATTGTCAGATCTTGTTGGGCGTAATTTTTTGTCTCTCAAGATTATTTGGAGACAGAGTTCTGGAGATGGCACTCATTGTATATCTCTTGGCTAGGCAGAAGCCAAGTCGTGAAAATGGTTGCTCTCCCAAAAAATTTTATTTTTGTTTCAAACTATACCTTTGGCTGTTCCTAGATTTATTGTGGCCCAACTCCAATCTCGGATAATGTCCTATATATGGTTCTATAAATGTCCTAGACTTTCCAGACAATTGCTGTACAAAGCTCCCTCAGAAGGAGGCTTGGGAGTCCCTGACATTCACTCCTATTACCTGTTCCCATCCTGAGTATGGGAAAGCGGAGTGGGTAGAGGTTTTGGACGCCTCTTTTCCAGGGGTTGAGGTGAGACATTTGATTTGGAGCAAGATTTCAGATACCCCTGCTGCTTGTAGGAAACACCCTGTACTGGGCCACTTGTTATCAACTTGGTACTCCCTCAATGCTCAGTATGGGTGGGTGCCTTTTCCCTCTCCTCTTATGTCCCTATTAGGCAACCCTAGCTTTCCACCTGGTATCCCTGGGTATGGGTTCCGCTCTTGGTGGACATATGGGATCTCTAGGTTAGGGGATGTCCTTGGTCCAAGGGGCATCTTAACATTCCGGGAACTTCAAGAAACTACTGTGCTGCCTAACTCTGAATGGTGGCGTTACACCCAACTTCACAACTTTCTATATCGCAATTTTGCTAGGGTCTATGTTTCAGACTATCTGACCCACTTTGAATCTCATCTCCATAAGACAAACTTCCTTTCTAAGACCATATCCAGATGCCATCACATGATTCTAACTACTCTTCCCCCTTGGAGTTTTCAAGTCGCATGGGAAAGGGATCTAGGTGTTAATATTGCAGAGGAGGAATGGAAAGGGATATTTTATATGGCCCTCCAACATGTGTCCAGCTCTCATCTGAGAGAAACTAATTACAACTTGCTAACTAGATGGTACCTCATCCCTACCCGTCTCAAGATGATTTTCCCTTCTGTATCATGAGGGTTTCTACCTCCACATATGGTGGGATTGCTCATTAATTAAGGATTTCTGGACAGCAGTGCTCCTTGACTTGGAGCATCTCCTGGGGCCTCTGCCAACTGCGTCTCCTGCATTGGTGTTATTGAACCACATACCACATCTCATGCTACCATCCAAGATGGCCAAACTGCAGTGAGCATTAGCTATTACACAGGCTAGAGCGTGTATACCTATGCAATGGAAATCTGATTCACAGCCCACACATGGGGAGTGGAAATCTAAACTGAAATCTTTGTTTGAATTGGAGATACTACATGCCTGTGTATTGGGTACTCTGAAGAAGTTTAGAGTGTCATGGCACAAGTGGTTCTCTTTCTTTGGAATGACTGTGGATTGTTGAGGCTTTCCTTCTTTCCCTTATTCAACTATGATGCTCAGGGTGGATCAGGTGTAAATTACCTGTCTGTTGGGAATTCGTTCCTCATGCCCAGGCTGTATTCTCCCTTTTGAGCCCTGCTTCGCTCTAGTCCCCTTCTTTATTATTGGATATTTCCCTTCTCTCTCTTTCCCCCTCTTTTTTTCTCTCTCTCTTTTCTTTTTTTCTCTTCTAAATGCCTGCCTCTCAGTTTTCTTCTCTTTCAGTTTTCATCGCTTGCAGTCTTAATTTCTTCTATTCTATTTTTGGATAGATACTACTTCTATGTCACACTTCTAGATGCAATTATGCCTCATACGATATTCTGTTTTTATGTCCTTTACCTACTGGATAGGTAAAGTGTTGTGTTGCTTTCATTACTATAGTAATAATCCAATAGTAACTTCTATATCTGTATACCTGATTGGGTAGAAGATTCCCACGGGTGACTTGTTGTTGTACTTGTGAAACCCGTAATAAAGCTTCGTTTGAACCCTAAAAAAAATAACCCCTCTTCTTCTACTCAAAATCTTCTCACCGATACGCCCATACACTCCAGCACTGCCTTCCCATTGAACAAGTGGTGTTAATGAGAGAATGTTTGTCATAGGCATCTAAATACATAAGAGATTCCCTATTTTAAGGGCCAGATGTTAAACAGGAAAGTGGAGGAATTCTGCGACAAACCTTCTGCACAGTAGTGGAGAACTAAAAATCCGCATTTATTTAAATGGGGATTGCAATGCACTGGAGACCTCTCTAGCATTCATAGGGTTCAAATCAACCTTTTAAATAAATGAGGATTTTTTTGTAATTTTAAGTTCTTCCGTACATCGCAAATGGTTTGCCCCAGAACTCCTTCACTTTTATTTTGAACATACGGACCTAAGTTTGCAATCACATTAGTACATCAACCCTAAAAAGTTAAAGGAAAGCTTCAATGAAAATTAACAATTAAACTGAACTATCTAATTGAAGTGAATGCATACAAGCCACACATTTTCACTCAAAATGTGTTTGTGGGGGAAAAAAAAGCTTAAACATGTTTGAAAATGAATTTTTATTTATTCAGTGGTAGGTTTTATATGAAAACAGATATTTCCACTTCCCAGAGTTAATGTATTGAATGCTAGCAATACAATGTGAAGCAATGTGTTAGAGATCTCGCTAGCATCCAATGAGATAAAACACATTTAAATTGTTGATAGATTGGGTAAATGTTAATTTCTCCCCTTTAGATCTAGTTGGTTTGCCAAATAATTATTCTAAGGAGGAGATTCACTAAGATGCGATAAAGAAGCAATAAAGTGTTATTAATTCTCCAAGGTCTGTGTTATTCTATGGTGCCAATGGAATAAGATCTCTCTAGTTGGAGAAATCTTAGTGCACGGACTCCATAGAAAAAACTCTCCTGGCCCTATGATATTACTCTGTAGAAATCATCCCCATTTTATCACCTGTTTATCACACATTAGTGCATCTCTCCCCCCCGTTGTTCTTAATACATCAACCTTGATGAGTGAGTTAATAATTTTATATAAAGTTCCCTACTGCAAGGTGAGTTTGTTTTTGTTGCTTACATATATATGTATGGGGGTCATCTGTCTGCACCACCTAGTTTTAATTGGGGAGACAAGCATGTAGAATGGTTTTCTTTCTATATTTGTTATACCCAGTCGGTTAGAGCTACCTCTCTCTAGCACTCAAGGGGTTAAAACATACATTTAAGTGGATTTTTTATTAGATAGATAGATAGATAGATAGATAGATAGATAGATACAGACAATATACACACACACACTACATATATATATATGTATAATCTCAAATAACCTTCATCTGGTTACAGTTGGATAACCGAAATGTTGATCTGTGAATAAAGTTTTGCTATTTTTTTCCACACATTTTGCAAGTCCTCAGAGTGCTTCTTTCTATTTGAGATTATTCTACAGACATCTGAGACTACTGGCAAGAATTACAGCACCCAGGCAATAATCACTGCTAAACTAGGGTCTGTAAAATATAGTTATTTATAACAAAACCCCTAAAATCTAATGCTAAAGTTGCATTGTAATGTATGTGTAGACCATACTATATATATATATATATATATAACAGAAACACATATATATACACACACACACAAAACACACTCTAAAATATATACTCAGAGGTACCCCAAGGATTATCACTATATACAGTAGAAAATATATGCATACATATAGTGATACCTGTAGTGATTGTTTTTTCTTCCAAATTGTGCTAGAAAGTATAGCATATCGATCTACATTGCTATGGGTTGGACACCTCTGTTACTATCAAAGGGTTAAATTACATCAAATCCTTTTCATAGACTCAGATTGCCAAGGGGTTTTCAATGTGGAAAGACAGTGTTTATTAATTACATTGTTGTGCTTACGTGACATGCTTGACTAGTGCGCAGTGTGTTACATACCTCACTTACATTCAAAGGGTAGAATAACAAACTTTTGCATATATTATATTTTATCTAGCATCCAAAAGTGCATATGTTATATTTTATATAGAATTCACAAGTGCATATGTTATATTTTATATAGAATTCACAAGTGCATATGTTATATTTTATGCAGCATCTATAATTGGGAACAGTGAGGGAGAGAGAGAGACGGAGAGAGAGGCACCAGAAGGGGGATCAAGAGAGAGTCAACAGATCAATGGCAGCATACCAAACCCAATTATGCTTCAAATAGACTGCAATTTTCAAGACATCTTGCATTAAAACACATATTTTATTTATATAACACTGTTATTTCCATTACAAACACATATTTACTGATCATTTTGAAAATTAAAATAGAGTACATGGTCAAATGTTCCAAATTAGAAATTAATTCCAAGGAAAGCATGATGACTATATAGCAAGCAATGCAGTAAACAGTATAATACTGTGTATCTCAGTCTTTTTGTGCTCAAGGCACCCTAACGCAGCCTAGAATTTTTGGGGCACACCTAACATTCTAGAAGTCATTTGTCAAGGAGTAATGAAGGGTACATATACATAAATATATAGTTATTTTAGATCTCTCAATCACAGTATCATAACCACAAGTTAGAATGTGGGTGTGGCCAGCACAGCTGAAGTGAAATCCATCTCTGCTATATATAACAGAGCTGTATGTATCTCCACTATTCATCCAACTTAGAAGCCAGACATATTGATGTGTAGCTGTATGAGAATATGTCTAACCCTTGATTGTAATATTCTTTCCAAACTTAGCACTTCCCTTACCACAACATAGCATAAATATTGTAGGGTAATATATCAGTTAACACCAGCTCACATCCTATATAATAAAACGCTAGAATGTTTGTCCGATGGAGTCATGCGCAGTAGAGACTGCCCGAATGCACAGAATGCTGGGAGCATTCTGTGCTTTCGGACAGTTTCTACAGCACATGACTGAATTGCTTGCACCGCCAATGCGCAGAGCAGGACCGGCCTCTTAACCCTTTGAGTGCCAGAGGGCACTAGTATTTAATATTTGCACATTGAATTTTAATTAAAGGGATAGTAATGATTACTCATTGCTCATCCTGTTCAGCAAAACAAAGGTACTCCCACTGCAAAGAGGTGTTTTATTCAGAAGTTATTGTAGTTGAAATGTGCAGTACCTCCCTGGCCTGACCTTTTACAGTGGTGCTGTTACTATACCATCCTATGGAGGTTTATAGTCAACTAACCAGAGCTTTCCTTAGGATGGTGTACCAACAGCACCACCATAACATTTCATGGCATGGACATACTGCTCCCAAAAAAATGCACATTGCGGCTGCAATAAATTCTAAATAAAACACCTTTCAGCAGTGGGAGTGTCCTTGTTTACTCAGCTGGATGAACCCTGCAATATATGGTTTTTTTTCCATATTAAGCATTACTAACCCTTTAAACTACAAGAGTACTAGAGATGACTACATAGAATCCTAGTAATATATGGAATACTACTTTAATTTAAAGGGACAATAACACCAAAAATTAAACTGGATTTTGCCATTTAAACATAATATACTTTCAGCTAGAGTCTGTAAAATATAGCTATTTATAACAAACCCTAAAATCTAATACTAAAGTTGTATTTTAATGTTTGTGTAGAACATATTATATACATATATATATATACATACATACATACACACACACACACACACACATTTTGATTAACCCTTTGAATGCCAGAGCAAAGCAATGTGTTGCGTACCCCTCTGGCACTCAGAGGGTTAATTGATGTGTACAATTAATGCTGCTGTTGTTCTTCTATTCAGAAAGGCTGATATTTTAGGCTTATTAGCAGACAATAAAACAAGATAATTTCTGAGACACATATTAAATTGCCATGGGAGCCCTGAAAGCCTGAAAAGGCAGGAATGGAGACTCCCAGAGACAGTATGTAAGAACAGTGTTCAGGAAATAGGTGTCATTTTTTTTCACAGGAAAGCATGGAGTACGTGTGTATAACCCCAGATCATTTTAGGTCTTAGTGTTATATACATTATATGAAAAAGGAATTAATTGCACTGCCATCTTGGAGTCGGGAATAAATTCTCATTTTTTGTTTTCCTACAAACTTGGCAGTGGCTTAAAGGGTAAATATAATCGGATAGTTGCTCTGTTGGTAGATCTGCTCCCCTGGGAGCATACCTGTGGAGTAAGCCAGGGATGCATTGTGAGCCCCAGATCACCAATAGTGCAGTAGAATGGGGGGTTGAAAGGAGACCCCAGATGCTTCCCCTGTTTATATGTACTGCTCTAAGAAGACAGTATCTTCTCTTCTGCGATGCAGGTAAACATAGACACTCTGTATTGAGCTTGAAAGACTGACACATCATGCTTATGGGGACGATGCATGCAATGCAGGAGTTTGTCGCTGTGAAGACCCCCGAAGAGCTGACAGGAGCTGATCTGGGGCTGTAAAGTGCAGCCTCAGTTTTTTTTTTTTCTTTGACTTTCACTAGTAGACCTAGTAAAATGTGATAATTGCCCTTTAACTTCAGAGGCTTTGGGTGCCTTCTTTTGGATCATTTCAAGTTCATTTTCAAGGACATAAACAAGGGATAGTCAGTTTGTACCTCCAATCGCGGGGGACTTCAACTCCAATCATCCCCAGTGACAGAAGTGGCAGTGCCCAAAAGCTGGAGGTCTAACAGCTGACTACTTTTGTCACACTATGTAACAAATCCACTGGATTAAGCAAAATAATAATACAAATTCTTCATGTGGCTGTAGAGAAGCAGCACAAAGTCACCGGGAAGTGGAAAAGGTCAACATTTGTTAGGCAAGGTATAAATGAATGTTAAATATCCAGTACTGACCCAAAGGGTCAAAAGCAAAAAATGAGCAATTCTGGAAAAAACTGAAAATACGCAGTGCCCAAATTTGCATTGATTTCAATTGGCATTTTAAGCCTGTGAATGCTAGATACATTTCTGACATGTTTCATAATGTGCTACAGGCTTCTCTAGCATTCAAGTCCGTTTATATCCATGGGAATTTTTATGTGATGCCATTGTTTGCCCCAAAATGGCTCCTCTTTTACATGTCTATGTCCTGACAGTAACTTATATGGATGTCAGTTTCCAGAGAGTACTCTGGTAGTAGACCATCAACACAGGATGCAGTGTGATGCCAAAGTCTGCAGCACTGACTGCTCTGTGTGTTTTCTGTTTAAAATGGTTTCTTTTTACACTGTATGACTAGACCTGCATTCATGTTCCCTATCAGAAAGCTCTCTGCAAACAGACCAGAAAGCTCATTGTCAGGGACATAAAGTAAAAAAAGGGTGGAGAAAAAAAAGTACAGACAATTTGACTTGCAGAATATATAAAGACAAAATAAAAGGTTACTACTCTTAACTCATTATGACTCAAAAATCATAATGGTTTTGTGCCATTGTTCAAGTCCTGAGTGCCATATTCACGGATGCATACATGGCAGCAGAACCACAGAACACAGACTCTGCCCTCAGGACATGGTAATCTTAACTTTTTAATGACCAGGTGGATGTGCAACACATTGAATTGCATCCCACTCTTGTCCTAAAAGGGTTAAGCAGACTCATTCAGACTGCTTCCTTCAGTTTGAAAAACTGCCACAAACGGTCATATCTGCCTCCATGGACACACCATACAGAACTTACTGAAGATAAAGGCACAAAGGCAAAATTCATTTTAACTATTAGAATTTTATGGCCACAGTTAGGTAAGATGGAAGTTATTATTATTTACAAAGTGTTATATTTGGTTTAATAAATTGTGAATTTGTTCAGTCTGGTTCTGCTTCACACAAAGTAGTGGCTAGAATCCAGTGTTGTGATGGTGAGACCCAGAAAGGTCCATCTATATAGGTACAATCTATGGTTCTGCTCAAAGGATGCTCTTCAAACGCTGAAACTGATGTACTAAGTAAAAGAGATACAAATCTGGAGCAAATCAACTGCACTATAGGTAAAATTGGTTTAAATTGGGCTTCTAACCCTTTCAGTGCCAGAGGGGTATGCAATGCATTGCATTGCAATGCGTTGGGTACCCCTCTGGCACTCAAAGGGTTAATCCCTTAAATATTAGCGAGGTCTCCAATGCATCATGAAGCAATGTGCTGGAGACCTTTCTAACATTGAAGGGGATCAAAGTGCCATTTAAATCAATGGGGATTTTTATTTGTTCCCTGTGATAAAACTGGTCTGCTCCAGAATGGCTTCACTTTGTTTAGTACCTCAGCACCAGTGTGCATAGGCCTTGGGACCAGTTTTATTTAGTAACTCAGTGCCAGCTTGCATAAGCCTTGGCACCAGTTTTGTTTAGTACCTCAGCACTATCGTGCATAGGCCTTGGCACCAGTTTTGTTTGGTACCTCAGCACTATCATGCATAGGCCTTGGCACCAGTGTTTAATACCTCAGAACCAGTATGCATTGGCCTCAGCACCAGTGTCCATAGGTCTAAGGAGTCCATACTGAGCAGCAGATAGTATGGGAAGTCCTACTGGCTGTTCAGTGTGCAAACAGATGCTGTAAGTCACCTTTCTACCCACCAAAAGTGTTGTATATACCTGGCATATCTGTGGAAAACTTCTATTCATAAATTATTTAAAGTTAAAGCGGAACTACCACCCAATATAAAGTCGCCCCCCAATAATTAGGTATATGGCAACATGCTTCTTAATAGTGTTATTATCTGATACAAGTACCACAATCTGAATTCATCCTGTTTATTCAGAGACCACCGGCCAGGCTTGCATGAAGACATCTTGCCTTAGAGACGTCAGCGCACCTATGCTGTCCATCCCGGTCTCCTCTAGGAGGCATTGCATGGAGCTGAAATGCACCAGAAGGGACTGACGGCGCAGGTGCACAGACGGCTCTACAGCAAGAAGCCTGGCCGTCAGTCTCTGAAGCTAGTCGCCATATGCCTAATTATTGGGGGGCAACATTATATATTGGGTGGTAGTTCCTCTATCTGCATGGCTCATACAGCGATTGACCATGGAAATGATAGCATGCATAGCTATTTAACCCTTTAAGCACCAGAGGGGTATAATGCATTGCACAGCCCTAAAGATTTACAGAAAATTAAAAGCTTTTAATTGTACCGGCTTTTTATCAGAAAAAAAATTGTTTTGGAGAAATTAACCTTTATGTTTTGGTGGCACGTGTGCCAATTTATGCTAATTTTCTCCACAGTATGCCAGTTAGTTATGTTTAAGGTCAAACACATTGCTTGCTGTGCTATTAGAAATACCCAAATGTGTGATTTCTGCCTACATTCATTCATAGCACAAATTATGGAAATATTGGAACAGCATAGAAATGAATTAGCAAAAAGTCTCAGACTATGAGACCAAGAAATAAAGGTTAATTTCTCAAAAATATTACACTGCAAATAAATGGCTAGTACAAAATATATTATAGTCAATTTTATTCCTCTTTAAAATGAAACAGACATATCTTAAAGTGACAGATCCACTTTAAGCAATGAAAGACTGCCAGTACTACTTATTAAAACTGAAAGGGGAATCATTTCTGTAATTTAGATTTATTCATCGCTAAGGCACACAGTAAGGGAACTGTAGCTACTTCAATGTGACATTTGTAAAACCACAAGTAATAATCCTTTCCATTCTTGCAGAACTACAAAGTGTTCCAACTGACATCGCTCCAGACATTGTAAAACTTGATCTCTCCAACAATAAAATAAAACAGCTGCAATCAAAAGAGTTTATAGATTCACCAAACCTGGAGATATTAAACCTGAGTAGTAATGGAATTGAATTAATAGATCCAGGTAAGAGAAATGTTATTTGTATCTTTAAATATCACACAATCTTTATTAGTGTGTCATTTCTGTTCCCTGCCATATTAATATATATATTCTGAAGCAAACCAGCTGCATTATAGTGGAGGATTCCAACTGATTTAAAAGAGACTTAACCCCATGAATGCTAGAGGGGTCTCCAATGCATTGTTTTGGAATGTGTTGCCTCTCTAACATTCAAAAGAGTTAAAAGCCCATTTAAATCAAAGGCAATTCTGATTTTCCCCAACAGAGCAGTAGGTTTGCCTCCCAATTACGCTGATTTTCTTTTGAGCATACGGCCCTTAAGGGGACATTATCGTGATAAATGCAAATTGCTTAAAACGGTGAGTACCAGGGAGGTGTATGTATGTATTTATCACAAGGATTTTGCATCTCTCTTTTGCTGCTGGAGAGTTAATTAACATAATTACTTGATGAGTCATTACACTGTGTTTTTGATTGGTCATTGGAAGTTTAGAAATCAGTCTGTTAATGGTCTTCCCTTTGTGTGGTCATGATTAAGCACCCCTGAGGTGTGAAACGCATTGACCTTGTACCTGCACCTTTCACTTCAAGCCACTCTAAGTCTCCCTGATACAGCTAACAAACAAGATGCATCAGGTATGATCATTTTTATCATGTTGAAATAAAGCTTTATTGATTTTACTACTAAAGGACTGTTTGGTCTGCTTATTGCCAGTGCTATCATACATTTTTTGTGTGCCTTGCAAAGAACTGCAAAGCATTGTGCACACCTCTGGCACTCAAAAGTTTAACTCATTAAATTTTTTGTACTCCTAGACAGCATTTTTTTTTTGTTTTTTAATATTTAATTTCTGTGTAACAATGATTTATTTTTTCTTAAATTATATATGTAATTTGTATTAAAAAAGTACTTCAGACCTCAAGAGGGGTATCATGACCCCTCATGACAACCCCGTAGCATGGGGGCGACAATTGCCCCCCTTATTAATTAAAGAGCACATAGGTTATATGCTCTTTAATTAATAAAGGGGTCAATTGTTGCCACCATGCTAGGGGGGTGTCATGAGGGGTCATGATACCCGTCTTGAGGTCTGAAATACTTTAATACAAATTACATATATAATTAAAAAAAAAAAAAAAATTTGTTACACAGAAATTAAATATTTAATTACATTTTCACACAAATAATAGAGCATAATACGGAGCGTGGGTAATAGGATACTAATTGCACATTGTTTTTAGTTGTTTCCTATGGGCTTTTTTCAGACTGACGGTAAGTATAATTACCTCTGATTTCAAGTCACAAGTCGGGTAATAGGATAGAAAAAACTGACTTAAAAAAACAAAGCCTGTTTTATTTTTAGTGCTGGTAATAGAATCGAGCCCTAAAGCAGTGATTCCCAAAACTGGTCTTCAAGGCACATCGACAGGTCATATTTTAAAGGCATCCCTAATTAAACACAAGTAGATCAATCACAAAGATTGATCCACTGATTACCCGCTTGTGACCAAGCAGGAATATCCTGAAACCCTGACCTGTTGGTGAACACTGAGAACTAACAATGGGAAACACTGGACTAAAGGTACACTAAAATGGAGCTAGGTAAATACAGGTAACTGCAGATAATATGTAGAATTTATACCAGAATCCTGTATGAAGGACACCAACCTAAGTAAATCCTTCTAATCCTTATATAATAATTCGCTAATGTATGTTTGTCAGAAGCTGTCATGCGCAGTACAGACAGCTGCACTCGCTACAGTTATGCTCAGTATAGACTGCCCACGCCGCTGCTGATAACGAAGCGGGGAGCTCCGAATTCAGACCATAGCCGGTGCGCAGAGAGGACTAAGGACTACGGTCTGAATTTGGAGCGCCCCACTCTGTTATCAGCCACAGCGCGGGCAGTCTGTACTGTGCATGACTGCATCGCGGCCGTTGCTGCCTGGCACTGTGGCCCGTGTACACGGGCTGTTCAACTAGTATTAATATAAAAGCCACTTAGGTATTGTCTCCCTTGAAGTACTTTGCAACCACAGCATGCATGTGTGTTATTGTAAGAAGGAATACATCAGCTTTCTCTTTGTTCTGTTTTAGAAAGATATTCAGTATGGATTATAAAGCAGGTTCTGAATGTGTTTCATTATAAACCACTTGAGTATGAGTAAGCAAAACTGCACAATGCAAATTCAGTAAGGATTCGAATGGTGTATTGGAAGATTGTGCCAACACATTCAAGTACAATACAGCTGAGGTTAATGGATTACATTGATATTGATACATGCCTTTTATAGGTAATAGGAATACTTATTATCAACATAAAAATATATCTGACACAAGATACCTTGGAAATTCCTCATTCAAATATTATGTGCTTTTGGGAGAGAAGTAGGGAAGTTTTGGTTTTCTTACTGTGCATGTCCCATATTATGATGGCACTGTTGTTATTGACAATTCAGAAAAGCTTTTTGTCACTCTCTAGAGACAGCAACAGTGCCAGCATAAAATAGAAAGGACATAACAAATTCTGCCTGTATCCTATATAATAATTCACTAAGTGTGTGTTTGTCAGAAGCCGTCATGCTCAGAAGAGACGGCTGCGTGCGTTGCAGTCATGCACACTACAGACTGTCTGGACCGCGGCTGATAACGGAGCGGAGCTCCGAATTCAGACCGTAGTCGGTGCACAGAGAGGACTATGGTCTGAATTCGGATCGCCCCACTCCATATCAGCCGCGGCACAAGCAGTCTCTACTGTACATGACGGCACAGCGGCCGTTGCTGGGTGGCACTGTGGCCCATGTATACGTGCTCTTCAACTAGCTCTCTCATAAACAAGCACATTTATAATGACTTTTGAATGAAGCATGTCAGTAGAAGTGTCCTTTTCATAATAAGAGTTACCAACCCTTTATAAGGGGCCCATAGAAACACATAACAATGATGCCAGATTTGAATCAGCTGGCCCACAAATTCTGCCTATTTTCATATTTCCTTTAAAAACAACTGACCATAAATAACAATTATCATGTTTCCCTAAGTCTGCCTAGGGTTGCTCTTTACAGCCCCAAAACTGCTCATGTCAGCCATTTAGGAGAGTCAGAAAACTGACCCCTTGGCTGTCTGCTTGCTGAAACACGACCCAGAAGTTTGTGACTTTCAACCAGAACCTTTGCTAAGCTTTACACACAGCTCAATAAACTGCTAGACGTGTGATAAAAAATACTATCATTAGCAGTCTATGGGATTGCTGGGTCATATGACACTGAACTTCAGGACTGGACTACACTTGTGGGATTAGAGAAAGAGCAAATTTCAGGACACACACACACACACACACACACACACACACACACACACACACACACACACACACACACACACACACACACACACACACACACACACACACCAAGGACTCATAATACAGTCCAGTCTTCCTAAGCAGGTCTGTTCTCAGAGTAGCAGTCCTGACCTGCTGAGGAGGCCCTATCATCAGTCATCTAATAAATCTAATCTATCTAGCCATCCATTTCTGTATATATCCATCTCTCTCTCTCTCTCTCTCCCCCCTCTACATAGTTATGACAGTTGTCTCCACCCCTAGTGACATCACATCACATATTAAATGAGGCTAATTCATTTTCATATTGATATACCAATCCATTTTTTTTTACACAGCTGCCTTTTCAGGCTTAATGAATCTACAAGTGCTGGATTTATCAAACAACACCCTGTTTAACTTTCATTACGGTGTTCTGGAGGACTTGTACTTTCTGAAAAAACTCTGGCTGAGAGACAATCCATGGAGGTGTGACTACCATATCCATTACTTGTTCTACTGGTTGAAACATCACTATAACGTTAACTACAATGGCTTGGAATGCAAGTCACCAGAAGAGTATAAAGGATGGTTTGTTGGGAAATATGTCAGAAGTTATTATGAAGAATGCCCAAAGGACAAGCTTCAAGTACAAGCAGAGCGAACTATGGATGAAGAAGAACGGGAGCGACAAACTGATCGTTCACGGCAAATTGACACAGTCAAGAAAAAAGGTGTCATATTAACAGTGTTAAGTTAAAGTAGATTTCATTTTCAAAAGTACTTTTTTTTTTTTTACTGAGAGATTTTTTTATAGTATTTTGCTTCTGGTTAAATAAAATGCTGGACATCTTTTCGTTTAAAACCCATGGTTCTTTAGGTTAGAAAGACTTTCTATTTGAGAAACTATCTCAGATTACTCCTATAAATACATGTAGGCAAGGTTAAAGTAATAAAGTTAAAAAAAAATGTGTTCACCTGGTTTTTACACAAAGGTAGAATGTTGACCAGACACGCACATGACATGTATACACGTCTGCTTCATTTGTTTTAATAGCCAAGAGATGTTCTACAAAACAGTGAAACTGATGATTTACTAGGGTGGGCTTAACCCAGGCCCTCCAGCTGTTGGATATAAGGAGTGTGTGTCCCTTTTTGGATTTTCGGTGATCAAAGCCAAGTAAACTACTAAGAGGAAATGGAGAAATATGGAGGCAAAGCAACTGCACCAAAAGGGATAAGTAAAACACTTCAACATTTCCCTTGAATGTGAGAGAGGTGTCCAATACATTGTTTCACAACACAATGGACACCTCTCTAACATTCTAATGGTTAAAAGCCACATTCAACACAATGGCCATTTTTATTTGTCTCTTATGGTGTAGCTGATTTGCCACATAAAGGCTTTAATTCTTCTTAGTATGATATATCAGCCTTTATGAATAAACACGGACACCAGAATTGGCCAGATGAAGAGGACATACCTAGGGAATTAAGAAGTGGGTATAATAACCTGAAGGTAACCTCCACTGTATGGACTCCCAAAAATAACCTGAAATGAATATGATCGCAATGCATTGCATACCTCTCTGGACCTAACAGGTTGAGATTACAATGTGCAGTGGGCAGAATATGAGGGTCCAGCTAGCAGTTGTCATGTCCACATTCGTGGATGCAACATCCAGGGCTATTTGAGGATGTAATCTCTTGAACAAAGGCAAAAGTGTAAAATGCAAAGGTTCATTAGGGTTCTCATGTTAATAAGTTGTGTTATTATTAGAAAGGTTTACCTTTCATTTAAAGTAGAATTTTCCCAACCAAACTTAAAGCAAACTACCACCCCTTAGAAGCATGGCCTCAAATAATTACCCATCTGGCGACTAGCTGTTCAGTAGCGCTTGTCACCAGAATTATTACCGCGTTCATGAGATTTATACAGTGCGCTGGGAATGACAGGCAGGAAACTGCACAGGCATCTTTCCATAGTGACGTCTGCGCTCCTGCGCTGTCAGTCCCTTTTGGAGCCGAACCGCTCCTAGCAACGCCTCTTATAGCTGGCTGGGACTGCCAGTGCAGGAGCACAGACGTCACTATGGAAAGATGCCTGCGCGGTTTCCTGCCTGTCATTCCTGGAGCAGTGTATAAATCTCATGAACGCAGCAATAATTCTGGCGACTAGCGCTACTGAGCAGTTAGTCGCCAGATGGGTAATTATTTGGGGCCATGTTTCTAAGGGGTGGTAGTTCCGCTTTAATATAAATAAATTCCTTACATTTTTTTTAAATTGAAATCATTATATATTCAGAGATCTTAGCGATTCAAAATGTACCTGATTACGTATCAATGACGTTCCATGCGGTACAAGTTGTACTGTACTTCTTAACATTATTTACCCCCTCTCCAGTAATCCAACCCACAACCATTTAGAAAATCAAACAAAAAAAAAAAAACGCTCATTGACATATATGTGAAGGGAGAGTGATGTCCATCAATATGGCCGCCCTCTCCCTCTTTCAGTCAGATGATGTATATTCATTCTACTATATTTTTTTAATGAATTGGTGGGAGACATTAATTGGGGAAGGACAAATGTGTATGTGAAAGTTTCACTTTAAGGGTCCATTGTATACACACGGTATCCATTTAAAACATCTCAGAGAAAACATTGTGCAAGTAAATGGCGCATTAAGCATGTCACTGTGATGAAAAGGGCAACATGAGAATTTCATCCTGCATGAAAAGAGATTCTCACCCTTAGCTCCTTCTTAAAGGGATAGTAATGTCTTAGATATGTAAAAAGTAATATTGTAGAGAATAAAAAAGAAATCAATTGATCCCATTCCTATCTCTCAAACCTATAAGGTTTGAGAGATATAACGTTTTAAAGTCCCCCCCTCCCCTTTCCCTGACGTCAGCTTTAAGCTGACAGCAGGAGATGCTGGTCCCAGGACTGGCAGGCGGCTCTTCAGCAGAGCCGAAATAGCGAAATCTAAAAATAAATACTTCATTGGAACGGTGTACAAAGTATGCTTTGTTTGCAAGCACACTTTGTAGACCATTCCAGTGAAGCAGTTCTTTTTAGATGGAGCTATTTCAGCTCTGCTGAAGAGCGTCCTCGAGTTGGCCGACATGGATCTCCTTCTGTCAGCTTTACAGTTGACATCAGGGAGGGGAGAACTTTAAAACATTTATCTCTCAAACCATAAAGGGTTGAGAGATAGGAATGGCATTGATGGATTTCTTTTTTTATTCTCTACAATATAACTTTTTATATATCTAAGACATTGCTATCCCTTTAAGCCTATAGGAACATGGTAGATGCATCTCCAAGACAACCAGGGCTGGGCTTCCCAGAGGACACTGATGTTGTCAATCATTTACTGTGTTCCTATAGGCTTAAGAGGGAGCCAAGCGTGGCTATCCAGAGCCTGCTCAAACATTCATCTGGGCAATTAAGGTAAGGTGTCCCGGGGCATCTAAGTTGTTTACATGTACTTAGGAAGGCTCAGCATTAGATCTTCGGGTGGGCAGAATGTTGGACTTAAACTCCCATCGCTTGCAGGTGGCTCTAATGGATGCGGGTTGAAGAGACATTTAAGGAGACGACATGAGAATCTTGCACTTTTCATGCAGGGCGAGATTCTCATGTTGCCCTTTTCGTCACAGCGACATGCTTAATGTGCCGTTTACTTGCGCAATGTTTTCTCTGTAATATTTTAAAAAGTGAACCGTATGCACACACAAAAACTCAGTCATATCTGAATACCTCCTCACTTACTGGCAGTTTTGAAAATCACATTATACAATGGCACAAAGGAAAAAATCCATAGGGCTAAGGGTGAGGTTATTATTAGAAGATGTTAGTTTTAAGATTCCAACTGTATTCACACAAACTCAGTTGTATCTGAATACCTCCAGCAATTAGCTGTGAAAATCACACATTACAGTTGTCAATGTATATGTAAATATAGCTGAAAACGTATGTGTGTATATGTTTCTATGTACTTTTTGTAACAATACTTTTTTAGACTTGTTGTGAATGTTGTCTAATAAACAGTACTAGTGTTCTTGCTTAATCAGAAAATCACATTCAGATAATTACGTACCCCGCACTGTATTTATCAAAGTGCAAGGAGTGCAGCAGCTCAGATACTCCTCTCTGCCCTGGATTACTTTGCAAATTATAACTCTATCTCTGGTTTTATCTACAAATGCCCACACATACTTCAAAACGATGCTGTGAGGTAAAACCATTGATAATATTTAACACCAGTAATGGAATCCAGCCCTATATGTGGTGATCAGAACAATGCATTCACTGGACAAGGACAGGACAAGAATGTATTTAAAAACACTCCGAGTTAAGGTTTGAAACAGCAACAGATCTGGAATAAATTATTTTTCACGATCAAGTTCTGTGAATACATTTCCATTTGCATGTATTTCAGTTAATAGTCAATGTTGCTTATAAAGACCCTTGAAGTTATTAATGCTCAAACCCAACCATAAAATGCATTCTACTTTTGCAGTGATAGCAAAACAGATCCTTCCTAATATAGGTCTACACCTGGTTTGCAGGCACACTTTGTAGATCGTTCCAATTAAGTATTTCTTTTTAAATCGTGCTATTTTGGCTCTGCTGAAGAGCCGCCTGCTGGTCCCAGGACCAGGATCTCCTGCTGTCAGCTAGAAGCTGACGTCAGGAGAAGGGGAGGGAGGAACATTAAAGCATTATATCTCTCAAACCATAAAGGTTTGAGAGATAGGAGTTGCATCGATCAATTTCTTTTTTGATTCTCTACATTACTACTCTTTATTTAGGTAACACATTACTAACCCTTTAATAACAACCCCCACTTTGCTCAACCACACAGTGATGTCCTAATGAAAGCGGTTACATTAAAATCTTTTAGAAAGCCAAATAGCAATTGGGTAAATGTGCAAAATTGATTTCACACAAAATCAGACGCTGGAATACATTTTCAGTCCCTATGTCTGCCTAACACCAAGTTACTAAGCTATGTATGACAAAATTCCACTTCTGCAAAGTAGAGACCAAAGGGGCAATCTATGGCTGTTTTGGAGCATTCCCTCCCTGTATAAGTGATTTAACACAATGTATTAACCCTTTAAGGACCAAAGAGATGTGAAACAAATTGCAAAGAAATGTATTGTACACCCCTCTGGTCCTTAAAGGGTTAAACAAGGGGTAAAGGAAATGGCATTAGTGTGTCCACTGGTATGCACTAGAGCAGTGTTCTCAGACTGGATTTATAGAGTGCTGAGACAGTTCACATTTTTTACATATTCTCAAGTTTGCAGTCAAAATGAATGAACTAAAGGCTGAAACACATGTTCATAACCAGGAATATCCCAAAAACCTGCACTGCCACTGCCTCCTACAAATGCAGTTTGAGACCACTGCACTACATTGATCACACCGCTCTACTGCAGAGATAGGTAGCTCTGGTCCTCAAGAGCTACCAGCAGTCAAAAGTCCTTAAGCAGGGATATGGTACAAACAAACTGTTGGTAGCTCTTGAGGACCAGGGTTGGCTACACCTGCATCTAGTGCATATCTTAAAGAGCAGCTGCTGGAGTTAGAGAACACCAAGCTATGCTGGCGAATCAGTACATTCACCCCAATGGCTATTTAAAGTCATACTGCCAATTTCTTGTTCAGCACTTGACAGATTTGGAAGGAGTGATTCTAGATCAGAGGTGACATTTTTATCCCTAGTGACCCTATTCACCTATTTTAGGTGCTCAAGTTTCAGCCTATTTTACGTGTTATAATGGTTGCTGTCTGAAAACGGTCTTTTTTGTGCCAAGATCACTTAAAAACCTGCAGTTTTCTAATTGAAGAGCACAAAAGTATTCTTAGAATTAACTTTAATTTAACCTTTAAAGGGTTAGTAATGAATTAAAAGAATAAGAAGTAATATTCTAGATAATGCAAAAAGAAATAGATCAGTGCAAGTCCTATCTCTCAAACCTTTATGGTTTAAAAGATAGAAAGTTTTAAAGTTCTCCTCTCCCTCCCCTTTCCCTGACGTCAGTGTCTAGCTGACAGCAGGAGATCCTGGTCTGGAGACCGTCAGGCAGCTCTTCAGCAGAGCCGTGATACAGAAATCTAAAAAGAACTACTTCATTGGAACGGTCGACAAAGTGTGCCTCGTTTGCAAGCACACTTTGTAGACAGTTCCAATTAAGTAGTTCTTTTTAGATTTCGGTATCACGGCTCTGGTGAAGAGCCGCTTGGAGTCGGCCGACTTGAATCTGCTGCTGTCAGCTTTATAGTTGACAGCAGGAGGAGGGGAACTTTAAAACGTTCTATCTCTCAAACCTTAAAGGTTTGAAAGATAAGACTTGCACCGATCTATTTCTTTTTGCATTATCTACAATATTACTTCTTATTCTTTTAAGACATTACTATCCCTTTAAGGATGAGCAAGGAGTTAAACACATTACTGAAGTAAGGCATTGCACACTCATCTGGTCGTTAAAGGGATACTGGCCTGCAAAATAAAAATATAAAAAGCATTAATGTGAAAATAGAGGTCCAGCACTATCTGAACCCACTAGAAGTTATAAAGGATTACAAGACAGAGTGCAGGAGACATCTTTAGCATCCAAGGAGTTAATATCTAATAACAAAGCAGATAGATTTTTCCACAAATAAGAGTGTCGGAAACAAATGGAAAAAAATATATATATCTTAAAAAAGTATTGTAATGTTTTACTTATAGAAACATACATTTTAGGGCTTTTGCTGTTGAGCAAAATCAGGCTGTTCTCACTGGAGGGAGATCCTTTACTTAAAAGTTATTACAACTCAAACCAGACCTGAAAACTTTTTTTTTTTTTTTGTCTTTGGAGAACGTTTGAGGGGTTATGCACTAAAGAGGTGCAAGTCACTCCAGTTAATCAAAACTCTCCTATCCTTTCTTATTAAAATTTGTCTAAGAACTAAGGTATGTAAGATTGCTCCAAAATAAAGTGTTAAGGTATGTACGATTGTTCAAAAATGAAACAAAAAAGGCTCTGCAGATGTATCTCAAGTTTCTCTCACCTAAGCGCATCTCCCGCCCAGAGTCCCTGTCTGTAGTACAACTGTATCTCTCCATAGAAAATAACAGAAACACTGCAAGTGATGACTTTTCAGATTGTAAGTTCTTGTGAGTCCTCTCAACGTTTGTATGTGTTTGATAACGGTATCATGTGTTTGCTATGAGTTTGTAATAAGTTGTACAGTGCTGTGGAGTATGCTGGCACTTTATAAATGCATAATAATAAAAATCATAAATGGAATTTTGATTAGTGCATGGGTATGTGTATGGGTGTGTGCTTGATGTTCACCAGTAAGAGAAAAAAGTTATTAGTTCAGCTTTTGGGGATTAAACTCCCATCATCACTAACCAGCGGTTGGCTAATTGGGGATGATGAGTGTTGTTGTTCCCAAAAGTTGGAAGTTGAACCATTAATTTAACCCTTTGATGACTAGAGGTGTCATGTCCATGGAAGACAAAAGCAGCTGGACAGTTTTTATTTTTAAATTGATGCAGGCAGAGTTCATGAGCCTACTTAATCCATTAAGGACCAGAGGGGTGTACAACATTGTTAAGCAATGCATTGCACATCTCTTTGGTCCTTAAAGGGTTGATATTACCATGTGCAGTGGGTAGGGTTTGTGTCCTGTTGCCCTGCTAGCAGCTATCATGTCTGCCTTCAGGGACATGACATCTAGGTCTGATTGAAGATGTTGTCATGAACAAAGGGCAACATTTGTATGGGCCATTAGGTTTTCTGGCCATAGTAAGGTAAGTGGAGGGTTCTAATTTAAAGGGTTAAACAATTTACCGAAACAGACACATAGAAAGCAGGGACAGTAGGAAACATGGATGCCAAAAATAATAATGATACATACTTATGCCTTTAAATGTAGGCCAACGGAGTGAGGAACAGCTGCGGAGATTTAATCGTATCACATAAGGACGACATTTGCGCAAAGTATTGACTACAAATGCATCTTGAATGCGGTGTCTCACTGACGAAAAGTCAATCTACAAGAAATAAAGAGCCATGACTAAAACTGATAAACGGTCATATTTTTCCCAAAGTCTAGAAGTAATTTGGAGAAAATCAGCTTGTAAAGAAGAATCAACTGTATTAACCCGCACGCAGCTGGCACTTAAGGACCACAGACTTTTTTTTTTTTTTTTTTAATTATTTTTGATCCTGGTTCAGTGTTCCCTGAATTGCGTGCAGCTGCGTGCGAAGCCCTGAAATCTATGACGGTCCTGGCACGGCATGGGTCCTTATGACTCACGAAGCCATGGTGTGCCAGGACTGTCAAAGGTCCTTAAAGGGTTAAGAAAAATGTACTCATCTAAGAAAGACACAATATTTCATGAATGAGTCAAACAGATCAGGTGGCTACAATAAGATCTTTAGGGATGTACTCAATATTCTCTTTAAAGAAGCAGTAAACTTTAAAACCTATATGTCATAGAGTTTTTCCTGCTGAGTAATACAAGGGCACACCCACTGCCGTCAGCTGTTTTATTAAAAAACTAGTTGAAGAGCACCTTACACGGACCACAGTGCCACTGCCAGCCGGTCGCGGGGCAGTCAATCGCAATAGAGACTGCCCACGCAGCGGCTGATACCAATCTGGACGCTCCTTCTGTATCAGCCGTGGTGCGGGTATTCTCTACTGCGCATTACTTTGTTGTTACACACTTTTTAGCGAATTATTATATAGGATTACTAGCAATATGTGACGGTGTTGCCCGTCATTGAATAATAATCCTTTATTTATAATAATCCTTTATTTATATAGCGCACACAGATTCCGCAGCGCTTTACACTCATATTGGTTCCTGTCCCCATTGGGGCTCACAATCTAAATTCACCTTATCAGTATGTTTTTGGAGTGTGGGAGGAAACCGGAGTACCCGGAGGAAACCCACGCAAACACAGTGAGAACATACAAACTCATTGCAGATGTTGTCCTTGGTGGGTATAAGTAGGGTATATGGTTGCCACCCAGCCGGTATTTAACCGGCAGGCCGGTAAAAAATTGGCTTCTTTCCAATGTTAAGTATATGGAGGGAATGCCTTGGCCGGTATTTTTTTTAACAAAAGGTGGCAACCCTAGTAGGGTGTGTGTTATGTAGCATTTTTTGTTTGAAATGTTGTAGGTGGCATGTTGAAGGTATTTTGTAAGAATGTTTTGTGTTTGTTTGTATTGTACATTTCATTTAGCTGTATTGACTGATGATATTTTTTGTGTACTGTGTGAAGCAGAAAGAATCATATTGCACACATACATAGACACACACAGATACAGTGACATATACAGACATTGATCATACATACACATGTACATACATGCGTGTATACACACACACACACATATATACAGATATTATTACGGTCCTGTAAGTGCCAGAGGGGTAGGCAAGGCACTGCTCATTGTGTTGCTTAATACTCTGGCACTGAAAGGGTTAACCAGCTGTCCCAGTATGTAGCGAGAGTCATGGAGTCCACAGTCCCTGAAGTGGACTCTGTACATGCACACTCAGAGGCTGCCAGACAACCGCCGGCCCGGCTCCCTGGCCAGGAAGACACCTCCTGCCCCAGGCCTCGGCCAAGAGCGTTACTAGGGACGCAGCCCGGGCACTGATAGCGGGAACTGAGGAGGGATGTGTGTGTGGTTGGAGCAGGGATGGTGTGTGTTGTTGGAGCAGCTATAGTGCGGCATGTGTATTTTTTGTGCCAGGGTACTTACACAATGCAGGTGTGTGACAGCGGGCAGAGAGCGGCGGTGAAGAATCTTGTATGTAACAGTGTGTACTACAGAGTGGCCCCAGCATGGTCTGTCTCCAGCACCTCAGCCACGGGTAATAGCCGCATCCAGCTGCTGCTTGTAGAGAGCTCCTTGAAGGGCTGCATGACCGGGATGTTGCGGGGTGGAATGTTGTGCTTCATGAAGGTGGAACATGAAGGATTTGGTACTGGGCCTGTCTGCCTCCGAGCTACATGAAGCAGCTGGGCTTCCTGCAGCAAAAGCACATTGTGCACCAGGAGCCGAAAGCATTGTTGTGTTGCGGATACCAGAAATTAAGGTACACTGGAGCCGATCCCACCCTCTCTTTGTTGGATCAGCTCATTGTGTGCCTCAGGTTGGTGGAGGGACCCCTGGGGAATCTGTGTGTGTGTGTGTGTGTGTGTGTGTGTGTGTGTGTGTGTATGTGTGTGTGTGTGTGTGTGTGTGTGTGTGGCTTTTGTGTGTGTGTGTGTGTGTGGCTTGTGTGTGTGTGTGGCTTGTGTGTGTGTGTGTGTCTTGTGTGCGAGTCTGTGGTGTAGGAGAGAGTGGCAGCCATTTTGTTTTTTCAGTCACTTGGATAGTGGTGAGCGGGCTGGATAGTGGGGGCAGGCCAACTTCCTGAATGATTTAAATCACTCCTCCATTGAAACACCCAATGGGAACAGTAACTCCTTACTTAAGCTGAGGTAACATAGCAATATAACACACAGTGGCTCTTCAGTTGAGGCAACATAGCAATATGCTGAGGGATCAAATAGAAAGTGGTGTTTGAGGCTTGCCCTCTGTAACATACAGCAAAGCATCTCTCTCCCTTTAAGGAGAAAGGGCGGGAATCAGGAAGTGGAGGAGTGACAGTTGAAAACAGACAGTGAGGTGACTGAAGAGATGAAAAGAGTTAACCCTTTGAGTGCCAGAGGGGTATGCAACGCATTGCAAAGCACTAGTAGAATGCACTGAGTTTTGTGGCTTCTTTGGTGTTGGTCTGAACAAGGGCTATCACCGCCAACTGTCTCTACCAAACTGGCAGGGCTGGAGTTTGGGTTTAAACTTAGGGGTTGGTGGGAGGTGACCAAAGATTTCATGGTTCACATGGCTTTGAAGGGTTTTCGCAGGGGGTCCCAGAAGTGAGATTGTAGGAGGCCAGTATCCTTTTCTTTATTGCACCAACTTATGCACGTTCTGCCTCAAGTGTGTTTTTTGGTGTATGAGGCATGCTTGTTTCAACTGTCCTTTAGTTTGGCATTTTTGGTGCTATGAGGATTTGTGAATTCTCCTGGGGGAATTCAAGGGGATGAAGTGTTTTTGGGGAGGGTTTTTTCCACATTTCATGTCCTAAAACAGATGTATTGGGGCGTGGAGTATGGGTCACTTTGGTGTATCTCCCTCTGATTGCTGTCCAGTAGCATTATTAAAAGAATTCATGGCCATGCGACCATTGGTTTCGGGTCCTTTATTAGTTCACAAAGGGAGTGATCCGCTCACTCATTTTCAATTTGTGCAAGTCTTCCACAGGTGTCTGAGTTTGGAGGGCATTCTTTCTGGATTGGGGCGGGAACGGAGGCGGCTAGAATGGGTCTGCCAGATACAGTTGTTCAGAAGATCGGTAGATGGAAGTCTAGCCGTTTCCGTTCGTATGTCCATCCGGAATTGTTGTAAATATTTGAGAAGATATGACGGGGAGGGGGGGATTTGGTGGTGTTTATGTATCCCATCCCTTATCCAGTATATTTGCCTCCTAGATGCTGCTATCATGAGAGTTTGGATCCTTGGGCATTCTTATGTATACTGGGTGTGTCGCAGAATGGCCTACAGCTGGGTTTTGCCGCATCTGAAGTGGAGGTATCTTGGTGTGGGCACCAAGGTCTTTTGTGGAAACAAGTGTTACCTGAAGTATTGAAACTAGCAGCTTGGAGGGGTGTTGGACCTCAGGTTTTGGTGTTACATGTGGGTGGGAACGATTTGGGTTCTTTTCCAGTATGGGACTTGGGCAAACGAATGAGAAGGGATGTGGCACGGTTGGTCTCTTTGTTCCCTGGGGTGGTCATTGTGTGGTCCGAAATTGTGGCCAGGAAGGTTTGGAGATGGGCTAAGGATCAGAAGGTGATAGAAGTAGGATCAAATTTAACAGAAGAATGTCTCGTTTCATACTGGGTTTGGGGGGGGGGACTTGTGGTTAGGCATAGGGAATTTGAAGAGAAGGACCATCATTTGTTTAGGGATGATGGTGTTCGTCCCAATGATATTCGGCTAGATTGCTTTAATTTGGATCTGATGGGAGGAATTGAACAAGCCTTGATATTACTGCAGGGTGCACACCCTGCTGCTTAGGGTAGTAAGCAGCTGGCCCTCTTGGTGGGGTGGCCCTACATTGAATGGGGTAGGGTAACTGTCACGGAATACTGCAGGTGGGTTCCTTAGGGGGTTAACCCTAAGGAGGTTGGCGCCGGGCTTATGCCACGGTTGGGTACGTTACCCATTTGAGCTGTATAGGTCTAGCCAAATGGGGTAACTGATTAAATGCCCTTTAAAAGGTGGTTAAAAATAAGGAAAAAAGTGGTAACTAGTCTGTTGTGGTACTAGTATTTTGATACATGTATTTATTGTAATTTAATAAATGGCCTGTAGTGTTTTGTTATTTCCTCATACCGTTGTACTTTTGCATGTCAGAAACAATGTATACAATTAAGAATTCTAGCAGAAGGGAACATAATACTGTGTATTACGTAAAACAGGAAGTCTAAATCCATTCAGGAGTCAAGGCGGCTTATATAACTATAGTTTATGGGACATTTATCGTTATTTATTGATGTATTTATCAGTTTATGGAAATTAAGAACTGGATGGTACAGCGTGGTTTGTTAGATACTAACATTGCACTTTCCTTCCCAACTGCCACTTCTTACCAGGAAATATTGGCTAATGTGAATAAAGTGACAAATAAATAAAGTTAAATATATTATAATCTATAATTATAAAGAATGGCTAACACAAATATATTAAATTTTGAAAGCTCTTTCAAAATCACCCCTCATTTTAAAGTGTTAATTCTACTTTAAAGCGGAACTATCACTGAAAATAAAAGGCCTCCCAAATCATTATGCATATAGCGAAATGCATATCTATATTCGTATTACCCTGAATATGTCCATCGTTTACAGACATCTGTGAGCCTGCGCTGTCCGTCTCCGTCTCTTCTAGGAGGAGTAGCATTGTTCCTTAAGGCACAGGAAGGGACTGACGGTGCAGGCGCACAGATGCTTCTACAGCAAGATGTCTGCCTATGAATCTGGAAAGAGTTGGATCTAGCAATAACGTCGGACTTATTCAGGGTAATACTAGTATGCATATCGCTATATGATTAATGATTTGGGGGGCACTATATTTTCATTGATAGTTCCGCTTTAAATGTAATGCTATGCCTGGAACACTCTCTTTTGGAATTTATATGGCCACTTTTAGTGCTGGATTTCCTCCAGACAACAACTAATGGGGGAGATACACTGAAGGGCAATCTACTGGCGAAGTGTATCTGGCAATGTGAAGAGTTCACTTCATCATGAGGTATATGCTCTATGAATTAAGTATGAAAGGGGAGGGGGACAGACTGTGATCATTAGCAAATTATTCTGACATAAAGATACTGATGTTTTGGGGAGAGTAGAAAGAATGTAGAGTGGCTTCAGCACCAAGAAAATCAGCAACACTCACTTAATCCTCTGAGCGTCAGGTTGAGCAACACATTGCAAAACGATACACTGCTCACCCCTATGACACTCAAAGGGTTAAGGCTGCAGGAAGCAGACTGACAAAAGTCAGAACAAGAACAACGATCATTGTGGAAAATAATAATATTATCTAGTGGTTGAAACCCAGTCAGTATGCCAGTCCTGTAAAGGGCTCTTGATCAGCACACTACAATTAAACACTGGAAGTGCCGTTCACCGAGCATAAACACGTTTACATATTCCCACTAATTAAAAACTTGCTGCTCTAAATACAACATACACAGAAGCTCAAAGAGTATCAGGTGGAGAACATCATTCCCTAACATTAGGTTAATTTCAGCTTTATTAAAGGCAACTGCTGCAACAAACCATATTTTACAGGTAGGTGCCACTTTTCTGATAGTTTGATGTCAAGGTGTTTGCATCCAGGTGGTGCTGTTGCTATTAGAACCTGTAAAAAGCGGAGTGTTCCAGAATAAAGCTTCCAAAAGAACGACGTAGCAACAGTGCCGCCAGGCAGGAAACATCTTGAACTCAAGCTACTGGAAAAATGCCAAGTTCTCACCTGTGGAGAATGCCTCCAGCGCTCTGGAGAACACTATCAGTTCCATGCATACATGGATCAGAAGCTCTGCACATGGCTAGCTGATCTGCTTTCCTTTTAGAGTACAGGTGGGCTCAGGAAAACTCCCACCAGTATACTGAAGAATCAGGGGAATCCCTTAGACATCAGGCATAACATCGAAGGAATCCAAATATGGACATGTTTACAATATATAGCACTCTGCTGGCTCCATATGCAATGGCTACGGTGTGGCTGGTGGGAAAGTGCTACATAAACTCATTTCCATCTAGTTTTTTTTTCAGGTAGCAGGAATAGCGGTACATTGACCCACTATCCCTACTGTCTGGTCATGGACAGGGATCTCCCTTCAAGGGAAAAAAACTAGTTGTCTAAATTGTGCAGCTAGAAAATTAAAGAGTTAAACATTAACCCTTTGAGGACCAGAGGCGTGTGCAATGCATTGTGAAGCAATGCATAACATAACCCCATTATGGTAATTAAAGGGTTAAAATGAAATCACACATATAGGAGAAGAACAGTACATGTACAGTTAAGGGGAGATATTCATACTTGAAACCATACTAATGTATTCTAATTGCAGCACCAGCGCGGTACTAGTTATGTTTTATATGCTAACTAAACTTTTCAGTAATGTGTCATATGTTAATTATGGTTTTCAGGGACATGTCATATGCTAATTAAACACTGTATTGAATCAGGTGCCTTTCACTTTCCCAGATATGTGTGAATATTTCCTAAACTTTACATCATCTGGACTTTTGGTAAATATGACACATAGGTTTTGAATTAAGTTTTGAAATATGCAAAAGAAATTGAAAGTGACAGGTCCGCTTTTTGGACTGATATGTACTTACACTACTCCAGAGGGCACTGCTCTGTGTTATTATCTTCCAGGCCCGGCACACCTGAGCACTTCTTGCCAAGTCTATCAAATCCACATACCCAAAGATCTGCATGACCAAACGATATACAAAGGGATGTTATGTCTAACTTATGGCATAAATACATAAAAAGAACGAGAGACAACAAGTGTAGGAAAACGTGTGCAACTAACATATTGCACTTACAAACATTATGTAGAATCAAATTAATTTCAGAGAATCCTTATATAACATTGTGTTTAAATCTATAAACACATTGTTATCATATTACCTTCTTTACTGGTGTGGAGACCCGAGGCACAATATGGCTGATGTACTAAAACAAAATGGAGCAATTCTGGGGCAAACCAGCTGCACCATACAGACCAAATAACAATTCCAAATGGAACTTTAAAGCATCTGAATACTAGAGAGGTCTTCAATGCATTGGGGAATTTGGGAAGTTCCTACTTGTTTTCTATCATGCAGATGGTTTAGTCCAGATCATTTCAGTACATCAGTGTCCTTGCATGGTGACCAGTGAAGTCTCAAATCACAGGACTATATACAGAAACCCAAAATTGGAGCTAACTGCACCATAGGGAACACATACAAATCCCCACTGTTTAGCATCAAAGGAGTTAAATGTTCAATTTTGGAAATTTTGATGTGTCCCCTATTATGCAGCTGAATTGCTGCACTCGTCTGTGTCAAAATGACTCATAGCAGCAAATGTATAATGCTTAAACCCCCTGGATGATAGTAAGGGCTAGTAAGGTTCTGAGTGATATTGATACAGATGCCGGCATCTTTAGGGATGGGTTATTTTTATTGTTGGTAATGTTGGTGATGTTATTTGTCTCACGGGTGTGGTTGTGAGGTGGGGGTTGGGGAACTGTGGAGCTTTATGCTATGGGACTAGTTATATACTGTATTATTATCTTGACAACAGTATATGGTGAGGAAGGCGAGTGCCTAATTTATAGCCACTTTTTTTCTTGTTATTTTTTATCCCCTCACACATACTAACCTCACATATCAGCCCCTTTCTACATCCCATGCTGCCATATTTCCTCCTTCCATCACACATTGAACTTCTATCACACAATGACACTTCCTCCTCCCCTCACCCACACTGACTCCATTCTACACCCCATGCTCACCTGATACAAAGAACCCCTTCCACACATTCTCCTCCCAGAAGGAAGAAGTGGTAGATGTCAATACAGTGACAGAATTTAAGCATGCATGGGACAGGCATAAGGCGGTCCTTAACATAAGAAAAGACCAAGGACCAAAAAAGGTTTGAGGTTGTGTGTTTTTTTTTTTTACACAGTAGGAAATTGGGCAGGCTAGATGGGCCGAATGGTTCTTATCTGCTGTCAAATTCTATGTATCTATGTATCTAAAACATGTGTAGCTGTGAGTCAGTTCCCGGGATGCATTCCACCTGAAAGCACCAATGGGAGTGGGCAGGCAGTTTTCTGAACCCCAAACAGCTGACAGGAGCCACTTTGGGTCTGCACAGTGCAGTGGCAGGATTTTTATGAAGTCTTCTCCCTTATCATTAATAAAGCAGAACAATACATATAAGAACACAGCACCCAACAGAGCTGAATTTAATGCAAACTGACACATATTTAAAACAATACAATGTTTTAAGTCTGTTCTAAGAAGTAAATAAAATCATCATCATGTATTCCACCGTGCAAAGCAAAATAAACTTTGGCAATTATACCCATCTTAACAAAAACATATCCTCCTATTACAATGTTATTGTGTAATGCTGAAAAGAGCTGAATGTAAACCAGTATTGTTTTTCAAGAACTCCTTTCTAATATTTTCTTGCATGAATAAAAGAGTGTTGACCACACTCCTGTAATCGTGGCACCCACAATATTGTTTTCGCTCCCTAATTTTTCACTGAATTGTGAGAACATGGGCCTGAGCAGCAATCGTTAGTATAGTCAGTATAGACAGCTGTTTTTCCCCTGGAATTGCTCCACTTCTGCTTTACACATAAGGCCTATTACATGCAGTTTAACATAGATCCAGCTCTTTTGAAAGGAAAAAAACTTTTACTTATAAACGTGAAATGTTTCAAAATATTCTTACACAAGAAAGCAAGTTGTATTTTAGTATTAAATGTTGCTTCTGTCCAAAGCAATGTATTGTGCACCCCTCTGGTCCTTAAGTGGTTAAGCCTGAATTCAAAATTGCCATGTATTTTCTGCAGTCTCTCTCATTTACTTTCCACATTTGCAGAAATGTCGATATAGTCCTCAGATATAAATGATAACCATATGAAGGAGTGTTTACCATCTGCAGCAATTAACATGAGAGGACAAAAGTATAGCCAGAAAACCAATGCTACATTGCTGGGGAGGTGGTGGGGGGATCTTCAGAAGTCTGATAAACCATGAGATCATCCTGTATTTGTTCCTGATGTACATTTCACAATAAAAGCTTCACCATAGATTGAGGGTGAGGTTGTCACACAAACATAGGACCATATGCACAAAGCAAAAAATTATTGAACTCTGGAGCAAACCAATAGTACCATAGGAAACAAATAACAATTTCTACATTTCTCAATTATTGAAAAGCAGCTTTTAATCCTCTGTTTCATAGAGAGGACTCTAAAATAATTGGAAATAAAGAGCATGCAGTGGAGTTAAATCCAAAAACAGTGCTAGTGTCAAAAACGTGGGTGGGTAGAACTCAAGGTGTTGTTGGACTAATTCCCATCACCCTTGGCTGGCTGAGAATGACGGGAGTTATAATCAAGCAACAGATGATAGATGCAGATTGTCCACCCTTGGTCTGAATATATGCTATCGCCATTTTAAGGTTTAATACTGTCACTTACACATACAAAGATTTACTTTGTATGAGAAAATGGCACCATAATGACCTTAAAGATCCTGAAATGGGTACACTCATGGAAATGTCATGTACACACAGCATATGCTAAATATAAGACCAAATATCTCCTTTATCATTTTTTATCAGGTAACGGTGAGAAAGAAACCAGCTGAACTTGCCATACCTAGAGAAATTCAGATAACAGAAACTATCAAAAATTAAATAAACCTATTTAAAGGGATAGTAATGTTTCATAATAAAAGCAGCTCTAATTAATCATCATAGTATTTGGACTTTGGAGAGTGTTATTTCAGTTCTGTCAGAGTTGTAGTTCAGGAGTAATTCAATGACAAAGTATCCCCCTCCCGCCCCTTTTACTGATGTAACACTGTTCAGCCAGAGCAGAAGGGAGGTGCCCAGGTAGATTGCACAGAGGGACAATCTTCAATTAAGATAAGGGAAAAACCTGAAAAGCTTGTCAAGGGGGGCAGGGATTTCATTGTTTTCATAGGAATAAGAGTGTCCCCTTCTGTTATCTATCTGGTCTATGGACTGGATTCCACATCTGAGAAGAGATGGCTTACACTAGGTAAAAGGGGCGGGGAGGGGAAACTTTGCTTGTGAATATCTCTTAAACCATAAAGGTTTGAGAGATAAGACTTATATCATTCTTCATGTTTTTGTAATGCCTACAAAACAAAATAAAGTTAAAATGAAGTATTACTATCCCTTTAAGGCCTGTGGGGCTACTTACTGTGTGGCATGGATATTAGGGGTGGGCGAAAGAACCCGATGTGTCCTTGTGAAAAAATCCACGAAAAAAAGATTTTAGTCTTACCTGTTAAATCCTTTTCTCTTAATCCATACAGGTTACTGGTAACTCTGGGTAGGCAATCCACCCCTTTAAGTGGGCAGGAACAATTCTAGAATTATATGCAAGGGGTGGAGCCTACCTTCCCTCCTTGGCTGCAGCTAGCCAACCAGCTCCAGAAAGATTTGAGACACTAACTACTGACTAGATAGTGAAGGGAAAGAAGACTCCTGTAAGCATGACCGAGAAGGACCCCCACGGTCTGCCACAGGAAAGCCAAGCATGGTCCATTGACAGGATGGGAGACCAGTAACCTGTATGGACTAAGAGAAAAGGATTTAACGGGTAAGACTAAAATCTTCTTTTCTCTGTTGTCCAATACAGGTTACTGGTAACTCTGGGATGTCCAACCATTGAGTTTCCCAGAGGCAGGAAGTAAGGCAAGGACCAGACGCAAGGCCCCAAAAGTCACAAGAGCAGATATGAACCATCAGATCAGAGAAAGTCCAACAAACAATAAAGTGTCAACGGACACGAAACAGGGGTAACGACACCCCAAACTGTTACACAGGACACTGAACTAGAGCCAACAGGGCTCAAAAGTAAAAAAAGCACCAAGAACCAAAGAAGATCTTAGATAGACAGGCAAGACTGCCTCCAGGATCTTCCTCCCAAAGCTGGCATCATCCAATTCCAGCACATCAACACGGTAGTGCTTCGAAAGGTGTGCACAGATGACCAAGTGGCAGCCTTGCACAAAAGATCAGCGGAGGCCTGATTCTTGTAAGCCCAAGAGGCCCCAAAAGATCATGTAGAATGAACCGTGACCCTGAAGGGGACAGGCTTCTTCCTCAGCTCATAAGCCTTACGAATAGTGTGGACTTGATCCAAGTAGCAACAGTCACCTTGGATGCAGGTCTTCCTGTCCTAGGACCTTCAGGAATGACGAACAACGCGTCTGATTGTCTGATAGACGTACATAAAACTTGAGACAACGCACCACGTCTAACAAGTGGAGATCTCTCTCCTTGTCAGAGGTGGGGTCAGGGCAGAAAGAAGGCACCACTATTTCCTGATTGATGTGGAACTCCAAAACTGCCTTCGGGAGAAACTTCTGAGAGGTGCGAAGCACCACCTTGTCTTTGTGAAACACCAAAAAGGGTGGTTTACAGGACAGAGCATGCAACTCCACAACACGATGGACAGACACAATCACCAGGAGAAAAGCCATTTTCCACATCAACAGGTGTAGAGGAATAGTAGCCAAAGACTCAAATGGAGGGTGCTGAAGAACGCCCAAAACCAAGTTAAGATCCAACAGAGGAGCAGGAATCTTGAAGGCAGGACGAGTATGAGCAACGCCCTGGAAGAAAACCTTGACATCAGGAAGGATGGCAATGCTCCTCTGAAAGAATTCAGAGAGAGCAGACGTCTGAACGTTAATGGATTTCAAACTGAGGCCCTTATCCACACCATCCTGCAAAAAGGCCAGGACCGTAGGCATATCAAATTCCTCAGACAGGTCCCTGTCAGCACACCAAGATAGAAAGGTCGACCAGACATGATGATAGATCTTGGAAGAAACAGGTTTGAGGGCACTGAGCATAGTAGCCACCACACCAAAAGAAAACCCTTTCTTCCTCAATATTGAGGATTCAATTTACAAGCTGTCAAGGCTAGGCGATTAACATCTTCCTTCCACAGGTAACCCTGCAAAAGAAGAAGATACGTCAATGGAACCGGAATGGCTCCACCACTGACAGATCCAGAAGCTCCGGAAACCAAGCCTGGTGAGGCCAGTACGGAGCAATCAGAAAGACTGGACAAAGCTCCAGTCGTAATTTCCGTAACACCCTATGCAACATGGGGAGGGGAGGAAAGATGTAGGCCAGAGGGAATAACCAAGGAATGGACATTGCATCCACCACCAGAGCTAGAGGGTCCCTCCATCGAGATCAGAACCTCGGAACCTTCCTGTTGTATCTTGTCGCCATCAGGTCGATGTAAGGAAGACCCCATTTTTAAACAATGAGGGTGAACACATCTGTGGGCAGCTCCCACTCTCCGCTGTAAACTGTGTATTGACTGAGGAAGTCCGCCATGACGTTGTCTACTCCAGGAATGTGCATTGTGGATATGGCAGGAACATGTTCATCTGCCCAGGAGAAAATAGCCTTGACCTCTAACCAAGCGGCGAGACTTCTTGTTCCACCCTGCTTGTTGATGTAAGCCACGGCTGTGGTGTTGTCGGACTCTTCCTGGACTGGACAGTCTTCCAGCTGAGATGTCCAATGACGAAGGGCATGAAATATCGCCCGAAGCTGCAACATGTTGATGGGAAGGAAAACTTCTTCCAGAGACCACTGACCCTGTGCACTCAGGCGACACAGGACCGCTCCCCATCCAGAGAGACTGGCATCCGTCATCACTGTGGTCCAGAAGGATACTAGGAAGGACTTGCCCTTCAGCAGACTGGGGAGGTCGAGCCCTCAGGACTCAAACTCAGTTCCACACGAAGAGGAAGTGACACCGACGTCTTCAGAAGATCCGGCTGGCTCCTGCATACCTGGATCACAAACCTCTGGAGTTCCCTGTTGTGTGCCATGGCAAACGGTACCACCTCTATGGTGGAGAAACACCATGTTCTTCTGGGTATCAAAGAGGAGGCCCAGGAAGACCAGACGTTGGGATGGGACAAGATATGATTTATTCAAGTTGATTATTCACCCGTGATGGGTGAGAGTATGAATGCATTGCTGAACCTGCTGATGATGAAGTTCCGCAGAAGAGGCTTTCAGAAGCAGCACATCCATGTATGGAGTAACTCTGATGCCGTCCCGGTGCAGGATGGACACTAAGGCTCCCAGGACACGGTTGAAGACCTGAGGAGCTGTCGTCAGACCAAATGGAAGAGCTGAGAACTGAAAATGTCCCCGGTCGCAGGCAAACTGGAGGTACTGCCGGCTTTCTGGATGAATGGCAATATTTAAGTACGCATCCTGAAGATCCAGAGATGCAAGGAATTCCCCCGGGGACATGGCAGCAATCACCGTTGGTAGAGACTCCTGGTGATAATGAGGCCAGGTCACAAAGGAATTGAGATCCTTTAAATCCAGAATGGGATGACAATCACCGTCCTTCTTGGAGACCACAAAGAGGTTTGAGGAAAAACCCATACCTCTGTCCTGAACTGGAACCGGCTCCAGAACATCCTTGTCCAGAAGAGCCTGAACAGCGCCGAACAGACGGCGTTTCTCTGCGCCCTGAGGAGTATGAGAAAGAAGAAAGTGAAAGGGAGGAAGAGAGACAAAAGGGAACCTGTACCCTTTTATCACTACCTGCAAAACCCATGGGTCTGTCACTGAATCCTCCCAAATGCTGTGATAGCGATGCAGACGACCACCCACAGCAGAGTGTGGACCCGGGTTCAGCGAGTCATGCTGAAGAAGGCTTGGAAGCCTTGGTCTTGGAGGAGACCCTGGGCTTCCATTGCTGTTTGGGCTTGGAGGAGGTACACGGAGCTGAGGGAACCGTCTAGTTCGCCGGACAGGTCTCATTCTGAAAGGAACGAAAATACCAGTTATGCTTAAGTGGTGTTTTCTTCCTAGGAACGAAGGGTAGAAGTGTACTCCCTGTAGCCTCACTGATCAGGTACTTGGGATCTGGCCCAAACAAAGAAGTGAAAAGGCAAGGAGAGCAATGCTTTCTTAGAAGCAGTATCAGCAGACCAGATCTTGAGCCAAAGAGTATGTCTGGCAAACACAGACATGGTGGAAACCCTAGCCACGAAACGGATGGCATCAAATAGAGCAGCAGAAACATAGTGCTGTGCCTCAGAAATGTTGGCAAGGAGGCGCAACTTATCCAAAGTAGGAGCATCCTGACGGACAGCAAGAGTGAGCTGTTCAGTCCAGACCACAAAGGCCCGGTTCACCCATGCTGCTGCGAATGCTGGACACATGGCAGAACCAGCAGTGGTAAAGATGGACTTGAGGTAGACCTCAAGTTTCTTGTCAGTCCAGTCCTTTAGAGCAGACGCATAAGACAATGGTAAAGCAGTAGACTTAGATAGCCTGGACATAGGAGCATCCATTTTAGGAGGATGAACCCACTGAGCAAGAGCAGCCTCAGAAAAGGGATAAAGCTTAGCAAATTTCTTGGAGACAGAAGGTTTCCTGTCCGGAGACTTCCACTCTTCAGACACAAGGCTGTCAAGAGCGGGGTTAGGTGGAAAGCAAGTAAGGGGCTTTTTAGGCTCCTGAAAGACATCAGAAGGGTCAGAAGGACCCTCCTGCACTAAGGGAATGTTTAGGGTACTTAACACAGCCCTGATCAGGCCCTCAGCCGAGGGATCAGGATCAGCCTCAAAAAGGTCCCCACAAAAACTGAGAGGAGCCCACCACAGAACATTCCTCAACATCTGAATCCACCAACAGTTCCTCCTCAGAGGAATCTGCCACATCAGGTACACCCTGAGACTTTGGCAGGGAAGACTTGACAAAGTAGGGGGTCTGCCAAGAATAAAGACCCCCTGTAACTGGGATGGAAAGAAGTGCAAAGTGGACCTAAGGTTCCTAGTAGCAGCCTTGAACTCTTGCACTCAAACTGGCTCTAATGCATGGCTGGAGGTCCCTGGCAGACTCTCGGGGACATCAGAACATGCTGGGCATAAAGGACCTGAGAATTCTCTAGGTAACCCTGAATGACAGGAAGAGCAATGCGCAATAGGGGATACAGAGACCCCAGCATCCTTAGTCTTAGGTCTGGCCCCAAGCTCCAACGGTATAGACATTCTCACAGTGTCAATAAACTTACTGTATAAGAAATCACCCAATAACAGTGTGTATGATTAAAGTTTAACCCCAGAAATTGCTAAAATAGACTCATCTGGCAGGCGAAGGGTTAATCATTAGAGGAGAGAAGGCGAGTCCAACCCTGCATAGGATACTTGTTCTGCACGAAACAAGAGCTCATGGGAAATGTAGTTTTCCCAGAAAAGCACCACAAACAGTGCCCAAAGCCCCCTGAGCCCCCCAACACACTATAAACATGAACCGGATGATAGAGCAAGGGCAAACAAGTAAAAGGAGCCATCTCTGAGGTTACTAGGTTAAACGGTTGCAGAGATATGTCCCAAACTGTACAGTTCCATAGGAATGAATGGGGCAATGGCGCCCATGCGGTAAAGCGCGCGGAACTCAAAATTTTACAGAATTGAAGGTGTAATATTAAAAGACTTGAAAAATCACTAAAACATGCTAGGATACCCAAAAAACACTTCAGCAGTACAAAAAGTGTCAGAAACCCCCCCAAATGAATGCCAAACCAGCAGCTAAAGTGTTAAATACCACATAAACCTGCTCCAAAAACCCAACAGACATACAGATAGACCTAATGAGTGCAGGATTGTGCAATAGGAACTCCAAATGAAAAACCCCTGTGCGGAGGGGCACTGTGGGACAAGTGGACCTGCAGCACTCAAAGGGTTGCTCACCTTTCCCGCAGATCTTCTGTCTTCAGATTACAATGTATCAAGAAGAAGCCTCGGTGGGCAACTTCTGGGGAAAGAACTTGTATCCAAGATTTTCCCCCCAGGGTTTAAGGTCCACAAAAAGCACTTGGTCATTGAGCTAGCCACATCTAAGGGCATTGTCAGTTATGGTAATCCGCCTAATGGTGGTATTCCATTTCTAACAGAAAAATAAAAAAACTTCTAAAGCTATAGCAGAACTGTTCTCTTACCTGTGTTATCTTCACCAAGGAACAAATCTTTCTGGAGCTAGTTTGCTAGCTGCAGCCAAGGAGTTAAGGTAGGCTCCATCCCCTGCATACAATTCTAGAATTGTTCCTGCCTACTTAAAGGGCCGGATCGACTACCCTGAGTTACCAGTAACCTATATTGGACGACACAGAAGCCACGTTTGTCTGCTTTTTCACTTGAAAATCCACTTTAACCCTTTCAGTGCCAGAGGGGTACGCAACGCATTGCAAAGAATTGCATACCCCTCTGGCACTGAAAGGGTTAAACAAACCCCCTTAAATTTTTCTTCTTTTCACCCACTGCCAAAATATTTTTATATTTTTTTTCCAATGGTTAAAAAATTCCTGCGCATTTACTTGCGTGTACTTCATTTTTTTGTGCCAAAAACATGACATTTCCAGGAAGTGAAACACAAAACTAAGCAGCTAGAGAGATAGAGAGGGCGACAGGCATTCTTCTAATGATTTATATAGCGAATCAATGTTCCCTCAGGGCTTGGGCCAAAAAAGTCTAAGTCCTGCAAATCAATGGTTCCTCAGGGCTTGGACCTCTAACAACAAGTCTAAGTCCTACAAATCAATTTTTTGTCAGGGCTTGTGAAAAACAAATGTAAGACCTACAAAACAATGTTTCCTCAGGGCATGTGCCTAACACGTTTAAGTCCTATAATCAATGTTTCCTCATGGCTTGGGCCTCTAACAGCAAGTCTAAGTCCTACAAATCATCCTCTACAAAATACTCTATCCAGTCAAGTATCAGTCTGCCCCAGTCACAGTTTATGTCAGAGGGGTTCCTGTCTCTGTCACGTTACATACCAATGTTTTATTTTATTTGTATTTTATTATTAACTGTTCCCCTAATCCCAGTCAAACCCCCCAAAAAAATTCCCTGTTCAACTGATTCTTTCTTCAGACTCCAACACAGGCACCCTCAGACTCCTTTTATACTATGACTTTGGGAAATAAAATAAAATTTGCTATGTGTTGTGTATAAATTCAATGTCCCCACTGATTTCAATGTAATGAGCTAGGAGACAAAAGCAGAAAAACTGCACTTTTTGAAGGAAATTTTCAGCTAGGCTGTAAATGCCAGGTTTCGCCTATTTCAATGCTGAGGTGAAAACTTTCACCTATCCCTATATGCCTCCCAGTATTGTAGTTAGTTAAAATAATCCTATTTTTACTTATAGGATATAGTGCCCCATTTAAACCATTAACCCGCTGAGTGTCAGAGGGGTACACAACACATTGCAAAGCTTTTTCACACATCTTTTCTTTTGCTATGTGTTTGTTAAACAAGGTCCCTTCTGTTACTAGGTGCTACTCTTTCCTTCAGCTGGCTTGTCTTTGATATCAGTGGGAGGTTTAAAGGAAGTGAGTGAAAGTACTTTTTCATCTACTATTTTAATATCAACAGTGTTGTGAAGAGCTCCTAAGTTTATATTGTATATCACATGTAATTTCCATTGTAAGCAAATGATATAAATTGTACAGTCTGCAATTAACTAGAACAGCACATTGAGTACAGTAATGTATACATTTCCATGGATGGGTTTTCTTTTAGGCAGAGTAGGGAACCACCTACTGGAGTTGTGTGTGTGAGTGTCTGAGGGGGTGGGGGGAAGTTGTGCTGGATATGTTAACCAGGTTGTGGGAGTGGCCTGTATAATCTCACTAACCCTGTACCATTCACCTGTTTCTGGTTTATGGTGTTTGGTTTATTTACTAGTTCATAATGTAGAATTTAGAAATCATTTTGGCTAATTTGCTTAGCAGTATAGATCCATCTGTTTGGTCATTTTATTTAATCTCTTGGATGCGAGAGAAATTTCCGGTGCATTGGAAAGCAATATATTGCAAGTCTCTTTAGCAGGCAAGAGGTTGAGATCTTTTTATTTGTGATTTGGGACCTTAACCCTTTGAGTGTCAGAGGAGCACACAATGCATTACTTTGCAATGTGATGAGTACCCCTCTGCCACTCTAAGGGTTAAAAAAAAAAAGAGGAGCAGTTCTGGCGCAAGCCAACTGTACCACGGGGCAAATAAATCTTCCCATTCATATTCGTGGGTTTTTTCTCCCATTGAATGTTAAAGAAGACTCCAAAGCATTGCTTACAATGCTTTGGAGACCTTCCTAGCATTCAAGGGGTTAAAAGCCCCATTTAATTAACCCCTTCCCTTAAAGCGGAACTACTACCCAATAAGTATATTGCCCCACATAACTGCACATCTGGCGACTAACTGCTCTGTAGCGCTAGTAGCTAGAATTATTACCTAATTAAAGATAAATTGCTATTCTTCCAAGACTGACAGCAGGACGGAGCGCGGACATCTCGCCATAGTGACGTCCGCGCTCTTGTGCTGTCAGTGCCTTTAGAGCCGGCCAGCTCCTAGCAACGCCTCCTAGACCTGGCTGGGACTGACAGCGCAGGCGTCACTATGGCATGATGTCCACGCTCCGTCCTGCTGTCAGTCTTGGAAAAATAGCGATTTCTCTTTAATTAGGTAGTAATTCTGGCGACTAGCTGCTCTGTAGCAATTATGTGGGGCAATATACTTATTGGGTGGTAGTTCCGCTTTAAGGATCAGAGGGGTGCACAATGTATTGTGAATCAATGCGTTGGACACCCCTTTGGTCCTTTAGGGGTTAAATGATAAAGTTGGGAATGTTTATTTGTTCCCTAAGGTACAGCTGTTTGCCCCAGAATTAGACATCTATTCTTTTTTACATAAGGCTCTATGTATGTGTTGATGGATTAAATCAACTGCACCTGGGGGGGATGAAAATCCTCATGGATTTAAATGGGGATTTTTTTTACCCCTTAAATCCTAGAATAGGTATTTAATGCATCACTTTGCAATTTGTTGGAGACATTGCTAGCATTCAGAGTTACAACTCTTACTTAAATCAATAGGACTGTTGTGAATATATATGTGTTCCCCATGGTGCCCTTGGTTTTGCCTAGCCTTGATCCTACCTCTCTTTTTTTGCATATGTTTTAGTCTAAGTTTATTTTCTGCTCCAGGCAACAGAGGATGGGGCTAGGGGCGGGGGTCATACGAGACACATGGGGTGCCTAGACTGCTTTACCCAGGACAGCTTGAGCTATAAATCCACCCTCAACACATTTATATGTATCTTACATACTTTTCTTGTGAATATCACTTTGCAGTGGCTCTAAACTATGCCTTTTGTTGCATCAGCTGCAAAATATGTTAATAAAACCCAGGTTACCTCCCTCATGAATAGAATATATTAAATCATCCATATTGGATTCTAGAGGCCTAACTACAGTTTTACTCTTCTTAAGGATAGAATATCATATACATTTTATATTAGAAAGTTGCCTTGATTCAATCAACTTGAAATGCTGTATAATTTTATTTGTAGTCTTGAAATATTTTTTCTGTTTGCTTTACTTAGATAACTTAATCAAACATATAGAAGTAAAGCTATTTAAATGGAAACACATGAGCTGCCTGGGCCGCATCCAAGTATAGCATTCCTGGTAATAAGAACCATATATACCCTCATGTGCTTCACTGCATCAGAAAAACATTTTGAAAATATGTAAACATTTTTTTTTAAAATTAAGCTGTTCCCAACAAATTGTGATTTAACCTTATTTTGCTTCACAATGCTTTGAAGACCTCTCCAGATTTCAAGGGTTAAAAGTCCCATTTAAATCAATGGAAAGTTTGGGAATGATTGTTTCTTCTGTATGGTGCAGTTGGATTGCACCAAAAGTGCTACAGTTTGTTTATAGATAAAGCCCTATATCATTTAACAAATAGCTGTTTCCAAATGAGAACATGTATTTATAATAAATGACATATGGATCATAACTGGGACCTCTCCAGATCAACCGTGGTGACTCAGGTTTTCTGTGTTAAGTACCGCGTCTCAAATGACCGAGCATCTTTCTCCAGATCGGAGATTTTGTGGTCAGTACTTCTCTCTTTCTTTAGCATTTCTCCCACTTCTTGCCTAGTCCCACCTACTTTTCTGTGAACAGAGGGAGGCTAAGGGCATTTTGAGATGTTTCAGATCCCAAGCGTAAGAAAGAATAGCAAAGTCTGTAAAAAAAAAAAAAAAAAAAAAAAGGGTAACAAATCTTACGCTACGTATATATTTGGAATGGAGTAAAACTAAAGGAGTCATAATAGTGTTCTAGTCAGAAGTAGGAAAATAAGAATATAGCCGACTATCTAAATAATTATTTCTGCTCAGTATTTATACAAGACTGTGAGAAGGAGAACTCCCAACAAGTGGAAGAACTGTTCATTTTAAAGCATTGGACACAAGTATGTTTACTAATTTAGGTATTATCACAGTTAAAAAAACAAACACTGAACACATCAGTTGGTCCAGATGAGGTTCACCCAGGAGTATTAACCCCTTAACGACCGGGGTATCAGCGCAGCGACAACGTCTGCGGAGCATTTTTTTTCCCCCCGTTTCCGGACTCCATGAACGGCGTGCAGCCACGGGGGGAGCCCGGAACTCCATGACGGTCATAGTACGTCATGGGTCGTTCAGTCAGATCGACCCTTGACGTACTATGACCGTCAAGGGTCGTTAAGGGGTTAAAAGACCTTAGATATGTGCTTACAGCACCTTAGCTGAATGTTTAACTTTTCACAGTTGACAGGATTGGTTCCAGATGACTGGCAAACTGCCAGAGTAGTACCCAACTGACAAAAAAAAGGCAGTAGTGAGAACTTTCAGGCCTGTGAGTCTGACATCAGTAGTTGGGAAAATAATGGAAACACTAATAAAAGAGAAAAATGTGACATATCTGAAGTCTAATGACAGTCAAGATCAATTGAAGTGTGGATTTACAAGAGGAAGATCCTGCCACGCAAATCTAGTTGACTCAAGTGTTTGACAAGGGTGAGGGAGTAGATTCAGCTTATTTGGATTTTAGTAAAAAGTCTCACACAATCCCATATAGTAAGTTGATTCTTTAAATGCATAGGTAAGGAATGGACTCAATGATAGTTTACTGGATAAGATATTGGCAGAAAGACAGGTGACAGTGTATCAAAGCCAGCAGAATACAATCAGGGGAAGGATGGGTTACTAGTGGGGTGCCTCGGGGATCAGTGCTTGGTTGGTGCTTGGTCCTATTCTCTTCAATAGTGATATTGTTAATGATATTCAAGATAAGGTGTGCTCATCTATATACACAGATCTGTAACAGGGTTGACAACCCAGTGGGAATAATCCAAATGCATCATCATTAGGAAAACTGGGGGAAAAAACAAAAACGTGGGATTAAAAATGTGATGAAAAAGGGGACTTGGGAGCTATTATTTTAAACAAGGTGAAAGCAGACAAGCAAAACAGTAAAGCAATGGGAAAAGCTAACCATGTACTGGGTTGTATCAAAGCTGTATTAGAACCAAGAAGAGAAAAATGTTAACTCCACTTTCTTCTATTCCTATCCCCATCCTGCTTAAGCCCTACCCCTAAATTGACATAAACCGAATCATTTGTATTAGCTCAACACTTCACAGTTCTCTAGGGGCACTAGATTAACAAGTCTTCCAGGAATGGTAGTATTGCATTAGACCAGTGGTTCTTAAGCAGGGGCCACTTGCACTTTGGTGTGCCACTGACTTCACCTTAGTGTGACACTTTTTTATATGAAAAATTACTATGCACTGTTTGCTAATTTTCTCTTTCTGATTGGGATCCCTGCAATAGGAAGCCAATGTAACAAAGCGGCGGGGATACTCTGGAGAGACTGGTTTACAGGGAAAGAAATATCAGGATAGACTAAAGGATCTGAACATGTATAGCTTGGAGGAGAGAAAAGAGAGAGAGAAAGAGAGAGAGAGAATATGATAGAAACATTCAAATACATGAAGGGATTCAACAAAGTGCAGGATGGAAGTATATTTCAAAGGAGTAAAAATGTTAGGACAAGAGGCCATAGTCTAAAACTAGAGGGACACAGGTTTAGTTATAATATAAAAAAGTTTTACTTCACTGAGTGGGTAGTAGATAAGTGGAATACCCTACCAGCAGAAGTGGTAGAGGATAATGCAGTTACGGAATTTAAGCATGCATGGGATAGGCATAAAGCTGTTCTAGTTGTCAATTTGTTGAGGTACTGTGAAGAGAGTTCACCCAATGCTTCCTGAAGCACCTCCCACGATTTGGTTTGGCTTGACGGGCACTTCTTATGTACCATAGGGTCAAACTGCTCCCATAATAGAAACAAGGAAATTTCTAAGTAACCCCAAACTTTTGAACAATAGTGTGTGTGTGTGTGTGTGTGTGTGTGTTTGTTTTAGGCAGGTGTGAAAAATTGCTGTAAAGTAAGAATGCTTTAAAAAATAGACATTTACAGACATGTTAACAGTTTATATTTATCAATTAACAAAATGCATAGTGAGTGAACAGAAGAAAACTCTAAATCAAATCAGTATTTGGTTGTGACTACCCTTTGCCTTCAAAACAGCATCAGTTCTAGGTACACGTGCACACAGTTTTTTAAGGAACTCGGCAGGAAGTTTGTTCCAGACATCTTAGAAAGCTAATCACAGTTCTTCTGTGGATTTAGAAAGCCTCAGTCTTCAGGTCATCCCAGACAGACTTGATGAGGTTGTGATCAGGGCTCTGTGGGGCCCATACCATCACTTCCAGGACTCCTTGTTCTTCTTTATGCTGAAGACAGTTCTTAATGACTTTGGCTGTATGTTTGGGGTTGTTGTCATGCTGCAGCATAAATGTGGGGGCGACCAGATGCCTCCCTGATAATACTGCATGATGGATACGTATGCAGCCCCAAACATGCAAGGAACCTCCACCATGCATCAATGTTGCCTGCAGGCACTCATTCTTGTACTGCTCGCCAGCCCTTTCGGTAAACAAACTGCCTTTTGCTACAGCCAAATATTTTAAATTTTGATTCATCAGTCCAGAGCACCTGCTGCCATTTTTCTGCACCACAGTTCCTGTGTTTTCTTACATAGTTGAATCGCTTGGCCTTGTTTCCACATCAAAAGGTATGGCTTCCTGACTGCAAGCCTTCCATGAAGACCACTTCTGACCAGACTTCTCCAGACAGTAGATGGGTGTGCCAGAGTCCCACTGTTTTTTGCCAATTCTAAGCTGATGGCACTGCGGGAATCTTTCCTCTGCGAAGGGAAGTAAGCATGATGTGTCTTTCATCTGCTGCACTAAGTTTCCTTGGCTGACCACTGCGTCTATGTTCCTCTGCGTTGCCGCTTCTTTGTGCTTCTTCAAAAGAGCCTGGACATTACATCTGGAAACCCCTGTCTGTCTTGAAATTTCTGCCGGGTAGAGACCTTGCTGATGCAGTACAACTACCTTGTGTCTTGCTGCTGTGCTCAGTCTTGCCATGGTGTTTGACATTTGACATTAAATGGTCTTCAGCAACCTCACCTTGTTACCCGAGTTTGGTTGTTCCTTCCCCAGTTTTATTCCTCCTACAAAGCTGTTTCTGTTAATGATTGTGTTTCAACCCACATATTACATTGATGATCATTAGCACCTGATTTGTAGAATTGTTTAATCATACACCTGATTATATGCCTACAAGATCCCTGACTTTTTGCAAGTGTATCTAGAAGAATTGATGCTGTTTTGAAGGCAAAGGGTGGTCACACCAAATATTGCTTTGAGTTTTTTCTTCTGTTCACTCATGAAGCATTTTGTTAATTGATAAATATAAGCATTAAAGAACCGAAGACAGGCAAGACTACCTCCAGGATCTTCCTCCCAAAGCTGGCGTCAGCCGATGCCAGCACATCAACACGGTAGTGCTTCGAAAAGGTATGCACAGACGACCAGGTGGCCGTCTTGCACAACTGATCAGCGGAAGCCTGATTCTTGTAAGCCCAAGAAGCCCCAATAGATCTGGTAGAATGAGCCGTAACCCAAAAGGGAATGCGTTTCTTTCTCAGCTCATAAGTCTTACCAATAGTGGACTTGATCCAAGACGCAATAGTCACTTTGGATGCAGGTCTTCCTGCCCTGGGGCCCTCAGGAATAATGAACAGCATGTCATATTGTCTAATGGACTCAGTGTGATGTACATAAAACTTAAGACAACGCACCACATCTAACAAGTGGAGATCCCTCTCCTTGTCAGATGTAGGGTGAAGGCAGAAAGAAGGCACCACAATCTCCTGATTAATGTGGAACTTAGAGACCACCTTCAGGAGAAACTCCTGAGAAGTGTGAAGCACCAAAAAGGGTGGTTTACAAGACAGAGCATGCAACTCCGCAACACGGCAAACAGACACAATCGCCAGGAGAAAGGCCATTTTCCACATCAGCAGGCACAGAAGAATAGTAGCCAAGGACTCAAAGGGAGGGAGCTGAAAGACGGCCAAGACCAAATTAAGGTCCCATTGAGGAGCTGGAGTCTTAAAGACAGGACGAGTATGAGCAATGTCCTGGAAGAAAACATCAGGAAGAATAGCTATGTGCCTCTGAAAGAAAAACAGAGAGAGCAGAAGTCTGAACCTTAAGGGAACTCAAGCTGAGGCCCTTCTCCACAGCATCCTGCAAGAAGTCCAGGACTATAGGGAGAACAAAATCCTGAAAGAGGTCCCTATCAGCACAGCAAGATAGGAAGGTCGACCAAACAGGATGGTAGGCCTTAGAAGAAAACGGTTTGCGGGCATTAAGCATAGTAGCCACCACACTAGAAGAAAAACCCTTCTTCATTATTGAGGATTCAATTTCCAAGCCGTCAAAGCCAAGAGATGAACATCCTCCTTCCACAGGTAACCCTGTAGAAAAAGATCCGGATGTCAAGGGAGCCGGAATGGCTCCGCCACTGACAGATCCGGAAGTTCCAGAAACCAAGCCTGCCGAGGCCAGTAGGGAGAAATCAGAATGACTGGACAGAGCTCCAGTTGTAATTTCCAGAACACCCTGTGCAACATGGGAAGGGGAGGAAAGATGTAAGCCAGAGGAAATAACCAAGGAATGGACATGGCATCCACTGCTATACCTAGAGGATCCCTGCAGCGAAAGCAGAACCTCTGGACCTTCCGCTTGTGTCTTGTTGCCATCAGGTCGATGCAAGGAAGACCCCACTTCTGAACAATGAGGGAGAACACCTCTGGGTGCAGTTCCCACTCTCCGTTGTCCACCATGTGTCGACTGAGGAAGTTTGCTATGACGTTGTCTACGCCAGGAATATGTACTGCAGATATGGCAGGAACGTGTTCTTCTGTCCAGGGCAAAATAGCCTTAACCTCTAACCAAGTGGTGAGACTTCTTGTTCCGTCCTGCTTCTTGATGTAGGCCATGGCCGTGGCGTTGGATTGTACCTGGACAGGGCATTCTTTCAGCTGGGGAGTACAATGACGAAGGGCATGGAATATCGCCCGAAGCTCCAACACATTGATGGGAAGGAGAGATTGCTCAGGAGACCACCGACCCTGTGCACTCAGGCGACCCAGGACCACTCCCCATCCGGAGAGGCTGGCATCTGTCGTCACCGTGGTCCAAAAGGACACTAGGAAGGACTTGCCCTTCAGACGATTGGAGAGGTCGAACCACCAGGACAAACCCAGTTCCACATGAAGAGGAAGTGACACTGATGTCTTCAGAAGGTCCGGCTGACCCCTGCACACCTGGATCACGAACCTTTGGAGTTCCCTGGTGTGAGCCATGGCAAATGGGACCGCTTCTATGGTGGAGATGAATTTTCCCACTAGAGAGGACAGCTTCTTGGCTGGAATCGGATCAAGAGCCAGAACAGCAGATACTCTTTGGGCGATCTGATGAGTCACTTCCTCCATGAGAAACACCATGCCCTGCTGAGTGTCGAAGAGAAGACCCAGGAAGACCAGACTCTGGGATGGAACAAGATCCGACTTGTCCATGTTGATGATCCACCCGTTATGGGTGAGAGTATGAACGCTGATGAAGAAGTTCCGCAGAGGGAGCTTTCAGAAGCAGGTCGTCCATGTATGGAGTAACTCTGATACCATCCCGGTGGAGGACGGATACTAAAGTTCTCAGGATATGGTTGAAGACTTGAGGAGCTGTAGTCAGACCAAAGGGAAGAGCTGAAAACTGAAAGTGCCCTCGGTCGCAGGCAAATCTGAGATACTGCCGGTTTTCTGGATGACTGGAGATGTGTAGATACGTGTCCTGAAGATCCAGAGAGGCAAGGAATTCCCCCGGGGGCATAGCAGCAATCACTGTCCTTAGGGACTCCTGGTGATAAGTCCTGATCACAAAGGAATTGAAATCTTTCAAATCCAAAATGGGACGACAACCGCCATCCTTCTTGGAGACCACAAAGAGGTTTGAGTAAAAACCCATACCTCTGTCCTGAACTGGAACAGGCTCCAGAACATCCTTGTCCAGAAGGGCCTGGATAGCGTCATTGAACAGACAGTGTTTCTCTGCGCCCTGGGGCATATGAGAGGTAAAAAAGCGAAAGGGAGGAAGAGAGACTAAAGGGATCCTGTACCCTTCCGTCACCACCTGTAAAACGCACGGGTCCACCACTGAACCCTCCCAGACGCTGTGGTAGTGATGCATGCGGCCACCCACAGCCGAGTGGGGACCCGGGTTTGGCAAGTCATGCCGAAGAAGTCTCGGAAGCCTTAGGATTGGAGAAGACCTTGGGCTTGGAGGAGGTATGTGGAGCTGATGGAACCGCCTGGTTCGCCGGACATGTCTCAGTCTGGAAGGGACGAGAGGAGTTTTCTTCCTGGGGACCAAGGGCAGATGAGTACTCATACCCCCTGTGGCCTCACTAATCAGATCCTTAAGATCTGTCCCAAATAAGGATGTACCCTGAAAGGGTAAGGAAAGCAAGGCTTTCTTGGAAGCAGTGTCAACAGACCAGATCTTGAGCCAAAGAGCTTGTCTGGCAACCACAGACATGGTAGAAACCCGAGCCACCAAACAGAGGGCATCAAATAAGGCAGCAGAAATAGTGCTGGGCCTCAGAGATGTTGGGAAGAAGCCACAACAATCCGAAGAAGGAGCACCCTGACGTACAACCAAGGTAAACTGTTCAGTCCAGACCGCAATGGCCCGGTTAACCCATGCCGCAGAAAACGCTGGACGCATGGCAGTGCCAGCAGTGGCAAATATGGACTTGAGGGGAACCTCAAGTTTCTTCTCAGTCCAGTCTTTCAAAGCAGTCGCAACAGAAACTGGCAACGCAGTAGACTTAGATAGCCTGGATATAGGAGTATCCACTTTTGGGGGATGAACCCACTGAGCAAGCACTGCCTCAGAAAATGGGTAAAGCTTAGAAAACGTCTAGGAAACAGAAGGCTTTCTGTCCAGAGATTTCCACTCATCAGACACAAGGCGGTCAAGAGTGGGGTTAGGTGGGAAACAAGTAAGGGGCTTTTTAGGCTCCTGGAAAACATCAGAGGGATCTGAAGGAACCTCCTGAACTAGGGGAATGTTTAGGGTGTTCAAGACAGCCCTGATCAGGCCCTCAGCTGAAGGATCAGGATCAGCCTCAAACGGGTCCCCAAAAAAACTGAGAGAAGCCCACAGAAGAATATTCCTCAACATCTGAATCCACCAACAGTTCCTCCTCAGAGGAATCTGACACGTCGGGAACTGCCTGTGGTTTTGGAAGGGAAGATCTGACTGAAGGAGGGGTCTGCCAAGAGTGAAAGACCCCCTGTAACTGGGATGGAAAAAGTTCTAATGTAGACCGAAGGTCTCTGGTAGCAGCCTTGAACTCTTGCAACCAAACTGGCTCTATTGCATGGCTGAAGGTCCCTGGGAAAGGCTCAGGGACATCAGAACATGCTGGGCATAAATGACCTGTGAATTCTCTAGGTAACCCTGAATGACATGAGGAACAGTGCGCAATAGGGGACACAGAGACCCCAGTGTCCTTAGTCTTAGGCCTGGTCCCAAGCTCCAACATATTATACATTCTCACAGTGTCAAAAACATTTAAAGTATAAAGAATCACCCAATTACAGTGTGAAAGATTAAAGTTTCACCCCAGAAATTGCCAAAATACACTTATCTGGCAGGCAAATGGTTAATCTGCAGAGGAGAGAAGGAGAGTCCAAGCCCTACGTAGGATACTCATTCTAGAAAAGGCACAAAATGTCTGCCGCTGCGGGAGTCAATCATAAACGAGCGCGCGAAGCAAGCGCTCATGGGAAATGTAGTTTTCCCAGAATAAGTACCCAAACAGTGCCCGAATCCCCCTGAGCCACCCAACACACTTGCAATGGTAACCGGATGATAGAGCAAGGTCAGACAAGTAAAATGAGCCCTCTCTGAAGTCTCTACGTTGAGCGGTTTCAGAGATAGGTCCCAAACTGTACAGTCCCATAGGAGTGAATGGAGCAATGGTGTCTAAGCAGTAAAGCACGCCAAGAACTCAAATTTTGTCAAAGTTAAAACTGTGAAATAAAATTACATGAGACATCACTAGAACAAGTTAGAAGACCCTAAAAACACTTAACCCAGTAGGGAAAGTGACAATAACCCCCCACAAGATGCAAACCAGCAGCTAAAGGGTTAAGTTACCACATGAACCTGCTCCAAAACACCCAACAGACATACAGATAGACCCAATGAGTGCAGGAGTGTGTGGTTATGGTAATACGAATAATGTTTTTTTATTTTTCTAACAGAAAAATAAAAAAAATTCTAAAACTATAGCAGAACTGTTCTCTTGCCTGTGTCTTCACCAAGGAACAAATCTTTCTGGAACTGGTTGGCTAGCTGCAGCCAAGCAGTGAAGGTAGGCTCCACTCCCTGCAATCAATTCTAGAATTGCTCCTGCCTACTTAAAAGAGGCAGATCGCCTACCCAAAGTTACCAGTAACCTGTATTGGACGACAGAGAAAACTAAATAGCACATGATTGCATGATAAACAAAATCAAATAGTAATACTCTATAAGATTATACATATGTGAAATGCATTTTATATCCATTTAGTGCATTATGATTTAGCCCTGATGAAAATTTTGTGATTAAATTCAGATGCCTAATGAGAAACTGATAATACCCAGTGGATTTGTACCAGACTTGCAGGGTTTATGGGGATTGCATTGATTCTTGAATTTCCAGATAGCCATCAATTTGGCAGTCCATTCAAAAGTTATAAGCATTTGAAAATTGGCATTTAACCTAAAAGTGTCATTTGAACTTTAATTCTAGCTGTTCTATATTCTGTAATATGCTGCCCATATTACGTGTAGCTGTCTGGGTGAGTGAGTATGTGTGCTTTCCACCCACATTAATCTATGCCCTAACCTTTCACACTCTGTGACCAAGACTTCCACGATTTTTACTCTGTACCACTTGACCACATTTCTTACTTTGTACCCCAGCCTGCCTATACTTCTTACTCTTTGCCCCAGTTTGCACACATTTCTTATAATATGCTGCTTTCCCAGTTTCCTTACTTCACCTCAGCCTGTCCACCTCTTTTGTTCTGTGTATACTTTTATTCTGTACCCCAGACTGTCCACTCTTACTCTGTGCCCCAGCTTGCCCACTGTTCTTACTCTATGCTAGTGCCTGTTCCCTTCTGATACTATGTGACCCTGTCCCAACACTCTGCGCCCTAGACTTCCTACATTTCTTGCGGTCTTCTTAGGCCCTGCTGTGCATATTTACTTTGTATACAAATGGGGTTCCACCTACAGTCAGGCGTAACACATGTATTCGGACCACAGTCACTCTGCCAAGGAGCGATCATCCTACCAAAATCTCTCAAAGAGCAACATGGTTCATTATATCTGGTCATAAAGAACCCCAGGGTAACACCCATGGATCTGCAGGTCAATCTTCCTTTGGTTAAAGCAATTATACAGAATCCAACAATCAGAAAAAGACTCATCAAGAATGGGGTTCATGAGAGGACAGCAAGTAGGAAACTACTGCTTTTGGAAAACATCACTGTCTGTCTGAAATTTGCTAAAGATCACATAGATGATCCACAAGCCTTTTGGGAAACTGTTCTTTAGAAAGATGACTCAAAGGTGAAACTTTTTTAGCCTCAATAAGAAATAATATGTTTGATGGAAAAGAAACACTGAGTTTGGACAGAACAATCTCACTCCAACCTTCAAGCATGGTGGTGGGGAGTGAGATGATTTGGGGGAGTTTTGCTGCCTTAGGGCCTGCATGGCTTTCCATCATGAACCCATGCATTTATAAATAAACGTATACTGTTATGCAGCCGCTTGATCACCGTAGTGGTTGAAAAGTGTGGAGAGTTTGTTTGTGACTCAGAGTACTGCTAGCCTGGGAAATAACCAGCGCTTGCTATTAATCTCAGAGACAGGATTTAGCCTCTAGTTCTAGTACGTACCTAAATTCTAGAAGCTTACCTCTGCTTATTATCAATACTGCAATTAAAGGTGGTTTGCACTGTCTTGTTTTGTGTTCTTGTTTCTTAGAATCCAAGTGTGAGGGATAGTACTACCCTAATCTAAGCAGAAGCGGCAATGCTTGCGGGACTTCCTAAATGGACATACTTCAGGATTGAAGATATACCCAAACTGCTTTTGATCTGGTAGAGCATGTCAGGAGGATGTGATTTTGTTGGTTTTAGGTGAACCATGAGGATCATACATCATAGGTGAAATGCAAGTGAATGCAACTGCAGCATATCCATCAATGCACAAAAGAAAAGTAGCACAATTCTGGAGCAAACCAACTGCACCATACAGGAAAAATAAACAAGGGTATTCATAATGCTGGAAGATTTTGCAATCCAACATTGTTACAGTTTAAACCATCTGGTATCCACAAAATTCACCTATGCTTCACTTTATATTCAAACAGTTATGCAACTGCATTCTGTGGGAGTGGTCAGGCACTGACAATAGTTCTTCATAGAATGCGCTAGTTACAGTTCCACCACACTGTGATAGTTTGGACTTTGAGTAAAGCAACTGCCAGCATGGGCAATACCCTTAAATTAGTAAGTAGGAAAAGCCCAACAATATATGATTTTTCACAAATAACTGTTTACTTATAGTTAACCCCTTAATGACAGGGTGTGCAGGCGGCAGTTAACCCTTTGAGTGCCAGAGGGGTACAGAACGCATTGTAGAGCGTCACTTACCTTAACCCCTTGAGTGCCAGAGAGGTATCTAGTGCATTGCAGCGCAATGCATTTGGATGCCTTTCCGGCACTCAAAGGGTTAAGTAAAGAACCGTCTTGATGACCCTGGAAAGTCATGGGTCCTTAAGGGGTTAGAATTACCACAAAGCCAGTCTACTGAACTTTGGTCTTTCTGAAGTGCTCATTCCTTACAGTTACTAGTCGTTACACAATGATTCTACTGTCAAAGAACAGATATTAATTTTGAAGTCAAATCTAGTAGTGCATATATCTGCTTTTAGGGAAAGACGTATTAAGCATCAGGCAGAGTAGCATATAAAGGGACTTATCCACAAAAGAAAAGAGGAGTAATTCTGGGGTAAACCAACTGCACCACAGAGGAGAAATAAAACATCCCAAATGGTTTAAATGGAGAGTTTAACCCCTTGAATGCTAAAGAGGTATTTGGAGGCTTCTCTAGCAGTCAAGGGGCTAACAGCCACATTTAAATCAAATGGAGTTTTGGGAATATTTATTTCTCTTCTATGATACAGTTGGTTTGCTCCAGAATTGCTCCTCTTTTCTTTTGTGGCTAAGAGCCTGTTCTTTTCACGTACCTTGAGAACCGCCTTGTGTGGCAACTGTGACACGTCATCTTCACCTTCTCTCAGTGGAGAAGAGTTTACATTTCCATAATCCTCCATGTCTCCTCTTTCCAAACGCTTGGGAATATAAAAAAAGAAAGTGCTTAATAAATATTCTGTGATTATTCATTATCAACAATACCACAGGGCAGGGGCAGGCAACTTAAGACTCTCCAGCTGCTGGAAAAAATAACTCCAATCATACCTGTCCATCCAATTGGTTGCAGGTGACAGGGGTACAATTGTAACGGGCCTAACATACGGGCATTTAACTCTGAGTGCCAGAGGGGTACGCAACGCATTGCTTTGCAATGCGTTGCATACCCCTCTGGCACTGAAGGGGTTAATCAGGCCCATTGTCTCTTCCCTGCACTGCAATCCCTTACAATCAAACCAGCTACTGACATCATCACACACAGCTGCTGCTAGTCAATACGCTAAGAATAGTGTTGGTGAGCCCTTCTCTTTTCTTCATTAACACTCTAAGAAGTGTGCAAGGCATTGCAATTGACAGTGCTCTGACATTTGGCATGTGTTATGAAATCTTCATACCATGGAGGGGAGAATAATTAATTAATTAATTAAATAATTATTAACCCTTTGAGTGTCAGTGGCACTCAAAGGGTTAATTATGCATCTTTTACATCACTAAAATATAATCTAAAACCTGCGTTTTAACTCGTGTAAATTGTCCTGTTCAGACAGCGTTTATTTAACCCTTTGAGTGCAGAGGGGTATCCAATACATTGCTTTAATGCCGTTTGTGCTGTTTATATTGAAATATAAGAACAAATAAGAAACTAAAAATCAGAAGAGCAAAAGCATCTGAGAGGAGCATCTGTATATATAGAGTGCTAGTATGATATGCTACTCACAGGAAACAAATAGGCCTCTAGGATCAATAAAGCAGATCAGGGCCTAGATGCACTAAAGGTCGAAGAGGGCTACGAATGTCGATGTTCTGTCAGAGCAGTGTCGTAGGCACATCCTCAGTATTCACAAAATGCCTATGACATCACTTCGCCAGCACTCCGACAAAAAGATACCCACATTGACATTCATCCAACATGTCTTCACCATGTCTACAAATTTTTATTCTTCGAATCAACAATTGCTCATTTCCATATGGAAATGAAGCATATTCAGATACATTCTTATGCAAGGGGGAGTGTTGATATTATAATGTGACACTTCAACTCATTCAGTAAACTCCGATAGCAGCCTCTGTTGTCAGAGTTCATAGTCTCTACTTCAACTGCCTAAAGCTGTAGTAGCTGGGATCTCCCCTGTACTTTCCTATGGAGTAACAGCAGGGAAAGCTATAACATTATGTACAGCATTCTCTGTGCTTCCCAACCCAGCCAGTAGGGGAACACAGAGAAGGCTTTCAGCACCACGGACAGCATTGAATGCCATAGGGATGTGCATTGCTCACCCCTGTGGCATTCAAAGGGTTACAATAAACAGAAAAAGCACACCAAGCACTACACAATGTCCCCCCCTCTTCGACATCCCCCCCCCTTAGTATGTCATATATTGCATATATTCGACATACTAACTCCATCTGACTTTCACCTCAGGGACTGCCATTTAGTCGACATACCTGTCTTTTATTCAACACTTAACCCTTTGTGTACCAGAGAGGTAGGAAGGCATTGCTTAGCATGTGTTTCCTACCCCTCTGGTACTTAAAGGGTTAATAGGCAAGGTATGGACTGCATACCTTGCCTGTGTGTGTGTATAAAATGTATTTTTATTAAAAGATGTGTTGAAATGTATTAATGCAAACATTAGACATCATGTGGGGTATCATGACTCCTCATGACACCCCCCTAACATGAGGCCAACAAATGCCCTTTGATTACATGAAGCGCATATAACCTATATGAAACATAGGTTATATGCTGCTTTTATCATTACAGTAAATGATCAGACCTCAAAGGGGGGCACCAGGACCCCTCCTGATAGCCCCCCTATTATGGATCATCTATCCAAAACGATAGATGATCCATGGAGTGACCCCAAAGGCATTTACTGCCTTCTTGATGCTGCCGGCTTTACAGCTGCATGCAGCATCAAGCGCTTGAAGAATGAATGAACCCAGTCACTGGGACAGGGTTCATTCTAGGCAAGCAGAGCATTGCGCTGTTATCATTGAATTAGTCACCGGGGTCAATCAGAGTGCAGGGCTGCTTTCTAAGAATGAACCCAGTGACAGGGTTAATTCACTGAAGGGAGCGCTTATATTAATTCACGCATACACCCAGGCCTGGCAACAGGCAAGGGGGTGGAGTAGGCATCCTGCTGTCCCCTAACCATATATTTCAGGTAATCCCCACTGCTCCCTCTCTCTCCTTCCCTACATTCAAAGTTCATACACTTCGCCTCTTCAGTCCCTTCCCCTTGCGTGTTGCAGTCATATACAGGCCACCTGGTCCTACTACTCAAATCCTTGATCACTTCACCTCCTGGCTCCCTCACTTCCTGTCCTCTGATGTCCTTACTCTCATCATGGGTGACTACAACATCCCTATAGATAATCATAACACCCCCCTGCACTCAAACGCCTCTCCTTAACAACCTCCTTTGGCTTATCACAGTGGACCAGCTCCCCCACGCACAGTGATGGTCACGCCCTTGACTTGGTCTTCACTAACCTCTGCTCAGTCTCCAACTTGTCTAATATCCCCTTTCACCTCTCTGACCACCACCTCCTCACCTGTAACCTCATCATACCATGCAAACCCATCCCCCCCACCGTGACCAAGAGCATGCGGAAAAATCTACATACTCTTGATCCGTTACAATTCTCCACATCACTGAAACCTCTTCCCAACCCCATCCTCACACTTACTTGCCCAGAACAAACTACTGCTCTGTACAACAGCACTCTCACTTCAGCCCTCGACACAGCGGCAACTGCAACTCCAAGCTGCCCACACACAACCCCACTACAACCCTGGCACACAAGACAAACGCGATACCTCCAAAGGTGCTCACGCACTGCCGAAAGGCACTGGAGGAAATCGCGCTCCACAGCCGACTTCAGACACTACAAATTCATTCTCCGTTCATATAGCTCTGCCCTCTCCCTGGCCAAAAAGTCATACTTTTCCTCTCTAATCTCTCCTCTAACCCGAAAAGCCTTTTTCAACCTTCAAATCTCTTCTTCACCCACCAACACAAACACCTTCCACTAACTTCTCTTCCAAAGATCTTGCCACCCATTTCAAGGACAAGATCAAATCTATCAAACATGACATTTCATCACTCCCATCCCCACCCAGCCAGCCCAGCCCTGTCACCTCTCCCACATACACACTAAGCTCCTTCTCACCCGTCACCGAGGATGAAGTTTTCCGTCTCCTCACTCACTCATATCTAACCACATAACCACATGCCCTCTCGACCCAATCCCATCTCAGCTCACTCAAGAACTCTCCCCTCTACTAACTCCAATCCTTACTCACGTATTCAACCTCTCTCTCTCAACTGGCACATTCCCATCCTCTTTCAAACATGCACTAATCACACCGATCCTAAAGAAACCCTCCCTGGACTCAAACGCACTGTCAAATTACCGACCAATTTCTCTAGTCCCATTTGCCTCTAAGCTCCTTGAGCATCTCGCATATAAATCAGCTCACTAGATTCTTCTGCTCCCTTGCAATCTGGATTCCTCCCTCATCACTCCACTGAGACTACCCTCACTAAAGCGGCCAATGACTTTGGTCGTCGCCAAGTTAAAAGGCCACTACTCCATACTCATTCTCTTGGACCTGTCAGCCGCCTTTGACACAGTAGATCACCCACTCTTCCTCCAAACCTTCCACTCCCTAGGTATCTGTGACACTGCACTCTCCTGGTTTTCATCTTATCCCTGCAACCGCTCCTTCAGCGTTTCCTGCTCTGACTCCACTTCTCCACACATCCCACTGTCTGCTGGAATGCCTCAAGGATCAGTCCTGGGACCCTTGCTCTTCTTAATCTACACCGCGTCCCTCGGAAAACTAATCAACTCCCTTGGGTTTCACCATCATTTCTATGCTGATGACACTCAAATATATATTTCCTCCCCTGAATTCTCCCCTTCCCTCTTGTCCCAAGTATCTGACTGTGTCTGCTGTGTTTTCCTGGATGTCCTCCTGTCAGCTCAAACTTAACCTTGCAAAACTGAACTAATCATCTTCCCTTCCACTACAACCAGCCTTACCCCAGACATTACCCTCACCATCAACAACGTTACCATCACACCGACCCCTGCAGATCGCTGCCTGGGGGGTCACATTGGACTCTGCCCTATCCTTCATTCCTCACATCCAGTCAATCTCCAAATCATGCCACCTCCACCTCAGCAACATCTCTAGAATCCGACCCTTTCTCACACAAGACACTACCAAAATTCTAATCCAGACACTCATCATGTCCCGTCTTGACTACTGTAACTCATTACTAATTGGCCTTCCTCTCATCCCGACTAACCCCACTACAGTCCATAATGAACTCTGCTGCAAGACTAATCTACCTCACTCATCGCTTCTCTGACACCAGACCCCTCTGTCAATCCCTACACTGGCTCCCATTAGCATACAGAATTAAATTCAAAATTCTGGTGCTTACTTATAGAGCCCTCACTAGCACCACACCACACTATATTTCATCTCTCATTTCCAAATACACTCTCTCTCGTCATCTTCACTTTGCACATGACCTTCTGCTCTCCACAGCTCTTATCACATCCTCCCACTCCTGCCTACAGGACTTTTCCCGTACTGCACCTCAGCTTTGGAATTCCCTCACCCACCCAATCAGACTCTCCCCCAGCCTTCAGACACTCCCTAAAACTCACCTCTTCAGGGAAGCCTATCAACTGCCTCCATAAACATTATCACTGAGAATCACCCCTTGCCTGGACCACTGCACTCAACAGCACTTCTCACTCCTACCCAATGGCTAGCAGTTCATGTGACAGGAGGCATTTAATCCCAATAGCACTTACTCCTACCGTGTCAAACCTACCTTCCTCTAGACTAAGCTCTCACGAGCAGAGTCTTCTGATCCTTCTGTTCTCCACATTTGATTGTACTATTTAATACCTCTGTATGTCTATTCCCTACTGTAAAGTGCTGCAGAATTTATTGGCGCTATATAAATAAAGATTAATAATAATAATAGATGTGAAAGCCGCATCTATTATAAATGCTCCCTTCAATGAATGAACCCTGTCACCGGTTTTAGGCCTCATTTTTTAATATTAACCCTTTCAGTGCCTTGAGATTGGATCATTTTTAACTACCCTGGTGGCCAGACACATTTTCAACATTTTTCTGTCAACCTGTTTAGGTATGATTTCCATAGGTAACTTTTTCAGTTTTATATGGAAAACAATATATAGTTTTCTTTCATTTAAAAAAAAAAAAAAAAAAATCAGCTTTTTTCATGGTGCCACATGTCAAGTAAATAGATCTTTCAACAAGCTATGAGGTCATAAACATACGTAAAAATTACTTATTTTGCCAATATCATAATATATATATATATATATATATATATATATATATATATATATATATATATATATATATATATATATATATATATATATATAGGCTCATTGCATAATTTATGTTTCCTCAGGAGACACACACACCCAGGGGCAGCAGTAAGGAGGGGATATTCATGTCCCCTCCCTATTGCAACTTCTGGACAATACAAGAGGGTGTGATTTTCATAGGAGTTGGCAGAGGCCTGACTACTTATCACGGTGCCCGTGCTTTCTTTTGGCGACATTGTTATGTCCGGGTTACTTCCTGCTTACCTGTTATTGGCTACTGGGTTTTCTCTCCGCCCAGTTCTAGCCCTTAAATACTGAGCCCTGTCACTTCAGTGGCACCCTTTCATGGTGTTCCAGTTGCCAGCGTTTGTTCCTGTTATTCATGTGAATTCTGTGTATGACCCGGACTGCCCGACTACTCTGCCTGATCTGTTCCTGCTCTGTGTACCAACCCGGCCCAGCTGACGTTCCTGCTCTGTGTCGGTACACACATACTCGGATTGGCTGACATTCCTGCTCTGTGTACCGACCCGGCCCGGCTGACGTTCCTGCTCTGTGTTCCGACTCGGATTGGCTGACGTTCCTGCTCTGTGTACCGACCCGGCCCGGCTGACGTTCCTGCTCTGTGTACCGACTCGGATTGGCTGACGTTCCTGCTCTGTGTACCGACCCGGCCCGGCTGACGTTCCTGCTCTGTGTACCGACCCGGATTGGCTGACGTTCCTGCTCTGTGTATCTACCCAGCCTGATGGGCGTTCCTGCTCAGTGTACCTCCCGGTACTACTGTCCGCCCAGCCTGTGTTCCTTTTGGAGGTCTCTCCTCCGTTGCCGATTACTGTTTCTGACAGCCACTGGTTGCCTCCACCTAGCACTGCACTGTGACCTTGCCTCATCACTGCACTGTTATCCTATCACTTCGGTGTCAGATCTGTTGGTTGCACCCGGTACACTTGACCTGTCCACTCTTAACTCCGAGGTTGGGCTCTCTCTGGGCGCCTCGGTTAGTCTCCACTGCTTGGCAGTTCTGTCCAGGTCTGAGCGTTCGTTCACCCATCATGGGTTGGTGCTATAGCGCTTCAGGGTCACAGTCTTCCCTGGGATTTTCCCTGAGATATCTGTCTGGCAGTATCGTGTGTCCTCAGTATTCGGGCAGTCCTGTCATTGTTGCCAACAGAACCCTACAGCCTGTGGCCTCCGATAGGGCTGATAGGGCATTTGTCCTCTGGTCTTCTATCCTGAGCCTTCATTGGGCTCCGCTTGCCTAGTATCTCTCTTACTATCCTGTGGGATAGTAGTGGCTTCCACTCAGTCCTAATTCTGTGGCTTATCGCTCGGGCTCACTCCCTGCATAGGGAGTCTCCGTTGACCTCCGCACTACTAGGGCCTGCCGGAATCCTATGGCCTAGTAGTTTCTCTGCTTGTCTGCTCTTCCAGATTCACACGAACTTTGACCTGACCTGTGTCAGTATTATACTTTTGGTGCCTACTGGACTTGAGTGGGTTACTATTATCCTTGTGACCTGACCTGTGTCAGTATTGTAACATCTGTACCTACTGGACCTGTGTGGGTTACTATACATTATTGTAGCCTGACCTGTGGCAGTATTGTGTCATTTGTATGTACTGGACCTGCGTGGGTCACATTATCCTTGTTCTATTAATAAAACTGTGTTTTACCATAACCTTCCGTGTCTGAGTGTCCTTAAAACAGTTACACTACTCCTGTGAAAATCTCTGCATGGTCTTGCCCCTCCCTCAGTATCCAGCTGAAAAGAAAATTAAACATGGCCGACATACACACGCATCACCCACACCACTAACAAAAAATTCCATATTCAGCTCTACATGTACCCACCACTCACCCGCAACACACACACACACACACACACACACACACACACACAGTACGAGTCGCTCACTCGCTGTATCAGCACACGCCCATCATCCTCCGACAGCCTGGACTCAAACTCCCATCCTCCACAGTCGGCAATCCTCATGCAGTACTCTCTATATAAATATCACTGTTACCGCATCGTTTCCCTCAAAACCGAAATAAATACTTAGTTTTACATATGACTGTTCACCTTCAGCATCAAATTGTTACTTCTCACACATCATTTTACTTATTTAATTTAAACATGTACATACTCAACACAACTGTATTATTGTGGTCTACATATATTTAAATAGAGACAGTTATGCAACCTTTCAGAAATGAATGCTTTGCTTATCTGAGTGCCATCAGACAAACCTGTGCACACTTTGCCACTCAAGGCGTTAGGAAGGCCATAATTCTGTAAAAATTTTCATGTGTGTTAACGTATTACATATGGGTGTATCACGGTGCCCGTGATCTTCTCCTTTGGTGTTACCCGACTTTCCCCTCTTGTGCTCAGCAGCATGTCTGCCTGACTTCCTGTTTGCATATACGCGTCATTACAGAGCGCTTGCTATTTTGTAGTCACAGCTTAATTGACTATCTATGCTCCGCCTCTCTGGTAGGCCTTATATGCGGCCTTCAAACATTGCTTCAGTGCCGTTTCGTGGTGTATCTGAGCATTGCTTATATTTCTCATAGTGACCCATTCTTGGCTGCGGATTCTAATTTGTGTATGATCCTTGACTCTGTCTGACTATCCGATTTGTGCCTGAACCTCTGACCTTGTCTGACTACCCGATCCGTGCTCGATCCCTGGCTCCATTTGACTACCCAATCCGTGTATGACCCCTGGCCTGGCTGACTACCAGCTCCGTGCTAAGTACTGTGGCTCTGTCTGACTACCCATTACGTGTATAACTTGGATTTGTCTGACTCCGCTTGCGCTACACCCTGGGCCTGGCTCCCTATCCGTGCAGGTCCCCAGGCCTGGTCTTTGCCATTGTACTACTCCGGGTTCTGTCTGACCGATAGGCCTTGTATTGCTCTGGTCTTAACTAGGATCTCGCCTGAACCCTAGCGTTCTAGGGTGTGGTGACTGCTGTGTACTCTAGTGTTCTAGGGTATTGTGTCTCTTTTAGCTCCAGCGTTCTAGGGCATTGCGCTTCTGCTGACTGTAGCGTCCTAGGAGGAGATCGGCCACTTGCCACCCTACTACATCTAAGGTGGTACCCAGAACCATAGGCTAGGTTCTCTGCCGTGTTCCTGGTACCTGTTTTGGTCCAAGTTCAGTGTCAGCTCCTGGGTAGTGGACTGTAGCACTGTCTCCACGCCTGAACCCCGGGAAAGGTTGGGGAAGAGCTTATTTGCTGTTCATTATATTATATCTTTCAATAAAGTGGTGTTGATTTTAACTGTACCTGTCAGAGTCTTTATTTGTCTAAGCTACTGTGACAGTACGAAAGGGCACATGACTACTGAAGGTACAGGCAACCCACAGGTGCCTAGCATTCTGGCCAGAATGGACTTACAAGATCAGTGCATTGATCAGCTTGCCTTGGCCATGCAAACCCTCCTCAATCGCACAGTGCACCTTGACAGGGCTGCAAGATAACCAGTGGCCTCCCCTGCAGTGGTTGCAAATTCAGATACTGGTACGTTCCGAGGGCTATCCGGATCTGCTCCACTCCCTCAAAGCTACGATGGGGAACCTACACATTGTGGGTTCATCAACCAGTTTGGCATTTTTCTGGAATTGGTGCCAAATGCTTTTCCAAGTGAACGAAGCAAAGTTGGCTTCATGATTTCTCTCCTGTCAGGGAAAGCATTGGTGTAGGCCAACCGATTATGGAAAACAGAGAAACCCATAATTTTGAATTTCACAGAATTTATGACCGCATTCCGCAGAGTCTTTGACGTTCCAGCCCGGGCAATGTCTACTGCTAAACAACTCATGACTATCCGCCAGGGTGCATGCACAGTAGCTGATTTCACAATCGAATTTCGTACTTTGGCGGTGGAGGTGGGCTGGAACAATGAGGCTCTGGTAGCCGCTTTCTCGCAAGGGCTAAATTTCTCGATTAAGGATGAGACGGCAGCCCGTAAGCTGCCAGAGGATCTAGACGAACTCATCACCTATTCGATTCTGATCGATACTAGGATCAGAGAAAGATCCTTGGTTAAAGAAAGGATGCGCAAGTCTTCCTCCTGTTTGGCACCTAATTTTACTCTCCCACCCTATCCTCCCTCGCCTCCCATTGCTGAGACCATCAGGACTGAACCTATGCAACCGGGGTTCAGGCGCCTTTCGGAGGAGGAGAGGGCCTTCCGTCAAAGAGAGGGCCTGTGCCTTTACTGTGGTAAGGCAGGGTTGTGTCGGAGACAGACCCTGGGTGGAGTTACAGAGTCCCCAGACCAGATGCAAGGGAAACCCATCCTTGAAGTGATTATATCTTGAGCTGCATCTTCGGTCACGGCATTGATAGACTCCAGAGCCGCAGGGTATTTCATGGATGCGGAGTTTGCTACCAGACATGCTATTCCCATTGGTACCTCATTCTTCTCCTCTCGCCATTGAGGCCATTGAAGGGAGGCCGTTGCAACTTTCACATGTGACACATGAGACTTGTCCACTGTCTCCAAGGTTGGGGGCTCTCCACATGGAGACAATTTCAGTTCATAAAGTCTCCTCACTATGCTATCATTCTGGGGTTTCAGACACACAACCCCAGAATAAATTGGCAGACATGAGATATTTTGTCTTGGTCATCCTATTGTGCAGAGTCTTGCCTTCAGCAGCCTACCAATATCCTTTGTACCTCTTCCTAATTACCCTCAGAGTATCAGTCTTTCAGCGAGATATTCAAGAAGGTAGAGGCCAATACATTGCCAATACACAGGGCATATGACTGTACTATAAATTTAATACCAGGTGCCATACCTCCCAAAGGGCGCACATATCCTCTATTGATGAGGAGAATCGAGCCATGGAGGAGTATGTGGCCAATGCCCTAGCCAGAAGGATTATTCTTAAGTCATCCTCACCTGCTGGTGCAGGATACTTTTCGTAAAGAAAAAAGATGGGGAGCTAAGACCCTGCATTGACTATACAGGACTGAATAAACTTATGGTCAAGAATGCTTACCTCATACCATTGATTACCAAGTTGTTCGACCGTATTAAGGATTCAGAGGTGTTCACCAAACTTGACCTAAGGGGCAGCATATAACCTTGTCAGAATCAAGGATGGAGATGAGTGGAAATCTGCATTTAATACTCGTAGCAGATACTACGAATATTTGGTTTATGTAATGCTCCGGCAGTCTTCCAAGAATTTATTAACAATGTACTAAGAGACTTGCTACAAAGATGTGTAGTAGTAGATTTGGATGATATCCTAATCCATTCCCCAAACCTAGCAGCACATCGGGAGGATGTTGCATCAGTTTTGCAACTTTTGAGAGAAAACAAGCTGTTCTGTAAGTTGGAAAAGTGCGAATTTCAGAAAAATCAAGTGACCTTCTTGGGTTATGTAATTTCCTCATCCGGTCTTGTGATGGACCCACAAAAGATCTCGGCTGTTCGACAATGGCCCCGCCCTGTAGGGCTAAACGCCATACAGAGATTCTTGAGTTTCACTAACTATTATAGGAAATGTATAAATAACTTTTCCACAGTGGTTAAACCACTGACTGACATGACACACAAGGGGGCAAACCCGTCTGAATGGTCCCCCAGTGCTCTCCTGGCATTGGAGGATTTGAAGTCTGCTTTCGCAAGGGCTCCAATCTTGTCTCATCCCAACCCAGCCCTACCCTTTACGCTGGAGGTCGATGCGTCCGAGTTAGGCGTCCTCCTGTTCCAGCAATCAGGGCCTAGTAAAATCCTACTCCCATGTGGGTTCTTTTCGAAAAAATTGTCTAAAGCTTAGAGTCTGTATGACATTGGTGATCGCGAGCTCCTGGCCATTATCCTTGCTCTCTGAGAATGGCGTTACCTACTTGAGGGGACGAGTGCTCCAATCCAGATTCTCACGGACCATAAAAATCTGGCATATCTGTCAGAGGATAAGAGGCTGTCCCCACGGCAAGCCAGGTGGGCATTATTTTTGTCCAGATTTAACTATGTGGTCTCATACATCTTTGGTACCAAGAATGTTAGAGCAGATGCTCTGTCCAGGCAGTTAGGACCTGACCTTGTGGCTGAGAATACGCCAGTACCTATCATTCCGTCTGATCGTATTTTGGCTACCATACGCACTAGTATCACATCTCCCCTGGGAGAGGAGATGTTGGCCTCCCAAGCCTCTGATCCTGTGGACAATCCCAGCGGTAAATGCTTTGTACCATTGTCCCTTCACAGCAGATTGTTGGAGACGTATCACTTGTTGAAGGCTGCTGGACATATTGGCCATGACCAATTGATTTGGTTGTCTCCTGACTCTTTTGGTGGCCCAGTCTGAGGGCAGATTGCTCTGCTTTCGTAGCAGCATGTTTTATTTGTGCTCGTGCTAAGACCCCAAGACATCTTCCTGTAGGCCTACTCCAAACAGTTTCCAGTGGCGAGCGTCCTTGGTCTCACTTGTCCATAGACTTTATGGTGGAATTGCTAGCGCCCAAGGGGTACACGGTCATTTTGATGATAAATGACCAGTTTTTCAAGATGGCCCACTTTGTCCCTTTGAAGGGACTTCCTTCCTCAAGAGAACTGGCCGAGGTCTTCGCTAAAGAGGTGTTTCGACTCCACAGAGTGCCCAAGGTGTTGGTTTCGGATCGAGGAAACCAGTTTATGTCCCGATTCTGGAGGTCCTTCTGTAATCAGATAGGAATTCAACTCTTGTTCTCCTCTGCCTACCACCCCCAGTCAAACGGTGCTGCTGAAATGAACAGTTTCTACACTGCTAAATTTCGGACTATCACGATAACTGGGCGACCTTGTTACCGTGGACTGAGTTTGCCAGGAACTGTGCCGTGAACTCTTCCTCCCAGAGTTCTCCTTTCCTGATCAACTGTGGTTTCCAGCCATCATTGCTTCCTGACTCCTTTCGGGCACGAGACATTCTGGCTCTGGATGAGCATTTTCGGCAACTCCGCTCCACTTGGGTACGGGTCCAGAGAACCTTGCAAAAGTCCACGCAGCGCTATCAGAGACACTCAGACCATACGAGACTTCCGGCTCCAGTTTTACAAGTAGGGGAGAGAGTATGGTTATCCTTCCGTAATCTGAATCTCCAAGTGCCTTGTAAAAAACTGGCCCCTCATTTTGTAGGTCCCTACCAGGTGCTTCAGAGAGCCAACCCTGTCAAGTATGCCTTGGACCTTCCTGCTGGTGTGGGCATTCACAATGTGTTTCACATATCTTTACTTAAGCCATTGATCTGTAACCGCTGCACTTCTGTGCCTGTTCAGCCTGGGCCTATACAGGTGGAGGATCATGAGGAATATGAGATCCAAAATATTCTAGACTCTCGTAGAGTCAAAGGTCACTTACAATATCTTGTACACTGGAAGGGTTATGGTCCTGAAGAGCGTTCCTGGGTTTCCAGTGGTAATAGCCATACTCCTGCATTGTGTCATGCCCCACTAGCTCCTACCTCCATGTCCCAGCCATCCTCCACTGCTGGGGGCTTCCCAGATGCTCCACGATCGCTGAGTAGGCCGAAGCCACGGCCTCGAGTAGCGGCGTCTGCCCGCGGTTGCGGTCGCGAACACGATAGTGCGGTAGGCCTAAGCCATGGCCTAAAGTTGAAGGAGTCTCCAGGAAAGGTATCCACAGGGTGCCCAGATCAAACCATGGTGTTGTAACACCTGTAGGGGGGAGGTGAAGCCTGCCTCTCTCATCAACTGTCCACCAATAGTGTGCCTCCAGGTAAACAGTGAGACAGGTGCTGTGGTTGCACACCCCTCTGTTGGCCAATTCAGTGAGAGGTTTGTTCAGCAGAGGGGAGGGGTGAAAACCCATGACACTATAAAAACCCCTCAGGCTGTGTCCACTTTGTTTCAGTGTTCCAGAACTTTGGTTCCTGTGTGCTCTAAGCTTCCAGTGCTCAGTGCCTCTTTCCTTGCTGTGCTACAGACCCTCTGCTGGATTTCCCATTGCCTGACCTTCTGCTTGCCTCCTGGACTTCCCTGCTTGCCTGTTTCCTGACCTTGGCTAGTTTTACTGATTCTGCCTGATTGCTGCCTGCCCTGATCTTCTGGACTGTTTTTGACTACGCTTTGCTTAACCCTTGCACTCCCGTGCTGTCACTCCTACCTAGGTGTTCTACCTGTATACCTCTGTGGATTACCTGGTAGGGGTGTCTGGCAAGAGATAGCATTCCCTGCTCCTACGCTCCAACCATATCAAGTCTGACAATACACTGAAGCCCATGGAGCTGACAGGGATGATTGATGCTATCGCGTCACTGACTCAGCAACTCACTGCATTATCCCACACGGTACAAGGTATCCAAGAAAACCAAGCTGCTTTACAAGCCCAGTTCCAGGGGTTACAACCTGCTCCAGTGACACCTCCAGCTATGTATCAACCACCCTCAGCAAATGAAGCAGGACCCCTTGGTATTGGGGCCACTGCCACTCCAGAACCACATGTCAAGCTTCCTGCTTGTTTTTCCGGAGATCATAGTAAATACCGGTCATTCATCACGTCCTGTGAACTGTTGTTCGTCCTGAAACCTAGGACATATGCCACAGACTTTATTCAAGTTCGTACTGCCATATCACTACTCACAGATGCTCCTCTGTCATGGGCGCATCACCTACTACATGCTAACAGCCCTATACTAGACTCCTGGACTGCCTTCTGTCACGCAATGGGTGCCCTTTATGATGATCCCCATAAGAGGGCCACTGCTGAGGCCACTGTGAGATCACTAAGACAGGGGCGCCGTCCTGTGGAGGATTACGTATCAGAATTCCGGAGAGTAGCAGTAGAAACGGAATGGAACGAAACTGCCTTGCGTGACCAATTCCGCCTGGGTCTTGCTGACTCATTAAAGGACAAACTAGCTCAGACTGGCATTCCTGACTCTCTGGATGATCTAGTCCTGGTAACTCAGATTGATCGGAGACTTCGGAAGAGACGCATGGAGCATACCACTAACCTTCCTCTCCGTTCAACCTCTACACCTCGTCCTCCATTACCTGTCTCCTTGACTCCCGGTATCACTTCAGAGGAACCCATGCAACTGGGTGCTACTCGTGGACCACTCACTGAAACTGAAAAGAACAGGAGGAGACGCATGAACCTTTCTCTTTATTGTGGTGGCTCTGGTCACCAAGTCCGTCTCTGTCCTGAATTGGCAGCCAGAGGTAAGCCAGATCAAGCACAGTACCCATTACACCTGGGTGGAACAGCACCTCATTTATCTCTTCTTGTCTCCCTACAGTGGACGCATAACAAGATCCCACAAGATGCTATCATTGACTCCGGGGCAAGTGACTGTTTCTTGGATTACAAGTTAGCCCAGAGTCTTAACATACCTACACGACTAAAGAAACAACCCCTCACAATACTTCTTATTGATGGCAGCAACATTAACTCCGGACCTGTCACCACAGAGACTATACCTCTCACTGTGAGCACTGGGGCTAAGCATGTGGAGACGCTTAGCTTTAATTTGGTGCAATCTCCTTTGTTTCCCATCATCCTTGGCCTTCCTTGGCTTAAACACCATAACCCCACCATTAATTGGTCCACAGGACAAATCACCTTTGCATCATCCTACTGTAAAGAACACTGTCTCTCTCACACCACAGTTTCCACCTTGCATGCTACTTCTTCTAAGACATTGGAAATATCGATACCCTACCGTGCTTTCAGTCAAGTCTTCAGCAAACAAGAAGCCAACAAACTGCCTCCACACTGTCCATATGACTGTCCTATAGACTTGCTTCCTGGGGCCCCCATTCCATTTGGTCGTATATTTCCTCTCTCTGAACCTGAATTAAGCGCCTTAAAGGACTATATAGAAGAGAACCTAAGGAATGGATTCATAAGGCCATCCACTTCTCCTGCCGGGGCTGGCATATTTTTCGTGGGGAAAAAAGATGGAGGCCTCCGGCCCTGTGTGGACTATAGAGAGCTTAACAAGGTTACCATCAAAAACAAATATCCATTGCCCTTAATCTCAGAGTTAATGAATCGACTTAGAGAGGCACAAATATATACTAAGTTGGACTTACGAGGAGCCTAATTTGGTACGCATAAAAAAAGGACATGAATGGAAGACGGCTTTCCGATCCCGGTATGGCCACTATGAATACCAGGTCATGCCGTTCGGGCTCTGTAATGCCCCTGCCACCTTTCAACATTTCCTCAACAATGTATTCCGAGATATGTTGGACATATTCGTAGTGGTATATCTCGACGACATCTTAGTCTACTCACCATCACTTACCACCCATCGGGAGCATGTTAAACGTGTCCTTTCTCGGCTTCAGCAACATGGACTTTATGCGAAATTAGAAAAATGTGTGTTTGAGACAACATCTGTTGAATTTTTGGGATTCATATTAACTCCAGGGAATATCAAAATGGACCCCAAAAAGGTATCAGCCATCTTGGATTGGCCTGTTCCTACTTCTGTTAAAACTGTGCAACAATTTGTGGGGTTCTCAAATTTCTACAGAAAATTCATCCACGGTTTCTCTAAAGTTATCGCTCCCATCACCCAACTAACCAAGAAACATGTTCCGTTTGCCTGGTCACCTCAAGCACAACATGCTTTTGATGAACTTAAACAGAGGTTCACGTCAGCCCCCATTCTTGTACTGCCAGACCCTAAAAAACCATTCTTTATGGAGGTTGATGCCTCCGAGACAGCCGCAGGGGCCGTCCTATCACAACGACAAGGAGAAAGTGAGACGCTTCATCCTGTGTCTTTCTTTTCTAGACGATTATCCCCAGCAGAAACTAACTACAGTGTGGGAGACAGAGAATTACTAGCCATTAGAATGGCATTGGAGGAATGGCGTCACCTCTTGGAGGGGGCTAACCATCCAATCACTGTGTTCACTGACCACAAGAATTTAGAGTATCTACGAGGAGCTCGCCGTCTATGTCCTAGACAAGCCAGATGGGCTCTGTTTTTCTGCAGATTCAACCTGCATATCACTTATAGACCAGGATCACGAAATGGAAAAGCGGATGCCTTGTCCCGTCTACATGGACCCCATACAGATACAGATACGGATACTATCCTCCAACCTGGTAATTTCTTGGCTACTCACTCTTCACTATTAGAAGCTTTGCAGATCCATTCTCAAGCAGATTCCTACCTGTCTCAATATCCTTGCCTTACCAAAAAACATGGGCTGCTGTACAAAGACACTCTTCTTTTCGTTCTTCCTGAAGTTCGTACCAATGTACTTCATACGGTGCATGACCACCCGTTAGCAGGCCATGGAGGTGTTAAGAAAACCACAGAACTCACCAAACGGTCATTCTGGTGGCCTGGTATGAAAAAAGACATTGAACAATATATACAATCATGTGATGTGTGTGGGCGAGCCAAAGGTACTAATTCCAGACCCACTGGGTTACTACAACCATTACCAGTACCAACAAGTCCTTGGGCTGACATAACTGTGGACTTCATTGTGGAACTCCCACCATCACAATGTTACACCACTATAATGGTGGTTGTAGACCGCCTAACCAAGATGGCACATTTTGTCCCCGTTATCGGATTACCTACAGCTGCCGAGACAGCAGACTTGTTCATCAAAGAAATTTTTTGGCTTCATGGTATTCCACAAACCATCCTCTCTGACCGTGGCATCCAATTTACCTCTCATTTCTGGTCTGCTTTTTGTCAAGGTTTGGGTATACAAAGACTCTTGTCATCCGCATACCATCCTCAAACTGATGGTCAGACAGAGAGAACTAACCAAACGCTTGAACAATATCTACGTTGCTACGTCACCCATCTTCAGAATGACTGGGTGTCCTTGCTACCAACAGCAGAATTTGCTTATAACAACCATCTACACAGTTCTATAGGCATGTCCCCCTTCAAGGCCAATTATGGTTATCATCCACCTTATATTCCTCAACTACCTGTTACTACCATGGTCCCTCAGGCTACAGACCGTCTTCAACTACTGAACCAAGGTTTTACTCTATTACAAGAAACATTAAAAAAGGCACAACAGTCTTACAAGAACCAAGCTGACCGGCGACGTAAACCTTCCCCCTTATACCAGGTTGGGGATAAGGTATGGCTGTCCTCAGCACATGTTAAAATGTCTTGCCCTACCAAAAAATTGGGACCCAAATTCTTGGGGCCTTTCCCCATCACAAAAATCATTAGCCCTGCTGCAGTTTCCTTACAATTACCTACTACATGGCGCACCCATCCTACATTTCACGTGTCGCTTCTGAAAAGATGGATACCCGACACCACTCAAAGGAGACCACCTACTCCTCCTCTTCCAATAGTGGTGAACGATGTGGAAGAATTCGAGGTTCAGGAAATCATGGACTCACGTATACGTCGAGGAAGACTAGAGTATCTAATACACTGGAAGGGGTATGGACCCGAGGAGCGATCCTGGCAACCAGTCGCCAATATCCATGCCCCAGCATGCCTTAGGGCATTTCACCGAGCCCATCCTGAACGTCCGGCACCTAGACGCGCCCGGAGGTCGCTCGTAGGAGGGGGGTACTGTCATGCCCCTCTAGCTCCTACCTCCATGTCCCAGCCATCCTCCACTGCTGGGGGCTTCCCAGATGCTCCACGATCGCTGAGTAGGCCGAAGCCACGGCCTCGAGTAGCGGCGTCTGCACGTGGTCGCGGTCGCAAACGCGATCGCGATAGTGCAGTAGGCCTAAGCCATGGCCCAAAGTTGAAGGAGTCTCCAGGAAAGGTATCCACAGGGTGCCCAGATCAAACCATGGTGTTGTACACCTGTAGGGGGGAGGTGAAGCCTGCCTCTCTCATCAACTGTCCACCAATAGTGTGCCTCCAGGAAAACAGTGAGACAGGTGCTGTGGTTGCACACCCCTCTGTTGGCCAATCCAGTGAGAGGTTTGTTCAGCAGAGGGGAGGGGTGAAAACCCATGACACTATAAAAACCCCTCAGGCTGTGTCCACTTTGTTTCAGTGTTCCAGAACGTTGGTTCCTGTGTGCTCTAAGCTTCCAGTGCTCAGTGCCTCTTTCCTTGCTGTGCTACAGACCCTCTGCTGGATTTCCCATTGCCTGACCTTCTGGACTTCCCTGCTTGCCTGTTTCCTGACCTTGGCTAGTTTTACTGATTCTGCCTGATTGCTGCCTGCCCTGATCTTCTGGACTGTTTTTGACTACGCTTTGCTTAACCCTTGCACTCCCGTGCTGTCAATCCTACCTAGGTGTTCTACCTGTATACCTCTGTGGATCACCTGGTAGGTGTGTCTGGCAAGAGATAGCATTCCCTGCTCCTACGCTCCAACCATATCAAGCCTGACACATTGCTCCGCAAGTTCCATTCCCGGTTTCCAGCTAAACATGGTCCCCTTCCGAGAGGGAGAGGTCATTGAGGGGTGGGTACTATCACGGTGCCCATGATCTTCTCCCATGGCGTTACCTGACTTTCCCCTCTTGTGCTCAGCAGCATGTCTGGTTGCTGCTTGACTTCCTGTTTGTATACGCACGTCACTACAGCGCGCTTGCTATTTTGTAGTCACAGCTTAATTGACTGATTTATGCTCCGCCTTTCCGGTAGGCCTTATATGCGGCCTTCAAACATTGCTTCAGTGCCATTTCCTGGTGTATCGGAGCATTGCTTGTATTTCTCGTTGTGAATGTTCTTGGCTGCTGATTCAGATTTGTGTATGACCCTTGGCTCCATCTGACTACCCCATTTGTGCCTGAACTTCTGGCCTTGTCTGACTACCCAATCTGTACTCGATCCCTGGCTCAATCTGACTACCCGATCCGTGTATGACCCCGGCCTGGCTAACTACCAGCTCCGTGCTAAGCACTGTGGCTCTGTATGACTATGCGTTAAGTGTATGACCTTGGCTTTGTTCAACTCCACTTGCGCTATACTTTGGGCCTGGCTCCCTATCCGTGCAGGTCCCTAGGCCTGGTCTTTGCCATCGTACTACTCCGGGGGTTCTGTCTGACTGATAGGCCTTGTATTGCTCTGGTCTTAACTAGGATCTCGCCTGAACCCTAGCATTCTAGGGTGTGGCAACTGCTGTGTACTCTAGTGTTCTAGGGTATTGTGTCTCTTTTGGCTCTAGCGTTCTAGGGCATCACGCTTCTGCTGACCCTAGTGTCCTAGGGTGAGATTAGCCACTTGCCACCCTACTACATCTTAGGTGGTACCCAAACCCATAGGCTGGGTTCTCTGCCGTGTTCCTGTTTTGGGCTTAGTTCAGTGTCATCTCCTAGGTCGTGGACTGTAGCACTGTCTCCACGCCTGACCCCGGGGAAGGTTGGGGAAGTGCTTATTTGCTATTCATCATATTATATATTTCAATAAAGTGGTGTTGATTTTAACTGTACCTGTCAGAGTCTTTATTTGTCTAAGCTGCAGTGACAGGGTGAAGTGGAAGTATAGTGAAACACTAAGTGTGACATGTTGGTATACTTTGACTTCACCCATATGTCCTTAACACATTCATTAACTTAACTCCTCCAAGGCCTCTGGTTCCTTCCTCCCATAGGAGCTTCCTCCATCTGCAGCATGATTTCTCTCCTCCTGTATTTCATATGCAGGCTCTCGCAGCATCTCAGGCTCTACACGTGGCTGGAAGTGGTAGTCAGCTTAACGTGATTCAGCACACCCCGGCTCCTTTTGGACAACAAAAAAGAAGGAGCTACATGCGCCAAAATTCATTGAGTCACCTACTATCACCACCCATACTGACAGCCGGACATGCTGTGACACCCTCCATATGAAATACGAGAGGACAGTGGATAAAGGACGAAGCGCCTATGTCACTCACATGGGTACTTATAGTAGGAGAGATATGAAAGTGCCAAGGGAGCCTCACACTGGCTGGTACTGGAAAACTATGAGTGTCAGGGAGTGATTCTGAGAGAAGGGTGACTGCCAGTGGGTCACGTGTGACACTGAGGGTAGTGTGAGTGGGAGAGGGGGTCACTGCCAGTAGTTGATTTGTTGCAAGAGGGTGAGTATGGGAGATGGGGTGACTGCCAGGGGGTGAGTAGTTACAGTAGGGGTGGTGTGAGTCCCAGGGGACAAGTGTGGGAGAGTGGTGACTAGCAGGGTGTGATTTGTGAGAGTGTGGGGTGTTGTGGGAGCTGTGTCACTGGTACAGCGTGACTTCTGACAGTGTGGGGGGGTGTAAGTGTGGGAGACAGATGACTGGCAGGGTGTAAAAAAAAACTCAATAAAAAAAATTAAGACAGGCAACTCCATCCCACATTGCTAGTACAATTTATAATCAAAAAACATTTTATGATGATTGTTTCGACTTCAATTATTTTTAAAATGCCCGAATCCCGAGTACAAAAAAAAAAAAAAAAAATTATAATTTTACCTACATGCATGGCCCGCACAGATCCTGTAATCAACAGGAGCACAAAAGGGTATTGCAGAGCTATGTGTTGCAGACCCCTCTGGTCCTCAAGGGGTTAACAGAAGGACATTCTTAGGCAGGTGTCATCCTTGCAGCAGTAAGGCATAGCTAGTTGCTGGTGTTTTTTTTTTTGGTTTTTTTTTTGGTTTTTGTTTTTTTGAGTACACAGATTTCCTTGCATCCTGCATTAAAATAGTTATCTGGTCTCATTAATTTAAAGGAACACTAATACCATCTAATACTAAACCTGCTATTAGCTTAATCTGGTCAGTAAATCCTAATGACCACTATGAATCAATTTCTCCTACATGTCCATGGAGGAAAGACATGTTGCTGGACCACAAAAGCCTCTTGCTGACATCTTATGAAGGAAAAATATTTCAGTGAGTGTAATTTGGGGTCCTGGAGAACCGCATGAAAAAAATCATATCTGCTCCAAGATCATGATATCCAGGGTTAGTAAAGATTCATTAAAGAACTGTTTCATAATGACAATAAAGATTTTCTAACCAGATTAACCCCTTAACCTCCGCCTGATCTGGCACGTGGTCAGTTGTTAAGGACCATAGAGCTCTTTTTTTTGTGAGCTAAATTCTGGGATGGCAGAGCGGTGTGCTGCTGCGCTTCCATCCCAGAATTCCATGACATGCCAGTCCTTTAGCATTACGGTTCTGGCACATCAAGGGTCCTTAAGTGGTTAAGGCAAGTGTGGGTTTATTATCAGGATCTGTTTTGCTGTCTTGCATAGACTATAACTGAACAGGGATGTTTACAAAGGTGTTTACATGGCTCTCCCTAGAGCTCTGCCTGTGATTCTAAAGGGCCATGTACACATCATCAGGACAGTAAAATGTCTCTTTACCGTTATACACTAATGCAGAATTTAAATGAAAAAAACAGCAAAATCTGACTTTTATATTGATAACAGCTGCATAGGTAAATCCCATTAAACAAATTAAAAGTTACTTATCTGTAGAGTATAATTCCTTTTGGATATAAAGTATAGCACATCTCAGAAGAGATAATCCTAAAGAATACTTACGGCTTTATTCTGGAGGAGTAGTTCTGGAGCAAACTATCTACTCTATAGGGGTGAACTAAAAATTCCAGTAGAGGTAAATGGTGCTTAACCCTTTGAGTGTCAGAGGGGTATGCAAAACATTGTAGAGCAATGCATTGCATACCCCCTGGCACTCCATGGGTTAACCCCTTGAATGCTAGAGAGGTCTCCCATGCATTGTAGCATTCAAGAGGTTTGACCCTTCATTTATATCAACAGAAAATTGGAGGATTTAGATTTGTTCCCTACTGTGTAGTTGTTTGCTGCAGATTTTCTCCATTTTTCATTTGGAAATATGTCCCTAAGTGATTAATGGTATCACAGACACTATTCTGTCTTCATCATTCCTGAGGAGGAGGCTAGTCTGGCATTGAAACAGAGGTATTTTCTGAAGTGACTTTATCACGCCTGCTAAATCTCACAATACCACATCATCTCATGGTTTCCACGACCATTCCTCCTGTTTGTAATTACCATGCCAATGATCTCTTGTGGTACACCATGTGGTACTTCATTAAGCACTTTGTTATGACTGCGCGTGTAAGTAAGAGTATTTGCAGCACAGTGAGCCTAAAGGGATGGGTTCTATAAACTCCCAAATGATCATGCAGGAAGTCAAAGTATTCAATTGGAGTTTTCATCTGAAAATGGCCCAAACAGCTGCATCTGATTCTTAAGAATTATCAATCAAATGGTTTAGTTTAGTTCACTGGTATATACAGTATATTTGTTAAATCGTGAGCGGGGGGGGGGGATATTGTTAAAACTGGCATATACCAATTTCAGATAAGGGTTTAGAGAATAGTTTGCTGAGCAAACCAACTTTATTAAAAAAAACAAAAACATCCAGTTATATGCTTGATATCATGCTTAGCCAGAAAAAAGGTAGTTCCGTGTTAGCCAGTAGAGTAGATGGGATTCAGTATTCTTTTTCAGCAAAAAACACACACAGGAATCATATAAAGCGATGCCTTTTAACTGAGGACGTAGAAAGTGCAAGCTTTCAGGACACTAAGGTCTCTTCTTTAGGATTGGGTTATCAAATAAAGTGTAAGCGCCGCTTACCTTCCGACGCTCGTGTAGCTGCCGGGGTGTGCGGCTCGCTGGGAAAGAGGACCGGTGCGCTCTGGCGTCCATCCAGGCGACCGTCCTCCTCGTTGCGCCCTCTGGCGACTCCTGCACATCTGAACCAGGCGCGCATCTCAGGGAATCCCCGATGACGTTGCGACCTGGTTCTTAAGGGGACAGCACACATTTTGCTCCACTCTAGGGGTGGTGCAATATGATTAAAAACTGCCCAGATTTTTCTCACTCTCTGTGTTCTAAAGTTCCCTTTGAGTATTGTGACCTTCATATTTTGTAGATTATGATTTGGACCACAAAAAATGACGGCCCACTGGTGTGTCAACCTTTTTTTGTATATTGTGTGGTGATGGAGGTCCATTTGTTTTCCTCAATGTCTGTCCTGTTTCCCCAATGTAGTAAACTCCTGTGGGGCATTGTGTACAGGTTATGGGGTATACTACATTTGATGAGGAGCAAGTGAGTGAACTGTTAATTGCATAGTATTGCTGTGTATTAGGCATTTTTATCTGTGTTGTGCATTGAATGTGTTGACAGGTCTTACATCTTTTTTTACTCCAAAGCAGAATGGTTTATGGCAAATGGGTTTTGACAATACCATTCTTTTGATTTGAGGATTGTCCGTATAAGCGGTGAATCTGGAAAAATTACTTTTAATCTATCATCTTTATGGAGGGTTGGTTGTAAGCCTTTTACAGACCTCCTTAGGTCTTCCAGTTGGGGACTGTATGTGACCACAAGTGGTACACTGTTATTCTCCGCCCATGGTCTGTATTCAAGGACCGTCTCTCTGGGTATTTTGTTGGCTCTAGGTATCTGATTATCTATTATTCTTGGGTAGTATTTCTGATTCCTAAACCCCTCCTTAATGAATGGAGATGCTGCTTCCTGTCTGAACAGATCCAGTTGTATCTTATAGCTTGGCTATAGATTGAGTGTTTGGTAAGTTTTGGGTGAAAACTGTCATATCTAAGGTATGAGGGTCTGTCCGTGGGTTTGTGATACAGGGATATCTGTATGTTTTGATTCTTGATATAGATCATGGTGTCAAGAAAACTATATATCATGATTAGGTATCTGAGTTCTAAATCACCTGGCTTGACTAGCAGAATTGGTAAATGTAGGCAAATGTGTCTAGCGGGCATATTTAATGGGGGATTCATATGACAGATTGAACTAATATCCGGGCGGTTTGAACCTCGTTACTATTCACATAAACAGGAAAGTCAGTCAGACATATGAATAAAGAAAAATGGAGGGCATAGTAATATAATTCTGCACAAAAAACAGGCTCTGGAATTGATTAATGGGGGAATTATCAAGGTGCTTAGGTTCTTTGTGCCTGTATACTAAACAAGCTGAAGATATTGACATAAATATAATCTACTTCCTGTGTTTGATATAAGGGACATGATTGAGTTTGCTCGCAGAGTTGGTGCACCTCTATGCAGTACAATGATAATGCACTCTAGAAAAGTGGCCCTCAAAGTGATTGAGCTGCTTATTAACTAACCTGTGCTCAGCAGGGATATCCCCAAGTTCTGGCCTGCTAGTGGACCCTGAGGGCACAGTTTCAGGACCACAGCTTTAGTGCATACCCTGGAATGCAGCAGAAAATGAGTTGTGCTGGCGGATTTGTACATCCCCAACATTTACCTCTTTTGGGGTGAACCAACTGAACCAAAGGGGACAAACACAAATTCCAATTCATTTAAACTGGAATTTTAACTCCTTGAATGCTAGATAGGGCTTCAACTAATTGCTTCTGAATATGCTGAAAACATCTCTCATCCAAGGGTTTAAAAGACGCATTTAAAATTGATGGGAATGTTTTAGTTGTTCAATATAGTGCAACTGGTTTGCCTCAAAATGGCTCCACTTTAGTCATTATCCATTTGTCCTACAGTTTTTATTTACAGTCAATCAATCAATCCAGTCCATGGGAGAGCAAACCTACTTAGAGGGGATCTATCACCCCTATATAAGTTTGTCTTAATAGGTAGGTTATATAGCGAATATGTGTAATATTTTATTAAAGGGTTAGTAATGGCTTAAAATAATAAGTAGGGGGTGTGGCTTAGCTACTGACTCGAACGGACGAGTAGGATCAGAGCTCCGGTGCCATAGGAGAAAAATATCCTGTTATTCGCCTCTCCTTCCAATTTACCCAACTAACCTGACCTTATATGCGACATAGGATCATGTCCAGAAACCAAAAATCGAAGAAGAACAGAGATGTTCACTCTTTTATCAAAACAAATCAGAGTTCAAGAGAAGAAGAAACTCAAAGATGGCCGACCGCCCTATAGCTGTCTCACCCCACATCCACAGTGATCATTTGGATGATGAGGAAGTGGCTCTGAACATAAGAACTCTTGGGGCCATACAGACTCTCCCTCCACCAAGAGAGACATACAAAACATCTTAGCGGACTTAAAGATTTTCCTTAAAGAAGAGTTAGCTGAAGTCAAAAAGAGGTCTCATTTAAGAGACAGGATCAATGCGCTAAAGGAAGATAAAACACACTGGAATACCTTCAAAGATCCTGCACAAAAACATATACTGGATTTACAAAGAACTCAACTGGAACATACTCTGCGACTTGAAGATGCAGGGAACAGAAACAGAAGAAACATTCTTCGTATCCGAGGCACCATGGAAATAATGGACATAGATGCATTACCTACGGTTCTACAACGATTGTTTTCCTTCTTCCTGCAATCTGATTCTTCCATCTCATATGAGATTGAACGGGCACAAAGGATTGCTAAGGCAAAGACAGCCCCGAAAGATGCTCCAAGGGATGCCATAATTAAATTTCTTTGCTACTCTGACAAAGACGCCATTGTAAACACGGCAAGAAAAATGGCGCCAATTGTTTTTGAGAATCAATAAATATCTATTTTTGGTGATTTCTCCCACTTAACTATGAAATGGAGAAGAGAACTCCAACTCATTACTTCTGCTCTACGCACACAAAATCTGAGATACAAATGGGGCTTCCCCCTTTCGATTCAAGCAACTAAGGAAGGATGTTCTTTCACCCTAAAATATGAAGAGGATCCCAAATCCTGGCTCTACAACTGTCACTCCCTGAGGATGGATCTATCCCTAAACACACTATAGACGATGCACTTTGGTCTGAGTCTATGGACACTTCGTCACAATGGAATTTAATTAACAAACGTCGTAGAACACCTGAATCCCCTTCATCATCAGGCAATGTGGTGAAGCAAGATCACCAGTCTAATGGATGAACTTGGTATTAGGCCGCAAAGGTCCACCCTCACTCTGTTCTTTATTATGAACAGTCCGTTACCTGCTTAAGCTTGGAACTTTTCAGTACATGGATTTCCAGGACCCCTGGCTGCTGGGCTGCGTCTAGTGAGTGGGGGCAGGCTGCCAGGTCGGGTCTAGATTGAAGTTAGACACAGCGTGAAGAGTGCTGCGTCTGTGTACCGGGTAGGCCTCCCCATGATCCTGAGCGGGAGACTGGTAGCAGAAAGAGAGAGACACAGTCAGCAGCAGACACGTGCCAGACAGTCACAGGTGAGGTCACAGGCAATTTAGGCAAGAGGGGGAAACAGGCAAAAAGGGGAGGTTAAGACAGGGAGAAAGGCAAAAGGGGGATCAAGAGAGGTAAATAGAGGTTGGTAAGGGGGAGAAAGGCAAAAGGGGATCAAGAGGGGTAGGTAAAGAGAGGTAAGAGGAGGAGAAAGGCAAAAGGGGGATCAGGAAAGGCAAGGGGGGCATCAAGAGAGGCAAAAGGAGGAAGGATCAGGAGGCAAAAGGAGGAGGGACCAAGAGGCAAAAGGGTAGAATCAAGAGTCAAGAAGGGGAGACAGAGGAAAAAGGGGGGGGATCAAGAGTCAATGAGGGGGAGAAAGAGGCAAATAAGGGATCAAGAGAGGGGAAAATGGCAAAAGGAGGGGGGATCAAGAGGGGGAGAAAAATGCAAAAGGTGGGAATCAGTAAGGGGAGAGAGAGAGATAAGAGGGGGAGAAAGAGGCAAAAGTGAGGATCAAGACAAGAGTTAAGGGTGGATTAAGGCAAGAGGGGGAAAGAGGCAAAGAGAGGGAAAGAGGCAAAATGGGGGATCAAGAGGGGGAGATGGCAAAAGGGTAGAAAGAGGCAAAAGGGGGATGAAAAGACAACAGGGAAAGATGCAAAATGAGGGATCAAGAAGGGGAGAATGGCAAAAGGAAGATCAAGAGGGATAAAGAGAGGCAACTTGGCAAGAGGGGGAATCAAAAGTGGGTGAAAGAGGCTGAGGGGTGTCAAGAGGGGGAAAAAAACAGACAAATGGAGGGGGGATCATGAGGCAAAATGAGGGGGGATCAAGAGGCAAAAGGAAGGGGGACTAAGAGGCAAAAGGAAGGGGGACTAAGAGCCAAGAAGGGGAGTGAGAGGCAAAAGGGGAGATCAAGAGTCAATGAAGGGGAGAAAGAGGCAAAGGGGAGATCAAGAGAGGGGAAAATGGGGGAGGGTAGAAAAAGGCAAAAGGAGGGGGCTTAAGAGTCAAGAGGGGGAGAACGAAGCAAAAGGTGGGAATCAAAAGGGGTATAAAGAGGCAAAAGGGGGGAATCAAGAGGTGGTGTATATATATAAAACTCTTTATTGCTCTGGTGGTGGCATATAACTCTATATTGTCTTATGGTGACATCTAACTGTATTGCTATGGCATATAACTTTATTCAAACGTGTTTTAAAATGCATGGTTTTCCCTTTTACGAAAAAGAAAAAATGTCATTATGCAATGCGGCTGGTATAATGACGCAATGCTATGGGGCTGGTATAATGACGCAGTGCTATGGGGCTGGTATAACGACGCAATGCTATGGGGCTGGCAAGCAATTTTTTCCAGGGCTGGTTTTTATTACCAGTCAGGCCCTGGGAACGTGTCTTTCTAAGAACCAGACACACTAGATTCGAACATGGGGATAAACCTGGCAGGCTTTTAGCTCACCAACTAAAAGCTACGAGACAATCTACTTTTATCCCTTCTATTCGTACCTCATCTAAAATAATATCACATTCTACCCAGATCATTGCAGATGCTTTTCTTGCTTACAATCGTTCCCTAAACAACATTAGACAACATCAGAAACTGTCTTTTACTCAGTCCAATGGCCCAGCTTTACGGGAATATCTGCTTTCTGCAAATCTACCACAGATCTAGATGGACTATTTTGCAAATTCAGAATTACCGATTTCAGAATCCGAAGTTAGCCAGGTGATCAATTCTCTACTCCTGGGAAAAAGCCCAGGACCTGATGGTCTGTCGCAACCATACTATAGAACTTTTGAGTCTATATTGACCCTGCTCTTAACTAGATCTTTCCTTACTCTTTCGGATGATATTGGATCACACCCTCACATTATCAACTGCCTATATTACTGTAATACCTACACCCGGCAAAGTGTTGTTCAAAATATCGCCCTATCTCACTGCTGAATCTAGATATTAAAATTTATGCTAAAATCCTTACAAATAGACTTCAACCTCTTCTGCCTAAATTGATTAATCTAGACCAAACTGATTTTGTGCCAAGAAGAGAGAGACTAGGGATAATACATGGAAGCTGATAAATATTATCCATCATATCACCATATCTAAACTCCCATCCATTTTTTCTGACAATAGATGATGAAAAGGCATTTGACAGAATAAACTAGCCTTTTTTGTCATCAACGTTAGGTGCCTATGGTTTTGGTCCTAAATTTATTTGCAACATTTCTTCTCTCTATTCTAACCCCAATGCCAGAGTGAAGATTAATGGAACCCTCTCTGGCTCCTTTCCAATTTCAAATGGGATCCGTCAGGGCTGTCCTCTATCACCACTTCTATTTGTGTTAATCATGGAAATCTTTGCACAGCAGATGTGACAAAATACTTACATCCCTGGTATCCAAATCCAAGATATCACGTGTAAACTGTCGTTATTCGCAGATGATGTCCTTTTATCTAGTAGTGCTCCTGACACAGTGATACCGGCTTTTCTTTCTGAATTTGACCGTTTCTCTTTTTTTTTTGGATTATAAATCAATATCCACAAATCGGAAGCCCTGACTTTCAATTTATCAAAAGATAGATCTAGCTTCCTTATCCTCAACATATCCCTTAAAAAGGTCTACTAAATCGATCTCCTACCTGGAGATATCGCTTCCATCCCAATTAAACCTAATTTATACACTACATTTTCCTACACTCCTAAAGGATATTCAAAACGAAATTTCTCTCTGGCATAGGCTAACATTTCCTGGCTTGGTAACATTCACGCAATTAAAATGATGGATTTACTGAAATTTTTATTCCTTTTTCAAAACCCACCTGTGTCAATACAGAGATCTTTTTTCACCAACGCATCCCTCATTTTATCGCGTTTTATTTGGGAAAATAAAACACCCAGAATTAACCGCTATACATTATATAGGCACAAAATACAAGGTGGACTAGGCTTTCCATGTCTAATGAAGTACTATAGAGCTTCCATATTAGCTTGCAAACCAGATTGGCGTCATAACAGAACTGATAAATTATGGGTTCGATTGGAAAGAGAATTGTCCTCATTAGACCCACTGGAGCTACTGGTCTCCGAGACCTCAGTCAGACCTTTCTTACCGATGATTAATCCCATTGTTCAGAATGTGCTGTCATGTTGGACTACTACTAATAAATCCCAACGACTCTTCCATCCATCTCAGTTTTCTAAGATTTTTCTGCCTATCAAATCTCCACTCTCCTTACCATCAAAACAGTTCCCTGATTTAGAATTAAAAGATTTCTGGGAACATTCAGTTTTAAAGGGATAGTAATACTTCGTTTTATCTTTATTTTATTTTGTAGGCATTAAAAAAACATGAAGAATGATATAAGTCTTATCTCTCAAACCTTTATGGTTTAAGACAGGGCTCAAAATTTCCACTCGCCACTAGCCAATGGCAAGTGAAAATTTAGACCTGGCGAGTAGAAATTCAGCCCTGGTGGGTATGTTATGGCTTGCAGTGGCGAGTAACTTTTCAGGTCTGGCTAGTAGCAAAGGACTTAAAATTATAAGCCCTGGTTTAAGAGATATTCACAAGCAAAGTATCCCCCCCTGTTCAGCCAGATCAGAAGGGAGGTGCCCAGGTAGACTGCAGAGAAGGACAATCTTCAATTAAGATAAGGGAAAAAGCTGAAAAACTTGTCAAGGGGGGAAGGGCTTTCATTCTTTTCATACAAAGAAGATTGTCCCCTTCTGTTATCTGTCTGGTCTTACAACCAGATTCACATCTGAGAAGAGATGGCTTACACAAGGAAAAAGGGGCGGGAGGGGGAAACTTTGCTTGTGAATATCTCTTAAACCATAAAGGTTTGAGAGATAAGACATATATCATTCTTCATGTTTTTTAGTGCCTACAAAATAAAATAAAGTTAAAACTAAGTATTACTATCCCTTTAAGTGACTTCACCTCCATGCAAAAGTGCATTCGGCGAAACTATGGAAAGATCTCCGAATCAAACATTTCTTGTCTCAGTCCTACTTTAATTCATCTATTCGCAGACCACTCTTCCCTTTTGAACTCCTCTTATAAAAATCTCCAATGCGACCTAGGAAATTTCTAGGTAAAATATATAAAACTAGTGTAAAAGCCCGTGTACACGGGCCAAAGTCTGGGTAATGTTAACCTTTTGAGTGCCAGAGGGGTACGCAACGCATTGTTTTACAATGCATTGCATACCCCTCTGGCACTCAAAGGGTTAAGAGGCCGCTACCTCACTGCTCCACTCGATGCAGTCTTGCATCGCCTCACTCTCGCGATGCAATCATGTGCAGTAGAGACTGGGTGAACGTGGGCAGTCTCTACTGAGCATGACTGCATCGTGACAAACATCCTAGCGAGTTATTATATAGCATATTATCCTCACAGGACCTCGAGTTGAACCCCACTTATGCACAGGCGTGGGAATGAGAACTAGGGGAGAATCTCTCTCAGATTGGAATTCGATCTGGATAAACACCCACTCCTACTCCATATCTAATCATTATATAGAGATGAATTGCAAATTGTTATTTAGATGGTACTATACCCCCGCCAAATTACACTCTTTCGATAAGAAGATATCTCAGAAATGCTGGAGATGTAACTCTAACGAAGGATCATTTTCCCATCTATGGTGGTTCTATCCAAAATTATCTTCCTACTGGTCATACTGCCTAAAACACATAAAATATGTATTGGAGATCTCGCTTTCCAGGGACCCTTGGCAGATCATTTTATTCAAAAACTTGCCCCATATCAACCGAGCCAAAAAGCTACATTTATTTACTATGCTCAACGCGGCAAAAGTTCTTATACCATTAAATCGGAAATGTTCCTCTTTCAAGTGTCTCAGCTTGGCGTAATAAAGTGGAGGAACAGCTGTTTGTCCGTCTCTCCTGGCAGAAATCAAACAAAGACATGTCTGTATTAGAGCCCTTTACAGCCCGCTGGCATTCACTCCAACTTATGAATCACCTGATGAATCTTATGAATCCTGATCTTGACACCTATTTTACTCTCTTCCTTCCTTCTTCTCTCTTTCTCTTCTGAACTCTCTTTTTCTGTCCTTCTTCTGTTTTCATATTTTCTTTCTTACTCTTCTCTATAAGAAGGGTTGATCTGTATCCCGTAGAAAAATATTGTGACATGTTTTGAATCTCTGTACCAGCTTCTTCACACTGATTTTGCGAATTTTGATATCACACTTGTTACGATCTTCATGTTTTTTCATTGTTTATTCCATATTGTGACTGTGTGATTCCTTCACTTCAACCCTTAATAAAGACATATATTAAAAATAATAATAATAATAAATAATATTGTAGATAATGCAAAAAAAATAAATAAATAGATTGGTGCAAGTCCTGTCTCTCAAACATTTTTGGTTTGAGAGATAGAACTTTTAAAGTTCTCCTCTCCCTCCCCTTTCCCTGACGTCAGTGTCTAGCTGACAGCGGGAGATCCTGGTCTGGTGACCGTCAGGTGGCTCTTCAGCAGAGCCGTGATACCGAAATCTAAAAAGTGTGCAAAAAAGTGCAAACCAAGCACACTTTGTAGACAGTTCCAATGAAGCATTTCTTTTTAGATTTCGGTATCTCTGCTCTGCTGAAGATTCTATTTGAGTCGGGGGACTCAAATCTCCTGCTGTCAGCTTTACAGATGGCAGCAGGGAGAGGGGAACTTTAAAACATTCTATCTCTCAAACCGATCTATTTCTTTTTACATTATCTACATTACTTCTTATTCTTTTAAGCCATTACTATCCCTTTAATTTATTTTTTTAAATCGCTATTTGGCCGAAATCTAATGAGTAAAGATTGCCCTGCACCCTTCCCCGAGTATGGAATCCATATGGTTCAGATCTTGGGAGAGCAAAAACATAAACTTTAGGGGTGCTAATCTTAGATACAGGCATTATCACTAGGAACAGAAACTATACCAACAGGTCCAACATTACCTTCTAGTACTCCTAGTGCTGGGATTCATACCTAGGATCTCACTCCATTTAAGACCTTGTCCACTTCTGTTGGCCATTGCCCTTGTCCTTTGTCTATATTTTGCAAATTTCTCTCCACCCTCTCCCCTCTAGGAAAGCTATGACTCACTGGGAAAGGGATCTACAAGTTTCTTGGATCATTGATATTGGAGACATATCTTTAAGGTTAACCTTCTCTTACCACGTTTCTTTTCGGGAGACAAATTATAAAATACTCAACCGCTGCTATAGAACCCCTCAGTTCCTATCTATCATGTACCCACAGGTTTCAGATTTATGCCAGAGTTATATCTCATATGTCCAAGGGAACTCTGCTTCACATACAGTAGGATTGCTCACTCATTCTCCCCTTCTTGAGATAGGTCAGAAGCTAACTGGGAAGGCTTCTAGGGTTCACTATTTTATCCTCCCCAACTACCTTACTATTCTGGAATATGACCCCCAGACTGTCAGAAGAACAGAGGCACTCCATTGTAGGCTCATTTACTTGCTTCTTAATGCAGCTAGAGCTCTAACACAGCTGCACTGCAAGTCCTGTACTGTACCAAATTTTGGCACAGTTGAGGTCCAGGGTGGATGCTATCATGGATAGAGAGATTATGTGTTTTGTCAAGTGACTTTATGGATACTTGACTGAAGCCACTCTTCCCTCTCTTTATCTAAATCTCTTTTTCCTCTCTTTCTTAATCCCAAGCAGTTTGTCTCCTGACCTCTATGTGATTATAAGGTTCACTTTATTGGAAGACAGGAGTAGATGATGACCTTTATTGTACTTTTTTTACTGGCGCTGTACAAGTTTATTCGCTTTCGTATAATACTTAGCCTTTTGCACTATTGCATGTGATCAGACTTCGGTAAGCAGTTAGGTCTATAACTGAATCTCTGTTATGTCATCTGTTACATCCAAATGGCACAGTGTAGTTTTTCATTGCTGTCATTGTACCCATTACTTTCTCAAAAAAAAAAAAAAAAAAAAACATTTCCCATGAGAACTTTGCCATATTTATTTCGCCTATGTTTTGTATGACTGCAAGATTTCCCACCATAATATTACTTCTGAGGGCTGAAGCGGAGAAATAAGTAGCTGAAAGTAAACGTTATGAGTTCTACAGCAACATTTTCCTTGAAATAATTGTTATTAAGTGAATGCCTTTATCATTTGCACACAATATTAACTTCCTTTGCATAACCATCCTTGAAAATAACTGTGCCTTGGGATATTCCAGCAGGGTGCAACACAATATCAGTTCTTTTAACCCTCTGAGTGTCAGAGGGGGTACAGAATGCATTGCAAAGCAATGCAATCCATACTCCTCTGGCACTCAAAGAGTTAAGCCTGTTTTCAACAAACTAAAAGGGCAGCATGTCAACCGCCAGCATTTTGGCAAGTTTAGAACTCTATAGACATACTTTTGCATTATTTTTGTGCAGGTTTTGACTTCTAAGAACTTAGTAAGTGTGGGATGGCAGTACAAAGTAAAAGCACTGTGTAACTTTATTGCTTTAATGATATTACTTGAGGTGGTGATGGGGTGGCAGTATGTGTATGCACTCTATGACTCTTGTCATCTCCAAAAAACAAATGCAGAGTCATACTACTCTGCAACAGGAGCAGAAACTCTTGGCACACTCTCTGACACATCAACAGCACTTCTGGTATATACCAAAGAGCACCTGGAATGTTTAGAAGTACTTCTGCTGCTGCTAGTTGTGCCACTTCTAACCTGTTGAAGGTGTGTCTCCCAATCAGATCTGTGGCTGTGCTTCAGGTGAGAACTCATTGAGGAGGTGCCTAGATGTGAGCCTGCTTTTCCCTGCTCACATGCTTCTTAGGAAGACAACAGATAGCAACTTGCTTAGCTTGTGGATCCTGAGTGAACTATCTCCATCCTGTGGACTTCATATATAGTGGGGTTCCCCAGAGGCTGCTACTACTACTTGGGCTAGATGTTGCGAAAATTATACTACTACTAGGTATCACAGGTGCTGCACTTCCAAGAGCAGAAGAGGCACTCATCAAAGTTAAGGCTGAAGATGCTGATAACCTGTGTTGTTGCTGGTTACTCAACACTGTTAGTGTGGCTGACAGGAACTTGGACTAGGAAGCGGTGATGATGCGGATGACTGACAGGATGTGTATTTTTTGCCATGTTTGCTTGTCCAGGGTCAGACTTTCCAATTGTTTCTCAAACAGTTTATAGACAGACACAATGCTCCTTTTCAGTAACCTTTATGGCCATGTCGCCTCTATCTCTTCTGTATCTGAAGATGCTGGAGGGATATATTATAGATCTACATCAGACATTAGATCATCCTCAGCATCGCTCGCCCCTTCTTCCCCACTACTTTTATTACCTCTAGGCTACTACTTTCAGAACAGGTGTTTTTGTGCTTGTTATGTCTCACTGTCAGATGCAACAGTTGGTTGCCTGCTACACCTTCTTGCACTATGTCATCCACGCTGGATTATGACTCGTCATCTTCAGTGCTTTTAGAGGGTTTATTAATATTACTTGTGCTGGTGGTAGTGGAAATTTTGGTGGGACTTTGACAAACTAAATTTTCCTCAGGAGCAGTGGGCTCACCATCATTTATTGTACACACTGCAGCAACCGTGGCTACAGTCAGTTTTGGACTACAACTTTACTCACATATCCTTGTAATGATTTTAATCATTTCACGCTCCCCTATTCCTTGTGTGTTTCCTGGATATTATTCAACTACAGTGAATATTTTTTACTGTAAAGTACACAATAGAACTGATTGTGTGTGATGTCATGCCTTGGATCTCTACAAAATACTCTGTCTTCTCTAGTATCCGTTTGCCTCAGTCGCAGCTCCCATCAGGGTCCCCGCCTCAGTCACCTATAATTTTTTTTTTAATATATTCATGTTAGATAATTAACTGTTCCCCTATACCTATCACTGACAAAAAAAACACAAAAACAAAAAAAAACACTCCACCCTGTTCAACAGCTTCTTTCCCCAGACTCCCCTAGGACAGACAAAGCAAACTAAACGATGAAGAGCTTCTTTTCCTAAATAACAGGGTAAAAAATAATAAAATACTAATAAATCAAAGAGATAATATAATGGGTATAGAGGCTAAGCTAATATCCTAATTGAATTGGTTTGTGTACCAGTTCATATATAGAACTACAACTAAACTAAAACTATGCATAATAGAAATGCATAAATAGGAGAGTGCCTCTATAAATCAATATGTGGTCATGTATTTCAAATAATGACCACAATGGCGAACAAAAAATCCTGAACAGGTTAATGATATAAAACTCAAATATAATATGAGGGTAGCCTCTGTAAACATATGTATCAGTATTAAAATCAGTTCCTTGATGGACAGCAAAACGTATAAATAAATTATCCTCTGCAGATATAGAAAATATATATATATTATATATTCTAAAAAAACAAACAATGAGAAAAGCGCAAACCCGTCAGTATATAATGTAATAAAAAATATATATTTTATTCTGACAAAGAACCTAGATGATATAAAATATCCTATATCTCAATGTACAATGACATATCCTATAAAATAAAGTCCAAGAATGCGTTGCTCACTGTGTGCATAACCGCACATGCGCAGTAGGGACTCGCAGAAAGGGCTGACAGCCTGTCTGTGCTAACGGCTCCGGGGCAGCAGCGGATGCAGCTAGGTGACAAACTGTCACCCAGCTTCTCCGCTGCTGCCCCAGAGCCGGGAGCACAGACATGCTGTGAGCCATCCGGAGCTCCCCTCTCTGGATCAGCCCGTGTATACCGGCTTTGTAACTAGTATAATGATAAAACAATTAAAAAAGCATATTCATCAGAATTTTTTTTTTTAGTGACAATAGATAATGTCCCAATAGTATAAATGCTATGATAGCATATACACAGTATCCTGTGTCTCTATATAGCAGTGTTAAAAAGTTTATATCCCAGTACACATAAGTGTATCAAAACCGATGAACGATGTAGTCAGTGCTGGATAGCATCATATACACAGTATCTCTCCCGTCTGTACTTATCTGGTTCCTGTTGGTTGAGCTGTAATACCAAACTGCCAGGTACTTCCCACGGGCAGAAAAATACAATGTTGCACTGACAAACTGTTAGATCCACAATGTGCATCTTAAGCTATATAGCAAATGACCACCGTCTCCTGCGGGCAGAAGCCCAGTATATTTGTGTGTTAACAACTGAGTCTTTCCCCGTCTCCAATATTTGGGCGCGCACTGAAATATCAACCTCCTTCACCTAACCAGGTGGAGGTTTGCTCTGAAGACTCTGAGCCAGCTGATGTTATTACGTTCAATGGAAAAAAACTATATGTCACATGCTGTGTAATCATATATATACTTGATCGCTGCATAAACACAAGGATAATAAAACAATAAAGTGTTCACACAAGTATGTGATGAGCTACCAATCCGATGCGTTTTGTATCTTAGCGACACTTCCTCAGGGATGTTTGAATAGAAAATGAGATCCTCTTACATCTTTACTTAGGTAAAATCTCATGGTGTACTAATGATCTATTAAAAGAAAAGACTGGTATGTCAGAGAGAGACATACGGTATTTACCGGTGTGGCACTTTGGTGCCCAATGGCCACAACGACAGGTTGGATGTATCCACTTCTACTTAGACTGTTTATATATCTTATTTATGTTTAGGATAAGGATTTGTTGGTATCTTTCATATATACTCAGTCATATGGGGGTTAATGCATGCCGTTGTAATCATCCCTTTAATTACAGGTGTTTCTTTAATAGATCATTAGTGCACCATGAGATGCTACCTAAATAAAGATGTAAGAGGATCTAATTTTCTATTCAAACATCCCTGAGGAAGTGTCGCTAAGACACGAAACGCGTTGGACTGGCAGCTCATCACATACCTGTGTGAACACTTTATTGTTTTATTATCCTTGTGTCTATGCAGCGATCAAGTATATATATGATTGCACAGCACGTGACGTATCGCTTTTTCCATTGAACATAATAACATCAGCTGGCTCAGATTCTTCAGAGCAAACCTCCACCTGGTTAGGTGAACGGAGGTTGATATTTCAGTCTGCACCCAAATATTGGAGATGTGTGTGGGGGGGGAGACTTGGTTGTTAACACACAAATATACCGGGCTTCTGCCCGCAGGAGACGGCGGACATTTGTTATATAGTTTAAGACGCACATTATTGTGGATCTAACAGTTTGCTAGTGCTACATTGTATTTTTCTGCCCACAGAAAGTACCTGGCAGTTTGGGACTACAGCTTAACCAACGGGAACCAGATCAGTACAGACGGGAGAGACACTTTGTACACATACCATCCAGCATTTGTCAGTGCAACATTGAATTTTTCTGCCCATGGGAAGTACCTGGCAGTTTGGTATTACAACTCAACCAACAGGAACCAGATAAGAACAGACGGGAGAGATACTGTGTATATGATACTATCCAGCATTGACTACATCGTTCATCTGTTCTTATACACTTATGTGTACTGGGATATAAACTTTTTAACACTGCTACAGTGGGGCAAAAAAGTATTTAGTCAGCCACCAATTGTGCAAGTTCTCCCACTTAAAAAGATGAGAGTGGCCTGTAATTTTCATCATAGGTACACTTCAAGTATGAGAGACAGAATGGGGGGAAAGAATACAGGAAATCACATTGTAGGATTTCTAATGAATTCATTGGTAAATTCCTTGGTAAAATAAGTATTTGGTCACCTACAAACAAGCAAGATTTCTGTCTCTCACAGACCTGTAACTTCTTTAAGAGTCTCCTCTGTCCTCCACTCGTTACCTGTATTAATGGCACCTGTTTGAACTTGTTATCAGTATAAAAGACACCTGTCCACAACCTCAAACAGTCACACTCCAAACTCCACTATGGCCAAGACCAAAGAGCTGTCGAAGGACACCAGAAACAAAATTGTAGACCTGCACCAGGCTGGGAAGACTGAATCTGCAATAGGTAAGCAGCTTGGTGTGAAGAAATCAACTGTGGGAGCAATTATTCGAAAAAGGAAGACATACAAGACCACTGATAATCTCCTTCGATCTGGGGCTCCACTCAAGATCTCACCCCGTGGTGTCAAAATGATCACAAGAACGGTGAGCAAAAATCCCAGAACCACACGGGGGGACCTAGTGAGTGACCTGCAGAGAGCTGGGACCAGAGTAACAAAGGCTACCATCAGTAACACACTACACTGCCATGGACTCATGCAGTGCCAGACGTGTCCCCCTGCTTAAGCCAGTACATGTCCGGGCCCATCTGAAGTTTGCTAGAGAGCATTTGGATGATTCAGAAGAGGACTGAGCGAATGTCATATGGTCAGATGAAACCAAAGTAGAACTTTTTGGTAAAAACTCAACTCGTCGTGTTTGGAGGAGAAAGAATGCTGAGTTGCATCCAAAGAACACCATACCTACGGTGAAGCATGGGGGTGGAAACTTCATGCTTTGGGGCTGTTTTTCTGCAAAGGGACCAGGGCGACTGATCCGTGTAAAGGAAAGAATGAATGGGTCCATGTATCGTGAGATTTTGAGTGAAAACCTCCTTCCATCAACAAGGGCATTGAAGATGAAACGTGGCTGGGTCTTTCAGCATGACAATGATCCCAAACACACCGCCCAGGCAACGAAGGAGTGGCTTCGTAAGAAGCATTTCAAGGTCCTGGAGTGGCCTAGCCAGTCTCCAGATCTCAACCCCATAGAAAACCTTTGGAGGGAGTTGAAAGTCCGTGTTGCCCAGCGACAGCCCCAAAACATCACTGCTCTAGAGGAGATCTGCATGGAGGAATGGTCCAAAATACCTGCAACAGTGTGTGAAAACCTTGTGAAGACTTACAGAAAATGTTTGACCTCTGTCATTGCCAACAAAAGGTATATAACAAAGTATTGATATGAACTTTTGTTATTGACCAAATACTTATTTTCAACCATAATTTGCAAATAAATTCTTTAAAAATCAGACAATGTGATTTCCTGTATTCTTTCCCCCATTCTGTCTCTCATAGTTGAAGTGTACCTATGATGAAAATTACAGGCCTCTCTCATCTTTTTAAGTGGGAGAACTTGCACAATTGATGGCTGACTAAATACTTTTTTGCCCCACTGTATATAGAGACACAGGATACTGTGTATATGCTATCATAGCGTTTATGCTATTGGGACATTATTATATATTTTTATTACATTATAAACTGACGGGTTTGGGCTTCTCTCATTGTTTTTTAGGATTTTCTGTTTTTATCCTGTGCAGAGGAGAGCAGCACATAACCTTTGTCAGTGGCTTAAAGGGATCTTTGACTCACAGGAGCACCTTATATCCCAATATTGTTTGTTTCAAACATGCATAGAAGGAGAGCCCAAACTGTTGTGATAAAGATAATATCAATGAAAGGAACGCATAAATGATACAATCCAATGTGTAACCGGCCTATATATATATATGAGAAAGCCGGTATGAAAGCAAGCAGGGAATCATGTGTCGGCCCTCTCCACAACAGGACCACATAGAGAGGTGCACAATAATGTTCACAATGTCCGAAGTATGAAGAGACCCGAACAATGAAAAATATTTGGCAGTCCAAATGTGAAAAATGTGTATTTATTATTAAAAAGTTAAAAACAATATTCCTAACATGTTTCATGGTTTCCTCACCACTTCGTCGGAGGAAAAAACATGTACAGGCTGCATTGTGAACCTCAACAGACCAACTGGTAGCTGAAAGGGGGGTCTAAGGACACACCCTCAGTTCTCCCAAGGGAAGAGACTGAACTGCAATTGCAGTCCAGTTTCCTTTCCTCCAAGACAATGTCCCCATAGACACTCTGCATTGGACTTGAAAGTCTAAAGTGACTGTGTATGCAACCCAGGAGTTTTGTCTGAGAGTCACATATTTCCAGTTTGCGTTCCAGCTGAGGGGTCCATGTTCCGACAGCTGATAGGACCTATTTTGGGGCTGCACATTGTAGCCCTAGGCTTTTTACCAAATTTACTCCCATAGCATCACAAACGTGACAATTGCCAAGCTAATATTCTGTGCTGGAGAAGCATTATTGTATTTTCTATGTGATTGTGATAGAAGACATGATTTTCTGATGTAGGGAGTTAAATTCACAGCACTGTGTATTAAGGGAGATTAAAGATGGATGTGTTCTTAGTGAAGAAACATTAGGAACTCTACTCACATTATTAAAGGAACAGCTCTGTGCACCACTCTGCAATGGTCCCTCTAATGTGAGGGTTGGGTTGCTCATGTGTGCACATCTTAGAGGGAAAACACTGCCTTCCTGGTCGGTCGGTCGGTCGGTCTCTCTCTCTATAATATTATATATATATATATATATATATATATATATATATATATATATATATATAAACATATTCTTCTGAGGAAAAGGGATACTCTCATTGCTGGTAGCGTCTTCATTCAAAAGTGATTACAGCTCAAATTTTTTTGTCAGATGATGCTGTTGCTATTGCAGTCTATGTACTATGTAGAGCTACAGGTGCCTGACCACAGTTATTAACAGACAGCAATAGCAAATTTGCCATTTGGTGTCCAAATTTCAAAAACTGCAGTTTGATAAAAAAAAATTTATCTGTTTATTTTTGCTTTTGAAAGTAGCCTTTTCCAGCAGTGTAAGTGTCCTTAAGCTGCTGTACATGAAAAGCACTGCACTGTATATATTTTCATATTAAAACATTATCCTTCATTCGGCGCCTTGCATTCTAGCGACATCTCCAGTTCATGTTTCTAGCATTCAATGACAGCATGAAAGGCATTAAAGCAATATTATACTGATCGACTAAGAGGCATCACAAGCTAACAGTGTGTTGTGCATCAGAAAGACTCCTTAATAAAACACGAACACCTCCTAATGATAAACATTCACTTACCTTAGTCTGGGCAGATAATTCTAATGACCGCTATGAATCAATTCTGTGTAGACTGGATCCCCGAAATGAATAATTAGTGCAGAATATTATGTCCACAGAGGCTGACATGATTCCTTTTGCAAGATTCCTTAGACTTTTTCTACTGTCTCTTTAGAAATTCTTAAGTCAGAGGAGTTTGGCTTTTTGCAGTCCTGCAAGAGTGAGTCATATCTACCACCACGGTATCGAGTACTAATTAAAGATTAATTCTGGGGAACCAATCTACACAGAATTAATTTATAGTGGCTGTTTGGATTCTCTGCCCCGATTAAAGTAAGTGGAAGCTTATTACTATGAGGTATTAAAGAGATAGCAACACTTAATATGTAAAAAATTATATACTGTAGGGTGTATCCTGACTAAAACACTGCTGAGAGGTATTTTATTCAAAAGTTATTGCAGCTTACACTTGAACTGTTTAAGTGCAGAATCTCAATGGCCTGAAATGTTACAATGGTGCTGTTGCTACACCATACTTCAGAGGTTTATGGTCAGCTGACCATAGCTTCCATAGGATGCGGTAGCAACAGCGCCACTGTAACACTAACATTTCAGGCCACTGAGATATTGCACCTAAACAATTCAGGTTTGAGCTGCAATAACATTTGAATAAAACATCTCTCAGCAGTGAGAGTACCCTTGTTTTACTAAGGAGGAGAAATCCTACAATAAAAAAAAAAAAAAAAAAAAAAAAAAAATATATATATATATATATATATATTTTATATACACACACATACATAGTAAGTGTTACTATCCCTTTAATGCTCATTTACTATAAGGCACGGAATTAAAATAATGCATTCCTTCCTTTCAAACCTATGACTACTAACCATAACATTAAACAGACCTTGTTTTTAATATCACTTCAGATCAGAAAGGCCACAACATGCTTACTAAAAAAAGTTGTTGATGGAAAGTTTCCCTTATGTTTAGATTATTAAGCAACCACAGTACATTTTAGAGCTCAGATTTTAGATAAGAATTTCATGTGCCCTGATGGTGTAAGTAAGTTCATTGGAAACAGTGTTAACAGTTCAAGTGCTTGATGTACACTTACCTCAAAGTACTCCCTTTTCTTTTTAGAGTCCTGGGTTTCTGCATGCCATGCTTTCAAGATTTTTTTCATAAAGGCATCATTAAAAACACACTGTATTCTGGTTGCCGCCACTAGGGAAAAAGCACACTTTGTTCTAACATCAAAGTCAAGGTGAAGGGCGTTTAATTATTTGGGAGTTTTTCATAATGTATTATGTAGCATTGTAAAGCTGCATATGTATCCAATGTACTTTCTAGCTTTAATTATTAGCTCCATCTTAATCCTTAGATGCATCTCTAAAGTATTGCTTCTTAAACATTTGAGTGCCAGAGAGGTATCCAACACATTGCACTACAATGCGTTGGATACTTCTCTGGTACTCAAAGGGTTAAATGAGAATTAACACCTGGTTAGGCTGGCGAGACGGCTCTGTCACATGACGGTGATAAGCTTAGGCATGCCATAAAGGGGAAATGTACCTTAGAAATAAGTGGTTGATTAACAGAAGAACTTAGACCTGGATTCTGTTGCAGCTGATAACTTTATCAAAGGTTTCATCTACAAATTTCTCCATAGACCTCAGGGGGAATCTGTTAGATAAAATAGTGGATACTACTTACAAACTCCACTGTAATCTGGGCCTTACTTAGGAATGTGTTCTTTTAGTGGTGTAACTAGTCATTGGAGGGCCAGATCAAACCTTTTTTGGGTCCTCTAACACAAAAATATTTCCGAACAGGGATAAAAATAACCTACTGGACTCTGTGGCAGAAGGGGCTCACTTGGATGTAGGGCACCGCACAGCTGAACCCACTGCACCCCCTATAGTTACACCCCAGATGCCTTCATTTAGTAATCCAGTATATTTATATACTTACTAGTTGAAGAGCCTGTGTACACGGGTCACAGTGCCACCCAGCAATGGCCGTGGTGCAGTCATGCACAGTAGAGATGGCTGCGCGCGCTGCAGTCATGCATGCTACAGACTGCCCGCTCCACGGCTGATATGAAGCAGGGCGCTCTGAAATCAGACCGTAGTCCTCTCTGTGCACCGAGGGACTACTGTCTGAATTCAGAGCCCCGCTCCGTATCAGCTGCGGAGCGGGCAGTCTGAAGCATGCATGACTGAAGCGCGCACAGCCGTCTCTACTGCGCATGGTGGCTTCTGACAAACCCACATTTAGCAAATTACTATATAGGATTTACTACTCAAACTGTTCTGTAATATGTAGATGGACAATGTCATTTTGTTATTTGATAAAGGTTTGCCTGGTTCTAAAGGGACAAGGGCTGTGCTTATTGCTACAGAGTTCCTCATTCAGACTGTTGTTTGTTGTCAGAAGACAAACTAAAATCGAGCTCAACAGATACAGGCAAAGATAGGCCTATATTACATAGCAGCCATCACTGGTTTAACCCCTTGGGTGCTAGAGACATCTCCAATCTAGTACAAAGCAGTATTACAGGTGTCTCTAACATCCAATGGGTTAAACAAACAGATTCCTTTTGAAATCTATGGAAACATTTTTTAGGTAAAAACCTTGAAAACATCATCAATTGCAATAGAATCCAGAACATAAATAGATTAGATCGATAGAGTCCTAGGTTATAGTTCCCTTTTAATAACCATAACAATCTATAGTGAAAGATAAAATAAAAGTAATAAATCCCCATGGCAGCTTAAACGAGAAACATGTTTTAGGAATACGTAGCTCTTACTTTGTCTAACAGATTAATTTACCTAGTAACCATTTTTACTCAGATCACATACATCTATCTAGTTATTTTTTTCATTGTATCTGCGGTTTCCTGTATATCTATATCCTGTATATCTGACCTCTAGTGGAGCCTACCTGAATGACTTGCAAGGCACCATTGTTATGAAATCAAATTGTAAACAATTTGCAGTGGGCTATTAGGCCTCTTTCATACTGGTCCCCTGTTACAGTTTAGTCTCCCTGTCTAGTTCACTCACCTCTTTCCTGAGTTCCACCCCCAATCTAGGAACATCGGAAAAACGTATTTTCAGGCAAGCCCATGGGAGCTCCAGCCAACATTACTGGCTGGCACCCACTTTGGTCGGCCATTCATTGTAGACTGTGAGGAGGAATAGCCTTACTGCAACCTTATTACTTTCCTGAGCAAACACAGTGAAGTTGCTGCATGCTGGAGTTTGGTGCTATCACGTGGGCAACAGTCGACCAGTGTGAAAGGCTCCATACTCCAGCATGTTACTTTTCATCATGGTCAACAGATTCAGCACTGCACTGTCCTAAGAGATGAAAAATAAAAAAAAATAAAAAAAGAATAGTATATAGATACAGCTGATTGCTGGTTGAAGGGCACCTGCCTAGGTAAATTCTTCTGTTAAACAAATTAAGAGCTTTTAATTGCTAGAGTATGGTTCTCTTTTAAAGTAGACTTCTTACCTTGAGAAAATTATTTTTAAAGCTAATTAGTAACTGCATATATGTTGTAGCAGCCATTTTTTTGCAATATAAAAAGTTTTTTGAAAAATGAGTCTTTATTTGTTTTGTTGGTAGCACAGTGTGGTATTTTATGCCAATTATTTTATATGATGGGGCAGTATTATCTCATACGTTGCTATGAATTAATCTAGGCAGAATCCAAACATGGGGACCATACCCTTGCAAGCTCATGAGCCGAGATGAGCATCTCTGACTTCTTCTCAGTATATGCAAATTGCTCTTAGGGTTCGTCACCCTAAGGATAATGGGAGGATCCAGACATGGACCCCTTGCTCACAAGTGCCTAGAGAAATCAGCTGCACACCTCACTGACAAGGTCCAATAAGGCTGAAACGTACATCTGGGGTTAGCTGTTTCCCTTGTTCAGAGAAGAATTGTCTAGCATTTCGTGGCAGGACTGTCTTTTTTCCAGGACCTGTATGTTACACTTCATAATATTTCTTCTCTGTGTATGGCATTTCTGAGCTAAAAGGGATTGCACCCTGAGCGCGAGGACATAGCCCCAGTGAGCTTTTTGCATACTCTTGCAAGCTCTTGAAGCGAGTTGAGCATCTCTGACTTCTTCTCAGTATATGCAAACACAGGGACCATAGCCAATAGCACAGTGAGAAATGTGTTTGGCCTCAAACTGAACTAGTATTAGCATCCTTTACAGTGAATTATCATAAAGTGCCATACTGTGCCATCAAAATATAACGGTTTTAGGGAAAAAATGTTAGTTCTTCATATAGGCAGATTTCAATTATCTGTGAAACAAAGTAAATGTTTTTTAACATAATAATACCTAATCCCCAATATTCACCCACACTCCACCTGAGTGCCAGAGGATTATACAACACATTGCAGAGCACTGTGTTGTATACCTCTCTAGCACTCAAAGGGTTACACTTCTCCAAGAATGCATTAAAATAACCCCTCTGTAACTTGAAAGCCAATACAAGGTAATGCAATGCATTGGGGTCAAATAGCCAAAAGTACAGCATTACCGATCCCCACCCTTACACAAGAGGTAAGGGAGCCCTGAAATTTATTTAACCACTCATACCTGTCTAACACTTGGTGGGAGCATGTGATTATAAAATATACTTTAAGGACCAGTAAGGATTTATTATGAAAAATGTATACTGTATAGCTTTTCTTGCTCAGTAAAACAAGGGCAGTCTCACTGCTGTGACAAAACTTATTGCAGTTTGAACTGTCACAACAAGGTAGCATTTCTACTAATGCCTTCTATGGAGAGATGTTCCCCAAGGCTTACTCACTCAGACACAATGGAACTGGTATTAGCAGCTTAGTTTTGAAAATACATTTTGAGCTGTAATGACATTTGAATGAACTGAAGCATCTCTCATCAATGAAAATACCCTTGTTTCACTCAGCATTAAAATCCGTACAATATATATTTTCATAATTAAACTTTACTAGAACCTTACTCACCCTTGCCTAAGGAGAGAAGGGAAATAAGCTCTTCTACTTTTGGCAGGTGGCAGGCTAACACTATACTCTGCCTCCCTTGCTACATAGAATGAGGACACACAGGGTTGGATTTCCTATTATTCAAGGTGGACTGCCATTTTGGTAGGATCAGTACAATGTGCTTTATGATATCTTATCAATGTGTAAGATACTAGTGAGCTAAGAGAGACTGCATCCTGGGTAGGACACCATTTCTATATAGCCTGCTCAATTCTACAGCAGGCTTGTTCCTAGTTGAGTGCCTCTGACCAGTTCTTTTGCATATGTAATTTATCCTTGGGGTTGGTCACCCTAAGAGTAAGACAGGATTCCTGCCATGGATCTCTTGCTCACATTGCCTAGAATGATTAGCTACACCTCACTGATGAAGCCCAAAGAGGCCAAAACATAAGTCTGGGGTTGGTTATTTCTTTTGTTTGGAGAGTAAATGCCTGGAACTTTGTGGCTGGATTAACATCTTGGCAGAAATAGTATGATGTGCTTTAGGATATTTCCTCTCTATGTAAGGTACAAGTGAGCAAAAGAAATTGCAACCTGGCTATGACACCATTCCTATAGAGCCTGCCCAATGCCATAGAAAGCTCGTTCGTAGCTGAGCATCTCTGACCAGTTTTTTCACCTATGTCAGAGCTCCAGCTGGGCTAGCCATGACCACTGTACTGAGTTGTGGACATGTCAAGTAAAATCCTGGACAAGGGGGGCTTGTCTGGGGCTGGAGATGAGCAGTCGCAGGTTTTTAGAGCTTCTGCGTTCTTAGGGCCTATATAACTTGCACACTGCTACTGCATTTATCTTCTCCAAAACATCCTACCAAGAGGGTCAAAACGAAGCCTTCACCAATTTTGAGGTCATTTTTGGTCCCATTACCTTCTGGTGAGGACAACAAAATGGCAACTGCTGAGGATAATGATTTTGTCTCCTCCTGTGGTGCTCAGCAAGACTCCTCACCTGACACCAGCCCGGTTCCGGGAGATATGCCCACAAGAGCGAACTTCTCAGCTTTAATGAAACAGATCCACTTGGACCTCTCTCAGGCTGTGGACACGATTCACTCCACTATAAAAGAAGTGCTGAAAGATCTCTGCACCAACCTTAAACAGGGCCAACACCTCAACACTGTCGAAACAGATCAAGCCCGGCTACATGCTGCAATTGTGGACTTAGAGGGTAAATTTGCGGAGCAGCGCACCCTAACAGCTTGTTTAGCCCAAAATGTGGTGGACCTACACAATAGGAACAGGCGCTGTAATTTGAGGATCCGTGGCCTCCCTGAGTCAGACGGACCAGAGGATTTGTATATGACTGTTACCAAACTTTTTAATCTGATACTACAACGGGAAGACGGAGAGGTGGTGGTACTGGATTGTGTTCATCGAGCTCTTCGTCCGAAGGACGCGTCCAGCCCTGTTGTATCCATTCAGACAGAATGAAAGAAGACATCCTGCGAGCCTCATGACTCACAGGGGGAAACTGTCTTTAGAGGTGCACCAATACTTCTTCTCCCTGATGTGGCATGGGCCACTCTACAGGCCCAAAAGACCCTGACACTGCTTACTGAGGTACTGAAGCAGGCTGGGATCTCTTTTAGGTGAGGATACCCACTGGTGGTCATAGTTACGAAGGAGCAGAGGAGGAAACCCAAGGGTCCTGCTGCATCAGATCCTCTCCCAACCAAACACCTGGTGGCTGTTCCTCCGCAGGAATCTGGTGATTGACAGTACCCGCTGTTCCTGACCTTGCTTGGGCCATTGGCCCTGTTTGCTCTGTTGGACTACTGGGTCCACCTTGGATGAGTCCGTTCCTGTTTTGGCCTGCCTATGTTATGTTTATGTTAGTTTTTTGGGGGGTACTATGGGGGTTTGGGTTCCTATATAGGGCATGTATTCGCATTTGGCAGTGCCGCCTCCACTGGTGCTCCGGCGCCTTATGCTTCCTCTGCATTCATACCCTCTTTTTGGGGTTGTTTGCACGGGACCATTGGTGGGCACAGTTGCCATTTCTATTTTTTATCTGGTTGTTATGTCAGATGCTAATGGGATTTTCCTGGGGGGCTTTACAGGTGACTATTTATTTTAGCCCTTAGCCTTCTAGGTTTGGGGGTGGAGAGAGGAGGTTATTTGCAGGATAGAAGTTTAATGGGCTCCAATTATAGTCATAGCCCCTTGTCCACTTTTGGCTTGTTGATGCGTATGCCTAGTTTGATGGGTTGAGCCTTCCTTACATGTGCTCCTAGCGCTGGCCCGGACACTACCGCTTTTAGATGTGGAGTGGAGGTTGGGTTCGGCCCAGCGGGGGAACGGGTGCCTTCCCTGATACTTATACTTAGAATGTTTTCTACAGTATTTTGAGTGTGCTGTTATTAATGTATGGTTTGGTTCACGCCGGATCTTTATCAAGTTTTCTTTGGTCCGTAGGACGATCTACCGGCGGTTAGTTGCTAAATATATGCTGGCCTCTGTTCTGCCCTTGCCGCCACATACCCCACAGCAGAACTCAGCCAATATATATTTGAGCACCCCCTAGGAACGAATTTTTCGAGCATGGGATGTCACTCTTGGCTTTCCTGCCCTTTTAGCATTTTTATATTTTTCTTGTATTTTTTTCTTTTGTTCCCTCCCCAATGCCTGGTATGTACTGGTGCCTTCCTTATACTGGTGGTCACTTGCTCGTGCCTAGATGGTTCTTGTATTAGCCTTTTTGCCCTCCCTTCCCTCAGTGAAAATGGCTAATTCTGCAAGTATAACTGTAGTTTCAGTTAATGCTAAGGGACCAACTGTTTAGGGAACCGAAAACTTTACACACTGATATAGCCTTGGTCCAAGAGACCCATTTTCATAGATGGAAAGTACGTTTATCATAATATCACCTATACACAGGCACATTATTCCCACTTTCCTTTTCAAAAAAACAAAGGGGTAGAGATTTATGTCTCTAAACATGTACCTTTTCCTGTGCTTAGTCAATGGTCAGATAATGAGGGTCAGGAGGTATTTATTAAGGGGACCATTGGTGGTGAAAATATCACTGTTGGAAATGTTTACGCACCTAATACTAATCAGCACTCATTTTTGTGTGCGGCTCTTAATCGCTTACAGGACTTTGCTGAGGGCATTGTAATCGTTGGTGGGGTTCTCAACCTTACTCTGGACCCGCGCCTCGACTCCTCCACAGGGACCTCCTCGCTACATTATGCAAAAATTAAACAGGTAAAACAGGCCTTGCATTCATTACAACTTGCAGACACCTGGCGCATACAACAGCCCACAGTTAAAGACTACACTTATTATTCCTCACCTCACAATCGTTATTCCCGTATTGACCACATCTTCCTTTCGCATAGACACTTGCATTTATTGACTCATTCTCACATTGGGAATATTACTTGGAGTGATCACGCTCCGATTTCCGCCCATATACTTATCCTGACTTTGACTAAAAGACAACTTAATTGGAGACTTCACGAATCCCTTTTGAAAAATCCTGAAGTCCTTGAGTCTTTGAGGGAGGCTTTACAGAATTATTTTGCGGAAAACATCTCTCCTGACGCCTCCCCATCGACAGTGTGGGAGGCCCATAAGGCTGTGATTAGGGGGCACCTCGTGAGTATTGGGGTGCATCAAAAGCGAAAACAATCAGCTGCCACGGCACACCTTTTACATGAAATATCTACAATAGAGACCACCCACAAACTTCAGCTAACGCCCTCGGTTTATCACACTCTTCTGAACCTACAAGCCCAGCTGGCGGATTTGTGTAATAACCAGTCCCAGACACTATAGATGCGCACAAAGGCCTATTTTTATCTCCACAGGGATAAAATTGGCAAATCTTTGGCTAAGTCTCTTAAAGGTAAACTTTCCTCCATGTTTATCCCCAAAATTCGAGATTCCCACTGTTCGCTTCATTTTCTTACCGATCGGATTGCATCTGTGTTTAAGGACTATTATCAGTCTTTGTACAATATCTCCCCAGATGCAGCCCATACCCCGGATAGGTGATTATTTGAACTCTCATATGCCAGTAAAGCTTTGTGGGGACATTGCCTCACTTATAGACTCCCCCATTACTATTGTAGAGTTCACGGTAGCCTTAAAGGATTCGCCCACTGGGAAAAGCCCCGGACCTGGTGGGTTCACTGTCATGTATTATAAAACCTTCTTGGACGTGCTCTCCCCATATTTTTGTGGATGCCTTTAATTCGCTGTCTTAACTTGTCTCACTATTCACTCCAGCTCAGGAAGCCTATATTACAGTCTATCCTAAAAATGGCAAGGATCCTGAACTCTGTTCTAGTTATAGGCCTATATCATTGTTTAATGTCGATGTGAAGTTGTGACGGTACCAGCGGACACCCAGCCTTGGTGTCCCCATCAATGGTCACTTCTTCCGCTATGAGCCAGATGGACATCCCACAGCATACTGCAATATACCACAAACCAGGCAAAACTAGTGTAAGGGTAACCAGGAGCACGCTCTGGATACAGCAACCTTACCCCACCAGACAACACCAGTGTAGGTAAGACAAGGACTCACTTTATTGGAACAAACCACACATATTTATATTCAAACCTTACATTGAAATATATGGACCAAGCAGATACATTAGGAACATAATTCAATCACGACAGACAAAAGGTCAACGGCAAATGGTCTAACAAATACAATGACTTAGACATGATTACATTTCACACCCAAAAGGGTTGCTGAACTCAGACAGTGGACACAAAGACTTGAGGGCTTGAATGAATTACCACACGGCAGGGGGTCTCAGTACAGTTCACAATACACTGGCTTGAGTGTCTACAATACACATTGAAAGTAACTTTAGGTAAACTCAAATAATTAACCCTTAATGTCCTTTGCTTTGGAAGCAAGCCAGCAGTCCATGGTTGTCAGTCTCTTCGGGCCCAGAAATGTCCACAGTCTCTGGGGTTCTTAGGATAACAGTTCCTTGTTTAACAGTCTCATGGAGAGGCCATACCCTGTTCCAGGGCTAGGTCCATAGTCTGTGGGCAGGAGGCTGGCCTTCAGGGGTCCAGTGGTTCCTGTGACAGAAGTTATTTGCAAAGATTCTTAGCCTGCATATTAAGATGGCCCTTCCACACCTCATTCACCGGGACCAGGCGGGTTTTGTTCCTGGCCGGGAAGCTAGGGACAACACTACTAAAATCTTCAACCTTATCCATTATGCATGCCAATGGGATGTCCCTGCCATGCTACTCTCTACGGATGCTGAAAAGGCCTTCAACAGGGTGAGCTGGCCGTTTTTACGGGAGGTACTTGAACACATTGGTCTTGGACCTTCTATGCTTTCCTGGATTGCGTCTCTATAGTAGTCCCTTATTGTCAAAAAAGGGCAAGGACTCATCTTGTCTTCTGGCAGAAACACTCTTCTTTGAAGGGTGTTGAGTCTCATGCCCAAGAAGTATAGAGTCTGAGACGGCACCAGAGAGGACTTCTTGAGATTGAGGACCCAACCCTGGGCTCAGGATGTGAACACATTTTTGAAGTGTGAGGACAGAATGGCCTCCAAAGGAAATTGTCTGGGTAAGGAATTAAAGAAATCCCTTGGGAATGGATATATGCCGCCAGAGCTATTGTGATCTTTGTGAAGAACCTTGGAGCTGAAGCTAGGCCAAAGGGAAGAAAAGTGAGTTGGTAGTGATTGCACCCCCCATGGTTCCTGTGTTCCACATAGGAAGTCAGAGAGGCTCCAATGCCAGCAAGTTATTTATGCCTGTCCCACATAATGCACAGAGAAGTGGCATAAAGATACATCATTACCTCTGTAAACTTTTTGCATTATACAAGAATACTTCCACTGCTTAAAAATGTTTCATTCAAAGTTACTACGGCTCAAAATGTTTTATATCAAACTGCTAGCCAGAGTAATAGCTATTGTTCAAAGGGAAGATAAAAAGTGTTATAATGCACTCCAAGGGTGAGGCAGAGTTAAACTGCAGCTCTTCATAGTAAATGATAAGGAAAACACCACCTGGCAACCACAATGGAGAACTGAAGATTAATGAAAAAATGACAAGTTTGCACTGTATATACTTTGAACAAGACATATCCCAGCATGAACAGTAAAAGCACTATAAAAATCATGAAAAGGTTTGCTGCTCCTTTAACTACTTGGGGGCTAGAATGGTCTCCAATGCACTGTGAAGCAATGCATTGGAGTCCTCTCTAACATCCAAGAGGTTAATTATCTCTTTTCAACCCCTGTATAGAATCTGGACCCATTTTGTTTGGCCATTTGGGAACACTGAAAGCCACATAGGCAGCTCTGGTGGTGAATCTGGTTGCCTGTCACATGGATGCTAGAGACCAAAAGGATTAATAAGAAACTGAAAAAGAAAATACATGTTATAATAATGGGTTCATAAAAGCAAGAACTTACATGTCTGTTGCTGTCTTCGAAACTTGACCCACTTATCCCATTTCCATACTACAGACTTTAATAATGTGCATGAGTGATGACTCTCAGCAATCTTCAGCTTGTGCTGGCCCTCCAGCTTTCGGGCTCTTCTCAGTGAGCAGTACTCTATCCAAGCTCTGAACAAGTGAGGAATGGTAAATATTTAATTAGCTTCCTAGACAAGCTATCAAGACATGAAATAGAATCTTTGTAACACAACCCAACACAAAACATATGGTTCATGAAACATTTCAATAAAATAGCTTCAGGTTGGTTCAGTAGGTATTGTCTTATTGATCCTAAAGGTTTTACCTTCGTCAAAAGCTTATATCTGAATGATACATGCATAGTAGATTATATTGGTTTGTGAACTAAGACAGATAGATAGACAGACAGATAAATGACATTTATGCCTACATTTACATGTCTGAAACAGGTCAAAATGAACTGCATGTAGAAAAGAATCTCTAGTTTTACATAATGTATAATCCATTCCAGGACTTCCATGGAAGAACATGAAAACGAGCACACTGCAGTCGTGTTTTTAAAGAGATAGTGATTGCAGTATTACTGCAAGCCTTACTCTTCAATATATATTTTGATAATGTACCTTTCTAAATGCTCATAATGTTCTCATTTTCTTTTAATTAAAAGTGACCCCCCTCCCAACCCTTTTCCAGATGTCACAATGCCTCCCCTCACAGCAGCAAGCCATCCCAGATGAATAGAGATGAGGGACAGTCTTCATCAAGGGGGCAGGGTTTTCCTTATACTGATAGAAAGAGGATTGTCCCTCATTGCGATATGTCCGGTCAAGAGACAGGCTTTCAGATCTATGGGGAGGTAGCATTATGTAATGAAAAGGGTGGGAGGGGGGACACTTTTAAATAAAATGAAAACAAGAATGTTCTGAGCATTTAGAAAGGTATGTTTTATTATCAAATTGTATATTGAACTAATAGTTAAACATTATTATCTCTTTAAATTCCAAATCCATATAAATATGTTACATCCCTAAGCACTGCACTGTGTGACTGCAGGGTGTGCTCCCATCTGCATGTTGCTGCAATGAATTCTGGAAATATAGCACACATGCTGTTAAACTTGAGTTTCCTTTCTAGAAGCAAGCCATTCTGATCTGTTTCAGATACATACATTTACACATAAGTGTAATATATACAAGTACTTTACATTTATTTAAATTTAACCTCATTTGCCTCTTTTCTACCCACTCAGTTTATCTAAAACTATCTGCAGAAAAAAACACCCTGCTCTGTATGCATTTCCTTACATAGCTTAGTGTCATCAGCAAAGATTGAGACACTACTTTCAATTCCCACTTGTAGATTAATAAATAAGTTAAAAGCATCGGGCCCAGGACTGAACCCTGTGGCACCCCACTTACAGCTTTAAACCAACTTGAAAATGTTCCATTTACAACAACTCTCTGCAATCTATCATTTAATAACCAGTTCTCAGTCCATTTACAGTTATCACTTCCCAAACCGAAGCATTTACATTTATGCAATAATCTGTTACTGTATCAAAGACTTTTGCAAAATACAAGTATACATCAACAGCAATTCTATTGTCCAAATTACTACTTACCCTTTCGTAAATGCAAATAAATTAGTTTGACACGATCTAGTCTTCATAAAACCATGCTGGCTTCTACTAATAATATTTCTGGTCTTGAATACTGTCAGTTAGTAACCCTTCTAATAGGTTCCCCACTATGGAAGTCAATCTCACGGGTCATAATTTTCTAGTTTAGATCTTGGCCCCTTTTTGAATAATGGTATTACATCAGCTTTCCTCCAATCACAGGGAACTAAGTCTGATGAAAGTGAATCAGTAAATATTAAGTATAATGGTCTTGCTATTACTGAGCTAAGTTCCTTAACCCCTTAACGACCGGCTGATCGGCGCGGTCAGTTAAGGACCACGGAGCATTTTTTTTTTTTTCGCTCTTCCGGTTCCGGACTCCCCAAACGGCGTGCAGCCGCGGGGGGAGCCTGGAATTACATGACGGTTATAGTACTTCATGGGTCGTTCAATCAGATCGACCCTTGACGTACTATGACCGTGAAGGGTCGTTAAGGGGTTAAGTAACCCCAGGTGTATGCCATCAGATCAAGGTGCTTTTATTCACCATCTCCTTCTCCAGTCTCTTTTGCACTTTGTCCTCAGTAAGCCATGAACATGATGGAGGAAATTCTGTGATTTTGTCTGTTTGCCCATAGTCTGCCATTTTGGCAAATTTACCTATCTGAAAACTTAATTTAGAACTGCCTATGTATCATTTTATCCAAAATACCAACAGATGTATAGCTCAGGAAATATTCATACTTCTAATATCTGTATGTTGGGCTTTCTGCATGCAGTACCATATGGTTATTTATGCTATTGAAGAGCTCAGTGCAACTTAATTAGCATATTAAACAGCACTGAATAGACACATAGTAATTTTTAATAAAGTTTTCAAACATGCAGACAAATTCAGTAAAAAAACAGAAGTTATAATGTGTTTAAAGACTATAACAGTATTCTGTACCTAACTGCATAATACTGATACTTAAAGAGGACTTATCACTTTTTCAACTCCCCTCAGTGTGAGATTCCATCTTGAAAGGGTTTGCATTATTATTTGTCCTTATAAATTTATTCTACCCTTCAGAAGTCTAAGAAAGTGGAGAAAGGGAATTTTGTGCACATGTAAGTAATTAAGTACGAATGCTTTACCTGTCCAGGTCAGAGAAAATGCTGTCCTGAGATTAGATTCCCCAACTACTAAATCAAAAAATCTCTACAACTTTTAACCCATTTGCAAAACAAAAAAGCAGAAGTTATAGGCAGTTTAAATAGATACATTTAATGACTAAAAGCTGTATATGCAACATGAAGCTTGACTTGGTCACCCCTATCCATTTATAAACCATGGTTCTGATGTTCTTTTTGTGCTCCCTAATCCAATCTTTTACAGGACTAATGGCTTCCCCCACACAAGCTTTGCCACATGTTCTAATTTAAGGTCAGAAGCATTCGGCAGTAAATCTGGCAAACAGTGAGGTGCCTTTGAGATCCTGGACAGGAGGTATTATACAGTATGTACAAGTCTAAATCACAATTTTTCCACTTAAAGAAAGTTAGATATAAACAGCCCTGCTAAGATTGCAGACAAGCTTAAAATAATAGTGCAGAGTCAGTAGAGGAAATTATTAATGATAAATTATCACAGTACCTGATTCAACCACAACCTAAGATACACGTTTTATTTGCTCTGCTCAATATACACAAGGACGCCTTTTGTCTTGTTTGGTTACTCCCATAAAATCGAACATTGCCTCTTCATACATGAATATTTTCATGGACATGTTTGAACATGTCCATGTACATATCCAGATGTTATTTTGTCAGCATGACTGTGCTTGGTACTGATTTGTTGGTGCCATTCACAGTGGGGAGGGGCTCATTCAAATCCCTAGAGTTGTTCAGCAAAATAGTGAAGTCTATAGTTAGATCCCTTTTACCATGACTGATGATGCTTTTCAAATTAATTTTATGGATAATCTGGTGTATTGGGAGGACAAACACTTGAAATTTGATTTCTATTAAGAGAAAACACATAATAGTATACTACATTCTTCCCAAAATCCCAGTTTCAAAGAGCTAGGGGAATTGCTTCATATTATGTGCCATAGACAACTATGGAGATGAAAAGTATATTTGAGGTAAGGAACTATATACCACCAATAAGCTTTCAAAAATAAGAAGAGGGGGTGACAGCGTCAATATTCTAATGAAAAGAGGTATCTTTGAGTAGTAGGCTTAACTAGCTTGCCCCAGGAGGCATGAATAAGGATTAGCTAGTTAAGTTCTGAATACTGTTATAGTATTTAAAAGTATTATGACTTTGCATATTTTTTTAAATAAATGACTAAGATGTGCGAAGAGTTTTGAAGCTTAGTCCCCTTTAAATCCACAGTGCAGAGTATGCTAGCAAGGATACCAAACCTTGTTTTCAATAACTTGAGCACTGGGGCCCATTCTGAACTAGACAAGGCAATAAAATCTTCTCTTTCAGGTAAGAGCCCAAGGCTTGATGGCTTCGCTCTCATTTATTACAAGAAATTTTTGGACAGTGTTTCACATTATATGCTCCAAACATTTAATGCTGTGCTTTCAGGTTCTTTCTTCCCTCCGCATCTCTGGAAGCTCATATTGTAGTGCTCCCTAAATCCAGTAAGGACCCTGCAGAGTGCACTACCTACTGATCCCTCTCTCTGCTTAATTCCGACCTAAAGATTTTTGCCAAAATGTTGGCCAATAGGTTAAAGCCTATTTACCTGGCCTTATTCATGGGGATTAGGTTGGTTTTGTTCCACACTGCTGGTGTAGAGACAGTACCACTATACCTCTTGCTCTTGTATTCAAGGCTGTGTCCCAGAAAATATCTACTCTTGTAGTTTCTACAGGGGCCGAAAAGGCTTTCGACCACATGAGCTGGAAATACATGGTAGCTGTCCTTAAATGGATAGGACTCGGTCCGTGCTTCTTACACAGCATACTCAACATGCTTTGTGGGATCATTGGATCCCTTATCTTAATAAACAATTATCATTGACATGATAAATATTGGCACAAATGGCACATTGTGTATACCTGGCATGCTGGAACTTTGGGTCCAACGTCTCCCCACCTTTTCCCCTCCCTCAATACCCCTCCCCATCCCTTTCTTCTCTTCTTTTCCTTCGCCTCTCCTTCCTCTCTCTCCTCGGTATAGATACACTTCATGTTTTAGTTTTCTTCTTTTCTGAGCACATACATCCTAGTCTGATGACCTCATGTATTGTTTATTTTCACTATCCCTGTTGAAATTCCTTTGTTCACAGTTTCATGATTTTCACTTGCTATCTCTCAAAGTTTATAAAGTTAAAAAATAAATAAAGTAAGAGTATACATTAAGAGTATTGAAATAAACATTTCCAGAAGCATACCCAGGGGACCCTGCAAGTTGTCAGGTTCTCATGGGGAGATATAAATGAAATAAAATTGAGGGTTCAGTGTTAACCCCATGAGCCCCACCACTACAAAAGTTGGTGGAGGCTTAATATTTGATAAGTGAAGGTCATCCAATCACCCCCTCTACGCCTCAACCTGTGAGCTGTGGGGTGAGGTGCATAACACATGTTAAGTTATGAGGTTCAACGCTCTTTAATGTAGTGGTAGAGGGGAAGTAGTAAATATTATTGGGCCAAAAAAGCATAACCCTAAAACAGGGTCAAAATTGCTGAATATATTTTCATGTATTCCCCCTTGTCTTGCTAAGAAAGGAAAACTAATTAATATATTTCAAAATAAACTAACAACTTCTTTACACCTCTTTGCCACTCAACAGGCCCTGGGAGGCTGAAGAGGAGGACCATAATGCAGGTAAGGAGCACATGCTGGATGGTGGAACCCTCCAGACTTCGATATGTATGATATATTAAGGTATGTTTTTAAGGTCAATGGAGGGGGTATAGATCTCCTTTAAATACAAGCTGATGGGCGTGCTGTGATCATGACAGGGAGGCTGAAACATACTACTCCAAGACCGGACCAGTTTCAGCCTTTCCCCGGTGAGCCCGTACATGTCATAGCTGCTACAGCAATCATATGTTTCAGTTGAGCCAATGACAGAGGCAATGTATATTATACGTTGCCTTTATCACAGTTCTCTGTATCTCTTTTCCTTACTGTGATAGTGAGGAAGAGAGAGACAGAACAGAGCTCCCAGTTGTCAGAGACTTTGTCCTGGGGGAGCATAGAGGGTTAACCCTAATAGTAGAAATTAACTGAAATTCTGTTGAGGATGTGTTCAAATTACCTCATGTTTGAACAATGGGCCATTGGTCCAAGGTAGGGAGTGAAAATAACTGAATGTCATTTTAATGGGAGATTGATATTCAGTTGGAGACAAAATGGCTGAGAGAGACGGACTCCTTTATGTGAAAGACATAGCAAAAATGACTGGTTTATGGTGTATCTGATAACCTCCTGGCCTTTCTTAATTCTGATGAAAGCCATGTGATCTATCACCTGTAAAATTTTAATATAGCGTAATGGCGCCATCTGTAGCCTTTATATTGTAAAATACTCATAATGTTTATGTTTGTATTTGATTAGCATAAGATATGAGTAATCAATCAGGTCGGACTGGTGATGTCACGGTATAATGAGATGGATCTTTGTCCAATCATTAGAAAGAGGTGGGGATTACTGATAAGGCAAAAATTTCCAATATAACGCCAAATTATTCTTAGTTCAGGCCTGGACTTCCTGAAAGAGAAAACTCTGGGTTCCTGGGCTCTCTTGGCTAATGATCAAATTCCTGACCACACCTTATAACTTCAAGAATCCACACTAATTGACCTGGTAATTATATTTTATTTATTCTAATTCTGCCTAATTTCAAAATAAGCATATTTCCTCGATATTTGAGGAAAATTATATATATATATATATATATATATATATATATATATATATATATATATATATATATATATATATATATATATATATATATATATTTGCCCATAGAAGCCTGGCCAGTTTTATGGAAAATATTATAATCTGCTATATTTAGCATAGTCATTAAGAAATTACGCAGAATTAATTAATTAATTTATTGTTATAAATTACCAGAGAGATCATAAAATAGAGATAGCAGTGAGATATATTTATCCTTGTGTATATTGGTTAATATAATTTTGGTATGTCTAGAATATTGTGTTTCTGGTAAAATTATAATAGCTGATATTTAATCATGGGAATTCATTTAGTAACTCTCTAACTGCTGTTTGTCTATTTATTTGTGGTGTGCATTCTAAAGTTCTTTGTGAGGGTACTAGGTTTATATTTTGTAAATTGAAGGTATTGACTTCTAACAGACAAAATAACTTCTGGGTGTGGCATCTATTTTAAACAAGTGGATTAACCCTTGGAGTACCTATATGTTTTATATATGTTGCTGTAGTCAAAATTATGATATATGTTGCATTACTAGACATATGTTACTGGATTAATTCTAGTAGATTATTTGTATAATCTTTGATTGACTTTATTAATTGCAATTTATATATTTTATTCATAGGTAAGCAATATTGAATTCAGTATATAATTAAATTATAGTGATTCAAATCTGGGATTCTATTCCAGTTATTCCCTAAATTTGATTATTATTGAGATATGATACAAGGAATTGTTAGAGGAATTATTTAATTCATCTCACAATACCCCTTACATCATAATTAGCATAGTCTATACAGTTTCTGGGGCAGAGGTATTAAGAGACACTGCAGCCAACTGTATTATATTAATTGTAAGAATCAATTAACCTGTTCTATGATACTGAATGCAATTATTGTTATTATACCTCTGAATATACCTATGTGTGGTTAACCCTTGCACCGCTGGTAATCCTCATGGTAATAAGTGTGGTTTGATTTTCTGTGTACCTATTATAATTGCTAATCACTTATATATTTCATTGTTACTGATACTTGTTATATATATATATATATATATATATATATATATATATATATATATATATATATATATATATATATATATATATATAGTATATTGTATTTTAATAAAATATATATTTTTGCACAAATATGAAGGATTGATTCTTGTGATCAATTCGTTACTGTGAAGTAGCGTGTCAATACATATTAAAGATAAAGTTCTCAAATTATTTTATTGTCAATTGCCTATTTAAGTGAAGAAATCCAATCTGAGTGGTTCTCTGTTTTAACCCTTTGGATACCTTCATTTAAATAGTCCGACACAGTGCCTCAAATTGCTAAAAATTAAGCATGTTAAAATTACACATCCTAATAAACATATATACTGGTCTAAACAAACAATGTAAAACACGTATATACACACCACATAGTCTGATCTCCTAAAAGAGGGACACCAGGGATGGAATGAGGGATATAGGGATTTTTGCCTAAGAGGGATAGTACCCCCATAAAAAGGGACATTTATCCAGTCCCTATTAATAATTTACTTATAGAGAACAAATTATGGATGCAGGATGGTGGGACCCTCCAGACTTCGATTTGTATGATATATTAAGGTATGTTTTTGAGGTCAATGGAGGGGTATAGATCTCCTTTAAATACAAGCTGATGGTCTTGCTGTGCTCATGCCAGGGAGGCTGAAACGTTCTACTCCAAGACCGGACTAGTCAGTTTCAGCCTTTCCCCGGTGAGCCCGTACATGTGATAGCTGCTACAACAATCACATGTTCCAGCTGAGCCAATGACAAAGGCAATGTATATTATACATTGCCTTTATCACGGTTCTCTGTATCTCTTTTCCTTACTGTGATAGTGAAGAAGAGGGAGGCAGAGAACAGATCTCCCAGTGCCTCAAATTGCTAAAAATTAAGCATGTTAAAATTACACATCCTAATAAACATATATACTGGTCTAAACAATGTAAAACAGGTATATACATACCACATAGTCTGATCTCCTAAAAGAGGGACACCAGGGATTGAATACGGGATATATGGATTTTTGCCTAAGAGGGACAATACCCCATAAAAAGGGACAATTTGGATACATTTTATTGTATGACAGGAAAGCCAATAAAAAGTTGGGTTTTTTTTCTCATAATTTTTTTAATTTTATCAAATGAAATGGTGGGTTATGCATATAAATTTTGGTATCAAAATAAAGCTTGAAAAATGGTGTATAATTTCTGTGGGTGGACTAAAGGAATTAGAAGAAAAATATGGCAGAACAAAGGCATACTAAGTTCAAAATTGCTCTTGTTCTCAAGGGTCAAAAGGCCCTTGTCACTAAGAACTAAGGGGTTAAACATATTAAGCTCCACTTATTTTTTTAAGCATAAAAAAACTATTAGAAGGTATAAACCCATTATATCAGTAACAACTTGGCAATGGTAGGAATGAAAGCATGGAAAACAGCAGCTGATGTTAACTATAAATGCATCTGGAATGAGGCCTACCGCCTTGGTTTCAACATGTTAATCCAACTTGTCAGGTAGTAAAGTACTCACGCAAAGTACACTTTCTGCAGATTGTTGATGTAAAATGAGTATGCTTTCTTAAATAATTCTGGTGACACCTAAAATGAAATAAATAAACATATCACAGGAATGTTAAGTGATCTGAAAATCCTCCTGTTTACATCAAGTATAAACAGTTAACAGGGCAAACTTTAACCCCTTGGATGCTGAGGAGGTCTCCTGTGCATTGTGAAGCAATGCATTAGAGACCTCTCCTAGTGTCCAAGGATTTAACCCCATAGACATTAGAGAGGTCTCTAATGCATTGTTTGTATTTAAGTTTTAGAGCCTTTACAATCATCAATATGAACTAGTTAAGGAGGGATAAATATTGATCTTTGTGTATATTAAAATAAACTCTCAGTGACAGTCTTAAGACTTGATATTTGTAATCTCGAGAATGTTAAGATCAAAAATCCTCCTGTATATATAATATAATTTACATCCTATATATAACACAGCAAACGTTAACCCCTCAGATGCTAGAGAGGTCACCAACGCTGAGACCTCTGTAGCATCCAATGGGATATAATGCTTATATTCATCTTTTAAAAGCGGTAGAAAAATTAAGAAGAATTAAGAATGTAAAAATATTGACCTTTGTGTATATTAAAACAAACTCCAATTGGCAGTCCTAAAACTGCATTTGTATAATCTCCAGAAGTGCAAACCAAACACATTGTCACAGCAGGGTGGCTGAAGCTCATCTGAAGGCAAAAAGTTGATTGGCCCAATACATTCTCTGCTGAGACAGGATCATCTAAACCAATCCAGCCATCACATTAACGAGGATTAAACTTGTCTATCTTTAAAATATTGTACATGAAATGCGAATTGGATATCTTCAAGGACTCTCCATTAATATGTGTTTGTTTCCAAGTATATTTCACTATGTCCTTGTCAAATTTTCCTTAGTATAGAAAATCTAAAAATCACTTAAGATTTTTGTAAGTGTCAGATATTCTCCAAAAAGGAACTGATGCAACTAGGTTCCACCGAGAACCAGTTAAAATAAACCTAAGCTCCTTAAAATTACATGATAATAACTATAAAATAAGGCAAAAAAAAATCTTAAGCCAACATAGTAATTCTCACCATCAGGATCAAAAATATGGAAATGCTGTTTATAATCTGGAGAACTTTAATTTCACAAACCCCACCTGTGCATCGATAGCTGTATAATATCCAATTTAAAAAAAAAATAATAATCGATGAAAGGAAATCACAGGAGTGTAGCGGAGAGAAAATAGATTTTTTTTCAATTAAGTATGTTTTACAGGCACAACTGACCAACGGTTAAAGGGATAGTAACACTTCGTTTTATCTTTATTTTATTTTGTAGGCATTAAAAAACATGAAGAACGATATAAGTCTTATCTCTCAAACCTTTATGGTTTGATAGATATTCACAAGAAAAGTTTCCCCTCCAGCCCCTTTTACCTAGTGTAAGCCATCTCTTCTCAGATGTGGAATCTGGTTGCTAGACCAGACAGATAACAGAAGGGGACACTCGTATTCCTATGAAAACAATGAAAGCCCTGCCCCCCTTGACAAGTTTTTCAGCTTTTTCCCTTATCTTAATTGAAGATTGTCCCTCTCTGCAGTCTACCTGGGCACCTCCCTTCTGCTCTGGCTGAACAGTGTCACAACAGTAAAAGGGGAGGGAGGGGGAAACTTTGTCATTGAATTACTCTTGAACTACAACTCTGACAGAATTGAAATAACACTCTCCAAAGTCCAAATACTATGATGATTAATTAGAGCTGCTTTTATTAGGAAACATTAATATACCTTTAATTCTATGCTCTATATTTGTTACATGATCATCTAATACTAGCTCAAATCAAATGAGACCTGCACAGTGCTTATGAATAAAGCTAAAGATGGGCAGTTCTGGAGCTTACCAGCTTCACTAGTGAAATAAAAATTACTAAAAATTCTCGTTTGATTAAAACGAGACTTTAACGACCCTGAATGCTAGAGGTCTCCAGTGCATTAAGAAGCAATGCACTGAGACCTCTGTAGCATTCAGTGGATCAAAAGCACCATTTTAAAAATTGTGAAGTTTATTTTCCACCATTGGTGCAGTTTTTTTTCCCCAGAATTGCTTATCTTTTGTTAGCTGCACGGGGCCGTAGCATGCACCGACACACTGGTAATTTCCTTACACTGCTCATCACTGCATAATTTCCCTCTACTCTTACCAGCTGGTCTTCATTCTGTCCAAACAGGTACTCTAGATAGCTTCCTGCCAAGGCCTTCACTTTTGGTTTCTTTGCTTCGTCTATAAACACATCCCTTTTAGAAAAATAAACAAGATGAATCAAGAAACACAGCAAATCAAAGCAGTATTCCTAGTTTTGTACCAATAAAAGGAATCTAAGCATTTATAATGTCATAAGAACATCTTCAAGAGTAAACGGCAGGCAAGACTTCTGAGTGGCAGTTATTTGAAGATTAGCTTACCATGAATACACTAAGAGGTGTACGTATAAAAGTGGGGAAATGTAGTTCTAGGGTAACCCAACTGCACCTTGGCGGATATGAATTCCCCAGATTGACACTGATTTAAATGGGGCTATTTAACACCTTGACTTCTAGAGAGGTATCGTTGAAGACCTCTCTAGCATTCAAGGGGTTAAAATACTCTTTTAACCTCTTCAGTGCCATAGGCTTGGGCCATTTCCTGTACCCTGTAGGCCAGACACATTTTCAGCATTTTTTCTATCCTTCTGTTTAGACTTGATTTACTCTGGGAATTTCTAGTTACATATGGAAAACTATATATTGTTTTTTCAGAACGAATTGAGCTTTCTTGTGGTACCTTACATGAAGATAATTTTGCATCATGCAAAAAGCTATGATGTCATAATGACAAAAAAAGTGAAAACTTACTTATTTTGCTAAAATCACATACTATGTATCAAAAACATTTACCTTGATTTCGAAAGCTTCAATTATTTGAAAAAGCACAGTCATCTGAGTAAAAAAAAAAAAAAAAAAAAAAAAAAATACAAAATTTTACCTAAGTCCATGGCTAGTGTAGAGCCCTACTCACCAGGAGCGCAAAATGGCATTTTCAACTTTATGAACTAATATGCGTATTCTAGAGTTTTTGTGGTAAATCTACCCTAAAACAGTGGAATAACTATATAAAACTATATTATTTCTGGAAAGCAGACAACCTGCCGCATCTAACGAGGAGTGACTTGCCTTCTTATCCCAAGTCTGTGCCCAAATGTTTCCAAAACATGGCACTATAAGAAAAAAAAATAGCATTTTCTTACATTTCTGCCCCTTAAAATGTACTGAAATCTATGAAAACCATGGAATTTCCAACTGTATTCGTTAGCACCTCACTGGTATGAGTTCACCTACCTTAGGGGGCGCTACAAGTACAAAACTACACCTATTGCAACCTCTGATTTTTCTAATACTTTCTCAAACCTGACTTGCCTGTACGAAAATGGCTATAACACCTTCAGAAGTGAAGAAAAAGAGGATTTTAGTCTTACCTGTTAAATCCTTTTCTCTTAGTCCACACAGGTTACTGGTAACTTTGGGAAGGCGATTCGCCCCTTTAAGGAGGCAGGAACAATTCTAGAAGTGAATGCAGGGGGTGGAGCCTACCTTCCCTCCTTGGCTACAGCTAGCCAATCAGCTCCAGTAAGATTTGAGACACTAACTATTGACCAGATAGTAGAAGGGAAAGAAGACTCCTGTTAGCATGACCCCAAAGGACACCCACGGTCTGGCACAGGAGAGCCAAGCATGGTCCCTTGACAGGGTGGGAGATCAGTAACTTGTATGGACTAAGAGAAAAGGATTTAACAGGTAAGACTAAAATCCTCTTTTCTCTGTCATCTAATACAGGTTACTGGTAACTCTGGTATGCCCAACCATTGAGTTTCCCAGAGGCGGGAAATAAGGCAAGGACCAGGCGCAGGGCCCCATAGTCACCAGAGTATATATGAACCATCAGATAAGATATAGCCCAACAAAAACAAATGAAATGTCAACGGACACTGAACAGGGGTAACAACACCGCAGAAAAATGTCGCACAGCACACTGAACTAGAGCCAACAGGGCTCAAAAGTGAAGGAAGCAAAGAACTGAAGAAGATCCTAGACAGGCAAGACTGCCTCCAGGATCTTGTTCCCAAAGCTGGCGCCAGCCGATGCCAGCACATCAACGCGGTAGTTCTTCGAAAAGGTGTGCACAGACTACCAAGTGGCAGCCTTGCACAACTGATCAGCTGAGGCCTGATTCTTGTAAGCCAAGAGGCCTGATACTTGTAAGCCCAAGAAGCCCCAAAGGATCTGGTAGAATGAGACGTGACCCGAAAGGGAACAGGCTTCTTCCTTAGCTCGTAAACCTTCCGAATAGTGGACTTAATCCAAGACGTAATGGATGAAGATCTCCCTGCCCTGGGGCCCTCAGGAATGACGAACAGCGCGTCAGACTGTCGAACTGAAACAGTGCGATGTACATAAAACTTGAGACAAACGCACCACGTCTAACAAGTGGAGATCCCTCTCCTCGGAAACCACCTTCGGGAGAAACTCCTGAGAAGTGCGAAGCACCTCCTTGTCTTTGTGAAACACCAAATAGGGTGGTCTACAAGACAGAGCATGCAACTCTGCGACACGGCGAACTGACACACTCTCCAGGAGAAAGGCTATTTTCCACTTCAGCAGGCGTAGAGGAATAGTAGACAAGGACTCAAAGGGAGGGCGCTGAAGGACGCCAAAAAGTTAAGATCCCACTGAGTAGCGGGAGACTTGAAAACAGGATGAGTATGAGCGACGCCCTGGAAGAAAACCTTGGCATCAGGAAGAATAGCAATGCGCCTCTGAAAGAAAACAGTGAGAGCAGAAGTCTGTACCTTACGGGAACTCAAACTGAGACCCTTATCCACACCATCCTGTAGAAAGGCTAGGACTGTAGGAAGATCAAAATCCTGAGAAAGGTCCCTGTTAGCACACCAAGAGAGAATGGTCGACCAGACACAATGTTGGGCACTAAGCATAGTAGCCACCTGTCACTGGAGACTTGTGAAATAAAGACACTTGACAAGTACAGATACAATAAAATGAAGATTTTATTAAAGGAACGATAAAGGAAGTAAAGTGTCTCTCCCTCCTTCACTAGATCAGGTATGGAGAGAGGGCAACGGCACTTCCCCAACCTTTCACTAGACAGGTGTGAAGCTAGTATAACATACAATACCCCAGAATGCTGGAGCACATACAAGGAGCGAGAGTACTTCTCCAACCCTCACGAGGCCAGGTATAGGAACAGTCTAACGACACTTCCCCAATCCTTCAGTAGACAGGTGTGAAGACAGTACACTAGGGCTGCAACAACTAATTGATATTATCGATAAAAATTGATTATGAGAATCGTTGTCAACAATTCTCATAATCGATTAGTTGAAGCCCCAGACTCAATATGTATCCTCCAGATTATTTGGGCTCACCCGCTCCTAACGTACCTACCGTCCACCGCACTGTGAGGCACTGAGGCCTCACACTATTACTGGCAAGATCCATCCGCCCGCATCATCACGCGCCCCTGCGGGCCGTGATGACATAGATACAGAGAGGAGGAAGAGGGCAGAGGCACCAGAAGAGAAGTGCTTGCTGCTGGACTCTTCTCTGTATGTATGTCATCACGGCCCGCAGGAGCGCGTGATGATGTGGGCAGGCAGGAGGGAACTCAGAGCCAGCCAGCCGCAGGGGACTGGATGTCACTCAAATTACCCCCCTAGCCCGCCAACTCAAAGCACCAAGAGGAATGCAGAAGTGACAAAGAGAGCGACAGAGTGACAGTCTAGACAGAGAAAGAGAGGTACAAAGGGGAGAAAGAAGTACATGGGGAGAATGAGAGGTGCAAGGGGAAGAAAGAGACAAGGGGGGAGAAAGAAGTACATGGGGAAGGAAAAAGTACAAGGGGGAAGGAAGAGAGAACAAAGGGGAGAAAGAAGTACATGGGGAAGAAAGAGAGGCATAAGGGGGGGAAAAGAAGTACATGGGGAAGGAAGAGAGGCACAAGGGGGGAGAAAGAAGTACATGGGGAAGGAAGAGAGGCACAAGGGGGGAGAAAAGTACATGGGGAAGGAGGAAGTACAAGGGGGAAGAAAGAGAGGCACAAGGGGGAAGAAAGAAGTACATGGGGAAGGAAGAGAGAGGCACAAGGGGGGAGAAAGAAGTACATGGGGAAGGAAGAAGTACATGGTTAAGGAAGAAGTACGAGGGGGAAGAAAGAGAGGCACAAGGGGAAGAAAGAGAGGCACAAGGGGGAGAAAGAGGTACATGGGGAAGGAAGAGAGGCACAAGGGGGGAGAAAGAAGTACATTGGGGAGAAAGAGAGGCACAAGGAGAAGAAAGAAGCACAAGGGGGGAAAAATAGAGGTGCAAGGGGGAGAAAGAGAGGTGCATAGACCCCATAGTAAAATAATAACAATGACGCATGTTAATGTGTAAAGTTTTTTATTCTGCTGTTTGTTTTTAACACTCACTTTGTTCATGAAATCATTTTAAAATAATGAAAAATTAGCATATTGGTTTTTTTTATCCGATTAACCGAAAAAATAATCGGCCAACTAATCGATTATCAAAATAATCGTTAGTTGCAGCCCTACAGTACACAGACAATACTCCAGAACGCTGAGCACCTGCAAAAAGCGAGAGCACTTCTCCAACCTTCACTAGGCCAGGTAGAAGGAGAGTGCACAACACTTCCCCTACCCTTCACTAGACAGGTTTGAAGATGGTAGAGACAATATTACAGAACGCTGTAGTACCTACAAGGAGCGAGAGCCCCCAGAACGCTGGGGATAGCCATGCAATAAAACAGGCCCTAGAATGCTAGGGGCCTGACAGGCAATGGTGACTAACCCTAGAATGCTAGGGTTAACCATCGGGCAGAGGTGACAAACCCTAGAACGCTAGGGGAGACAACAGGCTACCCAGACAATAGGCTGCAAGTGGACAATGGACAAGGCTGACAAATACTGAGTACTGCCAGGAGGCAGTAAGAGCGGTAACGTCAGTAGGCCCAGGTAGGCTGAGGATGGAACAGTCAGCCGGAGCTGGGTAGGCAGAGCGGAAAGTCAACCACAGCCAGGAGCGCAGCGGAGTGAGAGTCAACCAAAGCTGGAAGGAAGGGCCAGATGAAGCCAGGAGTCTCAGCCAGATCAGGTAGTCAGACGAAGCCAGGGGTCTCAGCCGGATCGGGTAGTCAGACAAAGCCAGGGGTCTCAGCCGAATCAGGTAGTCAGACGAAGCCAGGGGTCTCAGCCGAATCAGGTAGTCAGACGAAGCCAGGAGTGAAGCAGGAACGGAAGTCAGATGAGGCCGGGAGTCATACACAGGAATCATCAATTGGAACACAGAAGCACAACACTCAGGTACACCACGAAAGGGCCAGGGTGTATAGTGAGGTTGAGGCCTTTAAGGCCTAGCAAGTGGGCGGAGAGAACAGTGGCCTGTAAGAATAGTGATATGTACAAAGTGACAACCAGGAGGAGAACAAGGTCACCTGTACTACAGAGCACCACTGGAGGCAATCACAGGCACCGTGATACCACCACACAAGAAGAAAAACATTTCTTCTTCAGTATTGAGGATTCAAGTTCCAAGCCATCAAAAGCCACACGATGAACATCCTCCGTCCACAGGTAACCCTGTAGAAGATCCATACGGCAAAGGAGCCGGAATGGCTCCGCCACTGACAGATCCAGAAGCTCCAGAAACCAAGCCTGACGAGGCCAGTATGGAGGACAGCGCTCCAGTCTCAGTTTCCTTAACACCCTGTGTAACATAGTAACAGTAGATGTGGCTGAAAAAAGACATGCGTCCATCAAGTCTAGCTCATGCCAAAAACACCCCTGTTGATCCAGAGGAAGGCAAAAAAAGGCCTCTGGAGCCATTTCCAATCTAGCCCCAAGTATGTGTGTGTGTGGGGGGGGGGGGGAATGTATTCCTTCCTGACTCCAATTAGTAGTCAAATAGTTCCCCGGATCAATATCCTATCTGCTTTGAAGCCATCTGTCATAATTTTGAATACTGTTCTGTGCTAGATAGCCATCCATTGCTTTTCTGAATGCAGTTGCATTATCTGCAAGCACAACATTCCGAGGCAAAGAATTCCATAGCTTCACCGCCCTTACTGTAAAGAATCCCTGCCTTTGTTTTAGTCGAAAGCACCTTTCCTCTAGTCTTAATGGATGGATAAAGATGTAAGCCAGAGGAAATAACCAAGGAATGGACATGGCATCCACCGCTGGAGCTAGAGGATCCCTCCAGCGAGAGCAGAACATCGGAACCTTCCGGTTGTGTCTTGGCGCCATCAGGTCAACGCAAGGAAGACCCCACTTCTGAACAATGAGGGTCAACACCTCTGGGAGCAGTTCCCACTCTCCACCGTGTCCCGACTGAGAAAGTCTGCCATGACGTTGTCTACTCCGGGAATGTGCACTGCGGATATGGCAGGAACATGTTCTTCTGCCCAGGACAAAATAGCCTTGACCTCTAACCAAGCGGCGAGACATCTTGTTCCGCCCTGCTTGTTGATATAGGCCACTGCTGTGATGTTGTCAGACTGGACCTGGACCGGGCAGTCCTCCAGCTGGCATGCCCAGTGGTGAAGGGCATGAAATATCGCCCGAAGCTCCAACACATTGATGGGAAGGAGAGATTTCTCTGGAGACCACAACCTTGAGCACTCAGGTGACCCAGGACCACTCCCCAGCCGGAGAGGCTGGCATCCGTGGTCCAGAAGGATACCACAAAGGACTTGCCCTTCAGCAGATTGGAGAGGTCGAGCCACCACGACAAACTCAGTTACACAATAAGAGGGAGGGACAGCAACATCTTCAGAAGGTCCGGCTGACCCCTGCACACCTGGATCACAAATCTCTGGAGTTCCCTGGTGTGAGCCAAGGCAAATGGGACCACTTCTATGGTGGAAATGAACTTCCCCACTAGAGAGGACAGCTTCTTGGCTGGAACTGGATCATGAGCCAGAACAGCCGAGACCCTGTGGGCGATCTGGTGAGCCACCTCATCCGTGAAAAACTCCATGCTCTGCTGAGTGTCAAAGAGAAGGCCGAGGAACACCAGACGCTGGAATGGGACAAGATCTGACTTGTTCATGTTGATGATCCACCCATAATGGGCGAGTGCATGAAAGCAGTCCCGAACCTGCTAATGAAGAAGGTCTGCAGAAGGGGCTTTCAGAAGCAGCTCATCCATGTATGGAGTGACTCTGATGCCCTCCCGATGGAGGATGGATACTAAGGTTCCCAGGACACGATTGAAAACTTGAGAAGCTGTAGTCAGACCAAAGGGAAGAGCTGAAAACTTTAAATGCCCTTGGTCGCAGGAAAATCTGAGATACTGCTGGCTCTCTGGATGAATGGTAATGTGTAGATACACATTCTGAAGATCCAGAGAGGCAAGGAATTCCCCCGGGGACATAGAAGCAATCACCGTCCTAGTGATAATAAGTCTTGCTCACAAAGGCATTAAGATCCTTCAAATCCAAAATGGGATGACAGTCGCCGTCCTTCTTGGAGACCACAAAGAGGTTTGAATAAAAACCCCATACCTCTGTCCTTAACTGGAACAGGTTCCAGAACATCCTTATCCAGAAGAGCCTGGATAGCGCCACTGAACAGACAACGTTTCTCTACGCCCTGGGGCATATGAGAGGGGGAAAACCGAAAGGGAGGAAGAGAGGTGAAAGGGATCCTGTACCCTTTCGCCACCACCTGCAAAACCCACGGGTCCGCCACTGAATCCTCCCAGACGCTGTGGTAGTGATGCAGGAGGCCACTCACAGCCCGAGTGGGGATCTTGGTTCAGTGAGTCCTGCTGAAGAAGGCTTGGATGCCTTGGGCTTGGAGGAGGAATGTGGAGCTGAGAGAACTGTCTGGCTCGCCAGACGTGTCTCAGTCTGGAAGGGACGAAAAAGCCAATTACACTTGATAGGCGTCTTCTTCCTGGGGACCATAGGCAGAAGGGTACTCTTGCCCCCTGTGGCCTCACTAATTAGATCCTTAAGATCTGGCCCAAACAAAGAGGTGCCTTGAAAAGGCAATGAGAGCAAAGCTTTCTTGGAAGCAGTGTCAGCAGACCAGATCTTGAGCCAAAGAGCTCGTCTGGCAATCACAGACATGGTGGAAACCATTGCCACCAAACGGATGGCATCAAATAAGGCAGCAGAAACATAGTATGAGCACCCTGACGGACAGTCAGGGTGAGCTGTTCAGTCCAGACCGCAATGGTCTGGTTCATCCATGCCGCAGCAAACGCTGGACGCATGGCAGTACCAGCAGTGGCAAAAATGGACTTGAGGGAGACCTCAAGTTTCTTGTCAGTCCAGTCTTTCAGAGCGGACTTAGTGGACTTAGATAGACTGGAGACAGGTGCATCCACCCTAGGGGGATGTACCCACTGAGCAAGCACCACCTCAGAGAAGGGGTAAAGCTTGGCAAATTTCTTGGAAACAGAAGGATTCCTGTCCGGAGACTTCCACTCAGACACAAGGCGGTCAAGATTGGGGTTAGGTGGAAAACAAGTATGGGGCCTCTTAGGCTCCTGAAATACATCAGAGGGATCCGAAGAAACCTCTTGAAATAAGGGAATGTTTAGGGTGGTTAAGACTGCCCTGATCATGCCCCTCAGCCAAGGAATCAGGATCAGCCTCAAAAGGGTCCCCTTGCCTTCTTACCCCAATCCTGATGTGCATAAATGTTTCCAGAAGGAGGCAATATTGGAAAAAAAGTTGCATTTTTTTACATTTCTGTCCCTTCAGATGTAGTGATATCTGTGAAAACTATGGGATTTCCAACTGTATTTGTTAGCTAGTGCTCTTAGGAGAAGAATGGCACCCTATTGGTATGAGTTGACAAGTACAAATCTACTCGTTCTGCAAGGTCTGATTTCTGTAACATTTTATCAAACATTCTTGCGTGTATGAAAATGGCTAGAACACCTTCAGAAGTGAAGAAAGGGTAGATAAACCAAACTATTTTGGAAAGAAGCTAACATGCTGCATCTAATGTGAGGTCACTTGCCTTTCTACCCCTAAGTTAGTGTGCACAACTATTTCCAGAATGTGGCGCTACAGAAATTTTTTTTTTTTTTTTTTTTTTCAAATCAGTCACTTCAAAGATACGAAAATGGTTAAACACCATGGGATTTCCTAGGAGGACCTCCTGCCAGCCTATGAAAAAAGGTACCCCACTGCTGTGGGTTGACATACCATATTGGGTGCCAGGAGCGTGGCTACCGATGGAACAAGGATGGGGAAGCAAACAGTGTATGTATGATTCTATAGCTACCAGTGGTCAGTCAGTGTACTGCCAGTGTACTGCCAGTGAAACCAGGTGGTGGGAGGGACGAGGGGTCAGGCAGTGTATGTGGGTATATCTACCAGTGGGCAGTGAGCAAGTATGGCGGTGGTGGTGGGGGAAGTAAGATAGTACATATGGGGGATCTGTGATTACCAGTGTGCACTGTAAGTTCCCCACATACACTGTCTGATTTCAGCCTGAATCCAGTACGTACTGGCACATGGATCTACCAGTAGGCAGTGGAATCAGACTGGGGGCCAAACTCTGGGAATGGGACTACGAGTGGGCTGTGGAACTAGGCTGGTGGGTAAGGTACATGTGGGGGGGAGGGGGATTGGAGGCATTTTGTGTGCATGCCACAGAGGTGCCCAATGCACTACAAAGCAATGCATTAGACCCCCTGTAGCAAACAGTTATTTTTTATTCATACCTAGTTGGAATATGCCGCCCAACAAGCTCTAAAAAAAAAAAATAATGAAAAAAAAAAGTGTGTGTGTCATGGGGGTCCAACGCATTGCAAAGCACTGTGTTGGACCCCTCTCTGGTACGTGCAGGTTTTTCCCCCCAATATTTTTGTATAGACCTCACTGGGGGAATCAGAACACCCACAATGGGGTCTGAAAAAAAATAAATAAAAGGGGGGAAAATAAACAATACTTTGTGTGCCACAGGGTGTCCAGTTTAATTACTATTAGTATTATTTTATTTATACCTTGTTGGGGAGATCAGGAGCTCTGTGTGTGCCACAGGAGGGGGGGCTGCATTGGACCTCCCCCCCCATGGTACACACAGGGTTAATTACTGGCCCTGTGAGTACCACAGGGGTCTCCATAACATTGCAAAGCACCAGATCCCTGTGTTACACAGAGGGTTAATTTTTTTCTGATACCCCCAATGAGGTCTCAGAAAAAAAATATGTCCCCCAAAATAAGTGACCCTGTGAGTGCCACAGGGGTCTCCTGCGCATTGCAAAGCAACACACTGAGGACCCCTGCGGCATTCACAGGGTTACTTTTTTTATCATTACTTTGTAATCAGTGCTTATTGGGGGGCAGTCAGGACCACTCCTGATGACCCCCCAACAATCTCCGATTCCAAACGAATGACAGAAAGCCCTGTGCGTGCCACAGGAGAGGAGGTCTGCATTGGACCCCCCCTGTGGCACATATAGGGTTATTTTTTTTTTTTTTTTTTTTTTTAATATAAACCTCATTGGGGGCATCAGGACCCCTCCTGATCCCTCCAATGAGGTCTTAGAAAAACATATGTCCCCACAATAAGTGACCCAATGCGATGGGGACCCCTGCAGCACTCACAGGGTTACTTCAGGACATCAGGACCCCTCCTGGTGTCCCTCAAGTATCAAGTTGGCAACCGCAGAAGAGCAAAAGCTCTCGTGCCCTTCTCTCCTAGGAGTAATCGTGATCGGGGAAAGTCACCTATGGTCACCGGTGGCTATGTCACCAATGACGTTAGGAGGCTTCCCACGGTCCCACCCACTCCTACTTGGAAGTTCGGGTAGGAGAGAGGGGAAAGGGGAAGCTGCGCATCTCCTTTGGAGATATTGATCTCCCAGCACGATTGGCCAGGCGCAATTTTTTTTTTTAATGCAGCCATTGCATGCCGGTTATACCGGCTTATGCAATGACCGCATTTTACCTGTACAATGTACGAGTCTGGCACAGCAGGTACAGCTGTCCATTGTCGTACGTTGTAAGTGCTTGCCACTCTAGGTGTTAAAGGGGATCTATCACCCCTATACAAGTTTGTCTTAAAAGTTAGGTTACAGTGGATATAAAAAGTCTACACACCCCTGTTAAAATGCCAGGTAGTTGTGATATTAAAGAATGAGACAAAGATAAATCACGTCAGAACTTTTTCCACCTTTAATGTGACCTATAATGTGAACGATTCAATTGCAAAACAAACTGAAATCGTTGAGGGGGAAAAATAAACTCACAATAACCTGGTTGCATAGGTGTGCACACCCTTAAACTAATACTGTGTGCTTTGGGTCGTAGTCGTGCTGAAAGGTAAACTTCCTCTTCAGCTTTCTAACGGACGCCTGAAGCTTTTGTGCCAAAATTGCCTGGTATTTGGAACTGTTCAGAATTCCCTCCACCCTAAGGCCCTGGTTCCAGCTGAGGAAAAACAGCCCCAAAGTAGTATGCTGCCACCACCATGCTTCACTGTGGATATGGTGTTCATTGGGTGATGTGCAGTGTTTTTGCCCCAAACATACCTTTTGGAATTATGGCCAAAAAGTTCAACCTTGGTTTCATCAGACCATAACATTTTCCCACGTGCTTTTGGGGGACTTGATGTTTGTTATTGCAAACTTCAGCCGGGCTTGGATGTTTTTCTTTGTAAGAAAAGGCGTCCGTCTTGCCACCCTACCCCATAGCCCATTCATATGAAGAATACGGGAGATTGTTGTCACATGCAGCACACAGCCAGTACTTGCCAGAAATTCCTGCAGTTCCTTTAATGTTGCAGTAGGCCTCTTGGAAGCCCTGAACAGTTTTCTTCTCGTCTTTTGGAGGGACATCCAGTTCTTGGTAACGTCTCTGTTATGCCATATTTTCTCCACTTGATGATGACTGTCTTCACTGTGTTCCATGGTATATCTAATGCTTTGGAAATTCTTTTGTACCTTTCTTCTGACTGATATCTTTCAACAATGAGATCCCCTGATGCTTTGGAAGCTCTCTGCGGACCATGGCTTTTGCTCTGAGATGAAACTAAGCAAATGTCAGAAAATCCTACTAGAACGGCTGAACTTTATTTTGATTAATCGGTGTCATTTTAAATGATGGCAGGTGTGCAATGACTTCTATTTAACAGGCGATTTAATGTGATTGGTTAATTCTGAACACAGCCACATCCCCAGTTATAAGAGGGTGTGCACACCTATGCAACCAGGTTATTGTGAGTTTTTTATTTTTCCCCCTCAACGATATCAGTTTGTTTTGCAATTGAATTGTTCACGTTATAGGTCACATTAAAGGTGGAAAAAGTTCTGACATGATTTATGTTTGTCTCATTCTTTAACATCACAAGAACCTGGCACTTTAACAGGGGTGTGTAGACTTTTTATAGCCACTGTATATAGCAAATATGTGGAATAATGTATTCATTTATTTTTTAAAATCACTATTTGGCTGAAATTTAATGTGTAAAGATTACCCTGCACCTATTTCCGGACAGACTGCGGTTACCAGCTCTGTACAGCAGTCTGTCACTGCCTCTGCTCCTCTCCCTCTATCCATCCTCCTCCAATAACGAAAGCTTTCTGCCTATACACTGGAGTGGTCTCATTGGCCAGAAATCGCTCCAGCTTACACGCAGAAAACCTCCAGCATCAGAGAAGGCTGGACAGAGGGAGGGGAGCAGAGATAGAGCGATAGACTGCTGTACAGAGCTGGTAACCTCTGTCTGGAAGCATAGCACAGGGCAGTATTTACTCATTAGATTTCAGACAAACAGCAATTTTAAAAAGAAAATACTACAATATTACACCTATTCACTATAGAACCTACCTGTTAAGACTGACTTGTATAGGTTGATAGATCCCCTTTAAAATCAACTGCAATTCTTCTTTGCCCCAATGGTGCAGTTGATTGGCCTCAGACTTGCACTACTCCACTTTTATACGTACAGATCTAAGATCCATATTTAAAATGACAGAGAAGAAATTCTGGGGAAAGCCAAATTCACCACAGGGAAGAAATGAAAACGCCCAATGATTTAAGTGGGTCTTTAATTCCGTGAATGCTAGAGAGGTCTGTAACACATTGCTTTGGAGACCTCTCTAGCATTTATGGGATTAAAAAAACATTAAAACTAATGTTCAATTTGTGATGTTTTATTTGTTAAATATTTTACTGTTGATTTTCCCAAGAAATGCATTTCGTTATCTTACTGAATACAGCTCTAAAAATCGTACCTGTGGACAGGGCCGGCGCCACCTATAGGTGAGGTAGGCGCCGGCCTAGGGCGCACAGGCAGACCAGAGCCACACGCACGCATCTCAGTGCCTGCTGTGTCTGACTTGGAGAAGTATGGACAGCATTACATCTAATGCCGTCCATGCTTTTCCCAGTCAGACACAGCAGGTGCCGAGATTCGCTGTCCAGTACCTTCCTAGCATGTTGAATGATTTTCCCTGTCAGTCGCACTGCAGCCAATGAGAGAGGAGTGATTTGACAGGATACTCCTCGCTCATTGGCTGCTTGTGCATGTGATGCGGAGCTGTTGTGCAATAGCACATGGTCTGGAGACCGGAGCAGTGACACAGGAAGTTGGCAGCCAGGAGGAGACAAGAGACGGAGTCATTCAGAGTGACAGACTAGCAGCGAAGAAGAGGCTTGAATAATACCCCACAGCCCTGCCTTCCAGAAACTAAGATAGAATAGATAGGTATGCTAATGAAGTTTGGCAAACAAAGTTAACACACATTACTCAATTGGAGCCCACTGCACACACGTAGTGTAAATCACTGCACACACCCATCAAAAGGTTCAAATAAAAAGTACACTTAAAAAAAAAGTCCTCACTTTGACCAGAATAAGGTATGATTGATGCAAATATGATCTTTATGTATGTTAGAGACTTCTCCAGTGTATTGCTTCACAAGGAGCATCCAAGGAGTTAAAGAGTCTGCAGTGTATGGAGTGTGAAAAGGCCACAAATATAGTATATAGACTGAGAAAATAATATCTCTCCTCCCATCGGTGCACCTCAGTAGGAAGGAACCTACGTGTAATGCTTCAACTCTTTTTTATATTTATTTGTCATCTATAGCGCAATTAGTTTGCACCAGAATGACCTCATTTTGCCTTTATACCCTGTGATTGCATTACTATTTAGAGAACAGTGGTCCACACTAATAAATGAAAACTGGATTTATTCTGGAGTAAACTGACTGCACCATAGGGGGCAAATGAAAAGTCCTGTTGAATTACATTTGGCTTTTAACGCGTTGAATACTAGAGACCTCTCTAGCATTCAAGGGGTTAAAAAGCTCTTTTCAAGTACATGGGAATTCATTTTTATTTGTCCCCTATGGAGCAGTTGGTTTACTCCAGAATAACTCCAATTTGCTCTTATAAATATGGGCCATTGTCACTGAATGGATAGCCATTACCAAATAGCAGTGTAATTTATTTAACTGAAATATCACTGAATGTACTGCAGCGAGAATCATTCTTGGATAGCACTTTTAGGCAATATAACTCATTGAGGTACATCTTCGAGAGAAGCTCTTCTCATCTGAAACGTGTTATTTATTTATTTACAAGAAGGGCCCACCAGTGCATACCTATGTCACTTGTTAGATTGCAAGGTAACAATCATTAAGAGAGGTGGGGTATAAGTGGGTGGGACATAAAGGGGTGGGGCCAAGAGGCAGCAAAATTAGGTTTTGCCTAGGGTGGCAAAAACCTTTCACCAACCCTGCCTGTGGATTGCGCTTAAGGGCTGTGGGCCTTATGTATAAAAGCAAAGAGGAGCAATTCTGGGGAAAAACAATTTGTCCATAGGAGACAAGTAAAAATGCCAAGATTCTCCCTGGTATAAATGTAGCTTTTTAACCGTTTGAAAGCTAGAGGTCTCCAATGCTTTGTGAAGCAATCTGATAGAGGACCTCTCTAGCATTCAAGGGGAATTGTATTATTCCCCCTATGGTTAAGTTAGTTTACAACAGTATTGCTCCAATTTTTCGTTATATATACAGGCCTGTGGCACATATGTATAAAAGTGAACTGGAGTTAATATGGAGTAGAATACATAAAAGATAGACACCTGGTGCTAGACCTCCCTCTAATGAATATATCTTTATATCAAAAAATGGTCAACAAGAGATGGCCTGTACAAATTGCTACTATTCCTATAGGTGTGGGGAAAAGATACACAAGAAATTCTAGCAAAGGAAGACCACTAAAACATACTTAAATGCATAAACTAATACAATGTAATATACAATCCTCTAGTCCGAGTGTGACCACTCCCCCATGAACTGTAATAGTGTCCACATCCAACTACACCAAAGGGAACAAACACAAATTCCTGTTACATTAAATCAGGCTTTTAACCTCTTCAGTGTGAAGCAATACATTGGAGGCCTCTCCAGCATTCAAGGGATTAAAAAGCTCTATTCAAGCGCATTGGCATTTAAGTATTTGATACTTGTCTCCCTATGGTGTGGTTGGTTTACTACAGAATAACTCAGGTTTCCTTGTATACATATGGACCTATGGTAGGAGAGCACGGAGTGATGACTTTTCAGTAATCAGAGTTGTGTGCAGGAGAGAATTTTGAGGGAACAGGATTAAGAATGTGTCCCATGAATATCATGTACTAAGAGGAGCTAGTGTATACATGAGACGTGGAAATACATATCCCTCCTGTTGCTGCACTACAATTCCCATTATCCTCAGACAGCCATCGGCTGGCTGTGGATGACTGGAGTTTTATTCCAATAAAAGCTGTAAAATGCAGGAACCCTCCCCATGTCTGCATCTTAAAAGGACATTATAGTAATCTGTAAGTCTGAGCAATTCAGCAGTGAGACACAGTAGTTAGGATGTACTATTAGGATTATGCACTAAAATAAGCACTAGAAACAAATTGGGTTATATGTGCCTAAAACCAATCCTAAACTACTTATGCCAAAAATTACCTTTGTACATCATTTGGGCCTGGAGAGGGAAGTGGGAAATGATAAATATTTGTCATTCTTACCGTTATTTCTATTTCTTCTGTGTCCATACACGGCATGTAAGATGGGTTGATGTCTCCGCCCTCCAGCTGGGTAAGACTTCCTCTACTCCTTAAAAGCGAAGTTCCGGTAGAGGCATTAGTTTCCTTTTGGCCAAGCTGTAAGAAAAACAAGAAATAGTGAAAACAAGATGGGTAGGGTATGCCGTGTATGGACACAGAAGAAATACAAATAACGGTAAGAATGACAAATATTTATCATTTCTTCTGTGTCCCTCCCCGGCATGTAAGATGGGTCTTAAAAAGCAGTACCCATAGCAAGGGGAGGGAAACAAGGCATTCCAACCAAGCAAAGAAGACAGTTATTAATAAAAAGAGGACAGATCCTACCCGTTCAAGAAGGGATGACTGCCTCCAACACCTTCATCCCGAACTTGGCATCAGCCGAGGACTGGACATCCAGATGATAGTGCTTGATGAATGTGGACAATAACGACCAAGTTGCCGCCTTACAAATCTCAGAAGGAGAAGCTTCAGCCTTCCTGGCCCAGGAGGTGGATAGTGCTCTAGTAGAGTGGACTTTCAGGTTTTTAGGAGCCTGCTGGCCTGCTTCCTTGTAAGCCAACTGAATGCAAGAAGTAATCCATCTGGATATTGAAGCCTTGGAAACTGATTTCCCCTTGAGTTTCCCTTGAAAGTAGATGAAGAGGGAGTCGGAATTCCTAAAATCTTCTGTCCTCCTTAAGTAGATTGAAAGAGCCCTTACCAAATCCAAATTACGAAACTGCTGCTCCTTAGGAGTTTGAGGACAAAAGGATGGTAAAACAATCTCCCAGTTTAGATGGAAGTCAGAGATGACTTTTCCCCAAAGTCAAGAATTTAAGTGTAATATGTTCCATGGGCTCGAAGATATGGGATCTAGATAATTGATCCAAGACGAAGTTAAGATCCCATGGAGGAATAATATTACGACTAGTAGGTCTGATTTTGGATATTGCTCTGAGGTACCTTTTAATAAAGTCGTGATCAGATAGCCGAGTGGCCAGGATGGCCGACAGAGCGGAAACGTGGACCCTGATAGATGCCGGTCGTAATCCTGCCTGGAAACCATCTTGTAGAAAATCCAAAATTCTAGGGATGGAAATGAATGGACTCTGTGGAAACTTGGACTTAAGCCAGGATAAAAAGGTAGACCAGACTTTGGAATAAACTACCGAAGTGGATTTCTTTCGACCGGCAATGATGGTGCTAGCAACAGAGTCTGATATCCCCTTACTCCTCAACATGAGCCTTTCAGCCTCCAGGCCGTCAGACGTAGTAAACTGAAGTCCGGATGAACTACCGGTCCCTGAGTCAGAAGGTTTGGAATCAGAGGAAGTTGCCACGGTGGTTGTATTGACATGGCGACCAGGAAGGAATACCAAGGCCTCCGAGCCCAGTCTGGTGCGATCAGAATAACATCCGCCTGATCTCTCCTGATTTTCCTGACTACATCCATCAGAATTGGAATCGGAGGGAAGACATATGCCAGGCTGTAAGTCCATGGAATATTCAATGCGTCTTGTCCTTCTGCCGTCTGCTCCTTCCATCTGGAAATATACCTCTGGCATTTCGCATTTGCCTTGGAGGCCATGAGGTCTATCTCCGGCTGACCCCATCTGAGACAAATCTGTTTGAAGACCGATGGATTCAAGGACCATTCCCCTGGATTTATGGTAGATCTGCTTAGGTAATCCGCTATAAGATTGTGTTTTCCTGTTATGTGGAATGCTGAGATGCTTCTCAGATTCTTTTCTGCCCAAAGAAGAAGTCTTTGTGCTTCTTTGTACAGACTGAGACTTCTGGTGACTCCTTGATTCTTCAGGTACATAACTGTGGGCAGATTGTCTGAATAAACTAAGACATATTTTCCCCTTAAACTGTCCCTTAGCTTCTGAAGACAATTCCAAACAACTCTCACTTCCATAATATTTATGTGGAGATGTCTTTCTGAAGGCTTCCACTGCCCTTGAAGAAGGCTTGACCTCCACTTGCCTCCCCAGCCCGACAGGCTGGCATCTGTAAACAGAATCTCCGTGTTTTGTTCTTCCAGAGATACCCCCTTCCTGAGGTTTGGTCTCCTTAACCACCAGTTCAACTCTCTCCATGTAGATGGAAGCAGGGATATTCTTTGGAAGGGATTCCCAGAATCTTTGTCCCAAAATTTCAAGAAATTCTATTGGATGGGGCGAATGTGTAATTTTGACCATGGGACTACCTGAGTAGTTGTGAGATTGCCCCGAAGTTCCATAAATTCCTGAGCTGTGTGACTCCAACCTTTCTTGAAGAGAGATATCTTCTGGAGACCCTGGATATCCTGTCCTCCGTCAAAGTGACCGTGTTGTTCTCGGAGCCCAAATTCATACCCAGAAAGGTGATTGCTCTGGATGGGACTAGCTGGCTCTTCTCTTCCTTTATTAACCAGCCCAATTGATGAAGATGCCTCAGGGACTTCTGAGTGTGCCGAATCGTTTGAGATTGGGATTCTGCCAGAATCAGAATGTCGTCCAAGTATGAGATGACATGAATCCCCTGCTTCCTCAAGGGTTGAATAGCCGTTGCAAGAACCTTGGAGAACACCCTGGGAGCGACGATAGGCCGAAGGGAAGAGCTGTAAACTTAAAGTGATTTCCTCCCACTGCGAATCTCAGGAACCTCCTGTGGGATGCTCTTATGGGAATATGGTGGTATGCGTCCCTGAGATCGATCGTGGACATAAATACCCCTGGAAAAATAGTCTTCATAATTGAAGCTGCTGATTCCATCTTGAAATGAGATACTCTGATTGACTGATTCAAGTCTTTGAGATCCAAAATCATCCAGAACCCTCCTGAGGTCTTGGGAACTAAAAACAGAACCAAATAGATGCCAGAACCCTGCTGATGCAAAGGCAGTGGCTCTATTACATTGTTGGATAAAAGGTCTCTGATAGCATTCACCAAGGTTGTGGCTTTCTCCGGACTGGAAGGAAGTCTTGATTGGATAAACCTGTGGTGAGATGGGGTCTTGACAAATTCTAGCGGGTACCCTAGCTGCAAGATCTGCCAAACCCAGCGATCTGGAATTGCAAGTTGATCCCAGGCAGGCAGAAAAAGACTCAGTCTGCCCCCAACTAAGTCCGCAGCCAGGGCCCGCATCTTCTCATTGGAGCTCTTTCTTGGTTTGGGGCTTCCTAGGGAAGTCCCTCCTATAGCCTCCTCAGAAATTCTGGCCGAATCCTTGCTTCCTATGGTAGTAGGATCTTCCTTGGAATCTAGCTGGTTCACGAAAGGAAGGATTCCGTCCTCTTGATCCAGACGGTCTGGGGGAAGAGAATCTCTGGCGTCTGTCTTGTGGTAAGAAAGAACTCTTACCTCCCGAGGCTTTTTTAATAATTTCATCAAGGTGTTCACCAAATAGAGAGGATCCAGAGAAAGGTTGGGAGACCAGTTTACTCTTGGATGATGTATCTGCATTCCAGGACCTCAACCATAGGGCTCTTCTGGCAGCAGCCGAGAGTGCAGAAGATCTGGCAGTAAGGCGAATGATATCTGAAGATGCATCACAGGAGAAATTAGTTGCCTCCTTTATGACTGCAACTTCTTTCAGGAGCTTGGATCTGGAGATGTTGAACTCGATCTTATCTTCAAGATTACACAACCATATTCTCATAGCGCGGGCCAAACAATCAAGTGCTGTAGCTGCCTTGAGGTTATGTCCCAAAACTGAAAACTGACGCTTGAGTATCCCATCCAGCTTCCTCTCTATGGGGTCCTTGAGGGATGTTCCATCCTCCAAAGGTAGCATTGTGCGCTTGGCTAACTGTGCTATGAATGCATCAATTTTAGGAGGCAAAATGCAAGGATTAGTATCTTCTTCCTTAAAAGGATACATTCTTGAAAATCTTTTAGGTACCATGGATCTTCTGTCACCCAACCTCCACCCTTCTTTTACCAAATCCTGGATGGACTGGTGTAAAGGAAAAACAGGAACATCCTTTCTTTTCCCTAAAAAGGCCGCATTCATTATGTTCAGGTCTTGTGGCGTATCAGACAGACCCAATGATTTCCTGATGACGCGGATCAGACCATCAATTCTATCTATATTAAATGAGCCTTGGTCTTCACTTACTTCTTCCTCTTCCTCAGAGGAGAACTCTGACTCTGGATCAAACAGACTGGATTCCTGGTGATCTTCTTCCCGCATGGCTGACGTACCTTCCCCAGGATCCAGACGCTGACATTTCCTGGAGGGTTCACTTTCTTGCATGGCCCTAAAGGTGTCCTGCATGGACGACTTCATCCAGCTTAAAAAACTGGTGAACTGTGATGTCATATCCAAACCAGCAGCAGTCTTAATACATTCTTGACATAACTTCCCTCCGTCAGCTTGGCTTAATTTTGCATTACAATTAAGGCAATACTTAAGCTTAGAAGCACTTTTATCCTCCTTGCCAGAGGCCTCAGGCTTCTCCTTCTCTCTTTCTCTGTCTTTCTCGCTTTCCTTATCCTTATCCTTCTCTTTCTCCTTCTCCCTCTCTTTATCTTTCTCTTTGTCCTTCTCTCTCTGGCCTTTAGTAGCAGACATTTTGAATAGACCAAATAGTAAGAAGAAGGTCTTACCTTATATACCCCATGAGAGGGTAAAGGATCCAGAAGTGCCTCACAGCCATTTCCCACAGGCGCCGCATGTCTTCCTGTCGCGTGCGTTCCACTCCTGGAACGCATGTTAAGAAAAGGGGTACTTCCACTTCCTGCTCACGCCCGCCTCGCAAGACCGCGCTGGGGACTGCCATAGGATAGCTGTGCTGTGCTGGAGGTGCATCCTGCTTGCCATACACAGAGGGCGAGGAAGGAGGAAATTCAGCAGGGCAAGATCCGGTGGCGCTGAAGCGGGTACATGGAGGCTCTGCGCTGCTTGCCCGATGGACAGACTCAGCAGCCCAGGAGAGGAGAAGGAGCTCCAGATAAGTAACTAAACACCGTCCCTCCAGCTGGGTAGGACAAAAGAAAACTAATGCCTCTACCTGAACTTCGCTTTTAAGGAGTAGAGGAAGTCCTACCCAACTGGAGGGCAGAAGAAAAGTATGACTATTTTAGGCTGTTTCTTTCCTCTACGAACACTATAAACTAACAAGGCACAGAAGAAAGTGGTGTAACATACTCCATATTCATCTCCATGCCAGAGGGATGACATTCAGAGCTTCCTTGAACTAAAGTCTTAACAACAGTAGCGTGTGTGCATTATACACTTTAGTACAGGGCTCAAAATTTCCACTCGCCTCCTTGCATTTGGCGAGGAGAAATTGAGTGAGGGTGAGTGCAAATTGAATCCCTGCAATCCCGTGATCACACCAACCAACTGTCCCACACACCGCTCCAGCAGTCTACAGACTGAGACACACAGAGAGGATCCATTACATGGGAATCGAGGGTTGCAGCTCAATTACTACTGCTGTGATCGTCACGATGGTCAGCCAATCACAGCAAGCAAAGCCATTACACGGGGGGGGGGGGCGCGAGTATTCATCGGAACTCTGCATCACTGTCTTATTTCTGTGGCTTTGAGAGACAGATAGTGATGTCACTTCAGTGATCCACTTTCTATCAAGAGGTAGGAGGCAGCAGCAGAACGAAACAGCTGCAGGATGTAGCTCCCTACATCCTTCTGATACGGACACACTGGGCACGGTAACTTTGGCAAGGATTAAAATGCATGACAGTACGAGATTCTCAGGTCGCCTACTGAATGGGCGCATCCCGGTCAATGTTCTGGCACTCAAAGGGAGAGAGAGAGAGAGAGAGAGAGAGAGAGAGAGAGACAGGATTACAGTGAAGAATGAGAGGAGGACAGTGATTGGGTAAAAGATGCATTCTAAGAATTATACTACACTTTTAGAGCTGGTGTACAGCTTCTCCTGAATCCATATAGGTCTCTTACATACTCTGGTGTTTTCCTCATGCCTGGAACAAGAAGTCAGTGTTATGTATAGCATTATATGTTTGCTTTATTCTATAGCAGTAAAGACTTAGGAGTTTACCCTGTTATAGCTTTTCTGACATGCACATGGCATTAAAGGGCAGTTATACTTATATAAAAATACATCCATTTTATGATTGGTTTAAATAAACAGTATTTCATTGATAAGTAATATTTAACCCTTTGAGTGCCACTCATAGGGCTAATACTGCAACTACTACACTTAGAGGTGTATACATATACATAGATATATATATATATATATATATATATATATATATATATACACTTTAGGTACTTGGAAAACTGGCAAATGACCGCAAAAAAAGTATTGGTGAGTACTTGAAATATAAATAAATATATATATATATATAATATACACACACACACACACCACCTCTTGACTGTCCCCATTTGCCTCTTTCTCCCCCTCTTGATTCCCACCTTTTACTTCATTCTCCCCCTCTTGAGCTCCCTCCTTTTGCCTTGGCTTTTTCTCTCCCTTTTGATCCCCCTTTGTCTCCCTCCTTGACTTTTGATCCCACTCTTTTGCCTCTCTCACTCTCTCCTGATCCCCCCTCCTTTTTGCCTCTTCTTGGTCCCCCTCCTTTTGTCTCCTGATCTTTCCTCCTTTTGCCTCTTTTTTTTTTTTTTTTTTTTCTTTTTCTTAGTCCCTTTTCCTCTTTCTCCCTCTTGGCCCCACTCTCTGCCTCTTTCACCACCCGCTCAATGTCCCATCTTGCCTACCTTACCCTCCTCTGCTGGGTGCTCGCTGTTCTCTCGCGAGCCCCGGCAGAAGTCAGCGTTGGAGCGTTGCCATGGTAATCGCGGCAACGCTCCGACGCCACAGGAGGGAGAGAGGCGACCGGGGAGCATTGTGAGCAGCTCTCCGGGCTCCCTCTCTGCAGCACCTACCCTGACACAGGGTATCGGCGCTGGCATCGGCCGCATTTGGGCGAGTACAAGTACTCGCGCAAATGCTGGTATCGGCAACCCTACTTTTTATAAATGTTAGTAACTTTTTGGCTCTTGCAGCAGCTGAGTCATACTGCACACCGTTGTGAAGTCTATCATCTATAAGAGCCCCAATATCGTTCTCTAACAATGATTCCTCAAGTAATTTCCCAATAATTATATATTTGCCATATTTTTTTTTCTGCAACAAAATTGCATATTATATTTACCTATAATAAGCCTCATCTGCCACTTTTCCACCTATTCACCCATTTTATACAAATCTTCTTGCAGAGAACAAATATCTGTTCCTCTATGTATCTCCAGTTTAAAGCATCCTCAAATATTGAGACATTACCGTGAACCCCACTTGAACATAAATGAAAAAAGCACTGGGCCTGAGACTGAACCCCCGAAGTACTGCACTAACAACTTTAGACCAACTTGAAAATGTTCCATTTACAACACACTCTCTGCATCATTTAACCAGTTCCCTATTTATGTAGATACCACAGATATCACCTGCAAAAAATGTATGCAGTAACATGTTGTGATGCACAGTACCAAAGGCTTTTGCTAGAGATGCACCGATACCGATTTTTTAAGACCGAGTACCGATACTTTTTTCAAGCACTCACCGATACCAATTACCAATACCTTTTTTTTGCGGTCATTTGCCAGTTTTCTAAGTACCTATATGCTTTAGGTACTTGGAAAACTGGCAAATGATTGCAAAAAAAGTATTGGTAATTGGTATTGGTGAGTACTTGAAATATATATATATATATATATATATATATATATATATACACACATACACACACACACACAAACACCACCTCTTGATTCCCACCTTTTGCTTCATTCTACAACTCTTGAGCCCCCTTCTTTTGCCTTGGCTTTTTCTCTCCCTTTTGATCCCCCTTTCTCCCCCTCCTTCTCCTTGACTCACCCTTTTGCCTCTCTCTCCCTCCTGATCCCCCCTGCTTTTGCCTCTTCTTGGCCCCCCTCCTTTTGCCTCTTTTTCTCCCTCTTGACCCCACTCTCTGCCTCTTTCACCACCCGCTGCCCCATCTTGCCTCCCTTACTCTCCTCTGCCGCGGCAACGATCCGACGCTACAGGAGTGAGAGAGGTGACCGGGGAGCATTGTGAGCAGCTCCCCGGGCTCCCTCTCTGCAGCACCGACCTTGACACAGGGTATCGGTGCTGGCATCGGCCGCATTTGCGTGAGTACAAGTACTTGCACAAATGCTCGTATCGGCACCGATACCAGTATTGGTATCGGTGCAACCCTAGCTTTTGCAAAATCCAAGTGTACTACATCAACAGAAATACCCTTGTCCCAAGTTACCAATTACTCTTTAACCCCTTAACGACCAGCCACGCAGGCACGCGGTAGTCACTAAAGGACCACGGAGCATTTTTTTTTTTTTTTGACAATCCGACTCAGGGCTCCTCAAACATCGTGCAGTCGCGCGGGGAGCCCTGAAATCCATAACAGTCCTGGTACGTCATGGGTCGTTCAGTCACTTTTACCCATGACGTACCAGGACCGTCAAGGGTCGTTAAGGGGTTAATAGGTTGCAAGTAAATAAATTTGACATGATTTATTCTTCATAAAACCATGCTGACTCCTACTAATAATGCTGTTGGTCATTACTTAATCCTGCGTACTAACGATTAGTAATCCTTTTAATATCTTACATACTAAAGCTGTTATTTCCAGACTTAGATTGTGTCTACTTTTGAATAGCAGCACTACCTCTGCTTTTCTCCGATCACATTGCACTTTGCGTGATAAGGGTTAGTCAATAAATATTAAGCATAATAACACTGCTGTAACTAATCTAAGCTCATTAAGTACCCTTCCTTGGTTGTATGTCATCAGGTCCAGGAGCTTATTAACCATAACTGCATCTGCATCACAAAGTAAGGCAAAGTCTCCGGGACATAGGAGCCAATAAAACTTTGGGGCACCAGGACTTGGGCACCAGAGTCCTTAAAACAATTAAGGGCTTCCTGAAACAAAAAAAATCCCTTTTTTCTTCAGCACATGGAGGCGCTCCAGCTACCTCTGTGTGCTTAACACACCCATTAACTAGGCGACGTTACAATCTCGCACTGTCATGCACTGCAAGATTGTCACATCGCCCTTTTTAGCCAGGCGACCTGCTGAAAAATAGTTGAATAGTCACACTCTCTTCTGTGTGTGACCTTTCAAAAGAATATCAAATTTTCAGGGCCTGACACCATCCTTCCTCTTTTTTGCCACTTACATACTAGAAGAACTTTAGGATTTTTCTTGCTCTCTTATGCAATTCTTTTCTCACTTTCGATTTTAGCCAGCCTAACTCTTATTTACAGATTCTATTGCATTGTTTATGTTTTTAAATTATTCATCCAACCCTTCTATCTTAAATAATGCAAAAACTTGCTTCTTTTTTCTAATTTACCTGAGAGCCTCTTTGGTAAATCATGCTGGTCTTGTATTTTTCCTTAGTTGCATTTTGTGATGCATATATATTTATCTAGAAGCATTTTGACCAAATTCCACCTTTCTTCTGCATTTTTATTTTTGAAGATTACATCCAATTGAATGTCTTCTAATACTATTTTTAGCATTGTAAACTTAGCCTTTTAATGTTGAATGTTTTAGAAGAACCCTTGAGGTTTCTCATAACAATTTAAAAAAAAATACTATAGTATGGTCACTACTACCCATATGCTCCCCTCCCTGTATATACAGTAGTATATCATTTTAGAATTGTTTTAAATCACTAGGTTTAGCAAGGCCTAATTTCCAGTTGGCTCCTTTACTAGTTGGGACATTAAGTTACGATTAAGCACAGTTAAAACATTATTTCTCTGCACTGTGCTGGAAGACAGTCATTTCCAGAGTAGTTGAATACTCCCATTATCATTACATTTCCTGACTGAAGCTGCAAGCTGAGCTTTGTCAGACTTCAAATATTAGATGGCTTGTAGCAAATACCCATCAATATCCTTTTATTATGCAAGTTTCCAGTGTGCATTTCAACCCACAAGGACTCTACATTCTCACTGGACCTTTCATTTATTTCTTCCCTTATACTAGGCGATAATGCTTGCTTCACACCTAGGCATATCATTTCACCTCTTATCTAGTTTATCCTTTTATCAAAAAATGAATCTCTCTCTAAATTGACTGCCCAATTATGTGTATCATCCAACCAGATTTCAGTAATACCTACATCACACTGCTCATTTATTGCAATCTGTTCCAATTTCCCCATCTTACCAGCCAAACTACAAGCATTTGAAAGCATACATTCTATGTTACTTCCATCTGAAGAAGTCCAGTCTTTCAAATATTATTTACTTTTAATCAAGCTGTAATATAGAAATTTCCATAGATGCCAAAGTAGCCTTTCCCTTCTCCTCCCCCGTGCCCCTTTTCTAATTCAAGTTCCTCTTGCACACTGTATATTCCACCCCACCCCCCTTTCCTAGTTTAAAGTCTCCTCCAACCATCCTAACCTACAGCAAAGCAGCCCTCATTCCACTAAGATGTGATCCTCATAGCTGGGTACTCTCCGGATTTGCCCCGCAGACTCCAGTTTTGACTCTGAATTACCGGGTCTCCGGGGAAGAGTCTGATTCTCCGGGTGTGGGGAGCTTCTTATGAAACTCTGCCCACATCTGCTCCTTCCTAACCTGTTCCTCCCACTCCGCGGCCTTTTCTCCTCCTTCCCCAGTCTATTCTAGGTATTTTTTTTTGTGGGGGGCGGGTTGTTTTTTTGTCCCGCCCCCTACTCTCGATTAAGCCACATCCCTTTTTGTGATGTGAATCGCATAATTTTTCTGCCTTCAGCGGCATCACAGGGCTCCCATTTGTGGGGGGCCAGGAAAAGAAGTTCCCAGGTATGGTGATCCATCTCTACTATAAAGATTGCCCCAAGCAAAAAAAACAGCCCGGTTCTTTAGAAACTCAACCCATCCTGCTTACACCAAGTTTTTAGCTATGCGTTTAACTCTATAAACTCCTGCTGCCTTCTTGGTGTAGCAGAAGGCACTTGTAGTATTTCAGAAAATACCTCCTTGGACATCCTTTCCTTAAGCATGTGAACCAAATCCCTGAAATAATTCTTAATAGACCTCCATATCTCACTGACTTTATCATTGGGACCAACATGTACCAAGACAGTCTGGTCATGTCCAGCCAATCTCAACAATCTATTAACCAGATCCATTACATGCAGAACCCAAAGATTACCCTATGTGCCTTCCTAATTATAGAATCTCCTACCACATCCACCACCTGCATTCTGAATCCCATCAGTGCTAGAGGGGCTGTCAGGGAGAATAGTCCTCTCCAGCAAGCACATTATGTGACAGCACCGTCTGCCCCAATTCCTCTACTTTTCATTTTAACATCAAGCCTTTAACCCTTTGAGTGCTGGGTTGGTGAACAACACATTGTGCTTTAGGACTCATAGGCTAAAACAATACAATCATGGCTAATCTTGGAGAGTGTATACAAATTTTGCAAAACCAAGAGGAAAACAATATATACATTCTTTTCTCACTACTTAAAACCGATGTGGAGTTTATTACAAAACAAGGGCAGAGCAAATGCTCTGGAAATATATTACCTACTACAATTAGGAAAATGTAATGACATGTCTAGATAATATTTGCTTCCAGGGCTTCAGATTCTAGTAGCCCATTCCTTGGCCCAAATCAACTGCAACATGGGGTGAAATAAAATAACTCCAACTGATTTAAAGAGGTTTCTAACGCCCTCAGTACTACAGACATCTCTCAAAAGTACTGTTTCAAAATACATGAAAACCTATCAACATTTAAGGCACCCTTGAAATTGTACTTTCCTCATAATATACGGAGAGTCCTATATTTTGGATACAATTCATTAAAGTATGAGAATTGTAGCATGTAAATTTCCACAACTCTTTAAAAAAAAAAAAAAAATTAGAAAAATTTGAAAATTGGTTTCTATATTTTTCACACATAAAAAGTCTTAACTTTGCATTTAAAAAAAATATAGGAAATTGGTATACACAAAAAACCCTAAAGTGTGTATTTAGATGAGATGTGAGCAGAAACATGCAAATTTCTCTTAAGTAAAATACTTAAAAATGTTAATAAAAACAGAAAATGGGGAGATGTATGTACAAGAATAAAAAACTTTTTCTTTAAATTACACAAAAAAAGCAATTCATATGACATGTAGTATAAGGTTCTGCCACTAGATGGCATAAGATACTTTCTTCTACTCTTGAACTGATTTTACTGAAGCAAATTCCAAACAGATAAGTCAAATAATTAAAAAAAGCATAATAAAGAAAAACTTCAGAAATTGCCAGTCAAGCTATTACATTCCAGCCAATCAGCAATTACAGTGTCACTCTGACTTCCGACTGGACAATTTCTGCTTCTGCATTTTAACTATTTAAGGACCAGAGGAGTGTGCAACGCATTGTACTCAGCATTTACTTCTAAAGAAAGCATCAACGCTTATAATTTTGTAGAGACCCATTGGTACATCCCCCTTTCATTGTCTCTTACATACACACCGTATTTACGTGTATATGGTGGCAAACTGGACTAGGGTAGGGGAAGAAGAGATGCTGATGTAGACGGAAGTCAGTACTCATAATACATTTGCATACACACTGTATCACTCACCCACATAGCATCACTCGCTCCCATCTGCTCACAATACCCATAAACACAATATCTAGCCCTGTCCAGGACTGAAATCTAGTGTCTCCAAGGGCAAGTGACAGTAAATGGTTTGTCTTTCTGCTCCTGACAGTTGATGTACTAAGGTAAAGTGGTGTAATTCTAGCACAAACCAACTGCACTATAGGGAATAAATCCAAATTAAAAACTCCCCATTGTTTTAAATAGGGATTTTAACCTTCTCCCTGAACAAACTGTGTATAACAAACACCTGACCATACACTAATCACACATTTCAAGGAGCTACCATCACCAGACCAATCCAGACACTGCAGAGGGATCAGTTGATTGCCAAGATAACGACTTGTTTGGACAATGTTAATGGGTGGGGATTGATACATTTAGGACATAATGCAGATGTATAATTTTACTATATAGGTTTAATATTGCTTTAACATAAAGGGATTAAATACTAAATACATAACCACTTATGCTTGAAATAACATTTTTTACTCCTAAATAACCACTTAACAGAATACATTTGATATGTGCTTGTCTTCTACCAGTATCTCTCTTCAGATGCGAAATCACTGAGGAGACTGTACGAATACAATCCTGCACAAAAACAGGAACTGGAAGGGATTTTCTAGCCCTAGACCTGACTAACCTACTAAATTACTAATTTATTTACTCAAAAAATTCTTCCCTTAATCATACTTGTGCCAAGGGGGAAGCAGTGGAGCAGTCTATGAGCATTTTGGCAAACTCCTTTTCTCTACCCCTTGATATGTTATAAACAAGGAGCATAGGTAATGGTGTGAATGTACTCCATTTTCCTGAACACACTATGGGACAGGTGTAAGGGGCCTGCAGGTATTACACTCTTAATGACGGTGGAGTATATTCCCCCAGTATGCACTATTGCTACCATACACTATTACATGCCCCAAAGTGCAGCCACTGGCATTGGAGGCCAACACCAATATCAGTAATGGGAGAAAAAATATGTTTTTTTGCTACAGGAATTTTTGTGGAAAACCATAATTTTTTCTGTGAAAATCACACATATAAAATGCCACAAATGCCTGACTTTTCACTAATTTCATGCAGGAACTTTGGCAGTTTCCTCCTATGCCTAAGAGTTCTCACCAGGAGGGGTCAGATTCAGTACGTATTGTTCTATGGTTACCATATGGCTACCAGTGCAGTCGGGCAAGCCTGTGCCTCAGAGATCAGTATGTGTGGTTTTGTGGCTACCAGTGCAGTAGAACAAGGCTGTGGCAAGTCAGTATGTAAGGTTCTATGGCTACCAGTGCTGTGGGACAAGACAGGGGGTCATTATGTCAGTGGGAATAGGAATTCTATTGGAAGATGAAAAGTGACATTTGTTTCACTTTTATCTTATTAGACAAAAATGTTCAGCAATCCCTAGCCAGTGAATACATTTGTACATTTATACCAATGTCTCAAGACTTGCGTTACTTCAACAATGTACTCTGTATAAGGAAAGTAGTATACAGTCCTGTTATGGAACTCCACACTATTTTTTAGTACATCCTATAAAATAAACTACAATATGAAGTGTCCTTCATATCAGTGATGTAAGTAGGTTTTCTGCTGTCCTAGTCCAGCACTCCTCCATATATTTTGCCACACCATCAGATAATATAGATACTTTTGCAAGCCAAGCCCCTTCCCTTAATGAAAGAGTAAACACTTATGTGTGTGTGTATATTTATAGTCACATGTGGTCAATGCAAATGACTAGAATCCAAAGGGCTACAAGATGGAAGAAAATTATGAAAAAAAGATCATTTAGGGTATGATCACTTTGGGAAAGGTACCTATAAGCCTTGATGCTCAGAGTCACAAAATGTTAAAAGTGTGCTTTCTTCAGAAAATGTATATAGGTACAAAAAGCAGAAAAGCTACACAAGCATCTACCCCTGCAAACCATCAACCCTAGGCCTAAGCCTAAATACATCCCTGCTTCACATATAACTACATACTCTTTTCTACATTTCATCTCAGTTTGATAAAGACAAGGCCCTCATGCAGGCCCTTCAGGACTACTAGATCCTATAGGTTGTTGCAAGGAGGTGTACAGATAATCATTTGTTATCACATGGATTATACAGAAGGCTTAAGAACATTAACCCCTTAGGGGCAAGGGCATTTTTACATTAGATGACAAGAGCCGTTTTGGCTTTTTTAGTGTGCCTTTGTTCAACCATATTTTTCCTTTAATTCATTTAGTATACCCACACAAAGTATATACCATTTTAAGCATAAGTAGGGCTTACCAAGTGTAAGTAAAATACTTTGTACAAAGAGGTTGCAATAGGTCATCAAGCGACCTGCCCCTAGTCCTACCCCTATTCCTGCCCCCAGCATGACTATGGGTAATAATAAAGGTGCGCCCCTCTTTAGGCCTTTTTGGCTTTTGGGAGTGCTGTTCTCTGCTTCTCTCTTCCTCACAATCACAGGCAGAGAACAATGACAAAGGCTGCACATATTTACATTGCCTTGGTCATGCATCTCCCCTGGCACATGTGATCGCTGCTACAGAGCCACTGGGTAAAGGCTGAAACTGACTGCTCCTGTCCTGGAGCAGTCAGTTACCTCCTCCAAGGCATGATCAAAGCAAGCCCTGAGGTGCTCTTCGATCATGAAGTCTTGACGTGCCAGGACTGTCATCCTTCCTTAAAGGACAGATTCCCATGATTGTCATGGTAGGTCACCCGGCATTAACTGGTTAAGAATCAATGTGTGATAGAGATACTTCTAACATTAAAAGAAGTTAACCTATTGAGGACCAGGAAGGGTATTCAGCTCATTGCTTCACAATGCATTGCACACCCATTTGGTACTCAAGAGGTTAATAATTATTTGTACTTTTGATGACAAGCATATTATGGAATCCCTACACACTAAAACATTGAACTAGCTGTGCACCTTCATCAGATTGTAATGCTTTTTATAAGCTATATATCTGTATACCATAAAAGAGCATCGGGGCCCTTCTCCAGCATCTCCTTGATCTTCTGTTCCAAAAACAGGAGTGGATTCTCTGGGCACATCACAGTAATCCCACACAGCAGAGCCTGAGAAAGAAAAATGGACAATTGGAACCTGTCCCACAAAAGCACATCTAGGTCTCCATTACCCTACCTTAGGAGATTCCAAAGCACTGGGGGTAGGGGGGACAGTAAAACCTTATGATAAAAAGATATATATTGCAGGACGTTTCCTGCTGAATAATGGTATTCTTTTGAAAGGTTGCCACTATTGGGCGACAAAGAAAACAGTGCATTAATCATGACAATGCAATGAAAAGGGAGATGTCAGTATCTTGGCCACTTCAAAAGGGCAAGATTCTGATATTGCAGGCTTAAGCGTTGCACATTTTAATAGTTTACTTTGAAAATGATAACCTACACGCTGCACACGTGATTCAGTACAACGTTTTAATGAAATTATCCAATCCACTCTTACACACAGCACGTTTAGGAATCATACATCCAACCACTGCTAGTGCTTACATCAATGAATGTCAAGCCTTTGAGCGTGAGAGTGGTACACTTGCTCCAGAACCACTCTCACACTCAAAGGGTTAATATACATGGACATAAGCACTAGCAGTGGTTGGATGTGTGATTACTACACATGCTTTATGTAAGAGCAGTATTGGATAATTTCATTAACAACATTGTGCGTGTGCAGCGTGTAGGTTATCATTTTCAAAGTAAACTATTAAAATGCTCAGTGCTTAAGCCCACTATATCAGAATCTCTTCCTTTTGATGTGGGTGAGATTCTGATATCACCCTTTTCATTGCGGCGACATGTTTAATTAGCAGTTATCTTTGTCGCCCAATAGTGGGCGACATATTGACAGTGAACACCGAGTAACAAGGGTTCACTCCCACTACAGTGAGATACTTAACCCTTTTTGTGCCAGAGGGGTATGCAACGCATTGCTTTAAAATGTGTTGCGTACCCCTCTGGCTCTCAAAGGGTTAATTCAAAGTTATTATAAATGAAAATCAACAATTTTCTGGATTTTACTTTTTTTGTAGCCAGGTGTTATAAAAGCAGTTTATGGAAACCTATCTTTGCAGACATATATAAAAAGCAATAGCAGTGCCACCTGACCACACAAAATATGTTAAACTCAAACTTTAGGAAAAATGCAAGTTTTGGCTATAATAACTATTGATGAGGCATCTTTCAGCAGTGAAAGTACCTATAATTCATTAAGCAAGAACAGCCACACGATATATACAACAAGGGTGTACTGTCTCTTTATCATTGACCTGTCACTACAGGAGTAAGTGGCATGTAACAGAATGAAACAGGGTTTTATGATGGAAGTTGTATCTATTCAAAGAGGAACCTACAACAAGATACAGGTGAACCTGTCATCAAAAAGTTACTGGGCTGGGGACAGCAGGTGGACAGAAGAATGAAGTAAGTATATATTTAACCAGTTACAACATGCATACATCAACAGATATGTACCTTTGTGTTTGAAAGCTAATCCAGACATATAAGTATTATGTTTAAAAGAAAAGTAGAATAATTCTGGGAGAAACCAACTGCATCACATAGGAGAAATAAAACTTCTCATTGATTTAAGTGGAGCGTTTAACCCCTTAAGAGTTAAAGATGACTTGAAGACATTGCTTTGCAATGGGTTGCAGACCTCTCTACCATTCAGGACATTAACAGCCATATTTAAATGAACTGGAATATTGTCTCTTATGGTGCAGATATATTGCTCCATAATTTCTCCACTTTTCTTTTGAACAAAAGGCTCATAGCCTTCAATTCTTGGACTCTAGTTGGCATGAGATGAGATGTATGGGCCACTTTATATAAAAAGACTGGTCAACAGGTAGTGCATTCACTGAGAGAACAAAATTGCTAAAATTTGAACTGTTAGTAAAATTCGGATAAAGTCCAGTTAAAACACAAAGCTGGGACATTAACCTATTTTACATGTTTTTCCATTGTATTGTTTTCTTTACCTTAACCATTTGAGTGCCAGAAAGGTACCCAATGCATAATGGATACCTCCCTGGCACTAAGGGTTAAGAGCTCTTTCAGAAAGGGTTAAGAGACATATCTATGCTGCATTGGTAACATCTGCCATTGTTATAGTTACAATACTGGACTATGGTGTTCTTCCACACGAATGATTATCGCTCATGTGAAAACACCGAAGATCAACATACTCCATCTTTACTGCGTTCACACAGGAATGCAATAAAGATGCAGCAAGGGAGGTCTGCATGGTGGCTCATGGGGCCATTGACAGACAACAACCTCCAATGAATGGGTAATCCCTGGGGGCACCAGCCAATAATGTTGGGTCAGCTATCCACATACCCCACCTGCATCCAGAGTGGTGGGAGAATGAAGGAGAAAAGTGAGTTTACAATACAGGTGACAGTCAGGGGTGTGGAAATTAATAAAAAAAAAAAAAAAAACTACTTGTCCAAGGGACTAAAAACAGAGCCCAATCTACTTGTCCTGGCTGATACACAAAATAATTATTATTTCAGTACAGTCACCAAAATACATGTACCCAGTTAAATAGGGTGTTATCTTTTTAACCTTCTGACACATACAGTTTTTTGGGACAAATGTGTGCAATAGGGGGCAATCCAGGACCCTCTCGTGATCGGGTTCCAGACTTTGCATCTCTAATCTGTGTGAGCACTCCCCTCACAGAAAATGATCTCCAGGCCTGCCAGTTTGCTTCTCTGACACTAAATGTTCCTTCCCTCAGCATGGGTAATGGTGGAGGCATGATAATACCCCCTTGTTAATGGTGCCCATTGTGCCCTACCCTTAAAAATGGCCCTGGCACAACATTTTAAACAACTGACAAGACTTAAACATTATTGGTGATTACCCCTTATGCAATGTAGTATGAAAACATATGCCTCTTATTTTAATATTACATGTAATCAAAATACAAGTCACCAGATATTACAATTAATACTATGACAATGACAACAAATACTGGTCCTTGTGGATGAAAACTTTTCACAAATTTGCAGATAAACATCAATAGTATTGGGAGATAAAACAAATGGCAATACTTATTGTCCACCACATACACGCCATCTGTACTGTTTTGGCTGGTACAAAACATTTTTGGGAAGCTCTACCAGCAAAATCTTGAAAGTGTCAGTGTACACAGGGTTGTGGAATTTGTATTGCCCGACGCCCGGGACATGTATTTCCGGGCACTGGGCAGGTAAATTTTTGTCACATTTAGCCCTGCTTCGGGGAAGCAGAGCCGGACATTGCTATGCAGCAGCCCGAGGAGTAATCATTTCCTCCCAGTTCTCTTTAATACCACCAGCACAACGTTATTATTATTATAACATCTAAGGACACCCGGAAGTTCTGTAAGGCTCTAGTAGGCGACTGCAAGCGGTTACCATGGTGCAGAGGCTGTGACCCGCGCAGGCTGTGCTCTGGAACGTGTGAAGTAGAGCAGAGAGGAAGACAGCTTAAGTTCATGCTGTCAATATGTGACAGCGTAAAATGACATGACCTAACTAGTCAAACATCGCATACCTGCATACAAGTCCCATCATGCGTACCTATCTGGATAGAACTGCACAAGTTTTCTTGTGAGCACTTTATGGCACTAATATTTATTTCTGTCACTCATGTAAGCACTGCTGTCATGTATGCTCATCGCTGCTCCGGGTTCTCTCTCCCCTTTGCTGTGTGCTTTGCTGTCCCGCGTCTTTGGAGATTTGAACCCTTTTAGTAGAGAGTTGGTATGGTTTGGGAGATTCATAGATGACCTATTGTTTATTTGGCAGGGTCCTCGTGATTGGATACGGGATTTTATCTTGTATCTTAATGACAATGACCTGAATCTAGTCTTCACCTCGAGGTGACCATAGATTCTATTAATTTTCTAGACTTGCAATTGGAGGGAGATTCTGATACAGGAGACATAAGTGTGGATATCTATTGTAAACCCACAGCGGGCAATAGCCTTTTGAGGGCTGATAGCTGTCATCCCCATCATATCATCTCGGGGATACCTGTGGGCCAGTTCCTACGTTTACGTCGAATTTGTTCCTCAGATTATATTTTTGAGAGACGTGCTGGGGAGCTGTACCACAGGTTTAGACAAAGAGGGTATCCGACATGGATGTTGGATAAGGCACTTAAGCGAGCCAGAGGTGAAAGTAGAATTGATTTATTAAAGTACAAGAATACTCAAGTAACATCTGGCTCGCAATCAGCAAAGGGAAATACCAAGGAAACAAATAAACAAATCGTTTTTTCAACTACATACAGTGTTGAATTTAATGAAATTAAAAAGATAGTGAAGAAACATTTACCAACTTTGTATGGAGATGTTGGATTTCACAATGTTTTGTCTAGTGGTGTTAAGTTTGTCCCTCGAAAGGCCCCTACTATCTACAGTCGTGTATCCCCTAGTTTGTTTAGATCCAGTGACAAGGAGCAGAGTTGGTTACAGGTTTATGGCACTTATAAGTGTGGGAGGTCTAGGTGTGGCTGCTGCAGACTTATTAAGACAGCAAAAACTTTACCTCTACTGTCACTGGGAAGATTTATGACATCAAGGGATACACTAATTGCATCACTAGGGGGGTCATTTACCTTATTACGTGTTCAACTTGTAATATCCAATATGTGGGTAAAACCACTAGAACAATGAGGGAAAGGATGAATGAGCACCTCAGTGATATAAGAAGTGGAGTATTTCGCTCAGGTGTCTCCTCCCCATTTTCAAATAGGGAATTGTAAACATTCAAGTTTCATGGTCCAGGGCATAGAGCGAGTCACTCTAGGAATACGTAAAGGCTGTTTGGATGATAAATTATCTAAAAGAGAAGTGTTTTGGATATTTACATTAGGAACTAGACATCCAAATGGCCTTAATGGGGAATATGATGTAACTTGTTACTTTTGAATGGATGTTATAGTTGGACTGTATACGGTGAAACTTTTTCTGGGGTGTGGGGGTAGCACGCTGTTCTCATTCACAGGTGCAGTGTGTCTCGTCTATCCTCAGTGAGTTTTTATGTATAGTCCCACTGTTTATTTTACCCATAACTGGTGAATTCACTGTCAAGCTTAATATAAAGGATTCATGTTCCCTGTCAGTTTAAAGAGTGATCGCCTTTGCCTTAAACTGTCTTCAATTGGATCTCTTTTTCCTTAATAGGATGTGTATCAAGTGAACTGGTGATATTATAAATATCTTCTACAGCGATCTAGTAAGATCCGCTTGCTGACCGAATGTATTTTTAATTGTTTATTTTTTAAAGAAGTGTTGATATTAGGTGCATTAAAGAAATACAGGGTTAAATCCGGTTGATGTATTTGTGACCACCTTGAGGGGGAGATTCCGCTTGTTTAATATTTATGACATTATAGAAGTGTTGTAATAATTAATATTTATAACCTTCACCTGATTCTCAACTTGGGTAAGTTTTAAATATTTGGTGAGCTGATTATATTGCCGGCCGATATTGCATAGTATAATGCGAAGGGCGGCATTTTAATTTTGTTGAACTACTCGACTTGGTTGATCAAGGTGAAAGGAATGCAAGTGCTTAACATCTTAATGGAATCTTGTGACGGAAGCTTAACCTGATTGGGTCATGATCATTTAAATCCATCAACGGACGAAACCTAATCTTTAGATCACGAGTAAGCGTGTTTGACGCAAAACATGTTGATCGTGGATAGGCAGCGATGCGTACACCTGACTGGTTTATAAGGGTTCATCGTATAGTCTCTCCTCCATTTTCACAATATCAAAAGAAGTTGTCAAGGTATTTGTCCTTTTATATATTTTTCTACAATAAAAGACTTCTCTGTTTTTAATAAGAGTGCAGTTTATCTTATACAGCGACTGTTTGTTGTGTCTGGATCACCTGAGAGGCTCCCAGCTTTCTCGTTCATCTCGCCCACCCTCCTACTCCAAACCTCACAGTACACCTTTACTTTTACTCTTCTTGCCTTGTCAGATGCTGTGCGGCCTTGAAAAACACAATTTGCAAATGACTGTATGAGCTAGATCAGAAATTTAGGAGCCAGACTCACAGTATCACAGAGGAGAAGCTCTCATTGGGGCCTATTCCATGTTTGTGGGCAGGATCAACTCATGTACACCTGCTGACATTGCTAACATTCAATGGGTTAAAGTGACCATTTAAATAAAAGGGAATTGATATTTTATCCCATGTGGTACAATTGGTTTGCTTCAGATTTGATCCTCTATTACTTGCTGAGGAGTTGGCACTTAACCCTTAAAGGATCAGATGTGTGTGCAATGCATTGCACACCCCTCTGGTCTTTAAAACATTAAAAGAGAGTGTGCTTCTAGCCAGGGCCGGATTTACATCTCAGGAGCCTGTAGGCACAGAAATCTGAATGCCCCGCCCCCCCCCCCCATTGGCCATATCCACTGGAAACCTCCACAATGCTCCTAATCTCCACACTGTCCCCCATCATCTTCATATTGCCCTCACATTGCCCCCCATCATCTCCACATTGCCCCATCATCTCCATATTGCCCTCACATTGCCCCTATCATCTCCACATTGCCCCACCATCTCCACATTGCCCCACCATCTCCATACTGCTCTCAAATTGCCCCCCATCAGTTCCATATTGTCCCCATCATCTCCATATTGCTCTCACATTGCCCCCCATCAGCTCCAAATTGCCCTCACATTTCCCCCATCATCTCTATACTGCCTCCATTACCTCCATATTGCCCTCACATTGCCCCCATCATCTCCATAATGCCTCCATTACCTCCATATTGCCCTCACACTGCCCCCATCATCTACACTTTGCCCTCACACTGCCCCCCATCAGCTCCATATTGCCCTCACACTGCCCCCATCATCTACATACTGCCTCCATTACGTACATATTGCCCTCACATTGCCCCCATCAGCTCCATACTTCCTCCATATTGCCCTCACACTGCCCCCATCATCTACACTTTGCACTCATACTGCCCCCCATCAGCTCCAACTTGCCCCCCATCAGCTCCATATTGCCCTCACATTGCCCCCATCAGCTCCATATTGCCCTCACCCTGCCCCCATCATCTCCACTTTGCTCTCACACTTCCCCCATTAGCTCCAACTTGCCCCCCCCCATCAGCTACATATTACCCTCACATTGCGCCCTCCACCATTTCCTACCTCCTCCCTGGTGGTCCAGCAGTGTGGCAGGACAGGTCTGCTCCTCCTTCTACACAGACCTGTAGCTGCTGGAGCTCCTGCGCAGTCTTCTCTTCAGTAATGCAGATTGCTGGGAGATGATGTCATCTCCCAGCGCTCTGCATTACTAAAGAGCCGGGGAGCTCATCAGCTACGGGTCTGTGGCGACGGAGGAGCAGATGGTAGACCTGACCCGGTGGGGGTTAGTGTCTGCACTGCCCGCGGCAAGGATAATTAAAAAAATAAAGGGTCCCAATGACAGGCGCACCTCTGTGGGGTGCGCCTGTAGGCAGATGCCTACTCTGCCTTATGAGAAATCCGGTCCTGCTCCTAGCCACCAGCTAAGATAGGAAAACACCCTGATTTGCAGGTCTCAGGATAGTGCACCCCCCTCCTCACACCCAACTGTGTCTACCACGGGCCTCCCCCACACACACACACACAGCCAGTTACCTACTTGACCACCTAATGTGTCTCTCCCTATCTTGATCTCACCACCTCTAATCACCCTATACTTCTTCCCTGCACGGTTCTCTTTCTCCTTCCAGCCAGGTGCCTGCATATTTCCCACACTCCAAATACGTGTCTGTCTCTTCACAGCCTCTCTCAGGTCTCTTCCCTGTTGTCATCTGCTCATTCCCAGCACCCCATCTGTCTCCATTCTGACAGGATCTGATTCTCTCCACAGCTGGTTGTCTAGTACCCATTGCAAATTTGTAAAGGTCTCTTTTTCCCATCCAAATTCCCCCAAACCAAGCAGTTTTATAATCTTTATCATCTTTTTCACACTTCCTAATGTTCATTATTCTCACCCACCTTCCTACCTCAGACCTTAAGGGGAACTACCACCTCGCAATAACTTTACATGAATTAAGTCTTCATCTAGCGACTAGCTGCTTAGTAGCGCTAGTCACCAGAAATATTACCTGGTTTGAAAGATTTTGCAGTTTTTCGGAGGCTCACAGTAGCAGGAAGCACGGACATCTTGTCATAGCGACGTCTGTGCGCCTGCGCTGTCAGTCCCTTTTGGAGCCGGACGGCGGGGTCTGTAGCGCCTGTAGCGCCTCACACTCGCCAATGATCCTCCTGCTGCCCGTGGTGATCCCCTTCGCAACGTGATGCCCATCATGTATAGTTGGTAGCCAATGAGAGAGGAGTATCTGGTAACTCTCCTCATTGGCTGAAGCACGGTTGTCCTTTTGTAGAAATAAGACAAGCCACGTTTTTAAAGGGGAACTGGGCAAGAGATGAAAATTCGGGGTGGGGGCAAGAGATGAAAATCCAGGGGGGGCAAGTGCCCCCCCGCGGACGTCCATGTCCACGGCATTGCATGTGATTTTTCTAGCATTCAACTGGTTAAAGACCCATTTAAATCCATCCTCAAAAAATGTTTAACTTGGAAAAACAGTGACTGTAAATAATAAACCTGTCCACTACTATAAAGTGCACTCGCTGAGGCTGATGGGCATTTGGGGAATGTTCACCTCCACTGGGCATGTGCTTTTCCTTTGAATTGCGTCCCTTTCCTTATACATATGACCCTTGTTTCACCCACATCTACGGCTGGATGGCTCCACTAGTCTGGGACTACTGATAAAATCCATCACAGGAGTAAGAATCTGTGCGCTACTCCGTGTGTAACAGTTTTTGGCTTATTAACGCCATGTCCAGCTCTGCCCGGGTAATCTTAAACGTGCAACATTTCAAAAGGATACACTCATGGTATAGCGGTTTGCTCCAGAACTGCAGATATTTAGCATGATGGATATGGCTCAGTCTGTTGCCGTCACTTTGTAATTAATACAGTGTGTAGTTAAATACTGCAAATGCACTGCCAATAAAATACAGCAAAAAAACAAAAACAAAACAAACAGAATCCTTCGTTACATCTGGACTTTATCTCTCTAAGTTTGTGGGCAATGACGGGTGGACGGTGGAGAGTGTGTGTGGGGGTGTAAAGTGTTGAGATGGGCAGTGTGGAGGTGGACAATGTGGAGTATAAAAATGTTGGCAATGCGGAGGTAGACAGTGTGTGGGAGGGGCAGTGTTGAGATGGACAATGCGGAGGTGGGCAGTGTGTGGGAGGGGCAGCGTTGAGATGGACAATGCGGAGGTGGGCAGTGTGTGGGAGGGGCAGCGTTGAGATGGACAATGCGGAGGTGGGCAGTGTGTGGGAGGGGCAGCGTTGAGATGGACAATGCGGAGGTGGGCAGTGTGTGGGAGGGGCAGCGTTGAGATGGACAATGCGGAGGTGGGCAGTGTGTGGGAGGGGCAGCGTTGAGATGGACAATGCGGAGGTGGGCAGTGTGTGGGAGGGGCAGCGTTGAGATGGACAATGCGGAGGTGGGCAGTGTGTGGGAGGGGCAGCGTTGAGATGGACAATGCGGAGGTGGGCAGTGTGTGGGAGGGGCAGCGTTGAGATGGACAATGCGGAGGTGGGAAGTGTGTGGGAGGGGCACTGTTGAGATGGACAATGAGGAGGTGGGCAGTGTGTGGATGTGGACAGGGTGGACAATTTGTGGAGGAGGATGGGGCGGGCATTGTTGAGGTGTCCACTGTGTGGAGGTGGGTAGTGTGGACAGTGTGCGGGCAATATGTGCAATGTATACTGTAGCTTGCATCTATAAACTGTCATACTCATCAAATAAGATGAAAGTAAGTCTAACTCTGGAACAGTTCACTAATTGTGTTGGACATTTTTGTAGCGATTCAGTGTGATAGATACGGAAATTATTTCTGTGAAAGCAAATTATGCTCACACCTGTGGGCACTTCATCTGCAAGGAATCTGCATCACCACAATTTCAATTCCTAGCAGCCATTGATTTTCTGCTGGGAACTGACAAAACATCAGCAGTAGGTATGCCTTTTTGTCAGTTGAGATTCACAATAAGAATCCTTGCTTTGTCTTATGATATTGTGTGTTGGAATTTCAAAATTTGAACAGAAATGCTAATTTCAAACAGAAATCAGAATTTTAGATTTCTGGCCCTTGCAGATGCCCTAGGAAAAATGTAAAATCCATCTGTCATTATTTTTTCAGATTCATGGAATGCAAAACTCAGGAATATTGAGAATAGAATCCAGTTTGCCTAGCAAGACAGGTTTCATAGCAGTTTTTGTGAAATACGACATCTCAAAGCCTTCTTAATTTTGGCTTCAAGAAAAACAACAAACAAGATGCGGGCAATGTATCTCAGAGCCACAGCCCCTGGGACAGTAGAAGCCTGAATCCTACTGCTGTGTCAAAAGACAAAGTATGGCACAGTGTAGAGAAAAAGAGTATTTCAACCTCACTGGAAAGATTCCTGGCCATGGCTTGTTTTGAAGGAGAGCCAAGGGGAAGAAAAAATGTATTGTGAAATTTGCTTACAATACCCTACGATAGCAATGAATCAGTCTGGATCTGGTAGGAATGTCTTTGTAAGTGGTTGTGATCAGGGCCAGCGCCACCTATAGGCGAGGTAGGCGCCGGCCTAGGGCGCACATGTACTGGGAGAGAGGGCATTCAGCGGAGAAGAGCTGCGCCCGCTGCCCGCACGCACCGCACCGGGCATGCAACACAGTGATACCTGTGTCTCTACTGCGCTCCGTCATTGTCCTCAACTCTTTAGTAATGCAGAGCTCGCTGGGAGTCATGATCTCCCGGCGCGCTCTGCATTACTGAAAAGAAGACTACGCGGAGCTCCAGGTATGTGATGGGGGGCAAGTTGGAGCTTATGGGTGGCAAAGTGGAGCTGATGGGGGGCAAAGTTGGGGCTGATGTTGGGCAAAGAGGAGCTGGTGGGGGCAAAGTGGAGCTGAGGGGGCAAGTTAGAGCTGATGGGGGGCAAAGTGGAGCTGAGGGGGCAAAGTGGAGCTGGTGGGGGCAATTTAGAGCTGATGGGGGCAAGTTGGAGCTGATGGGGGCAACATGGAGCTGGTGGAGGCAATTTGGAGCTGGTGGAGGCAATTTGGAGCTGGTGGGGGGCATCTCTTACAGGCATCTCCAGACCAGGGGCAGAGAGGACAATCATGAAATGAGGTGGGGTATAAGTGGGCGGGGTATAAAGGGGTGGGGCACAAGGGGCAGAGCCAAATGGGTGGCAAAATTAGGTTTTGCCTAGGGTGGCAAAAATCCTTGCACCAGCCCTGGCTGTGATAAATTTTGTGTTGAACCAATCAAAGCTCATGAAACAAGCAAAGCTCACATGACATGCTGTTCATGGTTCAAACAAGAAAATAAAACACGCACAAGTGCAGTCTTAGGTATCAACAAGTATTGCAACTAGTGGTGCTAGTTCTGCAGTTCATTCAGCGCAGCCCATGATTATTAAAGCGTTACAAAAACTGAAGGAGGTAGAAAAGAAAAGGCTAACGATTTTATTTAACAATGAATGCTTAATTGCAAAACAGGGGAAACCTCTTTCAGACATGGATACGTTGTGCTGAGCAATGAGAAAGGCTGGTGTGGGCTTAGGGGAAAACTACACTAATCGTAAGAAAGCTTCTGAATTTATTAAATGTGAGGCAGAAGTAATTTGACAGGACATCAAAGAGACTGTCAGGAATTCAAGGTTTATCTGTACTGTTGCAGATGGCAGCACAGATAGTGTCATAATTGAACAGGAAACTGTGCTTATCAAGGTTGTCAATGAAGGTAAACCTTATACAGCACTTGTAGATCTTGATCCAGTGGAGCATGCACATGCTACAGGTGTGCTAGATGCAATTGTAAAAGGGATCAAAAAGCTGTATTTAGATAATCTATATCTGAGTTCTCCAGAACAGCCTGGTCCAACACTTCTCTCAGTAAATTTTGATGGTGCTGCTGTAATAATGGGTTCAAAAGGTGGTGTAGCAGCACTGATAAAGAACAACATTCCATTTCTGCTACCTGTGCACTGTGTAGCACACAAGCTTCAGCTAGGGATTCTAGGTGCTGTAAAGAACACTCCTTATATTATTTGTTTTGAAGAAACTTTGAAATGGGTTTTTAAGTTCAATTGGAATAGCCCTAAAAGGCGAAGGGATGCAAAAGAAATTGCAAGAGTAATCGAAGAAAGTTTTGCTCACTTCAGTGACATTAAGCAAGTGAGATGGGTTTTTGGTGTAAAAAAAAAAAAAAAAAAAAAAAGGTCCCTAAAAGCAATGCAGCAAAACTTGCAAACTGTTGTTTTGCATCTAAGTATTTATTTCTAAATAGCGCGATTTCAGCTCTGCTGAAGAGCCTCTGTCTGGTCAAATGACTGGAATCTGCAGCTGTCAGCTAGATGGAAGACTTGAGTAAAACAGCCAGGAAAAGGTAACTTTAGCAAGTTATATCTCTCAAACCATAAAGGTTTGAGAGATAAGACGTACATTGATGTTAATCTTTTTTTAATGTCTACAATATTAAATCAACTTAAAATTAACCATTACTATCCCTTTAATGCTCATTAAAGTGGAAGGGCCTATCTTTGAGGAATATGACCCCAGTAGAGCTATTCAATACTAGCTTACATCTGGTGGAACCAAGCATGTGGGTGGACATAAGAGGCCTCATGAGGTTGACTCCGATTAAAGTAAAGATACAATTCTCATTTGGAAATCTGTTCTGTTTAAGTTTACAACCTTCTTGCATTTGTTAATTGCATTAAAGTATTTTTAGGTCAGTCTACTAAGTTGATATTAATAAAGACCTTATTTAAATACTATTTTGGTTGAGATTATTTTGTGTATCAGGACAAGTAGATTGTCATGCGGGACAAGTAGATTGGGCTCCCATTTAGTCCCTTGGACAAGTAGTTGTTTGTTTTTTGTTTTGTTTTTTTAATTTCTACACCCCTGGTACAGTTTTTATTTAGTAGACCTGGGAGGTCTCCTCCTGTACTGCATATGAGAAGTACAATGCCTGTACTGAAGGGATCAGTGAATTTCCAGCTTGTCAGAGCAGGCAGCAAGACCTGTATAGTAGGGTTGCCTCCCAGGTCTCACAGTGCAAAGATAGGAGAGCATGCATGCCTTCTACTTAGCATTGTTCCAAAACAGGGTAAAGAGAGCGTGTCTATGGGGTGGGAGGGAGCAAAGGCTCAATGTGGGGGTATGGATGAAGAGCATGTCAGGATGAATAAGTTAAAGTAATCATGACAAGGTGGTGGTGGTAGTAGTAGTAGTAAGTATTTAATGTGTGAGTGAAGAGGATGTGAGAATTAAAGGGCAACTATTATCCAAATAGTTACCTATGGGCCCATGAAGCATGGTTTGCACTGTGAGCCCTGGCAGACAAAGAGAAGCAGGACGTGGTTTGAAAAGAGACTTCCTTGGGGTTTGCTTTTGAAGCCGTTGCTCATCCCTCTGATCCTCACTGGGTTAATAGTCTTTACTAAATCCCTCTCTAATTTCCAATTCCGTTCCAATGAACAAGACTAGGGCTGCTGCGCAGTGCGCACAACAAAATATCGATCTCTTCTTCTGCCAGTCCCTGATCAAATGAATGAATCCCAGTACAGCGGGTTTGGTGGGAAGCATTTGGTCTCCAGCTCTTTCAATAAAAAATAAAACGCTGGAAAGTCACCAATTGCCAGTAGCTACACTAAGGAACTAAATACGACCTTTCATAATAAATCTAGGCTAGAGACAGTCATTCATATTCTGAAGCCTTTTGGATTAAAGACTGCGCTTGAGTATGATTGAAAGCAAATCATATTACGTTACAAATGCAAATGTATTTGTAAACAGATATTTTGACTGTGACAAGTCAAGACAGCGTGGCAGAGAAAATTATATATTTTTTTAGAATACTAACTTTATTTTAAGCATATTTTTGTGTACCGTACTTCCCTAATAGACTTGCATTGACAAAGTACATTATTGTACTACTTACTGAGCAATGATGAAAGGGGTATCCTTTTAATATGTTGCACTTTAAATAGCGCGGCTGCAGAGCACAGTCAGCAAATCTCCATGATTAAAAGGGCAACCTGAGAATAGCGCAAGATTGTCAAGTCGCACCTTCAAGTCCCAGCATCATCAGCCATTAAACAAGGTGAAAGGCACTAGGGTTTGCGGATGTTACGTACAGAATGTTTCCATGGATCAGATGTTACGCAGAAACGTCCCAATTAAATTATCCAGTTGACCAAGACAATCTGACTTCAATTATCCGATTGACCAAGACAATCTGACTTCAATTATCCAATTGACCAAGACAATCTGACTTCAATTATCCAATTGACCAAGACAATCTGACTAGGGTTCTGAAACCACCTGACGTAACAACGTTCTTCCTCTTATGGAATTGGCTATGCTTTGTCTATGAGGCGTGCTTAAAGCTCTATTTAACCCTATCACCTCGTAACGTTAGTTGCCAGGTAGTGGGCCAAATCTCACTCCCCTCCCGACCCCAGAGTACCGATACAGATATATATAAAATAAATGGAAAAAAAAATAATAAAAAAAAAAAATTCACAGCCGGCTCTGATTGCCCAAAGCAGGGCTAAATGTGAGAAAAATGTACCTGCCCGGCACCCAGAACTACATGTCCCGGGCGATATAAATTCCACATCCCTGCTGACAGCAGTGTAGCAGGAGGCTGCTGCAGTTCTGTCATCCATGTGAAGAAGCCCTAGGCTAGTGGAATAGTTTGTGAATTTTAATTGAAACCACAGACTCTCACATCCTCTTATCACTCTGAAATTCACTGTAATGTGTCAGAGGAATTACATGCAGAGTAATGGACGTTTCATGGAAGTGAAAATTATTTCCAGGGGTTGGCAACCCTTGCATTAGAGCAAATATTACAGCATTAGGTTAACCTGTACATAGGCTTAACTGTGGCCTCAACAGTGAAAATGAATTTATCACATTACTCCATACAATTAATACCCCAAACTCCATAATTGTTTATTACATCCAGACTGATTACAAATTCTAATTACTAATAACACATTATAAGCATTCCTTAGAACTCTCAGGGCTTCACATAGAGTCCACTGTTCTGACCTAAATTTCAGGGTCTCAGGGTGAAGGGCCAGATTACCAGGGTGAGTAGAGTCCAGTGGTACCTACTAAGTGACCTGCACCATTTGCCTGCTTCTTTAGCCTCTAAATTGATTTCATTTCTGCCAGGAAGACAGAGGGAGAAGCCTCACTTGGCTAACGTGTTCAGATACTGAGATCTCTAAGTACTAGCATGTTAAAAGTTCCTAGAGGACTAATGGGAGCATTTTTGGATTACAGCAAGCAGGGACATATCAACTAAAATCTATGTTTTTGGGAAAATGTAATGGTTAATACTTCAAAGATCTCAGATTCTGTTCAAGTTGAAAGCTCCCAGTTGTGATTATCTGTGTCGTATACATTTTGTAGTTTATGCCCTGTTTTTCCTTGTGGCAGGTTTTATATTGATAAGACTATTAGCTGATTGAAGGACATAATGTTGGACCATAAACTAAGTATTATTAGAGCCAATCTAGATCCTAGACTAGTGAATCATTTTAAACAGCATCATAATAAGGACACTGAACTGCAGAAATGTATGAGGCTGCAAGAATTCCAGTACCAAGAAGAGGTAGGAATCCTCCTATATAATAATTCGCTAAGTTGTGTGTAACGCCCGACATGCGCAGTAGACACTGCTGCGCGTGCGGCAGTCACACGCAGTGGAGACTGGCCGCGCCTCGGCTGATACAGAGCTGGGCGCTCGCAGCGCCCAGCTCTGTATCAGCCGAGGCGCGGCCAGTCTCCACTGCGTGTGACTGCCCCGCAACCGGCTGCCAGAGGCACTGTGGCCCATGTAACGGGCTGTTCAACTAGTATATATATAATATATTAAGACAGAGAGAAATAAAAAGGACTACAAATTTATTAGCAACATATTCACTTTGTCTAAATCAGTGTTTCTCAACTCCTGTCCTCAGGACCCACTAACAGGCTAGGACTTAGGGATTTCTCTGCTAGAGAACAGGTGTGGTGATCAGAGGCTCATTCACATTGATTAACTCACCTGTGCACTAACAAGGAAATCATCCAATCCTGGCCTGTTATTGGGTCCTGAGTACAGGAGTTGAGAAACACTGGTCTAAATCTTCACAAATGATTTTCATTACTGTTTTAATGTGGTCTAAGTTTTTAGATGACTAGGGAAATGTGTGTATGTACATATTTAGAAGTATGTACCTGGGTGCTATGCTTGTCTTTTCAGAGTTTCATATGCTACCACTCTAGCTTTATATAAGGTAGGTGTAAGGCTACAGTGCTTGAAAAAATACCACTGGCTGTTTTTTATACCCTGGAGTAAAAAAAGGGTACTCTCACTGCTTAAAGGTGTTTTATTCAAAAGTGATTATAGCTCAAAGTTGAATTATTTAGGTACATTATCACAGTGGCCTGAAATTGTACAGTGGCGCTGTTGTTACACCATCCTATGGACAGCTCTGCTCTGTAGACCATAAATCTCCATAGGATGGTGTAGCAACAGCGCCACTGTACAATTTCAGGCCACTGTGATATTGCACCTAAAATTAAATGTGGAGTTATAATAACTTTTGAATAAAACACAATTCAGCAGTAGGAGTACCCTTGTTTTACTCAGGGGGATAAACCCTACAACATTTTTTTTACATTTTAAGTATTACTATCCCTTTAACTATGTATGTAGCTGGAGTGCTGAGGTCTATACTTATCTAAGGAGGGACTTTGAAGTACGTATCCCACCTGTACACAGTCTGAAAGGGGTGTCCTTTCTAAAGAGTATTACTGTTGGAAATTAATTTGAAAGATGCAAAATTGCATCAGTAGGAATAAATGCATTACAAGATATATGGACTCATGTATAAAGGCAACATATAGTCATTCTGGGGCAAACCAACTGCATTAAAAGGGAAAAAATAAATTTCCCAAAATTATTTTTGAGCCTAATGAGGTGTTTAACCCCCTAGAATTCTAGAAAGGTGCCCAGGTTACTGCTTTGCAGTCTTTTCATGTAGACACATAGCAATAAACAATAGCTGTTTACCATGTTAGACTTTACAGTAATGCATTTTATATTATAGTAAACACTAATAATCTTTAAACTGTAAACTCTCACGAGCAGGGCCCTCTGATCCTTCTGTTCTCCACATTTGATTGATTGTACTATTTAATACATCTGTATGTCTATTCCCAGTTGTACAGCGCTGCAGAATTAGTTGGCGCTATATAAATAAAGAATAATAATAATAAGCATGTTCATGGAGTCCTGTGTGGATTATGGTTTGAGTTTACTTACCAAGCTGGGCAAGATTTGATTCTGCTTACTAGTGCAGTACTAATACTGACTGAATTTACAGAAACAGTAATGGATAATGTTAGCCTAGATGCTGGTTCTGATATTTTGGAATTCAATATTCGTTTTGAAGGTCAATTGATAGATAGAGATAATGAGTTTAAAGTTATAGGCCCATATGTGTAAAAGCAAACTGGAGTTATTCTGAAAAAACTGCACCATAGGCAATAAATACAAATTCCTAATGCTCATGCATTTGAATAGAGCTTTTTAACCCCTTGAAAGCTAGAGAGGTCTTCAATGCATTGCTGCAATGCATTGGAGACCTCTCTAGCATTCAAGGGATTACAAGTCCAATGTAATAGGGTGTTTGTCCCCTATGGTGCAGTTAGTTTACTCCATAATCACGTCAGTTCGCTTTTATAAATATGCGCCACAATTCCTAGTAGTATCTGGTGTTACTCATTGTTTGTTTCAGTACTGGTTACTGTGTGTGAATTTTAATACGTTTCCACAATTACAATGAGATACTGTCTAGTACAAGTTTAATAGACCAGTGGGAAGTTAGTAGTAGTTAGTCTAGTTATTAGTTGTTGGCATTTGCTCGTTAGCACTAAGTGCTGAGATAGTGCCAACTCTGGCTGGAATGTCACCACGCTTTACCTCATATATCTCGGGCAGGGAGTGTTGCTTGATGTAGGTCCTGAGTTGGACATCTGCATTGCGCAGAGAAGCCATGTCAGGCCCTGAGCTGATCAGTGGAACTCTCAGCTCTTCTACAACTTTGAAGCGTCCAGTTCCCGTCACCTAGCAACCTTGAAACCGCCCATTTCGCCTTCAACCACGCCCCTCATAAACTCAGCCATCAACTATACCAGCTTCGTCGCTCTAACACTAAAAACCTTTAATCACGCCCATGAAAATAATCAGCCATGCCCACTAACAAACACGGCCGACTAGCGGTTATCCCGAGGCTGAAGAATTAGTTTCCAGGAAACAATCACTGGTTGTAATTTTAATCAGGAATCAAAAGAACCCTACCAGAGTATGTGTGATATTCTATATATATCATCGTATACAGTATCAAAAATCTTTCGGTGCTGTAGCTTATATTTCCTGAATAAACAGTACAGGTTTATCTGTGACAATGAGTTAATAAGGGGTTAATAAAACACGTGGTATTGAGGGGGAGGATAAGGAAGTAAAGTGTGCATGGTGGTCCTGTAGTGTTGGTGTAAGTAAACTGCTTTCTGTGTATCAGTTGCCGTATGTTCATAAGGAAAGTGGAGGCGTTCTGGGGCAAACCATATGCACTATAGGGAGAACTAAAAATTCCATTGATTTAAATGGTGACTTGTAACCCCTTCAGTGCCACAGAAGAGCTCTCTAGCAGCCAGTGGATTAAAATCACCATTTAAAACATTTTTTTCAGTAAGCACCATAGGGTCAAATACATTTTTCAATGTCACAATGACTTAATTGGGATTTCTAAACACTTTAATTAGTAAAGACGACTCAAACTAGTTACTTTGCATTGTGTTGGAAACATCACTTGCACTGAAGGGTTTAAAAGCCCAGTTTAAATAAATGGAAATATTTTCATCCATTATTCATGTTGTCACAGAACTGGACCATTTTAGTCTATTGCATATGACACCAAATCCTGTGTCCAAGTCTATGTCACACACAGCAGCTTGAACCCATTGCATATCCCTATGGTCCTTAAATGGTTAATGTGTATACAGAGTGTGTATATATATTATTTATATAAACATACACACAATACAACAACAATCGTATTCTGTCCGTGTTACTAAGATTTTTTTCCACTAAATCTAGGAGAACGACTCTGAATGAACCATGAAAACAGGAGTGCGAATGATAACCCTAAGAAGCCTGTTAGGTCTGGCTCTTGGTGCAGGCCTCTGTTATTATGTGTACAGAATGGTCTTTCCTAAAGAGCGGAGGAAGAGGAAGAGCACAGCAGGGAAGGAAGAAGGGAAACCTAGCAGTATATTAGAGAGAGTATCAGGTATCCCGCTTGTGCCTAGTGTACACAGCACAGCTGCAAGTAAGATGAATTATATCACTGCTGTCTGCAATTTTATATTTGTAGTAATTGAAGTTTCTGATATAAAAAAGGGGGGAGCATTTTGTCTTTTTTCAGAAGAGTATGTTTTTATATTGTGGAAATATTTATGCTTATTTTATTGAATCTATTGCCTCAATTCAGTTCCCCTGTCTCAAAAGAAAATCACCTGCCTGCATTTTTTTCAACCACGGTAAGCAATTCAGTTACCATTAAGATGCAATAAGGGACCCACTCTTAACAGGTGAAAATCTGCATCCAGTTTTTTTGGGTGCAAAGTCCCCTAATGCACGTTAATCCTGCAAACAGGATTTGAAGAGGAAAAAAAAAAAAACAAAGATCCCTAAGTGGCCATATCAATACATCCAAAGTAAGGAAAAAAACTGCATCAAATGTTAATAGAATTAACTCTACGAGTACCAGTGGGGTATGTATATTCCACTGGCACTCACAGGGCTAATCTGACTAAGTTAAAAAAATCTCCTGACAAGAAACACTTACCAGTAATGTCTAGCAGGGTCTTCAGCACCCTGGTCATCTTTTGACCGTCTTCTTCTGTCATCTTCTATCTTCCTTCTTTCTCTTCATCTTCTGTCTTCTTCTCGTCTGTCTTCTTCTCTTCTTCCTTGTGTAATATAGGTACCTGTAAAGAGCAGAAAAGTAAACATGTAATATGCTGCACAAACAGAAGTTGCAAATATGTGCAGTGGTTAAAGTAATGCATTAACTCCTAGTTGGAAAAAAAAAATTCCTCCAAATCGAATAAAATGTTTTCATATCCATTTCACTTGAAATAATTTTTTGTGCCCAAAAGAAAAATATATGTTTATGTGAAATAAATCCCATAGTGAGGCACTGCAATACTTAAAATGGTTTGCTTGTGATGACAGCTGTAAGTCCGACTGAAAACTCCTCCACTCCCCCCCCTTTTTACCTCTTGGACCCATGCCCAAGCCAGTGTGTGTAAAATTTGAACAGAGACTGCCTTTTATATGGCCAGTCTCTGATCAAAATGGCTCCCAGACGTCCACTGGCTGGGATTTGTGCTTATGCACAATACACTTCTAGTGTGTTTGTGGGGGGAGAATTACACTTGGAGCTGATTGGCTGGGAGGCGCTTAAGCACACAACTCAGCCAGTGGACGTCTGGGAGCCATTTTGAACATTGACTGGCCACGTAAAAGCCAGTCTCTGTTCAGATTTCCCACACACTGGCTCGGGCATCGACCCAAGAGATAGTAAAGGGGGGGTTTCAGCCTGACTTCTGCCACCACCGCAGGCAAACCATTTTAAGTACTGCAGTGCCTCAGTATGGGATTTATTTCACATAAACATATATGTTTCTCTTGGGTACGAAAAATTGTTTCCAGAGAAATGAATTTGAAAACATTTTATTCGATGTGGGGGAATGTTGATGTTTTTTGACTAGGACTAGATGCATTACTTTAACCCTTTCAGTGCCAGAGAGTTACGCAACCTACTTACACCTCTGGTACTCAAAGGGTTAACCACTGCACATATTTGTAACTTCTGTTTGTGGAACATAATTAATGTTTACTTTTTTCTTCGTACATATATTCTACAAAGAAGAAGATAAGAAGAAGGAAGATAGAAGATGACAGGTGTTATACAGATCTGGGTGTTAGGCTAGTGTTAAGGCTAGTATTGTTGCACTTCACTGTTAGGGGTAATTGTAGAGTTAGTGTTTGGGAGGGTGACTGTGTGTTTGAACTGACACCGATCATTAGCCCTTTTCTTTTGATGTTCCCATTACTCATCCTATTTAGTGTGGGTTTTGGGAACTTAAAACACATGAAGGACATTTGGCCAAAAGTCAGATTCTTTGGCCCAACTTTGCTGTGGTATCAGTTGATAGGGCAATTGAATACCGACTTAGACACATTTTGTGTACGGTCGGTAGCCATTTTTGCACTACCAAGTGTTTTAGCGGGGTATATTGAATGGAGGCTTATATGTCTAGAAAGCAAGAGAGCAGCCATCATAAAGTATTTTGGGCCTTATGTATAAAGGCAAGCAGGCAACACTGACTCAAATCAACCTCACCATAGGGGAGAAATAATTTAAATGGGACTTTTAACCCCTTGAATGCTAGAGAGGTCTGCAACGCACTGCAATCCTATCTAGCATTCAAGGGGTAAGCCCCCTTTAATCAATATTACAGTTGGTTTCTCCAGAAGTTGGTTTTCCCCAGAATTGCTCAGCCTTACTTCTTATTTCATTGGCTTCACTGTTACAACATATCTAAGACTGGTTATGAAGGTTCTTGGGGATCATGGATAGATATCTAATTTTAGCCAAATTTCTGACTCACAGTTTGTGCTTAACTCTTGCTGAGCCTGGAATTTTACTTCTGGCAGTAGATGCGATCCATACCTCTGGACTGGATTTAATCAATTACGAGCTGAGTTTGCACCCTATTTGGTGCTCAAAATAGTATAATTGGGGATTACATGTCCAGAAAAAAGATGGTACCATGTTAGCCAGTGGAGTAGATAGGATTCAGTATAGCAAAAAACTCACAAGAGCGGTATAAAGGTGATACCTTTAAATGGCTAACTGAGGACATAACAAGTGCAAGCTTTCAGGACACTAAGGTCCCTTCTTCAGGCATGGGTGAAGGGACCTTAGTGTCCTGAAAGCTTGCACTTGTTATGTCCTCAGTTAGCCATTAAAAGGTATCACCTTTATACCACTCTTGTGAGTTTTTTGCTACACTGAATTCTATCTGTGCATTACATGGAGATAGTGAGGAACCCATTGTTCACCTTGAAGCAACCTTTTGTTTTTCTCTAAGTTCCAATTACATTAGTTGTACCTGCAATTTCTACAGATGTGATACAAACAGCAACAGCCCACACCTCTCACCAGTAATGGTGGTCTCATACTTGGTGGTTGTACCTGCAGGTCTCCCAGCATGGCAGCTGGTTTGTCTCCACTCAGGAGTGGACAGTGATCACCACTGATACCAGTCTTTCTGGCTGGGGAGTACGCTTTCTAAATCTTTCTTTTTGAGGTGTGTGGTTAAGACCAAATATATCTTTCTCCCAATCTCCCTCTGTGAGAGCTGAAGTCATTTTTTTTTTTATGCTCCACTCTCAACTTCTGCAACTCTCTTGGTGGACCATTTCTTTCCAGGCCAATGTCTCTGCTAAGGCAAATGTCAATTATTAAGGGATAACCAGAGAATAAGAAGTCTGGTTGGAAGGCAGACTTTCTCTTCAGGTTGATGGCAGACCTTTGCGAGTGAGATTAACACCATTGGTCTCCACCATGTTAAGGTCTCCTAGCAATAGATCTGATGGTGTCCTGATGTGTATTACCCCCGGTTTTTTCAATATTGGATCTAGAATCCTCAAGGAGGTAGAAGTGGATGACTCTGACTCTTTGATTCCATGGATGTATGGCCTGGCATGCCTATGTCCTCGGCTGACCGTGGATTCTAGGGTCTTCTCTGCACTGAGAGGGGAAAAGAGCTAACATTTTGTTTCCTAGTACCAGCTTCATCTCCATGAACATGGTCTTCTCTTGTGGGCGTTTCAGTAGCGGAGCTTTGGTGAACTACTTTGCCATAACATTGACCCTCTTAGGGTTTTTCACATATTCTCTGTGAAGGTTTCATTCCTAGGTCATACATGCTTGTTTGAAGGTGCAGATGGAACCCGTTAATAAATACATGCAAAAATATGGGTGGGGGAGTAGTCCACATAATTAAAGAATTCAGCCTCACTCTCTTCCCATGTTTATAGAGCTAGCTATCTTCACACCATCCCTCATCATAATTCATCCTCCGATTAACCTTTTCCTATGAAAAACTTGATTGGAATGCATAGAATAGCAGTATGTTCAAATCTCCCTCGCTCACAAGGCGTTAACATACTTATCAATAAACTGCCCACCATCTCGCTCTCTCCTAACATGATCTCTTGTTAACCCCCTCCATTGACAAATGGTCTTGTTTTAGATGTACCTGCAGCTGAGTGTTTGATGGTTTTAAAAAATAAAAGTTCTTGTTTCATTTAAGGCAGAATTAAACTAAGAGGGTTGGGGATGTGTTAACACTCCCCCACACACACGCCACATTAATTTATGATTCTCCTCTTCTGAACAAAGTTAATGTATTTCTATATATTATATTGTGGTACACCCAATAATAAATTAAAAAATAAATAAATATATATAAAGGTGTATGCGTCTCCAGCCACACACACACCCAGGTGTGACAGTAAGGAGGGGATATTCAAATCCTCTGTATACTGCCTGTCCAGGACATACAGGGGGAGTGATTTTCTCTGCAAGGAGTTGGCCCTCCCCCACTATTTCCTCTTCCAAAAAACACACATGGTCTTTTGTCCCCTGCCACTCCTGTGACAATCTCTGTAAGGAATTGCAGGGGCCTTCAATACACACACACACATATATATAATTGCAGGGGCTTTCAATACACACACACACACACGCAATACATATGCACAATATACACACACGCATTACAGGCCCACCTCGCACACACACACACACACACAAGACACTCACACGTACACATAACACACCACCACACGCACAATATACACACACAAAGCTCTTAGGCAAAACACACTGACAACACACAATACACACACCCACAACACACACACTTCCACAATACACATGCACAAGCACACAAAACAAACACATGTACAACATACAAACAATACACACTTTAAACACACAATACACATGCACCACACACACAGCACACAAAACCACACACTTTAAAAACACAAACACATGCAAAACACACAGACATTGCAAAACACATACGCTCATGCATAATACACACACAAAACACATGCACAATACACATACACTTAATACACACACACATACACATATGTACAACACACAATACAAACACATGCGCTCAACACACAATACACACACGAATAAACACACAAGCATAACAAGCACACGCAGTACACACACATACAGTACACACACACACACACAATACACATACATGCACAGCACACAAATACACAAACTCAATATACACACAAACACAATATAAACATACCATACACTTACACTCAACACACACAATAAAACAGACAATGCATACACAAATAGATGCACATAATGTGCACAATACACACACACACACAATACTCAGGGGCGTGTCCTGACCACTATTTCAGCAATAAGGACGCCATCATGCAGGCCTGTCGCGATAAGGACTCAGTGTCTTCATTTATACCAGGACCTATCTCCTCATACTCTATTCTCCAGGTGCCAACTACTCCCGCTTACCGAACACCTTCATAAGCTGAATATAAAGTATAAATGGGGTTTTCTCTTCCACTTGTACGCTCAGCATCAGAACCAAGCTGCGACATTGAGAGATCTGGAGGAGGTTCCAAAATGTTGTCAGCTACTTCGAATTTCGACCCCGGAGATCAAAGACCATTCCCAGATATTGGTGCCAAACCAACCCTACAGAGTACACTGGGTTGCAGAGGCACAGAAGGCGAGAAGAGGCAGCGGGCCTCTGGAGGGGGAGATGACCGAGGTTCCCGGAAACTCTTCCAGTGGCATGATGGCCTCACCTACAGTTTTCAACTGCCCTGATCGACATTGATGGCGCCTTGAACCTACTTGCATCGACGTTCTTGTGGCTATTTACGGGGACTTCATTGATGTGACTACTCCAGGACTGGTATCATGTGGGGTTTGTGGGGGGTTAATTTGGAATTCCTTATGATACATGATGTTTGTTTATTCTCCTGCACCTGATGTGTTCTCCTTTGGTTTTTTTACTGCCAGATGATTACATGTTTTAGTATATGGGATGTGAATGGATTTAGCCCGGCGCTTCCCCTCTTCCACATGACTATAGGTACAGTGGTGTCCACCTGGGACTGGTTTCGGTTAAATGGCTGAGATTTTTCCAAGGAGGGACTTTTTTTTGGGGGGGGGGGACAGTTGGAGGTCATGTGGTGGGGTTACGATGTCTCTCTCCCTTGCTTATGCTTGGGGGGATGCATGGTTATTGGGGGAGGGGGGAGGTCTGCTGGGCCATATAGGGGTTCTTTAATTGTTTGATCATAGGTAGCGTGTCAGTTCTACACTAATCTGCCCTCCTTTTTGGGTGGTAGTGGTACGATGCCTTTCTACCTGGCTTCCGCCTGGGGAAACGCATGGTTGTGGCGGGGGGGTCATTTGATGGGTCGGATTGGGGTTTGGGGATTCGGTAATCATTTGACCACGGGTAGCATGTCCGTTTTCTGTGAATGTGCTGCAGCTGGGGGGATGGCAGGAGGGGTGGGGGGAGAGGGAATGGAACTTGCCCTTTAGCAGAGTCTAGCATTCTTTGTTTTTTGGGGTGGACCCCTTGGCTGCCCTAGTATATTTCAGTTGATTAACATTGCATCCTCTGTCTGACTGCTAATGTGTCCATTTATGCTTTTATCTAGGCTAAGCTTTGTGTTACAAGATACGTTGATTCATACTACTATTATATTTTGGGGTATATGTAAAGTCGCTATGTTTGATGGCCCAGTATATGTTGTTTCTTGTAAATTTAACATTTACAGTACTGTAAACCATCTTTGTTACTCCGCTTAGTCTGACCTGGTCGCAGGTCATTAATTTCTCCCGCTGACAACGTGTTGAGACCCCCTGTCTCTATTAGAGCTTTAGTGATCTGCACTGCGGAATTATTTTCGCTCTCCTTTTCCCTTTTTCTCTTCACTGCTGCTCTTTTTTTCCCTTTCTTATCCTCACTGTCTTCCCCTCTTTTCCCCCTCTCGCCTTGTGGGACGCTCTTGGGATATTTGCAGTCACTCCTCAACTGACCCAGTTTGGTTGGGAAGTAGTCATGCCGTTGCCTAATCTTAACCTCGTCTCCTATAATATTAAAAGCTATAATAGCCCTGAGAAGCATTCCATGGTGCTACGAGAGCTAGTGCGCATGCAGGCGGTCGTGACTTTTTTTTTTTTTTTTTTTTTTTTTTTTTTTTTTTTTTTTTTGCGAGAGACTCATTTAGTTCGAGATGCTCAGCCTAAATTGGTTACGAGACATTTTCCTGCTGTTTGGAGTGCATTGTTTACTGAGGGAAAAAAGGAGAGTGGCTATTCTTATTGGTCACTCGGTGCCGTGGACGTGCACCGGAGTGTTGGCGGATGCTCAAGGAAGATTTTTGTTCCTAAAAGATAAAATAGCAAATACACAGATAATGATGGCTAACTTCTATGCTCCTAACACTGGATAGCTATCTTTTTTCAGAGCAGCGTGCCAACATCGAGCGGATTTTCAGGAGGGTTTGTTAGTTATTGGAGGTGATCTAAATGTGGTTATGGACCCTCTTTTGGACCATTCCCATCCAACTAGGGCTTGGAGCCTGCTGCTGATGGCTCAAATACTGACCTTATTTTGTGACCTGTTCACGGTTGAAGTTTGGTGCTCCCTGCACCCTACCTCGAGGGATTTCTCTTTCTTTTCCCACCCGCACTTATCTTATTCCAGGCTGGACTACTGGTTTTTGAGTCAATACCACTTGTCACTGGTTGTCAAAACAAATATTGGCAATATCACGATTTCCGATCACGTGCCTATCTGTTTGACTCTTAGTCTAGGAGATATCCCTGGGCAAATCCGTGCTTGGCAACTCAATGAGTCCTTACTTGAGGATGCTGCACTTCGAGAGCGAGTGGGGAGGGATCTTAAGGACTACTTTGCTCGCAACTCTACACCTGATGTTCAGGTTACGTCTGTCTGGGAGGCACACAAATGCTTTGTACGCGGAATACTTATCTCCGCTGGCAGCTGGAAAAAGAAGCAACAGCAAAGAGTGGTTGATGTGTTATTGCGTTCCTCGCTGCCCTGGAAAGGGAGCACAAGGCTCATTCCTCCCCAGTTACTTTGGCCCTACTCACAGCTAAGCGTATGGCACTTGCAACCCTACTGAAGGCTCGCACTATCAAATCCCACATGTGGATTAAGTACCAACATTATTTGCATGGTGACAGGTGCGGGAAAACGCTGATTTGGATGATTCAGAAAGCCAGAGCGGCGGCGCATGTCCATGGCATCCGGTTGCATAGTGGAAAGAGGGTGCTTCCCTATGATGGTATTGCGGAGTCTTTTAGAAACTTTTATCAGAAGTTGTACAATTTACGGGACTGCGAGGAGCCTTCGTCGCCGACACCTTCATTGCGGACGTTACAAGATTTCTTGGTTTCTTCCAATATTCCAATATTTGCAGAGGGTGAGGTTGCTGGTTTGGAGGCTCCGGTGACTTTGGAGGAGGTCTCATGAGTCCTTGGGTCAGCTCCGTCGGGGAAGAGTCCGGGACCTGATGGCTTTTCGGCTAAATATTATACAGTGTTTTCAGATATCTTACTTCCGCATTGCCAGTCACTCTTCAACAACATCTTGGCAGGGAGTAGTTGCCTGACTCATGCTATTGTGGCCCATATTACAGTTTTGCAGAAACCAGGCAAGAATCCCAAGATCTGTGGCAGTTATAGACCTATTTCTCTATTAAATAATGATGTCAAACTGTATGCTAAATCGCTTGTGTTCAGACTACAGCCTCTCCTACCATCGATAATAGCATCAGATCAATCTGGGTATGTCTCTGGTAGAGAGATGAGAGATAATATTATACTTGCGGTGGCACTGATCCAGGAGGCTACTTCCCAATCCACTGTGTCCTTATTGCTCTCGCTTGATGCAGAGAATGCTTTTGACCGGGTGAATTGGGAATATATGGAAGTAGTGTTGAGGTAGTTGGGCTTGGGTCCAAGAGTTTTACATGCCGTACTCTCTTTGTATTTAAATCCTTCTGCTAAAATCTTGGTGAATGGGATTTTATATTCCTCTTTCCATATTATTTATGAAACCCACCAAAGGTGCCCTTTGTCTCCTATTATCTTTGTTCTCACTCTTGAACCTCTTATAGCTTCAATAAGGAAATGTTCAGCTACAGCTGAAATTCCCTTTGGAGGCAGCACTGTCAAACTAGCATGTTTCGTGGATGATATGCTGGTATTTTTATCTTCTCCCCAGAATCCTCTATCTAGACTAACGTCTCTTCTTACTACTTATGGCTTGATATCTGGGTTGAAGATCAATTTTGGGAAATCAGAGATTCTGCCCTTGAATATAGATTCTGCTACTAAAAGAACCCTGCAGTCATCTCATCCTTTTAAATGGAATGACAAGATAAGATACCTTGGGATCATTTTGACTCCTTCAGTGAAAGATGTCTTTGGCACTAACATAGCTAGACTGGAATTAGACCTACGGGCCTTGGTGTCCTCTTGGGACAATATCTCTTGTTGTTTACTGCTCCCTAGTAAGAGATGTCCAGTATTTCCTGTGCTAAAAAGAAAACGGCTGAACTAGGCATTTTACATTATTTGCTATTTACTTGGAAAAGCCCATTTTGGAAATCCATTGACCTTGTGTTGTCAGCATTTTATTTCCTGTTTTAAGAAAAAAACACAAATACAATTTCTTGTATGGCAGTTAATATAAGCCTTTGTCAATGAATATATCAGAAGTATTGGTGTAATTAATCACTTGATTTCTATGTAACAGCAAAAACTGAGACTGTTCCAACATCAGCCAGTAACCTAGAACCACACCATCTGAAGAAACTTCTTGATGTTTTTGCAACCAGCACAGACTCTTCTCTTCGAGAGCAAATCCTGATCACTCTCGGTAATAGTGCTGCCTTCTCAGTCAATCAGGTGAATGCTGAATTACCCCTCTGTATCTTTGCTTCCTTCTCAGTAAATAACATAAGCTCTAAATCACCCCGTGTGTGCATGCTCACTCATAAGCAGCAGTTGTAATTTTTATATTGTGACGTTGGCTTAATGCTGTTTGTATGTATATGAGCATCATATTTGGTTTGAAATGTAATATTTAACCCTTGGATAGTAAATATGTCCCCAAAGTATTGCTTCACAACATGTTGGAGATGTCTCTAGCATACAAGGGATTAAATTATATACAGTAAATAGCTGCTTTTGAGATATTTGAAAGCAATAGCAACCCTTTATTTTGACTTTACATTTTCTGCATATTACATAAATTGCCTATAATTTTATTATTAGGGGCTGTGAAAGCTGGCATAGTTATACAATGGAACAAATATAGCATACAGTTACGGAGGGCAACCTGAGACCACCCAGCTGTTCAGGACTGTAGTTTCCAATAAACCCAGCCAACTAATTATTGGTTGGGGTTTATGGGATCTGTAGATCCGAACAGCTGGAATGCCTTAGGTTAACCTTCATGAAGGGAGAATTAATTGCTGAAGGTATAGTGTTACATTGTTTCACTGTCATACTTCGATGATCACTTGCAAAATATGTAAAGTGAAAATAAGGTTTTATCAAACTGTGCTATCTTTTTAAAGAAAAAAACGATGCCAGCAACACTATTGTAGGTCGCCACCCTAGCAGCCACGCATAACATATCTACCCCGGGGTAGAAGAATTTGTTCTGCTCAGAAGAGAAATGTAGGCAGTTTAAGAGCAGGGGAAGAGCTGTGCATCTATATACATTTCCATATGTATTAGAGGGCACTATAGGCAAGGCAAGAGATCTACACAGTAAAAATGTATCTTGTACTGAACATATAGTTCCTGTAGCACAGATGGGATACAGTTATGCTATCACAGTCAGGAATGAGAGATTCCACGGTGTATAACAGTCTACTAGGTAAATGTATTTATTTAGAAAATGTTTTACCGGGAAGAATACATTGAGACAGTAAAAAGTTACATATTTACATAATTAAAGAAACCATATATAAACACATATGCACATTAATGTACATACAAACATTATATACAGTTACTTATTGTCATTAGTTACAAATAAGCAGTTATTTCCAGGGATTTTAGACTGGAAGAATTTTTTTTTTTTTTTTTTTTTTGGGGGGGTAGGTTATTTCAGGCAGGACATAGAGCAAAGGAGGCTGGGACTATGGCCTCCTTCAGAAATCCACATGGAACCTTGGAGACCGCTATAAGAAGGGTCTTTGTAGCAGGACCTGCTATTCATGTGGATGGGCACAAGACATACCTAGGTTTTCACTTTAAATGATGCATTCAATAAGGAAAGGTGAAACAGCTACCAAACCAGGCTCTCCTGTGACTATATCACTGCTCTGACTTGAGGTCTATACCACCCCCAGGGTCTCTGGATCATCTGTATCCTATCCGGAGGATACTGGCAATTAAGGAATCAATCAATGCATTCAAACATACACTGGTATTAAAATAGTATGTACTGATATGTAAAGTTAAGATAAGATCTATTTACCTGTTACTATTCCTTAAATCTGAACGTTTTATTTGATAATTCTAGATTTGTGTAAGACGATAGGACAGGTAATTGTGACTACTAGACCTTCTAGTTTGTGCATATGGTAGGCCAGTAGTAGGCAGCTTTTGCTTTCCAGATGTTTGGGACTATAACTCCCATCATTCCCAACTATCCAGTGGCTGCTTGGGGCTGATGGGAGTTGCCCTCAACAGCTTGATGGTCAAAGGTTGCTTACATATGAACATATCTTTAAAGCCTTGGAAGCTATAGAAGTCTCCAGCAACCAAAAGGTTAATAAGTAAGAAGGTACTTCTATTAAAATGGCATGCGCATGTATTCTGATCTGTGTTTGTTTTAGGATATTATTCGGGAATTGGGTGGCATTACACTTATTGGGGAAGCCTTGTCAGACTCCAATCCACAACTAAAGGCTAAGGCATTGAATGCCCTCAACAACCTGAGTATGAACATACAAAATCAGGAACTCATAAAGGTGATTTGACTGCTTGTATGTCATTTGTTATCAATAATAATGCTAACTGTGTAGATATATCAATGTCTTATTCTGTGGTAGATTGTGCTTAGAGATTTTGTTATTATTATTATTATTATTATATATAGCTAGCTGTGATGGTCCTTTGCTGACTCCAGGCACCTCGGGCCTTGTCCTCTAAATAAAATAAGAGCTATTCTCGAGCAAGCCAGCTGCACCTATAGGAGAAATAAAAAAAAATTCCTCAAACTTACTTACATTGCTCTAAATAGTGCTTGTGATCCGAGGTCTCCAAAGCATTGTGACGTAATGTGTCTGAGACCTCTCTATCACTTGAAGGGTTAACAAACTTCACTTATATCAGTAAGAACCTTTATCTCTTCCCTATGCAGTTGGTCTGCTTTACAATTACTCATTATGTTTTGTTTTGTGGATAAGGCCCCTTATCCTTCAGCTCTACGATACTGTATTGGATCTTTCACTAGCAGAGATAGGTAACATGCTGAACTATGGTGCCTTTCACACAGGTGACTATCGCTGTCTTGCTTGCGACAAACTTTCCATGTGAAACAGAGGTCTGCCTGGAGGCCTATGGGACAGCGGGCAGGCCATTCACACCAGTAAATTTGGAGGTTGCTATCCTCATCGCAACCTACAATGAAAAGCTGACTCACATGGGCGCCAGCCAGTCATATTTGTTGGTGCTTATGTGAACTGGATATTAGACACTGTGGAATAAAGGTGAGAGGTCAGTGAAAATACATGGGAAACAGAAATGTCCCAGGGGGTTGCAACAGTTCATTTGTCCATGTGAAAGAGGCCTTAAGTGCAAGAGGAGTTTGCAGAGTATCACAGAGCACTACTATAGCCCTGCTATGGGACAGCAAACCAAGCAGATCTAAATCAGAATTTAGTCAAGAAAGGCCACACTATAATTCAAGTTCCAGTTGATGGGGATGCTTGTTTCTACCCCATGGTGTAGTTGTTTTGCCCTAGAATTGCTCCTTTTATTTTCTTTTTGCATAAGGCTCTTGGGGCTCTATGTTATTACCAACAGCAAAAACACTAATGCCTAAAAATCAACCATGTATCCCAGATATTCTATTGCTGGAGAGGTATATGGCAAAAAGTTGTTGTCCAAAACTTACGTTTTGGCAAAATGCTTGTTGTTTTTTGTTCCCACAACTCGTGCAAAATAGAGCAAATTGTGGGAACATCACAGGGAAAAAAAAAAGCAAACTGTCACTGTTTGACAGTGTCAAACAACAAAAATGTGCTAAAACACTTACCTGTCATCCACTGTCCAGCTTCTCAATTTACCTTCTCTTCTTTCTTCTCTTCTGTCTTTGTTTCTTCTGTCTTCTTTTCTTTCTTCTGATCCTCTTTCTTCATTTCTACTATCCTGTTGTAATTTAAAAAAGAAAAAATCCATTAGCGCTCTTTCATTAAAAAAAAAAAAAAAATCTCCCGAAGATGCTACTATTAACCCTTTTGAGTTCCGGAGGGATAGCCCTCTGGCTCTCAAAAGGTTACTATAGGTGGCACCTGCAAGTCTTCTGTAAGCGTTCCGCTTACCTGTGTTAGAGACGGCCTGCCGGATACCCACTGTGCGGCCGGTCTCTTGTGGCTGCCTCGCGGGGTTGCCGCGTTCTGTCTTGCCGGGAGAACTGGTGTGCCCTGGTACACGTCTGGGTGACCGGTCTCCTTGCTGCTTCCCCTTGCGGCTCCTGCCGCATCTGTTGTGTTGCCTTTCAGGCAGAGAGTCGGATGCGCATCACAAGGGATTCCCTTAGTGACATCACAACCCGGCTTTTTTAAAAGACACAGTACCATTTTTATCAGCATTTAAACTGCCTGTACACCACTTCAGTTGCCCTTTCGTGCTGTTCCAGTGCAGTTGTGTTGTTTTAGCTCTGTGTATATTCCTGGTTTGTCTGACTACCCGATCTAATGCTTACCTGTGGCTGTGTCTGACTATCCGCTCCATGTATGAACCTAGGTTTGTCCTACAAACATTCTGGTGCAGACCTGCGGCTCTGGCTGACTAACCACTCCGTGAAAGACCTGGCTTGTCTGACTAACCGATCTGGTGCTGACCTTTGGCTCTGTCTGACTACCCGCTCCGTGTATGACCCTAGGCTTGTCCAACAACCATTCTGGTGCAGACCTGCGGCTCTGGCTGACTAACGGCCCCATGTATGACCAGGCTTGTCTGACCATCCTATCTGGTGCTGTCCTGTGGCTCTGTCCGGCTTGCCTCCTGTGTTGCCTCTCTTCCGTGGACATCCATCTGGTGTAGACCTGGGGCTCTCGTAGGCTACCATCTATACCGACTGCAGGCGTGAGTCTGGTATCTAGACTACCATCTATAATGACTGCAGGTGTAAGTCCGGTATCTACTCGTTGTTCCTGGTCGGAGTTTACCTGTTCCAGTTCCTGCAGAAGACTATCTGTGGCTGATCCTGTTCCTGTTCCAGCAGTGGCTTCAGCCTAGTCTAAGCAGTGAGGTCTATCCTAGGTGGCGTGCTATTCCTGATAGTAGTGCTAGCTTATCTGCTGACCTACAGTCTGTTCTTATTGTCCCCTGTTTAAACCTTGTTCTGTGCCTTAGAGGTTGTTTTATTATATACGTTCTGACTCCTGAGTGCTCTGAGTAACCGTGACATCTGCATTAAATACAAATATATTTTTAAAAAATTTCCATAAAGTTGAAATACTTGCATAAAATTACCCCATTTGCCTCTACCGCCATCTCGGCTGCACTGAGGCATCCATACGACCTCTTGGGCCGTTGCCCAAGTCAGACTGCTGGAATTTTGAACCGAGACTGGCTTTTATATGCCAGTCTCTGTTCAAAATAAATTGGCAGTCTCTAATTGGGTGGGAAGTGCTTCTAGAAGCAGATTGGCTAGGAGGTGCGTATGCACTTCCCACCCAATTGGAGATTGTCAGTTTATTTTGAACCGAGATTAGCATATAAAAGCATGGATTATAATAGGATAGCGAAGTCAACTATTTTTAGTTGATGTTCAGTGGGTGAAAATTGCTGACCCGTTGAACATTTTTGTGTGTTTTTTGGTGTTGGCAGCACAGTTTATAGAATTGTAAACTGTGCTGTCAAAACCACTTACGCTTCTTTTAAAAATACCGGGGTTAATAGTATCGAGCCCCCGATGTGTTAAAATGTAAAGTAAATTTTCTACAGTGGATAACCATTCTGTGTAGTTTGTTCCTCTGGTAGAATATGAAAATTATGCACATTTTGGAATGTGTATTTCTTTTTTTTCCACAGGATTACATTGGTGAAATATGTAAGGACATTTCTTCTTTTCCACTTAATTCTGAAGTACAGTTGGCTGGTCTAAGACTGTTAGTTAATATGTCAGTCACCAATAATTACCACGACATGATGGCAAATTACATCCCTTCCTTTCTTTGCTTACTTGCAGAAGGAAACAACATTACACAGGTATAGTATATGTAGTGATATTTAATTTGTAATATTAAATTATTATTTTTTATATTGTATGTTTCAGTATTCATTTGATTCTGTGGTAGTCTTATATTCAGATTTGTTTGTTAACCCTTTGAATGCTAGAGACCTCTCCAGCGCATTGTAAAGCAGTGATGTATCCAGCATCCAAGGGGAAAATCCCAAATAGCCTACAGTCATAATAGAGACATTTCTTAAGATGGGAAATCCAGCGCTATTCTGCCATACATGTATCTAGCTGTGCTTACTTATTGTTGATCGAAGTTCTTGGAACCATACATTTTTGGCCTTATTGCTCAGGAATCGTAAACACAGCACAAATGGGCACACAAGTTTTTAATCAACAAGAACTAAATAAATAACTGCTATTACATATTTTTTAATGATACTGTCACTTTAGAATGCCTGTATAATCCATACTTTATTTTCTTTCTAACTTGATGTTTGGTATCTTTTTCAGACGCACACATTGAAGGTTCTTGTGAACTTGTCTGCAAACCCTTCCGTGACAAGGTGCCTTCTTAGCAGTAAGGTATAGTATACCCGTACTAGTTCCATTATGAAACTAAAACATGACAAGATGTCTTCTTAGCAGTAAGGTATAGTATACCCGTACTAGTTCCATTATGAAACTAAAACATGACAAGGTGCCTTCTTAGCAGTAAGGTATAGTATACCCGTACTAGTTCCATTATGAAAATAAAACATGACAAGATGCCTTCTTAGCAGTAAGGTATAGTATAACTGTACTAGTTCCATTATGAAACTAAAACATGAGAAGATGTCTTCTTAGCAGTAAGGTATAGTATAACTGTACTAGTTCCATTATGAAACTAAAACATGACAAGATGTCTTCTTAGCAGTAAGGTATAGTATAACTGTAGTAGTTCCATTATGAAACTAAAACATGACAAGATGTCTTCTTAGCAGTAAGGTATAGTATAACTGTACTAGTTCCATTATGAAACTAAAACATGACAAGATGTCTTCTTAGCAGTAAGGTATAGTATAACTGTACTAGTTCCATTATGAAACTAAAACATGACAAGATGTCTTCTTAGCAGTAAGGTATAGTATAACTGTACTAGTTCCATTATGAAACTAAAACATGACAAGATGTCTTCTTAGCAGTAAGGTATAGTATAACTGTACTAGTTCCATTATGAAACTAAAACATGACAAGATGTCTTCTTAGCAGTAAGGTATAGTATAACTGTACTAGTTCCATTATGAAACTAAAACATGACAAGATGTCTTCTTAGCAGTAAGGTATAGGATAACTGTACTAGTTCCATTATGAAACTAAAACATGACAAGATGTCTTCTTAGCAGTAAGGTATAGGATAACTGTAGTAGTTCCTTTATGTAAATTATCTATAAGTAGATTAGGTAACACACAAGGCTTTTTTGTTTTGTTACTCTGTACGACACCTGTTTTCCAAAAATAAGAAACACATTTTTGTATTTGGTAACTTTTAACCTACTAAAATATTTGAAAAAAAAACATGTATCCATCAAGTTCAGCCTTCGCTGAAATGCATTTAGCCTTCTGAAGAGCAGTTTCTAAGAAATAGTTATCAAATTAGATTAAATTTATTTACCAATATTCAACACACAACACACACACACACACACCTGTCTTACACATTCATACACACACACACACTGGGCTGTCCCATCCATGGTTTTCTGGCACAGAAAATACCCTTGGCCTATATCAAGCAACAATGAAAAAAAATGCTTTATTCCCATGGTTGCTAGATAGACCTCCAACACATTGCTCTGCAGTTTGTTGGAGATCTCTGTAGCATCCAAGGGGTTAAAAATAGCCTCTAAAGGGGTATAAAACTAGTGAAGGGACACTGAGATTTCTCTGGCCTTACCCACAATTCTGTATGTGGGTGTGGCCAGCACAGCTGATGTGCCTCTCAAAATTTGGAGCTTTAAGCAGTTGACTGAGGAACAATGTGGAGGGAACATCTGGTGGAAATGAATTCTATCAGAGCTAGAACACAGGCCGTACCATCTGGATGCCAGGTGCCAAACAGAAATGTGTCAGGTGCTTTGAATACTAGGTGAATCTTCAGGTTGCACCCCCATTACAACTAATCCCCTCTTAATCCGTTGCGTGCCAGAGTGATATATTGGTTACCGCTTTGGCATTCAAAGGTTTAATGAGTTTTGAGAAATTAAAAACAACAAAGTAATTCTGCATTAATAATTTATCTGATTTGGAAAATTACCAATAGGCCATGGATGTACCCTGCTACAGAAACGGTCATGTTGCTTTCTCTGCTGCCCTAGTTGGCTGCCTAGTTTGCATGGTCCAAAGCAGTATTTCCTAAAATATACCACTGGACTGTTAAAGCGGAACTTAAAGTGGAACTTTCACCTTTAATAAACCCTATCTCATATTATTAGCATAGTGTAATTGTTTCTAAATCACAGGGTTTTGTGTTTTTTCTGTAAGTCCATAGTTAATGAGAAATTCGCTGTCAAAATTAGATTCCTGTACCCACTTCAGCATTCTGCGGCACAGAGTAACAGCGGCACAGGACTTCCCAGTCCTGAAATTCTCCTCCCACCTTTACCAGGGAGCGTGTTCAAGCTTCCCCTTCATTCTGGTGTGCATCATGTCTATTGTTACAGCAAGCTCCATTTATCATACTAAGCTTGCAAGCCAGACTTTCCTACACTGTGTATTAATTAAACATGTCCTTTATTCACCGTGACTCGACAGTTGAGAATTTCTGTACTAATAATTACAAGTTGTAATTGTTTAATAAAATAGTTCATTTATTTGTATAAAAGTTAATTTTTAAACATCAAATATATTTAATATGAGGTTAGTAGGGACATTTTCATTAAACCACCACACTTCCTCAGTGGTAAGTAGTGTATTTTGGGAAGATGCCTCCCTAAACTTCTAGGCCTGAATCTGTGAGTCTCTGACATTAGGACTGATGTACTAAGAAGTGGTGTCATTCTGGGATAAACCAAATGCACCTTAGGGACCAAATGAAATTGCCAATGATTTAACAACACTGCAATTCGTTGGATACTTCTCTGGCACTCAAAGGATTAAGGAGGGCTTTTAGCACTTTCAATTTTTAGATAGGTTCCCAACTTTGGTGCAGTGCATTACACATTTTTATAACATTCAAGTATTTTACATCCCCATTTAAGTCAATGGTAAGTTTGGGTATTTTTTTTTCTTTCTTTTTTTATGGGTATAGTTGGTTTCTTCCAAAATTGTACGTCTTTTCTTAGTACATCAGACTCACACACACATGTATACATACATATATATATACAAATATACACTAAACTTTGTAAAGCTCCTCGCAGCAACATAGGAGAAAGGCCCTGCTAGATTATAATTGTGAAATTGGAAGTGAGGAAAAAAATTGTCACTTACAATCAGCCATCCTTTGAGGCTGCCTGCTCTTTAACAGTAAATATAGCTCTGGCGAGCGCCCTCTACCTGCAGTCTGTAAAAGGTCTGTGACTGAACAATATTTATTAAGAATCATAAAACTCTATCCACTTGTTTCTCTCTATTCAAGTTCTCTACTTGTTTCTGTTTTTGTCTGTGGAAAGCTTGAGTTGGTGACCAAATGCTCTCCATCGACTGCAATAGAAGAATGTGGTTAAGCTTAAGCTGTAATAACTTTTAAATGAAACATCTCCTAGCAGTTGAAGTGCCTTTGGTTTACTCAGCAGGAAATGACCATATAATATGTTACACATGACATTCACATTTTCGCCTAATAAAATGATACTGTTCCTTCAAAAGTCATCATTTGGATGTTGTATGAATGAATCCATAAGTATATATGGCAACAAAATAAAAAATATATATATATAATGCCTTAAAATAGTACAAATTCAGTCAGACTCATTTTTATTGAGATAATCAGGGGAAAACAGATGCTAGATAATCCAGTGGTGAACCATGGAGATTGTGCTATAACACACATGTTTCTATAAATATGCATTTTATGTCTTCACAGGCACAGTGGTCGCTGACCTCTCTCTTTGACAGCTGTGTAAATAGAGACATTCTTGTCAGAGCGCTGACATTAGCTGCAAACCTTTCTGAGCATTTGAGAAAGGAGCAGGACTGTGAAGGACACACTTATTACAGTGAGGACTCTCTTTTTGCCCTGCTGTTTGGCAATTCTGCCCCACTCCAGAAGAATCTGACATCTCTGAGTCGGTATCCTGATATGGAAATTAAAGAGCAAGTGTCCAGACTTTTGATAAATGAGCACAAGCTGAAAGGAGTATAACATCTCTCTCATATCTAAGCTGAAATGTGTGCCTCCCCACATAACTGCTGTTGCAGCTGCTTAACCCTTGGGTGTGCAATGCTTTGTATACACCTCTGGTCCAGCCTTAAAATTCTGATACTGAGGTACTAACAAGTGAAGAAATTCAGGGGAAAACAATCAGCACCATAAGTAACAAAATTCCCTGTACATGTCAATAATAAATATGCTAGATACCCTTTTAATCAATGCATTGCAGACACCTCTGATACTAATAGTCACGCTTAATTTATACCTTTTGAGTGCCAGAGAGGGCCGCAACGCATTAGACACTAATGAGTACATTCCTTAGCAATGTGCTGAGATTGGCTCATATCCATTTAATTAAATCTACTACATTAAAGGGGAACTATCACCCCAAATAAAGCCACCCCCCAAAAAAAAAAAAAAATTAGCCATCTAGCGGTAAGCTTACTAACAGTACTATTATCCAGCCTAATTACCGTGTTAGTCATAAATCCTACTTCTGCCGAGACTGACGGCCAGGCAACAGCGCTTTAGAGGCATCTGCACCGTTAGTCCCTTCTGGGACCTTTAGGTACCATACAAAGCCTCCTAAATGAGACCGGGACTGACATCGCAGGTGTGCAGATGTCTGTAAGCTGTTGCCTGGCCGTCAGCCTTGGAAGAAGTAGGATTTATGACTAACACGGTAATTAGGCTGGATAATAGTACTATTGGTAAGCTTATCGCTAAATGGCTAATTATTGGGGGGGACTTTATTTAGGGTGATGGTTCCCCTTTAACATGTCTATATACACATGCATTGCATCACTGGCTCCTTCCTGTTAAAAATGTATTGATCATATATAGAGATATATATAATATACACACATATGTATCAAGACTTTGCAAAATTATTCACAGTTTTTGTAGAATTACAATTCCGAGGATAACAGGGAGTTGTAGTCCTACAACCGAGGACCTAGGGCTGCCTACTCCTTACCATGGTGTACATGTATAAGTTATACATATACATACACAACAAATATGGATATCATTAAACTAAAAACTAGCATGAGATATATTCACAGATGAATTACACTTAGATACACACGTAACTTGATGACAGATACACCAGTAAATGATACAACTGTATAAATAGTTTAGTTGGCAGACGGATACAAAGGAATTAGCAGCTATCCAGATAAATAAAAGTATCCCTAAGATGCCGGGTGGTGACGTATGGAAGAAGAGGGGCAAATCGGTGCTAAAATTACTGTTTTGTGTGTATGCGTCAAAATCGTTTTGATTTAACCCTTTGAATGCCAGCAGTGTATCCAACGCCTTGCAATATGTTGGCTACCTCTTTGGTGTGCATAGTGTTAAATGATAATTATAACACACTGGATGCCTGAGTGTGCTCAGTCCTTCCTGGCAAGCAATTGATTATACAGCCTAAGAGCATGCCAGTTTTGGCTTTAACTCTTTGAGTGCCAGAGGGGAATGCAATACATTGCAAAGCAATCTTCTGGCACTCAAAGGGTTATACACATGCCCTGTGGTCTACTTAATACAGCTAAGATACCCAGACAAAGGGCCACATACAGGGTGATCATCTTCAGCAGATGGAAGAGAAGCTCCCCAGGGAACGAGAAGGAAGCAATCTGGGTCTTATACAGAGTGCCGTATATGGCCATGCCCAGCCCGGCCCCCAGCAGCACCCCAGAACAGTCAATATGACCAGTACATTATTGCAGAGTAAGCTTCAGCAGCGCGGACTGCAGCTTGGTGATTTGGAGGAGGGTTCACCAGATTGTTGTAATCTGGGCAGAACTGGGTGCTCCCCAGGAGAGGCATCTCCGTTGCACTCGGACGTCTTCATCCTCAGATAAAAAGTGCAGAGGAACACATGGACCCAGCTGAAACACTATTAAAATTCTCTCTTATGTCAAACTAATCAAGAGAGACAAGTCTGTTTTTGAAAAAGCTTACTATCACCTCCTCAAGGCCATACCCCACATTTGCGGCCCTCTCTGACACTCAAAGGGTTAACTTAAGACATTTACATTTAAGTCATTCAGCATAATTATTATTGATATGGCAATCTTTAACCATGCAACATCAGAATGTCAGTGTTTTGATTCTCCAGGCATTCTGATATCTCCCTTTTTATTTACGTGACATTTTATACTCGCTGTTTTGATGGTCGCCCAATAGATGGCAACATTTCAATACGATAACACGCACAACCTTTAGCCCAATAGATAGAGCAGGTAAAACTTCCTATAACTTGAACTACCCGTTTTTTCTTTTTGTTGGTTTGTTTTTTATGAGGTTTCCTTTTAAATTTATATTAGGCTGAAGATCCTACCTGCTGATATTCTTGATGTAGATTCAGTCCCACATGATAATATATCGCATCACAGGCTAATGACCACTCTATGATTGTCCTCTTCTCTCAATACACTACCATTTTTTACTCTTGTCTCTTCATATGACACAATGTTCGCTAATCTGTATTCTTTTAATGGTTATGAATCCTATTCATTATATTGAGAGCACTGTCAGGTTTCTTGTGCCTCCCTTCTTATTCTATCTCCGTAGCCCGATCATCAGCATGAAATAGAATTTATGCAAAGCAGGCTGCAGGCCCACAGAAGTACTATTAATCTAACAGTTTCTTGCATACTAGAGATGTCTCCGTTGTATTGTAAAGCAGTGAGTTAGAAATTCTTGATCATACAAAGAGATTTTATATATATATATATATATAATATACAGCAGCATTGATCAGAAACTTCCTGCACTGAAACTAGCGTTGACAGCTATCCGGTGCAGGACCAGGACTACATTTCAGAGGAGTGTGGATGGAACAGCAGCTGACAGTGAGGCTTATTCAATAAGATTAAAGAAAAATACAAGAGCTCACACACTTCCATCACAGAGACAGACAGAACCCGTATGTAAAATCAATATTTATTCGTGCGAGTGTAGGGAGAAACTTATATAAGGCATGCAGCTAGATGAAATACAGCATAATTACACAGAACCACGTGTTTCGCATACAATACGCTTACTCATGATCTCGGAGTAAAATATTGATTTTACATAAGGGTTCTCGCTGTGTCTGTGATGGACGTGCTTGAGTGCTTGTATTTATCTGTTGTCATATTTGGGAGCTTATAGGGACACTCCTTCGCTGCACCCATCAAGTGAGTGAACCTGTCTGTCTTGTCTAATGATGTGAACTGTTCCATCAGTTGTATGGGATGAATATATTTTGGGACTGCATTACAGCTGCTAATCGATTTGTAATTATTCAATAAGAGTGGCAGGTCTCTAGAGGGAGAATGCTACCAATCAATGCCTTTACAAAGCAAAGCTCAGTCAAAGGTTTGATTATAGGTTTGGGAATCACTTTTGGGTGATAGAAAGAAGTGAGTTCAGCAACAAAAAACTCAGGTTCTTCTGACAAGGAAATGCATTATTTGCAGTCATGCTGTGTCCTTTCTTTTTGTTTCTCATAGTCATTTAGGTGCATACACCCTACTGTCACCTTCCTTGCTTGCTCAACCCACCCACTGCCATTGCAACATTACTATAGTGCTTGTTCTTTAAACACTAAAAAATGGGAGTACTCACACCTAATGTGGCATTCCCATTACCCAGAAGATGGCTACTGAGTCACACCTTCACTCAGCCTCCCACAGTGGTCAGATGTCACCTGCATCTGGCTGCAGGGCCGGATTTACATCTCAGGAGCCTGTAGGCACAGAAATCTAAAGCGCCCCCCCCATTGGCCATCTCCACTGGACACCTCCATAATGCTCCTAATGTCCTCATTGCCCCCATCGTCTCTTTATTGCCCTCACATTGCCCCATCAGCTCCAACTTGCCCCCATCAGCTCCACATTTCCCCCACCATCTCCATACTGTCCTCATATTGCCCCCCATCAGCTCCAACTTGCCCCCCATCAGCTCCATGCTACCTCACATTGCCCTCCATCAGCTCCACATTGCCCCCACCATCTCCAAATTGCCCCCCATCAGCTCCATGCTACTCTCACATTGCCATCCATCAGCTCCACATTGCCCCCACCATCTCGAAATTGCCCCCCATCAGCTCCAAATTGCCCCCCATCAGCTCCAAATTGCCCCCACCATCTCCATGTTGCCTCCCCATCAGCTCCAAATTGCCCTCACAATGCCCCCCTTCGGGATCAACTTGCCCCCACCATCTCCATGTTGCCCTCACATTGCCTGCCTCCCTCCCATTGTCCGTTTCCTACCTCCCTGGTAGGAGATCTGTTGTCTGTGCCCCCTTTGGTACAGTCAGTCCTGTGGTTGCTGAAGCTCCCGCTCCGTCTCCTGTTCAGGAATGTCATCTCCCAGCGCTCTGCATTCCTACAGAGCCGATGAGGGAACTTCAGCAACCACAGGGCTGGCTGTACCAAAGGAGGCACAGACAACAGATCTCCTGCCAGTGAGGTAGGAAACGGACAGACCTCCTGCCAGGGAGGTGCAATGCGAGGGAGTGGGCGCTGGTGCAGCCAGAGCGGTGGCCATTTTTTTTTTTTTTAATCTTTTCAAAGAATAAAAAAAAAAAAAAAGTATCCCATTGGCAGGCGCCCCTCAGTGGCGTGCGCCTGTAGGCAGGTGCCTACTTTGCCTTATGGCAAATCCGGCCCTGTCTGGCTGGCTTCTCAGGCTGGAGCTCCATTGCCACTGGGTACAGGGGGCAGGCTGGAACATTTCCCAAACCTTCAGTCCCCCCCAACCTGATAGCTAGCTGTAAGCGGGTTGCTTACCTCAGAGCCGGCTGTCAGACCCTGTGGGCGGCCGGTTTCTGTGTCCTCGTGGCTTGCCGCATCTGTCAGGAATACTGGTGCGCCCTGGTGTTCATCCAGGCGACCGGCCTCCTTGATGCTCCCCCTGGCGGCTCCAGACGCATCGGAACTCGGGCGCGCGTCCCAGGGATTCCCTGATGGCGTTGCGACCCGGTTCTTAAAGGGACATCACATTTATTGCTCCACCTCTTGGGGTGGAGCAATTTGTATATAAACTGCCTGGACACCACTTCAGTTGCCCTTTCGTGGTGTTCCAGTGCAGTTGTTCTTCTGTTTGACCTGTTTATTACCTGGCTTTGTCTGACTACCCGATCTGGTGTTGACCTGTGGCTCTGTCTGACTACCTGCTCCGTGTATGACCCTTGGCTTGTCTGACATCCAATCTGGTGCAAACCTGCGGCTCTGGCTGACTAACCATTCCATGTATGACCTTAGGCTTGTCTGAATACCCGATTTGGTATTGACCTGTGGCTCTGAATGACTATCCACTCCGTGTATGTCCCTTGGCTTGTCTGACATCCAATCTGGTGCAAACCTGCGGCTCTGGCAGACTAATCTCTCCGTGTATGACCAGGACAGATGCCTGTTTATATTGTCTCATTCGTTGCTTGTTCTGTGCCTTAATAAAGGTGATTTACATATACGTTCTGACTCCTGAGTGCTCTAGGTAACGGTGACAATACGAAAGGGCCATGTCTACGGACAGTACTGGTAAACCTTCTGTCCAGCACTTACTAAGCAGGGTTGAGGCTCAGGAGCAATGTATTGATCAGATTACGATGGCTTTGCAAACACTGTTGAACCGCACTGCTCACCTTGACCTTCCTGTCGGACATCTTGTGGCCTCCTCATTACGGCACCGGTAGTACAAGCAGCCCCTGATGCAGGTGTGATCAGGGGTTTTTCCTGTCGAGCTCCGCTTCCTGAGAGGTATGGGGGACACCCAGCGCTGTGTCGTGGGTTCCTAAACCAATTGGACATTTATATGGAGATGGTACCGCAAGCGTTCCCCAATGAGCACAGTAAAGTCGGACTGTTGGTCTCGGTTTTGTCAGGCAAGGCTTTGGCATGGTCGAATCCGCTTTGGGAGAATGATAAACCTATCATTCACGATTTTTCCGAGTTTGTGTCTGCATTCAAACGGGTGTTTGACGTACTTGCCTGCTCTGTCTCTGCTGCCAAACATCTTATGCCTATCCAACAGGGCCGTCGTACGGTGGCCGAGTATGTGATTGAGTTTCGCACATTGGCAGCAGAGGTAGGTTGGAATAATGAGGCACTGGTAGCCACTTTCTCTCAGGGACTAAGTGATGTCATTAAAGATGAGATTGCGGCCAGAGAGTTGCCTTCAGACCAGCTGATCTCATTTATCATATTGAGCGACACCTGTATCAGGAAGAGACCCTCCTTTAAGTGCTCAAGTGGCTCAGTCTCCACTACTGCTACGGCAGTGCCCCTATTGCTCAGTCTCTTTTACTGCCATGGCAGCTCCTCAGTTGCTCTTTCTCCATTAATGCTACAGCAGTATCCAGTTGCTTAGTCTCCGCTACTGCTACGGCAGCGCTCACGTGGCTCAGTCTCCGTTACTGCTGCGGCAGTGCTCAAGTTGCCTGGGTTCCGTTACTGCTACGGCAGTGTCTAACTCAGTCTCCGTTACTGCTATGGCAGTATTCACGTTGCCTAGTCTCCGTTACTGCTACGGCAGTGCTCGAGTTGCTCAGCCTCCGTTACTGCTAAGGCAGTCCACAATTGTCTGGTATACATATTCTTGGGCGTTACTCATTCTACAGCTCTCACCTCTATTTGAGCTCCTTAAAAGGCCTTACCACACATGGGCCTGTCAACGCTGTCTGTCTGCTATTAACCCATGCAGTACCGATATACTGGGACTCACTCAAGATCTGCCTGACCTGTGTCAGTATAATGTTCTATGGACTCTTTACTTATACTTGACCTGTGTGGGTTACCTCTGTATAACCTGTCTAGTGGCTGTATTATATTAAGTGTATATTACAGGACCTGTGAGGGTTATTGTGATCTTAATTGTTTAATAAAACTGTGTTTTATCAAAACCTACTGTGTCTGTGTGTCAAACAAACCGTTACACTTAAAGCGGTTCAGCGTTTCCTGGGGTTCGCTAATTACTACAGGAAATTTATAAGTCAGTTCTCTATGATTGTCAAACCCCTTACGGACATGATGCACAAGGGTGCTAATGCTTCCGAATGGTCCCCGAAGGCTTTACAGGCTTTTGAACGCTTAAAGGTATAGTAATACTTCGTTTTATCTTTATTTTATTTTATAGGCATTAAAAAAACATGAAGAACGATATAAGTCTTATTTTTCAAACCTTTATGGTTTGAGAGATATTCACAAGCAAAGTTTCCCCTCCCGCCCCTTTTACCTAGTATAAGCCATCTCTTCTCAGATGTGGAATGCAGTCCATAGACCAGACAGATAACAGCAGGGGGCAATCTTCTTTCTATGAAAACAATGAAAACCCTGCTCCCTTGACAAGTTTTTCCCTTATCGTAATTGAAGATTGTCCCTCTCTGCAGTCTACCTGGGCACCTCCCTTCTGATCTGGCTGAACAGTATTACATCAGTAAAATGGGCGGGAGGGGGAGACTTTGTCATTGAATTACTCTTGAACTACAACTGTGACAGAATTGAAATAACACTCTGCAAATACTATGATGATTAATTAGAGCTGCTTTTATTATTAAACATTACTATCCCTTTAAAGGCTGCATTTGCCGCTGCACCAGTACTACGGCATCTGAATCCAAAATTGCCGTTTACTTTGGAGGTTGACGCGTCTGAGTCGGGAGTAGGCGCCCTCCTGTCTCAGAGGTCTTCTCCAAAGGCGCCACTTATGCCATGTGGCTTTTTCTCCCGCAAACTGTCTAAGCCTGAAACTCTGTGTGACATTGGTGACAGCGAGCTGTTAGCCATTATTCTGGAACTTTGTGAATGGCAGCATTTACTCGAAGGCACTTCTGTGCCTATTCTTATTCTCACAGACCACAAGAACTTGACGTACCTATCCGAGGCTAAACGCCTGTCCCCCAGACAGGCTAGGTGGGCTTTGTTTTTATCCCGCTTTAACTTCATAGTTTCTTATCTGCCGGGTACCGAGAATGTGAGGGCTGATGCTCTGTCCCGTCATTTCGGGGTCTTGTCTAAAGAGGATTGCGATCCCATGCTGCTGATCCCTCCAGATCGTATCCTTGCGACTATTGGGGACAGAGATTTTGGCTGCCCAAGGGACGGCCCCGGGCCGAGAAACCGCATGGGAGATGCTTTGTGCCTAAGGGCTTAAGGGCAAAATTATTGGAGACATATAACTCTTCCAAAGCTGCTGGGCACATTGGAAGAGATCAGTTGCTTTGGTCTGTATCCTTACTATTTTGGTGGCCTGGTATCCGTACAGATGTGTCTGCTTTCGTAGCAGCTTGCCAGACTTGTGCAACTACCAAGACTCCTAGGCACCTTCCAGTGGGCCTCCTTCTTCCAGTGCCTAATGGGGAGTGTTCATGGTCGCACATTTCCATTGATTTTATGGTAGAATTACCAGTTTCCGAGGGCTGCACAGTTATTCTGATGATTGTAGACAGTTTTTCAAAATTTGCTCATTTTGTACCCCTGAAAGAATTGCCTAACACTCAGCAATTGGCAAAGATCTTCGCCAAGGAGGTTTTTCGGCTCCATGTGGTGCCAAAAGTAATTGTGTCAGACAAGGGTAGCCAGTTTGTGTCTGGATTTTGGAGAGCCTTTTGTGAGCAATTGGGTATCCAACGCTCCTTCTCCTCCGCCTATCACCCTCAGTCTAATGGTGCGGCTGTGTAACGGTTTTATTTGACACTCAGACACAGTAGGTTAGATAAAACACAGTTTTATTGAACAAACTCAGAAAAACAATAACCCTCACAGGAGCAGGAACGTCAGCCAATCCGAGTAGGTACACAGAGCAGGAACGTCAGCTGGGCCTGGTCGGTACACAGAGCAGGAACGAGATGCAGAGTAGTCAGGCAGTCCGAGTCTGTACACAGAGCAGGAACAGATACAACAGAGTAGTCAGGCAGTCCGGGTCGGTACACAGAGATCACACGAAAACTGGAACAAGTGCCGGTAACAGAAACACCACGAAAGGGCATTGGAGAAGTGACAAGGCCTAGTATTTAAGGACAAATACTGGGCAGGACAAAGCCACTTCAGCCAATAAGCAGGAGCAAAATTGACAGAATATCGCCAGCATAGCACAGGCACCGTGATAGGCTGAGAGATCAAACCAGGCCTTGGAACAGTTCTTACGCTGCTATATCTCGGACCACCACAATGACTGGGCGAGCCTGTTACCTTGGGCGGAGTTCACCCGGAATTGTGCCATGAACTCTTCGACTCAGACTTCTCCGTTCATGATTAACTATGGCTTCCAGTCTTCAATGCTTCCGGAGTCATTTGAGGCACAGAATATTCCAGCTCTAGAGAAGCATTTAAGGGAACTCCGTTCCACATGGGTACGGGTTCAGAGAACCTTGCTACGGTCCACTCAGCTTAAATATAATGGGTATTGTCTCCACCCACTGGCTGGGGTAGGACCAATTAAAAAATATACCATAAAAGTGAGTGCTTCTTCCCTGCTGACCAATCTCCTTTTGACCTAGCTGAAAAATACAACACACATAGGTTAAGGGCAGGGGAGCCGTGGAAGGACACAGAAGAAAAGGAAATATCGGTAAGTACATTTCTAACTTTCTTCTGTATCCTATCCTCAGCTTAAATATAATGGGATGTACCAGAGCATAATAGAAGCCCTTTAAGGTGGGACATGACATAATACTAGCATTGTACAGATAATAAATCAATATCTTACCATTTTAATCAGGGATGATTGCCTGAAGCACTTGTCTTCCAGCTTTGGCGTCTGCAGAGGCCTGGACATCAATTTTATAATGCTTTGTAAATGTATTCAGAGAGGACCAGGTTGCCACTTTGCAAATATCCTCTGGGGAAGCTAATGCCTTACCAGGCCCATGAAGTAGATAGGGACCTGGTGGAGTGAGCCTTGATAGTGATAGGAGGAGAAAGTGTGGCCTCTAGGTATGCTAGTCTGATACACTGAGTTATCCATCTAGCTATGGATGATTTGGAGGCTTAGCTTCCCTTAAATTTGCCAAAAAAAAGTACAAACAGAGATTCAGATTTTCTGAACTCCTTAGTTCTGTTAATGTAACATGAGATACAGCGTACTAGGTCTAACCTATGAAACCTCTTCTCCTTCTCATTTTGAGGGTTATGGCAAAAAGAAGGCAGGATAATTTCCTGGTTCAAATGGACTCGGATACTACCTTGGACCTAAAGGTTGGCTTGAATCTAAGAACTACCTTGTCCTGATGAAAAACCAGGTATGCGAAAGAAAGTGACAATGCCTGAAGTTCTGATACCCTCCTGGTTGAGGTTATGGCAGTGAGGAAGGCTGTTTTTGTATGTCAATGCTTTGATTGACACAGATTCCAATGACTCAAATGATGAGGAACTAATCAGCTGTCCTAGAACAATATTAAAATCCCATGGAGGAACAATGGGTCTAATACGAGGTCTGGCTTTTTCAATAGCTCTGATGAATTTCTTAACTAGGAAGTCGTCTGCAAATGATGTGCACAACAATGCTGAGAGAGCTGAAAGCTGGACTTTGATGATGGCTTCAATCCTTCCTCAAAAGACTTTTTGAAGAAAATTTAGTATCCTGGCTACACTGATGTCAGCAAGTTTAGTATTTCCCTGCTGTCACGGTTTATTATGACTCTCAGACACAAGTTTTAGGTAAAAAAAATCAATTTTATTGAAATAATAAATGATAACTTAGGATGGCAATAACATACATATATATATATATACAGAATATAGCACAGACAGAAGGCAGACTCTACCGGTCCTGTCAATATACCGGACAGGACAGTCTTTAGGCTCTACCGGCCTTGCCAATACCGGGTAAGGCAACCTGCAGATGGAATAGCATAACGGTTTTACCGGCCTTACCAAATTACCGGGCAAGGCAGCCTCAATAGATACACAATGTAGGCTCTACCGGCCCTGCCAATACCGGGTAAGGCAACCTCAGATGGAATGTGGCAAAAGGTTCTACCGGCCTTACCAATACCGGGCAGGGCAGCCCAGAGATAATAGCAGCAGTCAGATGGAACTGGCAAATTAGCAGAATCGTTAAGCAGCAAGGCTTTGGAGCAAACCAGCGTCCGCACGCTGGAAACAACACTGAATAGTATAGCCGTTAGGCTTAGCGAGCAAACCAGTGACCGCACACTGGAGTAACAAGCGAGTAGTATAGCCGCAAGGCTTAGGAGCAAACCAGCGTCCGCACGCTGGGACCAACACAGATTTGTATAGCTGATAGGCTTTGGAGCAAACCAGTGACCGCACACTGGTGTAACAAGCGAGTTTGTATAGCCGCAAGGCTTAGGAGCAAACCAGCGTCCGCACGCTGGAACCAACACAGATTTGTATAGCTGAAAGGCTTTGGAGCAAACCAGTGACCGCACACTGGTGTAACAAGTGAGTTTGTATAGCCGCAAGGCTAGGAGCAAACCAGCGTCCGCACGCTGGGACCAACACAGATTTGTATAGCTGATAGGCTTTGGAGCAAACCAGTGACCGCACACTGGTGTAACAAGCGAGTTTGTATAGCCGCAAGGCTTAGGAGCAAACCAGCGTCCGCACGCTGGGACCAACACAGATTTGTATAGCTGATAGGCTTTGGAGCAAACCAGTGACCGCACACTGGTGTAACAAGCGAGTTTGTATAGCCGCAAGGCTTGGGAGCAAACCAGCGTCCGCACGCTGGGACCAACACGGAATTGTAGCAATGTCACCAACGCGACCAGGCAGAAGGTCGCCAGGATACTGAAGACAGGTGATGAGATGACAGGAACCAGCAACGATCAGTCAGGTCAGAAAACAGCAGAGAAGTTCAGCAGGAACTGCAACACCAGAGACTAGGCCGGAACCAGGACTGGAAGTACTTCAGCATGCAGGAAACACTGGAACAGTAGAGATCAGGAACTCAGGAACACATGAGATCAGGAACACTGGAACAGAGGCCCAGCTATCACTAGCATAGTGATAGCAAGAAGGTCAGAAACAACACGAAAGGGCACTCAAAGGGTGCCCAATCCAGGTTTAAATAGTCAATAAGAGGCGGGCTATCTGCAGACAGCCAATAGAAGCCCCCTACTGGTGACAGACAAGTAACTGCAGCAAATCACGGGCACCGTGATAGTACCCCCCTTTCAAAGACCCCCTCTCCTAGAATAGGGTTTAGGTTTCTGCGGGTAATTGGCATGAAAGGCCCTAGTTAACCTAGGTGCATGAAGGTCCGTACTATCCACCCATGATTGATCCTCAGGACCATACCCTTTCCAATGTACCAGGTACTGTACCCTTCCTCTAAGCCTACGGGAATCAATAATGCTCTGAACCTCGTACTCCTCCTGGCCCTCGACCTCAACAGGTCCTGGCACCACAGGTGTGGTAGTATAGCGATTGCAAACCAGAGGCTTAAGAAGGGACACATGGAACACATTATGGATACGCATGGATGCAGGTAGGTCTAGTGCATAGGAGACAGGGTTAATTTTGCGAATAACTCTGTATGGACCAATAAACCGAGGAGCCAACTTATTAGACGGAACCTGCAGCTTGAGATTTCTGGAGGAAAGCCATACTCTATCCCCAACCTGAAAGGAAACCGCTGGAAGCCTTCTGCGATTAGCATGGCGCTGATGACGCTGAAATGACTGACCAAGTGCCCTCTGAACTTGTGCCCATGTGGAACGGAGTTGCTCGATATGCTCATCCAGAGCTGGAATCTGTTGCGTCTGAAATGAGTCTGGAAGCAAACAGGGCTGGAACCCATAATTAATCAGAAACGGAGAGCTCCCAGATGAAGAACTGACCGCACAGTTCCTGGCGAACTCTGCCCAAGGCAACAAGTCGGACCAATTATCATGATGGTCAGTAACGAAACAACGGAGAAATTGTTCCAAGCCCTGATTAGCTCGTTCAGCGGCTCCATTGGTCTGGGGATGGTAGGCAGAGGAGAAGGACAGCTGTATGCCCATCTGTTGGCAAAATGCCCTCCAAAATCTAGACACAAAGTGGCTCCCCCTGTCAGACACCAGTACCCTAGGCACTCCATGCAACCGGAATACTTCTCTGGCGAACACCATTGCCAATTCCTTCGCTGAAGGAAGACCACGGAGGGGCACGAAATGAGCCATTTTAGAAAACCTGTCCACCACCATGAATATAAAGGAGTACCCCTTCGACATAGGCAACTCTCCCATAAAATCAATGGAAACATGAGACCAGGGGCGTTCGCCATTAGGCACCGGTTGAAGCAAGCCCACAGGGAGATGTCTCGGGGTCTTAGCGCGGGCGCAGGTGGCACAGGCATTCGTAAATTCGGCACAATCGTTTCTCATGGAAGGCCACCAAAATAACTGAGAAAGGGACCATAACAATTGGTCTCTACCAATATGTCCCGCAGCCTTAGAGGAATGGTAGGTTTCGAGCAGCCTAGTACGAAATGATTCAGCGACAAAACATTTGCCCACTGGGGTTTCATGGGGAGCGGACCCCTGAGAGGCCAGGATCTCCTCCCCTAGAGGAGAAGTGATACTCGTGCGTATAGTAGCCAGTATTCTATCAGGTTGGATGATAGGAGCTGGTGCTTCCACTCTGTCACTGTCGGCCTCAAATTGTCTTGACAGTGCATCAGCCCTGATATTTTTTGACCCTGGTAAATATGATACAATGAAATTAAATCGAGACAGGAACAGTGCCCACCTGGCCTGACGAGAGGACAATCTCTTGGCCTCCGAGAGATAGGTCAGATTCTTATGATCTGTTAGGATTAAGACAGGATTCTTAGTACCTTCAAGCAAATGACGCCATTCCTTAAGAGCAAGGATAATGGCCAATAATTCTCTGTCACCTATCTCATAGTGGCTTTGAGTGACAGTCAACTTTTTAGAGAAAAACCCACAAGGTCTGAGAGTTCCACCTTTCTCGTGTCGCTGCGAAAGTACTGCCCCGACCCCAATATCTGAGGCATCAACCTCTAACGTAAATGGAAGTAAAGGATTGGGGTGGGATAACACAGGAGCCGCAGCAAATGCCAGCTTCAAATTCTCAAAGGCTTTCTCAGCAGATACCGGCCAACAAGAAGGATTAGCACCCTTGTGCGTAAGATCGGACAGAGGTTTGACAATGGAAGAAAAGTTCTTAATAAACCTCCTATAATAATTAGCGAAACCCAGGAAACGCTGTATGGCTTTAAGACCCTTGGGTTTTGGCCATTGTAGGACAGCTGACAACTTTTCTTTGTCCATGGCAATGCCATCATTGCCAATTATGAACCCCAAGAATGGCACACTGGTTCTATGAAACTCACATTTTTCCATTTTACAAAATAATTTGTTCTCACGGAGTCGTAGCAATACTGCGGATACATCTTTGATGTGCTGTGCCATGTTTTGGGAGTAAATCAGTATATCGTCGAGGTACACCACAACACATGTCTGTAACATATCTCTCAGAACATCATTTATCAGTTCCTGGAAAACTGCGGGTGCATTACACAGCCCAAAAGGCATTACTAGATACTCGTAGTGCCCAGCTCGAGTATTAAAGGCAGTTTTCCACTCATCACCTGCTCGAATGCGAACCAGATTGTAAGCGGCCCGTAGGTCCAACTTGGTAAATATCGAAGCGCCCTTAAGCCTGTCAAAAAGCTCGGTGATGAGTGGTATTGGGTATGCGTTTTTTGCCATTAGTTTATTCAAGCCCCGGTAGTCAATGCATGGTCTTAATTCGCCATTTTTCTTTTTTACAAAAAAGAACCCAGCCCCAGCTGGAGAGGTAGATTTACGTATGATCCCTCTAGCAAGGGCATCAGAAATGTAATCCTCCATAGCCTTATTTTCATCACAAGATAATGGATAAGTGCGTCCTTTTGGAGGTACTGCACCAGGCTGCAATTCAATGCAACAATCATAAGGTCTATGCTGGGGTAGCATACTAGCCTCTCCTTTGCTAAAAACATCGCCAAACTGTTGGTACACATCCGGCATAGCAGAGGAGGTGCACATGACCTTAATAGGCTGGATGACGCACTTGTCCATACAAAACTGGGACCAAGCAGCAATTTCACACTTTTTCCAATCGAATTGTGGGTTATGTAACTGTAACCACGGAAATCCCAATATCACCGCATGGTGCGGGGAATTAATCAGTTGAAACTGCTGCTCTTCTCTGTGAAGTGCCCCAATAGTCATAGACAATGGCATAGTTTCAAATATAACCTGAGGCGGTTCTAAGGGTCTACCATCAATCGCTTCAATAGTCAAGGGGTTTTCTCTTTCAATGCGTGGAACTCCGTGCAATTCAGCAAAGGTATTATCCATAAAATACCCTGCTGCACCGGAGTCAACCAAGGCCAAAACCTCCACAGAGCGTTGTGCCCAAGACAATACCACCTGTATGGTGGGTTTCATTATGCCCGACACTGGGGACGATTGTACACCACCTAGGGCCTGTCCCCCAAGATACCCTAGGTGTGTGCGTTTCCCGGACGTACCGGACAGGAATTTAGCAAGTGCCCTTTTTTACCGCAGTATAAACATAACCCTTGTTTTTTGCGATATAGTCCCTCTGCCTTGGATAGTCTAGTGAAGCCTATTTCCATAGGTTCACTTGTTTCCCGTACTGGTTCACTAGACTTCAATGCCAAGGGAGGGATGGGTGGGCAAAACATGCTACTAGGCTCATTATTTTTTGACCGTAACTTACGATCTCTGGCAATTGATCTCTCACGTATTCTGGAGTCAATTATCATAACATACTCAATGTAATCATCTAGATCAATAGGTAGATCTTTAGCAGCGATTTCGTCTTTAATGTGGTCATTCAGGCCTTGAGAGAAGGCTGCCAATAATGCCTCGTTATTCCAACCTACCTCTGCTGCCAATGTGCGGAATTCGATGGCATAGTCGCCCACTGTACGCCTGCCCTGTTGTATCTCCATAAGGCGTTTGGCAGCAGAGGTGGTTCTACCAGGAGGCTCAAACACTCTTCGAAAGGAACGCACAAATTCACTAAAGTTCTTAGTACAAGGTTTAGCATTCTTCCACAAGGGGTTAGCCCAAGCCAATGCTCTGCCAGTGAGCAGTGATATCGTGAACCCCACTTTACTACGATCATTGGGAAATGCGTGTGCCGTCAATTCCATAAAGATTTCGAGTTGATTGATGAACCCTCTGCAGAGACTAGGGTCACCATCATATCTTAGCGGCAAGGGTGCAGAAGCCGTTAACCCTTTAACAGTACCCCCTAGGGGTCTGGTATCACTTTCCGGTGTCTGACTTGGCGAGACCACCGGGCTAGAGCTAGATTGGTCAGCAGGTACCGTGCGTTCAAGGATCGTTTGAATTGCAACTGCCAACTGATCCAAACGTTGCTCGAGCACATCCATCCTCCAATGGATATTCTGTGCGTTACCTTCACCCTTGCTGTCTGAGGTCATGGCCCTTTCGTACTGTCACGGTTTATTATGACTCTCAGACACAAGTTTTAGGTAAAAAAAATCAATTTTATTGAAATAATAAATGATAACTTAGGATGGCAATAACATACATATATATATATATACAGAATATAGCACAGACAGAAGGCAGACTCTACCGGTCCTGTCAATATACCGGACAGGACAGTCTTTAGGCTCTACCGGCCTTGCCAATACCGGGTAAGGCAACCTGCAGATGGAATAGCATAACGGTTTTACCGGCCTTACCAAATTACCGGGCAAGGCAGCCTCAATAGATACACAATGTAGGCTCTACCGGCCCTGCCAATACCGGGTAAGGCAACCTCAGATGGAATGTGGCAAAAGGTTCTACCGGCCTTACCAATACCGGGCAGGGCAGCCCAGAGATAATAGCAGCAGTCAGATGGAACTGGCAAATTAGCAGAATCGTTAAGCAGCAAGGCTTTGGAGCAAACCAGCGTCCGCACGCTGGAAACAACACTGAATAGTATAGCCGTTAGGCTTAGCGAGCAAACCAGTGACCGCACACTGGAGTAACAAGCGAGTAGTATAGCCGCAAGGCTTAGGAGCAAACCAGCGTCCGCACGCTGGGACCAACACAGATTTGTATAGCTGATAGGCTTTGGAGCAAACCAGTGACCGCACACTGGTGTAACAAGTGAGTTTGTATAGCCGCAAGGCTTAGGAGCAAACCAGCGTCCGCACGCTGGAACCAACACAGATTTGTATAGCTGAAAGGCTTTGGAGCAAACCAGTGACCGCACACTGGTGTAACAAGTGAGTTTGTATAGCCGCAAGGCTAGGAGCAAACCAGCGTCCGCACGCTGGGACCAACACAGATTTGTATAGCTGATAGGCTTTGGAGCAAACCAGTGACCGCACACTGGTGTAACAAGCGAGTTTGTATAGCCGCAAGGCTTAGGAGCAAACCAGCGTCCGCACGCTGGGACCAACACAGATTTGTATAGCTGATAGGCTTTGGAGCAAACCAGTGACCGCACACTGGTGTAACAAGCGAGTTTGTATAGCCGCAAGGCTTGGGAGCAAACCAGCGTCCGCACGCTGGGACCAACACGGAATTGTAGCAATGTCACCAACGCGACCAGGCAGAAGGTCGCCAGGATACTGAAGACAGGTGATGAGATGACAGGAACCAGCAACGATCAGTCAGGTCAGAAAACAGCAGAGAAGTTCAGCAGGAACTGCAACACCAGAGACTAGGCCGGAACCAGGACTGGAAGTACTTCAGCATGCAGGAAACACTGGAACAGTAGAGATCAGGAACTCAGGAACACATGAGATCAGGAACTCAGGAACACTGGAACAGAGGCCCAGCTATCACTAGCATAGTGATAGCAAGAAGGTCAGAAACAACACGAAAGGGCACTCAAAGGGTGCCCAATCCAGGTTTAAATAGTCAATAAGAGGCGGGCTATCTGCAGACAGCCAATAGAAGCCCCCTACTGGTGACAGACAAGTAACTGCAGCAAATCACGGGCACCGTGATACCTGCCTACACCACTTCCTGAAAATTCGCCAGACTCTGCAATAAATTTTAGCTGTAGAAGGCTTCCTGTCTGCAGCAATGGTCTTCGCTACCGATAGTAACAATCCTCTCTGTAAAAGCATTTTCCGCTCAATCTCCAAGACTTCATCTTGTAGAAGGCTGGGTTGGGATGAACTAGAGGTCCCTGGTATAGCAAGTTCTGACTGACAGGAAGAGAAATTGGATTCTCTACTGATAGTTTGATTAGGGAGGCAAACCAAGTCCTCCTTGGCCAAAATGGGACAATCAAGATGACTTCTGCTCTGTCTGATATTATTTTCCTCAACACCTGATGGATCAGAGGGAGAGGAGGGAACACATAGGCCAGGTTGAATTTCCAGGTCCAGATTAGGGCGTCTTGTCATAGGTCTGCTGGATCGTACCACCTGGAAAAGAACTTCCTGCATTTCTTGTTTTGATTTGTTGCCATCAAATCTATTTCTGGAATGCCCCATTTTGATATGATCACTTCGAAAACTTCCTGATTGAGGGGCCACTCTTATTGGTCCAAGAGATTCCTGCTTAGGGAATCTGCTTGCAGATTCTTTTTCCCTGAAATGTGCTGGGCTGTGATGGATATTAGATTATTTTCTGTCCACAGTAGTATTTTTTCCACTTCTTTTAGTAGACTTCTGCTCTTGGTTCCTCCCTGATTTTTTATATATAGAACAGTGGCTGAGTTGTCTTGACCAATACTGCTTTGTTGGCTGTCCGGGTTTTGAACTTCCTGAGACAGTTTGATACTGCTCTTGTATATTTATGTGCATTCTTGCCTCTGACTTAGACCACAGTCCTTGAGCTGACTTGGTCCTGCAGGTGCCTCCCCAGCCGGTCATGCTGGCGTCCGTTGTTACCACTTCCCTGGTTGGTTCTTGTAAAGGTAGACCTTTCTCTAAGTTCTGAGTGTTTATCCACCAGGACAAGCTTTTTCTGACATGTGCAGGCAATGGAATTATCTGTGTCTTGTTTTGGAATTCCCTGTTCCATTTGTTGAGATAGAAATTCTGCAGAGTTCTGAGTTGAAATCTTGCCCAAAGAATGATCTGGATTGTAAAATTTAAAACCCCTAATAGCTTCATATAATCCTGAGCAGTCAAAAGTCTTTCTTTCTTGAAATTCTTTACTGATGTCCAAACCCTGGCTATACTGTCTTGAGTGAGGAACACCATCCCTTTCACAGAGTCTATTACCATGCCCAGAAATAATTTTCTGCGATGGTTCCAGTTGACTCTTTTGGAAATTTATGATCCATACTTGTCTTTGTAAGTGAGAGACAGTCTGAGCTGTATGCTCTAGAGCTTGTTGTTTGGACCCTGATACAATCAGAAGGTCGTCCAAATAGGGGATTACTGATATTCCCTGTAATCTCAGGGTCTGTAGAGAAACTGCCAGGACTTTAGTGAATAACCGTGGGGCTGATGTTAGACCAGAGGGTAGTACCCTGAACTGATAATGCTGATTCCCCATTTTGCATCTCAGAAATCTCCTGTGTGAGGGAATTACTAGGATGTGATGATATGCATCCATAAGATCCACAGTCATCATGAAGGACTTCTTTTGTATTGCCTTTAGCACAGATGACACAGATTCCATCTTGAAATAACGTACCCTGATAAATGAGTTTAGATATTTCAGATCTGTTATCACTCTGTAACCTCCAGAGGTTTTTGGAGTCAAAAACAGAATTGAATATATACCCAATTTCCTTTGAGATAGTGGTACAGATTCTATGACTTTCTTTCTTAACATGCTCTGTACTGTTCACTTGAATTCCAAAATCTTCTGTGGATTCCGAGGGAGACTTGATTTTGTCAGATGATTCCTGTGAGGGATAGTTTCTAATTCTAGTGGATACCCTGTCTCTGTAATCTGGTGAACTCATTGATCTGGAATAGGGTTTGATGGCCATGATTGAAGAAAATATCCCAGTCTGACCCCTACTGGTGTTAGAGACATGGCCTGCTCCTCTTCATTGTGGATCTTTTTTAAAGGTGTATCTTTGGGAGGGTTCCTTCTTTAAACCTCCTCTGAATGACTGTGAAGATTGCCTTCTCTGCTTCTTCCACCTTGATATCTTCTGGAGTCACAAAAGGAATATCTTCTATTCCTAAACCCCATGGATCTTGATGGGGAAGATTTTGGCTTCTTTCTTCTTTATTAGTTCTTCAAGGTTTTGACCAAACAACATTCCACCTGTAAAAGGAAGAGCTACTAGTTTGTTTTTGGAGGAGGTGTCTGCTCCCCAAGAGTGCAGCCATAAGGCACACCTTGCAGTAACATAATGCTGATGCTCTAGTCTGATGATGTCCAGGGAACCATCTCATGAAAAACCTGCTGCCTCCTTTATGGCAGCTACCTCTTTAATGAGTTTTGAGCAAGAAACATTAGAATCAATTTTCTCCTCTAACTCATTCAACCAAATTCTGATGGTGCGTGTAACACAAGCTAGTGCTGTGGCAGATCTCAAGTCTTGGCCAATAATGGAAAACTGTTTCTTCAGTGCAGATTCCATCTTTCTATCCATTGCATCTTTTAATGCTGACCTATCTTTCATGGGAATAATCGTCTTTCTGGCTATATGTGCAATGGCAGAGTCAACCTTGGGAGGTGAATGCCAGGCTTTAATTTATTTTTCCTTAAATGGATACATTCTGTGAAAAAGTTTAGTGAGGCCTATTCTTTTGTCCCCTTTTTCCCACTCTGTGTTGATGAGGCCAGAGACCGTGTGGTGTACAGGAAAAACTGGGGGGGTCTTCTGCCTACCCATAAATGCTGCATCTATTACTCCTAGTTCTTGTTGGGATTCTGTGAGGCCTAAAGTTTTCCGCAAAGCTTTTAAAAATTATCAATGTGATCTAAGTTAAAACCCCCCGAATCATCAGGAATTTCCTCCTCCTCATAAGAATATTCTGATACTAAATCATGTATACTAACCGCGTCTTCGGGACCTTCCATTCTCGAAGATGTACCTTCTCCAGGATCTTCCATATGAAGATGTTTCTTAGGGGCTGCTGCTTCCTGCATGGCAGAATAGGTGTCCTGCATGGATGATTTCATCCATAGTAGAAAGTCCTTAAATTGCATGGGCATATCTTGCTCAGCTGCTTTCTTCATACATTCTTGACAGAGTTTTGAGATTTCAGAAGTGGATAACTTCTTATCACAAGCCAAACAAGATTTGGATTTGGAAACAGCCTTATCCTCCTTACCAGCCACCTCAGGAGGAGTCTTATCCTTACTAGGAGTTTGTTTGGCAGCAGCAGACATGATACCTTAAAACAATAACTTTATTACTATATGCCTACAAATTAAACCTATAAACTATACTGACTACCCCTATCCTGACAGAGAACCAACCACAGTAACATCAGCTGCATTTAAATAAGCAAAAGGAACATCCCTTTCCTGTGGTAAAAGGCATAAAATCAACACGGTACTTACCTGTCTTCCTGAAGTCCATATTGCGATCGAGTCAAACATTCCGCATTCTATCCTTGAAACGCATGGCATTGCGCATGCATGCTTGGAGACGGCCAAACTTATGGATTCACCAGAGGCTTTGACTGCGGCCTGCACGAGGTCCCGGAATAAACTCTGCCTCTCTCCAGACTTAACGGAGGCGGCTACTTGGCAATTCAGTGGAAAAGATCCTGGTCCTCCGGTTTTGGCAGCACTGCAGTTGTGGCCATCAGGTATCCATTCCACAAAAATAAATAAAATAAATTTAAAAGATCAAAGTTAAAGCAAATAAATGTCCTACATATGCACAGGGCTGGAGCCCTACACCCAGCCTTTGGTAGGATCAAAAAGACTGGTCTGCAGGGAAGAAGAGCTCACTTTTATGGTATATTTTGGTCCTACCCCAGCCAGTGGGCGGAGACAATACCTATTATATTTAAGCCGGGGATAGGACACAGAAGGAATGTCTTTCGGAGCCAATGTCCCTCTCCTCTCGCCCCAGGTGCCTTCCTAAAGCTAGTCCCCTTTCTCTAGCTTTGCGCAGCCTTAATCTCACAGTCAGCTTCATTGGCAGGTTAGGCCTGTGCCAGCCATGGCCCATCACTACATCTAACCACAGAGTTTGTGCCCAAACCGAAACCTCCCATGTGTTTTCCCTCACCCCGAGGGTTAAGGAATGCCTCATTACCACCACCAAAAAATTGAGGACTTGTTAACCCCTTTTTGAATGCCAACTAAACCAGGGCATGTACCCACTGCTCAACACATTCCTTCAGCCCACAAGTGAATATATCCAAATTGATAACTGATAAATACTCCATCATCAATATAGAGGCCTTTTGTAGCTGGGGTATGGATCCCTTTGCTTTATTAGGCCAACCGTATGTGGAAAAATGAACCCCTCAATAACTTTATCTTCTTCCTAATCCTTTCTACTGCCCTGCTGAAGTAAGGTCCTCACCACACCACTCTTGAAATAATGTTGAAGCACACCAATTTGACCCCTGGGCATCTTTACTGTAGCTTTGCCTCATACTGAATTTTAAATATCAAGCACAAATATTTGAAAGATGTAATGCTATTCCCCCTGGCGTGTATAATAACAAGGTCTTTATTACCCTATCATGCTTCACATGTCCTCTACCCTCATTCTCTACGTCAGTCATTTGATATCTGTGTGCTCCCTTGGGATGCCCAGTTGGTTTCCATACTTTCTAACTGTTGGTCTCTTGAAGCCCCAATGGATGAATGAATGCCTTAAGATCAAATGCAAATTTGTTTTCTATTCACCGCAAATCAAAAATAAGGTAGAGCTAGGTCAATATGCAGTTTTTCAACAAAAGGGCCTTAAGTATCTCTTCTAAGCAACAGGATACCACCTACCCAATTTATTTTATGAATGCCCCTGATTTACATACAGCGGAAGCGGCAAGTATTCTAAATAAGGTTGTACCAAGTTCTTTTGACTGTAATGCAGCTCATGCAAATGCTTTCTGCATTGCCGCCCCAGAGTGCAGCCTATTTCTTTGCACCAGGTATAGCTTACATCTTCTTGAATGTGTCACTATGCAGTGGTAATAGCCTGAATGCTAACTCTGTCCACTTTATGATGCCAAGGGTCATCATGCAATATGCAACCTGATAGGAAAGGTGCTAAATTAACCCAAACTTCATCACTTCTTTTTTCGAAACCATCCCTACCGGAGGAAATATACAGGCCTTGTACTGGAGGTGCTTAATTTGTACTGGTGTACTGGAGGAGCTTAATTTGTTTCACCAACTTTTCTCTCACCACTTCAGGTTGCACATAGGCTGACTTCAAATTCCTGGCTTTGACAAAATTAGCTACTGAACCTGTAACTTGTATAACAAAAGCAAACCTAAACCATCCAACAATCACTGGATTCTTCCCTAATCTGGGTCCAATGAAACCATCCCCTCTGTTTATTTAGTGCAAATGACAATTTTACCTTTGCCTGCATGCTTCTGAAAGGAACTCTTCCAACGAAAGGAAGGGGAAAATACTACTGGATACATCGGAAAGGGAAGATGGATCAGCAGAAGCAAGGGTGTAGTTAGCAAACACCAGAAAGGAGAACAGAATTGGATGGAAAAAGGGACAGCAAAGACAGAAGGAAGAGAGAAACAGGAAGGAGAACATGGGTGATATGGCCTAGAGACCAGGGCCTTACCTGCTTCCAAGGGATCTTGGCAGTATCTCTCTGACAGGTGGATCTTCCAGACAGGACGAACCACCGAAGACTAATTCAGGACCGCACTGCACCTAGGCATCATGGCATCCATTCAGGCAACATAGACAATAAAATGTTAGTTTTACTGAGTCAGCAGTGCAGGCTGGTACATAAAGCCCCCTTGAATTCCCTATTCCTCTAGCCCCCTCACCTAATTTTACTGCAGCCACCATTGTTTGCCAAGACCCACAGTTGTATACTGGACATCCCAGATACCATTTTGGAGTGCCTGAAGGCATAGTCACTTGCTGTTTTCATAAACTTATAGCATTCATAGGACTGAGGATGCTCCATGCACCTGGTTCACCATCAGGTCTGCAATTGGACTAACTGTTTAGCTGGTCTGGTTGCTGTCTCCAGTGTCAGAAGTTGTGAGCTGGTTCAGAATTATTGACAGCTTCTGGACTAGCTCGCTGATTAGGGTCCATTGTTGCTGAGAGAGACACATCACTCTGAGAGCAGGGAAATATATAAATAAGCCGTTTGTCTCAGTGTACCCAGTGAGGCTGACACAGGTCCTCCCATCCCTGAGAAAACTACCTGTTGGGGTGTCCTGCTTTTTATTGGATCCTCTCTTCTGGGGACGCTCTTTCTATTCGTTGCTATACGTAAACTGACTTTGAGTGTGGGGTGAGAGGTTTAGATGGGCAGAGGAAGGGGAGAAGCTTCTTCTCATTTAGAAGTTACCTGGGATGTGTCCTGTCCTGGTGGTTGGTACTTTACCCCATGTTTTTTGTGTTCCATAATGGGCTAAAAAAAAATATTTAAAGGTAGGGTGACCACATTTTCAGTCTGCCATTCCGGGACATGTGGTCACCTTACTCAGACCTCAGTGTCACTCGCAGCGCCGCTGCACCAGCATGCCGGCACCATCCCAGCTGTCTCGCACATACCAGTCCAGCCAGCCAATTAAATTTATTTGCTATATGGTCCTCATTGGCTGGCTCAGCCAGCCAATGAGGGCCATATAGCTTATACATTTCATTAGCTGGCTGGACTGGTGCGTGCTGAACTATGTAGGTAGGCTGTGGGTGCCAGCTTTGTTGCTCCATTCTGGGACTCTTTGTTGTCCCGGTGGGGGGGTGACCCGTGTTCCTCCTATAAAGCGGGCCATGTAATGCTGTGTTTCAATATTTTCTGTTTAGTGGTTCAACAAAAATTCAGTACTAAAGGATCCCCCTCCCTCCCCTTTCACCGACGTCACTCTGCCTCTCTCAGCCAGCCAGCTGGAGTGCACAGAGGGACAATCTTCACTGAGCATAAGGAAAATTCTGCCCTCCTCCATCAAGGGGGGCAGGGTTTTCCTTATACTCAGTGCATGAACATTGTCCCTCGCTGAGGGGAGGCGGTATACAGTTGGGAAAGGGGGCAGGAGCTGTGTACTTTAGCATTGAATTACTGTTGAACTACTAAACAAAAAATATTGAAACATAGCGTTACATGGGCCTCTTTATGGGAGAATCAATAGGAGCTGCATTTTTTTAAAAGGATTACTATCCCTTTAATGGTAAGTATAAAAATCCTATTATTTTCCCTTGTTGCAACCTTAGAAAAATGGGGAACTGAACTTAGTAATAAATTAATATTATTCCACTGTGATAACCAGGGAGTTGTTTGGGTTATATTTAAGTTTACTTCCAGCTCCTTAACAATTCTTAGGCTTTTAAAGGGATAGTAGTGTTTCAAAAAACACAGTTAATCTTCATAGTATTTGGGTCATGAAGAGGGTTATATCAATACTGTCAGAGTTGTAGTTCAAAAGTAATTGAATGATAAAGTATCCCCCTCCCGCCCCTTTTACCTAGTATAAGCCACCTCCCCTCAGATGTGGAATCTGGTCCGTGGACCAGACAGCTCACAGCAAGTGACAATCTTCTTACTGTGAGAACAATGAATACCCTGCCCCCTTATAGGTTTTTCGCTTATGCTAATTCAAGATTGTCCCTCTCAGCAAGCCATCTGGACACCACCTTTCTGCTCTGAGCTGAGGAGTGTTACATCAGAAGAAGGGGCGGAAGGTGGATACTTTATCATTAAATTACTCTTGAACTACAATCTACTATGAAGATTAATTGGAGCTGCATTTATTGTGAAACATTACTATTCCTTTAAGACAATTTGTGTTTAGGTGCTGTTCAGTGTAATTTATTGTTTAGGGCCCAGCATATTGCTGGTGTATTTAATGGGGTAGCGGATGCTTTGTGTCATCAACAGTAGGAACGTTCTGATGACTGGCACCACAAGCAGTTGAGCAGGGTTTCAACTGTCCTGATTATATAGGGGAGTTAGTATGGCCTGTATGAGGAATAATATTCAGCAATCTGTCTCAACAAGTACATGACAAGCTTATCAGAATTCCTGGGGTGATTGGCTTACTTTCAAGGAGTCTAATGCTAAAAGCAAAGTAAGGTCTGATAAGGACCTACTTATTTGTTTCTTACTAATATGTCATCAACTGTATGACTTGGAGCATATCCCACACATTTTCATAGTTAATCACTTTATGAAAGTACTCAGTAAACTAAACAAGTGAAATACCTGAAAACCTGTTTTAAAGGCTGGTGTTTTAAAGTGTTACAAAATGTTTGTTTTTCCATGTCTGAAACAGTTATTTCTGGCAATATTTTCATTAGCAAACTTTGCTTTGTCTTTTGTTAACAATTTGAGTGCCAGAGAGTTATCCAACACACAGAGAGGTATCCAATACACGCAAAGGGTTAAGTGAAATGGTTTCTTGCAGGAAAGCAACATCTGGAGGGCTCTCATTTTAAAGCGGAACTATCACCTACTATAAACCCCCAAAATCATTTACAAAGATGTTCATTAATGCAAAAAGTCTATTTTTCATTCATTTAAAACTTTAATGTTGGCAAAAAACACACTTAACTATTAAGCTCAGACAAGGGAGAGCACGGCCATCTTGAATACATATTACATGATGGGCAGCTCTCCCCCTCCCTAATCCTTGTCAGTAAAGCTTTTAAAGGGATAGTAATGTTTCATAATAAAAGCAGCTCCAATTAATCATCATAGTATTTGCACTTTGGAGAGTGTTATTTCAATTCTGTCAGAGTTGTAGTTCAAGAGTAATTCAATGACAAAGTATCCCCCTCCTTCCCCTTTTACTGATGTAACACTGCTCAGCCAGAGCAGAAGGGAGGTGCCCAGGTAGACTGCAGAGAGGGATAATCTTTAATTAAGATAAGGGAAAAACCTGAAAAGCTTGTCAATGTCAAGGGGGGCAGGGATTTCATTGTTTTCATAGGAAGAAGAGTGTCCCCTGCTGTTATCTGTCTGGTCTATGGACTGCATTCCACATCTGAGAAGAGATGGCTTACACTAGGTAAAAGGGGCGGGGAGGGGAAACTTTGCTTGTGAATATCTCTTAAACCATAAAGGTTTGAGAGATAAGACTTATTTCATTCTTCTGTTTTTTTTAATGCCTACAAAATAAAATAAAGTTAAAACGAAGTATTACTATCCCTTTAAGAATGCCCCTTATCTAGTGAAGCATGCACACGCTTCTGAATTTTTGTGGTAATGGCAAAGTCTATCGCTTTCAGACGAGACAACGCAAAAGCTCCATTAACCCTTTGAGTGCACAATGTGGACCCATCCGGCACTGAAATGGTTAATGGAACTTTTGAGACGTCTTGGCTGAAAGCAATAGACTTGAGAAAATGCTGTTTCTCATTAAAAACTATTAGCAGCACATAAGCTTTGGATGGCCCGTTACCTGACTGTGATATTGCGCGTTGCTCATGGAGCCATTTACCACTGTACTATAGGTCCCCCCTCTTCTTTGCCTTGAGGCTTTTACCAGTGGTGTGTCCTCCCGCAGCTAGTGAATACTGCATCAGATGTAGGAGAGTGTTTCTGAGAGTGCTGGGTGACGGACTCTTGCCCTCAAGCTGAAAAGCTTCATGACAGTGCGCCGATCTGCTACATCTGCCTTGTGTGGTTGTGGTTTGAATTACGAAAGGGTATACATTATCCTTTTCCGTGCCAGAGGTGTTGCATACCCCTCTGGCACTCAAAGGGTTAAAGTTTATGTAGATGGATACCCTTCCTTACTGTCATGCAGCTTTGCATCTAGAAGACAAGAGGCTCCAGGAGAAACAGTTAAACCCACTAGGAAATTTTAAAACACTATTTCTTAAAAAATATAGTGAATTAAAAAAAAAAAAAAAGAAACTTAAAGTCAGTTTAATCTCGTAATTTATATGGGTGCAAGTTGTTTTGAGGTGAAAATTCCCCTTTAACTGTTTTATTAGAGAGCCATTTTTCACAACATCAAGAGTACAGAGGAATGTTGTTTGACATGGTCCAATAAAGTTACAAGGTTTTGCAAAGAATTGTCCATTTACTTACAGTAGGAAGCATCTATTAGCGAACAACTGCTCTGCACCTGGGCCACCTCCTTCGTTTAAGAAAGCAAATATTTATCCCTGGAATTATGTTGGTTATAATCTGCAATGTATTTTTATTTAGAGGTAAAGATGTAAAATAGAAGAAAGAAGGTGGGAAGAAACCCCCTGCACCAAAGAGGTTCCAAACAGATCAGCACAATAACTGAATGCTATCTAGACGTGATGGGCCAACAAGCCGCATACCCTTCCTGGATTTTCCCAGTATCTACCCCACTCTGCTCAGTTTTATGATAGTGATAGGAGACCCTCCATTTCTTCCATTTTTAGAGTATAAGGTACTGAGATATTTTACTTGAGGGTTCTTATAGGATGAGTCAATTATGTTTTGAACAGTTTGAGGTTGAATCCATCCAAGTGTTTTGATGGTCCATGTCTTGGCTTGGCGGTATATAAATAAATGGGATTACAGTGCGTGGAAGTTAACTTAGAGGTTAGGGAAAGAGTATATAGAACAAGATATACGATCAATGAGGCATCCCACCATTTCCAGTCCTCTCCTTTTCCATTTTACGAGTATGGTGTCTGAGTCCCCATTTTGAAGTCCAGATTGCCTAGAAAGGGTAAAAAGATAGAAGTGTGTCTATCTTGAAAAAGACTGTATCTGGAGATCTTCCATGCCTTTATTGTATTAAATATAAGGGGATTGGGTAAACATTTTGGAGGACTACTGGAAGTAGAAGCATGTAAAAGGTAGCAAAGATCTACCTCTGATATAAATTGTTGGTCTCTTTGACAATTAGTGTTAAAGTTTTTGAGTGATATGCAGTCTTTGGCTATTCATAACAGACTCACTAGATTATACAATCTAAGATGGGAGAGTCCAAAGCCTTCCCTTAATTTAGGTTGTTGACGTTTTTTAGACGTTTTTGTGGCTCCATATGAACCCCTGGAAACTTTTGTTAATATGATCTAGGTTCATCTTTGTGATAAATAATGAAATGTTTGAAAAATGTGTGGGACTGTGACCATTTTTATAATTTAAATTCTTCCCATAAATGTTAGTAGTTTTGATCATACAAGAAAATCCTCACTCATCCTATAAATTACTATGGGTAGATTTGCTGAGTTTAGGTTTTATATGTCTCTGGTTAAGGGTATGTCCAAGTACTTTAGGCAAATACAGTCAAGTTTTTTTTTATTGGCTAGAGAGATATTCACAGCTAAAGTCCCCCCCCCCCGCCTTCTACTAACCATAAAGGTTTGAGAGATAGGACTTTCTCCAGACACTTTTTTTTTTTTTTTTTTAAATCTACCATACTGAATAAACTTAAATTCGGGCATTACTAACCCTTTCAGGACCTCTCAGGTCTCTTCCTCAGGCATGTTATACAGATAAATATGAAAAAGTACATATTGCATTGTTTGGAATGGATAAGTACTTTATTCAATGTCTTGTCCATTTAAATTTACATGAAGAGGGGGCATCTGGCACGGGGCTGCTTGCCAGCCAAAATGCCTCTGATTTGTCAAGGCTTGAAATCCTCCCACAGTCCCCCAATATGTGCAATATCATGGTTATGGCCGGTTCTAGGTTTACGGACAAGCAAAACATGTCATCCGTGAATGACATTACTTTGACAGATCATCCCCGACAGCTATGCACTAATCTTTATTTAGCTTTCTTAGCAGAGGGTGCAATTTTAATTTAGACAGTAAGGGTGATAAGGGGCAGCCCTGCCTCATGCCCTTCTGACATGCTCTTCTGAAATAAGAAAGGAAAATGAATCTTATTATTAGTATACAGAGTATGGTCACATTCTAGAGCCAAGATAAAGATGTTTCTCCCTTATTGAGATTCTCTACCTAATGACTTCCAGAACTTCAGTCCTCCACATTTATGAAGACTTTCCAATCTCCAGATTGGGTCAGCAGTTGAGAGAAACACGCCTAGACTCATTGCTTTCCAGAGGAATACAATCTTCACTGGAATAATGTAATACTATCTGATCATAGTTCCTCCTTATGTTGGTGAATGATGCCATATTCTGGCTAGTCTGCCATCTAGAGAAGCAAGCCATGCTATGCACCTACAGAGGAATAAAGGTGGTGAAAACTCTTCTTATGACCAAAGAAAGATCCCCTCTTCTAGAGATGACTTTCCAGGAGCAAATGTTTTTTCTCAGTGATATCCCAAACCTTTATTTGGTTGGTAGATGATTGTTGGACCCTCTGTTTCCTGTACTTTAAGGAATACTTTCTTTATACTTGTTTTGGATCCTGCCTTTCTCACTGCTTGGGTACTCGCCAAGAAGAAGCTGATATAGATGCTGACTGGCTTGGAGGTGCATAAGGACTTCCCAGCCAATAGGAGACTGCCAATCTATTTTGAACAGAGACTGGCATATGAAAGCCAATCTTGGTTCAAAATTTCTGCAGCCTGACTCGGGCAACGGGCCGAGAGGTAAGAAGGGGAATCTGTGCCGGTCCACATGCCTTCCGCCTCCAGCGGAGATGACAGAGGCGGAGGCAAGGTAAAGAATTTGAAACTTTACAAAATATTGACACACAAGCAGGACATTTTATATGTAACAATATCAAGATGCCACATATTTATTTAAAATTAACAAGATGCCACAAATAGTAACCCACTCCGGTGGTCAAAGGGTTAACAGTAGCATCTTTAGGGGTATTTATTTTATTAAACAAAACAAAACGCTAATGGATTTTTTATTTTCAAAGAAGAATGAAGAAAAAAAGAAGAGAAGAAAGATAAATGAAGAAGCTGGACAGCGGATAACAGGTAAGTGTTACATTTTCTGGCTAATTTTAGCTTACTCTCTTGACACTGGCAAACAACAACAATTTTTTTTTCCTTTGGTGTTCCCACAATTCACAGTATTTAGCTCGAGTTGTGGGAAAAAAAACCCCATAATGAGCATTTTGCCAAAACGTGAGTTTTGTACAACAACGCTCTTTTTGCCATGTACCTTTCCAGCAATACAATAGCTGGGATACATGGTTTATTTTTTGTGGCGCTACAGTTTAGTAATAGTATTGAGCCCTATATGGCTAGAAAATCCCTAACTTTGTGCAAGTGTACCCAGAAGACTGATGCTGTTTTGAAGGCAAAATGTGGTCACACCAAATATTGATTTGATTTAGATGTATTCTGTTCACTCACTATGAATTTTGTTAATTGATGAATATAAACCATTAAAGGGATAGTAATGCTTCATAATAAAAGCAGCTCTAATTAATCATCATAGTATTTGGACTTTGGAGAGTGTTATTTCAATACTGTCAGAATTATAGTTCAAGAGTAATTCAATGACAAAGTGTCCCCCTCCCGCCCCTTTTACTGATGTAACACTGCTCAGCCACAGCAGAAGGGAGGTGCCCAGGTAGACTGCAGAGAGGGACAATCTTCAATTAAGATAAGGGAAAAAGCTGAAAAGCTTGTCAAGGGGGGCAGGGCTTTCATTGTTCTGATAGAAAGAATATTGTCCCCTGCTGTTATCTGTCTGGTCTATGGACTGGATTCCACATCTGAGAAGAGATGGCTTACACTAGGTAAAAGGTAAAATATTATTTTCCCCAATAATTTGTTTATTTTGTCAGAGGTGTGATTCTCTACCTCAAGCAGCTTCAAACTCCTTCAGTGAAGGAAGCCCTTGGAGCAACATTGATGCAAGTTGAATCATGCTGCTATCTGGGCATGTTAGTTTTCAGACATTCACAGCCAGAATTCGGCAGTGAATACCTATCCATTTATCATATAAAGCTCTTAATATCTTTAACATAGGTATTTAAGATTCTCTTGAAAGTCTGTGTCCTGGCCGCAGGTCTAAATGCAATTTAAGGATTTAAAAGGTCTCAGAGTGGAGGACAATAAAGTTAATTCAGCCAGGATTTACAGCATGGAGCTAATTTGGTTATATAGCCTGGGACTTTGGCTAATGGCAAAGTGGGCTGCTCTTGTAGTTTCATGGTTATATATTAGGATGCAGTCATTGTTTTATGAAATAACTTATCACCCACTGTTAGGGACCAGGAACCAGACAGGACCCAAAAAGGTAAAATGTAATACACCTTTATTAGTGCATCCACAGCAGCAATAGGTCAGCAAACAAACACAAGGACAATGAGAAAGTCGTCTTCTTCTTGCTGATAGATTTTATCCATCAGCGGTGATGTTTGGATACCGAGGCTTTTGCCTCACTACTCCATCTTCTCGGGTTGGGTTTTAAGTCGCAGGTTTGGATTCTTCTTGGTCTGTGTTGACTTGTCACAGTTGGGGACAATGAGGAAGCGATCCAAGCTGCTTTAAATACCCTGGGAGGGTTGGCTGATAACAGTCAGGTGAGCAAACAGAGAGGTCAGCTGATCAGCCTGAGCCAGAAACTCAGAAGACAGCAGTAGTGGATAGCAGAGCACTGGATTAGCTCAGACATCAGAATCAATAGGCAGAATAGAGCTGTTCAGCAAAACCTTGACACCCACCCCCAAAAAAGTGGATAAAACAATAGCTGTATCCTATCACACAAAAATAAAAAAGTGCTGGTCTTATTAGTAAAAAAGATACGTCATTACCCATAACGCTCACTCACACAGACACTGTGACACACACACACACACACACACACACACACACACACACACACACACACACACACACACACTAATACACAAAGACAGAGACACAAACCATTTTAAAGCAGATATCACACTCTCTGTCTCACATACAGACACAATGACAAATGATATCACACACAGGCACACATACTGTCTCACGCATTTAAAAAAAAAATTATTGACTTTTTCAAATTAATAAAATTAACAGTACATTTATAATGAACAATGTAAATACCCCATAAAATTATTACAGATAATAAAGTATATAGACAAATATATCCATGAAACTTAAATCTTGTATCTATACTTAATATGTATGACCAAATTTAAAGTATACTCAATATTGAATAACGGATTACATTCAAGAAATCCATGCTATAAATATTAATTCTAATAAAGAATATTCTCAAATAGGAAATATTTGCTTTTAACCAAGACTCCCTTTTCAATTGGCTGAGAGAGATAAGCATTCAAAAAGATAAATTTGATCAATTTTATTTATAATTCCCAATGTCAAATTTGATGAGTATATCTACACACACATGCACACAGGCATGTAAGTTACACACACTGGGCTGTCTCAAACAGTCATATATACACACACACACACACACACACATGTATACGGCTGTCACACACACGGCTATCTTTCACAGTCATATACACACACACTGGGCTGTCTCACACAGTCATACACACGCACACACACTGGGCTGTCTCAGTCATCATACACACACAAACAGGGCTGTCTCACACAGTCGTACACACACACAGGGCTATCTTTCACAGTCATATACACACACACACACACACACACTAGGCTGTATCACACAGTCATACACACACACACACACTGGGCTGTCTCAATCGTCATACACACACAAACACACACACAAACAGGGCTGTCTCACACAGTCATACACACACACACACACACACACACACACTGGGCTATCTCACATAGTCATATATACACACACACACACACTGGGCTATCTCACACAGTCATATATACACACACACACACTAGGCTGTCTCACACAGTCATACATACACACACACACACATTGGGCTGTCTGACACAGTCATATATACAGACACACACACACACACACACACTGGGCTATCTCACACAGTCATATACACACACACACACACACACTAGGGTGTCTCACACAGTCATATAAACACATACACACACACACACACACACATTGGGCTGTCTCACACAATCATATACACAAACACACACACACTTAGCTGTCTCACAAACACACACACACACACTGGGCTGTCTCACACAATCATACATATGTACCTCCCAAGTGTTCCTATTTAGGAGGGACAGTCCCTCTTTGAGACCCAAATTCCTGTGTCCCTCTTTCCCACTCTGGTGTGCCTCTTTTTAGAATATTAGACTGTGTGATGTGTATATACGTGTATCACATTGCTCCACAGCAATACATCTCCCATTTGTGTTTATAAATTAGTATATGTAAATAAAATATTTTGGTCTTGCTCTAAATAATGTATTCATTTACACAAAGAGGTGGCAACAGGTCATGACACAGTCATATATGCAATGCCCCACCACCAGCCACACCTTCAGCTACACCACACCACCTAAAGCTAAAGTGTTCCAATTTGGCCATTTAAAATATTGGGAGGGATGATACACACATACACACACACACTGTCTCTTACACACACATACACAGGAGGCTAATGTAAGAATGGGAGTAATTTTGTAGTAAACCAGCTGCACCATAGGGGAGAAATAAAATACCCATTTTTAATCCTTTGAATGCTATAGAGGTCTCCAATGTATTGTTCCACGTGTGCTTGAAACCTCTCTAGCATTCAAAGGGTTAAAAGTACTATTTAAATCATTGTGAATTTGAGAAAGATACATGGGAAGAGAGAGGGGGGATGTTTGGGAGAAGAGACATGGAAGAGAAGGGAGAGAGAGGGGAATGAGGTTCGAAAGAGACCTTGTGAGAGACAGGGAGATTGTGATGACAGAGGGACATGGAGGAGGGAAGAGACATCCTCCTCCAAATCCCATGTTACTTGCTGTTTGCTGATTTATATGTTAACCCCTTTATGTGTCAATTAAATAGCCAGTGTATTTCTCTGCAATGCTTTGGGAAAATATTTGACACACAATTGGTTAATCTCTTTCCCTGTCGTACCACAGGTGATTAATTAAGGACTTTGGAATCCCCTGAGGACTGAGGATTACTGCATTAAGTCAATCTTTTATTATTATTATTATTATTATTCTTTATTTATATAGCGGCAACTAATTCTGCAGCGCTGTACAATTAGGAATAGACATACAGAGGTATTAAATAGTACAATCAGATGTGGAGAACAGAAGGATCTGAGGGCCCTGCTTGTGAGAGCTTACAGTCTAGATGAAGGTAGGTTTGACACAGAAGGTGTAAGTGCTATTGGGTGTAAGTGCCTCCTGCCACATGACCTGCCAGTCAGTGGGTGGGAGTGCGAAGTGCTGTTGAGTGCAATGGTCCAGGCAAGGGGTGAATCTTGGTGATAATATTTATGGAGGCAGTTGATAGGCTTCCCTGAAGAGGCGAGTTTTCAGGGAAGCTGGGGAAGAGTCTGATTGGGCGGGTGAGGGAATTCCAGAGCTGAGGTGCAGCACGGAAGAAGTCCAGAAGGCGGGAGTGGGAGGATGTAATAAGAGCTGTGGAGAGCAGAAGGTCATGTGCAGGGCTAAGATGATGGATGGGAGTGTATTTGGAAATGAGAGATTAAATATGGGGGGTGCTGTGTTAGTGAGGGCTCCATGAGTTAGTACCAGAATTTTGAATTGAATTCTGTATGCTAATGGGAGCCAGTGGAGAGTGGTGTTAGGGAAGAGATGAGTGAGGTATATTAGTCTTGCAGCAGAGTTCATTATGGACTGTAGTGGGGTTAGTCGAGAGGAAGGCCAATTAGTAATGAGTTACAGTAGTCAAGACAGGACATGAGTGTTTGGATTATAATTTTGGTAGTGTCTTGTGTGAGAAAGGGTCAGATTCTACAGATGTTGAGAAGGTGGAGGCAGCATGAGTTGGAGATTGACTGGATGTGAGGAATGAAGGATAGGGCAGAGTCAAATGTGACCCCCAGGCAGAGTGCTGTAGGGGATAGTGTGATGGTAGTGGTGTTAATGCTGATGGTAATATCTGGGGTAAGGTTAGTCGTAGATGGAGGGAAGATAATTAGTTCAGTTTTGCCAAGGTTAAGTTTGAGTTAATGGGAGGACATCCAGGAATATACAGCAGACAGACAGTCACATACTAGAGACAGGAGGGAAGGGGAGAGGTCTGGGGAGGAAAGATATATTTGAGTGTCATCAGCATAGAGATGATGGTGAAACCCAAAGGAGTTTATTAGTTTTCCAAGGGATGCGGTGTAGATTGAGAAGAGCAAGGGTCTCAGTACTGATCCTTGAGGCACTCCAACAGACAGTGGGAGGGGTGGGGAAGTGGAGCTGGAGTAGGAAACACTGAAGGAGCGGTTGCAGAGATAAGATGAAAACCAGGAGAATGCAGTGTCACAGAGACCTAGGGAGTGGAGGACTTGGAGGAGGAGTGGGTGATCTACTGTGTCAAAGGTAACTGACAGGTCCAAGAGAATGAATAGGGAGTAGTGGCCTTTTGACTTGGTGGAGAGCAAGTCAATGGCCACTTTAGTGAGGGCAGTCTCAGTGGAGTGATGAGGGCAGAATCCGGATTGCAAGGGATCTAGCAGGGAATGGGAGCAGAGGAATTTAATGAGCTGGTTATATGCAAGACGCTCAAGGAGCTTGGAGGCGAACTGGAGTAGAGAAATTGGCCGGTAATTTGACAGTGAGTTTGGGTCCAGGGAGGGTTTCTTTAGGATGGGAGTGATTAGTGCATGTTTGAAAGAGGATGGGAAGGTGTTGCTTAAAGAGAGGTTGAATAATTGAGTAAGTATTGGAGTTAGTAGAGAGGAAAGTTCTTGAGTGAGCTGAGACGGGACTGGGTCGAGAGGGCATGTGGTTAGGTTTGAGTGAGTGAGCAGAAGGGAGACTTCATCCTCGGTGACGGGTGGGAAGGAGCTTAGAGTGTATGTGGGAGAGGTAACAGGGCTAAGCTGGCTGGGTGGGGGTGGGAGTGATGAAATGTCATGTCTGATAGATTCAATCTTGTTCTTGAAGTGGGTGGCGAGATCTTGGGCAGAGAAGTTAGTGGATGGTGTTTGTGTTGGTGGGTGTAGAAGAGATTTGAAGTTCTGAGAAAAGGCGTTTCGGGTTAGAGGAAAGATTAGAGAGGAGAAGTATGACTGTTTGGCCAGGGAGAGGGCAGAGCTATATGAACGGAGAATGAATTTGTAGTGTATGAAGTCAGGCTTGGAGTGCGATATTCTCCAGTGCCTTTCGGCAGTGCGTGAGCACCTTTGGATGTATCGTGTTTGTCTTGTGTGCCAAGGTTGTAGTGGGCTTGTGAGTGGGTGGCGTGGACTTGCAGGTGCAGCTGTGTCAAGGGCTGAAGTGAGAGTGCTGTTGCAGAGAGAAGTAGTTTTGTCTGGGCAAGTAAGTGTGAGGATGGGGTTGAGGAAAGGTTGCAGGGATATGGAAAATTGTTGCAGATTGAGAGTATGCAGATTTCTTCACATTCTCTTGATTGTGGTGGAGGGGATGGGTTTGCATGGTATGATGAGGTTACCGGTGAGGAGGTGGTGGTCAGAGAGGGGAAAGGGGACATTAGAGAAGTTGGAGACTGAGCAGAGGTTAGTGAAGATCAAGTCAAGGGAGTGACCATCACTGTGTGTGGGAGAGCTGGTCCACTGTGAAAGGAGGTTGTTAAGGAGAGGAGTTTGAGGGCTGGGGGATGTTATGATTATTTAAAGAGATGTTGAAGTCACCCAGGATAAGAGTAGGGACATCATAGGACATGAAGTGAAGGGAGCCAGGAGGTGAAGTGATCAAGGAATTGTGCAGTGGGACCAGGTGACCTGTATGTGACAGCAACACTCAAGGGGAAGGGAGAGAAGAGGCTAAGTGTGTGAGCTTCAAATGTAGGGAAGGAGAGAGAAGGAACAGTGGGGATTACCTGAAATGTATGGTTAGGGGACAGCAGGATACCCACTACACCCCCTGTCTGTTGCCAGGCCTGGGTGTGTGTGTGAATTGAAGGCCTCCATGTGAGAGTGCAGCAGTGGAGGCAGTGTCTGATGATGTGAGACAGGTTTCTGTGATGGCCATGAGGTTTAGATAGTGAGAAATGAACAGCTCATGAACAGCTGTATGTCTGTTACACACAGAGCGGGCGTTCCAGAGACCAAAACAAAAGGGGGGGGAGGTTAGGTGACGTGGTACGGTTATTAGGTTGTGGATGTTGCACATGTGAGTGGGTTCTGCGGTACAAGAGAGAATGGAAGGGGGGCCTGGGTTAGGTGAGATGTCACCTGCAGCAAGCAGGAGGAGAAGGGACAGGAACATAAGGTGGGATTGAGATTTTTTGCAGGGGTAGAAAGAGATGGTGGTGATAGGGAGTGGAGGAATGAGATAAGTTAATGGGAGCAGAGAAGTGATGAGGGAAGAATTGAGGGTGCAATGTGAATGGAGTGACACTTAATGTGGACACAGGAGGAGGAGAGTCTTATGCAGGTGAGAATGGAGATGACAAAGCAAGGAACTAAATTGGCCATAGTTGGGTTAATGAATGGGGCAGTAGAGTTGTGCAACAGTCTGTGATCCAGTACATATGACTTGGCAATCAAGCGTCAATCCACGGAGCAGAGGGTGTAGGTGCCAGGGACGGTGAGGAGAGTCAGTCGCAGAACTGCAAACTTTTTGGTGAGGGTAGGAGTCGATGCAGGGTTAAATGAAGTAATCTATTGATGATCAGGAGAGGTAGATGTTGTAATGGTTAATGGTGGTTGGAGAAGAAATCAGAGTCAAGTTTTGTTTTTTTCTCCATCTGAGGTTTAGTGGTTAACTGAGCAGTTTGTAAATTCAGTCCTAGTAATCCTGGTTTCTTGCATCAGGTGGTCAGTAGTTTCGATAGAAGATGCAAATGTCAGTGCTTGGTGGAAATGGTTGTTTCTTACAGGAGGCAAAAATTTAGTAAAGTTGATACTTTTATTGGCTAACTAAACAGATTTAAAATGCAAGCTTTCAAGACTTCTTAGGTCTCTTCCTCAGGCATGTTATACAGATAAATATGAAAACTTCTCTCTTAGATACACGTACACATTACATTGTTTAGAATGGAAATCAGATAAGAACGTTAGTCCAGATACTGATTCTTTGATCAGTCAATGGTAGAGGATGTGATTTATATTGCATTCTTCCTCTGAGGAGTCCAGGTATTTATGATCCCAGAGGCACTGTCATAATTCACAGTGTAATAATGTGACAGAAACTCTCTGTCTCTATTCAGCCCATAAATCAAACAATCAAATTGTAGCATTAATTTTACCTCCCATAATTTTCTGTCCCTCTGAGTGTCCCTCTGGGTGTTTGGTATGGGTATCTTTACACCACTGTAACGGTTTCTCGATATGTACCGTACGTTCAAGCAAGGTTTGCATGGCCAAAGCCAATTGCTGTAGGCGTTGCTCGTGAACATCCATCCTCCAGTGGAGGTTCTGTGTATTACTGTCACTCTTCCCGTCTGAGGTCATGGCCCTTTCGTACTGTAACGGTTTTCTGACACTCAGACCAGGGTGTAAAGTAAAAACACAGTTTATTGAATCAAAGAGTAATACAATGCCCCTAGGGGCCAGCACAGGAATAACAGTAATAGCAAACACGAACAGAGTGAATGCAATACAGCAAATATAATGGGCAATGAATAGATGGGAAATAACCCCAAAGGGTTAACAAGTGCAAGAGGAGAAACTCAGTCCTAGTTTGGCCAACGCCCAGGATATATAGCAGTCTTTGGAACACAGTTCTTGAGTAACAAAGCTGGAGCAAGTAGCAGTCTCTGGAACACATTTCTTGAGTAACAAAGCTGGAGCAAAGTGTCTGCACTGAATTCACTCTCAAATAGGATAGGAAGGCACAAGTGCCAGAGCTGAGCTAATACCACCGCCGTGGGTTATGGAGAAGTGCTATTGCCAAGCTGAAGTACAAGAACCTGAATCGCCCTTAACTGAGAATGGAAGTTAACCCTGCGTGTGCCCAATGGATAGTGCCCTGACACCCCTTGGATGTCAATAATGATAGCGACTGCACAAGCACTGTGAGCCAAGCACTGGATAGTGCAAATGGATAGCGTAACCTCTGAACGTATGTAGGCCGGAGCCAGGACACCCCTCCGGTGCCGTACGGAACTTTCCCAGCAAGAGCGAACGGATACCAGTGCCAACAGGCGCGGTCACGGTGCACACCGAACACCGGACAGGCAATGCTCTGCAGAAGGTAGTGAGGCGTATCAGAGGTACTAAAGAGCGGCTCTTAACGGATATTTGTATGCTTGGCAAGATAACTGAGGCACAAGACTGGAGACTACAAGGCACAGCAGGAGTTAACAGGTTCTGTACAGAGAGACAGCAACAAACAACGTATGGCAAAGCAACCTCTATCTCAGCTAGAGCGGTGAGAGGAACAGCGAGTCACCAAGTGATCGGAATGTCGCGGACGCGACCGAGACCGTGCAGGTACACCGGAACAGCAGACTGGAACTGGGCGATAACCGGAACCGGAGCACAGCAGGAACAGCAGCCGAAGAACAGGATCAATCACGGAGCAGGGTCGTCTACCAGAGCCGGGTCATACACGGAGCAGGATCATCAGCCAGAACCGGATCAATCACAAAGCAGGGTCGTCAGCCATAGCCGGGTCATACACGGAGCAGGATCAGCAGAAGAGTCAGACAAGCCGGGTCAGTACACAGGAGAACTGGAACACAGCAACAAGGCGCAGATACTGAAACACCACGAAAGGGCAAATCACAAGTGCCCAAGCCCCAGTATATAAAGGCACATCCTGGGCGGGCCAGTCAGCATCCTCCAATTCACAGGTAGTACAGTCAAGATTGACAGCATAGCACGGGAACCGTGATAACCACAGACAAGATACCCATACCAAACACCCAGTTACACCATAAGATCAGCGGTAATTTCACGTGCAAATCATCCAATGTACTATACCTCATCACGTGTGCAAAATGCCCAACAGCTCTTTATGTGGGGGAAACGGGACAACAATTACATAAGAGGTTTAATTCCCACAGATCCAGCATTAACAACAAAAAGACAGAGACACCAGTGGGAGAACATTTTTTCCAAAGTGGACACAGTGTCAGGGACATTAGACTGACTGTACTGATGGGACACTTTCGCACTCAGAGGGACAGAAAATTATGGGAGGTAAAATTAATGCTACAATTTGATTCTTTGACTTATGGGCTGAATAGAGACAGAGAGTTTCTGTCAGATTATCACATTGTGAATTAACTTATCTGATTTCCATTATAAACAATGTAATATGTACTTGTATTTAAGAGAGAAGTTTTCATATTTATCTGTATAACATGCCTGAGGAAGAGACTTAAGAAGTCTTGAAAGCTTGCATTTTAAATGTTTAGTTAGACAATAAAGGCATCAATTTTTGCCTCCTGTATTTCTACGGCGAACACGGTACCGACTCTCATCTATGATTGTTTCTTCACTATGAATTCAGCCTGTTTACTTGCCTCTTGTCTTTAAGTGGTTGCAGCAGCCATCTCTCTCTTGTCCAACTCTCTTGCCTAACTCTCAGTACTTAGATAAAGATGTACTTTGATAAAGGTGCCAGCTAATACCCCTGGCAAATGCCACCCCTAACTGGGCCTGAATATATACTAACTGGAGTCCCTAAGAACACTGACTGGCTGAATGAGGGATTTCCAAGTTACAAATTGTTTTGCACTGGGAGAGCCCTGAGTGCAATCAGGTGTGACACCATTAAACATATGATAAGAAACAGACACAGAAAGATATAGGAAAGGAATGGGGGAGGAAGGCAATATGGAGACTGGAACAGGATGTTAAAATAGCTAATGTACATTAGTACATACCACAAGGGGTTAAATTGTAGAGGGAGACTGGATGAGATTAGAGTGCCAAGTGACGGGTAGATTAGTACATACCAGGACACTGTATAGTTAATAAACAATTGGGGTACAGCAAAAAACTTGAAGCAGACTGGATGAAAAACACATACCAGGACACTATAGTTAATAAACATTTGGGGTACAACACAAAATTTGAAGCAGACTGGTTGGAAAACACATACCAGGACACTGTATAGTTAATAAAAAATTGGGGTATAGAGCAGTGGCACCAATGAGGAGAAAAACAGGGAGGCTTATGTACTGAGAATAAATTGAACAATTCTCAAGGAAGCCGACTATACCATAGGGGACAAATAAATCATCCTGTTGATTTAAATGGATATTTTAAGCCCTTGCATGCTACAGATGTCTCCAACACATAGTGCCAGTTCTTCTTAGTATATCAGGATGTCTATACTGTGTAAAGTTCTGGAGAACACATCTCCAGAAGGACATTAATAAGCTGAAGGCAGTTTAAAGAAGAGCCACCAAATTGGAGACACAAGGTACCAGAACATACTCAGCGACCTTAATATAAACAGACTGGAAGAAAGGAGAGAGAGGGGTGATATGATAGAAACCTTTAGATATATTAACCCTTTGAGTACAAGAGGGGTAGTTACCTCTCTGGCACTCAGAGGGTTAAAGGGATAGTAATACTTAAAATGTAAAAACAAATATGTTGTAGGGTTTATCCCCCTGAGTAAAACAAGGGTACTCCCACTGCTGAAAGGTGTTTCATTCAAAAGTTATTAATTTTCAAAGTTGAATTTTTTAGGTGCAATATCACAGTGGCCTGAAATTGTACAGTGGCACTGTTGCTACACGATCCTATGGACAGCTCTGGTCAGTTGACCATAAATCTCCATAGGATGGTGTAGCAACAGCGCCACTGTACAATTTCAGGCCACTGTGATATTGCACCTAAAAAATTCAACTTTGAAAATTAATAACTTTTGAATGAAACACCTTTCAACAGTGGGAGTGCCCTTGTTTTACTCAGGGGGATAAACTCTACAACATATTTTTTTTTACATTTTAAGTATTACTATCCCTTTAAGGAATATAATATAGTAAAGTAGAGAAGCATTAAAAATATGTAACTATATATAAAGGAACAAGAGGTCACTATCTAAAGTTAGAGAGAAAATTCAAGAGTAATGTACGTAAGTACTACTTTACAGAATGGGTGATAGACTCATGGAACAGCCTCCCAGCAGAAGCTGCAGAGACATACCGTTTAGAAATGAAAAAATGCCTGGGACAGACGCAAGTCTATTCTGAGAGATATGTAAAGGTACCCATACAGAATGTGAGTTCAGCGAACAACTTTATCCAATATGGTTAAAATTGTATGTATGTGTATGGGCAAGACCAGTGTTGTTCAGCATGTTTGGCCGGTCTGGATTGAACATTTTGATAGACACACACACACTGTATTTGTTGTGTGCAGAACAGACAAGCAATCTAATCGCTCATAGTTCTGCTACAATCAAAATCACCCTGCGTATGGGTACCTTTATTTTTTAATTAACTGCACAATGACAACCATAAGCCCAGTTGTAGTTTAGGAAACACCACATGACCTGCCACAGGTTACGGCCCTTGCACAGCCGTTCTTGATAATCTGAGGAAAACAATTACCAACCACACAACAGGTCAATGCAGCCGGAGGCACATGCATAAGAATGATGTGTGTCCAGCATCCATTATATGCTTTGGTTTGATGAGGCATTGTGCTATATGCACAATGGGATTGTCTCACAGCATGGCATTAGTTCATAAAAGATGTAATGACCCAGAAAAGCATGCCAGTATGTAGAGACGGGCCAGAGAAAGTCATCCTGGAAACATGGAATTTTCCTCCTCAAAACAAAGTGATGACAGCAATAGGAAAGTTGTCACTTGACAAAAATAAATAAAACTTCAAAGACACAGAAAAGCTGAGGTACTAAGAGGAATCAGAGAAACTGTGGACTAAAACGACTCCATCAAAGGTAAAAAATTCCCAGAATTTCTTTTAATATAAATGGGCCTTTATAAAAAAAAATCTGGCACTACTCCATACAAATTACCCAAAATGTGAACCCTGTATAAAGCATATATTATAAAAATGTGTTCATTTACTTATTTAAAAAAGCAGGTGATTGTTATCAGAAGAATAATAGATATATGGGGGTTTATGCACTAAGGGGTGATAAAATAGATTTTTAGTTTTACCTGTTAAATCCTATTCCCATAGTCCAACAAAACAATCCAGGTTTATAGAACAAGAAAAGAGTTCAATACAAAAGGTGCAAAAAAAAGAAAATAGGGGTATATAAAAAAAGGGGGAGGTATCTCCCACATACTCCAGAAAAATTACACCAGAGCATGATACACCATGAAATAAGGCAGCAGGCAATGACAGTATTTAGAGGAAACTACGTGGCTTAAGAAGTACAATCCAATCTAGGGGTGCCAGAGACCCCACTCCCCTGCGCGCCAAGAGCCCCTTAATAAATGGGGGGGATCCAGGCATTTGAGGCAGTCCCCCCGGTCACCGGCCAGCAGCACCCAAGAGGGACTGCTTCCCCAGATCCTCCAGGAATTGCATCCATGACACAACCAGGTAGTATATAGGTCTGAACGCTCTTCTGCTGTAAGGTTCCTCCATATTCTGTGTGTTCTCCACCCTCGCGACCCACTCCCGAATCGTTGGGGGTGAAGGTTTGCCTTAATACAAAGGAATGAGCGCTTTGGCTGCGTTCAGCAAATGTCAAACAACAGATTTCTTATGCTGTGGTATGGGCTTTGGAGTGTGGTGTAAAAGAAGCTGAGCAGGGAGAAAGGGGGAGGAGAATCCGTGAGCTTCACCAAGATGGAATAGACCTTCGTCCAAAAGGGGAAATCAGGGGGCAATCCCACCAGATGTAAAGCAGAGTGCCAGGGGACCCGCCACATCTCCAGCAAACATCAGGCGTCTCGGGGGAGAAAGAGTACAAGAGGGCAAGTGTGCGATACCAGTGGGAAAGCAATTTGTATGACATTTCCTGAGTCCTATTGTCCAAGGGCATTTATGAGTCAAGGTAAAAAATCTTCTCCCATTGCCCCTCGCTCAACGAACTCTGAAGGGCAGATTCCCATTTCCCAACAAAGGACGGGAGAGAGGTATCAGTAGAGTCCAGTAGCAAATGGTATAGAAGAGAAATGCCATGGGGAGGAAGAGTATCTCCCATGCATAGATTCTCAAAGGACATTGTAGGGAGAAGGAGATTGTGAGGCTAGGGTAAGGAGCAGATGAAGTATCCCAACTGGGTGTAGTGAAACAGATCAAGCATCGTCAGAGGACGAGGCAACAGAATCTCCCCCAGGGGTCGAAGCCTGCCAGCTGCAGTCAAAAAGCACGCAATCCTGGACAAGTTGTCAAAGAAAGTATTGAGGAAGGGTCCGGGGGATTGCCCAGGTACAAAAGCAGGGTTCCGGCGAAAGGGTATTAAAGGGGAGGAAAAGGTAGTGAGTCGAAAGTGGTCATAAGAACTGTGAAATACCGAAAGGGTAGCCGAGACCAGGTGGCTCCCAGAAAGCAACGGAGCATGGCGCGGCTGTAGCCAAGGGAATAAAAGCAATGGGACCCCTAACCCATCCTCCTCAATTGTGATCCACGACTTCTGGGGGGGGGGGGCAAAGGACCACTCCAGAATGCAAAGAAGGTGACAGGCCCGGTAATAGGTCCGGGGGCAGGGTAAAGCCAGCCCCGCCTGTGTTGTGCATCGCATCAACAGGTCGAACCGCAGCCTAGGCTTCTTCCGAGCCCACAGGAACTTCAACCACATAGAGCGAATCAAGGCAAAGAAGACAATTGTTTGAAAGAGATAGATTAGTCGCGGAAGAACATTCATCTTTAGTGTGTTAACTCGACCCATCCACGAGACATGCAACGGAGCCCAGATGTTTAAATCCTGCTGCATAGCTGTCAAGAAAGGAGGGAAGTTGTGGGTATAGAGCTGCCTTAAATCGCTAGATAACCACACACCCAGGTACTTGAGTTTATCATGGCACCACTTGAAAGGGAAGGAAATTGACAGACACAGTGCCTTCATCTCAGGGAGAGATATATTCAGGATTTCAGATTTGCTGGTATTGATTTTGAAATTTGCGAGTTCCCCGTAAGTCCAAAATTCCTCTAGAAGGACTAGGAGAGAGAGCCTTGGAGTGGTAAGAGGGAAGAGGAGATCATAAGCAAAACCAAGGACCTTGTGATGAGTTCCATTCACAGTCAAGCCTCTAATGTTGCCATTAGCACGAACCGCCTCCAAAAAGGGATCCAGGGCCAAAACAAACAGCAATGGGGAAAGGGGAGAGCCCTGCCTCGTGCCATTGGAAATTTTGAATGAGTCCGAGAGGGCGCCGTTAATCTGGATCCTAGCTGTGGGGAGGGAGTACAGGGATGAGATCCAAGCCATCATGTGGGGGCCAAAGCCCACTTGTCTCAGAACCTCCAACAGGAAGCCCCAACTCAGCCGGTCGAAGGCCTTTTCAGCATCAGTGGATAGCAAAAGCAACAGAGACGAGGCGACACGAGATGGTGCAATCCCTGGCCTCCCTTCCCAGGATGAAGCCCGTCTGGTCAGAGTGGATCAAGACAGGAAGCCAAGATCTTTGAAAACAACTTCAGGTCGATATTGAGCAAAGAAATCGGCCTATAGCTACCACAATGCTCCACATCTTTCCCCTTTATCAGAATCAGAGAGATCGTGGCGGCCAAAGTGTGCAGGTAAACAGCATGGTCCCCCAATATTGAGTTAAAGGCCGTGACCATAGGAGTGCTGAGGATAGTCTGGAATTGCTTGTAGTAATGGAGTGAGAGTCCGTCTGGACCTGGGCACTTACCCATCTTGGAGTTCCGTATAGCTAGGGGCAGTTATGCCAGCGTCAGTAGGCGTTCCAGCAATGCAACATAATGTGAAAGTTTGGGTCTCAAATGCTGAAGAAGGTACTCAGAAAATCTAGCGATGCGTTCAGCCTGGGCTGAGTCCCCAGGATTCAGGGATAAATTATATAGCTCAGAGTAATAGGATACAAACTCCTTAGCAACATCTGGAGGCAGCTGCTTGTGAGCCCCATGAGGGTCTCGAATTTTCAGCAAAGTAGTTGGCTAGGAGAGTCTTAGTGGATATCATAGTATTCAGATCGGCCAGCAAGGAGTCGTTAAGCCTCCAAGAGCACTGGGTGGGACGAACAAGCAACGAGGCAAGGGTATCACGATGCCCGTGATTCTGCCTGAGCGACATTCTTACCGATCCAGGCTTTGGCTGACTACCGCTCTCTGTGTACCGATCCAGGCCTTGGCTGACCTCCGCTCTCTAGAGTACCGTTTCTGCATTGGCTACTCTCCTAGCATTAGCTTTACCGCTAGTGTCCCTGTTGCCTCCGGTCTTGTGTCATATAGCCATTTGCTCTACGGTAGCCTGTGCCTTAGCGGTCACTTGTGGTTGCACTACCTTTCAGCCTGCACCTTCTGTTGCCTCCGGGTGCGCTACTATACAGACTGTGCCATAGCGGTTATCTCTGATTGCACCACCTTTCAGCCTGTGCCTCACTGTTGCTACTAGCTACCGGTATCACTGTTGCATCTGGTTGCGCTACTATACAGCCTGTGCCATACGATTATCTCCGGTTGCGCTACTAGCTACTGGTATCTTCCTGTTGCCTCCGGTTGCGCTGCTGCACTGCCTGTGCCTTACGATTGCCTCCGGTTGCGCTACACTCAGCATGCCATTACTGTTGCCTCCGGTTGCGCTGTTCAATCTGTGCCTCACGAGTGCCTCTGGTTGTGTTACTATACAGCCTGTGCCTATTCCGGTTGCCTCCGGTCATAACCTCCGAGTAAGCGTATCTGAGCCGTCATGTGGGCTGCCTATACCTGGTTCTCTGGGCAAGGCCGGTAGTCTCAACTGTCTCCCTGTTCCATTGGGGATTTCTGCCCTGCAGTACTCACCTCACCTAGGGCACCTCCTGGCCAGTACTGCTAAGGTTTTGTTCCAGTTCCTGTTCCAGTTCTACACTCTGCATTACTGTTGTTTTGTACATACTTGTCTCTGTTGTACCCTGACCTGTGTCAGATCCAGAAGAGCTTATCCTCTGTCTGGGTCTGGACCTGTGAAGGGCATTTCTGTTCTTTATTATTCATTTACTAAAGCTTCATTGTTTTACCTTAACCAAATTGTCTGAGCGTTCATTAAAACCGTGACAGTACGAAAGGGCCATGACCTCAGACAAGGCTGGTGAAGGTAGCTCCCAGAGTCTCCTATGGAGAATGGACGCTCAGGAGCAACGGTTAGACCAGTTGTCTATGGCTATCCAGACTATTTTGGAGAGCACTGCCTGTCTCGAGAGACCTGTACAGCCTTTGGTGGCAACTCCAGTCCAGGCACCATTGGTACAGGCTAATACGTCTAGTCCATCCTCTAAGGGGCTATCCGCTACCGCTCCCCTCCCTCTGAGATACGACAGGGAGCATACTCTTTGCTGAGGGTTTCTGAACCAACTTGAGATTTTTCTTGAGCTTGTACCTCAGACATTTCCTAGTGAAAGGAGCAAAGTGGGGTTCATGATCTCACTACAGACGGGTAAAGCTCTAGCTTGGGCAAATCCGATTTGGGAGACTGGCAAACCAATTACCAATAATTTTGCCGAGTCTGTAAAGGCCTTCCGCAGCGTATTCGAAATCCCAGGGCGTGCCACCTCTGCTGCCAAACGTCTTATGAGAATCCAACAGGGCACATGTACTGTTTCAGTCTATGAATTGAATTTCGTACGCTCGCAGCAGAGGTAGGTTGGAACGATGAGGCGCTTATCGCTGCCTGTGCGCAAGGTCTCGAGGACAGGATTAAAGATGAAATTGTGGCCAGAGACTTGCCAGAGGGTTTAGAGAGTTTCATTGACTATACCATCCTGATTGACTCCCGTATAAGGGAGAGGAGTATATATAAGGATCGTAGATCAAGATCCACGAGCGAGTCTGCTACTAGGGCTAATTTCCCACCCTTGCCTCCCTCTCCTCCCATACCTCCGGGTCCTGCTACTGGGAGTGTAGAACCTATGCAATTGGGCTTCACACAATTGTCCAAGGAGGTGGCTCCTTCTGCCACAAACAGGGTTTATGTATGTACTGTGGCAAGGCGGGTCACCTGCTAAAGACTTGTCCCATGAGGCAGGGAAACGCATGCACCTAGGCTCGAGCAGGGGACAGATCCTAGGTGGCATAAACCAGTCCCAGGAGGGCACGTTGAACAAACCTGTACTCAATATTGTTGTTTCTTGGGCTTCCGATTCTGTGAATACTCCTGCTCCGATTGACTCCGGTGCTGCCGGATATTTCATGGACAGAGACTTTGCGAAACTACATAATATTCCACTACTGGACAGAGAATCTCTGCTTGATATTTAGGCCATTGATGGGAGGCCTCTGGTACCGCCACAGGTCACCCAGGAGACATGCCTATTATCTGTTTGCATCGGAGCACTTCACAAGGAGACCTTACAGTTTCAGATAATCCAGTCCCCCACTTTGAGGTTATTTTGGGATTTCCTTGGTTACATATGCATAATCCCAGACTTGACTGGAAGATGTGTGAGACCTTGTCTTGATCCAAGCACTGTAACACTCATTGTCTAAGGCACCCTACTAAGATTCTGTGTACCTCTTCCTCCCTACCCCATGAATACCAGTCATTCGGCAATGTATTCAGTAAGGGAGAGGCTAGCACTCTGCCGCAGCATTGTCCATACGATTGTGCTGTTGATATTGTGCCAGGCACTATGCCCCCTAGGGGTAGAACTTACCCGTTGTATTGTGACGAAAACCGGGCCATGGAGGAGTACATTGGTGACGCCTTGGCTCGCGGCATTATTTGTAAGTCTTCCTCGCCCACGGGGGCTGGATTCTTTTTTGTTAAAAAGAAGGACAGGGAGCTCCGACCCTTTATTGATTATAGGGGTCTCAACAAAATAATGATAAAGAACGCTTATCCCATTCCACTCATCACGGAACTGTTCGATTGGCTAAAGGGCGCATCCATCTTTACTAAACTTGACTTTAGGGCGGCATATAATCTAGTCCGGATTAAGGAAGGTGATGAGTGGAAAACTGCTTCCAATACTCGTACAGGGCACTACGAATATTTGGTTATGCCATTTGGTCTTTGCAATGCCCCGGCGGTATTCCAAGAATTTATAAATGATGTATTGAGGGATTTGTTACAATCCTGTGTGGTCGTATACCTAGACGACATTTTGATATATTCTCCCGACCTGGAGACTCACCACAGACATGTCTCGTCGGTCTTACAGAGGCTAAGAGAGAACAAGCTATATTGTAAACTAGAGAAGTGCGATTTCCATAGATCTAGTGTGTCTTTTCTTGGCTATGTTATCTCTAAGGAGGGTTTCGCTATGGATAAGGACAAGCTTGCAGCAGTGTTGCAGTGGCCGCGCCCCACGGGCCTCAAACCCTTGCAGTGATTTTTAGGGTTTGCGAATTATTATAGGAAATTTATTCAAGATTATTCTGGAATTGTTAAGCCACTCACTGATATGACCCATAAGGGTGCCAACACCTCAGAGTGGTCCCCAGACGCGGTCAGGGCATTTGAAAGTCTGAAAACCGCATTTTCCACTGCCCCAGTTCTGTTGCATCCTATTACTGGGCTACCATTTACATTGAAGGTGGATACTTCTGAAACCGGAGTAGGGGCAGTGTTGGGCCAAAGACCAGGTCCTGATAAGACTTTGAGACCATGTGGATTTTTCTCGAAAAAGATGACCAAAGCCCAGAGTCTGTATGACATTGTTGATCGGGAACTATTGGCAATTATTCTGGCATTACGTGAATGGCGCCACCTGTTGGAGGGCACTAGGGAGCCAATATTGATTTTGACCGATCATAAGAACCTCATGTACCTCTCTGAGGCCAAGAGACTATCCCCAAGACAAGCTAGAAGGGCACTGTTTTTGTCTCATTTCAATTTCATTGTCTCCTACTTACTTGGTACAAAGAATGTGCGGGCCGATGCCTTGTCCAGACAATTTGGTCCTGATCCGGAATCTGACTCTGTACCAGTGCCCATCATCCCTCCGGACCATATACTCGCCACATTGCGTACGAGCATCACTTCACCATTGGGGGAGGAGATTTTGGCATCTCACGCCAATGCTCCCCCAGAGAAGCCTATGGGCAAGTGTTTTGTGGCAGAGCCCTTTCGGGCTAAATTAATGGAGACTTACCACGCTTCCCGGGAGGCCGGCCATGTGGGAAAAAATCAATTAATCTGGTCTCTGTCCCGGATGTTTTGGTGGCCTGTGATGAGAGATGACTATGCGGCATTCACCGCAGCCTGTGCCACTTGTGCCCATTCTAAGACTCCTAGACACCTCCCGGTGGGACTATTGCAAGCTGTTCCCAATGGTGACCGTCCTTGGTCACACGTTTCTATTGACTTCCTGGGGGAGCTGCCGGTTTCCAAAGGCTATACGGTGATACTCATGATAGTTGGCAGATTCTCCAAAATGGCCCATTTTGTGCCACTCCCTGGCTTGCCGTCTGCTAAGGATCTAGCTACAGTGTTTGCCAGGGAGGTATTCCGACTCCACGGGGTACCCAAGGTGCTGGTCTTGGACCATGGGAGTCAATTCGTGTTGAGATTTTGGAGGGCCTTTTGTAACCAGATGGGGATTCAGTTGTCCTTTTCCTCCGCCTATCACCCCCAGACTAATGGGGCCGCTGAGCGTTCCAGCCAGGGCTTGGAACAGTTTTTACGTTGTTTCATATCCAACCATCATGACAATTGGGCTGACTTGTTGCCGTGGGCAGAGTTCGCCAGGAACTGTGCAGTATGTAACGCATCTGGGAAGCTCACCCTTTCTGATCAATCATGGGTTTCAACCATGCTTACTCCCGGACACTTTCCAAGCACAACAGATTCCAGCTCTGGATGAGCATATTAGACAACTCCGCTCCACATGGGCACAGGTCCAGAATTCCCTACATGATTCCTTCCTACGAGTCCAGCGGCATGCCAACAACAGACGATTTCCGGCTCCTGTGTTCCAGGTGGGGGACCGTGTCTGGTTGTCCTCCAAGAATCTTAGATTGCAAGTATCTTGTTATAAGTTTGCTCCTCGGTTTGTGGGTCCGTTCCGGGTACTCCGTCGAGTAAACCCTGTCTCTTATGCATTAGAATTACCTGCCTCCATGAAGATACATAATGTGTTCCATGTGTCCCTTCTCAAACCGTTGGTGTGTAACCGTTATACCACCACCCCTGCAGTTCCAGGTCCAGTACGCATTCAGGATCATGATGAATATGAAGTGCAGAGTATTTTGGATTCACGTAGATTCCATGGACAGATACAATATTTGGTGCACTGGAAGGGATATGGCCCAGAGGAACACTCATGGGTGAACCACTCGGACATCCATGCTCCATTATTGTTGCGCAGATTCCATGCTAAATTTCCTGCCAAGCCTAGACCTCCTCAAGACAGGAGCGGGGTCTTTCAGAGGGGGGTACTATCACGGTGACCGTGATTCTGCCTGAGCAACATTCTTACTTCCGGGTTTACCTTGGCTGCTTCTTATTGGCTCTTGGTTTTCAACCCCTCCCAGGGCTTGCCTTTATATACGCCCTCCTGTCACTATACCAGTGCCCTTTCGTGGTGTTCCTGCCCAGACATTTGTTGCTGTGTTCCTCTCCGTGTATGATCCGGTTTCGTCTGACCTTGCTCCTGTCTTCGCTGCCCAATTTGTTTACGACCTGGCTTGCCTGGCTACGATTCCCGTGACCGATTCCATTGACTACTGCTCACTGTGTACAGATCCAGTCTTTGGCTGACTACCGCTCTCCGTGTACTGATCCAGGCTTTGGCTGACTACCGCTCTCTGTGTCCTGATCCAGGCTTTGGCTGACTACCGCTCTCTGTGTCCCGATCCAGGCTTTGGCTGACTACCGCTCTCCGTGTACCTATCCAGGCTTTGGCTGACTACCGCTCTTTGTGTACCGATCCAGGCCTTGGCTGACTACTGCTCTCTGTGTACCGATCCAGGCCTTGGCTGACCTCCGCTCTCTAGAGTACCATTTCTGCATTGGCTACTCTCCTAGCATTAGCTTTACCGGTAGTGTCCCTGTTGCCTCCTGTCTTGTGTCATATAGCCATTTGCTCTACGGTAGCTGATTGCTCTCCATACAGCCTGTGCCTTAGCGGTCACTTGTGGTTGCACTAACTTTCAGCCTGCACCTTCCGTTGCCTCCGGGTGCGATACTAAACAGCCTGTGCCATAGTGGTTATCTCTGATTGCACCACCTTTTGGCCTGTGTCTCACTGTTGCCTCCGGTTGCGCTACTACACAGCCTGTGCCGTACGATTATCTCCGGTTGTGCTACTAGCTACCGGTATCACTGTTGCCTCCGGTTGCTCTGCTATACAGCCTGTGCCATACGATTATCTCCGGTTGTGCTACTAGCTACCGGTATCTCCCTGTTGCCTTCGGTTGCGCTGCTGCACTGCCTGTGCCTTACGATTGCCTCCGGTTGCGCTACATTCAGCCTGTCATTACTGTTGCCTCCGGTTGCGCTGTTCGATCTGTGCCTCACGACTGCCTCCGGTTGTGTTACTATACAGCCTGTGCCTATTCTGGTTGCCTCCGGGCATAACCTCCGAGTAAGTGTATCTGAGCCGTCACGTGGGCTGCCTATACCTGGTTCTCTGGGCAAGGCCGGTAGTCTCAACTGTCTCCCTGTTCCATTGGGGATTTCTGCCCTGCAGTGCTTACCTCACCGAAGGCACCTCCTGGCCAGTACTGCTGAGGTTTTATTCCTGTTCCAGTTCTACACTGTGCATTACTGTTGTTTTGTACATACCTGTCTCTGTTGTACCCTGACCTGTGTCAGATCCAGAAGAGCTTATCCTCTGTCTGGGTCTGTGAAGGGCATTTCTGTTCTTTATTATTTATTTAATAAAGCGTCATTGTTTTACCTTAACCAAATTGTCTGAGCGTTCATTAAAACCGTGACAGTGGGACACCGTTAAAGGCATGTGATCCGACCATGTTGTGAGGCCATAAGAGGCCGATTGCAACATGGAAAGGTGATAGTGAGTGATAAACAAATAGTCAATGCGAGAGTACTGAGAATGGGGGGCAGAATAAAAGCCCTAATCATGGTCTTCGGGGTGCAAAGCCCTCCAACATTCAATCAATTGGTGGTCAACAAGTATTTTTTTGATTTTCCGCAGGATGTTCATCAGGGTATGGGTAGAACTCGTGGATGTATCAACAGTAGGATCCAGGGCAACGTTAAAGTCACCAACCAAGACTGTGAAACCCTCCTGGAACTGGTGAAGGACGGATAGCATCGTAGCAAAGGAAGTATGTTGTCGAGTGTTTGGGAGGTAAAGTGTCAGGAGGGTGTAAGTAAGATCTGTGATTGTACCGTTCAGAAAAACATATCTGCCTTCAGGATCCAGGAGGCGTTCAGTTTCAACATCCTCAGGGGTAATTATTAAAAGACATTTTGATCAATAGGAATTTGTCCCCCATGGTGCAGTTGGTGTGCCCCAAAATTATCCAAGTTCTTTTTATTGCATCAATACCATCTTACCTTTGCTGTGAGCAAAACCCCTGGTGACGGAAGTGAGGTATTTATACTTTCCATAAATACAATTAGCACCTATGTACAGGGAGCTACCAACTAAGAACTAACAAAACCTCCCAACAAATATACACAAATTCTTGATGAGCTCAAGCTACCTTATCAGTTGTATTCAAATTACATATATGTGTTGTCAGGCAGTGGCATAGGCTGGCTCCTACAGCCTCAGTGATGCGGGGGTGGGGGTTTATTTCAATCATAAATATAGGCTAGATGGCACCCCTGGCTCTTCAGCCATACACCTGGTAAATGGTAATTTGTCCTGTGCTACCTCTTATTGCGTGACATTTATTGAGAGAGACGAGCAAGATTCTCCAAGCCTGCCTCCAAATATTGTCCCTCTTTTTGATCATAATTGAGTCAGTAAATCACACTGACACTGTTGTGGTCACTATAGGGCACCGTTGAAGCTGGATCAAAGTGCATTGGATCCCTCTGGATCAATTCCCAAAGAAGGATCTTTGTTTCTTCATAAAAGTCCCACAGGCCAGTTCAAGCTGGCCAGCAGGGCTGATTTTGTCCACCTCCCCCCAGGTTGTTAAATGTCCAGTGAAAGAGACCTTTTATTAACCTCTCCAAATATAAGCCTCATCCTTCTGTAATCAATACTGTACAATATAATATGGGCCTACACAAAAGACTTTTACTTGAGTTACTGAATATGTGATACCTTTAATCCTATATATAGCAGGCATGTCAAACATGTGGTCTTGTATCACTCACCTTGCAGCCCCACCACAATTTCTTAGACCGTTATCAATATTATTATGGTTATGGGTGCCCTGAAAAATGAAGGAATGGGAGCCCCACAGGGCATATTTAAGAGTAGATTTTAAGCTTGAGATAACAAACTAAGCATGTATAACCCCATCATTTTTAGGTATTATTGTTCCTTTAAATCAGTTTCTAGAGACTAGTGCTTCACTGATCTGTTCAACTGACTAAAGTACTGTGGACTGATCTCAAGTTCCAGATAAATGCCTATTGGAGCAACAGTGCCCTTAAAACACATTATGGACTGGCACAGGTCCATGAACCAGTCATTCAGAAACACTGGTCTTAACTACAGTACGTAGGTGACTGTTTACAATAGCAAATTCTAGTTTTCATTGTGTCATACAAAGTTAGGTAGTAGAGCAGGCTTGGAGAGTCTGAGACCCACCAGTTGTTCAAGAGTAAATTCCTTATATGAGAAATAGTCCTGAACAGCTGAAGGGCTTTAGGTTCCCACTCCTGTACTGGAGCACCTATCACCAGAAGTAGTTTTCTAGTATAGCAAGCTGAAACTTTTAGAACAATGCATCAGTAGGGTCGTATTTGTCTTAGTGGCATTGCAATGAAGAAACACGTGCTTCCACTTACTATAAATCCCTTCCTCTAAATACCATCACGGAAGAAAAAAGAATTGCAAAATTTACCATGCAACTGTTGTCAGCATAGCTTGGCCCTTAATCCGTTGAACCTTATGTCTCCAGTACATTGCTTTGTCATACCTGGGAACTCTCCACATCTGTCCAGGAGACTCATGTTTTTAAAGTTAATTACCTAGTCTCTGGGGACAGAGGCAGATTTTACGGTGGTGGCAAGTTTCTTCTGAAAGTACCTCCTTCCCTCCCTATTCCTCCCACTTCCCAATCACCTTTCTTCCTTCCCACACTGTTCTGCCCATTTCTCATCCACTTTATGACACAATAGTGGTAAGCCACACCTACCTAATAAAGCCACACACCCTTTATGAAGCAAATGCATCATTTTACATCCCCCTCTCCGGGGGCTCAAGAATTGGAAGTTCTCAGGTATGCCCAACATTCAGTTGTGTCCCAGAGTTGCTGCACTTTTGTTTTTACACATATGCCTATTTGAGAGTAATGTGTTATGTACTCATATGGCACTCAGAGGGTTACATTTTGGTGCTAGTTGTTTTATTTTGTTTTTACAGTTTACTGGAGTAGTGCATTTAACTCTCTCCATTCCCACTCTGTACCATATACACATGAACAATGTTCAGTGTTCTTTCTCTCATTAGACACAGTAGACAAATTCCTGCCCAGTAAGGTAATGAATAGGGGTCATGCTGGCAATTCCACTTTCCTGCTATCATGAGTTTTGGGTGTACGAAAACAAAAGCGTTGGTGTTCAGATATGTAAGGGCGCTGCTGATCTTAATTTGCAAATCTGAAAAGGAACAGACACAGATAATACAGTAAATGAAATGGCTTAATCAAATGTGTTCAAACTATACATCACTGCAGAGCAGAGATCCTTTCAGCACCTATAGACCCACTCATCATACTAATGCATCAAACAGGTCATAAAACATATACTTTTATTAGTGAATATTACAAAACACATTTCATCCCCACATATATGTCACTAGTTTGAAGGAAAGAGGAAAATATTAAAAATAAGCAAACTGCTCACAATCAAAGGATTAGTACAGGAGCACGGACTCAGTTAAAAAGTGTGGCCACATGCAAAGCTCATAAATTGTAACACCTGCAGTATAAATGACTGGCAGTTTAATTTATGGATCAATATATTATTATAGTGTGTAGTACAGTGAGGGGAAAAATTATTTGATCCCCTGCTGATTTTGTACGTTTACCCACTGACATAGAAATGATCATAATTTAATGGTAGGTTTATCTGAACAGTGAGAGACAGAATAACAACAAAAAATCCAGAAAAACGCATTTCAAAAAAGTTATAAATTGATTTGCATTTTACGGAGTGAAATAAGTATTTGACCCCCTATCAATCAGCAAGATTTCTGGCTCCCAGATGTCTTTTATACAGGTAACAAGCTGAGATTAGGAGCACTCTCTTAAAGGGAGTGCTTCTAATCTCAGCTTGTTACCTGTATAAAAGACTCCTGTCCACAGGAGGAATCAATCAATCAGATTCCAAACTCTCCACCATGGCCAAGACCAAAGAGCTGTCCAAGGATGTCAGGGACAAGATTGTAGACCTACACAAGGCTGGAATGGGCTACAAGACCATCGCCAAGCAGCTTGGTGAGAAGGTGACAACAGTTGGTGCGATTATTCGCAAATGTAAGAAACACAAAATAACTGTCAATCTCCCTCGGTCTGGGGCTTCATGCAAGATCTCACCTCGTGGAGGTTCAATGATCATGAGAACGGTGAGGAATCAGCCCAGAACTACATGGGAGGATCTTGTCAATGATTTCAAGGCAGCTGGGACCATAGTCACCAATAGTAGAAAATAATTGGTAACACACTACGCCATGAAGGACTAAAATCCTGCAGCGCCCGCAAGGTCCCCCTGCTCAAGAAAGCACATGTACAGGCCTGTCTGAAGTTTGCCAATGAATATCTGAATGATTCAGAGGAGAACCGGGTGAAAGTGTTGTGGTCAGATGAGATCAAAATCGAGCTCTTTGGCATCAACTCAACTCTCTGTGTTTGGAGGAGGAATGCTGCCTATGACCCCAAGAACACCATCCCCACAGTCAAACTTGGAGGTGGAAACATTATGCTTTGGGGGTGTTTTTCTGTTAAGGGGATAGGACAACTTCACCGCATCAAAGGGAAGATGGACGGGGCCATGTACAGTCAAATCTTGGGTGAGAACCTCCTTCCCTCAGCCAGGGCATTGAAAATGGGTAGTGGATGGGTTTTCCAGCATGACAAGGACCCAAAACACATGGCCAAGACAACAAAGGAGTGGCTCAAGAAGAAGCACATTAAGGTCCTGGAGTGGCCTAGCCAGTCTCCAGACCTTAATCCCATAGAAAATCTGTGGAGGGAGCTGATGGTTTGCGTTGCCAAATCGTAATAACTGACAAGTAGTCAATTCACATGTCAGACTATCAAGTATAGAATGTATACAGTGTGTAAAACAATCTATAACCAAGTCTGATCCGTAGTTAATCCATGATGAGACTACAAAGCATCAAAACTGTTGCCAGATCTTTTTAGTGTGTTATAAAAGTTTGTCAAAGTAGTGGTTAGGTACAAGCAATCAATTAGTTCCCCTTGAATGTAAAATCTAATGGTCTAAGAAGGGCCTAGTATGATTAACACAGTCTTACATACAGTCACATGTAGAGTCACAGTGCTGTGTTCTAAAACTAAGAGTCCCCCCCCATAGCTAAATAGCCTAATGCATTAGGTCATTTACACCAACTGCTTCATCAGGGGAAAAAATTACTGTCTGTGTGTTTCCACTCGATTTATATATGTTCCATCCGGGGGTGTGTGTGTGTGTGTGTGTCTCAATGACATATTTGCATGTTTAAGGGATGAGTAGGCTGTCTGGTAGGCTCCAAGCAATGTGACCAAATGTATCTTACACTGGACTGCCTCCCCATACCCGATCCAATGGAGAATGTATTTATATACCACAAGTAGTCCAAACTAGTTCAAATACAAAAAATATATATCTATAAAACATACAGCTGTAGTCCAGATCCATAAATTCATAGGGAGATGTGATTGTCAGTCAACACATAGTAACATAGTAAATAGGTAGAAAAAGACACATGTTCATCAAGTTCAGCCTTTGCCTCATAACCCAGTGACATGAGAATTCTATAGCTTTCCTACAAAAAAAATATCCGAGCCCCAAATAATGTGCATGTATGTCAGCCACAATTCTAAAATATAAAATATACACAATATAGGCAATGCTTAGTTGAAATTATAGGTATGCCAGGTTAATGTATTTCTTATGAAGTTAAAAGTAAAAAGGATGATATTGCCTCCTTTATCTTAGGCCTTGATGATGATAGAATCTTTCTTTGTGAGTTCCTTTAGTGTCCTTTACTCGTTCTGACTCAATTTAATATGTTTTTTAAAGTCCTCTATTGGAAAGATGTCTGCGCTCCATCCTGCCTGTCAGCCCGGGGAACAATGGATAATTCTATTTAACAAGGTAATAATTCTGGCGACTAGTGCTACTGAGCAGCTAGTCGCCAGATGGGGAATTATTGGAGCTCAAGTTTTTTTAGCAGTGGTAGTTCCACTTTAAATATCCCACCATTAGTATTGTTAGTTTGTAATCACCAGAAATTAAACCCAAAGACTCAATATCAAAACCAAAGTGTTGGTGTTCAAATATGTAATGGTGCTGCGGATCTTAATTCACACATATGAAAAAGAACAGAAAGAGATGCTACAGTGAATGAAATGGCTTAGTCAAGTGTGTTGAAACCATACATCACTGCTGAGCAGAGATCCATTCAGAGTACCTTTAGGACTAAATGAAGGTTTCACCTTCACCCCCTTTATCAATGGTTAATCTGCATGGGTAGTAGTACACCATCTTAATTAAGTTTATGGATCTCTTATTCACCTGATAACTCTGTTTTTGAAAATCATATATGTATCAGGCCCTATTTAGCTTATACAAAACTATTCATATACTTTTAGAGGTTTCTATTGTTGTAAACACAGTTACTTTGTTTATGTGACCGTTTTTGACCATATTAAGTCTGGGAATCCCATTAATATCTTGTTTTGACAATCAATGCTATCTACACTGATCTACATCAGTAGAGATACATACATTTTTTTGTGTCCAGAAAGCTACATGAATGTACAAGGGCTATGGATCACCATCAACCCCCAAGCGCACCTGCTAAACCGTCTCCGTTTGATGCAACCGCTGATGGTCCGGCTGGACAGCCAGACAGGAGCCCATCTCCCCCTGGAGGACCACAACAGGCAGCAGCACCTCAGCTGCTGCAACCAGATCGCCCACAGCCGCCACAGGGACCTGTGGAGCAGCACAGGGACGACAAATGACTGCACAGACCCAGGATATTCTGCACAAAGGTCATGCTCCTCAGAATGACAGACAATGAAGTCAGAGACTAGTACAGGTTGACATCACACAACATCGACCTGTACGAGGTGATCAAAGATGACATTGATCCCATACACAGCAGCTACTGTGCCCTATCTGGCTTGCAGAAGCTGATGTGTGCCACACATTTCATGGCAAGTGGATCCTTCCAGTCCAGAGAAGGCTATGTATCTGGCATGTCCCAGCCCATATGTTCAAGGGCACTGTCTCAGTTGTTGGCAGCCCTCAAAATGAAGGCCAAGAGATACATCCACTTCCCCACAGGTTTATCAGGGACCACTTCACCTGTGAGTATAACACAGAAACCAAACACAATTCATGTATGTCCATGATCAGGCTTGGGGAATGTGTGCAAACACCCACAAAACACATAATGATCTTTTTCACTCCACTGGATGACTGACATACACAGGCCTGATATTGCCTGCTACAACATCACAACCACACAGATGCTGCAGTATCTAAGCCATGCAGCAATGCCTAATGGAACAGAATCAGGCACTGTGGCTCACCGATTAGGTCTAGGTTTTCATAGTCCAGGGTCATGGGTCATATCGTGGCCGCTGGTATCCAGATCCTTCCCAGCTGGGTGTGGGGTCACAGGTGGGCTCCTGCTGAGGCTGCATCCACGTAGGTGGCTGTGGTCTTCCAGTGGGGCCATATCCAATGCCTTCCCGGTGGTAGGGCCATCCAATATTGTCCTATGGTGGTCAAAGGCATCCACCTCCCAGGAGGCATCCAGCCTGTGGCTGTTGTGCTTGTCAGGCTGCTACATGGCTGTTGGTGGGGTGGAGACCTCCTGCTTATGGACTCTCGTGGCTCCTCAGGGGGTAAGTCACTGGATGGAATTTCATATGCCACCTTCTCTCCTCAATGTCCTCCTGCTGTGCTGCAGGCATGGATGCTGTGTGAGGAAATTTGATGGTGTCATTATTAACCTGAGATATGACAAGAGGGATGCAAGATGACATTAACATGTGAATTCTTGAGTGCCAGGATGGTATCCAATGCATGGGATACCAGCCTGGCAATCAATGATTGATGAGCTTTACATGATCCTGTACATTGATGTAAGCAACCTACAGCAGTTGAGCTCTGGTTATCATTTGTAACCTTAAATGGGAACTATCACCCCAAATAAAGCCCGCCCCCAATAATTAGCCATATACCGATAAGCTTACAGTAAGTACTATTATCCAGCATAAGTACCATGTTATTGAGAAATCCTACTTCTTCTGAGACTGATGGCCAGGCTTCTTGCTTTAGATGCATCTGCACTGTCAGTCCCTTCTATTACCTTAAGATACCATGCAGTGCCTCCTGGAGGAGACCGGGATGGATATCACTGGCGCACAGATGTCTCTAAGCCAACATGTCTGTGCTGATGCCTGGCCGTCAATCTCAGAAGTAGGATTTCTGAATAACATGGTACTTATGCTGGATAATAGTACTATTTGTAAGCTTATCTCTATATGACTAATTATTGGGGGGAGATTTTATTTGGGTTGATAGTTCTGCTTTAAGAGTGTTGATGGCAAGAAATAGCTCCTTGCCATCCCCACTATTCAGGATAATTATAATAAAAAAACCATAGCCATCACAGTTAAACTGAGACAAACTGATTGCTTGTACAATACATAGGCCTCATACACAAAAACACTAAGGCCTCAAACTCAGAAATTCTCCTCCTTGCCATCCCCACTCCTCAGGATACATATGTTAACCAAATCGTATGTGTCTTTTTGATGTTGCTTTGTCTGTATGCATTGTTGACATTGTTTCAATTTAGTTGTCATTGTTTTGCAACGGTGCATTAATGTGCTTAGATGCCCTACTGTTGCTGAGTTTAAGGCATATGTGTAGTACATTCAATCAGTTTGTATTAGTTGAACTGTGATGTGTGAGCTGACCCCTGTGGACCTGTGCAATGTAACCCTGTTGTGCTCATCCTCTGTTAACCCTTTGAGTGCCAGAGAGTTACCCAACATATATTGGAACAATGCATTGCTTATGCCTCTACCACTCAAGGGTTTCACATTGTGGAGGAACATAACAGAGCTTCAATATGACAATGTGATGACAAGAATTGTTTGTGTGGAGTGGGTATAATGATACACACACTAATGAGGGGGTTATACGTGGACTTGGACATGCTGAACCCTTCTCACTTCTGCTTGGATTGTCCAGTATTCTGTCCTTGTTTGAACCCTCTCTGCACTGTGTTGGTGAAGTTGTGGGAATTGGCTTACAAGGTATGAGGATTTGCGTGGTGTGTAGTTGGAATGATGTTCTTACCAGTAGTCTGGAGGGTGCTGTCCTCACCAGTGTCAAATCCTCCAGGGACCCCCCCCCCCCAACAGCCGCTGAAGACAGGTCCTGCCTCAGCATCCCCTCCGAGAGGTTGAAGGTGATGTGGAACCACCTCTGGTGCCTCGGGTGTTAATGGCAAAGTCTCCCATTTTGTGCTTCATATACCTCTTGCAATCGCCCCACCTTGTCTTAATAGACTCCATGGTCCGCTTGCAGGTGGAGACTGAGTTGACTCTGCTCAGCACTTGACGCCAGGCAGCCTTTTTTTAGCACCCAAACCACTGACTATCTCTTTTGGGTACAGGATGCTCTACCTCTCAATAATGATCTGTAAGAGGACCCTAGTAGGAGTACTTTGGGTCCCGCAGCCTCTTCTCATCAGCACCAGCCTGGGATGTGTTAGTGTTATGTTTTTCAGGCCCTGCTTGTTTCGACCCTGACTGTGGGGGGTGCTCCTCAGATCTACCTCTCGTCCCACTGGCAAAGCAGTCCCTGTCCTGTGTGCGCCTTTCCTTGCTCTGGTAACCCTCCCCCCAGCTGGTCTCCCTCTACTTCCCTGACCAGGGATGCCCTCCTGACCTTCCTCCTCCTCTTCTCATCACTCTGTCCTCCTCTCCCTGCCATCACACACCGACTCACACTCAGGCCCACACAGACACACTCGATCAGACTCACTCTCTGTCACTGCCTTGCACTCACAGAATCACACTGTCAAAATAAAAGATAAAGTTTTGTTATGTGTGCAAAATAAAATGATATGTGTGTTTGTATGTAAGACATGCCAGGGTGTATTATGTGTCAATATAGATGTACGAACTCTCTCTGCTCTCAAGTCCTTCTACCTTGTCGAATGTATGCTCAACTCTCTCTATGGCTATCCTCCATTCCTGGGTCCTGTGCTCTAGCTTGCAAAAACTCAAAACACAAACAAGTTATGTCAGTTATTTTGGGGTATGAATAGTTGCATTTGAATGTACTTGATCCTTTGGGATGTTGTGATTTGCTGTGAGCTTGAACATGTCTTGACAACGTTCAGTGTCACTTGATAAAGTTGACCGTTATTTTTTTCCTTTGAAGTTGACCTATCATATGTTATCAACTGATTTGGACGCATGGTGAGGTCAAAAATTGTGTGACGCATGTTTTGGAGCTAAGTGAATTTTTTAGGCCTACGCTCATTAGCCATTCTGGTAAACCTCTTATTGAAAGCTACGTAAGTCAGACATGGCTAACGATCCTTAGGCTTTTTTTACTGTATTTCATTGAATCGAGACCAAAGTGGTTCAACAAGTTTAGAAGACCACGTAATCCATATACATTTAAGATAAACATTGCTGCATCAAAAGTATTAATTTTTTTTTTATTTTTTTTCCAGTGCATTTGACTTAGTAGATTCCAGATCTTTATAATTTACTTAATTTGCCTTGTTTCTTACATTCATTTATCAAATTTCTTTTACAACAGGATTCATATACATTCTTTCACAATAACAAATGGCAGGATAATTTAGTTCTACAGTTCTGTTCAATACAAACATTAAGAAATGCAATCCATCTGAATCATTTCTGCACAGTGTAAACAACTGCAATATGATTTTTTTAGTATTTAACCCTCTGAAAGCCAGAGGGGTATCCAACATGATACCTTTCTAGCACTCAAAGGATTAAAACTGGTGAAACAATGAGGGGCATCTGCAGAAAGAAAAGAAGAGTAATTCAGGATCAAACCAACAATTAGAGAACATTTTCTCTGATTTAAATGGTGATTTAACACCGTCAATGCTAGCCTCCAATGTATTACAAAGCACTCAAGGGGTTAAACCAACTTTAGCCCTTTGAGTGCAAGGGAGGTCTCCAATTCATTGTTAAGCAGTGCACTAGAGACCATTCTGGCACTCAAAAGGGTTAAAATCAAATTACAAATTAAAGGGAATTGTTATTTCTTCCCTATAGTGCATTTGTTTTGATCCAGATTTGCTCCTCTTTAGTGTCCTGAATATGTCCCATAATGTACTTTATCAGAAAGGCACTCTCATTTATCAAAATCTGTTTGTTTCAGTTATGTTTGATATGTTAAGTTCCAAGTTTGGCTTCCATTTCTAGGTTTGAGGGGAAAAAAACATATAAGCTTCTAAAGGAACACCGCCACACACATAACCTGTTTTAGTATTAAAGCGCACATTGTGTGTTTTAATACTATGCCTATCTGACTAGCTACATGTTTTATACCCAGTCAAGTCAGGGCTAATCTTTCCCACCAACAACAAAGTACAGAGCCCTCCTTCCACACAAATGAGTGTACAACCTCCTTACAACACCTTACTGGCCTAGTCTGAATGTAGTGTGATGCTAGGGCACGTTGCTATGTTCAGACAGTATTAAAATTAGATACAAGCCTCACAAAAGGGAGGGTCTTGTGTACACAGAGCACTATAGCTGTCCTCCTGCCTCCAAGGTGCAGAAACAGCTTGATCAATGAAATACAAATCAAAAGTAGTTTAAATTTTATATAAAACATATAGGGGCAAGCAAAATTTCTATCTACTATTTCTTAGACAAGGTTTAAAGGGCATGTGAGTTTTTAAGGACTCACAAATTAGGGATCCATAGAAAGATATAGATACATTCCCATTTTACATGTCTTGCACGTGTCTTCAGAATGGTTCAATAAATTTGTGATGTCACAGCTTGCACATGCTCAGTGGCTCTGTAGCAAGCTGGGTTTTGGCAGCAACAAAGAAAGCAATGAGGGTCAGTTTAATGATGGAAATAGAACTTTAGCTTTGCAGAGGTGTAGCTTTCAATTGTATTCCTATTTATTTATTTTTCTTACACCACATACAAATTTCCCCTCATCTTTACTGCTTGCATTTCATGTGTTATCATCCAATTACCCTACTTTTGCCGCTTTTTCATACTCCCCAATATTTGCTGGCCTCTCTTCCTGACTGGTGAACCTTCTTGATAGTTCTCTAGCCTTGATATCTTATGGTTTTCTCTTCTTCACTCCATCCCACCATTCGGTATTATAAGGGTAATTTTTAAGCCATGAAAAGTGCAAAGTGATTTTTGCTGCATTATGTGCATACCTGGGAACTTGCCAGGTTTCACCCGGAGACTCCAGATTTTAGGCAGTGTCTCAGGATGAAGCCTGCAGTTCTCTGGGGCATTAAGAATAAGAATTATTAAAAAAAAACAAAAAACAAAAAAAAAAAAACACTGCGTAAGTAGTGTGATGCTTCATGTTTGTCATAAATGCAGAGCTGATCTAATCCTTAATCGGTGCACAGACTAGGAAACTCAGGGAGGTACTAATAGTTTCAATCTGTTAAAGGGATAGTAAGGTCCCCCAAAAAATATAAGCAAATTGGTAGAAACAATAAAAAAAATACTTAATGCCCTTATTTCTATCTCTCAAACCTTTATGGTTTGAGAGATAAAAAAATAAAGATATCTGCTCCCATCCCCCTCCTCATACATCAGCTGTATAGCTGACGCATGAGATCCTGGTTCAGGGATCACATGGCGGCTCTTCAGGAGCGCTGACATGGAGAGATCTAAAAATAAATACTTCATCAGAATGGTCTACAACGTGGTCACACATTGTACACCATTCCGATTAAGTATTTATTTTAGATCTCTGAATGTCAGCTCTCCTGCTTTACAGCTTGCCAGACAGAAAAGGGGGTGAACGGAGACCTTTATTTTCTTATATCTCTCAAACCATAAAGGTTTGAAAGATAGAAATAAGGGCATTAACCCTCTGAGTGCCAGAGGGGTACGCAACACATTGCAGAGCAATGCATAGCGCAACCCTCTGGCATTCAAAGGGTTAAGTATTTTTTTATTGCTTCTACCAATTTGCTTATATTTATTTTGGGACCTTACTATCCCTCTAATCTTTAAAGAAAACTGCATTCTCTTAAAGTAGCTTATTATGTTATGGTCTTGGAGCATTGAACTCTTAACCTCTTGAGTTCCAGAATGGTGTGCAAAATACTGCTCTAATGCTTGGCACTCAAAGGGTCACAACAAGACTCCTTTAATATCAATCCCAGGCCATCATGCAAAGCAGTAGAGCAGTTTGGTACGCCATTCAGGAACTCAATGGGTTTACAGTTCAATGCCCCATCACATTAATAGTTCTACTTTAAGAAAATGTGGATTCCTTTCAAGAGTAACAGATTCGTACCCTGGGTTTGCCAGTCTGTCATGTGGTAGCAAAGTTTTTTTTTTTTTTTTATTTTGTTTTTCTTGGTTTTTTTTTCTTTGTAATTCTCAGGGTGAGCTATTTCTATTTACAAACACGTAAGGCATATTTTCTCCCTGGTAGAGAAATCTGCTAGAAAAATAGGATCCAGTCGGGCTCTGTGTGGGGAAAAATAGGATTTTAGTCTTACCTGTTAAATCCTTTTCACTTAGTCCATACAGGTCACTGGTACCATGGGATGTGTAGTCCCCTTTAATAGGCAGGAACAATTATGCAAATAATCTGCAAGGGGCGGAGCCTCCCCTCTTACTTAAGCCACCTTCTGGCCAGAGCCACTCATATTGATTTGAGACCCCAAGAACTGACCTCAGGTAAGCAAAAAGAAAGACTCCTGTGAGCATGCCCGAACGGTCTCCCACTGAATGCCACAGGAGAGCCAAGACTGGTCCCTTGACAGGGTGGGAGACCAGTGACCTGTATGGACTAAGTGAAAAGGATTTAACAGGTAAGACTAAAATCCTATTTTCACTGTCGTCCAATACAGGTCACTGGTACCATGGGATGTACAAACATTGAGCTGATCCAGAGGCGGGAAGTAAGGCAAGGACCAGGCGCGAGGCCCAAGTCACCAGAACTGATAACCAGTTGAAACCCAGCCCAAACTGTAAGTGTCAACGGACACCAACCAAGGAAACAAACCTTGAACTAGCACAGCACACGGAACTAGAGCCAACAGGGCTCAACAGTAAAGAAGCACTAAGGATCACAGAGCGGAAGACCTACACAGGCAAGACTGCCTCCAGGACCTTCCTTCCAAAACTGGCATCAGCCGAAGCCAGTACATCAACTCGATAGTGCTTAGAAAATGTGTGCACAGAGGACCAAGTGGCCGCTCTGCACAGCTGATCAGCAGAAGCTTGATTCTTGTAGGCCCAAGAGGCCCCAATAGATCTGGTGGAATGGGCAGTTACCCGGAAGGGAACATGCTTATTCCTCAACTTATAGGCTTCACGGATGGTAGCCTTAATCCAAGAAGCAATGGTAACTTTGGAGGCCGGTCTCCCTGCCCTAGGCCCCTCAGGAATGACGAATAGAGCGTCAGACTTCCTGAGAGACTCGGTGCGATGAACATAAAACTTGAGGCAACGCACCACATCCAACAAATGGAGATCCCGTTCCTTGTCAGATGAAGGATTAGGGCAGAAAGAGGGAACCACAATCTCTTGATTGATGTGAAATTCGGACACAACCTTTGGTAAGAATTCCTTGGTAGTGCGAAGCACAGCCTTATCCTTGTGGAACACCAGGTAAGGAGGTTTACAAGACAGAGCTTGTAACTCTGCTACCCGGCGAACTGAAACAATAGCCAAAAGGAAGGCCATCTTCCAAGTCAAGAGACGTAATGGAATGGAAGCCAAGGATTCAAACGGTGGTCGCTGGAGAACTCCCAGCACCAAGTTGAGGTCCCACTGGGGAGCAGGACTCTCGAAGGCAGGTCGAACATGAGTCACACCTTGGAAGAAAACTTTCACATCAGGAAGGATAGCAATCCTTTCCTGGAAAAACACAGACAAGGCAGAAGTCTGAACTTTGAGAGAACTCAGACTGAGCCCCTTATCCACACCGTCCTGCAAGAATGCCAGGACAGTGGGAAGATGGAAGTCAAGAGGCAACTTCTTGTCAGAGCACCATGTCACGAAAGTTGACCATATGCGATGATAGATCTTGGAAGACACAGGCTTACGAGCACTGAGCATCGTCGATACCACAGAAGGAGAAAAGCCTTTCTTAGCTAGAATCGAGGATTCAACCGCCATGCCATCAAACGGAGAGAGTGAACATCCTCTTTCCACAGATACTCCTGGAGAAGCAGGTCCGGACGGGCAGGAAGTGGGATTGGATCCTTCACAGACATGGCCATCAATTCCGGAAACCAGGACTGGCGAGGCCAGTTTGGAGCAATCAGGAAGACAGGACAACGTTCTCTCTTCAACTTCTGAATGACTCTGATCAATAGAGGAAGAGGAGGGAAGATGTAAGCCAGGGAGAAGTCCCAAGGGATCGACAAGGCATCCACTGCTAGAGCAAGGGAGTCCCTCAGCCGGGAGCAAAACACCGGAACCTTCCTGTTGTGTCTGGCAGCCGTCAGATCCACCACAGGCATTCCCCACCGTTGAGTGAGCATGTGAAACACCTCTGGGTGCAGAGCCCATTCTCCGCTGTCGACGGTATGACGACTGAGGAAGTCTGCCATGACGTTGTCCACGCCTGGAAAATGAACCGCAGAGATGACAGGCACGTGATCTTCTGCCCAAGACAAAATATCCTTGACCTCCCACCAGGCGGAACCGCTTCTTGTGCCGCCTTGCCTGTTGATGTAAGCCACTGCCGTGGCGTTGTCTGACTCCACTCTGACTGGAAGACCGGTCAATTGAGACTCCCAGTGCCTCAGGGCCAGCCGGACAGCTCGAAGTTCCAGAACATTGATGGAGAGCATGGATTCCTTCAGACCCCATTTCCCCTGAGCACTGAAGCGACCCCAGACTGCACCCCAGCCCCGAAGGCTGGCATCCGTAGTGACTGTGGTCCAAGGAGGAACTAGAAAGGATTTCCCTTTCAGGAGATGAGAGAGATCTAACCACCAGTGCAGACTCGACTCGACATGAGGAGGAAGAGAAACAGACAGATGTTGATGATCTGGATGATTCTCGCACGTCTGGATCGCGAATCTCTGAAGATCCCTGGAGTGGGCCATGGCAAATGGTACTGCTTCGATTGTGGAAATGAACTTCCCCACTAAGGACGACAACTTCGGAACTGGAATCACGTCCAGGTCCAGAAGTCCAGCCACTCAGACAGCGATCTGGTGAGCCACGTCCTCTGGAAGAAACACCATGCATTGGCGAGTGTCGAACAGGAGACCCAGGAACAGAAGCCTCTGAGATGGAAACAAGTCCGACTTGTCCAGATTCAGGATCCAGCCATGACGGTTCAGGGTGTGCATGCACATCTGTAATTGCTGAAGGAGAAGCTCCGCTGAGGAGGCCTTCAGAAGGAGATCGTCCATGTAGGGGGTCACTCTGATCCCATCCTGATGGAGCACCGCTATCAATGAGCCCAACACCCTCTGGAAGACCTGAGGGGCTGAAGTCAGCCCAAAGGGGAGCGCTGCAAACTGAAAGTGTCCCCTGTGACAGGCAATCCTGAGATACCGCCTGCTCTCTGGATGAATAGGGATGTGAAGATAAGCATCCTGAAGGTCCAGGGAGGCAAGAAACTCCCCTGGAGACATTGCTGCAATCACAGAGCGCAGGGATTCCTGGCGGAAGTGGGAAGTCACCACATAAGCATTGAGATCTTTGAGATCCAAGATAGGACGGGCTCCTCCGTCCCTTTTGGCTACCACAAACAGGTTGGAGAAAAATCCTGAACCTGTGTCCCCCTGAGGAACCGCCTCCAGAACCTCTTTGTCCAAGAGATCCTGAATAGCGTCGTCTAACAGACGCCGTTTTGTGGGTTCCTGAGAAGGACGAGTAAAATGGAACCGAAAAGGAGGAAGGGAAGAGAAAGGGATCCTGAATCCCTCTGACACCACCTGAAGAACCCATGGGTCCGCCACTGACTCCTCCCAAATCCGGCGAAAGATGCGGAGACGACCGCCTACAGCCGGATGCGGACCCGGGTTCGGCGAGTCATGCCGAAGCAGTCTTGGAGGTCTTGGCCTTGGGGGCAACTTTGGGCTTCCAGGACTGTTTGGGCTTGGAGGAGGAGCGCGTAGTGGGAGGACCCGTTTGGGCCGAGGAACGTGTCTCAGTCTGAAAGGAACGAAAGGACCGATTGCGTTTGGCTGGAAACTTTTTCTTAAAGACTGAGGGTAGAAGAGTACTTTTACCTCCAGTAGCCTCACTGATCATTTCTTTGAGTTCAGACCCAAAAAGCAAATTTCCCTGAAAGGGCAAAGAAAGCAAAGCTTTCTTAGAGGCTGTATCAGCAAACCAAATTTTCAGCCAAAGAGCGCGTCTGGCCACCACAGAAGAAGTGGAGGCCCTCGCCATCATGCGCACAGCATCAAAGGCAGCGTCAGCAATATAGTTCTGAGCTTCAGTGATATTAGCAAGAAGCTGCAACTGTTCAGACACAGGCGCATCCTGGCGAACCGCTTCAGTCAGTCGTTCAGTCCAGGCTGCAATAGCTCTATTAACCCATGCCACAGCAAAGGTGGGGCGCATGGCAGTGCCAATAGAAGCAAAAATAGACTTAAGAGAGAGCTCTAATTTCTTATCCGTCCAGTCCTGCAAGGCAGAGGCATCTGAGACAGCCAAAGCAGTAGATTTGGATAGTCTAGACACGGGAGCATCCACTTTGGGAGGATGAACCCATTTTGCCAACTCCGCCTCAGGAAAAGGGTAAAGCTTGGCAAACTTTTTGGAGACAGAGGAAGATCTATCTGGATTCCTCCATGCCTCAGAGACCAGACGGGCAAGAGTAGGGTTAGTTGGAAAACAAACAACTGGTTTAGATGGCTTTTTCTGAAAAACATCAGTAGGATCATAAGTGGATTCCTGAGTCAGAGGAAGGTTGAGCGTATTTAGAACCGCTCTGATCAGACCCTCAGCCGAAACTTCAGGGTCACACTCATAGGGGTCCCCAATGGACCTGTTAGATTCAATAACAGTACGTTCCTCAGCATCAGAATCCTGTAAAAGTTCGTCTTCAGAAGAATCAGTGATATCAGGAGCTCCCTGTGGCTTAGGCAGGGAGGTCCTGATAGTAGAGGGGGTCTGCCAAACCTGGAGAGCCCCCTGTACCTGAGAGGGAAAGAGTTGAAGCGTGGATCTGAGATCCCTAGTGGCAGCTTTGAACTCCCTCACCCAAGATGGCTCAATAGCATGGCTGGAAGGCCCAGGGTTGCTATTTTGACAAGTACAAACAGGGCATAGATCCCCCACATTATCGCTATCCAGCCCAATGTGGCAAGAGGAGCAAAACGCCATGGGGGTAGCGGACCCCCCATCCTCCTTAGTCTTGGGTCTAGCCCCCAGCTCCAGTGAAGTAGACATGCTCACAGCGTCAATATACCCCACCAAGAACACTATCACCCAGAAAGGTGTTAAAGATTAAAGTTTCACCCCAGAAAAATGTCTAAAAACGGACTTATCTGGCCAGCGAAGGGTTAATCTGTTGAGGAGAGAGAAGGCTCGGTCCCTGCGTAGTGTACTCGCATAGGAAAAGTGCAATAAAATGGCTGCCGTCATGGCTGCCAATCAAAAACGGGCGCGAAGCAAGCGCTCATGGGAAATGTAGTCTTTCCCAATACAAGTACCTAAACAGTGCCCGAAGCCCCCCTGAACCCCCAATATTAATAAAACACCAACCGGATGATAGAGCAGGAGCCTAGCATTAAAATGAGCCCTCTCTGAAGTTGCTGTGACAAGCGGTTTCAGAGATATGTCCCACACTGTGATTTCCCATAGAGAGTAAAGGAGCCATGCGTCTGAGCGGGAACGCTGCGCTTAAAGGCGCAGTACACAATTTTTAATAAAGTTCAGTAAAACATTAAAAAGTGCCCAAACAAGCATGAAACACATGAGAATCATAAATAAATGAATACCCAATGCTCCAAAACTCAGAGAATAACACAGAAATTGCATAAACTTTTTAGAGATAATGCAATAAAAACACCCTATGAGTGCTGGAGTGAATTACAAACTCCCAAATACAAGCCCAGCAAAGGGACACTGTGGGGACAAGTGGACCTTCAGCACTCAATGGGTGACTCACCTTTCTCGCTGACTTCTGTCTTCAGGTGACCATGATAGGTAGGGAAAGAACCAGAGGTAAATTCCCCAACAGGGGAGCTGCTTAACACAAGCTGTCCCCTCTTCAGGTATAGGTCCACAGAAATCCCTGGAAGCTGCACTAGCCACTTCGGGTGAGGGCATTCACAGCCATGGTCACCCTCCTAATGGTGGTATTCCATATTTGAAGAAAAAATAATAAAACTCTAAGAAGCATAGCTGTTCACTGCCTGGTGTGCAAGCACACCAGGAACAAATCAATATGAGTGGCTCTGGCCAGAAGGTGGCTTAAGTAAGAGGGGAGGCTCCGCCCCTTGCAGATTATTTGCATAATTGTTCCTGCCTATTAAAGGGGACTACACATCCCATGGTACCAGTGACCTGTATTGGACGACAGTGAAAGTATATTGCTGCAGCACCACCAGGGCAACCAACTTACATACCTTTAATAAATACCTCCTGACAGGGCACTACAAGATATGGACTTTATCTGCCTGTTGCCCACTGACCGGAGACATCTGTGCCTGCCGCAGGCTCAAAAGGTAATATGACTAACATTTCACTGTAGAACCAGAAATACATTTATTTGCCATTCACATTTTATTTTTAACTACGCAAATAGTAAGTTAACTCATGTTAAGGCTCTGCAATGAGTTATGTGCCTCTCTGGTTCTTAAAGGTCAACTTTTTGGCCACATTCCCCCTTTCCAATATGTCTCTACTTAGAAAACATACCTGCTTAGGTTTTATACGTCAGACAAGCTGATACATTAAAAATAACTGGATCAAGCCATTAGCGTCATGGGGGGCAAAAATTACAAACCCCCCACAGCGGAAGATGTATCTTTAACCAGCCCTTGGATGCTAGAGAAGTCTACAGTTCATTTCTTTGTGATGTGCTGGCATTCATTTAATTTAAGGGGAATTTTATTTCTCCACTATGGAGCAGTTGGTTTTCCCCAGTCCTTCTTAGTACATCAGCCTCTGTATGTGTTCCCAGGAGTTTAATAATATATCCACACGAGTCTCCAAATCCTTATACACCTATCCATCACGCCTTGATATATGATGATAATAATATATAATAACAGATCATACATATTAATGGGTTGTCATGCCAATTGTAAGTACAAGCAATATATGGAGATCAGTAAACAAGCACACTAAAATGTGATAATGTATCCTCCTGTCCTTCCCACTTCAAACACATTGCATTTTTTTAAAGGCACATTTCTTTCTCAATGTAATGTTCTCTGTTTTATTAACCCTTTGAGTGCCAGATGGGTACGCAATGCATTGCGTACCCCTGTGGCACTCAAAGGGTTAAAGGGGATCTATCACCCCTATACAAGTTGCTCTTAAATGATATGTTATATAGCGGCTTATGTATTGCATTAATTTCGTTTTTTAAAATGCTATTTGGGTGAAATAGAAGGAATAAATATTGCCCTGATCCTACATCCGGATAGAATGCGGGTACAGCTCTATACCCACAGTCTGTAACTCTGCCTATGCTCCCCTCCCTCTATCCAGCCTCCTTCAATGACAGAGGCTTGCTGCCTGTAAGCTGGAGCAATCTCATTGGCAGAGATCGATATCTAGCCAATGAGATTGCTCCAGTTTACAGGCAGAAAGCCTCCGTCATTGGAGGAGGCTGGATAGAGGGAGTGGAGCATAGTACCGGGTACAGAGCTGTACCCACAGTCTATCTGGAAGTAGGGTCAGTGCAATATTTATTCTATTTTCTAAATAGCTTTTTAAATACAAAATTAATGAAATACCCAACGTAAGCTCTATATAAACTAACATTTAAGAGCAACTTCTATAGGGGTGATAAATCCCCTTTAACAAACCAACTGTATTACAAGTCACACATTGTATGTAATGTGCATTTGTAACACAAATGTGTTGGAAGAGTAGTTTTTTTCCTTAACCCACCGGATGCTAGAGAGCAATAAGATGGATTCATTTTTAGAATACAATTTGTTAGTATCAACATTTATAAAACATTATCAAATCAGTGCTACAATTATTAGGTTCTATTATAGCCTTGCAGCACATACCAAATAAAGTGATTTCCAGATAAAAGCTGAAATACCTTAACATATTTCAGTAGGAAGTGACTTAGTAATTTGTGTCAGAATAAAAAACAAAACAAAAAAACATAGTATTTGGTTAGATTCTCAAATGCATTTATTCATCTTCTGCATGCAGTTCGTCACCATCATCCTTATTAAAGTCTCTGGATTCACCATGCTTCAGAACAAAAAAATCTTCTGCATTCAGTCCATATGCCTCAAGGGCTTCTCTCAGTTTACGGGGCGGATCCAAATAGTGCTGAAAAATGACAGAAAACAGGATTTTTCACAGTGGTTGTTTACACATTGCGATGCTTAATTTATGAACCTCACTACCAGTACCAGCTTGTATTGCTAGTAAAAAAAAAAAAGAAAAAGCTGATAAAAGATGAGCTCCTGGGGAGATATGCACTAAGATGAGAGAGGTTTTTCCAATGAGAGGATCCTCTCCAGTTTGTTATTTCAGGAAGCCTCTGTTTCACATAAGAGGTCTTACACATTAACCCTTTAAGTTCCTGAGTGGTCCCCAATGCCTTTTCCTGCAATGCATTTGATACCTCTCTGGCACTCAAAGGGTTAAGGAATAGGCTCTATTTAATAGCATTGGAACTGGAGAGGCTTTTCTGCACGAGTGAAACCTCTGGGCAAGAACCAGAGTGAAAAGCTGGAGATACACTCTGAAGCATTCAAGGACTCACTTCAGAGTCTACACTCTAAATTATAATACTCCATTTTGTCATTTGAGAACAAGGTATAAAGCTCAAATTGCATCCACCTATGCTGGCTTAGTTAGAAGACATACTACTATGAGAATGATAGGTTCCCAGATCCTGTAGTAAGGTCTCATCCACTTTAGCTAAGCCGGACAGGAGCAATTCAGAGAGCAAAAGTATAATAAACATAAAAAACAAAAATCTTTTATTTTTTAAGAACATAACTACGTGATTTTTTGTCAATGGAGAACAATATGTATGTATTAAAATATATTTTTATATATACATGACTATATGACAATAAGTTAACCCTTTGAGTGCCAGAGGGGTACTACATTGCGTAACCCTCTGGCACTCAAAGGGTTAAACGAACAACCAGGGCTGCAAATTTCTACAAGTCTAATACAATGTGGCGAAATTAGAGAAAAACCAAAAATATTTCACAATTCTCTGAAAAACATTCTATACAAGCATTGACAGGTTTTAAAATCGGATTATGTTCTTGTCAGTGACTTGCAGAAGAAACCCGAAGTCATATTCTCTAAAGCTAAAAATATACAGAAAAAATAGCTCCCAGTATACTAGCTAATAAAAATAAAAGGATATTAATGTTTCTTACACTGTACACATTTTGTCTTTACAAATAATAGTTTTAAATCATACACCTAAATAAGTTTTTCATATTCAGAATAAAATAATCATAGATCTGTTATTTATCTGATAACATTCCGTTGTAATAGACAATATATAGATCAAAAACAAACCTTTGAGGGTTATAATTATAGTGTATATTAACAATACTAAGGGGGGGTCTTAAAACACATTATAGATTGACAGCCCCGATAGAGGGGAATTTTAGTTGTTAGTGTTTAGTGGGTTAGTTGACAGGTACTACACTAATATCAGGAGGTTGACTGCGTTTGCGTGGCACTAGATGGGTTAATGGTATAATGATTAGCTGAAAGAGAATTGCGTCTGTCCTCCTGTACAGTGAGCCAGATACTGGTAAGTGTTATGGCCTTTAAGAGATCCCCTTTGAATAACCAAGAGGGTCTTATATTTAGTTCTTTATTGGACCTTGAATAGGTTAATACTGATCAATGTGGAACGGAAGTTAGTGATAAGTATGATGTGTCAAGTTTTTAATTTTTGGTGGGTGTGGGATATATTAATAGTGTCTTTGCTATTAATAATGGTTTTATCGCAATTTAATATATTGAAGATTGCAAATAGATACAATATTGAATATTGGTATATGATGCCGTTTTATATTGTTTACTATGTATGTATATTGTGATCCCTGATAGAGGGGTATTTTAGTTGTTAGATTTCAGTTTGTCAATTGAGGTTGGCTGCAGCCGCGTGGCACCAGACGAGTTAATGGTGTAATTATTTGTTGGAAGTGCGGCTGCACCCGTCCTCCTGACCAATGAGCCAAACGCTGGTAAGTTTAAATAGCCGCTCTGGCCAGTGTTTAGGTTTTATAGATAACCTGCAATACTGAAGAAGCAGCGTTTGGCGCTGTGAAACGCATTTGAAGTGGGAATTTTAACTTTGGTATATTTTTATCGTTACCAATAAATTTATCTTAAATTATTGGAGCGGCTTTATATATATTCTCTTCGAGTATAGCTGTTGCAGACCTGGGAAATCAGATTCTGTTGGAGATCGGGGGGAGTCCCTGCAGTGGATTCAAAAACGACTGTGTACCGAGCAGGGGCGGTAAGATACTCCTGCAATGCTACTGTAGCTGTATATTCACATAAGTGTCTATATAGCCATAATTAAATGTGAGTAATATTTCACTGATTTGTATTTCCATATGATCTGTCAGATCTAAGCACTATTGACGCCCCTTGTGTTTTTTGTTTTTTTAGACCTCAGATTTTGGCTGCCAGACAAACAGATAGGACATACGGTACTGTGCAAAAGTTTTAGGCAGGTGTGAAAAAAATGCTGTAAAGTAAGAATGCTTTCAAAAATAGACATGTTAATAGTTTATATTTATCAATTAAAACGATGCATAGTGAGTGAACAGAAGAAAAATCAAAATCAAATCAATATTTGGTGTGACCACCCTTTGCCTTCAAAACAGTTCCTATTTTTTCCTGCAGTTAAGTTGCTTGGCTTTGTTTCCATGTCGGAGGTATGGCTTTTTGGCTGCAAGTCTTCCATGAAGACCACTTCTGACCAGACTACCTGGTGTCTTGTTGCTGTGCTCAGTCATGGTGTATGACTTTTGACATTAAACTGTCTTCAGACAGTTTGCTATTCCTAACCCAGTTTTATTCCTCATACACAGCTGTTTCTGTTTCATTTAATTATTGTGTTTCAACCCACATATTACATTTATGATCATTAGCACCTGTTTGGTATAATTGCTTAATCATACACCTGACTATATGCCTACAAAATCCTTGACTTTATGCAAGTGTACTTAGAAGAAGAATTGATGCTGTTTTGAAGGCAAAGGGTGTTCATACCAAATATTGATTTCATTTAGATTTTTCTTCTGTTCACTCACTATGCATTTTGTTAATTGATAAATATAAACTATTAACATCTATTTTTGAAAGCATTCTTATTTTACAGCGTGTTTTCATACCCGCCTAAAACATCTGCAGTATTGTAAGTACAGGACCTGCACACTCTGGAGCTGTAGCCCACTTCAGTCTTCAAGCTCCTCCGATACATGGAAGGAGGGGGGGAGGGATCGTGGCTGAATAAGACTCTGAAAGCCATCCCCAAGCAGACTTCAGGTCCTATGAAAGTCTGCCCCATTACATATCCAACCTGGAGGAACGGGGGAATAGGAACCCACCAAATGGGTGACTGAATAGGCACATGTAAGTAACAAAAATAATAAAACAAGCTAAGAGAGCCGTGAGGGGGTCCCTGCCTTCAAAGAACTCTCTCTGCAGGTGTCCTGCCTCCTAAAGGAAAATACTTTACCCCATTGTTCCTGAGTTCCACAATGGACAAAAGTAAAATGGGGATTTTAACCTTATGAATGTTAGACAGGTCTCCAACACGCTGTGAAGGGGGGGGTGAAAGCCCCATTTAAATCTATGTAGATTTTTAGTTCTCCCTATAGGGCAATTGGATTGTTCCAGAATTACATTAGAAAATACTGTCCTAGCTCTAGAATAGATTAGATTTATGTACCACTTCTGAAAATATGCATTACATAGGAAAAAAATCTTTTTAACATCCTAAACTTAATAAGACAGCCAAATAATTTTTAGACATTTATATAATAACCTAAAACCAATAAATGTAAGCTTCCTTCAAAGCAATGACACTTATTTTGTCTTGTATTACTAAGATGCAATCAATTGATATCCAGAAATTCAAGGATTCAGGAGAGATTTGCTTTTTGTTGTGATTGTCACTTGTGTGAATGGTGGTAACTGCTGATGTTCAAGACTCATTTTCAAAAAAACAGTACAAATCTGCCCAGTTAGCAGAAAACATATGATCTGAGAATCTAGAACTGTTCCAAGTTCCGCAATGCAGTATAAGTGTTTAGATCTTTCACCTCTTCAGTTAACAGATATACACCCACAGAGGGCTGGGATTACTCCAAGCCACTGAGTTTCCTGGGTGCCATATGTAACATAGTTTAACCCCTTCAGTGCCTGAGGGGTACGGCTCTGGCACTGAAAGGGTTAAGAGCCCATGCCAAATCACCCCTGTTCGTCCAGAGTAAGGCAACCCCCCCTCAACACACACAGAGAAAAAAAAACCAATAAAAACAGTGAAGCCATTTCCACTTAAACCCCAAGCGGGTAAAATAATCCCAAGCGCTTAAAGGGATAGTAACACTTAAATTTGACTAATCGCCATTTTGTAGCCCTTAAAAAAGAAATAAAATGCCCCCCGTGTCATCTCTCAAACCTTTATGGTTTGAGAGATAACCTCTTTCAAAGTTCCCCCCTCCCTGACGTCAGTGTTCTAGCTGACTGCAGGGGAATCCGGTCCTGAGACCGGCGGAGGCTCTTCAGAAAAGCAGAGATCGTGTTATGGAAAAAGAAATCCTTCACTGATAAGGTCTTCTACATGTGCCTGCAAACCAAGCACACGCAGAAGACCTTTTCAGTGAAGGATTTCTTTTTCATTAATGCGATCTCGGCTCTGCTGCAGAGCCGCCTGCTGGTCCCGGGAGTGGATTCCCCTGAAGTTAGCTAGAACGCTGACATCAGGAGAGGGGGGAACTTTGAAAGAGGTTATCTCTCAAACCATAAAGGTTTGAGAGATGACACTGTGGACATTTTATTTCTTTTTTAAGGGCTACAAAATGGAGATTAGTCAAATTTAAAGGGGAACTTTCACCCCCTAATAACTAAATCTCCCCTTACTGCTGACCTGGCGACTAGCTGCTTAGTAGCGCTAGTCGCCAGAAATCTTACCCCGTTCTCAAGATTTCGCCGTTTGAAAGGATCAGGAAGCACGGACGTCTCTTCACAGTGACGTCCGTGCACCTGCGCTGTCAGTCCCTTGTCAGTCCCTTGTGCACCGTACGGTGCACAAGGGACTGACAGCGCAGGCGCACGGACGTCACTGTGAAGAGACGTCCGTGCTTCCTGATCCTTTCAAACGGCGAAATCTTGAGAACGGGGTAAGATTTCTGGCGACTAGCGCTACTAAGCAGCTAGTCGCCAGGTCAGCAGTAAGGGGAGATTTAGTTATTAAGGGGTGAAAGTTCCCCTTTAAGTGTTACTATCCATTTCAAATTTTACTTCTGGCCTCAGTTGGTTCCTACAACTCCTAGGTGGCTCTAAAGTTTTTTGTATTTTTGTTTACAATTGAGACATATGTAAATTTATTTTACTGTACTAGTTGTAATCACTTTGAATAAAACATCACAGCAGTGGGTTCACGCCTGTTTTAGGAAAAGCTCTACAAATATATATTTTATATATTTTTTTAAACCATAAAACATATATTTATTATTATCACATTAAACAATAGGCTGTGCTTAAAGGGATAGTAATACTTAAAATGTATATATAAAAAAAAAATATGTTGTAGGGTTTATACCCCTAGTAAAATAAGGGTACTCCCACTGCTGAAAGGTGTTTTATTCAAAAGTTAGAACAGCTCAAACTTGAAATTTTTTAAGCGCAGTATCCTGAAATTGTACAGTGGCGCTGTTGTTATACCATCCTATGGACAGCTCTGGTCCATTGATGTTAAAACTCTATAGGATGGTGTAGCAACAGCGCCATTGTACAATTTCAGGCCACTGATATACTGCACCTAAAAAAATTCCAGTTTGAGGGAGTACCCCTGTTTCACTCAGGTGGATAAATCATACATTTTTTTTTAACATTTTAAGTATTACTATCCCTTCAAACTAGCCAGAACAAACCACAGAACCCAGTGCTATGACAATCCTCTAAACCAGTAGTTCTTCCCTCTGCAATCAGGGCCCACTAACTTTCTAACTTCAGCACAGGTATTTGAATCAGAACGACTAAGCTTCTAACCAACTCACCTACGCTCAACTAAGGAAATCCTCAAGTCATGGCCCTTGAGGGCACAGGTTGTGAAATAATGCTCTAAGCAACCCTAATTAAACAAAGCTGGAAATAAATTCTATAAAATGTTTTGCTAGGTAGGCAGAACAAACCTCATTTGCTAAGGCAAAGGTTCCCCAATGAATTCCAATGGATTTCTTTGATCGAACATCGGCATGAATTTGGACTGCTTCTTCGGGATCCACGTGCTGATATTTCATAAACCATCTAATGAAAAATGTAAGATGACACTTTAACAACATACCCTTTAACGTTTCTCAAATTAAAAAAAAAAAAAAAAAAAGTAAACTCACAGCTGCTGCCCCTATATTTTAGATTTATAATTTTTTATATAAACACACACACACATATACACACATTCTCTGGGTATGCACAAAAGTAGAAAGACCTATAATTAGGTGATATGAATAGTACGGTAGAGCTGCAGATCTAATTAGAATACTATAACACCAGATAAAGAGAAAAACTGTGGGGCAATAATCAGTGATAGAGTTCCTTAAACGTCACTCATCAGTTCAGCTCAAATGGTGTGAATCAAAAAAGATAACAGTTTCTCTCTCTCTGGTGTTATATGCACAAAAGTAGTCAGAATAATTAGATTTTCTTTACAGCATATTTTTCTGTCCTTAAATATAAATGTTTATATTGGTATAGTTTTTTTTGTAATTATATTTTTAAGTTCCCCCCATGTCACTCTTCTTCCATCAGATCTGAAAGCCGGTCGCTTGATCAGGCAGTTCGCAACAAGGGACAATGTTGTGTGTGTCTGTAAAAGGTAAAACCCTGGCCCCCTTGATGAAGGGAAGAAGGGTTTTTCTTATGCTCACACAATAATGTCCCTCACTGCGATCTGTCTGGACCGGCTTTCTCATCTGAAGGAAAAAGAGTGACGTCAGAAAAAAGGGGCGGGTGGGGGAAACTTTAAAATATAATTACAAAAAAAACTATACCTATATAAACATTGCGACTGGTACGGAGTATTCAGAAAAAGTTTAAGGAATAATATATCTTCATTTATAGCTGTACATTACTAACCCTTTAAAGAAAATCTTATTACAGAGCCTGTCTACAATAATTCCTGTGCCTGTGCTCTGCTACTTGCAGAGATTTTTCTGGTAGGGAACTGTGAAAGCAAAAATATTTATACAATGTTGCCTTTTTCCTGCAGTAGACTGATCAATTTGCTGTAGAGGCAAGCTTTTCTATACAGATTCATTGCCTTTTTACACTGTTGCATACTTGGCTTTCACAGTTCCACACAGAAAGCTCTCTGGAAACAGATTTAGAGAGCTCCCTGTCAGGAACACAAGTGCAATAAATAGGCAAAGAATGAAAAATAGTCTCTTAATCTCTCTAAAGATATTTGAACTGTCTATATACACAAAAGATGGGAGGAAAGAACCCTGCCCGCTGAATTTCCCTCAGGAACACTACTTTCTAACAAAAGGAATCTGTATTAAATATACTATACATTCCCCTGGTAAATTGTACGTATTAGATACTTGGGACCTTTCTTGCTTGTAGCATATTGCCTACAGAATACCCTACTATAACATAAAGTGGTAGAATGCGTCCAAAAATATACACTTTTGGGGGAAAATCTTAAAAAAGAGCACTGTTACACAGGACAAATGAGACATGGCACCAGTAACACAAGCTGTGAAAATTCAAAGTGTGAACCTGGAAATACACATGTTCCAATTTGGGTCCCGTATCTCCCCCAAACTTTGAGAAACATATGCATATGGGGTATTGCCGTACTCAGAAGAAGAAGCCGAACGCTAAACAATGCAGTTTTAAAAATCTTCACCTATTCTGTAATTGAAATTCACATCAACATTAAGTGTGAAAAACGCTGATTTTTTTACTCACGTCACATTTACAAGAGAGTGGTGGTAAAATGGCCGTGTAAAAAAATTGAAAACACACCTAAAATGAAAGCTGGGGGTGTCTACTTTTCAAAAATATACACTTTTGGGGGAAAATCTTAAAGTGGAGCACTGGAATATAGCCCCAAATGAGAAATGGCACCAGATAAGAAAGATATGAAAATTCAATATTTGTTCCAATTTGGGTCCCGTATCTCCCCTAAACCTTGAGAAACCTATACATATGGGGTATTGCCGTATTCAGAAGAAGAAGCTGAACACTAAACAATGCAGTTTTAAAAATCTTCACCTATCATGTGCTTGAAATTCACATCAACATCGAAGTCAAAGTGTGAAAAACGCTATTTTTTTAACTTGCGTCAGGATTTACGAGGGATTGGTGGTAAAATGGCTGCGTAAAAAATTTGAAAACATACATACAGTGAAAGCCTGGGGTGTCTACTTTCCAAAAATATACACTTTTGGGGGAAAATCGTAAAGTGGAGCACTGGAACATAGCCCCAAATGAGAAATGGCACCAGATAAGAAAGATATGAAAATTCAATGTTTTTTCCAATTTGGGTCCCGTATCTCCCCTAAACCTTGAGAAACCTATGAATATGGGGTATTGCCGTACTCAGAAGAAGGAGATGAACACTAAACAATGCATTTTTAAAAATCTTCACCTATCCTGTGCTTGAAATTCACACCAACATTGAAACCTAAGTGTGAAAAACGCTGAATTTTTTACTTACATCAAGATTTACGAAGGATTGGTGGTAAAATGGCTGCGTAAAAAGTGTGAAAACTTACATAAAATGAAAGCCTGGGGTGTCTACTTTCCAAATATATACACTTTTGGGGGGAAATCTTAGAGTGGAGCACTGTTACACAGCCCCAAATGAGACATGGCACCAGTGATGCAAGCTGTGAAAATTCAAAGTGTGAAACCGGAAACGCGCATGTTCCAATTTGGGCCCCGTAGCTCTCCCAAACCTTGAGAAACCTATGCATATGGGGTATTGCCGTACTCAGAAGAAGGAGCTGAACACTAAACAATGCATTTTTAAAAATCTTCACCTATCATGTGCTTGAAATTCACATCAACATTGAAGTGCAAGTATGAAAAACGCTGTTTTTTTAACTTACATCAAGATTTACGAGCGATTGGTGGTAAAATGGCTGCGTAAAAAATTTGAAAACTTACATAAAATAAAAGCCTGGGGTGTCAATGTTGTTTTTTTTTTTTTATTTTTTTCCTCTTTTTTTCTATTTTAATCAAATTAAACAATGAGGAATTCATATAAATGTGGTATCAAAAGAAAGCCCTACTTGTGCTTAAAAAAACAGTATATAATTTGTGTGGGTGCACAAAAGGAATTAAAGAGAAAATATGGTTGAAAAAAGACATAGTCAAAAAAGTCAAAATTGCTCCGGTCCTTAAGGGAAAACGACATCAGATTTTCCCGGTCCTTAAGGGGTTAATACTGCTCTTCCCTGCTCTGTCTGCTTCCTCTAACACAATTAAAGGCCGACGCCCAGTCCAATAACCCTAATCGCAAGGCCCATGCTAACTTTAGCAGCAATCCAAACTGAGTATAACTCGCAATAGAGCAATCGACGGTCATTGTTCGACTTCTGTGACCACCACAAACTTTTGAAAACTTTGAGTCTGAGCGTGTCTTCTCCAGTGAAGTTGCATTTTGTACTCTGCTCCGTCCGTATGCTAAATATATTAACCTCTTGAGTGCCAGATGCATTGGAAACATCTGTGGCACTCAAAAGGTTAATATATTTAGCGTGCGGCCGGAGCAGGGTACAAAATGCAACTTCGCTGGAGAAGACACACTCAGTCTCAAAGTTTTCAAAAGTTTGTGGTGGTCACAGAAGCCCAAGAGGAATGCAGGCATACACTGCCACTATTTGTAATTATACTGAGACTCCAAGGAGGTTTAAGCTCCTGTCCTGCTCCAGCCGCATGCTAAATATATGAAGAATTTGAGTGGCAGAGATATGAAATCCATAGCATATAGTGAGCGTGTTGAATATCCTGGCACTGGCAGCACATACTATATATTTATTCAGACTAATAGCTCCATCAAGTGCATCGTACAGAATCCCAAAGGACAACTGTCTGCATTGGCGTAGTTAGCACTGTGTGCAGGACATGGTTTGTACTGAAGAGTGTGGCGGTGTATCAGGGCTGTGATGGCGTTTGTGGAGGGTGCAGATGATGAAGCAGGAGTCTGGAGTGGTGGGGAATCTGCATGAAGGGAGGGCAGGAGATTCTGGTAAAAAAGTGAGAGAGAGTGTGTGTGTGTGTGTGTGTGTAGGGCACATGTAATTCTTATTGTTTTTGTGTGTGTGGGGCTAGTTTGTTGGTGTGTGTTTGGTAGTGTGTGTGTCTGTGGTTTCAGAGCAAATGGCAGCCATTTTTTTTTTTCATTACTTGGATAGTGGTGGGCGGGCTGGATAGTGGGGGCGGGGCAAGTCCCTACATGATTTTCATAGGACTAGCAGTGGCCTTCGGCCACTGCAAGTCCTATAAAAATCACGCCCCCATTGAATCACCCAATGGGAACAGTAACTCCTCCTCATTAACACCCCTGGGTGTGTTTGCCAGGCACACAGAAGTCTTCTTTTATATATATATAGATTAAAACTGTATTTTGCATATAATCATTGTCTCTTAAACATCCTTAACTACATAGCATATTAATATTTAATACTTATTTTGAACATTTGGCCATTCTATAGTTAATCGGTTAATGAAAAATAAAGGCAATATATTATGCACTTGCAGAATATGTAAAGACCAAAAGAATGTTGACTGTCTTTTCAAGCTTAAAGTTGAACCGTTGCTTTGTACAAACTAGATGAAAAAGCTTACAAAAAAACTACATTTGTGCTTGGGGCTTCCAGCAGAAGACTTGTAAGAAGGATATAAATGGAAACAATGTGGCTCCCCCCAGGCAAATGCTTGACCCAGGTGAAGATTAGACGAGGACAGCCTGACCTAATAACAATATTTAAAAAAGAGGGCTGGGATGCCAAGGGGGGGGGCAACACTTGATATGCACCCAGTGGTAGGGACTGCTTCCCCTCTTATAACGGCCTGCAGCCCCTCCCACAAATTCAGGCCAAGACTTCTACTTGTGCTTGGTGCTTCCAACAGAAGACTTTTAGGAAGGGTATAAATGTAAACAATGTTGCGCCCCCCAGAAAAATGCTTGACCCAGGGGAAGATTTGAAGAGGACAGCCTGATCAGAGGCCAAAAGGAGCCAAGAGTCAATAATATGGTCAATATTAATACTTGCACAAAATGGCACTTAAACACTTATGCTTGATCAATGAGTAAGGGATGAAAAAGTCCGACTTCATGAACGGGGTTGTGGATATATCTGGCAAAGTATGAGAAATGCTATCTCCCCGCCACTGTATGATGTGTGGTGGTACTAGACGAGAAAGAACAGATCTGATGTATGTGGTGAAAGTGGCTATCGTGAGAAGGCCGTCTGATGTATGTAGGAGGACCAGAAGCTGGCTCTGTAGAAATAAGGGAGAATCGATTACGCAGAGCCATGACTGGGCACCACCTGTCAATCGTAGGAAAGAAGGTAACAGTACAGCCTTTGACAAGTTGGTTCTTTGAAGAGCGGGAGGGTTAGTGAGCAGTAATCTACAAGGAAATAAAAGTGCGCTTGTGAGATAAGGTGATCAAATTCACCTGGCCTGAGAAAGCAAAAAAAAAAAATGATGACAGTGGCAGAAAAGGACAATACTGGAACAGAACTGAAAGTGTGGTATGGTGTGAGAGCCTTCAACCTCTTAAGAAGAGGTAAGATATGTTAAGTTACCTCCTGTGTGGTAGAAACCTTTGACCTCTAGGAAAATAATTTGGCAGTGAACTAATCCTTTGGCCTTTGAGAGAAAGGAAGGACATGTAAATTAACCATAACCTAAGTGCATAACCTTCGGCCTCTATGAAGAGGTAAGATGCAGTGGGAACCATAGGCCTCTGACAAGAGGTAAGGTTGAGCGATTACATCAATGTGGAAACACAGAATACACTGAGTGATAAGACTAAGAACAACTGTCCTTGAACCTCTGAAATGGAAGTAAGGACATGCAGTGTGGTGAAAAAGATACCTTAGCCTAAGTGAGGTGGCTGAACTATGTGTAGAATCCTTATACTTTTAGTGAACAAAGAAGATTACTGAACTTGCAGTAACCGGACCCTGACTTGCAACTAGCAATGATTAACCCTCTGAGTGTCGGACAGGTACAGAATTCATTGCAAAGCAATGCATTCTGTACCCCTCTGGCACTCAGTGGGTTAAGGAAGTGAATTGTGAACTACTCCTTCGGTCCCTGTTTAGAGGTATGGAAGTGAAATAACTTGGGCAGTGAACTAATCATTCGGTCTTTGTGAGAAAGGTAAGGACATGAAATGAACTGTAACCTAAGTACATAACCTTCGGCTCCTACTAAGAGATAAGAACAGTGAAGGTAAAGAATAAAAGTGCTGTGGATCCTTCGGTCTCTGGAGGAAGTAAGAAAACATTTATAAAAGTGACTGAATCCGTTGACGTCCACTAAGGTAAGGAAAGATGTAATACCGGACTTACTGTGACTTGGGGGAGGAGAAATGATTAAATAATTATGTAAATGGACAAGGTAAAATAACTTACCCTTAATTCAACCTACTAGTGACATAGGATGCAAAGGGAGAATTCTTATGACACTGTGATTGTTCTTATATACAGTGATGGAATGCGAAAGGAGCAATAGGTTGCTGCGGACCTGTGCAAACCTGAACTTACAATGGTGGTACGTGAAAATATACACATGCTTAATGTTAAGAAAAACTCCAAAACTAATGATGATCAAGGAGTTCTGAAGGGTTGAAAGGAAAAATAGTACTGTCAGAATAAAACAAAAGAGAAAAAGCTAACTTCCGTGGCAGAATCTTATCGAAAGGAAAAAAGCGGGGGGGGGGGGGGTAGCATGAGTAAAAGAAGAGGTGAGAGATGTGGAGTGATGAATAGGGAAATTAGCTGCATGATTAAATACTTGAGTGAATATCGGCACTGGTGCTGGTGAGATGTCTAGCGGTGAGCCTCGCCTACTTAACGGTCACTAACTGTGAAGAAGCTGGGGGGACCTTGTGCTATGGAGAATAGAACTGCTGCATCTTTGCCATAACGGATAGCTGGGTCCCCACAGCATGTAACGTGGGGAAAGCATTGCTAATTCATGTGGTATGAGAGAACCGGCAATGAGGGGTCCTGGCCAGAGAACAAATAAGAGGAATCAACCTACCTTTGTGGAGATGTAAGACTAACAGGGTGTACTCGTACTATGAAGAAGAGACTAGGTAGGTGAAGGGATGCCGACCTTGCGGGGAAGTAATGCGCTAAAGGCTGTTCAGGTGTGTGTGTGTGTGTGTGTGGGGGGGGTCCTTTGACTTTTGTGAAGAGGAGAGGAATAGAAAGTCCTGCTGCTGTGAAAAGCAAAATGGGATGAGGGATTCTTCATCTTCTACAAAGAGGTAAGGAAAAGAGGGATCTTCTGGCCTCTGCGAAGAGGTAAGGAAAAGAGGGATCTTCTGATAAGGAATGAGGGGTCCTTCGGCCCCTCAAGAGGTAAGGAAATAAGGGGTCCTTTGGCCCCTACAAGAGGTAAGGAACTGAGGGGCCTCTTTGCCCCTACGAAGAGGTAAGGAAATGAGGGGTCCTTCAGCCTCTGGAAAATGGTAAGGAAAATAAGGGGTCCTGCGGCCTCTGCAAAACAGTAATGCCAGGCAGAAGCTATCTTCCTGGGAATGATTCTGCAGCTAGTGTAGCCACCGGAGTTATACTAAAGTATACCTATGGAGGTACTTTTTTTTTTTTTAAACACAAAACCTGATCGATTGATAGCAGCTAATGCAGTGTGATGAACATGTTTGGACACTTATTGCTTAAGGATTTGGAATCTGACAAGATGGCTCACCTATAGCTTACAGAATAAAGCAAGTGAATAGCATGCATATTGGGTAGAGACTACAATCCGTGTGAATGAAGTGTTTATATGTATGGTAGATGTTTATCATAGTGAGCTTGCTTCAAAAGGGGGGCCTTAGTAATGCAAGCATACCTAAATAAGTAAGCCAGAGACCTCCTGAGTGGGAGTAGTTCTTGATTGCCGAATCGTATATAGCCTGAAAGGAGAGTAGAATCAACAAAAGCCTGCGGGCCTGGTAACAGTACTTTACAAAACACTGGGCGCAATTGATTACAGAAATAAACAAATTAGGAAGAGGTGCTGCCTACCGTCCTGCCTGATATGCAGCATTGCGGAAAGCTAGTCCCTCTGCTATGATGTCACTACCGATAAGCCTAAATCTAGCTGGAATAACTGGTGGGGAGGAGTGAGAAAGGTAATAAAACTAGACATAACGTAATAACAAGCACCAGGTAGTAATACTGACAATAATGGCTGAAAGTGAGAAAACGAAACGTACCATAGAGGCTCTGGTTGTAAATGGGATTGGCTGGTTATGGTCTGGTTAGTCGCAACTTCTTGACAAATGACCCACAACAGTGTCCCCGGTAAATTAGAAAGTGCTTCACTTGTAAATTGTGATCTGGATAGTATGCATATCATGCTTTTAATTGTGTGAAAACGTTTATTATTATATAGAAGCACCAAACAAACTCAAAAGTATTGGGTCACCTTGCTGTAATTGTAAAATGAAAAGTTTTAATTTACTTGCATAGTGTCGATGGTATTGACTGAGTAATGATTGAGCTGGTTGAGAGGCGAGCTGACAGCTGGCCGCATTGGCTGATACTGGATAAAGGTGAGTTAGAGATGAAAAGAAAAGCAGCGCGTGTGAATGATGTCACAGACTCAATGAAGGGCAACACTCAATATGAGCCCATTGGTAGGGGCTGCAGCCCCTCTTATGACGGCCTGCAGCCCCACCCACAAATTCAAGCCAAGCCTTCCACTTATGTTAGCCATTTTTTTAACCCTTTGAGTCCCAGGGGGTATCCATCACATTGCTCTCCTACTGGTTAGAGTAAACTCTCCTTAATTGTTTTTTTATATATATATTACCAATATAACAAGCTGCTACCTGTTATGGCTGAAAATAAAAAGTACTAATAGTTAGTCCACCCCTGCTGGTCTTCCTCCCTCTACAGGAGAGTTACCCACATCACACCTGCCTAAGTGATGAGTAAGTCTGAGCAGTTTTCAGTAATTGCAGTCCGACCACCCAAGCACATACCCCATCACACTCATACAACAAGCACTAGAACCTGAGAGGGACACACACAGTAATACTGTTAATGCTTGGAATATTGGTATATACGCATAAGACAAATGTGGAGCAATTCTGGGGCAAAACTACATATCTGGATCAAGCAGACATTCTTGATTACTTAAGTGTGAAGCAAATCTTCTGGAGACCTCTCTAGCATCCAGTGTTAATTTTATAAATATTGTGCCATTCATTTGCTCCAAAATTACTTCAGAATAAAACTTGAATAACTTCAAAAGGGCTGTCTTTTAAATAGCATAACCGACATCAGTTAAATTCTTAAAGAGGTACAACACATTTATGTTTTTAACATTACTATGTCTAATTCTACATTAAAATGCATTTTAATATGATTCTATTGATGTGTTGAGCATTTAGTAATTAATATCCAAGTTCAGTCCTCAAGGGCCACCAACAGGCCAGGATGTAAGGATTTCCCTGATTAAGTACATGTGACTTAATCAGTGGCTCATTCATTGTGACTGACTCACCTGTGTGTGATCAGGGCAATCCTTACATCCTGGCCTGTTAGTGGCCCTTGAGGACTGAACTTTGACAGCCCTGAACTAGAGTAAAATGCTTACCTTGGCTCATAGGCTCCAATTGGAATGGCAGCGATGTCAAAAGGACCAAACCTCTGCCCAATCTGTTGAAATGCAGCACAATACCCAGTATCCCCTGCAAAAAAGAATCTGTTTGAAGGTCCAAGGACAGACCAGCTACCCCACAGCACTTTGTTGTCATCAAAAGCATTCCTTTTACACCAGTGCTGAGATGGGGTAAATACAAAGGTCACTTCATCATGCCCAGGAACACAGTTTTGTTCCCACCAGTCCAGCTCAATGACATTCTCACAGCCACAGCTCTGCATCCAGTTTAAAAGCCCCAAAGGTACAAACCATCTCAGCTCCGTGCCGAATCGCTCATTAAGTCCCAATACAGTGTTATAATCCAGATGGTCATAATGGTTGTGGCTAATCACAACTGCATCTATTTTTGGAAGTTGTTCTATTGTACATGGTGGCCCTCGAAAACGCTTTGGCCCTGCAAAGCTTAATGCGGATGCTCGATGACTAAAGATGGGATCAGTAAGGAATATCAACTCATCCATTTCCACCATGACAGAAGCATGTCCCAGCCATGTGACTCTCGACCCATTTTTGGTCTTGCCAGCTAACTCAGGTTGGTGAATAAAGTAGGGTTCAAGTACTGGTAGTTCCTTGTTGAGTTCCTAAGGAAAGACATAAAAAGCAAATAAGACAATGCGGGTTGAGGTTACAACTTTATTGGGGCAGTGCTTCACTGGGACCATATTTCAAGTGGTGCCATACACCTTAAACATTTCCGGTTAGTTTTTTATATTTTCAGCCTAATCTAAATTTCTCCAGGCTTGATAAACTAAGCTGTTCTACTGCTCTCCTTTCTTCTAAACCTCTTAATAAGAACAGTGATGGGCAACTTGGGGCTCTCAAGCTATTCTGTACTATAATTCCCATCATCCCCAGCAAAGCTCCCTCTCTAAGGTGAGGGACCCAGAAGTGAAACAATTAATCCTTTGAGTGCCAGAAAAGTATCTAGTGCATTGCAGCGCAATGCATTGGACGCCTTTCCGGCACTCAAAGGGTTAAAGAGCAGTGTTTATGCAGGACTGCACAGGAATCATGGATGCACCATGCAGCCCTTCTCAGTTTTACTCTTAACTCTTTCTTTGCTGGATCGCTCCCTAGTGCTCACCTTAAAGAGAACACTGATCCCCAAATGCTGGCTGGTGATAATAGAAATTGTATTCCTGAACAGCTGGAGGTCCTTGCCCTGTCCTGAATTACAGTCGTGTGAAAAAGAACGTACGCCCTCTTTGAATTCTATAGTTTTAAACATTAGGAAATAATAACAATCATCTGTTCCTTAGCAGTCTAAAAATCAGGTAAATACAACCTCTGATGAACAACAGCACGTGACATATTACACCATGTCATGATTTAATTAACAAAAATAAAGCCAAAATGGAGAAGCCATGTATGAAAAACTAAGTACACCTTATAATTCAATAACTTTAGCAGCAATAACTTGAAGTAATCATTTTCAGTATGACTTTATGAGTCTCTCAAATCGTTGTGGAGGAATTTTGGCCCACTCTTCTTTACAAAGTTGCTTCAGTTCATTGAGGTTTGCGGGTATTTGTTTACATACAGCTCTCTTAACCTCTTAAGGACCGGCTGCGCATGCACGTGGCAGTCACATAAGGACCACGGAGCATGTTTTTTTTTTTTTTTTCAGGATCCGGTTCCAGGCTCCCCGAACGGCGTGCAACCACGTGGGTAGCCTGGAATTCCATGACGGTCCAGGACCACCATGAGTCCTTAAGGGGTTAAAGGGTTAGTAATACCCATATTTAAGTTGATGCAATATTGTAGATGTTAAAAAATAAAGTATCTGGAGAAAGTCCCATCTCTCAAACCATTACGGTTTGAGAGATGGGACTTTTTCCGGATACTTCATTCTGCTGTAGATTTGTTGGTGTGCTTGGAATCATTGTCCTGTTGCATGACCCAGTTTCGGCCAAGCTTTAGCTGTCGGACAGATGGCCTTACATTTGACTCTAGAATACTTTGGTATACAGAGGAGCTTATGGTCGACTCAATGACTGCAAGGTTCCCAGGTCCTGTGGCTGCAAAACAAGCCCAAATCATCACACCTCCATCACCGTGCTTGACAGTTGGTATGGTTTTCGCTAAACGTGGCGCTGTGCATTATGGCCAAGCATCTCCACTTTGGTCTCATCTGTCCAAAGGACATTGTTACAGAAGTCTTGTGGTTTGTTCAGATGCAGCTTTGCAAACCTAAGCTGTGCTGCCATGTTCTTTTTAGTGAGAAGAGGCTTTCTCCTGGCAGCCCTTCCAAACAAACCATACTTGTTCAGTCTTTTTCTAATTGTATTGTCATGTACTTTAACATGCTAACTGAGGCCTGTAGAGTCTGAGATGTAACTCTTGGTTTTTTTCCCAATTTCTCTGAGAGTTGCACAGACTGACCTTGGGGTGAATTTGCTGGGACGCCCACTCCTGGGAAGATTGCAACTGTCTTGAATGTTTTCGACTTTTGAATAATCTTTCTCACTGTAGAATGATGGATTTTAAATTGTTTGGAAATGGCCTTATAACTCTTCCCTGATTGATGGGCAGCAACAATTGCTTCACTATGATCACTGCTGATGTCTTTCCTCCTTGGCATTATGTTAAAACACACCTGAATGTTCCAGACCTAGACCAGCAAACTGCTAAAAACCTTGGCTTTTATAGAGGTGGTCACACTTGCTGATGATCAATTAATCAAGGGCATTTGATTAGCAGCACCTGTCTGCTACTTAGCATTTGAATTCCTATGGAAGCAGTAAGGGTGTACTTAAGTTTTCACACATGGCTTCTCCATTTTGGTTTTATTTATGTTAAATAAATCATGACACTGTGTAATATGTCATGTGTTGTTGTTCATCTGAGGTTGTATTTACCTAATTTTTAGACCTGCTGAGGAACAGATGATTGTTATTATGTCCTGATATGTAAATCCATTAGAGATGCACAGATACCACTTTTTTTTAAGACCGAGTACGAGTACCGATACTTTTTTCAAGTACTCACAGATACCAATTACCGATTTTTTTTTTTTGCGGTCATTTGCCATTTTTCCAGGTACTTAAAGTGCATATATATATATAAATATATATATATATATATATATATATATATGCTTTAGGTACTTTGAAAACTGGCAAATGACCGCAAAAAAAAGTATTGCTGAGTACTTGAAATATACACACACACACATACACACACCAGATCTTGACTGTCCCCTTTTGCCTCTTTCTCCCCCTCTTGATTCCCACCTTTTACTTCATTCTGCCCCTCTTGAGCCCCTTCCGTTTGCCTTGGCTTTTTCTCTCCCTTTTGATCCCCCTTTGTCCCCCTCCTTGACTCTTGATCCTTTTGTCTCCTGATCTTTACTCCTTTTGCCTTTTTTTTTTTCTTTTTCTTAGTCCCTTTTTCCTCTTTCTCCCTCTTGGCCCCCCTCTCTGCCTCTTTCACCACCCGCTCAATGTCCCATCTTGCCTCCCTTACCCTCCTCTGCCAGGTGCTCGCTGTTCTCTCGCGAGCCCCGGCAGAAGTCAGCATCGGAGCGTTGCCATGGTAACCCGCGGCAACGATCCGACGCTACAGGAGGAAGAGAGGCAACCGGGGAGCATTGTGAGCAGCTCCCCGGGCTCCCTCACTGCAGCACCGACCCTGACACAGGGTATCGGTGCTGGCATCGGCCGCATTTGTGCGAGTACAAGTATTCGCGCAAATGCTGGTATCGGCACCGATACCGATACCAGTATTGGTGGAACACTAAAATCCATAGAATACAAAGAGGGTGTACTTTCTTTTCTTTGTCGTCCAATATAGCTTACAGGTACCACTGGGAGGTGACAGCTCCTCCCAGTAGGCTGGAACAATTCTTCAAAGAAGTGCAGGGGTGGAGCCTCCCACTCCTCCATAGCAGGCTACCTAGCAACTCCCTGCTCCAGGTAGATTTGTTCCATCACCTAGTATGAAGGCTGAGAACAGTTCTGCTTAGTTTTATGATTTCATCAAAATCCCCCCATTAGGCGGATTACCATTACTAGTTTCACCTAGAGGATTGCCCAGTTATCAGGTGCTGGTGTGGACCCTTTGCAGCCCTGGGAGAGAATCTTGCAACGTATGTTTCTCTCTCCAGCAGGAGTCTCTCTGAGGGTTCTTCCATTTCAATGATAATCTGAAGAGAGAAGACCTGCAAAAAAGGTGAGCAACCCTTTGAGTGCCATGGTCAACTTGTCCCACTGTACCCCTCCACACAAGGATCTTTCTGGAGTTCTTCATAACTCTTGCACTCATGTTGGGTAATCTGTTCTCTGTCTATTGGGTCCTTGGAGCATTTCGGGCTGCAATGTGGTGATTAACCCCTTCCCTGCCAGTTTGCTGGTTTTTAGCCACTCATATCTCATTTTACCTTTGGATTCATGAGCTTTTGTTACTTATTATGTGTTCTGAGGTGTTTTTAATTTTTTTTTAATTTCACGTCATTAAGAGTGCGCTTTACCACAATGCTCCATTGACCTCTATGGGACAGGCTGCTTTGGGACATCTCTCTGCAACCACTCCACATACAGAGTTGAGAGAGGGCTCGTTCTTCTCATCTTCCCTTGCCCTACAATCTGGTTAACATCCTTAGTGTCTTGGGGGTCCCTGGTTGGTTCGGGTGCTGCATTTTGATACTATTAAAAGGGGAAACTACATTTCCCATAGATGCCCATTTTGCAGGCTGTTCTCTCTCTCTTTACACAAGTATCATGCGCAGGGCTTGGATTCCCTTACTATCCTCTTCAGGTTAACTCTTGCCTGGCAGATAAGTATATTTAGGCTTTCTGGGGTGAATTTTCTTAAACCGGGTGACAGTATTACTATTACTGTAAGACACTTCTCTTAGTATGTTGGATTCTAAGGGACATGGGGCTAACCCTGGGGCTAAAGATTCAGGGGCGTGTTGGACTCCCATTGATTACTGTTCCTCATGCCATTGAGATTATTCAGGACATTTTTTGCCCCCTATGTGCTGTGGCCCCTGCCTCTCCACCTGGGCCCTCCAGCACCGTTCAAGAGCCACATTGGGTCAAGGACTTCATGTCCTCTATGGTACAGTTTCCTCTTTCACTTCAGGGGATTCTTCAGTCCTGGAAAAGCTGCACTTCATTCAGGCAGGGGCCACAGCACATAGGGGGCATTCCCGATTTTTCTGATTCCTCTGAGGAGGATTCTTTTGAAGAGTTAGAGGATGGCGAGTATGCTGAAGGCTCTTCTTCCCATATTTATGGCGACCCCTTTGAACCTGACACCTCTGCTGAGGGTTTCATCAAGGAGGATTTGACTGTGCTGGACCATAGTCACGTTGGACGCCAGCCTTCTCGGCTGGGGAGCTGTCCTGAGTCACCTGGGGGTTCAGGGTCGCGAGGAGACCCTCTTACCCATCAAGTTTTGGAGCTCAGAGTGATTCGCCATGCTCTGGGGAATTGGTCCTTTCATCTGAGGGGTGTCCAGTCTGCGCCCAGTGAGACAACGTGACGGCTGTCGCCTACATCAACGAGCAAGGAGGCACCAGAAGCGCGGCTGCTTGGTTGGAGGTAGTGGCTATTTTAGCCTGGGTAGAGGAGCATGTTCCTGCCATCTACGTGGTGCACATTCCAGGCATTAAAACATCTTGGCAGATTTTCTCAGTCTCCAAACTGTGGATCCTGGGGACTGGGAACCCCATCCGGAGGTTTTTGACCTGTTGGTGCAGAAATGGAGGTGCCCCTGGGTAGACCTGATGGCCTCCAGAGACAACAGAAAGGTTACAATGTTTTGTTCTCGTTGGGGGGGATCCTCTGGCGTTTGCAGCGGACACCTTGTCCATTCCTTGGCGCTTTCATCTCGCCTACATTTTATCTCCTCTTCCTCTCATCCCCAGGGTGTTGAGGAAAATTCAGATGGACGGTGCATCGGTCATATGGATTGCTCCTTATTGGACCAGGCAACCTTGGTTTCCAGAACTGCTGGCATTGTCTGCTCTGGATCAGTTTCCTCTGCCGGATGTCACAGTCTTTTTTTAGGGTGTTGCGCATGCTTTCCCTGCCTTTAAGGCCGCCCACCACTCAGAGGGACCTTAATTTGGTTTTGGGAGTCTTGCAGCGGCTTCCCTTTTGAGTCTTTGGTTACCATTCCTCTACATCTTTTGACGTGGAAGATGGCCTCTTTTGGCTGTGGTCTCTGTCCGCAGAGCTGCAGGCTTTGCCCTGCAAACTGCCTTTCCTGGTGTTTCAAGGATAAGGTTGTTCTCTGTACCTCCCAGGAATTTCTTCCTAAGGTGGTCTCTGAGTTCCACATCAATCAGTAGATTGTTGTGCCTTCCTTTTGTCCTGACCCTAAATCTGACAAGTAGAGGGATCTCCACTTGTTGGACGTGGTACGTTGCCTTAAGTTCTATGTGCACCTTACTGAGCCTGTCCATAAGACAGATGCTTTGTTCGTCATCCCTGAGGGTCCCAGGGATGGTCTGGCTGCGTCCAAGGTGACTATTGCATCCTGGATTAAGTCTACCATCCGCAAGACTTACGAGCTCAGAGCGAAGCCTGTTCCCTTCCGCATTACAGCAGTCTACCAGGTCTGTTGGGGCCTCCTGGGCCTACAAAAATCAAGCCTTTGCTGAACAGCTGTGCAGGGCGGCCACTTGGTCTTCTGTGCACACCTTTGCTAAACACTACCAATGTGGATGTTCTGGCTTTGGCTAAAGCCAGCTTTGGCAGGATTGTCCTGGAGGTAGTTTTACCTGTCTAGGACTTTACTTCCTGTACATTGTAGCTCTTTAACTGTTTGAGCCCTGTTGGCTATTGTTCTTGTGTGCTGTGTATTGTTATTCAGTGTCCATTGACACTTTGTTAGTTTGGGTTGTTCCGTGTCCTGGATAGTCTATGGGAGCTCTGGTATCATGGGGGACTGGCACTTGGTCCTTTCTTTCTCTTCACTACCTATGGGAGCTCAATGTTGGTACATCCCCATGGTACCTGTAAGCTATTTTGGAGGACAGAGAAAAGATGATTTTAGTCTTACCTGTTAAATCATTTTCTCTTAGTCCATATAGCTTACAGGTCTCCCATCCAGTGAAATGGACCATGCTAAGTGTCCTGTGGCTGGTCGTAGGAGTCCGATTGGGTCCATGCTCACAGGAGTCTTCGTCTCTTCCTATCTAGGTCAGGTTTCTTGTCTCAAATATGGAAGAGGGAGAGGCTCCACCCTACACTTCTTGAAGAATTGTTCCATCCTACTGGGAAGAGCTGTTGCCTCCCCATGGTACCTGTAAGCTATATGAACTACGAGAAAATGATTTAACAGGTAAGACTAAAATCCTCTTTTTCACTCGACTATAGCTCAAACACAAGCCCACAAAGAGATTTAACTCCTTCAGTGGTAGAGGCTTGGGGAATTTTTTGTACCCTGCTGGCCAGAAACATTTTCAGCATTTTTGCTATCCATTTGTTTATATAGGTTTCCCACTGGTAACTTTCTAGTTATATATGGGAAAACTATATATATATTTTTTCAGAATTAATTCAGCTTTTTCATGAAGCCTCGTAAAAATAAAATTTTGCATCATGTTAAAATCTAGGATGTCATAAATATGAAAAGTAAGAAAATATATATATTTTGCCACTATTACAAACTATATATCAAAAACAGTTGTGTTATTAGTGGAAACTTCCATTATTATTTAAAGCATTAACTCCCCATAACCCCCCAGTATAACTCCTTCCCAATTTGCATTTCCCTGACCAGTACTTCTGCATATGCAAAATATCACCCTAAGTGCACCAGGAGAATCAGCTTTGGCCCATTGCTCACACTGCCTAGAGATGAACTACACCTGGTGAGGCCCAACAAGGCTTAAAAGTACATCTGGGGTTGGCTGGTTCTCTTGTACAGAGAGGAATTACCTTTCACTTTGTGGCTGGACTGCCATCATTGCAGGATCAGAATGACGTGCTTTAAGATCTTTCCTGTCTGTGCAAGGTAATAGTGAGCTACAAGAGACTGCACCCTGGAAAAGACACCGATCCTATAGAGCCTGCTAAATTCTACAGCAGGCTTGTTCCTAGTCGAGCATCTGAACAGTACTTTGACACTGATTTGAACCATAATTTCTTTATTTTTCTTTTGTGCATAAGGCACTATTTCTCCAAGAGCGCATTTACCTCCTCTGAGCTAGGAACACTGCTATTATCTTTTTCTGTAGCTGCCCATTTCAGAATATTCCAGAGGCTAGGTGACTTCCACGTTGGCCAAGGGTTTTCAAATCTACTATTCTTGGCTCTCTTTGATTTGGTCACATCCTTTTCTAGTCTGACATCCAACTTGAAACTTTTTCTGGAAGATCTGGAAGAGTCACTACTCCTGGAACTGCGGGTGGAGTTCTTCCGCTTCCAGGAGGTCTCCTTTGGATAGTTGTTGCCGGAGGTGAAATGTTCTTCGTTTTTGTCTTCTGCTTCCATATCTTTTAGGAATCTACAACTGGAAAAGTTGCAAGAAAAATAAATACATTTCAATAAAACAAAGAACCCGTACAAATTGGTGATTATGCCATGATCGCACCCTAACTGACCTTCCATTACAGAAACTATAACTTAATACTTCTCTCCAGCTTTACAGCTTAACTGCTTAGCCAGATGCACAACAGTCTTAGGGAAAAATAAATGTTTCTTAAAGCAGAACTTTCATCCGCTATAAAGTCACCCTGCTATAATTAAGCAGGTAGCGACCAGCTTTAGAATATATACTTTTACCTTTGAGAAGTAGCCCGTTCTAAAGAAATCCATCATTGTAGGAGACTGGAACCCAGGCTACAGTGCATACATCTTGTCTGCACGCCAGCGCTGTCAGTCCCAGTCTCCTGCAAAAAGCATTGCAGTGTACCATATGGTTACCGGAAGGACTGATGGCGCAGGTGTGCAGACTGCGCTAACCCTGCCGTCAGTCTCCTACAATGATGGATTTCTTTAGAACGGGCTACTTTTCAAAGGTAAAAAACATATTCAGAAGCTAGACGCTACATGCTTAATTATAGCAGGGCGACTTTATAGCAGATGAAATTCCGCTTTAACCCTTTGAGTGCCAGAGGAGTAGCCAATGCATTGTATACCCCTCTGACACTCAAAGGGTTAACTAAACGCCACAAAAAAATTGAGGTGTAACAAGCACACACTGAGAATGATTATCCTTGTGGATGGAGACACCTCAGGCTCTGTTTTACCCCCATGGGACCTATTATGTGCCAGTTCTGCAATTAAAGTGGAACTACCACCCCACCTAAAGTTGCCCCAAAAGAATTACCCATCTGATGACCAGCTGCTCAGCAGTACTAGTCGCCAGAATTATTACCTTGTTATAGAGAATTCCTACTGCTCCCGGGACTGACAGCCAGGAAACAGCGCAGACATCTTTGCAAAGTGATGTCTGTGCGCCCGAGTTGTCAGTCCCTTGCTACGCATCCTAGAGCAGACTGGGGCTGTCAGTCCCGGGAGCAGCAGAATTTCTCTATAAGGAAGTAATAATTCTGGCAACTAATACTACTGAACAGCTAGTCATCAAATGGGGGCAACTTTAGGCAGGGTGGTAGTTCTGCTTCAAGGACCAGTGACAGTCCTGGTCAGTCATGAAATTCAGGGGTCCCTGCGTAGCTGCCTACTTGGGGACCCCTGAATCGAATCCGCTGGCCAGTTATTTAGGGGTTAAGAAGCACCAAACACCTCCCAATAATAATTTCCTACTTTATCTCCCTATGGCCAGAAAATTCTAATGGCCACTATTAATTTTGCCTTTACATCTTGGTTCAAAAGATAACATTCAATCCGTCAAACATTCCAGATGCTAGCAAGACTATGGGGTAGATTTAAAGGTAGGTGTTAATATAGCCGCTAGGGCCAAAGTGAATACTGGCAGAAAAACTAACATGCCTAACGCAGTATTCAGAGGCCCTACCAAGTAAAATCACAAAGGACGTTAAGCCACAGAAACGGTCTTGTGGCTAAACATCCGTTTTGTGAGTTAAGTTCCCAAAACGCCGCTAAGAGCAGCGATATTGAGAACTTAACAGTAAAAAACCATTAACTATCGGTGCTTGGCATACTGCCAAGCACCGACCGTTAACTAATCCATGTTACACTTACCTGTCATCCACTGTCCTTCTGTCTACTCTTCTTTCTTCTATTCAGTCTTCTTTCTTCTCATTCTTCTTTCTTCTGCCTGTAAAATAAAATCAAAGTATCAATACCAAGCATGAATGCAGACAAAGTTTAACCCTTTGAGAGGCAGAGGGATACGCAACACATTGCAAAGCAATGCTCTGCATACCTCACTGCCACTCAAAGTGTTAAATAGTATTGTGCCATGTATATTCCTTAAACTAAATGTCTTGGAGCAGTCTCAGCGGAGACACAGATGACCAACACGGGTCCCCTTCAGCCCTGTACGGGCCGGGGCCCGTAACAAACATTGGAAGTGAGCCTGCCTTTCTATATGGGCAGGCTCACTTCCATTTCCCTCACAGCCATTGGATGGGATGTTCTTACTCACATCCCAGCCAGTGGCTGTGAGGTAAATGGAAGTGAGCCTGCCCATATATAAAGGCAGACTCACTTCCAATGCCCTCAGTGTGTTACGGGCATCGGCCCGTACAGGGCTGATGGGGACCCGTGTTGGTCATCTGTGTCTCTGCTGCCACGGCTTTCGTGGCCGCTCCAAGCAGCGGAGACATGAAGATTTTAGCTAAGTAGTTTTACTTAGCATTTATGCATGACTTTTCTTTCGGTGTATATGTATACTATTTATTTTATTTTGGCATTAAATAGAGGCATTTAATTTAAGAAATATACATGGCACAATATTATTTAACACTTTGAGTGCCAGTGAGGTATGCAACGCATTGCAATGTGTTGCGTACCCCTCTGCCACCCAAAGATTTAAACAATGTCTTCATTCATGCTTGGTATTGATACTTTGATTTTCATTTACAGAAGAAGAATGAGAAGAAAGAAGACTGAAGAGAAGGCAGAAGATAGAAGAAAGGTGAAATTGACTCACCGATATTTGTATTTCCTCTGTGTCCTTCCACAGCATACTGTGGGCAATTGGCTCCGCCTCTCAGCTGGTAGGACCAATAAAACTTTATAAATTACACTCCAAACCTCCCCTCTCCAGTTATAGGTTTGTCCAAGCTGCAACAAGAAGAGAAAGTTAGAGAAGAATCATATGTTCCATAAGCAACCTATATACTGTACCTCGAAGGAAGTAAAAGGAACTTTTAAAACTGGCCACGATACATTACCAACCACCTGTAGGGAAGGGTTGCCATGGAAGGACACAGAGGAAATACAAATATTGATGAGTAAATTTCACCTTTGCTCTGTGTTCGATCCACGGCATACTGCGGGACTTACCAAAGCAGTACCCCAGGCAACTTAGGGAGGGTAGCAGAATGGACTAGACAGGAATGGCTGCCTCCATCAGCTTCCTGCCAAATATGGCATCGGCTGAAGCCTGGAGGTCAAGTCTATAGTGTCTGATAAATGTAGAGACTGATGACCACGTGGCGGCCTTGCAGATCTCCTCAGAAGAAGCCGCCGCCCTAGTTGAATGGGCTTTGATACCTTCAGGAAGTTCCATCTCTGCTGAACTGTAAGACAGGTGAATGCAGTCCCTGATATACTGGGAAATCGAAGGCTTGGAAGCAGCAAAACCCTTGAATTTCCCAAAATGATGGACAAAAAGGGTGTCTGTTTTTCGGATAATCTGCATCCTCTTAAGACAGATCTGGAGGCATCTCACCAGATCCAAATTCCCTAATGGTCGGTTTTATCTTCGAGATTGCCTGCATATACTTTTTATAAGGACATTTTCTGCAAATGGAGTAGCCATAATTGCCGATATTGCAGAAAGGTGAACCTTCAGTGAAGCAGGTTTCAAACCTTTTTCAAATCCGGACTGTAAGAAGTCGTGTATTCTATGGGGTGATATAGAACTTATATCCAACCCCTGTAAGTTGCACCATGCATAGAAGATAGTCCAAACTCGGTAATAAATCTTTGTTGATGAAGGCCTTCTTCTTTGAAGAATAGTACTAATTACCTGGGATGATAAACCTTGAAGTCTCGGAGATTCCCATTCAGCCTCCAGGCCTTGAGCTGAAAGAAGGCTGGGATGGGATGGAGTATTGGCCCATGAGACAAGTTTGCGATATCCGTAAGAGGAAAAGGAGGTTGGACTGATAACTTCAGCAGATCCGAATACCACATATTTCAAGGCCAATCTTGTACTATGAGAATGATGTTTACTTTGTCTTTTCTTATTTTTTGCAGAACCTCTGTCAGAAGAGGAATGGGAGGGAATAAGTAAGCCAGTCGGAATGACCATAGTATTCGTCCTGACCCCATGCCTGTTTTCGCACCATCTTGATAGATACCTTGGACTGTGGCCATGAGGTCTATGGATGGGGACCCCAGAACCGACACAATGGATCTGAAGACCTCCTTGTTCAGGCCCCATTCTCCTGGATCCAATTTTGTTTTTTTTTCGGCTGAGGAAATCTGCCTGGACATTGAGCAGCCCTGACAGATATGATGAAGTTAATGCTAGTAGATGTTTCTCCGCCCATAGCATAATCCGGACTGCCAGCCTGTTGAGTTGAGTACTTTTTGTACCCCCTTGGTTCAGAAGGTACTGTACTGCTGCCACATTGTCTGAGCGGACGAGGACTGCTTGGCCTAATAGTTTTGACTGGAAGTATCTTAAGGACTTCCACACTGCCAGGAGCTCCAGGACATTTATATGAAGAATGTTCTCTCGTGAGGACCAGGTGCCTTGTACTGTGTTCTCGTTCCAGATCCCTCTCCACCCCAATCTGCTTGCATCGGTCGTCAAGATCTGCTATTTTGGGTCAATGAAGGGGTGGCCCCTGTACAGACTCTTGCTTTGAATCCACTAAGAGAGTTCCCTTTTCGTGGAAAGAGACACTGGGATTCGATGGATTTCATCGATAAAACTGAAGGAAATTGTACTGTGTTGATCTGGCATGTGTTCTGGCCCATGGAATGAACCGCTGAGCCGATAAGAAGTGGTCCAGGAGCCTGGAGAAGGATTTTGTTGTGTGTACTGATCTCTGAAGAAATGACTGTACTTGATCTTTTATTCTTTCCTGATACTCCTGGGACAGGGTCGCTATGCCGAGTTCTGTATTGAAGTTTACACCCAAGAACAGAAGATCCTGAGATGGAAGAAGTACACTTTTTTCTTCGTTTATGATCCATCCCAGATTCCGCAATAGGTGAAGACAGATGTCAGTGCTTCTTTTCGATTTGATGATTCTATTATGAGTAAATCGTCTAGATAAGGTACAATGCACATCTGATGCTTTTGTCTTAATTCTGCCATGGCTACCGACAAGATCTTTGTGAACACCCAAGGGGCTGACACCAGCCCAAAAGGTAGGACTCTGAACTGGTAGTGAGAGTTGAAAATCTGAAATCTCAGGTACTGCCTGTGTGCCTGTCTGATAAGGATGTGAGAATAAGTTTCCCTTAAATATATGCAGGAGAGGAAGGACATTGGTTAAGTCAGTTTCAAGACTGAGATTGCTGATTCCATCTTGAAATGTCTTATCCTGAGGAACTGATTGAGCTCCTTTAAGTCCAAAATCAGTCTCAATTCGCCATTCGGTTTTGAGACTGAAAAAAGTGTTGAATAAAATCCCTGGAATCTTAGACTCCTCGGGACTTCTTCGATTACCTTGTTTCTCAGAAGTTCTTGTATGGCTACTTTCATCTGTGGCATCCTGATCTTGTTTCTGAATATTGACACCCAGAATCGAAGACGTGGAGAAGCAGTTCGAAACTCCAGGACATACACTTCCTTCTCTGTGTCCATCACCCACTTGTCTGGGTAGATCTTGTCCCAGGACAGATGGAAGTGTTCCAGTCTGCCCCCTACTGGAAGTGAAGGAAGGGGGCCTGTGACTTCATTGGTTGAACTGTGTCTTGCTCTGGAATTCCTTGCGGTTTCCAAAATTTGGATGTTGGTACTCCACCCCGTTTTCTTTGATCATAACCTCGTCCAGGTCTATATCTTTTAGCGTCTCGAAATGATTGATGTCTGGCTTGACCACTTCTGGATGAAGAACCTCTGGATCTTTTCCCCTGGGGCAAAAAGGGACTTTTCTCCGCAGATTACTTTTTATGATCTCTTCAAGTTGATCTTCGAAGAGCTTTGCTCCAGTGAAAGGTAAGGAGACGAATCGGTTCTTTGACGCTGCATCTGCCTCCCATGATTTTATCCAGAGAGCTCTACGTGCTGTAACTGACAGAGAAGAAGATTTTGCCAGGAGTCTGATACTGTCTAATGATGCGTCGCACTAATAGTTTACCACATCTTTTATCATGCTTAATTCTTTTAAAATCCTGGATCTGGAGACAGACGACTCTACTTTTTCCTCCAGTTCAGTAAGCCAGATCCGTAAGGTGTAGAACACTGAGGCCATGGCCGTCTTCATATTTTGGCCAATGGTACCAAACTGGAGCTTGAGTGCACTATCTGATATTTTCTCCATAGCATTCCTTAGAGTTATACCATCTTCCAGTAGAAGAGTTGCTCTCCTGGACATCTGTGAGATTGCTGCATCAACCTTTGGCGGGGTGATCCAACCACTTGTGTCCTCTTCTGAAAAGGGATACATTCTTCGGAAACGCCTGGATGTAGCACACCTTTTCTCACCTTACTTTTCTTGTATGGAACTGTGCACAGGTATCTGAGGAGAGGCCTTTTTGTATTCAGTGAAGGCTGTATCTATTATACTGAGATCCTTCTGGGTTTCTATAAGTCCAAGAGACTTCATCATACTCTTTGCAAGGGAATCAATCTTGTCTAGAGGAAAACTGCCAGTTTCTTCTGGGATTTCTCCCTCTTCCACTGAGGAGACAGCTGAATCAAGATCAATAAAACTTTCTTCTTCCTCCTGTAAATGTGATGGCCATTCATCCTGATCAGATGTTCCGGCTCTTTTTCTGGAGGATTCTTGAATGGATGTGAATGTCTCCTACATGGAGGATATCATCCAATTTAAGAAGTCTGAAAACCGAGCAGGCACATCACTACATGTAGCACATGTAGTACAAATCTTAGCAGGGTCATTGATAGGAATTTTTTGATCACATCCTGCGTAGGGTTTTGTTTTTGCTGCTGGTTTATCCTCCTTTGAGGGTTCTTTGGGCTTATCCCCTTTACTCTCTTTGGGATTAGACAAAGCGCAATGCAAGAAACAAGCTAGATATCCACAAACTGCTCCCACAGTATCTAACTATACAAAACACAGCTAAATTAGCATACAAACTGCAAAATAAAAGATGATTTTAGTCTTACCTGTTAAATCCTTTTCTCTTAGTCTATACAGGTTACTGGTAACTCTGGGTAGGTGATCCGCCCCTTTAAGTAGGCAGGAACAATTCTAGAACTGTATGCAGGGGTGGAGCCTACCTTCCCTCCTTGGCTGCAGCTAGCCATCCAGCTCCAGAAAGATTTGAGACACTAACTATTGACTAGATAGTAGAAGGGAAAGAAGACTCCTGTGAGCATGACCCAGAAGGACCTCCATGGTCTGCCACAGGAGAGCCAAGCATGGTCCCTTGACAGGGTGGGAGACCAGTAACCTGTATGGACTACGTGAAAAGGATTTAACAGGCTAAAATCCTCTTTTCTCTGTCGTCCAATACAGGTTACTGGTAACTCTGCTAACCACTGAGCACAGTGGCTCAGTGGTTAGCACTGTTGCCTTGCAGTGCTGGGGTCCTGGGTTCAAATCCCACCAAGGACAACATCTGCAATGAGTTTGTATGTTATCACTGTGTTTGCGTGGGTTTACTCCGGTTTCCCCCCACACTCCAAAAAACATACTGATAGGTGAATTTAGATTGTGAGCCCCAATGGGGACAGGAACCAATATGAGTGTAAAGCGCTGCGGAATCTGTGTGCGCTATATAAATAAAAGATTATTATTATTATTATGTCCAACCATTGAGTTTCCCAGAGGCAGGAAGTAAGGCAAGGACAAGGCACAAGACCCCCAAAGTCACCAAAGAAGGTATGAACCATCAGGTCAGAGACAGCCCAACAAACAATGAAGTGTCAACGGACACTGAACAGGGGTAACAACACCCCAACTGTTACACAGCACACTGAACTAGAGCCAACGGGGCTCAAAAGTGAAGGAAGCACCAAGAACAGAAGAAAATCCTAGACAGGCAAAACTGCCTCCAGGATTTTCCTCCCAAAGCTAGCATCAGCCAATGCCAGTACATCAACACGGTAATGCTTCGAAAAGGTGTGAAAAGACGACCAAATGGCAGCCCTGCACAACTGATCAGCAGAGACCTGATTCTTGTAAGCACAAGGGGCCCCAATAAATCGAGTAGAATGAGCTGTGATTCTGAAAGGGACAGGCTTCCTCCTCAGCTTGTAAGCCTTAAGAATAGTGAACTTGATCCAAGAAGCAATAGTCACCTTGGATGCAGGTCTTCCTGCCCTAGGACCCTCAGGAATGACGAACAACATATGTGATTGTCTGATAGACTCAGTGCGATGTACATAAAACTTGAGACAATGCACCACGTCTAAAAAGTGGAGACCCCTCTACTTGTGAGAAGCAGGGTCAGGGCAGAAAGAGCGCACCACAATCTCCTGATTGATGTGGAACTCCGAAACCACCTTCGGGAGAAATTCCTGAGAGGTGTGAAGCACCATCTTATACTTGTGAAACACCAAATAGGGTGGTTTACAGGACAGAGCATGTAACTCCGCGACACAGCGGACAGACACAATGGCCAGGAGAAAGGCCATTTTCCACGTCAACAGACGTAGAGGAATAGTAGCCAAAGACTCAAATGCAGGGCGCTGAAGAACGCCCAAAACCAAGTTATGATCCCATGGAGGAGCAGGAATCTTGACGGCAGGACGAGTATGAGCAATGCCCTGGAAGAAAACCTTGACATTAGGAAGGATGGCAATGCACCTCTGAAAGAAAACAGAGAGAGGACATCTGAACTTTAATTGAACTGAAACAGAGGCCCTTATCCACACCGTCCTGCAAAAAGGCCAGGACCATAGGCAGATCAAATGCCTGTGACAGGTCCTTGTCAGCACACCAAGCTAGAAAGGTCGACCAGACACAATGGTAGATCTTGGAAGAAACAGGTTTGCGGGCACTAAGTATAGTAGCCACCACACCAGAAGAAAACCCTTTCTTCCGCAATATTGAGGATTCAATTTCCAAGCCATCAAAGCTAGCCGATGAACAACCTCCTTCCACAGGTAACCCTGTAGAAGTAGATCCAGATGGCAAGGGAACCGGAATGGCTCCGCCACTGACAGATCCAGAAGCTCCAGACACCAAGCCTGTCAAGGCCAGTACGGAGCAATCAGAATGACGGGACAGTGCTCCAGTCTCAATTTCCGAAACACTCTGTGCACATGGGGAGGGGAGGAAAGATGTAAGCCAGAGGAAATAACCAAGGAATGGACATGGCATCCACCACTAGAGCTAGAGGATCCCTCCAGTGAGAGCAGAACCCCGGAACTTTCCGGTTGTGTCTTGTCGTAATTAGGTTGATGCAAGGAAGACGACACTTCTGAATGATGAGGTTGAACCCCTCTGGGTGCAGCTTCCACTCGCCGTTGTCCACTGTGTGTCGACTGAGGAAGTCCGCCACGATGTTGTCTACGTCAGGAATGTGCACTGCGGATATGGCAGGAACGTGTTCTTCTGCCCAGGACAAAATAGCATTGACCTCTATCCAAGAGGTGAGACTTCTTGTTCTGCCCTGCTTGTTGATGTAAGCCACGGCCATGTTATTGTCAGACTGTACCCGGACTGGGCAGTCTTCCAGCTGGGGTGTCCAATGACAAAGGGCATGAAATACTGCCCGAAGCTCCAACACGTTGATGGGAAGGAGAGATTCCTCCGGAGACCACCGACCCTGGGCACTCAGGTGACCCAGAACCGCTCCCAAGCCGGAGAGGCTGGCATCCGTCATCACTGTGGTCCAGAAGGACACCAGGAAGGACTTGCAGAGGTCGAGCCACCACGACAAACTCAGGTCAGTATGGAGCAATCAGAATGACTGGACAGCGCTCCAGTTGTAATTTCTGCAACACCCTGTGCAACATGGGGAGGGGAGGAAAGATGTAGGCCAGAGGAAATAACCAAGGAATGGACATGGCATCCACTGCCACACCTAGAGGGTCACTCCATCAAGAGCAGAACCTCAGAACCTTCCTGTTGTGTCTTGTCGCCATCAGGTCGATGTAAGGAAGACCCCACGTCTGAACAATGAGGGTGAACACCTCTGGGTGCAGCTCCCACTCTCCGCTGACTGAGGAAGTCCACCATGACGTTGTCTACGTGTAACGGTTTTTAAAGACTCTCAGACCAGTGTGAAATAAAACACAATTTATTTAGAGTAGGTAAGGCAAAGGTCCGCCCTCTAGTGGCGGTTGATATACACCAGCAGTGAAGACTGATAGATACAAATGTAAATGCACAAACGTATTACATGTACAAATACACAGCAGTAGAATGGAATATAACCACAGAGGGTTAAGTCCTTGATAACAGTCAGTCTCAGATGTGGATGTTTGGCACGCCCTGGGTGTTATAAGGCTGTGCTGGAGACAAAGTTCACCATAAACTGGATACAGGACTGCCTTGCCACGGTGTTCAGTAAAAAGCAGAACAGAAATCCACTTAGCCCCCTCGGGCGTACCTACTGGAACTGCTTCTGCTAGTGCAAGTGAAAATAGCCCCCACGGGCGTAACTGGAACCGGCCTGCAATGCAAGAGCTGCCAAGCCTCCTCAGACTTAACCGGACACTGGAATATGACGTGCAAGAGCCAATAGCCCCACGGGCGTAGTTACCGGATTTGCTAGCGCTGAAGCCTTTGCCTGCCACTACTCAGTATAACGGAATCGCCCAGTATTGCAATGAGAGAGAGCCTTAGGCGCCCAACCGGCCCAACGGATGTGAATACTCTGCAAGGATGTACAGAGTTGCCGACGGAGAGCGGCCAACTCAGCAGGAGTATCACCGAGAACGAGGCTTGCACTGGAGTAGAGAGAGTGGAACCAAGGCAGCACTGCTAGGGTTAAAAAGCACATTTACTGGAGGCTTCTCAGCAGTATAGCAAGGCTCTGCAGTATGAGGGAGGCGTACAAACACACAGCTCTGCACAGGTAGAAACACTGCACTGATCGGATTAACACCAGGCAAGGCAGTCACACAACAAGACTGGAACAGCAGATAATAATGTCGCGGCGGCGACAACTGGAATGCAGGTCACTGGAACAAGCTGGAAGTCGGTCTTCGGAGCAGGAAGTCAGCCAGGCCGGGTCGGAGCATGTAGGAGGTAGTCATACAAGCCGGGTCATACACAAGCAGGAACGTCAGCCAAACCGGGTCAGGATCCAAGGGTGGTAGTCAGACGGGCCGGATCATACACAAGCAGGAACACTGGAGAATAGTCAGGACAAGCCGATTTGGAACACAGGAATCCGGAACACAGGAACAGTACAACTGGCTCAGAAACACCACGAAAGGGCATCTGACAGATGTGATAGCCAGGTATAAAAAGGTCACCAGGGGGCGGGCCAAACCAACTCAGCAAATCAGTGTCTGCCATAGCTGAGACTGACAGGAATCACAGGCACTGTGATACTACGCCAGGAATATGCACTGCGGATATGGCAGGAACGTGATCTTCTGCCCAGGACAAAATAGCCTTGACTTCTAACCATGCAGCGAGACTTCTTGTTCCGTCCTGCTTGTTGATGTATGCCACGGCTGTGGCGTTGTTGGACTCTACCTTGACTGGACAGTCTTTCAGTTGAGATGTCCAATGACGAAGGGCATGAAATATCTCCCAAAGCTCCAACACATTGATGGGAAGGAGAGATTCTTCCTGAGACCACCGACTCTGTGCACGCAGGCGATCCAGAACAACTCCCCATCTGGAAAGGCTGGCATCCGTTGTCACCGTGGTCCAGAAGGAAACTAGGAAGGATTTGCCCTTCAGCAAACTGGAGAGGTCGAACCACCAGGACAAACTCAGTTCCACATGAAGAGGAAGTGACACTGACATCTTCAGAAGGTCTGGCCGGCCCCTGCACACCTGGATCACAAACTGCTGGAGTTCCCTCGTGTGTGCCATGGTGAAGGGTACCGCCTCCATGGTGGAAATTAATTTCCCCACGAGACATGACAGCTTCTTGGCTGGAAATGGATCCTAAGCCAGTATCGCAGAAACCCTGTGGGCGATCTGGTGAGCCACCTCGTCCGTGAAAAACACCATGTTCTGTTGGGTATCGAAGAGGAGGCCCAGAAAAACTAGACGCTGGGATGGGACAAGGTCTGATTTGTCCAAGTTGATGATCCACCTGTGATGGGTGAGTGCATGAATGCATTGCTGAACTTGCTGATGAAGAAGTTCCACAGAAGAGGCTTTCAGAAGCAGGTCGTCCATGTATGGAGTAACTCTGATGCCATCTCGGTGGAGGACGGACAGTAAGGCTCCCAGGACATGGTTGATGCCCTGAGGAGCTGTCGTCAGACCAAATGGAAGAGTTGAGAACTGAAAATGTCCCCGGTCGCAGGCATACCGGAGGTACTGCCGGCTCTCTGGATGAATGGCAATGTACACATCCTGAAGATCCAGAGAAGCAAGGAATTCCCCCGGGGATACGGCAGCATGGCCGTAGATACTCCTGGTGATAATAAGTCCGGGTCACAAAGGAATTGAGATCTTTCAAGTCCAAAATGGGACAACAACTGCTATCCTTCTTGGAGACCACAAAGAGGTTTGAGTAAAAACCCATACCTCTGTCCTGAACTAGAACCGGCTCTAGAACTTCCTTGTCCAGAAGAGCCTGAACAGAGCAGTCGAACAGACTGTGTTTCTCTGCGCCCTGAGGGGTATGAGAAGGAAGAAAGCGAAAGGGAGGAAGAGAGATGAAAGGGATCCTGTACCCTTCCGTCACCATCTGCAAATCCCATGGGTCCAACACTGAATCCCCCCAAACGCTGTGATAGTGGCGCAGACGACCACCCACAGCAGAGTGCGGACCTGGGTTCGGTGAGTCATGCCGAAGAAGGCTTCGAAGAACTGGGCTTGGAGGAGACCTTGGACTTCCATTGCTGTTTGGGCTTGGAGGAGGTATGCGGAGCTGAGGGAACCATCTGGTTCGCTGGACGTGTCTCATTCTGAAAGGGTAGAAGTGTATTCTTACTCCCTGTAGCCTCACTGATCAGATCCTTGAGATCTGGCCCAAACAAGGAAGTGCCTTGAAAAGGTAAGGAGAGCAATGCTTTCTTAGAAGCAGTATCAGCAGATCAGATCTTGAGCTAAAGACCCAGTCTGACAACCACAGACATGGTGGAAACCCTAGCCACCAAACGGATGGCATCAAATAGGGCAGCAGAAACAGAGTGCTGTGCCTCAGAAATGTTGGTAAAGAGGCACAACGTATCCAAAGTAGGAGAATCCTGATGGACAGCAAGAGTGAGCTGTTCAGTCCAGCCCACAATGGCCCGGTTCACCCATGCTGCTGTGAATGCTAGATGCATGGCAGAACCAGCAGTGGCAAAGATGGATTTGAGGGAGACCTCAAGTTTCTTGTTAGTGCAGTCCTTTAGAGTAGATGCATCAGACACTGGTAAAGCAGCAGACTTGGATAGACTGGAGATAGGAGCATCCAGTAGGATGAACCCACTGAGCAAGCTCTGCCTCAGAAAAGGGATAAAGCTTAGCAAATTTCCTGGAGACAGAAGGCTTTCTGTCCGGAGACTTCCACTCTTCAGACACAAGGCGGTCAAGAGTGGGGTTAGGCGGAAAGCAAGTAAGGGGTCAGAAGGTACCTCCTGAACTAAGGGAATGTTAAGAGTATTCAAGACAGACCTGATCAAGCTCTCAGCGGAGGGCTCAGGATCAGCCTCAAAAGGATCCCCAAAAAACTGAGTGGAGCCCAGAGCAGAACATTCCTCAACATCTGAATCCACCAGCAGTTCCTCTTCAGAGGAATCTGACATGTCAGGTACTCCCTGAGGTTTGGGCAGGGAAGACTTGACGGAGGAGGTGGGTCTGCCAAGAATGGAAGACCCCCTGTAACTGGGATGGAAAGAGTTGCAAAGTGGACCTCAGGTCCCTAGTAGCAGCCTTGAACTCCAAAACTGGCTCTAATGCATTGCTGGAGGTCCCTGGAAGACTCTCAGGGACATCAGAAAATGCTGGGCATAACTGACCTGAGAATTCTCTAGGTAACCCTGAATGACAAAAAGAACAATGCGCAATAGGGGATACAGAGACCCCAGCATCCTTAGTTTTAGGTCTGGCCCCAAGCTCCAATGGTATAGACATTCTCACAGTGTCAAGAACGTTATTATATAAGAAATCACCCAATTATAGTGTGTATGATTAAAGTTTCACCCCAGAAATCGCTAAAATAGACTTATCTGGCAGGCGAAGGGTTAATCAGCAAAGGAGAGTCCAAGCCCTGCATAGGATACTCACTCTGGAAAGATCACAAAATGGCTGCCGCGGCGGGAGCCAATCAGAAACGAGTGCGCAAAGCAAGCGCTCATGGGAAATGTAGTTTTCCCAGAAAAGTACCCCAAACAGTGCCCGAAACCCTTGATCCCCCCAACACGCTAGAAACATGAACCGGATGATAGAGCAAGGGCAGACAAGTAAAATGAGCCATCTCTGAAGTCGCTAGGTTAAACGGTTGCAGAGACATGCCTCAAATTGTACAGTCCCATAGGAGTGAATGGAGCAATGGCGCCTATGCGGTAAAGCGTGCCATAAAGGCACAGAACTCAAATTTTACAAAATTGAAGGTGTAATATTAAAAGACATGAAACATCATTAAAACATTGAACCAGTAGGAAAAGTGTCAGAAAACCCCCCAAATGAATGCCAAACCAGCAGCTAAAGGGTTAAATACCACATAAACCTGCTCCAAACACCCAACAGACATACAGATAGACCCAGTGAGTGCAGGAGTGTGCGATAGGAACTCCAAATGAAAAACCCCTGTGCGGAGGGGCACTGTGGGACAAGTGGACCTGCAGCACTCAAAAGATAGCTCACCCTTCCTGCAGATCTTCTGTCTTCAGATTACCATGTTTAAAGAAGAAGCCTTGGAGGGCAACTCCTGAGGAAAGAACTTGTAGCCAAGATTTTCCGCCTTAGGGCTTAAGGTCCACAAAAAGCACCTGGATACTGAGCTAGCCACATCTAAGGGCATTTTCAGTTATGGTAATCCGCCTAATGGTGGTATTGCATTTCTAACAGAAAAATAAAAAACTTCTAAAGCTATAGCAGAACTGTTCTTTTGCCTTTGTTATCTTCACCAGGGAACAAATCTTTCTGGGACTGGTTGGCTAGCTGCAGCCAAGGAGGGAAGGTAGGCTCCACCCCCTGCATGCAATTCTAGAATTGTTCCTTCCTACTTAAAGGGGCGGATCGCCTACCCAGAGTTACCAGTAACCTGTATTGGATGACAGAGAAATGTATATATTCAGTATGTACTCAGAGTTACCCTGTGGGGAACCATCTGATTGTCAGGCTCTTATGCTGTGACGCCTCCATTGCTGCTGAAGACGGCGAGTAGCTTATGCGTTCCATCAGTGGAACGCAGTGCGTCACTTACAGTCACTTCCTGTTCCCTGCGTGGTTTAGCCGCGAAGAGCATCACAGTCATAGAGGGAATGCCAGAACCAGCGAGTCGCTTCTGGTTCCCACGCCAAATAGAGCCTCTGGATCATTTGCCTGGCCGCAGCTTGTAAGCGGAGCCCTGATAGATAATGCAGTCGTGGATTAGGCAAGACTGCAACAATAAAGAGCTGAATCCTTGCGTGTGTGGAAAACAGCCAATCACTTCCGTCCTCCAGCTTGCGTAGGACCAAATAACTGCAGAGGAGAGGTTTGGAGTGTAATTTATAAAGTTTTATTGGTCCTACCAGCTGGGAGGCGGAGCCAATTGCCCACAGTATACCGTGGATCGGACACAGAGGAAAGAAGATGACCAGGAATCTGTGACTCCGCTGGACATCAGGATTAGCGGTAAGTGTTAAAGCGATGTTGCTTTACTTAGTCGGGTTAATCCTATGCATGCCGGTGGGGTATTTATACCCCACTGGCACTCATAGGGTTAATCCTACTAGCTTTGGACACGTTTCAGGCTTTTGGATGTACTGATGTGGGACTTAGGGCCTCATACCAATACATCCACTGAGGAGTCTGTTTTTTTTTTTTTTTGCCCGTTAATACCTGCGTTAGCTGGCAGAAGATCAGCTAAGGGACTTTACAGCCAAACAAACTGGGTCTTAAGTAGAGATGCACCAATACCGATTTTTGAAGACCGAGTACGAGTACAAATACTTTCTTCACGTACTCACCGATACAAATTACTGATACTTTTTTTTGCGGTCATTTGCCAGTTTTCCAAGTACCTATATGCTTTAGGTACTTGGAAAACTGGCAAATGACCGCAAAAAAAAAAAAAGTATAGGTAACTGGTATCTGTGAGTACTTGAAATATATTGTGTATATTGTATATATATATATATACATACATACACACACACCACCTCTTGATTCTCCCCTTTTGACTCTTTCTCCCCCACTTGATTCCCACCTTTTGCTTCATTCTCCCCCTCTTGAGCCCCCTTCTTTTGCCTAGGCTTTTTCTCTCTGTTTTGATCCCCCTTTCTCCCCCTCCTTGACTCTTGATCCTACCCTTTTGCCTCTCTCTCTCTCCTGATCCCCCTTCCTTTTGCCTCTTCTTGGCCATCCTCCTTTTGTCTCCTGATCCTTCCTCCTTTTGTCTCTTTCTCCCTCTTGACCCCACTCTCTGCCTCTTTCAACACCCGCTGCCCCATCTTGCCTCCCTTACCCTCCTCTGCTGGGTGCTCGCTGTTCTCTCGCGAGCTCCGGCAGAGGTCAGCGTCAGACCGTTGCCATGGTAACCCGCGGCAATGCTCCGACGCTGCAGGAGTGAGAGAGGTGACCGGGGAGCATTGTGAGCAGCTCCCCGGGCTCCCTCTCTGCAGCAACGACCCTGACACAGGGTATCGGTGCTGGCATCGGCCGCATTTGCGCGAGTACAAGTACTCGCGCAAATGCTGGTATCGGCACCGATACCGATACTAGTATCGGTGCAACCCTAGTCTTAAGTTTTCTGCGGTAAGTGAGTCCCTTATCGGATGTTTTCAGCTAACGCAGTCCTTTAAATGGCAAATTGGAGAGGGTTTTTTTTTTTTTAATGGGCCAAAACACACTTTTGTGTAGAGGTGGTAATACTTGATGAACTGCTGTTAGCAGTTGAATGCCAGAGGTGCTCAACGGATTGCTTCTGCCCACTGCAGTAGTCTTTTGTGAGTCATGCACTCAGCCTGCCTCAGTTTGAAAAACAAAAACAAACAAAAGAGAAAAAACAAGTTCCAAAGGGCTCAAACAACAGTAATGTCTACCTCCGTGGACATAACCCTTTCAATAACCCTTTCATTCAGAGAGGTCGTTAACATTTTCTGCCCATGGTGAGCTGTAATTAAAAAGAATTGGTGATCTTCTAAACACACAAGCAACTAACTAATTAATAATCCAGTTATTTTAGTTAGCACAGGAGCAGCACGTTATGGACATAAAAAACTCCCAAATTCCCATTAATTTAAATGGGGATTTTAACCCCTTGAATGTTAAAGGAATTAAAAGCTTTATTTAACTCAACAGGAATTTTCATTTCTCCTCTATTGTGCAGTTAGTTTGCTAAATATACTGATATGCAATGCATTGGCGCCCACTCTATTGAATACAGTATTGGGGCTTACTACAACACAGTTATGGTTCTATTAGTAGGTTTCTAGAAGTTCCAACAAGAGATTCAGTGCATTATGATACATGGGAGGGGGAGGGCTTAGGCTTGAAAGCCAATGAGACAAGACAGGACAGGCCTTTCACTACTGATTGTACATCTGGCATTTCCTGAACAGCAAATGTACCACAGGTTAGTAAATACAAACTCCAATTTTATGGCATTGTTCAACAGTTTCAGCCCACAACTGCTCCACTCTTCTCTTCATACCTATGCTCATCTGTTCCTTATCATGCTTACAATCTAACATTTTAGTTTCTTTAATGGAAATTATAATATATTATATATATATATATATATTATTAATAAATAAAAACCTGTAATTCGACATTTTCCTTTGAGTTCTTGTACAAATTTTACTAAACAAAGTTAAGAGCTACAAATAGTGTTCAATTTTTTTTTTAATAATGAATTGTATGGGAAAGCCAAGTCATACACTGTAAGTGATCAGAACAGCACAACCTGGTGACCAAAATAGGACACTGTAATTTAATGTTAAAAAAAAGTGTAACAACATTTGAAAGAAAAATCTCCCAGCAGTTACAGAGTACCCATGCTTAAGTCTACAGGAATATAGTTGCAATACAGTTTCATTACAAAATGTAATTTGACTTTAAAACAAATTTTCAAAAACCAACACCAAAAACGATGTACTGCACAAAACCGTAAGGGCAAACAAGCAAACACAAACCACAATTAAAAGTAATGCTGCCCAACCCTATCAATGGTATTACATTAAAGGAAAACTACCATGTAAAAGAAAAATCTGTGTGAGCCTGCAGGCCTGGTACAGCACTACATGAAAGAGATATGATGTTTCTTTTAGCGTTACCCAAGTATTCTATTTTTCGCATAATTTTAGTGAGATAAAGCAAAAGAAGCTGTGATAAATATATAACAAGAAAACAACCTAGAAAAAAGGGGAATTGTATGAAAACTGGCAGTTATGAAACAAAAACACTATTTAAAGTGATAGTAATGTCAGAAAAAAGTATTAACTATATGGTAGATACAATTAAAAGAGATTACTTGCACTTATTCATCTCTCTCACATTATGGTTTGAGAGATATATGAAAATAAAGTTATTCGCTCCCTCCCCTTTCTCATACGTCAGCTGTATAGCTGACGGCATGAGATCCTGGTTCCTGGACTAGACGGCGGCTCTTCAGCAGCGCCGACATAGCGATACCCAAAAATAAATATTTAATCGGAACGGTCTACCACGTGTGCCTGGCAGCAGAGTAAGTGCTTAGATAGATGCAGCCAGATAGGAGCGCACTACTGAGGCAAGGAGCTGGACAACCTGCACTCTATCTTACCGAAGGCAACTAGGAGGCACAGAACGTAGGTATCACTGCAAGTGCTAAGCCAGGAAACAGGAAAGTGAAAGAGGCGAGTGGTCAGGAGCGAGACTAAGTTGCAGTAGCTGCCTGGAGGCAAAAGGAAAGGCACCAAGCGGAGGCAACCTGCAAACAACCAGCTGGTGGCTGAGCTACTAGGTAAAGTAGCGCTCCCTGAATTGGCCTAGTGGTAGTCAGACAGGAGTGAGGCACAAACGAAGCATAGTAAGACAGGCCACGGTCAGGAACCGGATCGGGTAGTCAGCCACAGCAAAGGTCAGCACGGAGCGGGTAGTCGGACAAGTCAGAGTCATACACGGATCAGGAAGTCAGCCACAGCCAAGGTCACTACCGGAGCGAGTAGTCAGACAAGCCAAGGATCGAACACCAGGAGGCAACGTAAGCCAAACAAGGGTCAGAGGAACAAACTGGATGCGCACAGGAACACCACGAAAGGGCAACAAGTCCTAGCCTCAATAAGGTTTATAAAGCAGCAGAAGGAGGCGGGACACAATTAGGCCCAACAGAGTAGGCCCATAAACAGGTGTCCGTGCCAGTGCCTGAAACATGACTATAGCAATGAGGAAGTGGCCATACAGAGGTAAGAGCACAGGCTTGCTTTAGGCCTCAAAGGGAGACTGTGATAGTAACCCCCCTTTAACGACCTCCTCCCCGCAGAAGAGGACCAGGCTTAAGGGGAAAATGAGTGTGGAATCTGCGGAGCAAAGCAGGAGCATGCACATTGCCAACAGACACCTGGGAATGCTCCTTGGGACCATACCCCCTTCCAATGTACCAGGTACTGGAGGTGACCTCTACTTCTGCAAGAGTCCAGAACTGACTGTACCTCATACTCCTCCTGGACATTGACTTGAACTGGCCCAGGCAGGGCAGGTACTGAGGTGTAACGGTTGCAAACCAAAGGTTTAAGCAGGGACACATGGAAGACATTACGGATATGCATACCAGCCGGAAGCTCCAGGGCGTAAGAGACAGGATTGATCCTACACAGTACCCGGTACAGGCTTACGAACTGAGAAGCCAGCTTCTTACAAGACACCTGGAGGTTGAGGTTACAAGAGGACAGTCATACCCTATCCCCACTTGAAACACCGGAGTCGGCCCACGCCGACGATCCGCATGTTTTTTGTAGAGCTGAGTGGACCTTTGAACTTGAGCCCAAGTGGAGCAGAGCTGCCTAAGATGCTCGTCCAGAGCCGGAATTTCTTGTGCCTCAAATGAGTCAGGTAGCTGAGCAGGTTGGAATCCATAATTAATCAAGAAAGGGGAATTCTGTGAAGAGGAGTTAATGGCACCATTCCTGGCAAACTCTGCCCATGGTAACAATCTCGCCCAGTCACTGTGATGGTCCGATATAAAACAGCGTAAGAACTGTTCCAGGCCCTGACTGGCTCTCTCAGCAGCACCATTAGATTGGGGGTGGTAAGCTGATGAAAATGACAACTGAATGCCCATTTGCCCACAGAAGGCCCTCCAGAAACGGGACACAAATTGGCTCCCCCAGTCTGAGACCAGCACCCTGGGCACTCCGTGGAGCCTGAATACCTCCCTGGAAAATATCTCAGCCAGCTCTTCGGACGAAGGCAGACTCTTCAGGAGTACAAAGTGGGTCATCTTAGAGAACCTGCCGACAAGCATAAGAATGAGCGTATGCCCCTTGGAAACCGGCAGCTCAACCATGAAGTCAATAGATACATGAGACCAAGGACAACCGCCATTTGGTACCCACGGGAAGATGCCTGAGAGTCTTGCTGCGAGCACATGTGGCACAAGCTGCTACAAAATCAGAGCAGTCAATCCTTAGGCTCAGCCACCAAAAGAGCCTAGATATGGACCAAAATCAGTTAGTCACACCCAATATGCCCTGCGGCCTTAGAAATGATAGGTAGACATTAAACGAGTTTGCAGGTGTTCAGGGATAAAGCATCTCCCACTAAGTTTGTCAGTAGAAGTGGTGGCTAGTGAAGCCAAGGTCTCCTCCCTCAAGGGAGAGGTAATACTAATTAGAATGGTAGCCAGAATGTGATCAGTCGGAACGATAGTGTTCCCGTGCCTATCAGCCTCAGGATCTGATCCGAACTGCCTTGAGAGGGCATCCACCCTGACATTCTTGGTACCAGGAAGGTATGATACACATAATTAAACCTGGAGAGGAATAAAGCCCATCTGGCTTGCCTGGGCGACAACCTCTTAGCCTCAGAAAGATAGGTCAGGTTTTTGTGGTCAGTGAGGATTAAGATTGGAGAACTCGTCCCCTCCAACAGGTAGTGCCCCTCCTTGAGTGCGAGGATAATAGCCAGCAACTCTCGATCCCTTATATCATATACACTCTGAGCCCTGGACAATTTCTTAGACAAGCAGCCGCATGGTAGTAGGACCTGCCCCGGAGCCGAGCACTGAGACAGGAGGGCTCCTACTCTTGACTCAAATGCATCAACCTCCAGAGTAAAGGGCAGAGCGGGATTTGGATGAGACAGGATGTGAGCCTTAGTGACGGCAACCTTCAGATCCTCAAATGCTCAGATGGCCTCAGGGGACCAGTAGGACACGTCTGTCCCCTTGTGTGTCATGTCGGTAAATGGCTTGACCACTGACGAGAAGTTCTTGATGAACTTTGTATAGTAGTTCGTGAAATCCAGAAACCTTTGAATGACCTTTAGACCCACCGGACGAGGCCAGTCCAGCACAGTGGACAACTTAAGTGGATCCACAGCCTGTCCTACAGAGGACATCATGTACCCCAGAAACGTGACCTGAGTCTTGTCAAACTCTCACTTTTCCAGCTTGCAAAACAGCCTGTTGTCACGCAGGAGTTGCAAGACCTGTAACACATTATCACGGTGCCCGTGATTGGCTGCAGTTACTTGTCTGTCACCAGTAGGGGGCTTCTATTGGCTGTCTGCAGATAGACCGCCTCTTATTGACTATTTAAACCTGGATTGGGCACCCTTTGAGTGCCCTTTCGTGTTGTTTCTGACCTTCTTGCTATCACTATGCTAGTGATAGCTGGGCCTCTGTTCCAGTGTTCCTGAGTTCCTGATCTCTACTGTTCCAGTGTTTCCTGCATGCTGAAGTACTTCCAGTCCTGGTTCCGGCCTAGTCTCTGGTGTTGCAGTTCCTGCTGAACTTCTCTGCTGTTTTCTGACCTGACTGATTGTTGCTGGTTCCTGTCATCTCATCACCTGTCTTCAGTATCCTGGCGACCTTCTGCCTGGTCGCGTTGGTGACATTGCTACAATTCCGTGTTGGTCCCAGCGTGCGGACGCTGGTTTGCTCCCAAGCCTTGCGGCTATACAAACTCGCTTGTTACCCCAGTGTGCGGTCACTGGTTTGCTCCAAAGCCTATCAGCTATACAAATCTGTGTTGGTCCCAGCGTGCGGACGCTGGTTTGCTCCTAAGCCTTGCGGCTATACAAACTCGCCTGTTACACCAGTGTGCGGTCACTGGTTTGCTCCAAAGCCTATCAGCTATACAAATCTGTGTTGGTCCCAGCGTGCGGACGCTGGTTTGCTCCTAAGCCTTGCGGCTATACAAACTCACTTGTTACACCAGTGTGCGGTCACTGGTTTGCTCCAAAGCCTTTCAGCTATACAAATCTGTGTTGGTCCCAGCGTGCGGACGCTGGTTTGCTCCTAGCCTTGCGGCTATACAAACTCACTTGTTACACCAGTGTGCGGTCACTGGTTTGCTCCAAAGCCTTTCAGCTATACAAATCTGTGTTGGTCCCAGCGTGCGGACGCTGGTTTGCTCCTAAGCCTTGCGGCTATACAACTCGCTTGTTACACCAGTGTGCGGTCACTGGTTTGCTCCAAAGCCTATCAGCTATACAAATCTGTGTTGGTCCCAGCGTGCGGACGCTGGTTTGCTCCTAAGCCTTGCGGCTATACTACTCGCTTGTTACTCCAGTGTGCGGTCACTGGTTTGCTCGCTAAGCCTAACGGCTATACTATTCAGTGTTGGTCCCAGCGTGCGGACGCTGGTTTGCTCCAAAGCCTTGCTGCTTAACGATTCTGCTAATTTGCCAGTTCCATCTGACTGCTGCTATTATCTCTGGGCTGCCCTGCCCGGTATTGGTAAGGCCGGTAGAACCTTTTGCCACATTCCATCTGAGGTTGCCTTACCCGGTATTGGCAGGGCCGGTAGAGCCTACATTGTGTATCTATTGAGGCTGCCTTGCCCGGTAATTTGGTAAGGCCGGTAAACCGTTATGCTATTCCATCTGCAGGTTGCCTTACCCGGTATTGGCAAGGCCGGTAGAGCCTAAAGACTGTCCTGTCCGGTATATTGACAGGACCGGTAGAGTGTGCCTTCTGTCTGTGCTATATTCTGTATATATATATTATGTATGTTATTGCCATCCTAAGTTATCATTTATTATTTCAATAAAATTGATTTTTTTTACCTAAAACTTGTGTCTGAGAGTCATAATAAACCGTGACAGTACGAAAGGGCCATGACCTCAGACAGCAAGGGTGAAGGTAACGCACAGAATATCCATTGGAGGATGGATGTGCTCGAGCAACGTTTGGATCAGTTGGCAGTTGCAATTCAAACGATCCTTGAACGCACGGTACCTGCTGCCCAATCTAGCTCTAGCCCGGTGGTCTCGCCAAGTCAGACACCGGAAAGTGATACCAGACCCCTAGGGGGTACTGTTAAAGGGTTAACGGCTTCTGCACCCTTGCCGCTAAGATATGATGGTGACCCTAGTCTCTGCAGAGGGTTCATCAATCAACTCGAAATCTTTATGGAATTGACGGCACACGCATTTCCCAATGATCGTAGTAAAGTGGGGTTCACGATATCACTGCTCACTGGCAGAGCATTGGCTTGGGCTAACCCCTTGTGGGAGAATGCTAAACCTTGTACTAAGAACTTTAGTGAATTTGTGCGTTCCTTTCGAAGAGTGTTTGAGCCTCCTGGTAGAACCACCTCTGCTGCCAAACGCCTTATGGAGATACAACAGGGCAGGCGTACAGTGGGCGACTATGCCATCGAATTCCGCACATTGGCAGCAGAGGTAGGTTGGAATAACGAGGCATTATTGGCAGCCTTCTCTCAAGGCCTGAATGACCACATTAAAGATGAAATCGCTGCTAAAGATCTACCTATTGATCTAGATGATTACATTGAGTATGTTATGATAATTGACTCCAGAATACGTGAGAGATCAATTGCCAGAGATCGTAAGTTACGGTCAAAAAATAATGAGCCTAGTAGCATGTTTTGCCCACCCATCCCTCCCTTGGCATTGAAGTCTAGTGAACCAGTACGGGAAACAAGTGAACCTATGGAAATAGGCTTCACTAGACTATCCAAGGCAGAGAGACTATATCGCAAAAAACAAGGGTTATGTTTATACTGCGGTAAAAAAGGGCACTTGCTAAATTCCTGTCCGGTACGTCCGGGAAACGCACACACCTAGGGTATCTTGGGGGACAGGCCCTAGGTGGTGTACAATCGTCCCCAGTGTCGGGCATAATGAAACCCACCATACAGGTGGTATTGTCTTGGGCACAACGCTCTGTGGAGGTTTTGGCCTTGGTTGACTCCGGTGCAGCAGGGTATTTTATGGATAATACCTTTGCTGAATTGCACGGAGTTCCACGCATTGAAAGAGAAAACCCCTTGACTATTGAAGCGATTGATGGTAGACCCTTAGAACCGCCTCAGGTTATATTTGAAACTATGCCATTGTCTATGACTATTGGGGCACTTCACAGAGAAGAGCAGCAGTTTCAACTGATTAATTCCCCGCACCATGCGGTGATATTGGGATTTCCGTGGTTACAGTTACATAACCCACAATTCGATTGGAAAAAGTGTGAAATTGCTGCTTGGTCCCAGTTTTGTATGGACAAGTGCGTCATCCAGCCTATTAAGGTCATGTGCACCTCCTCTGCTATGCCGGATGTGTACCAACAGTTTGGCGATGTTTTTAGCAAAGGAGAGGCTAGTATGCTACCCCAGCATAGACCTTATGATTGTTGCATTGAATTGCAGCCTGGTGCAGTACCTCCGAAAGGACGCACTTATCCATTATCTTGTGATGAAAATAAGGCTATGGAGGATTACATTTCTGATGCCCTTGCTAGAGGGATCATACGTAAATCTACCTCTCCAGCTGGGGCTGGGTTCTTTTTTGTAAAAAAGAAAAATGGCGAATTAAGACCATGCATTGACTACCGGGGCTTGAATAAACTAATGGCAAAAAACGCATACCCAATACCACTCATCACCGAGCTTTTTGACAGGCTTAAGGGCGCTTCGATATTTACCAAGTTGGACCTACGGGCCGCTTACAATCTGGTTCGCATTCGAGCAGGTGATGAGTGGAAAACTGCCTTTAATACTCGAGCTGGGCACTACGAGTATCTAGTAATGCCTTTTGGGCTGTGTAATGCACCCGCAGTTTTCCAGGAACTGATAAATGATGTTCTGAGAGATATGTTACAGACATGTGTTGTGGTGTACCTCGACGATATACTGATTTACTCCCAAAACATGGCACAGCACATCAAAGATGTATCCGCAGTATTGCTACGACTCCGTGAGAACAAATTATTTTGTAAAATGGAAAAATGTGAGTTTCATAGAACCAGTGTGCCATTCTTGGGGTTCATAATTGGCAATGATGGCATTGCCATGGACAAAGAAAAGTTGTCAGCTGTCCTACAATGGCCAAAACCCAAGGGTCTTAAAGCCATACAGCGTTTCCTGGGTTTCGCTAATTATTATAGGAGGTTTATTAAGAACTTTTCTTCCATTGTCAAACCTCTGTCCGATCTTACGCACAAGGGTGCTAATCCTTCTTGTTGGCCGGTATCTGCTGAGAAAGCCTTTGAGAATTTGAAGCTGGCATTTGCTGCGGCTCCTGTGTTATCCCACCCCAATCCTTTACTTCCATTTACGTTAGAGGTTGATGCCTCAGATATTGGGGTCGGGGCAGTACTTTCGCAGCGACACGAGAAAGGTGGAACTCTCAGACCTTGTGGGTTTTTCTCTAAAAAGTTGACTGTCACTCAAAGCCACTATGAGATAGGTGACAGAGAATTATTGGCCATTATCCTTGCTCTTAAGGAATGGCGTCATTTGCTTGAAGGTACTAAGAATCCTGTCTTAATCCTAACAGATCATAAGAATCTGACCTATCTCTCGGAGGCCAAGAGATTGTCCTCTCGTCAGGCCAGGTGGGCACTGTTCCTGTCTCGATTTAATTTCGTTGTATCATATTTACCAGGGTCAAAAAATATCAGGGCTGATGCACTGTCAAGACAATTTGAGGCCGACAGTGACAGAGTGGAAGCACCAGCTCCTATCATCCAACCTGATAGAATACTGGCTACTATACGCACGAGTATCACTTCTCCTCTAGGGGAGGAGATCCTGGCCTCTCAGGGGTCCGCTCCCCATGAAACCCCAGTGGGCAAATGTTTTGTCGCTGAATCATTTCGTACTAGGCTGCTCGAAACCTACCATTCCTCTAAGGCTGCGGGACATATTGGTAGAGACCAATTGTTATGGTCCCTTTCTCAGTTATTTTGGTGGCCTTCCATGAGAAACGATTGTGCCGAATTTACGAATGCCTGTGCCACCTGCGCCCGCGCTAAGACCCCGAGACATCTCCCTGTGGGCTTGCTTCAACCGGTGCCTAATGGCGAACGCCCCTGGTCTCATGTTTCCATTGATTTTATGGGAGAGTTGCCTATGTCGAAGGGGTACTCCTTTATATTCATGGTGGTGGACAGGTTTTCTAAAATGGCTCATTTCGTGCCCCTCCGTGGTCTTCCTTCAGCGAAGGAATTGGCAATGGTGTTCGCCAGAGAAGTATTCCGGTTGCATGGAGTGCCTAGGGTACTGGTGTCTGACAGGGGGAGCCAGTTTGTGTCTAGATTTTGGAGGGCATTTTGCCAACAGATGGGCATACAGCTGTCCTTCTCCTCTGCCTACCATCCCCAGACCAATGGAGCCGCTGAACGAGCTAATCAGGGCTTGGAACAATTTCTCCGTTGTTTCGTTACTGACCATCATGATAATTGGTCCGACTTGTTGCCTTGGGCAGAGTTCGCCAGGAACTGTGCGGTCAATTCTTCATCTGGGAGCTCTCCGTTTCTGATTAATTATGGGTTCCAGCCCTGTTTGCTTCCAGACTCATTTCAGACGCAACAGATTCCAGCTCTGGATGAGCATATCGAGCAACTCCGTTCCACATGGGCACAAGTTCAGAGGGCACTTGGTCAGTCATTTCAGCGTCATCAGCGCCATGCTAATCGCAGAAGGCTTCCAGCGGTTTCCTTTCAGGTTGGGGATAGAGTATGGCTTTCCTCCAGAAATCTCAAGCTGCAGGTTCCGTCTAATAAGTTGGCTCCTCGGTTTATTGGTCCATACAGAGTTATTCGCAAAATTAACCCTGTCTCCTATGCACTAGACCTACCTGCATCCATGCGTATCCATAATGTGTTCCATGTGTCCCTTCTTAAGCCTCTGGTTTGCAATCGCTATACTACCACACCTGTGGTGCCAGGACCTGTTGAGGTCGAGGGCCAGGAGGAGTACGAGGTTCAGAGCATTATTGATTCCCGTAGGCTTAGAGGAAGGGTACAGTACCTGGTACATTGGAAAGGGTATGGTCCTGAGGATCGATCATGGGTGGATAGTACGGACCTTCATGCACCTAGGTTAACTAGGGCCTTTCATGCCAATTACCCGCAGAAACCTAAACCCTATTCTAGGAGAGGGGGTCTTTGAAAGGGGGGTACTATCACGGTGCCCGTGATTGGCTGCAGTTACTTGTCTGTCACCAGTAGGGGGCTTCTATTGGCTGTCTGCAGATAGCCCGCCTCTTATTGACTATTTAAACCTGGATTGGGCACCCTTTGAGTGCCCTTTCGTGTTGTTTCTGACCTTCTTTCTATCACTATGCTAGTGATAGCTGGGCCTCTGTTCCAGTGTTCCTGAGTTCCTGATCTCTACTGTTCCAGTGTTTCCTGCATGCTGAAGTACTTCCAGTCCTGGTTCCGGCCTAGTCTCTGGTGTTGCAGTTCCTGCTGAACTTCTCTGCTGTTTTCTGACCTGACTGATCGTTGCTGGTTCCTGTCATCTCATCACCTGTCTTCAGTATCCTGGCGACCTTCTGCCTGGTCGCGTTGGTGACATTGCTACAATTCCGTGTTGGTCCCAGCGTGCGGACGCTGGTTTGCTCCCAAGCCTTGCGGCTATACAAACTCGCTTGTTACCCCAGTGTGCGGTCACTGGTTTGCTCCAAAGCCTATCAGCTATACAAATCTGTGTTGGTCCCAGCGTGCGGACGCTGGTTTGCTCCTAAGCCTTGCGGCTATACAAACTCGCCTGTTACACCAGTGTGCGGTCACTGGTTTGCTCCAAAGCCTATCAGCTATACAAATCTGTGTTGGTCCCAGCGTGCGGACGCTGGTTTGCTCCTAAGCCTTGCGGCTATACAAACTCACTTGTTACACCAGTGTGCGGTCACTGGTTTGCTCCAAAGCCTTTCAGCTATACAAATCTGTGTTGGTCCCAGCGTGCGGACGCTGGTTTGCTCCTAGCCTTGCGGCTATACAAACTCACTTGTTACACCAGTGTGCGGTCACTGGTTTGCTCCAAAGCCTTTCAGCTATACAAATCTGTGTTGGTCCCAGCGTGCGGACGCTGGTTTGCTCCTAAGCCTTGCGGCTATACAACTCGCTTGTTACACCAGTGTGCGGTCACTGGTTTGCTCCAAAGCCTATCAGCTATACAAATCTGTGTTGGTCCCAGCGTGCGGACGCTGGTTTGCTCCTAAGCCTTGCGGCTATACTACTCGCTTGTTACTCCAGTGTGCGGTCACTGGTTTGCTCGCTAAGCCTAACGGCTATACTATTCAGTGTTGGTCCCAGCGTGCGGACGCTGGTTTGCTCCAAAGCCTTGCTGCTTAACGATTCTGCTAATTTGCCAGTTCCATCTGACTGCTGCTATTATCTCTGGGCTGCCCTGCCCGGTATTGGTAAGGCCGGTAGAACCTTTTGCCACATTCCATCTGAGGTTGCCTTACCCGGTATTGGCAGGGCCGGTAGAGCCTACATTGTGTATCTATTGAGGCTGCCTTGCCCGGTAATTTGGTAAGGCCGGTAAACCGCTATGCTATTCCATCTGCAGGTTGCCTTACCCGGTATTGGCAAGGCCGGTAGAGCCTAAAGACTGTCCTGTCCGGTATATTGACAGGACCGGTAGAGTGTGCCTTCTGTCTGTGCTATATTCTGTATATATATATTATGTATGTTATTGCCATCCTAAGTTATCATTTATTATTTCAATAAAATTGATTTTTTTTACCTAAAACTTGTGTCTGAGAGTCATAATAAACCGTGACAGTACGAAAGGGCCATGACCTCAGACAGCAAGGGTGAAGGTAACGCACAGAATATCCATTGGAGGATGGATGTGCTCGAGCAACGTTTGGATCAGTTGGCAGTTGCAATTCAAACGATCCTTGAACGCACGGTACCTGCTGCCCAATCTAGCTCTAGCCCGGTGGTCTCGCCAAGTCAGACACCGGAAAGTGATACCAGACCCCTAGGGGGTACTGTTAAAACTTGTGTCTGAGAGTCATAATAAACCGTGACACACATCCACTCGATGTGCCTCTATGGTAGGTGAGTGGATGAGAATGTCATCCAGATATACTACTACACATTTCTGCAGTAGATCTCTCAATACGTCATTGATAAATTCTTGAAACACTGCCGGAGCATTGCATAGCGCAATACAAGATATTCATAATGTCCGCTACGAGTGTTAAAGGGGGATTTTCACTCATGCCCTTCCTTTATTCTCACCAGATTATAGGCCGCCCTTAAATCGAGTTTGGTGAATACTTTCGAGCTCTTAATTCGATCAAACAACTCAGTGATCAAAGGCATGAGGTATGTGTTTTTTACCATCAACTTGTTTAGGCCTCTGGAGTCTATACATGGTCTTAACTCCCCATCCTTCTTTTTGACAAAAAAGAAACCAGCGCCAGCAGGTGAGGAGGACTTGCAAATTATCCCTCTGGCCAGGGCATCAGACACATACTCCTCCATAGCACGGTTCTCTTCCACAGACAGAGGATAAATACGTTCCCTTGGAGGTATAGCTCCAGGAATCAAATTAATAGTACAGTTGTAGGGTCTGTGTCTCTGCAAAGTACTAGCCTCTACCTTATTGAATACCTCTTTGAACAATTGGTACCCTGCAGATAACAAAGGAGAGGTACAAAGTATTCTGGTATCCTGCTGCAAACACGTACCAGTGCAATAAGGGGACCAAGCTACAATATTGCAAGTCTGCCAGTCTATCCTGGGATTGTGAGTCTGGAGCCATGGAAACCCCAGGATAACTTCATAGGGTGGAGACCTTATGATTTGAAACTGTAGGGTCTCCACATGGAGTGCCCCTACCCTCAGGAACAACGGCACAGTCTCATGAGTAACATGTGATGGCTGCAACGGCCAACCATCAATGGCTTCAATAGCCAAAGGGGAAGAAAGAGGCAACAATGGAATCTAATGCTGGGCCGCAACGTCAGCATATCATGGTGCCCGTGATCTCCATCTGTCACTCTCAATTGTGCTGCGCTCCTATTGGTTGAGCCTGTTTGGCCCGCCCCTGGTGACCTTTTTATGCCTGGCCATTGGCACCTGTCAGGTGCCCTTTCGTGGTGTTCCTGAGCCAGTATTGCTGTGCTGTGTTCCTGATTCCGGTATACCGACTTGGCCTGTTTAGACTACGCTCCCATGTTCGTGCTCCGTGATCCGACCCGGCCTGGCTGACGTTCCTGCTTGTGACCTGATCTGGCTTGTCTGAGAACCCTGCTCCGTGATCAGACTTGGCCTGGCTGACGTTCCTGCTTGTGACCTGATCCGGCTTGTCTGAGGACCCTGCTCCCTGATCCGACCCGGCCTGGCTGACTTCCTGCTCCGTGACCTGTACCGGCTTGCTAATACCCCGCCAGCGTTCCAGCTTCCTGCTGTCGCTGAGGTGACATTCTATCTCCTGTATATGTGGCAGGGCTGATCGTGAGCCTCCGCTAACCCATGCAGAGCTGTACTCCTATTGGCTGAGCCTCCGTTAACCCATGCAGAGCTGTGCTCCTGGTTGCTGAGCCTCCGTTTACCGTGCAGATTTGTGCTTCCATTGCTGAGCCTCCATTCACTGGTACAGAGCTATAGCTTACTCTTACGCTTGCAGAGCCATTACCTTTCAGCCGCTATTACTGCTGAGCCGGTCCATCCCAAGCCTTGTAGAGGCGACGGTTCATTCTGTCACATTGCAGTATAGTCGGTCTCCGTTACCGCGCCTGTGGGAGGCGCCATTTGCTCTAGCTCGTTCAGTGCTATTCTCCGTGATACGCCCAGTGGGGCTATTGGCTCAAGCTCTTGCAATCCAGTTGCTTCCGTTATTACGCCCGTGGGGGCTATTGGCTCAAACTCTTGCAATCCAGTTGCTTCCGTTATTATGCCCGTGGGGGCTATTGGCTCAAACTCTAGCAATCCAGTTGCTTCCGTTATTACACCCGTGGGGGCTATTGGCTCAAGCTCTTGCAATCGAGTTGCTTTCATTATTACGCCTGTGGGGGGGCTATTGGCTCAAGCTCTTGCAATCCAGTTGCTTCCGTTATAACGCCCGTGGGGGCTATTGGCTCAAGCTCTTGCAATCCAGTTGCTTCCGTTACTACGCCCGTGGGGGCTATAGGCTCAAGTCTCTGCAGGGTTCTGGTCTCAGTTCCCTTCTGCTGAAGCAGTTATCTGTTTTATGGACTTAAGGCGTTGCATCAACTACACCACTCACTGCCGCTTTACCACCTTGGGCGTGCCAAACACCACAACAGAGACTGACTGATTACTTGTGTTACCCTTGTGTTCTCTGTCTTCAGTACCTGTTATGTGACAGTATCTGTAAAGTTTATTAATCTGTATACTGGGCGACTACAGCCTTCTTGTTATTATTCTGTGCTGCCTATAGAGGGCGATCCTTTCTTTTTATTTTTGTTTAATAAAACTGTGTTTTATTTTAACCTGCTGGTCTGAGTCTCTGAAAACCGTTACACAGCATCCATGAAGAAGCCAGCAGCTCCTGAGTCCACCAGGGCCGAAGCCAAGATCAAAGAGGTGGACCAGGATACTACTTCGAGAATCAGTTTCCCAAGCAGTGAATCTGGGGACTGTGATACTCCACCTAGGGGTTGCCCGTTACACAACCCTACGTGCCAGCGTTTCCTGGATGGGTATGACAAGAGCACAACAAATGTCCTGCCTTTCCACAGTAAAGACACGGGCCCTCTCTCCTTCGAAACGTCCTCTCCTCCCCTGAGAGGCACGTAAAGCCCAGTTGCATGGGTTCCATCCTACCTGGCTAGGAACCAGGAGGTATGGGAGGCGAGGGAGGACAGGGTGGGGATGAAATGTTAGGTGCTAGTTGCGTCATAGTCTTATGACTTTGACCTCTGAATGCAGGCCTTTCTCTGAGTCTGGTATCAATCAGAATCTTGAAGGAAATTAATTCATTCAGATCTCCTGGCAACTCGGGGGCTGCTATTTTCTTGCGAAAATGCTGCCACTAATGCCTCATTATTCTAGACCACCTCTGCAACCAAGGTGCAGAATTCAATAGCAAAATCTGCTACAGTGTAAGTGCCCTGTCCGTATGGTCATTAGCCATTTTGCAGCAGATACTGCCCTGCGGAATTCTCCCACAAATTCTGAGAAATTGTCCACAATAGGCTTCCTTGTCTGCCATAATGGATTAGCCCAAAGAAGAGCTCTCCCAGATAGCAGGGAGATCACAAAACTGACCTTGCTTCGTTCACTAGGAAAGGCCTCCGGTACCATCTCCAAGAAAATGCCCACTTGGTTCAAGAACCCTCTGCAGAGCGTAGGCTCCCCCTTGTATCTTTGAGGCAAAGGAGCTGTACCAGACAATCCAATACTGGTACTACCTTCAGGGTTCGAAGGCACCGCCGGTGCCAAATCTGGGGAGGCCACCGGTTGGCGAGGGGTTTGCCCAAGATGTGCAGTTTGGTTCAATAGCATTTGCATAGTGAAGGACAACTGATCGATCTGCTGATCCTGTGAGTCCATTCTGGCCAGAATACTCTGAACTGGTTCACTTGCACCTTCAGTACTCATGGCCCTTTCTTACTGTCACGGACTCTCAGTAAAGAAACACACAAAACAGCACAAGTGAATTTAAACCAGTTTATTGAGCAATAGATAATAAAAATACTAGTAGTCATAACGAACACCTCCTCAGTCAGAGGTGAGATAGACGTGAGGACAGTGTCTAGTTCACTACCCAGGAGCTGACACTGAACCACTGTATGTCTAAGGTACTGAGTCTTAGAACCAGACTTGGCTCTACCACAACAGGAAGGAATGATAAGACTAGTACAGGAGTATACCCAGCGGAGGCACAGAGCGAATAGACCACCGACACCAATAGCGTAACTGGTAGCACCACTCAAGGCAGCAGAGTAGTTGCTTAGACAGATGCAGCCAGATAGGAGCGCACTACTGAGGCAAGAAGTGAGACAACCTGCATTCTGTCTTACCGAAGGCAACTAGAAGTCACAGAGCGTAGGTAGCACCACAAGTGCTAAGCCAGGCAACAAGTAAGACTAAGAGGCGAGTGCCCAGGAGCGATACTAAGTTGCACTAGCTGCCTGGAGGCAAACGAAAGGCACCACGCGGAGGCAACCTGCAAGCGACCAGCTGATGGCTGAGCTACTAGGTAAAGGAGCGCACCCTGAATCGGCCTAGTAGTAGTCAGACAGGAACAAGGCACAAATGGAGCGCAGTCAGACAGGCCACGGTCAGGAACCGGATCGGGTAGTCAGCCACAGCAAAGGTCAGCACGGAGAGGGTAGTCGGACAAGCCAGAGTCATACACAGATCAGGAAGTCAGCCACAGCCAAGGTCACAACCGGAGCGTGTAGTCAGACAAGCCAAGGATCAAACACAGGGAGACGACGTAAGCCAAGCAAGGGTCAGAGAGACAAACTAGATGCGCACAGGAACACCAGGACAGGGCAACAAGTCCTAGCCTCAAAGAGGTTTATAAGGCAGCAGAAGGAGGCGGGACCCAATTAGTCCCAACAGAATAGGCCCATAAACAGGCGTCCGTGCCAGTGCCTGAAACATGACTATAGCAATGAGGAAGTGGCCAGAGGCCATGCTGGCCGGGGGCCAAACAGAGGTAAGAGCACAGGCTCGCTTTAGGCCTCAATGGGAGACTGTGATAATTTATATAATAATGTGTAACTTTCTAAGCATCCATAACTTTTCCATTTTCATTTTATTCTTTAATAAAGCTTCCCTTTATTAGAACCCATACTTGAGGAAAAGCAATTTACACAAAATAAGCATAAAAATATATCAAAAAGGTCTTAACTAGACAGATCAGGACCTTTAAATAAGCCTCGTTTGAGTGGATATTCAAGGTAAAAGGATCCCCCTCCCACCCCTTCTGTCTGCGACACTCTGCCTGTAAACGTGTTCCAGGTGTAGAGCGGCAAGAGACAATCTTCAGTAAGCAAAAGGAAAATTTGTCAAGGGGGGCAGGGTTTTCCATATACTTACTGACTGAAGATTGTCCCTTACTACATCTGTCCAGTCCCAAGACTGGATTTCAGCTCTAACAGGAGGTGGTCAGAAGGGGCGGGAGGGGATCCTTTTACCTTGAATATCTTTTGAACTACAGAACAGTAAGTTATTAAACAAGACTCGGAGCTCAACTTTATTATATACATTACTATCTCTTTCAGGAAAAGGAACACAGTTCTAAAATATTCAAAGCAGGAGGAGTAGAAGAATAGACAAAAAGGCCCCCTATCATAAAAAGGACATAGTAAAAGAAAAAGGAGATAGTCCCTTTAAAAGAAGAAGGGGGTGAGAGAGGACTGGACACAGGCAAGAAGGCGGATGAAACAGAATAAATGAAGTACATCTTTAAGAGGCAGATCAGCTGGAAGAGGACAGGCATACCGGAGAAAGGACTTCCAGAACACAGCAGAGAGTGAGAAAGCAAGCAAAGAGAAAGCAAAGAAAATGTAAGACTGGCAGAAGAGAGTGTTGAGTGAAATAGAGCAAGCAGAGAGGGAATAGAAAAAAGGAAGCAGTGGGTGGAGAGAACAGAAAGGAGATGGGCAGAGGAGCAAGATGAACAAAACTAACAAGGCAGACTAAGATGAGGAGAAACCAGTGGAGAGGCTAAAGGGGAAAGAGAAATGCAAGAAAGATGAACTCAAGCCTAACAGGTGGTACTGGAAATTCGAAAAGGAAGATGTCCCACAGATAAAAGTCTGGTACAAGTGGGGTGTCAGTCAGCAGCAAGTAGATCAAAAGCCAGGAGGTTAGATTCAGGCAGGAGTGAGAACTTGGTCAGTAGTGCCAAGGAAAGAAGCCAGGAGGCCAGATTCAGCGGAGAGTGGGAACGTAGTAAGCACTGCTAGAGTTCACAAGCTGGGATAACAATGTACAAAAATGCTGGGCAAAAAGAAAGTCCTCAGTGAAGCAGGAATAAAAAAAAAAGGTAATCAGGAAGCAAATTAAATTACAGGAACTAGCTAGTAGAAGGGGCTGCTGAAGTATATGGAGGCAAGCTTAAAAAAGGGACCAGAGCCAATAGGAATGAGGAAAAGAGGCTAGCCGCAGAAACCAAACAGATGGAAAGCGAGCCATGATAAAAGACTGCTGCACATCTTCTAGATGGGCTTTCAGTGGACTGGTCTAGTGTCCGTCCTGCAACCCTGCAGTCAGCCAATGAGAAAGTAATATGTGACATAATCCTCTCACTCTGTCTGGCAGGCAGTACTGCATGACGACAGCCCGCAAAGCTTGGATCATGAAACATGAGTAGTGAGGAGGGGTACTGGACATAAAATATGCATATGTATGGCCCACCCTGCCAAAAAACACTTTGGCTTACAGTGGCATTGGCAACTATCATTAGGATCAAGCCGATAAAGCGAGCCCTTCCTGGTCCTCTAGTTGCTATTAAGATATCGGAGCTTCCGATGGGCTGTTAAATTGAGCATGTCAATGGCCAGTTTCTAAAATACTCCATGCTATTAATGTAGACATGGAACATGTCTGAATCTGGCCACCAACAGTCTCAATTTAACCTTGAAGCTAACACCACATCATTATGTGATGTCTCTGTGCACTGCTAGTGCAGCATGGAAGTAGATTTTTCTTTTCTTGGGGTCTGCAACGAAGAATTGTGCAGATTCGAGATTCCTTTTTCTGGACACTTGTAGATATAAATTAGAATTATTTACATAACTAAAATCAAGGGGTCCTTAAGTCTTCATGGAGACTTTAATGAGGAACACTTATCCCTGATGAAGATCTCCCTTGATTTTATTCATGAAAATGAATGCTGATGTATCTATCAAGCATGCGCGGGTAAAGCATTATTTGGCTCTGTGTAAATCTTTTGAGTCACCTACCGCCGACATATATTATTCTTTTGTTGAGTCTAAATGTAAGACCAATTCTGCCCATCGTAATATTTTCCCGGTGAGGTAAGAGGTATCTTGGGATGAGTGATAAAAGAAAAGGGGAGTTCCAATTACAAATTTTCTCCATGGCCCATAAAGTTCTGTTTATGACCCTGCACACCCCACACATCAAACAGACAACACACAAACACATTTAAAACACCAACAGTACATACACGTCGCACTCAGGGCCCTATTATCCTACTGTATCCAATGCTTTTTAATATTGATTGTAACTATCATTGTATCTATTTTATCCCTTATATATTGTTCTATTATTTTGTTAATCTATTGTACAACCTCAGAATCGGTTGGCACTTTACAAATAACAATAACATATAAAACAGACATTCCTTGAACATGCTCAGTATCAGTACCATTCGATCAGCTTGAGAAAATGTATATTATACACACATATTTATATAGTAGGGTCCAAAAGTCTGAGTAACACAGACAAATCTGAGTAATATAAGATTTCCTGCTGCCAGATATGTTAGGCTTTATCTGAACTTCCTGTTTTGCCTTGAAAGAAATGTATCTAATCTTCTATTAATTGCATTCATTGTACCTGCCATTGCCACATCCTTGGGCAAATAATTCTACAATTTAACAGACCTTACTGTAAAAATAAACTTCCTCTGCTGAAGTTGAAACCTAATTTCTTCCAAAATCAAGGGGTGGCCCCTAGTTATTTGATCAGGCCTTGGAATGAATAGCTCACCAGAGAGATCCTTGTATTGATCTCTCATATCCTTGTACATTGTGATAAGCTCTCCTCTTAGATGTCTTCTCTACAGTAAACAAACCAAGTTTGTCTAGACATTCCTCACACATCAAGTCTTCCATTCCCTTAATTATTTTTGTTGCTCTTCTGAGTACTATTGCCAGTTCTAGAATATCTTTTTTTAGAACTGGTACCCATATTCAAGGTGAGATCTTACCAATGATTTGTACAGTGGTAACATTATGTTATCCACTCTTGCTTGAATACCCCTTTTTATGAAAGACTGGACTTTGATTGCTTTTGCTACTGCTATTTGACACTGGTCCCTGCTTCCAAGTTTGTAGTTTACAAAGATTCTCAGGTCTTTCTGTAGCAACGAGTTCCCTAAAATAAGTCCATTAAGTTCATAAATAGCAATAGGATTTTTTTCTTCCCAGATGCATGACTTTACACTTTCCCACATTAAAATTCATATCCCATTTGTCTGCCTCATCTGCATTTTATGTAAATCCCTCTGTAAAGAGCAAATATTCTGTTCTGAATTAATTACCCTACATAATTTAGTGTTATCTGCAAAAATATTCATATTTTGCTTTCTATATCTATTTCCATGTCCTTTTTAAACATGTTAAAAAGCGGTGGACCAAGTACTGAACCCTGAGGTACTGAACTCTGAACTTTAACTGAATTGGAGAATTGTCCATTTACAACAACACACTGTTCCCTATCCTACAACCAGTTTTCTATACACTTGTAAAGGTTATTCCCTAGCCCCAGTGTCCTTATGTTATACCCCATCCTTCTGTGTGGCACTGTATCAAATGCCTTTACAAAACTTAGATATATTACATCTACTGCTTTTCCATTATTTAGGTTCCTACTTCTTTTTAGAAGCTGAGAAGATTAGTTCTATTCCTCATAATGCAATGTTGATTCCTGCTGATAATTGTATTTTCTTATTGCCAATGAGAGCTCTCCAGCTCATATGGAGAAATCCTCCGTCATCTGAGGCGGTGGGAATGAGGCACTATTGGGGAGGGGAAGAGGCGAAGATTGACAGGATGCAGTACAGAGCTGTACCACAGTCTGTCCAGAACGGATGTCACCGGTTTATCTTCATAAGGTAAAATCTCAGGCTATACAGCATTAAAAAAAATGGATTAAAGATTAACTCAAAGAGAACATTAAGATGAGGACAACTTTAATAGAGGTGAGAGTTTCCCTTTAATGAATTCCTGAATAATAAGTATCAACTGATTACAATACTGCTTTTTAATGAATGATCAAATAAAAGAGGATTTTAGTCTTACCTGTTAAATCCTTTTCTCTTAGTCCATACAGGTTACTGGTAACTCTGGGTAGGCGATCCGCCCCTTTAAGTAGGCAGGAACAATTCTAGAATTGTATGCAGGGGGTGAAGCCTACCTTCCCTCCTTGGCTGCAGCTAGCCAAGCAGCTCCAGTAAGATTTGAGACACTAACTATTGACTAGATAGTGGAAGGAAAAGAAGACTCCTGTGAGCATGACGCTGAAGGACCCCCAAAGTCTTCCAAAGGAGAGCCAAGCATGGTCCCTTGACAGGGTGGGAGACCAGTAACCTGTATGGACTAAGAGTAAAGGATTTAACAGGTAAGACTAAAATCCTCTTTTCTCTGTCGTCCAATACAGGTTACTGGTAACTCTGGGATGTCCAACCATTGAGTTTCCCAGAGGCGGGAAATAAGGCAAGGACCAGGCGCAAGGCCCCCAAAGTTACCAGAGCAGGAAGCAAGGGAGTGTCAACGGACACTGAACAGGGGTAACAACACCCCAAAACTGTTACACAGCACGCTGAACTAGAGCCAACAGGGCTCAAAAGTGAAGGAAGCACCAAGAACCAAAGAAAATCCTACACAGGCAAGACTGCCTCAAGGATCTTCCTCCCAAAGCTGGTGTCAGACAACACCAGCACATCAACACGGTATTGCTTCGAAAAGGTGTGCACAGACGACTAAGTGGCAGCCTTGCACAACTGATCCGCGGAGGCCTGATTCTTGTAAGCCCAAGAAGCCCCAATAGATATAGTAGAATGAGCCGTGACCCGAAAGGGAGCATTCTTCCATAGCTCGCAGGCCTTACGAATAGTGGACTTGATCCAAGAAGCAAGTCACTTTGGATGCAGGTCTTCCTGCCCTGGGACCCTCAGGAATGACGAACAGCGCATCAGATTGACTGATAGACTCAGTGTGATGTATATAAAACTTGAGACAACGCACCACATCTAACAGGTGGAGATCCCTCTCCTTGTCAGAGGTGGGGTCAGGGCAGAAAGAAGGCACAACAATCTCTTGATTGATGTGGAACTCCGAAACCACCTTCGGGAGAAGCTCCTGAGAAGTGTGAAGCACCGCCTTGTCCTTGTGAAACACCAAAAAGGGTGGTTTACAGGACAGAGCATATAACTCTGCGACACGGCGAACGGAGACGATCGCCAGGAGAAAGGCCATTTTCCACGTTAACATGTGTAGAGGAATGGTAGCCAAAGACTCAAAGGGAGGGTGCTGAATAACGCCCAAAACCAAGTTAAAATCCCACGGAGGAGCGGGATTCTTAAAGACAAGACGAGTATGAGCAACGCCCTGAAAGAAAACCTTGACATCAGGAAGAATGGCAATGCGCCTCTGAAAGAAAACAAAGAGAGCAGAAGTCTGAACCTTAAGAGAACTCAGACTGAGACCCTTATCTACACCGTCCTGCAAGAAGGCCAGGACCGTAGGCAGATCAAATTCCTGAGACTGGTCCCTAACAGCACACCAACATAGAAAGGTCGACTAGAGACGATGGTAGGCACTAGAAGAAACAGGTTTGCAGGCACTAAGAACAGTAATCACCACACCAGAAGAAAAAACTCTCTTCTTCAATACTGAGGATTCAATTTCCAAGCCGTCAAAGCTAGAGGATGAACCTCCTCCTTCCACAGGTAAACCTGTAGAAGAAGAGTCGGACGGTAAGGGAGTCGGAATGGCTCTGCCACTGACAGATCCAGAAGCTCTGGAAACCAAGCCTGTCAAGGCCAGTACGGAGCAATCAGAATGACGGGACAACGCTCCAGTCTCAATTTCTACAACACCCTGTGCAACATGAGGAGGGGAATGAAAGATGTAAGTCAGAGGAAATAACCAAGGAATTGCCATGGCATCCACTGCTAGAGCTAGAAGATCCCTCAAGTGAAAGCAGAACCCCGGAACCTTCCGGTTGTGTCTTGTCGCCATCAGGTCGATGCAAGGAAGACCCCACTTCTGAATGATGAGGTTGAACACCTCTGGGTGCAGTTTTCACTCGCCGCTGTCCACTGTGTGTCGACTGAGGAAGTCCGCCAGGAATGTGCACTGCAGATATGGCAGGAGCGTGTTCTTCTGCCCAGGACAAAATAGCCTTGACCTCTATCCAAGCGGCGAGCCTTCTTGTTCCTCCCTGCTTGTTGATGTAAGCCACGGCCATGGTGTTGTCGGTCTGTACCTGGACCGGGCAGTCTTCCAGCTGGGGTGTTCAATGACAAAGGGCATGAAATACTGCCCGAAGCTCCAACACGTTGATGGGAAGGAGAGATTCCTCCGGAGACCACCGACCCTGTGCACTCAGGTGACCCAGAACCGCTCCCCAGCCGGAGAGGCTGGCATCCGTCATCACTGTGGTCCAGAAGGATACCAGGAAGGACTTGCAGAGGTCGAGCCACCACGACAAAATCAGTTCCACATGAAGAGGAAGGGATACTGACATCTTCAGAAGGTCCGGCTGACCCCTGCACACCTGGATCACAAACCTCTGGAGTTACCTGGTGTGAGCCATGGCAAATGGGACCGCTTCTATGGTGGAGATGAATTTCACCACTAGAGACGACAGCTTCTTGGCTAGAACTGGATCTTGAACCAGAACAGCATAAACCCTGTGGGTGATCTGGTGAGCTATCTCATTCGTGAGAAACACCATGCTTTACTGAGTGTCGAAGAGAAGGCCCAGGAAGACCAGACGCTGGGATGGGACAAAATCCGACTTGTCCATGTTCATAATCCACCTGTGATGGGTGAGTGCATGAATGCAGTCCTGAACCTGGTGATGAAGAAGTTCCGAAGAAGGTGCCTTCAGAAGCAGGTTGTCCATGTATGGAGTGACTCTGATGCTGTTCCGATGGAGGACGGATACTAAGGCTCCCAGGACACGACTGAGGAGCCTTGAGGAGCTGTAGTCAAACCAAAGGGAAGAGCTGAAAAATGAAAGTGCCCTTGGTCGCAGGGAAATCTGAGATACTGCCGACTCTCTGGATGAATGGCGATATGTAGACATGCATCCTGAAGATCCAGAGAGGCAAGGAATTCCCCCGGGGGACATAGCAGCAATCACTGTCCTTAGTGACTCCTGGTGATAATGAGTTCTGATCACGAAGGAATTGAGATCCTTAAAATCCAAAATGGGACGACAACCGCCATCCTCCTTGGAGACCACAGTGTAAAAACCCATACCTCTGTCCTGAACTGGAAATGGCCTCAAGGGCCTGTATAGTGCCATTGAACAGATGGTGTTTGTCTGCGCCCTGGGGCATATGAGAAGGAAAAAAGTGAAAAGGAGGAAGAGAGACGAAAGGGATCCTGTATCCTTCTGCCACCACCTGTAAAACTTATGGGGCCACAACTGAATCCTCCCACACGCTGTGGTACTGACGCAGACGGCCACCCACAGCAGAGTGGGGACTTGGGTTCGGTGAGTCATGCTGAAGAAGGCTTAGGAGCCTTAGTCTTGGAGGAGACCTTGGTTTCCATTGATGTTTGGGATTGGAGGAGGCAAGTGAAGCTGGGGGAACTGCCTGATTCACCTGGAGTGTCTCAGTCCGGAAGCACAAAAAAGCCGATTACATTTGATAAGCGTCTGCTTCCTGGAAACCATAGACAGGAGGGTACTCTTTCCCCCTTTGGCCTCACTAATCTGATCCTTTAGATCTGGCCCAAACAGAGAAGTGCCCTGAAATGGCAAGGAGAGCAATGCTTTCTTAGAAGTGGTGTCAGTAGACCAGATCTTGAGCCAAAGAGCTCGTCTGGCAACCACAGACATGGTGGAAACCCTTTCCACCAAACGGATGGCATCAAATAAGGAACATAGTTCTGGGTCTCAGAAATGTTGGCAGGAAGATGCAATTTATCCAAAGTAGGAGCACCCTGATGGACAGTCAGGTTGAGTTGTTCTGTCCAGGCCGCAGTGGCACGGTTAACCCACGCCACAGCGAATGCTGGACGCATGGCGGTACCAGCAGTGGCAAAAATGGACTTGATGGAAACCTCAAGTTTCTTGTCAGTCCAGTCTTTTAGAGCGGAGACGTCAGAAACTGGTAAGGCAGTACACTTAGACAGCCTGGAAATAGGAGCATCCACTTTGGGGGGATGAACCCACTGAGAAAGCACCACCTCAGAAAAGGGATAAAGCTTGGCAAATTTCTTGGAAACAGAAGGTTTCCTGTCCAGGGATTTCCTCTCATCAGATACATGGCGGTCAAGAGTGGGGTTAGGCGGAAAACAAGTAAGGGGTTTTATAGGCTCATGAAACATCAGAGGGATCTGAAAAAACCTCCTGAGCTAAGGGAATGTTTAGGGTAGTCAAGACAGCCCTGATCAGGCCCTCAGCCGAGGGCTTAGGATCAGTCTCAAAGGGGTCCCCAAAAAACTGAGAGGAGCCCACTGCAGAACATTCCTCAACATCTGAATCCACTAACAGTTCCTCATCAGAGAAATCTGATACGTCAGGTAATCCCTGCGGTTTAGGCAGGAAAGATTTGACTGAAGAGGGGGTCTGTCATGAATGGAAGACCCCCTGTAATTGGGATGGAAAGAGTTGCAATGTAGACTGGAGGGCCCTAGTAGCAGCCTTGAACTCTTGCACCCAAACTGGCTCTAATGCATGGCTGGAGGTCCCTGGAAGAGACTCAGGGACATCAGAAAATGCTGGGCATAAATGACCTGAGAATTCTCTAGGTAACCCTGAATGACATGAGGAGCAATGCGCAATAGGGGACAAAGAGACCCCAGCATCCTTAGTCTTAGGGCTGGCCCTAAGCTCCAACTGATTAGACATTCTGTAACTGTTTTCTGACACTCAGACCAGGGTATGAAGTAAAAAAGGTGAAATTTACTCACCGATATTTGTTTTTCCTCTGTGTCCTTACACGACAAGCGTGGGTATTGTCTACGCCTATCAGCTGGTAGGACCAATCAGAATCTTCAAAAGGACAGCCTGGAACAACATGCGTCAGTTAAAACTTGTGTCCAAGCTGGAAAAGAAAAGATAGACCTATGGATTGATATTTATTATTATTATTATAATTATTATTATAATCTTGTGACATATAGATTACATTATATACTCACCTCCAAAGCTGGGAGGGTGTGCAGTGTAAGGACACAGAGGAAAAAACAAATATTGGTGAGTAAATTTCACCTTTTCCTCTGTGTCCTGTCCACGGCAAGTGTGGGACTTACCAGAGCAGTACCACTTAGGGAGGGAGATGAGGTATTCTTATTGAGGCAGTACAGCTTCCAACACTTTTCTGCCAAACTTCGCATCCACAGAGGATTGAATGTCCAATTTATAGTGTTTTATAAATGTAGAGATGGATGACCAGGTGGCTGCTTTACATATTTCTTCAGGAGAGGCAACAGCTTTAATGGCCCAAGAGGTTGACATTGCCCTGGTTGAATGGGCCTTGATTCCTTTTGGAGGAATTTTCTTAGTGGATTTATAAGCCTGGACAATACATTCTCTAATCCATCTAGAGATAGTTGGTTTAGAAGCAGCAGAACCTTTAGATCTTCCAAAAAAGTTAACAAATAATGAGTCTGATTTTCTGAACTCTTTTGTTTTTCCCAAATAGACCGATAAACATCTGACTAGGTCTAAATTGTGAAGTTCTTTCTCTTTATCATTTTGAGGAGCAGAGCAAAAGGACAGCAAAACAATCTCTTGATTGATGTGGAATTCTGAAACCACCTTCGGTCTGAAGGTAGGTCTTGGTCTTAAGACAACTTTGTCCTGATGGAATATCAGATAAGGTTCTGCGCAGGACAAGGCCTGGAGCTCACTCACCCTCCAGGCCGAAGTAAAAGCTGTCAAAAAAGCTGTTTTTAAGGTAAGATACTTGAGGTATATCGAGTCCAATGGTTCAAAGCAATCTGCAGAAGCTAGCTGCCTTAGAACCAAATTAAGATCCCAAGCTGGGATAATTTCTGTAAAGGTTGGCTTAATCTTAGAGATAGCTTTAATGAATCTCTTCATTAGGTATGAATCAGCAAACGGAATAGCTAAGACCGCTGATAAGGATGAAAGCTGGACTTTGATAGAAGCCGGTTTTAACCCTTTCTGGAACCCTTGTTGCAGGAATTCCAGAATAGTTGAAACCGTAATGTCATTCCTAGTCAATTTTCTCTCCATACACCATTAATAGAAGATTGACCAGACTCTATAATAAATCTTGGAAGAGGACGGTCTCCTTCCTGATATAATAGTGTCTGCCACGGAGTCTGAAATTCCTTGTAGAGTCAAAGATCTCCGTTCAGTCTCCAAGCCGTCAACTTGAAGAAGCTTGGCCTTGGGTGCCAAAAAGGGCCTTGGAATAGAAGGTCCGGAAGAGGTATGGGAGGACATACTGACATCCTGATGAGATCGGTGAACCAAATCTTCCTGGGCCAATTCGGGGCTATGAGGATAACCTGGGCTTTGTCCCTTCTGATCTTCTGTAATACCTGTAATAGGATTGGAATGGGAGGAAACACGTATGCCAGATGGTAATCCCATGTGCATCTTAGGGCATCTTGGCCTATTGCAGCTTTTGTCTTCCATCTGGACAAAAATTGAGGACATTTTGTGTTCTCTTCTGTGGCCATAAGGTCTATGTCCGGAAGGCCCCAGATTTTTACTATGTAATTGAAGACCTGTTGGTTCAGAGCCCATTCCCCTGGGTCCAGGGTTTTTCTGCTCAGCAAGTCTGCTTGCTTGTTTGCTGTTCCTGAGATGTGGGCTGATGACAAGGCTGTCAGATGCTTCTCTGCCCAATTTAGAATTTTGATGGAATACCTGTTTAGGCCGGGGCTTCTTGTACCCCCTTGGTTGGGCAGGTACCTGACCATGGAGATGTTGTCTGACCGGATTAGGACCGATTTTCCTTCCAATTCTTTTCTTAAGGTGAAGAGACTGTTCCAAGCCGCCTTCATGTCCAGAAGATTTATGTGGAGCTGTTTTTCTCTGTGTCCACAGACCTTGAACCACCCGGTTCCTCCATACTCCTCCCCAACCTAGGGAGCTGGCATCTGTGGTGAGAATTTCCCATTTTCTTTCCTGGAGGGGGGTTCCTCTTTTGAGGTTTGACCGGTTCAACCACCACCTCAGTTCCAACTTTGTTGATTGTTGAACTGGGATTAACTTTGAGTAATTCGTTGTATCTTTCTTCCAGTATTTCAAGAAGTTTGACTGGGTCTGGCGTAGATGGGATCTTGACCAGGGCACTATCTGAATTGCTGAATTTAAATGCCCCAGAAGATTGGAAAAAACTTTCGCTGTTTGGTAGTTTTTCCTGGTGAATCTGAGGACTGAATGTACAATCCTGTCTTGTCTGTCCTGGGATAAGGAGGCTTGATTGTGTATGGTGTTGAAGCTGACCCCTAGAAAGGTGAGATTCTGAGAAGGCACGAGATGACTCTTGTTGTAATTTATTATCCATCCCAGACTCTCCAGATACCGCCGAGCCATTTCCGTTGCTTGGGAGGCTTTTTGTTCTGAGTCGTCTATTAGAAGAATGTCGTTGAGGTAAGGAACTGCCCTTATTCCTTGCTGTCTTAGGTGAGCTATGGCGACCACTAAGACTTTTGTAAAGACGTGAGGGGCTGAAGCTAGGCCAAAAGGAAGCGCCTTGTACTGGTAGTGTCTGTCCTGAATACAAAACCTCAGGAACTTTCGATGGGACTTCCTGACTGGAATGTGATATTATGCTTCCCGGAGATCCAGACTTGTCAGGTATGATCTTGGGGTGATTGCCTTCATGGTTGATGAAATAGTCTCCATCTTGAATCTCTGAGTTTTCAGCAGAGCATTTAACCATTTGAGATCCAGAATCAATCTTGTTTCGCCTGAAGATTTCTGTACTGGAAAAATTATGGAGTAGATTCCCCGTTTTTTCTCTTCCTCCGGGACAGGCTCTACAACCTTGTTCAGTAATAAACTCTGCAAGGCTAAGGATATCCTTGATGTTGAATCCCGGTTCTTTATCCGCGAAGTCCTGAATCTTGAAAGTGTCGGAGGGGCAGAATTGAACTCTAGAGCGTACCCTATCTCCAAAATTTGAGATACCCAAAGGTCTGGATGAGCAGATTCCCAGGCCCCTTGGAATGCTTCCAGCCTGCCCCCGACTAGAAGTGGAGATAGGGCAGAGGCCCCATCACTGGAAATTTTTTGTGAACTGTGCCCTCTTGTGGTAGTCACGTCTGTTACTACCTCTGGCGCTCTGTGACGATCCTCTGGATTTTGAGTCGTAGCCTTTTCCTGGTCTATATTTCCTAGAATCCTGAAAAAGGACTGCCTTCTGTACGAAGTTTGACGCTGAGGAGATCCCCTTGTTTTCTTCTCTCTTGGCAAAAAGGCACTTTTACCTCCTGAGGACTTAGATATAATTTCTTCTAGTTCATCTCCGAATAGTTTTTTACCTTGGAAAGGTAGAGAGACCAACTTATTCTTTGAAGAAACATCTGCTTCCCATGCTTTAATCCACAAGGCTCTGCGGGCTGATATGGAAAGGGCGGATGATCTTGCCAATAATTTAATGTTATCTAATGAAGTGTCACAAGAAAAATTTATTGCTTCCTTGATTGAAGATACTTCTTTTAGTAATCTGGATCTGGAGACGGAATTCTCAATTTTGTCTTCCAATTCCGTTAGCCAAATCCGTAGTGTTCTAAAGAAGCAAGCCATGGCTGTAGCTGCCTTTAAGTTATGACCGATGGTGGTGAATTGCTTCTTCAGGGCGCTATCCGCGCGCTTATCCATGGCATCCCTTAGGGTAGTTCCATCCTCTAACAGGATTGTGGTACGTCTAGAGATTTGGGCCACAGCCACATCAACATTTGGCGGTGAAATCCAGTCTTCGACTTCGTCCTCTGAGAAAGGATATAACTTCAATATTCGTCTAGTAACCGCTGATTTCCTATCACCATTATTCCATTCAGATTTGATGATCTCCTGGATTGAATTATGGATAGGAAAAACAGGAGTCTGTTTCTTGTGGCCTAAAAACGCAGTATCCATAATGTTTAATTCGTTTTGGATGTCTTCCAATCCTAAAGACTTTCTCATGTTCTTTATTAAACCATCAAGTTTATCTAAACTAAAGCTACCAGACTCTTCCACTAATTTCCCTTCTTCAGCCGAAGAAAAGGCGGACTCAAACTCCATCAGACTAGTTTCATCCTCATCCTGACGACGCCTGGAAGGACCCTCGTCCGGATCCTCCAATCTTTGCCTCTATTTTGCAGATTCTTGCATGGAGTTGAAGGTTTCTTCCATAGAAGCCCTCATCCATCCCAAAAATTCAGTGAAACGAGAAGGAACCTCGCTGCCGATAACTTTTTTTAACACATTCCACACAAAGTTTGGAGGTATCAGCTGCAGTCAATTTTGCCTCACATCCTGCACAAATCTTGGGCTTGGAAGCAGACTTTTCCTCCTTTGAAGTGGAGGGATCAGCTGCAGGTTTAGGCTTGTCAGGCTGACTAGACTTAACAGTGGAAGACATAATGCCACTCAAATACAATACAATATTAATAAGAATATGGCAATAAAACAAAGGAGGCACTTACTATTTATATCCTGGAGCCTCAGCAGCGTTCCCATTGTGAGTTGTGGCCTTCGTCCGGTTCCTGCGTTCCACGGATGGAACGCACGCCGATGCGACTTTCTGCATGAGGTAACAAAGCCAGGCCACGTTTAACCGCCTCTTACTTCCGGTTCCCCGCTCTGATAATCGCTGCGGACAGAAGGAAGCTAAGACTCCAGACCTCCAAATCAGCGTGCCATGCGACCCATTCACAGGGTATCTGCCGCTGAAAACTATGCGCTCCACAGCTGTTGGTGGAACACATGCCGGCGGGATGAGCAACAAACGGAGATTGGGTGAGCACATGATGGAGGCAACAGACCTCCATCTATCAGCTGGTAGGACCAAAATTAATTGATGCATGTTGTTCCAGGCGGTCCTTTTGAAGATTCTGATTGGTCCTACCAGCTGATAGGCGGAGACAATACCCACGCTTGCCGTGGACAGGACACAGAGGAAACACAGTTTTCTTGAAACAGAAAGTAAAACAATGCCCCTAAGGGCCAGCACAGGAATAGCAGTAATGGCAATACTGACAAAGTGAATGCACACAATTGTAGTAATAGGTGCTGTGTATAGATAGGGAATAACCCCCAAGGGGTTAACAGGTGCAATAGGAGAGATATAGTCAAGATTGGCCAACGCCCAGGATAAATAGCAGTCTCTGGAATACAGTCTCTCTGTAACTGGATAGGAGTAAAGTGTCTGCACTGAATTCACTCTCGAGTTGGTATAGGAATGCGCAATAATGCCCAGAGCTGAGCCGATACCACCACCGTGGGCTTAAGAGGAATGCTACTGCCAACGCTGAAGTAACCAGAACCAGAATCGCCCTTAACTGGGCGACCCTGCGTGTGCCAATTGGATTGTGCCCTGACACCTCTTGGGTGCCTATACTGACGGTTACTGCACAAGCTGTAATAGAGCCGGTGCACTGGGAAGTGCATTGGATAGCGTACCTTCTAGCGTATGTAGGCCGGAGCCAGAACACCCCTCCGGTGCCGTTCTTAATGCTCACAGTAGGAGCGAACAGACTACCAGACTTCGAACACCGAGCTGACAGAGCTCTGAGGGAGGATACTAGGCAGTAATAGAGGTACTCAGAGTAGAGGCTCAAATCAGTAACCGTATGCTTGGCAAGTGATATAGGAGGCACGAGACCGGAGACTACAGGCACTGCAAGGGTTAAGTGGCTCTGTACTGGAGCGAGCACCTTGGCAACCAGCAGAAGGCAAAGCAACCTCAGGCTACAGCTAGCTGATAATGAGAGGAACAGTGAGTCGCATAAACAGTTCAGAATGTCGCCAGAGCGACCGGAAAGGTACTGGAACACCGGAACAGCAGGCAGGACCGGAACGGCAACCGGACCAGGATCAGCACTGCAGCAGACACCACAGCCGACGAACAGATCAATCACGGAACAGGATCACCAGCCAGAACCGGGTCGAATCACGGAGCAGGGTCATCAGCCAGAACCGGGTCAATCACGGAGCAGGGTCATCAGCCAGAACCGGGTCAAATCACAGAGCAGGGTCGTCAGCCAGAACCGGGTCGAATCACGGAGCAGGGTCGTCAGCCAGAACCGGGTCGAATCACGGAGCAGGGTCGTCAGCCAGAACCGGGTCGAATCACGGAGCAGGGTCGTCAGCCAGAACCGGGTCAAATCACGGAGCAGGGTCGTCAGCCAGAACCGGGTCAAATCACGGAGCAGGAACAGGAGAAGAGTCAGACAAGCCGGGTCGATATACAGGAGACACTGGAATTCAGCAACGAGGCGCAGCAACAGGAACACCACGAAAGGGCAACTGACAAGTGCCCAAGCTCCAGCATATAAAGGCACATCCTGGGCGGGCCAATCAGCCTCCTCCAATGCACAGGCAAATCAGTCAAGATTGACAGAAAATCACGGGGACCGTGATACATTCTCACAGTGTCAAAAATGTTATAGTATAAAGAATCACCCAATTAGTGTGTAAGATTGAAGTTTCACCCCAGAAATCGCTAAAATACACTTATCTGGCAGAGAAGAGAAGGCGAGTCCAAGCCCTGCGAAGGATACTCGTTCTAGAAAAGGCACAAAATGGCTGCCGCGGCAGGAGACCATCAAAAACAAGTGCATGAAGCAAGCGTTCATAGGAAATGTAGGTTCCCTAGAAAAAAAGTACCCCAACAATGCCCGAAACCCCCTGAGCCCCCAACACACTTGAAATGTGAACCGGATGAAAAGCAAGAGCAGACAATTAAAATGAGCCCTCTCTGAAGTCGCTATGTTAAGTGGTTGCAGAAATATGTCCCAGACTGAGCAGTCCCACAGAAATGAATGGATCAATGCCGTCTATGCGGTAAAGCGCGCCAACTTAAATTTTGCAAAGTTGAAAAGTAAAAAATAAAAGTACATGAATCATCACTAGAACATGTTAGGAGACCCAGAAAACACTGAACCCAGTAGGGAAAGTGTCAAAAAAACAAAACAAAACAAATGCAAAACCAGCAGCTAAAGGGTTAACAGAGAAAACCAGTTGGTGGAAGTGGACTTAGACTTTTGGTCTCTAGTATTTATTACACAAACATGATAAGGATCAACAGAATAAGGCAGAACAAATGGATGAATTTATTGGTCACACACCTGGACCTTTTATCAAGGATTGATAAAAATATGGGTGTGGGACAGAAACACTGACTATTAAAATCCACTTTTTTTTGCAAAACTTACAAAACCCACCCACCAATGCCATCTTATTGCTACATACCTATCTGAGTGTTTTCATTATATATATATATATATATATATATATATATATATATATATATATATACACACACACACTGTGTGCATAGTAACACACAAACACACACACACCTGCTGAATGAAAGACAGCTAACCAGGTCTTTCTGTTAAACAAATATTCTTTCTAGGTGTGTATAGTTGTCATTTAAGTGGTTACATAAAGCTAAACTGGATTATAAAAAATGTGATACTAGCTGCAATCTGCATAGTACTAGTAGGAGGAACTGATGATGAGAAACATTATCAGAACAGTGAACAAGTAAATTCTATGTTTCTTTGTTTTCTTTCCCCAATTTGTCTATATTATAGTCTGTATGGAAAAAGGATTATGTATTTCAAGGGAAATATGTGTGCCATCATAATTTAAAAACAAAAAATATATACATCTACTCAGCACCCACTGGACTTATATGGCAGCCTATGTTTTCCTCTCAAAAAGTAAAAATGTCAGAATTCTTTTGCTCTCAAGTCATTCCACTGCACCCAGACTATCTTGCAAGCCCCAGACTTAAATGTGCTGACCTTTTGCACAGCACTGCTGAGAATGAATTCCTGAACAGGACACAAAGGTCCTGTGGACTGTGCTACAAAACAAACAGCAGTGGTGTTGGATTACCTGTTTATTTGGCAAACAAAACCTAAACATATCAATTATTTACATAATGTCAGACGTCTATCCTAGGGACTGATATGCTCTAATCTCCTGATATTCTTCACTGAAAATGCCAAGGTCTGATAATTCTAAAACTGGAACCAGCAACAGGGGATATCTGCTGAGTGCAGAGAGGAGACATCTGTGTGTGTATACATTCTCTACTTTTCTTAGGATGCATTCTGTGGGAGGAGTTAGGGGTCCTTGAGTCTTGAGGAGAAAAAAATGAAAAAAAAAATAAATAATAATGTGGTGTGTACCCTTCTGGCACTCAAAGGTTAAGTTCAGAGTTTGCTACTTCTAGATTGTAGGTTCAAGTCCTTATTTCCTGTATCAGTGTGCTAAACTGTATCATCAGAAGCACTTTAGTGAAAAAGCCAAACCCACAATGATTATACTGGAATGACATAAAATGAGAGAATTGGAAGTGCAAAGATGAAAACACCACATGCACACATATTTATATATATATTTGTATAAAAATAAAAGAGAAAGCATCATTACATAATTTATGTTTCCCTCAGGAAACACATACACAGGGGTGGCAGTAAGGAGGAGATATTCGTATTTCCTCCATACTGCCAGTCCAGGAGATACAAGGGGGTGTGCTACATGGCCACTCCTGTCAAAATCTCTGCAAGGAGTTTGCCCTCCCTCAACACACACACACACACACACACACACACACACACACACACACACACACACACACACACACACACACACACACACACACACACACACACACACACCTCAGCCGGACCTGTACTGCGGCCACTGAAGGGAACCTGAAGCACCAGGAAATGTTATCTTATGCCCACAATGTTTATCTCATAACTTAACTGTATCACACCAGGGTGGTATACTTTCTTTGCCTGATAGATCTGCGAGGACTTATGCCTCTTACCCATTATTCACACGGTTGGCATTATTAAGCGATCCACTCATGTGGTTGTAAATGAGGGATTCACCCATAGCAGATCGTGATTAGCCTTTAAACTCTTCACAGCACTGGTTTTTCTATTTCCTTATGCTGTCTCTCTTTTTACTTTTTCTTTTTTTACTCTCTCAATTTTTTCAGCACAGACTGTATCCCCTGCAAAACACTTTGTGGAGAACTCCCCGCAATGCTTTGCAATCCGGTAAAGTCCACCAAGCACTCTCACCTATGGTCGCCTTCCTCCCTACATAGCAATCCTGCTGCCTGATTGCCCCTCAACCTTTAGAACTCTCTTGCAAGAGGATAGTAACTCATTTAGTGCCAGCAGGGTACACAAAATATTGCAAAGGGTTAAATGTGCTTGCCTAGGCCTCTTCAAAAGCCCAGTCCTCCCTCCCCCTGCCCTAGCCTACCCGCATGCAGACACCAAGGCGGTGTGTGTGTGTGTGTTTGTGTGTGGGGGTTCTTACGTAGAGAGTGCGAAGAAACAGCAGTACTGTCCAAGGAGCGCTCCTGCGATGAAGTGTGGCCCGGCCAGTTGTTCATCCCATCTACATCTCTGTTACATCTGCACCTTCAGCCTGCTGATCAAAGTGGTCAACAGCGTGCCCAAACTGTACAGGAACCTGGTGCCGTATGGCAGCGCCAAGTACTGTTATCTCATTGTCACCCAGCTGTCTCTTTGCTCACTCATTCCCTTTAACCCACTGAGTGCCAGAGGGGTATGCAATGCATTGCAAACAATTAAGTACCCCTCTGCGACTCGAACACTGATTTTACTTTTGGTCCTGTGTGCCAAAGCTGCTCACCAACAGCTACGTGTCTGTGTATAATCTCAAAGTGCCAGACACTGTGTGTGTATATACACACACTAGCAATGTGGGACGGCGCTGCCCGTCAGGCTATATAAGGAATTAATGCACACATACGGATGCAAGACACACACAGAGACACACACGCAAATGCACACGCATGCACTGAGATGCATAAAGAGTGACACAGTCATACACACATACATGCAATGCATTACATGCAGACACAGAGTGTGAGACAGACATGTACCACACAGTGAGGAACACACAGAGACACACACACACAGAAGTGAGTCATAAGGGGGTGACTTATGTGTCATTGTAATGAGTTTGTGTTTGTACTTATGCCTCCACTGTGGCATTCAATCATATAGTTGAAATACATGTGGTGATTGCACATACTATGGTGAAAGGTGGATCGTGCTGGCTCCCGGGGTGTGAGAGTGAGTGAGTGCGAGAGTGAGTGATTCTGTGTGAGTGATTGCGTGTGTGTGTGTGAGTGAGAGAGTGTGTGTGATTGTTTGTGAGTGATTGAGTTTGAGTTAGAGAGTGTGTGTGTGTGTGAATGAATGTGAGTGTGTGTGTGTGTGATTGAGTGAGAGTGTGATTGAGTGTGAGAGTGTGTGTGCTTGTGTCTGAGGTGTAGGAGTGAGTGGCTGCCATTTTGTTTTTACAGTCACTTGAATAGTGGTGGGCGGGCTGGATAGTGGGGGCAGGCCAACTCCCTGCATGATTTAAATCACTGTCCCACTGAATCACCCAATGGGAGCAGTAACACCTCCTTACTTAAGCTGAGGTGACATAGCAATATAACACACGGTGGCTCTTCAGTTGAGGCAACATAGCAATATGCTGAGGGAACAAATAGAAAGTGGTGTTTGAGGTTTGCCCTCTGTAACATACAGCAAAGCATCTCTCTCCCTTTAAGGAGAAAGGGTGGGAATCAGGAAGTGGAGTTGTGACATTTGAAAACAGACAGTTAGTGAGGTTGACTGAAGAGATGAAAAGAGTTAAATAAAAGAGTTGCTATTAAGTTTATCCCTGAGTTTGTATTTTATGGAAACATTACACCCTCGTACTGAAACAGAGTGCATGGAGGGTTACAATTATCTGTGGGAGGTGAAACAGTGTATTTGTGTTCTTCCGCCTTACTTTCCCCTAGTTCTTCGTGTGATTGGGCGTGAGCATTGTGTTTTTTGTTTTTCTCTCCCCTTTGCTCCTGAACATTTATTTTGCGGGCTTTTGCCCTCTAGCCAGTTTGAGCTTGGGTATGGATTCAGGTGCTAGTTGGACCCACTGGGTCGTGTTATTGTCCTTTCGTGGACCCTTCTGTTGTGCAAGTACCCAATTGTAACTCGCTCTATTTTGCTCTATAATTGTTTGTACCTTTTGATGTACCCCTTGTTTTGTTCCCCTTTTTTCCTTATTTTCCTTCCAACTGGAAACTCAATAAAGTTGAAATTATTAAAAAGAAACAGTGTATTTGTGGGGTCATTATCCTGAGTGTGTGTGGACCAAGAAGGAGGAGTGGAGAGCCGATAACGCGGGGAGCTGTTTCCAATAAAGAAACCGACACTGGGGGTTATCCAGTGAAGGCATTCCATACTGAGAGGCCGGTTTTGCCTCACGTAAAGGTGAGTGCAACAGATACAGATTTGTAGGTATTATTTGGCACGGTGGAGGAGAACAAGTCTTGGAAGAAGGTGGAGGTGTTATATACATCCAAAACAGTCTATACTTAGATTTGTGTGCGTTTTTTCTTCTTTTTTTCTTGTTTGCATACGTGGGAGGACTGTGGTACCGAAATTTCTAGAGAAAGGACTGCATTTAAGGACTTTATTCAGAAATCAGGTGTATTATAATCATTGTAATTTCATTAGCGCTGTTTGCAGTGTTTGGATAGTATTTATTCTAAGGAGTCTATGCACTAAGATTTCTCCAACTTTAGAGATCTTATTGCATAGGTTTTGTAGAATAACATAGGGACTGGAGAAATTACATCACTGGAGAAGTAATCTCCACATTATCACCTCTTTGTCGTCCCTTAATGCATAACACCCCATCTGTCTCAACTACACCTCATAGACTTTTTTATTTTTGATAGCAGCAGGCCAGAATTTTAACAACCATATAAAGCATATTCTGGATGCAGAAAAGTACTCAAGTGAAATTCATTAGCAGTATTATATTAATGGATTAATGTATTAATGGGAAAACATTTAGGGCATGTTAAATGCAAGGTCATGAAGCTGAAGAGCTTATACAAACTTATAAATGTTGTAGAGTAGTGACATGTAATGTAAGAAGAAAACAGAAGGTTTGTTGAGGAGTAATTTGCATAGCGGGGAAAGTGAGTGAAGGCTTTACCCTGATGAAGCAGTGTTCACTCTCAGCAAAAAATACAATAAGGCTTCTGCATTCATTGCACACTAGGGACCGAGTCCTTTCCACAACCTATGCAGGTTTCTGCCCCACTCTATACACTGCACACATACATGGAATGCAATAGGTTAAAGCTGCAGGTGAACTAGAGGAATCCACTTGTGCCCGCTGTGCCAATAGGGGACTGCATAGCACAAGCAAGAAAAATGTTAATAGCATGAAAACAATTTTAATTTGAAAAAGCATGCATTTAATTAATACTATTACAAGATGTTTTAAGTTGTTTTAAGGTGACAGTTCCAAGGAAAGATATTAGTGAAAAGTCTGAGACCAAAACTCCGATTATTATCTGCAATCAGAAAAGGGCCAGTGGTGAAGCAGACAGAATTCCCAAGACATTGCTTGCAAAAGGTAATTGCTAATACTTATAGCTCCAGCTGACAGTTAACCCTTTGAGTGACAGAAGGGTAGGCAACGCATTGCAAAGCAATGCATACCTCTCTGGCATTCGAATGGTTAATACATGTACCCCACAGAAGTGTATGCAATATGATAAAATTAAGAAACACAAAACTACACCGTTTATTTTGTGTTTAAATTAAAGGGTTAGTAATACCGGAAATAAAGTTTATTCAGTATGGTAGATTTTACAAAAATATAGTATATGGAGAAAGTCCTATCTCTCAAAACTTTACGATTTGAGAGATATTCACATCTAAAGTTCCTCCTCCCTCCCCTTCTCCTGACATCAGCGCTGTGCTGACAGCAGGAGATCCTGGTCCAGTGACCAGCCGGTGGCTCTGCAGCAGAGCTGAAATCGCATTATTGGAAAAAAATTACTTCATTGGAAAGGCCTACAAGGTGTGCCTGGTTTGCAAGCACAATTTGTAGACCATTCCAGTGAAGTAATTCTTTTTAAATAACGAGATTTCGGCTCTGCTGAAAAGCCTCCTTGAGTCGACCGACTTGAATCTCCTGCTGTCAGCTTTATGGCTGATACCAGGAGGAGGGAACTTTGAATGCAAATATCTCTCAAACCATAGCGGTTTGATAGATTAGGATTTGTGGCATATAGTTTATTTTTTTAACCTCTACAAAACTATAAGCATTTTTATGGGACATTACTGTACCTTTAAAGTAAAATTGAGTCTACATACTCTTTTATAATGATGTGTATCAGTAAAACGTTATTAAACTTTGCCATTTTACATTTATACTCTAATAAAGTTCCCCCCTCCCTCCCTTTCTCCTGACATCAGGAGATCCTGGTCCTGGGACCAGCAGGCGGCTCTTCAGCAGAGCCAAAATAGCGATCTTTAAACATAATTACTTCACTGGAACTGTCTACAAATTGTGCCTGGTTTGCAAGCACACTTTGTAGACCTTTCCAATGAAGTAGTTATTTTTTAAAGATCACTATTTTGGCTCTGCTGAAGAGCCACCTTGAGTCGCACGACTTGAATCTCCTGCTGTCAGCTTTACAGCTAACATCAGGAGAGAGGGAAACTCAGCGTCGAATATCTCTCAAACCGTAAAGATTTGAGAGATAGGACTTTCTCCAAATAATTTATTTTTGTAAAATCTACCATACTGAATAAACTTTATTTCTGGCATTACTATCCCTTTAACCCCTCAACGACCAGCAGTCCTGGGATGATTCTGTCCCATAAGGACCGCTTTGATATCTGCCGACGTGCCGGTGCACGTGACCTGTTGCGTGTATCGGCACGCCTCTTTGGGGCCTAAAAGAGATCACTCCAGTCTTGGAGTGGTCAATTTTAGGCCCCGTTTTTACTTACAGCGCTCCCGGTGGAGATCTGTAAGTAAAAAGTACGTGACTTACTATGACCGTCATCGGTCCTTAATTATTTAAGGACCGTGATGGTCATAGTATGTCACATAGTCCTTAAGGGGTTAAAGGAAAATCATCACATTTTACTATGTCAACTTTAAGCGGAACACCAGTTCCGTTACAGAATTGTATATACCACTGTGCCCTCATGTCACATCATATAACATCTGAAACATTTGTTGATAGGGGTTGCCCCATGTTCCTCATCCCCCTGCAGCCTACTATTTCCAGTCCTGTTCTAGCTGCCTGGTCCCATTAAAGTTTCTAAGCCAGGGCAGCCAGAGCCTCCCAGTCCCCTGTTTAAAATGTTGGTGGCCCTCTGATTGGTCCCCACCTGTTCATCCTTTGTCACACTGATCACCATTGGCTGGAGATTGGTGCAACAAGATTATGTTCCCAAGAGCCTCCCGGTTCCCAAGCTGAAATGTAATTGGCCTCTGATTGGCCAACCCTTGTTCACCCCTTGCCACTCTAATCCCCATTGGCTGGATATAGGCGCAGCAAGATTAAACTGTATTCTAGGTTTACTTTTGGGATTCCTGCCCTATATATGTTCCCTGTGCCCCTAAATAAAGGTTGTTGGATTCCAGTTAACGTGTCTGGCGTGTTTTATTCCAGGAATGGTTTAAAGGGATAGTAATGTTTCATAATAAAAGCAGCTCTAATTAATCATATTATTTGGACTTTGGAGAGTGTTATTTCAATACTGTCAGAGTTATAGTTCAAGAGTAATTCAATGACAAAGTGTCCCCCTCCTGCCCCTTTTACTGATGTAACACTGCTCAGCCAGATCAGAAGGGAGGTGCCCAGGTAGACTGTAGAGAGGGACAATCTTCAATTAAGATAAGGGAAAAAGCTGAAAAGCTTGTCAAGGGGGGCAGGGATTTCATCGTTCTGACAGGAAGAATATTGTCCCCTTCTGTTATCTGTCTGGTGTATGGACTGGATTCCACATCTGAGAAGAGATGGCTTACACTAGGTAAAAGGGGCGGGAGGGGAAACTTTGCTTGCGGATATCTCTTAAACCATAAGGGTTTGAGAGATAAGACTTATATCGTTCTTCATGTTTTTTTAAAGCCTACAAAATAAAATAAAGATAAAACGAAGTATTACTATCCCTTTAACACCATAATGACCCACAATGTACATGTATGTCACGGGATGTAGGTCCCTAAAGGACCAAAGACGTACATTTACATCTTGGACTTCATGATATTTGCACTTTATAATCAGAATATAGTATGATACAATATTTTAACCCTTAAAATGCCAGAGGGATACAAAACAAATTCAACGGAAACTGTTCCCAAATGCAGTGTGCCAAATATAACTGATTTGTAGACAACTGCTGCACATCATGCTCCCTTACCATGCTAACCTTTCAGAATTCACCTTTCACAAGTCCTTGTAATTAAAACATACCCACACTTCCTCTTTGGAAATCACTGCTTTCCAGTAATCCCTCATGGAGACGTCATCTTTGTGGTGCCTCGGGCGTTGTTGTAACGAGTTCTTCCACAAGCATTTACATTCTGCTTCTGCATCTTAAAAATTCACCACCTTTCCCGCATTTTACACCTCTGAATCCCTTCTATGACTCATTTACACAGCTCCACTACCTTTATTCACACACACCTATAGCTTCTTTAGCTCTCAAGTATCGAAAAACTTTCACCTAAAAAAGGATAAAAACTGCTACTTTTGCCTTATGCACGAATTACTAGGAAAAGTGTAGTTTGGTTGCTTTTTTTCCTACCACGACTACCAGCCTCATCCCACTGCACTGATAGCCATAGAACCACACATTTTAACCCTCTGTGTGACAGATAGGTATACAACACAATGCATTGCATACCTCTCTGGCATTCAAAGGCTTAAACCACCCCCAGCCTTCCCATGGAAACAATAAAATCACACATATTGACCTCCCAGCCTTATTCTACTGTCTGGTAGTTGAGATGGGCAATGCAAGGCTTGAGAGCTGCTGCCTTTCATTCAGAATGATGGGAGTTGTAGTGTGGCAGTAGATGCAGGGCCTCACATTGCCCACCACTGATTCCCTTGACCCCCAACCTTGTCTCACAGTAGGCATAAAACCATACATACTGACGCCCCAGCCTTGTCCCACTGAACTAGTAACCACAGAACCACACATACTAACCTCCCTAGCCTTGTCCCATGGTAGCCATAGAACCACATATACTGACTGCCCTGCCTTGTCCCTGTGCGCTGGTAGCCATAGAATCAAACATACTGACCTCCAGCCTTGTCCCATTGGTACAGCCCAGAACCACACATACTATGCATAGCCCAAACCCCCATGCAGGAAATTTCTTGGGGTTAGCAAAAAGGTGAAAGTTTCTAGGTGTGGGAATTTTTAGCAAAGACCTGAGAGTGGGACTTTTCTCCCATCGCCAATTGCAATCACCCCCAACAGCATTCTTTCTCTGATTCTTGCATTAAGACCACTGTAATCCCTCTCTGCATCTTTAGCAGTAATACAAACCCTTACCCCTTCCCTTTCTCAGAGGCATTCCCAGGATTTCCCAGCCCGATTTTACCAGTAATTTAAGTAAGACAGAACAATTACTTGGCCCAAGTTGGCAACAAAACCTGGGGCTTTACACATGAGACCTAGAGCTTTAGACCTCTAAAACAGTACCCAGCAATGCCCCTGTTTTGTGTTATTCTTCATGCAAAAGTCAGTGAGAGTAGACCATGGGTGAGCAGCATGCTACTCTTCTCCAAATAATGTTGGCCTACACCAAGACAGTGGGCTTGGGATGATGGGGGATTGTAGTCCAACAAAAGGTGCAAAGCTACATGTTTCCAGACACTGTCACAGATTTACACAGAACAGCAGCAAACATTTCTCATTAATGGTGTGCTAATCCTGTGCAGGCACGTGCACACATAGACAGCAAGGGGGGCTTGAGCACCTGCTCTTTTTGTCCAAAGTGCCCTCGTGCCCTTTTTTTTTAAATATATATTTTGAATAAATAATTATGAGAAGTGCCCTTTTTTTCATTTGAGCCCCTGCCCCCCAAAATGTCTGTGCACATCCCTGATTCTGTCCAAAAGCTGCAAAATAGTGTAAACTGGAATTTTCCGTGCAGCACAAAACCCCTCTAAGTGTATACTTGCTTCTATCACACATTGACAATGAGGTGTAGTCTTTTCATTGCTTCTTATACACACACCAGCTCTAGGGGAGGGCTGGTCTGGGGGGAGAAAATGCTCTGCGGGACGGTGATAAGCATGCCTCACTTAATTTTCTGCTTGCTTCTGTAAATGGAGTAAACAGAGTTTACAGAGCTTCACTAGTAGTGTAGGTTCATTTCACTTGTAAGCTCTGTGTTATCCCTAGTGTAGCTCCATTTCAAATGGACTCTGTGTGGTATCACCAGTGTAGCTCCATTTCACCTGTAATCACTGTGTTATCACTAGTGTACCACCATTTCAAATATAAGCTCTGTGGTATCACTTGATTTACTTCATAACATTAATGTGGAACTACCACTTCCACTAAAGTCGCCCTGCAATACTTAGGCAGGTGGAGGCTAGCTTACTAATCATTATTTTACCTCTCAAAAGTGCCCATGAATAAAGTTATCCTTAAGTTTCTGAGACCGGAAGCCAGGCATCACCGCAGACATCTTGAATGCGCACCTGAACTGTCAGTCCTCTTCACCCATCACAGGCATTACACTGGCCCGGAAGGCTCCGGAAGAGACTGACGGCGCAGGAGCACAGGCTGCAGTAACCTGGCTGTCAGTCTCTGAACCTTAGCCCCTTAAGGACCAGATAGACGAGTTTGACGTGCAGTCCCACGTGACTGATCACGTGTTCCGTCACGTCGAACGAGGGACTGAGAGAGATCGCTCCAGTCTTGGAGTGATCAAGTTCAGTCCCCGGTATTAGTAAAAGTATGTGACGTACCAGGACCATCACTGGTCCTTAAGTGCCGGACCAGCGTGACGGTCCAGGTACGTCACAGGACGCGAAGGGGTTAAGGATAACTTTATTCGTGGGCACTTTTGAGAGGTAAAATAATTATTAGTAAGCTAGTCACCACCTGCCTAAGTATTGCAGGGTGACTTTAGTGGAGGTGGTAGTTCCACTTTAATGCCAGCTATGAAATTAACATAAAGGGGTGGGCTGGGACACTGGGCTAGAGCAAAATTAAAAATAGTGATCTTGATTGTACTTGCCCCCAGGCCAAAAGTTGTCAGCCCTCCCCTGACCAGTTCTACTATCATGTTTGTTACACAACTTCTCAACCCTTCTCTGCCTCTAACATACACCTACACATCTGTTCCACGTTCTTGTCTGTAGACCACATCCAGGAACATCTACATCCCTCCAACATATCATACACCACTGCACAATAGATACATGCTTACCTCTTTATTCCTTTCCTGCATATACATCTTTGTAAACACATACATACCAAACTCTTTCGCTGCATCCCTTTCCTGTTTCTTACACAAAATACACCTCTATACATACACACACACATCCCTTTTTGGACTCTTACATGAACCTACACACACACAAACATACATATCAAATTCTCTGCATCCCTTTCTAATGTCTTACATGTAAATATGCCTCTGTGCAGACACACACACCCCCAACTACCTCTGCATCTCTTTCCCATGTCTTAAATGTGCCTGTAACTTTGTACACACACACTGAAATTTGGGGGATATTTATTTAAAAAAGAGTCTGTAAAATTGTTTCCAAGTGATATGATATGTATAAACATTTAGAGACAAATACTGTCGCTTAGTGCTAACTTTAGTCAGTCAACTTTTTTTCAAAAGTGGAGTAGAAATGGGCTTTTCTAAATATGAATTTTGTTGAAATGTATTTATAAAAAAAAATGCGCTAATTGCTCCAAAAATAAAGGCCGATTTAGTGATTAAAACTTGATGCCGGGTATAACCTGTCCTTAATAGAAGTATATAGTAATAGCTATGTATATGAAAAAATATTTAGTTGTAAACATTCTGCAGATTTTCAAAGAATATACTCTTATAGACACATTTATAAACTTAACTTTATTGTATAAATATGACCCATATCGAATTTAGCAACACTTCATCCTCAGCATACACAAACATACCTATATTATCTCTGCATTATTTTCCTGTCTTATATGTGGATTAAGGTGACAACATATACCTTTTACATCAGGGAGGCTTATGAGCACACCAATCATTCTTCAAGGAATCAAGTGCAACAGTCAGTGAGTGGTTTTATAACTGTCATTAATTTAAAGGCATATGGGATTGCTTTAACCCTCTGAGTGTTCCGTACCCCTCTGGCACTCAAAGGGTTAACACTTTGAATACCACAGGGGTACCCAACTGGGGTGTCCCTAGAAATTTTTCTCGGGCAGGGGGCAAAGCCATAATATGACCCCCAGGCTAAGCTGACCAGACCTCACCTTTAACTGCAGACGCATAGGGAAAATGCCTACTGCAGGACTGCTTTGATTTTGTTGAAGCACTTTAAAATGTATATTTCCTATGTGTACTTAGATTGTAAGCTCTACGGGGCTGGGACCTCTTATCCTAATGTATACTCACCTGTCGTTCCCTTTATGACTGCCAATATAAGCACTTAATCACTGCACTTATTGTACCCCTGCTATATTAAACATAATCTGTAAAGTGCCAAGTACACCGGTTGGCGCTATATAAATAAAAATATACAATACAATACAATGTGTCCTCCGTTAAAGATGAGATCTGGTCAGCCTAACCCAAGCCAGCCCATCCAGCCCCTTTGTTTATATGGAGGGGGTAACTGTAGGGGTTGGGCACTGACGCCCATGGTACCCAATGTATTGCCATACACTGAGTACACTCTGGTACTCACAGGGTTACGGTAGGTACATATAAGCACACAAACACTACATACCCAGCTACCTCTGCATCCTTTTCTATCTCTTAACACCTATGAACATACGCACACACCTCCGCATGTTAATGCCTCTAACGCACATTTCTGCATATGCCGAGGCTTACAGGTGTAATCCTACTCTATGCACACATGACTGTGAAACTCACCTCTCCGCCTCCCCCTCTTCTTCCTGCTGCAGTTTGCCCCTGTTCCTTGGCTCGGTGAGGATCGTCCTCCTCTCTTGGGTGCAGTGACCAAGTTCCAACTTACTGCACGGCCTTCTCCTGGTATCACGGCTGTAACTGTCACTATGATTCCTGCAGGGCACAACGCCTGCGGAGCGCGATACGGCTAGTAAATGCAGGCAACTGCGAACCACCGTGCTACTCCTCCTCAACACCATGTCACTGCGACCCGCCCACCTTCATTATACTACGTAGCTCCTCCTCATTATAACGTGTAGCTCCTCCTCATTACACTGTGTAATTCAACCCCATCACATGATCACGAGCAGCTTTTCATCGTTATACAGTACAGTAGAGCACTTTGCTTTAGTATACCATGAGCTCCTCCTAATCGCATTCTGAAGGACCTCTTTTGCTTATTATACAGTGGAAGTCCTTACTCTTTGCTTTCACAGGTTTTATTATCCCTTTGAATGCCAGAGGACTTTCGTCCCTGTGTAGTCGTTGCGCCCCCCATCAGTTTTCATTACACCGTTTAACACTTTGAGTGTCATAGGGGTAGTTGGCTACATTTCTGGCACTCAGAGGGCTATTTCCTGTTTATTACACTGCGTGGTGCTACACTTACACAGTGCAGATCAACTCTTCCTTGTTATTATACAGTGGAGCACTGCCTACTGTCACTAGTGTCCGCCCACCTATCCCTATAACACTGTGCACTTCTTACATACACCATGATGTGCTATTCACACTCCTTATATAACTAGCATGTAGTGAGTAGGCGTAGCCTTTAAAGCAAGAGCTCTTATGAAAAAACATACCCAGCAGGATTAACCCTTTCAGTGTATGAGGGATAAGCAATGCGTTGCGTACCCCTCTGGCACTGAAAGGGTTAAGGCAATTTGTATGCAGTCCTGTCTAATGAACTGTTCATACGTGACCTTCTCCAAAAGGTCACCACCATGAACCAGTGGTTTCAAAACATGCCAAATACGTTTTCAAGTTGCAACATAAAGCTAGAAAAGTTAAATTTATGTTCTGTATAGCATAGTACATAACCAGATCACCATTTCAGTGCATTACACTTACTAAAATACACTCTGCAAGCTGATTTGTCTTTATTAACCATTAAAAACTGAGAGACCTAAAGATATGAATGAATATGTTTATTTACATAGCGCCACAAGCGTACACATCGCTTTACAATTTAAGGGTTTAGACAATGCAGATATATCTAAAACATGGTAGAACACCATATCAGGTAAGGTTGGGCCTTCCCTTTTTAAACCCATTTTTCCAGTACAGGAATAGGAACTATGAAATTATTGATTATGAGAAACTCTTACATTCACTTTGATTTGAATCAGATTACTCCCAAAGATTACCTCTTTTCATTACCTCGCAATATCCAGTAACATTCCCTTTTACGTAATAAATAAAATCTCTTCCGATGGGATGGTAACATAGTTTCAGTTCCCCTATCTTCAAAACCTTTTATGCATCCTTAGGACAATTCAAGAAACGTCAGGGAAATATTTACCTCGCAACTTTTTTCTTAATCCCTTAAAGGGGTGTCCAAGTTTTTTCAAATGTGGGTGACATGATCAGAAAGCCGTAAGTGTGAGGGCTGCATTATTTTTTTATTGAATAAAATGGAGAAGTAAAGCCTGTCAGCTATTCCAAAATATGGATTTATTTATTTATTGATCAAGTCATTGACAATACTGGTATTTAAAAACAGACATCTATTTGTGAACTGTATGGTAATGGCATGCAGGGAATTAGGTCTTAATGGCCTACTAGTTATTCAGTTCTAGGTAATTAGGTAAAAAAATACATATATATATTAATATTATATATATATTAAAAAAATCTCAGGTGAACTACAACCTGGGGTTAGGATTGCCACCCAGCCGGTATTTTACCAGCAGGGCGGTAAAAAATTGGCTTCTGTCCAATGTTAAGTCTATGGAGGGAATGCCGTGGCCGGTATTTTTTTTTAAGAAAAGGTGGCAACCCTACCTGGGGTTATGGGGGCCCTACTTGGCCCATGGGCCGCACATTGGATGCCCATGCCCTGCTATGTTCTCCCACCCTTACTCCGGTCCTTTCTTTCAAATTTCTTATTGTGCAACCTACATAAATCAGTCCAGAATTACAAATAATATGGTAACTAATGCTAATTTGTAGTTATTCTATTTTGGGTCCTATCTTTCTTATATTTTTTGTTTTTTGGTACCAATAATGTTCCTGTAATCTAAAGAGGCCATTTTAGGATAGGCATCTTCCACTAAATCTTCTTTGTAGCCCATTCTAGGAACTGTTATTTGAGATTCATACTCTAGTTCACAAAATCAATCTGGTCACTACAATTGTGAAAAAAGACAAAAACTTAAATAAAAGGAATATTTTAGATTCATTTAGTATGATGTCCACCATAAACTCTAAGATATTGGTTAGAAGCTACTTCTTTTATGTAAAACTTGGACAAGGCTATTGCTATTGATGTAGTATACTTGGATTTTGCAAAAATCTTTAATACTGTGCCTCACAACAGGTTACTGCATAACTTCAAAGGCTTCAGTTTGGTAGGTGATATCTGCACTGATAGAGAACTAGATGGCAGTGAGTTGTAAATTGAACCTTTTCAAATTGGTCTAAAGTTGTAAGTGGGGTGCCACAGGGTTCAGTCCTGGGCCCAATAAATGTTAATTTGTTTATTAATAATTTAGAAGTGGGTATTGAAAGTAATGTCTCAACATTTGCTGATGACATTAAGCTGTGTAGTAATGTCCCACACATTTTTTATAGATTTGTAGAGGGTAAAAAAAGAATCTCATTGTCACAAACCCCATCTCTCAAACCGTTATGGTTTGAGAGGTATTCTCAATCAAAGTTCCCCCTTCCCTCCCCTTCTCCTGACATCAGCGTCTAGCTGACAACAGGAGATACCAGTCCAGGGACCAGCCGGCGGCTCTGCAGCAGAGTCAGAATCCCGTTAGTAGAAAAGAATTACTTCATTCTAAAGGTCTACAAAGTGTTCCTGGTTTGCAAGCACACTTTGTAGACCGTTCCCATGAAGTAGTTCTTTTCTAATAACAGGATTTCGGCTCTGCTGAAGAGCCTCATCCTGGCGGCCGACACGGATCTCCTTCTGTCAGCTTTACAGCTGACATCAAGAGAAGGGAAGGGGAAGGAAGGGGAAGTTTGATTGCCGATATCTCTCAAACCATAGCAGTTTGAGAGATGGGGTTTGTGGCAATGAGATTCTTTTTTACCCTCTACAAATCTATAAAATAATTTTATGGGACATTATTAACACTTTAAAGGAAATACATAGATCTGGATAAACTGAGTGATTGGACAGAAAAGTGACAGATGAGGTTTAGTATAGATAAGTGTAAGGTTATGCATTTGGATTGTAAAAACAAACATACTTCATATACATTTAAAGGGGAACATTCACATGAAAAACTTTTGCCTATGAGTTTAAATAAGAACAAGTATATTAGCATTTGTACTTTTTTTAAATTGTACCTACCTACTATTTAAGATATTGAGACTTAAAATTTGGCACTTCCGCATTGTGCGGCACACTGCCTGTGCGGCAGAACAGAGCAGGACTTCCCACCTCCCTCCCAGCTGCCCCAGGGAGCACGTTTACGCTTACCTTCGTAGTTGTATTTATGTGGGCTATCTTTACAGTTAGCTCCATTTACCATGCTACTGATGTGCAGGTAATAGTGATTCTAAAAAGTTAAAAAATTATGAGGTAGTTAGAAATCAATATTTTCAACAAAATTTCTTTTTGGAAAAGAGGCCTGTTGGGATCCTGATCTAAACAGAATGGCACTTATGGTGATGACCATGCTACAGTGGCCTTTAACAAAAAAGATTAGATCTTATATTTCCCTAGTAGAGAGAAGAGCAACAAAATGAATTAAGGGAATGGAAGACTTAAAGGCATAGTCATACTTTTATTACACATTCTTTAAAATTGTTCTTCTTAAATAAATAAATAAAACAATCCAAGTCTTTTTTTTGTAAGTTTTATACTTTTGGAGTAATATGCTGGTAAAGTTCCCCCCTCCCACACATTTTACTTATATCAGAGCTCTAGCTGACAAACTTGTATTCTTTGCCGCAGACCAGACGGCTCTTCTGCAGAGTCAAAATAACATTGTGTAGAAAGAGAATCTTTATGCGAACGGTCTACAAAGTATGCCTACCTTAAACCAGGCACACTTTGTTGGCCATTCACATGAAAATTCTGAGAAGAGCCGTCTGGTCTGCGGACCAGAATACAAGCTTGTCAACTAGAGCCCTGACGTGAATAAAAGGGGAGGGAGGGGGGAACTTTACCAGCAAATTACTCCAAATGTATAAAACTTCCAAAAAAAGACTTGGATCTTTTTTTGTGTGTTTTTTTTTTAATAGTAAGGTTTGTTAAATTGTGGAATTCGTTGTCCAACGATGTGGTAATGACAAATACAATGGATACATTTAAGAGAAGATTAGATACATTTCTTTCAATAGGGAATAAACAGGGTTATACTGAAGAAGTTTCGATAAAGATTACTTATTTGGCAGCAGGAAGGCTTATATAATTCTATTTTGTTTGTGTTATGAGGCAAATGTCAAACCTTTTTTTTTAAACCTAATCTTCTGTGTTAGTTTCAGATGGATTATATGCAGTGTGACTCTGTTTGTGAATCTGTGCAGTAAAATCACTGGGCCAAGCTGATTTAACCAATTGAAAATATCAGTTTTTATTCAAAGTAAGAAGCCAACTTCAGTCTCATATCATTTGGTATAGAACCCTCTATTTTAGTTTTTGCAATTCACACTGGTCTGCTAACAGTTCATAAGGGGAGATTCACTAAGCTGTGATAAAAAGGTGAGAAAGCGGAGATGACTTCTCCAGTGATATCACTTCTCCAGTTCATATGTTATTCTATGGAGCCAATGCACTAAGATCTCCAAAGCTGAAGAATTCTTAGTGCATAGGCTCCATAGAATAACATAGGAATTGGAGAAGTGATAAACTGGAGAAGTAATCTCCACTTTATCACCTCTTTGTCACTGCTTAGTGAATCTCCCCCATCATGTGCTGGGTCACATTGTAACTTATGTATTAAGAAAGTGGCGTGATTCTGAAAAAAAACTGCCATCCAAATAAATGGAATGCTTTATTTATTCCATTACGTCGCAGGTGGTTTGCTCCAAAATTGCAACACTCTCTCTAGCACAACACCCGCGCTGACAGCGCGCCGTTGGACTTAATTTAGCTCTTTAACCCTTTGAGTTCCAGAGGGGTACGGAATGCATTGCAAACCCTCTGATGCCCAAAAAGTTAAGGACCAGAGATGTGATAAACGCATTGGGGAGAACTCCCATGCAAACCCGCTCCTCATTCATGGGTTAACGCAGTTCATCTAGTAAATAATGCTGTCATCTCCCGACTCCCAGTCACGCTGATCAATGACAAGGCATTTTTTTTGTACGGAAGTGACATCAGAAGAATCGATTGGCTGTGGTAAAGATGGCGGCGTCCTTGCGTAAACTAAGTGGATGTATCGGGAGAAACGTGATCAGGGGTCTGGTGCGAAATTACCAGGTAAAGCGGGCAACTGGGTGAATATACCCCCTTTATGAGTTGTGTTTAGGTAGTGACGGATATTGTGCTGTGCGAATCATACAATAAGAATTGCATAACTTGGTCATCTGTTCTACAGTTTAGTAAAGCGTAGTGAAGCTGAACGGTAGCCAACATGTTGCTCCCTAGCCCGTGTTGGGCTGCAGTTCCTAAAATCCTGAGTTGATTGTGAATGATATATATATAGTCCGACAACAAGTGCAAGGGAGTAACTGCCTTGATGCGTGCCGAGTGAACACTCCTGTTGTCATTATCCTGTAGGGTTAAATTATGCACCGTTTCTCTTTAATATAATGTTGCTCTTCTATATTATATACTAATAATTTCATGGGAACAAGGTCACATATTAAATCTTCAGCAGCAACTTGGTTTAATTTTGTCAGTTACCATGCCTGTGAGGATGGGGGTTAAAATCGACTAACCCAAGCTGTTTTTGAAATATGAACGTTCCCATAATGTAGATTCTAGTGATATTCATTGTCACTGTTTACAGAAACCCAGTGGTGTTCCAATCAGTTTTCAAGAAACTCTTAACCCCTTGAGTGCCAGAGGGATAAGCAATGCATTGCTTAAATACTTAAGGACCGATGACGGTCATAGTACGTCACTTACTTTTTACTTACAGCGCTTCACCAGAAGCGCTGTAAGTAAAAAGAGGGCCTAAAATTGACCGATCTCTTTCAGGCCGCAAAGCGGCGCGCCGATACACGCAACAGGTCACTTGTACCGGTGCGTCGGCAAGGATCAAAGCGGTCCTTATGGGACGGAAATGTCCCAGGACCACTGGTCCTTAAGGGGTTAAAGGTTTAAGTAGGCTTACACACTCTGCCTGCTTCAGTTTGAAACAAATTAGAGCAACTGTCATGTCTGCCTCCAGGGACAAAACATCCAGGACTTGACTGAAGAGGTTATCTCTTCAACAAATGCACAAGAGCAAAATTCATGGGGCCATTAGAATGTTCTGGCTATAGTAAGGTGTGTGTGGTTATTAAGAGTTACTTTAATGACAGGACAGAGAGGATCCACCTCTACCAATAAACACATATTTTCGATTATGTACTTATCTTCCTGTACAGCCTGGACGAGTTGGAGTAAGCAGATGTAGATCCACACAAGCAGTAACACAAGCCATTCTGAATGTCCCTGAGACTACAGTAACTACTCTGGAAAATGGACTTCGAGTTGCTTCAGAGGACTCGGGCCTTTCAACTTGCACGGTAGGGATTAAGGACAGCATGCAAAAAAGTGGCGCATTAGCTATTATTGAAAAGCTATACATTTATAAGCAATGAACAGCTGCTCATGTTTTGATCTAACAAACCTAACAGGTGCTCCTAAATTAGCGATTAGCTATATGCATGCAAATTAGTGCTAATTGCTTTGCGGAGTTTGGCGTAATTGCTAACCCTCTCAGAAAACTGTAGACGTTTTAGCCATGTCCACATTCTGAAATGCTTTAGCTGAAAAAAAGCAAACTTTTGCAAATGTGTAAAAATGTGCACAATCCACTAGCATTTTGGCATCAATAATATTTCCTTCAAAACTAAACTGTTAATGTTTGCAACATCTTGCATTCTGCCTTTGTGTTGCTGGGGACCTCTTAAAAGTGAGCAATGTTAATACAGCATTCCACATTTAGATGTATTTATTTTCTTTTATAGGTTGGTCTCTGGATTGATGCTGGAAGCAGGTATGAGAACCAGCTGAATAATGGAACTGCACATTTTCTGGAGCACATGGCATTTAAGGCAAGTGTAAATATCTTTGCTTGTATAAATTTACAAGAGTTGGGGTAATTTCAAGAAAGTGCTCTCTAAAAGAGGACAATTAACAACAATATAATAAAACGTTACCAGATGGGGATTAACAGAGATGCATGTAAATAGAGAAAGCCATGTAACAAAAGAAGTACATGTGCTCTAAAACATTTCAGGGAAGCAAAGATCAGCATGTAGAAAACAACCCCATATCGTATAATATCCTAATATCCCTGGAAGTTGTCTTTTTTTTTTTTTTTTTTTTTTTTTCTTCTCTTGTATATTCAAGTTAGTGTCTGGCAACCTCTTTTCATGTAGGGGGTTGAGGTAATTTTCAGTTTAAAGCTTGGAGAGGTTTCCTAAAAAGAATCAAGTGTTAGAAGCAATAGGGCCACCTCAGAGACTGGAGTGAACACAAACTGAATGATCATATAGAGTTCAGAAAAGCAACTCTCTGAAAATTGATGTATTCATGGGCATCCCCACCAGCAACTATAGAGAGTTGTCATGCCCCTAGATTTCCATTACGGGTTAGCGAGTCCACTGTAAATGTTAGATTGTCAGGGGTTAGGTGCCATCCTTGGGGCTTCTTCTAGATGGGAAGTGCAATTGGAGATTTTGTTAGAAAGTAGTAAGTCGCTTGACCATTCATGATTGTCAAAGGAAAGACCATGAACTATTTCTAACGTCTGCATATTGTGGATCTTAAATTTGTGAGAATCAGACTGGGTGAATAGATTGTTTAAAAACCTGACCATTTTGGTGCGTAATGTTAATATTCAGGAACACACAGATTCCAATGGGGTGTGAGAAGACAGAAGGTCTTTGGCAAGGTTAAGAGACCACAAGTTGTGGGGGAATTTTCAGTAATTAGAGCTAGGTAGATTGAACCTGTGTGACATTTCATGGAAGGCTTTTATTTTAAATGTTTTGTTTTTCATAAAGAAGAAGAAAAATATACAACAGCACAGTATACAGACTTACAGAATACATGCTTAAAGGAGAGTCCAATACAAGTGATATAAATACAGTACGGTCATTCCAATTTTGGAAAAGAAAGTGATTTGTCCAGTAAGCAACTAAATGCCTAGAAGGAAATTAACATAGCCATATCTGAAACAGTGACAGCAGGGTATTGGACTCTGGCAGGACCAGGTGCATTTTGAAGATCACCCGATCCCAGAGTTTTAGGGAAGGCATTATAAAAACATCTGCTATATCTGTTGAAGGTGTAAGTGGATGTGAAGTCCATACAAGCCAAGACAGGGTAGAAGGAGTGAGAGAGTGGCTTCAATGTGAAGCCACTCTTTGGACTAAAGTGATAAGCCAACATCACAAGCTGATCTAGGTCTACAGCCTGGTCGAAGGGTTAGTTGTATGATTTGGCTAGATAGGCCGCCATTAGATTTGGAGGACGAGGGGATACCATGTGTCTTTTATTTGACCAAATGGTGATTTATGAGACTCTGGATTGTAACAAAAATATGTTTTAGGGGAAAGAATCAGGATGGTATAAAAAATATAACGAAGAAATAGGAGAATAATCATTTTTGTAGCAGCAATTTTGCCCACCCAAGAAAGTTCAAATTGCTAAGATTCAGGGATGCCATTCTTTGATTAGGAGATCATATAAATAGAGGAAGGGTCACTGGTGAGTTCAGTTCCTAAATATTTTATTTGAGTGCTTCTCCATATATTTGGCACAAAAGATTTAAAATGATTAACCAGTAAAGTCAACACTCGGGTCTTCGGATTAGGTGAAATTCATTTAATATAAGGAAACGGAGGCAAATTTGTGGAGAATGGCCTGTATGCTAAGAAGGGAAATTTAAAATGTTAAGGTAAAAATAACATCAGTCACAAAAAGGGAAATGTTATGAGAACATTAGTTAATAGAAACTCCAGATATGTTAGGATTTTTGTGTGATAGACTTTACCAGAGGTGCCATGACAAGGGGCAGCCTTGGTGTGTCCCATTAGTAATCTGGAAGGAGGGAGAAATTGAGTCATCTATCAGTAACAAAGCTGAGGGGTAAGTATAGAGAATTATTATACAAAAACATTCCAGCGATTAGTCCATTTTTTTAAAAATAATTTGCTGTAACTTTTTTTTTTTTTTTTTTACTTTATTATTTTACTGCTTGCGTTAGGTGTCAGTATGGGTTACTACTGTTTAGCTCATCTGGGTTTAATGACCTCCACATGTACATATTAAATGTCAGTAAAGGTTGCTAGACCTGGGTGGTTCCAGATCCAACCATGGGTCCAATACAAGCACCCATCACTGGAGGAAGATTTTCTGACACCTTTCTCTCAACCATTTCAGCTTTGTGATAGGGAAATCGAAAAATAAAATTGCCCACATTTTCCAAAGTAGTGAGTCTAAAAGGAAATAAATGATTGCTATCCTACCCTTGCATGCTGTAATCTGTGGGATGAAGGAAATTTAACGATGTTGAGAAGTTTAGCATACTCCATTTCAATGTTTAAGAGTAGGGAGAATGGCTTAAAGCAGAACTAACACCGCTAAGAAACTTTGTTTGTAATAATTCCCTATCTGGCGACTAGCTGCTTAGTAGCGCTAGTCACCAGAATTCTTACCTCTTCATGGAGAAATATGCAGTCATCCTCGGCTGACAGGCAGGACGGAGGGCAGACATTGTGCCCTAGTGACGTCCATGCGTCTGCTCTGTCAGTCCCAGATGACTGTAGGAGGCGTTGCTAGGAGCCATTCAGCTCCGGAAGGGACTGACCGCACAGGTATATGAGGTCATGTCACTCCACCCAGCCACAACTGCTAGATAGGGCCAAGGGGAGGTTCTACACTGTCACATGGAGCTCTGCTCCTAGAGTCAAACCAGATTTGCCTGCCAAAAACATTTGTGATGCACATAGTCTTATTTTATAACTTTGCACTGTTAATTTGAGAATTACCCATACACCAGATGTTCTAATCACTACAAATTTCTGTTTTAATGACACTTTATGTATGTATGTATGTATGTATGTATGTATGTATGTATGTATGTATGAATGAATGAATGAAGAAATAATGTTCTTTTCTTTGCCTTTTAACTTATATCATATGTATATGTGCTGCCTTAGTGTTTAGTCTTGCTTGCTCGTTAATACACAACAACTCAGCCTTTCTGGTCTTAACCCATTGAGTGCCAGTATCCAAAGGGTTAAATACTCTTGAACAGAGTTTAGCTTATATTTATTTTTTTCATTGTTAGGAAGACTTTAAAGTGTTGGGTGCAAGGGCTTTCTTAGTGTAGTTTACCTGAACGCTTTGGGAATGCAGTCCCATAGCTTAACCCTTTGAGTTCCAGAGGGGTATGCAACGCATTGCAAAGCAATGCGTTGCGTATCCCTCTGGCTCTCAAAGGGTTAAAACTCAACCATACTCTTTCTTCCTCCTGCAGATCTCCATTAACTCCAAAGCTGGGTGATGCCAGCTCTTCATTTGGCACTTCTGGGAGATTTCTGTCTCCTCATCTCTGTGATCTGCAGGTTGGGAGACATCAGTGCTTTTGGAGATTCAGTGTCTTCTGTATTGAAGCCAGTTGTCTGCAGATTCATTGACATGGGCTTCCATGTGACGATAGCAATGTTGCTTCATCGCCCAGATATTCTGAGTAAAGCTTTGACTTCATCCAAACTTTCTAATGGAGGAGATCTGGCGAGAGTATGGAAACTTGATCCCCATGACTGTCAGTTAACTATCTTCCCCCTATTCTTTACTGCCCTTTTTAATTAAAAAGGACAGTGGTGGAGGGGGCTTTGCCAAAGGGGTGGGCAACCTGAGGCCCTTTAGCTGTTGTTGAACTTACAGTTCCCATCATCTTCAGTCAGCTGAGAATTATGGACTTTGTGATTCAACAACAGCTGGTAGACCTTGGTTTGCTCATGCCTGCTAAAAAAAAAACAAACAAAAAAAAAACCCAGTTCTGAAACTTTAGACTTTCATTATCCTAATTTTCTCATTTTTCCTTCAGGGAACTAGAAAGCGTTCCCAGCTTGACTTGGAGTTGGAGATAGAAAACATGGGTGCCCACCTGAATGCATATACTTCTCGAGAGCAGACTGTGTACTACGCAAAAGCTTTTTCCAAAGATCTACCTAGAGGTAACATACTTGTGTATGTCCACATTTTCTTACTGTATTCATTGTCTTTGAATGGTGTTAATGCAAGACTTAAGCAGCTTTCAGTTCCACATAGGATCCTGATAATGGCAAAATGTCTGTGTTGCTTTATAAAACCGATATATGAAAGTCTGCAAGTTTACTTTTGTGTATGTCATCTAGCATGATAAATATACATCTTATATACATACAGATATATACATAGTTAAGTGTTAAATGAACACTAACCCCTACAACTGAACTGGGAGTTATATACTAATTCCCTGTACTTCATATAAGCATTTGCTAAAAATTTGGCCTTGTATATTCTCTGAGGGAGCAGAAATTCCTGCCCTTTCTAGGGACTTAGACTTTCCACTTATTCTCCAAGATCCTATTTTAAATAAAGTGCGTTAAAGGGATAGTAGTGTTTCACAAAAACTGCAGCTCCACTTAATCTTCATAGTATTTGAGCCATAGAGAGTGTTATTTCAATACTGTCCGAGTTGTAGTTCAAGAGTAATTGAATGATAAATTTTCTCCCTCCCGCCCCTTTTACCATCTCCCCTTCGATGTGGAATCTGGTCTTGAGATCAGACAGCTCACAGCAAGGGACGGTCTTCTTACTGTGACAACAATGAAAACCCTGCCACCATGACAGGTTTTTCCCTTATGCTAATTGAAGATTGTCCCTATCTGTGATCCACCTGGACACCACCTTGCTGCTCTGAGGTGAGTAGTGTTACATCAGTAGAAGGGGCGGGAGGGGGATATCTACTCATTCAATTACTCTTGAACTACAACTCTGACAGTATTGAAATAATGCTTTCTATGGCCCAAATACTATGAAAATTAATTGGAGCTGCTTTTATTGTCCACTTAACCCCTTAACGATGCAGGACATACATGTATGCCGTAGATTTCAGGGCTCCCCACGCGGCTGCGCATAATTCAGGGAGCCCTGAATCTGATTTAAAAAAAAAAAAAAAGGTCCGTGGTTCTAAGTGACGGCCGCATGAGCGATCAGCCATCCTTTAGGTGTTAAGATAACCTTTCTAAATACAAGAGCAGTGGACTATAATTGCAATCAGTTAACATACTTTTCTTCTTATCTCTCAATACAAACAACATTAAATAAATGCTCTCTAAAAAGGGCAATTTACAAATGCATTAAAAGCAAGTTTAGAATTATAATTTTAGGGATGTAATATATAAACTTACTTATGATGTAAGTACTTGGAAAAAATTATATCAACCTATTTAATTTTTGGTGTTGGTGTTCCTTTAATTGTTGATGCTCCCTTCTGTCAGCCCTCATTATACAGACCTCCCCGCCTCCATATACTCCTCTCCGTAGCTGGTGCTGTGACATCAAGAGAAGCAGCTGATGATTCCCTTTGGCTGCTGTGACATGTTGCCTACCTGCTTAGCCAATAAGAATGAGGCGGCCACTGGCAGCTTTAGCTTTTGCAGAAAGTGGGGCAAGAAGCTTTGAAAAAAAACCTGTGTATTTTGACCTGAAAGTCTGTATTGCAGCTACTCCCAGGGGTGGAAATTGGGAAGTAGTAGGAATCTGTTATTAGAAAAACTGAGCTTTAACATACATTTTAGTTTTCAACTATATTGCCATTTAACATGCATTTATTTTAGGACATATCCAGCACTCCCTTGGATTTGATCTATACTGACTTTTAAATGAAGAAACCCGAACTTCAGTCTGCATGCAAATTTTTTTGTTGCCATTCACTTTTAGGGTGGAGCTGTTGTTAGAGTAAATGGATGATGTCTATTCAGTTGACACTCACCTCTATAAACCATAATAACAACAGTGCCACCCTAAAATAGAAAGTCCACTAAAATGCTGCACTTAAACACACAGTAAAGTTTGAGCTGTAACAACTTTTGATATAAATATCTCCCTGCATCTCAGCTGGAAAAGCCCTAAAAAATGTATATTTTTAATAACGAGCTACTGCTTTGTTAGTGTGGGCTGTGGGAAACCGTACTCTGGGTAGGTGTTCGTAAAGGAGCCTGCCCTGCCACAGTAAATATATGACCCACTGAGTGTTCCCTTCTTGCCTCAGTAGATATGTCCCTCTCCATGTGTCCCTGTTCCCCTAATAAACATATGCCCCTCGGGTTGGAGGGGCACATAAATGAGCACTCCATTACCTACCCTTGCTGGACTACCGATTCCAACAGTCAGGGACCAGGAAGGGTAATAAGGGAAGGAAGCCTCAGGGGAGTTGCATGCAAGGTTAGTGTCTGGGTAGGGTTTGGTACATGAGCACTGCTCCATCTCTGCTTTCTTTGCTGAGCTGTAACATATTTTAATCATGTTCTCCCCCAGGAGAGCTGATGGTGACAGAACACAAAGTGCCCTTGCTGCTAGAATGTTTTTGTATGTGTACTACACTCCCTCTAGAGACATCTGAAAGGAGTAGCCTTGAAGAACGATTTATTAAAAACATAAACAAATATAATAATTATAAGCCACTTTACATGTTCTGCACTTTCAAAAGTGCAGTCAAAAAGGGATGACTTCCTTAACCCTTAGAGTGCCAGGAGGGGTAAGCAATGCATTGCTCTGGAATACGTTACATACCCCTCTGACACTCAAAAGGTTAAACTTCAGAAAATCTGGATTTCAGAAATGTAAAACCGTTCCATGCTTATGATGGCATCTTAGGAAAATGTTATTTCAAATGGAACTCTCACCTCTCAAAGTTTTTGCTATTTAAATTGTGGTGTGCAATAAAGCTTCAATCAGTCATTTATTTATTTATTTATTTATTTATTTATTTTTAAATCATTATGGGCACGGAGATATTATATTATAAAGAATTACCTTCTCCTGTAAGGGGCAATTGCTGCGGTACAGCTCAGTACCTTAGTGCTGTCCATCACCTCCCCTCATTTTCCATTGATCCCTCCTCCTCACTCAGTGCAACCCAAATTTTCTTGTTACCTGTCACACTCTCCCCAATGTGTGTCCATGTCATGGAGGCAAAGTGAGAGCACTTTCATGTCCCCTCACTATGTAACAGGTGCCAGTCAGCTTGCCGATGTAACAATAGCCCCAGAGGGAAGTGGGTGGGAGGTGAGAGTTCTGCATTAAAAATGTGTTCTTACTTACTAAAGGGTGTATTCCTTTAAAGGGATAGTAATGTCCCAGGAGGCTCTGCAGCAGAGCCACAATCGCGTTTTTTAAAAATAATTATTTCATTGGAATGGTCTACAAAGTGTGCCTGGTTTGCAAACACACGTTGTAGACCATTCCAGTGAAGTAATTCTTTTTAAAAAACGCGATTGCGGCTCTGCTGCAGAGCCTCTGTGTCGACCAAAACGGATCTCCTGCTGACAGCTTTACAGCTGACTGCGCAAACATCAAACTTTGAATGCTGATATCTTTCAAACCACAGCCATTTGAGAGACAGTTTTTTTGCATTCAATTAAACTTTTTAATCTCTACAAAATGTGAAATATTTTTTGGGGGATATTACTATCCCTTTTAAAGATTTGCAATTCCGGAGCAAACCAATTGCACCACAGGGTAGAAGGGGAAACCTGCCCCCCTCCCCCAGGAGATTGGGCTCATACATTTTGGGAATATTTTATATAAATTGTGTAATAAATATATATTAGTCCGTAAGGGAGGCACTCTCAACAATTGGGCCATTGCCTGGGTGCCGAAATGAAAATGTGAAGTCAATGGATAGAAATCAGCACTCTCAGGTCTGCTCTCCAGTGTTACAAGTCTTTATTAAAGGATCAACGTTTCGATCCCTGACCGGGATCTTTCTCAAAATCTTGAGAGAAATCCCAGTCAGGAATCGAAACGTTGATCCTTTAATAAAGACTCGTAACATGCTCCAGTGTTTAATTTTTTATATTTTTGATCAACCCTGCCATATAGAACAAATGAAAATCCCGTCAATGGAGCATTTAACCCAGTGAATGCTAGAGAGGTATCTAACACATTTCAAAACAATGCTTTGGATAACTTTAGCATTTAAGTGGTTAAAAGCCCTATTTAATTGACATTTGGAAACTGCCATTTGGTCTCTGTGGTATATTTGGTTTACCCCACAATTACAAGTTTTTAGTTCCTGAATATTGCACTAAATCTTTTAAAGGTTTGTTCCCGAGTCAAATGATGCATTAGATAATCCTATAACATAAAGTGGTAGAGTGCATTGCTCCCTGTGAGCGTAACCGTACATGCGCAGTAGAGACTGCTGTTCCAGCAGTCTCTACTGTGCATGTGTGGTTTCACAAACAGGGAGCTTCACTGTGAGCTGTCTGGAGCTCCCCACTAAGGATCAGAGGTATGGCGAGTCTCTACTGCGCATGACTGCAGTCATGCGCAGTAGAGACTCACCAAACGTGCTGATCCGGAGCAGGGAGCTCCAGGCGGCTCACCGCCTGTCTCTGCTTCCGGGTCCGGGGCAGCAGCCAAGGCCGCTGAGTGCACTTTAGCCCATGTATACGGGCTTTCATACTAGTAATATTAATAATGTACTTGCTCTAAACTGTGTGTAGCTGTAGAGATCCTGGCAGACATTATTCAGAACAGCACTCTGGGTGAGGCAGAAATTGAGCGTGAGAGAGGAGTCATCTTACGTGAGATGCAGGAAGTGGAAACCAATCTACAAGAAGTGGTCTTTGACTATCTGCATGCAACCGCTTATCGCAGCACTGCTCTGGGAAGGACCATACTGGGGCCTACAGAAAATATCAAGTAAGTCTATTAATACGATATAATACAAAGGTATGACAAATCAACAGCACCATAGGGTACAGGTTAAAATTCCCACTTGTTTTAACTTAAGCTCTTAATCCCTTACACTCTATACTTTTAAGACCTCTGCAATGAATGTCCAAGGGTTAATTGTATAGATAGGTTGATTCTCTTTCATCCAGTGTGGAATAGAGGAACCATGGTGTAAAGTCTCCTCCTCCAGGAGAACAGGACACTTCTAAAAACAAGGTCTCTGAGGCGGAGACTCCATCTTTGCTCCACTTTACCCTTTCGTGCTAGTATTTGTCTGTATTATCCTCCAGTAGGTGGGCTCTGATTACTGGCTTTCTGTTCATCGATTGTCCAGTTCACAAGTTTATTTTCAGGACCTCAAACCTGTGGAAGTAGGCTTGACTTTTAGCCTTTACCACACTAAAGAGCTTCTCGTTTTTTGTTTTTTTTTATTATAGGAGACGGAAGACTGAAGCTAATGGTAAGATTAACCTCTTGAGTGTGGTGGTACTACTGTATTGTGTCCCTGTCCTCTAGCATCAATCTCCATGTGGGAAATTTGCCTGATTTGCACTATGGTCCTTCAGTTTATACTGCTTTCTGTATGTCCAAGCTGCTGTTTTATAGAGCACTTTTCTTTCTGTGAGGGACTGTATTTATGGTAATGAGATTTTCTGTTGAATTGTTCCCTTATTATCATTCTTTCAGGCTTTTTACATGTAGTCGGTATTTTTTACTGAATTTGGACGGGGCCCCTTTAAGACTGGTTGTACAACTGGTGGCCATTTTGGATTCATACACTAAGCTGCTTTGAGCCAGACCTCGCCTCTTGTTGTTCCTAGGAGTCTGTGGGTGGGCTCATGGTGCTTATGGTGAATCGCAACTACCCGTGGGACCTCCAAGTTATCAGGGGTACTCGAACGGCTGGAGAGTCACGCCACCATTTTTAAAGGGAAAATCTAAATCTCCCAGATCACCATCTTCCCGTGCTTTTTGGACTCTCTGTGCTGAACAGAGGCTGTCCTCTCCCTCCTGCCAATTTAACCCCTTGCAGAGGAAGGGTACTACAGAGACTTCAATTTCCTTCCCCATCACCATTTTTTCCTATCCAGAGTTTCTCGGAATCTGTATCAGTGCTGTCTGTTTCTAGACTCCATTTCATCCGTGATGGAAAGGAAGGTGTTGGTCCCAGTTCCTCCTAAGGAGTGCTTTACCAAATTCTGGTCAAATTTATTTTGTTGTTCTCAAAAAAGATAGTGGATGGTGTCCTGTTCTGGTCTTGGTGTAGCAACCAATTTGTGCTGAGCCCACAGTTAAAAATGGAGTCCTTGCTGTTTGGCATTGCAGCTAAGTGTCCAATGGAATTTCTTACCTCACTGGATTAGCAGGATGCTTACCTGCATGTCCTGATCCATCTGAATCATCAGTGATTCCTGCTTTTCCATTTGGTCTTTTTTTCCGCTGTGAGGGTGTTCACGAAGTCCTCCTCGGTGGCTCACAGCCAAGTACATGGGATCTCTTTACCTCCTACCCAGATGACCTTTTCATTCAAGAGTTAACAGAGTGCTTTTCCATTCTGGAACAGCGTGGTGTTGGGTACTCAATTAAAAAAAATATTTTCTAGGTCCTTCATTTTCTAGCCATGCATTTTGACACACTGTAAGTGTGGGTGTTTTCTTCCAGACAATAAGATTGAATCCTTGTATCTCCAGGTGTTGCAGGCATTATCCTGGCCTTCTTCAATGCTGCGGGAATACAGGAAGGTGCTGGGTTACCTGGTGTCTGCCCTGGAGGCAGTTTCCTATGCACAATTCCATAAAAGGGAATTGCACTTGGATAGTCTCAGGAATTGTCCCAGACATCGGACTCCTGTTGTGTCTTTGTCCCTTTGGATGAAGGAGGATCTTCGCTGGTGGCTTCAATAGTACCATCTGGCATTGGGCCGTCTGTTTGTCATTCCAGATTGGATTGTGGTCACCATGGATGCCAGCCGCTGGGCTGGGGTGCTACCCTGTGTCTTCTCATGTCCCAAGATCTCTGGACTGGAGAGGAGAGCCTTCTGGCCATCAGTGTATTGGAATTGTGAGCAATTCATCTCGCGCTCTGCCCCTAGTCTAATCCTCTCCTGGAATCTCCAGTACAGATTCAGTCCTACAAAGCAATGGCGGTTGCTTACATCCACTGCCAAAGAGGAACCAGAAACATGTCAGCTTAGACCGTGGCCCGGGAGAACATCTTGTGGGCGAGGTCCACTTGTCGGCCCTCTCAGTAGTTCATATTCTAGGGCAGAAAACATAGTGGCAGACTTTCTCGGTTGCCAACAACTGGATCTTGGAAATTGGGAGCTCAATGAGAGTTTCTTCAATGAGGTTATCTGCCATTGGGGTTTCCAATGGTGGATTTTATGGCATCTCTCCTGAACCACATGATCCTTCAGTTCTGTGGCAGGTCCTGTGATCCTCTGGCTCTAGCTATGGATGTGATGACCATCCTGTGAGATTTTCCTCTGGCAAATGCATTTCCTCCAACTCTCCTTATCCCAGAGGTGCTGAGGAAAATCTGGATGGAACAAGCTCACCTTATGTCATCCTTGTTGCTCTGTCCTGGCCCTGTCAGGCATGGTTTTCGGATCTACTCAATCTTTCCATGATGGAACCCTTTTGCCTTCATATGCATCCAGGTCTGCTATGCCACACTTGTGTGGAGCAGCTAGCTTTGATGGTCCGGCACTTGAGGCCACCATCCTGAAGAAACCATTTTTCAGACAAGGTTATTGCTACTATGCTCTAGGCTAGAAAGCCGTTTTCTTCCAAGGCCTGTCATAATATTTGGTCATTCTTCTACAAGTGGTGTGCAGACCTGAGGCTGGTGCCCTCAGCCTTTTCAACTTCCGTTGTCTTGTCCTTTTTCCAGGTTGGTGTTCAGAAAGGGCATAGTCTTGGTTCCATCAAGTTTCAGATTTCTGGTCTTTCTTTTCTCTTGCTCACACCTAACCTGTTTTCTTTGGGGACCAATTTCACAGTGGGATTTGAATCAGGTTTTGGGAGTACTCCAAAAAACCTCCTTTTGAACCCCTCTCTTCAGTATCTTTGCTGATGCTCACAATGGTGTTTCTTCTTTCTGTTGTGTCTGTTCCGTGGGTAGCCAAATTTCAGGCCTTGTCCTGCAAGCCATTCTCTCTGTTTTTTTCACTAGGACTGGGTGGATTTACAAACTCCCATGGGTTTTTTGGCCATGGTTGTTTCATATCTTCATGTCAACCAGGAGATTGTACTTACTCCTTTTTGTCCAGTTCCTTCTAATAGACAGGAGCAGGGACTTCATCTGTTAGATATGGTAAGATGCTTGGAAGTACTATATTCTTTGCACACACAGCCTTTTTGGAGAGCTGATTTGCTCTTTGTAATTCCTGAGGGCCCGGGGGGGGCAAGCTGCATCTAGACTCTAAGGTTACTGTAACCTCCTGGATTAAGGTATTCATTCACCAGACGTATGTTCTCCAGATTAAACCTGTGCCCTTTCAGGTCATTACACATTCCACCAGGTCGCTGCGTGCATCCTGGCCCTACAAAAACCAGGCCACTTCTGAACAGCTGAGTAAGGCGGTGAGGAGGTTGTCTCTGCACGCTTTTACCAGATACTACTGTGTCAATGTGCTGACTTTGGCTGAAGCCAGTTTAGGTCAGAAGGTCCTTCAGGCTGCGGTTCCTGTATAATGGTTCTTTCTTGCCTTCTTTTGCAGAAATCAGATTCCTGTTGGTATCCATTTCATATTGCTGTGTAAGTTTGGTGTTCGTTGACACCGGAGGTTCATGTACCACTTTAATACTGTGGATACTGGTTTGAGATAGAGGTTTTATTTTTTTCTTTATCCATTCCTGGAATCTTGATGGATAGCTTTTGTATATCCACATGGTCCCTGTGTTCCACAGTGGACGAATGTGGAAAGAGGATTTTGGTAAACTTTCCATTGAATCCTTTTCTCTTAGTCCATATGTAACAAGGGACTCCCTTGTGGAGAAAAAAACATTGGATTGAGTTCCTGGGCAAAGAGGGAGTCCTCTTGGGTTTTCTCTTCCTTTACTTGTCTTTTTCTTCACCTTAGCTATATGTTAAAGCTGGGTTGTAGCAGGTAGGGGATAAAGTGGAGGAAGGAGGGAGTCTATGCCTTATCGATCTTGTTTTTTGAAATTCCCTGCCATCCTGGATGAGACTTTACCCTATGGTTACTGTGTTCCACATGAACTAAAAGAAAAGGATTGAAAGATACGTTCACTAAAATCCACTCATGTAGTTTCACCACCAGAATTGCTCCACTCTTATCTTTTGCTTTTATACACACGCCTCATTATATTACCTACTTTGTTTCAACCTAGACTTCTTTTCAGTTTTGTTTTATTTTTCACAGATTACTAGTTCTTGGGGTGAAGGAAGTGGATCGTAGCACAATGCACAGTAATCTGTGCATTACACATTCTTGTTTATTCATTTATTTATTCCTTTTTCTTTGTCTCAAATTACAGGTCCATTAATCGCAATGATTTGGTGGAGTACATCACAACACATTATAAAGGGCCGAGGATAGTTCTGGCAGCTGCAGGAGGTAAGTAGAACTTATTATGCTCGTTAAAGATACAACTATCTAGCCACTTTTAGTACAAATGGCCATGAAAGTCAATGTACTGCATACACTATTCAAATCCAAGTCCAAAGAGTCAGCCTATTGTTTGATATCCTAAATGGCGTCTCTGTATGTTATCACACCATTAAGTGCTATGTTTATAATGTGCTTTTGTGAGCAGGTAGTTTGTTTGGGAAGAAAGTCAGGTAAGATGTTTTTAAGAATGACTGACTGTGCCAGAGCACATCTATTTTTATTCATAGCAATCAATTAGCCTGCCTTGAAGTGCATTCATTATGTGCTCTCTGTGATGGGTCAGAGAAGCAGTAGCTATGGAGATAAGTGAGTAGATGGAAATCTAAGTGCCTTTATAGACTGCTTTGCTCATGCATTACAAGAGTAAGTTTAGAACTAGATTTTGTGTACATGGACTAAAAGAAATAGGATATTAACCCCATCAATGCTAGAGACCTATCTAAGCAATTCATTGGAGATGCACGTAGCATTCAAGGGGTTAAAAGTTTGACACCATTTGCAGGTTTTCATTTTTCATTAACACTGGATAAAATGGGAGTTGTTTTACTGTTATTGTTTTTGAACATATACCTCTAAATGTTTCAATTCACACACTGGGTCTTGTGCACTAAAGAGCGAGAGGATTTTGTTGCTTACCAATAAATCTTTTCTATTGGTCCTTGCAGGACACAGGGACCATGGGATTAAAGTCCTTGCACTATGGTAGGGCACATTAAGGAAAAAAAAAACCTGTCATACCTGCTAAATCGAAGTACAGCAAAGTCAGATTTAGGCCAATCCCAATGTTATCACAAAATAAACAGAGAGGATGAGATGACTTTTATTTTTATTCAGTAAGAGGACACACAGGAGTGAAATGAGCTTTTCCATGAGGAATGATAAAAGTGAGCTCTTCATTGAAACTGTCAGTCTCTATCTGGGTTGAGGCAGTAAGGTACTCTTCCAGTCCAGGTTTGGTAAGCACACCCACCTGTCTCCTGACTGACAATTGTACCCATTTCCAGACCAAAAGTAGCCATCTCACGGAAAGGTAATTCCATAAGAAACTTCTTAGAAGAATTGTCGGCTGACCAGAACTTTAAGTGATAGTAATGTTTCAAAATAAAAGCAGCTTCAGTTAATCATCGTAGTATTTGGGCCATGGAGAGTATAATTTCAATACTGTCCTAGTTGTAGTTAAAGAGTAATTGAATGATAAAATATCCCCCTCTTGCCCCTTTTACCTAGTGCAAGCCACCTCCCCTCAGATGTGGAATCTGGTCTTGAGACCAGACACCTCACAGCAAGGGACAATCTTCTTAATGTGAGAACAATGAAAACCCTGCCCCTTGGCATGTTTTTCCCTTATGCTAATTGAAGATTGTCCCTCTCTGCAAGCCATCTGGGTACCACCTTTCTGTTCTGAGGTGAGCAGTGTTACATCAGTAAAAGGAATGGGAGGGGATACTTTATCATTCAATTACTCTTGAACTACAAATCTGACAGTATTGAAATAACACTCTCCATGGCCTAAATACTATGAAGATTAATTGGAGTTGATTTTATTTTGAAACCTTACTATCCCTTTAAGCCACAACCTATACCTTGCTGCAACAGACAGTGGAAACTTTGGCAATAAATTTTGCTGTGCCAAGAAAAGCGTCACATAATATTTTGAAAAATGTTATTCCATAGAGGAAGACAGGGTAGCAAGACCTTGTAGCCCAGCAGTAGAGGAAGACGTTAGCAAGACCTACAGCAGAACATATAAAGAATTTAACACACAATTTTTCTATCTGTGCCTTCTCTGTGCACACTGCACAAGAATGACAGTTAGTGCAAGTGTGCCCTGCAGGTGGTTTCGCTGTGTAAATCTGGCAGGCATAAATAGTTTCAAGATCAGAATTAGAAGAAATCTTTACCCTAGCAAGGGTTCTTCAGTCCTCAGAGATGTCTGAACAGGAGAAAATGAGCGGGAGAAGGAGCCCCTTTTTTCTGTTACAGCCCGGGAGTCTCTCAGCAAATCATGAGCTGTCAAAACACCTCCGTTATCACTAAATCTGAACCACAGTACTAATGTAAGGCACTGTATATTTGGTCTGCAGCTCCAAATCAGCGGAGTTCACTTTAAAATCCACTACAGCCTCTCTCAGCTCCGCAATGGATATCCACATGGCATCAAGAGCATCTGCCTGTCTTTGTTGCAAACTGCTATAAAAAGTTTGTGCCATGTAAATGGCCCCCTGCAAGCATGGCAGAACTGCTCAATTTGTACATAGGAGGCAGCAGCTGTAGTCCATTAAACATGCCTGTCCCTGCCACTCCCTTCGTGCAGAGCGCAATAAAAGCAGGGTTCCCATGACAGACAACTGTGCACCAAGTCTAATATGTGTTCTCTAAGAAAATATCTCAAATATTGATTCTGTGCTGTATACTTTTGTGAGCTTACACCGTTAAATAAAAGACCATGGTCAGTGCATTGCACAGCACTAAATACAATTGTATGTTGTATACTTCTGTGAGCTCCTTATTAGTTAATAAGCTGCACAGGGAATAAGAGATCCTGGCATCTGCAAGTACGTGGCACAGCAGCAGTGCATATTGTATATGGCCAGTCCTGTGCATTGCGCAGTAGAGTACGCAGTTCATGATGACAGTATTGCATTGATTGGATTCTCAGGGACCACTGTCTAGCCATACTGAAAGGTATAACAAAATGTAGTCTATAGTGCAATTCTGCTCAGTGACAGGAACACCTAAGATTATGACCAGAGTCTCTTCACTTTCAGTGAATCCATATCACAGTTGAGATGTTGACACCAAAACCTGTGTCCACTTAGGTCAGGAGGGAGAAGCGCATCTCTGGAGATATCCATTGAAAGAGTTAGGACAATCCAGGGGAACAACTGTAGTCTCCTTCATATCCTCCTCCTGTATCCAATAGTAGACGAAAAAAAGTCTGGCCCTGTTTTTGCTCATTTACTTGAAGGACATTAAAATCATTAAGACAGGTGGGACTGGGTGGGAGTTAAGCAGGGCTAAGAGGAAGTCCTCTCCTCCAGAGGTCCCACCCCCATCTTCTTAAAGGTTAAAAGCAATGAACTTTCTTTCATACCCGACAAGTTTCCATTTTACTGGCCCTCTGAGGTGAAAAGATCTTTCCCACACTGGTGTCCCTCTATATCGGACTGTGAGATATATATATATATATATATATATATATATATATATATATATATATAGATAGAGATATATATAAAAATATACACACATGCGTATTACATTGCTTCAAAGCAATAACTCACATTAATCTTTGTTTAAACATCAGTATATGGATTTATAAATTAGTCTGTGTAAATAAAAATATTTTTTGTCCTGTTAGACACAATGAGGTCAAACTGTTTTTTTCTTTTTAATATTATTTTAACTCTTTGAGTGCCAAGCAATGCATTCCGCACCCCTCTGGCACTCAAAGGGTTAAGCCCACCACTGCACACACCCCAAGTCCTGCTTCCAGTACCTAAAACGTGCATAATTTGTCTCCTTTTGAGGAACTAGGAGTTCTGTTCTTTGCTTCTCTCTTCCTCACAAGTAAGAGAGAGAGGCAGAGACCACTGACAATGCATTAAATACATTCTTTGTCATTTGCTCCACCGGCACATGAGATCACCGTAGCAACAATCACATGTACTTACTGGGGGAAGGCTGAAACTGAATGTTTGAGTCCTGAAGCAGTTGTTTACAGCTTCCCCTGCATGATCACAATGCACTGCCACTCGTCCTTAAAGGGATAGTAACACTTCGTTTTAACTTTATTTTATTTTGTAGGCATTAAAAAAACATGAAGAATGATATAAGTCTTATCTCTCAAACCTTTATGGTTTATGAGATATTCACAAGCAAAGTTCCCCTTCCCGCCCCTTTTACCTAGTGTAAGCCATCTCTTCTCAGATGTGAGTCTGGTTGTATGACAGGACAGATAACAGAAGGGGACAATTTTCTTTGTATGAAAACAATGAAAGCCCTTCCCCCCCTTGACAAGTTTTTCAGCTTTTTCCATTATCTTAATTGAAGATTGTCCCTTTCTGCAGTCTACCTGGGCATCTCCCTTCTGATCTGGTTGAACAGGGGGGGATACTTTGTTTGTGAATATCTCTTAAACCATAAAGGTTTGAGAGATAAGACTTATATCATTCTTCATGTTTTTTTAATGCCTACAAAATAAAATAAAGTTAAAATGAAGTATTACTATCCCTTTAAAGGATGAAAATGGGTGAGAGTCCTAGCATGTGACTCATGATTAAAGGGTTAAAGTAAAGACTATTTGTATATGTCCCATATGGTGCAGCTTGTCTGTCCAAGAATAGCACCAATACTTCATACAACAATCACTCTGTTTCTACTTCCTGTCATTGTCATTATATAAAGTATAGCCTATACAACTAGAATGGCAAACAGTGGTCTTTTAGCTCTCTTTGGATTCCAAATCCTATCATCCTTTGCTGGCCATCATCTATTGGTGTGCAGTGTTTTCAATTAAAGGGATAGTAATACTTCGTTTTAACTTTATTTTATTTTGTAGGCATTAAAAAAACATTAAGAATGATACAAGTCTTATCTCTCAAACCTCTATGGTTTATGAGATATTCACAAGCAAAGTTTCCCCTCCCTCCCCTTTTTCCTTGTGTAAGCCATCTCTTCTCAGATGTGGATCAGGTTGTATGACAGGACAGATAACAGAAGGGGACAATTTTCTTTGTATGAAAACAATGAAAGCCCTTCCCCCCCCCCCTTGACAAGTTTTTCAGCTTTTTCCATTATCTTAATTGAAGATTGTCCCTCTCTGCAGTCTACCTGGGCATCTCCCTTCTGATCTGGTTGAACAGGGGGGGATACTTTGTGAATATCTCTTAAACCATAAAGGTTTGAGAGATAAGACTTATATCATTCTTCATGTTTTTTTAATGCCTACAAAATAAAATAAAGTTAAAACGAAGTATTACTATCCCTTTAAGTACGTTTAATTATTCTCTTAACTCTGGTGTTGGTTACTCACATCAGAGAGAAATTATTGGAGGTTCTTAGTACCCCAGGCCTTCCATAAAATTGACTATACTGATCTTTATATAGAGCAACAGTGAGTAACTTGAGCCCTCTCATCTGCTGCCAGACTACAAATCCCATCCTTCCCCATTAGCCATGGATGGGATGTATAGTCTGGCAGTAGCTGGAGGGCCTCATGTTACCCTTCCCTGATATAGACACTGTATTCTAAGTAGAAAATCTAAAGGACCAAAGACAGCTATACCATAGGGAACAAATAACAATTCCTACTGATTTAAATTTGATGAATGATAGAGGTCTCCAAAGCATTGCCAAGAGACATGTTAGAGATCACTCTAGTATTCATTAACAACCCCGCTTAACTCAGTGGTTTTTCATTTGTCCTTTTATTGTGAACTTGGTTTGACCATAAATCGCTTTGTTTGTATGTTTTAACTTTTAAAAATGTGATTTCTGAAATAGCTTATTTTTAATTTTTTTTTTTTTTTTTTTTTTTTAATTTAAGGTGTATGCCATGAAGAATTGCGTCAGTTGGCAAAGTATCATTTTGGTAATTTACCCTCCACATATGAGGGAGAAACCCTGCCTCTCTGCTCCTTCACAGGCAGTGAGGTAAGAAGTGTCAGGCTTATTTTTTATAAATAGTGAGACTTGTATATAGACTTGGAAATCTTCAACAATTTGCAAATTCTGTAGCACACTGGGGGAGTTGAGGGCCATATATGTGTCCCTTAGCGTAAAGTTGGTTGCCTGTCACTGATGTAAAGGTATCACAACCTCATGAAAGCTTAAAGGGATAGTAATACTTGCAAATTACTAATCCCATATTGTAGCTTTGTTAAAAAGAAACTTATTGCCCCCAGTGTCATCTCTCAAACCCTTATGGTTTGAGAGATGATAGCGCTCAAAGTTCCCCCCTCCCTCCCCCTTCCCTGACCGAACGCTGACTGCAGGGATATCCGGTATTACTTGCATCAGGCGGCTCTGCAGCATTGCCGAGATCTAGTTTGTAAAGAAATCTTTCACTAAAATGGTCTTCTACGTGTGCTTGCAAACCAAGCACACGTAGAAGACCGTTTCAGTGAAATAATTCTTTTTTATAAACGCAATCTCGGCTCAGCTGCAGAGCCGCCTGATGCACATAAGACTGTCGTACGACAGCTTCTCCTGTAGTCAGCGTTCAGTCAGAGAAGGGGGAGGGAACTTAGAGCACTATCATCTCTCAAACCATAAGGGTTTGAGAGATGACACTGGGGGCAATAAGTTTCTTTTTAACAAAGCTACAATATGGGGATTAGTAATTTGCAAGTATTACTATTCCTTTAAGTGAGAGTGCTGTTGTGTGGAGGGTGCAATTCAGAGAGCGTCTGTCGGTTAACAGCTGAAGAGACACGTATTGCCCTTCCTTTGTAAATTCAAGTTGCATATGCACTAGTTACAGTTTGAGACATCTGCCAAGTTTAACGTTGCTCTTTTTATTAATGCATTGTTATGGGCACATTGCCAAGTAACCAAAACTCTGAGGCTTTACTTTGTTTTAAAGTAAAAAAAAAAAAAAAAAATTCACATACTCAATAGTATTTGCAAGTGAGAGGTTTTCACAACTATTGTCTCCTATTTAACCTCTTGAAGTCCAGCGGGGTGCTAGTGCTCAAGAAGTTTGAGGCTGCTGAATACTGTCTTTCTCTACCTGAACTGTATTATGAAGCAATTCTTCCTTTTCATGCCTTTTCCAGATCCGTGTAAGAGATGATAAAATGCCGTTAGCTCACATTGCTATTTCCGTGGAAGCCGTTGGCTGGTCTCACCCAGACACAATTCCCCTTATGGTCGCCAACACTCTTATTGGGAATTGGGATCGGTCCTTCGGAGGTGGTGTGGTACGGTACTTTAATTTTACTCCTACCTATGGAGATATGTCTGGCATTATTTACCCAGTAGTCTAGTCAACCTTTGGCTTTCTGGCTGTTGTAGATGTAGACTACAACTCCCATCATCGCCAGTCAGCCAGTGGTTGAGGATATTGGAAGTTGCAGTTTCCAACAGCTAGAGAGGAAAAGATTTCCTACTCCTGGACTAAGCTGTGATATCATTTTAAGTCTTCCATTTCTGTAAAGACTTTCAAATATGACCACTAAAATACATTAACATTTAAATACCCTGTGCTCCATGTTAGCATCTGTAAAACTTTTCTGTTTATGAGGCCTAAAAATCTAGTCTAGTGTACACTTTCTTATAACTCTCATTTCTCCTTTTAAAACAGAAATCTTGATAGGGATTTAGAAGTGATATTTTTTATTGTCTGTTAATTGCCCTGATATAAGATATTCGCCGCTCTGAATAGGAGAGGGTACTAATCTCAATACAGTAATCACATTAATTGTACACAGCCAATTTACCAAACTCCGTCTATACAGGACAGTCTACACATGAATTAAAGTAACTACAATTTACAGATGCTAGCTTTTTAAAATTATGTAACAGTTTCATGTTTTGCGTTGGTACTTCTTTAAACAACTCTGCCGACACATGCTGTTTACATGAGTTTTCTTTCTTTCGATAAGCAGAATTTATCCAGTAAACTGGCTCAGATCACATGCCATGGGAACCTCTGTCACAGCTTCCAGTCCTTCAACACTTGTTACACAGACACTGGCCTCTGGGGCTTGTACATGGTTTGTGAGCCAAACACAGTGGAAGACATGATGCATTTTGTTCAGAGAGAATGGTAAGGGCTTTCTAAACAGAACGACAGAGACTTTAATATAAATACAGACCAGTTTTCTAATGGTTTAGTAAATTTTATTTAACCTTTTGGGTGCCAGAGGGGTATGTAACACATTGCAGAGCAATGCACTGCGTACCCCTCTGGCACTCAAAGGGTTAACCCCTTGGATGCTTGAGATGTCTCAAACCTATTGCGCTGCAAGGCATTGGAGAAAATGTTGATCCAGTGGTTTAAGGAACACAAATGCCTTAAAGAAGTTAGCAGGATTTCCCTGCCTGAGCACAGTCGCACTAACCACACTAAACACTGTGCTTTACCTCAGTCCAGTAAGAGAAAGTTTGTTGGGCAGCTATTGAGGTTCCTTTATTTTTTCCTGAAAATATATATATATAACCCCTGGTGCGCCAGAGAAGGATATAGCTTGTTAATTTTCAATGTGTTGGGCCCCTGTCCCACAAAGGGCTAAATACTCTAATCTGAATTACAGGACCTTTATTATAATAATTGTTAGAGCTCCAGCTGTTGGGAATTACAGCTTCTATTATCCTGAACCAGCCAGTTAGTCTGGCAGATCTTCCAGTGCTGATGCTATAACTACATATGATCCAGGGAGGATATCCTGAAAGCCTGCATTGCTGGGAAGGTGTAACTGAAAGTATACAAATCCGGTCTAATCCAGCTTCTGAGAGTGACATTGCCACAATGTCGGATCAAGGAAGAAATTGTGTGCTTGACACAAGTTAATGCTGTAGAAACTAAAAAACTAAATGTAACTTCTTTTAAAAATATTTACCCATTTGAGTGCCACAAGGATAGCTCTGCCGCTCAACGAGTGACTATACCCTAAGAATACGTGGCCTCTCGTTGATGAGGCAGAAGGACTAGTACAGCTAGGTGTCCTTCAAACAGCAGTGTTATATTTACTTACTGTTTTTGTTTGCATTTGAACAGTATTTATACTGTAATTATTTGTATTGTATAATCTAAAAGAAAAAAAAAAAATTTGAGCCATTTAGGATTTAAAGCCCATTGTAGTCTGGAGACGTAACCTAGAGGCAGACCTGAACAGTGGTCTGTCTGGATAGGAAATTGCAGATGTAATTCAAAAATATATAAATGCTGTATGAAGACACCTACCTTGTTTAAGTCAGTGGGGCTGATGTATTAATCCTTTGAATGCCAGAGGGGTACGCAATGTGCCTACCCCCTGGCACTCAAAGGGTTAAGAAGAGCAGGAGAGAGCCATCTGCATCATAGGAAACAAAAACGTATTGATTTAAAGGGGACTTAACCCTTTGAAGGCTGGGGTTCCCAACTCTGGTTTGGTTAAAGTGGAACTTTCATCCGCTATAAAAGAGGATTTTCTCTTAGTCCATACAGGTTACTGTTAACTCTGGGTAGGCAGGAATAATTCTAGAATTGTATGCAGGGGTGGAGCCTACCTTCCCTCCTTGGCTGCAGCTAGCCAACCAGCTCCAGAAAGATTTGAGACACTAACTACTGACTAGATAGTGAAGGGAAAGAAGACTCCTGTGAGCATGACCCTGAAGGACCCCCACAGTCTGCCACAGGAGAGCCAAGCATGGTCCCTTGACAGGGTGGGAGACCAGTAACCTGTATGGAGTAAGAGAAAAGGATTTAACAGGTAAGACTAAAATCCTCTTTTCTCTGTCGTCCAATACAGGTTACTGGTAACTTTGGGATGTCCAACCATTGAGTTTCTCAGAGGCGGGAAGTAAGGCAAGGACCAGAGCAGATATCAATCATCAGATCAAAGATAGCCCAACAACTAATGAAGTGTCAACGGACACTAAACAGCGATAACACTGTTAAACAGCACACTGAACTAGAGCCAGCGGGGCTCAAAAGTGAAGGAAACACCATGAACTGAAGAAAATCCTAGACAGGCAAGACTGCCTCCAGGATTTTCCTCCCAAAGCTGGCATCAGCCAATGCCAGGACATCAACACTGTAATGCTTCGAAAAGGTGTGCACAGACTACCAGGTGGCAGCCTTGCATAACTGATCAGCAGAAGCCTGATTCTTGTAAGCCCAAGAGGCCCCAATAGATTGAGTAGAATGAGCCCTGACCCTGAAAGGGACAGGCTTCTTCCTTACCTCATAAGACTTACGAATAGTGGACTTGATCCAAGAAGCAATAGTCACCTTGGATGCAGGTCTTTCTTCCCTAGGACCCTCAGGAATGACGAACAACGCGTCTGATTGCTTGATAGACTCAGTGCGATGTACATAAAACTTGAGACAACGCCCCATATCTAACAAGTGAAGATCCCTCTCCTTGTCAGAGGTGGGGTCAGGGCAGAAAGAGGGCACCACAATCTCCTGATTGATGTGGAACTCAGACCACCTTCGGGAGAAGCTCCTGAGAGGTGCAAAGCACCGCCTTGTCCTTGTGAAAAGCCAAATAGGGTGGTTTACAGGACCGAGCATGTAACTCCGCGACATGACTGACTTACACAATCACCAGGAGAAAAGCCATTTTCCACATCAACAGGCGTAGGGGAATAGTAGCCAAAGACTCAAATGGAGGGTGCTGAAGAATGCCTAAAAACAAGTTAAGATCCCATGGAGAAGCAGGAATCTTGAAGGCATGATGAATATGAGCAACGCCCTGGAAGAAAACCTTGACATCAGGAAGGATGGCAATGCTCCTCTGAAAGAAAACAGAGAGAGCAGACATCTGAACCTTAAGGCAACTCATCCTGCAAAAAGGCCAGGACTGTAGGCAGATCAAATTCCTGAGACAGGTCCCTGTGAGCACACCAAGATAGAAAGGTCAAACAGGCACGGTGATAGTTCTTGGAAGAAACAGGTTTGTGGGCACTGAGCAGAGTAGCCACCCCACCAGAAGAAAACCCTTTCTTCCGCAATATTAAGGATTCAATTTCCAAGCCGTCAAAGCTAGCCGGTAACCCTGTAAAACAGTGGTTCTCAACCTTTCTAGTACTGCGACCCTTTGATAAAATTTCCCAAGTTGTGGCGACCCCTAACAGTAAAATTATTTTCGTTACTCCTTCATCGCTGTAATTTTGCTGCTGTTGTGAATCGAAATATAAATATCTGATGGTTTTAGGCGACCCCTGGCAAATCGCCATTTGACCCTCTAAGGGGTCCCGACCCACAGGTCGAGAACCACTGCTGTAGAAGAAGATCCGGACGGCAAGGGAGCCGGAATGGCTCCTCTGCTGACAGATTCAGAAGCTCTGGAAACCAAGCCTGGCATGGCCAATACGGAGCAATCAGAATGACTGGGCAACGCTCCAGTTGTAATTTCCATAACACCCTGTGCAACAGGAGGGGAGGAAAGATGTAGGCCAGAGGGAATAACCAAGGAATGGACATTGCATCCACCACCAGAGCTAGAGGGTCCCTCCAGCGAAGGCAGAACCTCGGAACCTTCCTGTTGTGTCTTGTCGCCATCAGGTCGGTGTAAGGAAGACCCCGTTTCCGAACAATGCGGGTAAACACCTCTGGGTGCAGCTCCCACTCTCCGTTGTCTGTGTGTTGAGTGAGGAAGTCCACCATGACGTTGCCTACGCCAGGGATGCGCACTGCGGATATGGCAGGAACGTGGTGTTCTGCCCAGGACAAAATAGCCTTGACCTCTAACCAAGCAGCGAGATTTCTTGTTCCTCCCTGCTCGTTGATGTAAACCACTGCTGTGGCATCGTCGCACTGTACCCGGACTGGACAGTCTTCCAGCTGAGATGTCCAATGACGTAGGGCATGAAATATCGGCCGAAGCTCCAACACGTTGATAGGTAGGAGAGATTCTTCTGGAGACCACCGACCCTGTGCACTCAGGTGACCCAGGACTGCTCCCCATCCGGAGAGGATGGCATCCGTCGTCACTGTGGTCCAGAAGGAAAATAGGAAGGACTTGCCCTTCAGCAGATTGGAGAGGTTGAGCCACAAGGACAAACTCAGTTCCACATGAAGAGGAAGTGACACAGACATCTTCAGAAGGTCCGGTTGACCCCTGCACACCTGGATCACAAACTGCTGGAGTTCCCTGGTGTGTGCCATGGCAAACAGTACCTCCTCTATGGTGGAAATGAATTTCCCCACGAGCAATGACAGCTTTTTGGCTGGAACTGGATCTTCAGCCAGTATCGCAGAAACCCTGTGGGCCATCTGGTGAGCCATCTCTTCTATGAGACCCAGAAGAACATGGTGTTTATAGAAGAGGAAGCCCAGGAAGACCAGACGCTGGAATGGGACAAGATCTGCTTTGTCCAAGTTGATGATCCACCCGTGATGGATGAAAGCGTGAATGCGTTGCTGAACCTGCTGATGAAGAAGTTCCGCAGAAGAGGTTTTCAGAAGCAGGTCGTCCATGTATGGAGTAACTCTGATGTCGTTTCAGTGGAGGACTGACACTAAGGCTCTCAGGACACTGTTGAAGACTAGAGGAGCTGTCGTCAGACCAAATGGAAGAGCTGAGAACTGAATGTCCCTGATCGCAGGCAAACCGGAGGTACTGCCGGCTCTCTGGATGAATGGCAAAGTGTAAGTACGCATCCTGAAGATCCACAGATGCAAGGAATTCCCCTGGAGACATGGTAGCAATCGCCATCTGTAGTGACTCCTGGTGACAATGAATCCGGGTCACAAAGGAATTGAGATCCTTCAAGTCCAAAATGGGACAACAACTGCCATCCTTCTTGGAGACCACAAAGAGGTCTGAGTAAAAACCCATACCTCTGTCCTGAACTGGAACTGGGTCCAGAACGTCCTTGTCCAGAAGAGCCTGAACAGCACAGTCGAACAGACGGCATTTCTCTGCACCCTGAGGCGTATGAGAAGGAAGAAAGCGAAAGGGAGGAAGAGAGACGAAAGGGATCCTGTACCCTTCCATCACTACCTGCAAAACCCATGGGTCCATCACTGAATCCTCCCAAATTCTGTGATAGTGACGCAGACGACCATCCACAGCAGAGTGTGGACCCGGCTTTGGTGAGTCATGCCGAATAAGGCTTGGAAGCCTTGGGCTTGGAGGAGATCTTGGGCTTCCATTGCTGTTTGGGCTTGGAGGAGGTGCGCGGAGCTGAGGGAACATTCTGGTGCTCCGGTTACGCTTAAGCAATGTTTTCTTCCTAGGAACTAAGGTTAGAGGTGTACTCTTACCCCCTGTGGCCTCACTAATCAGATTCTTAAGATCTGGTCCAAACAATGATGTGCCTTGAAAAGGCAAGGAGAGCAATGCTTTCTTGGAAGCAGTGTCAGCAGACCAGATCTTGAGTCAAAGAGCCCGTCTGGCAACCACAGACATGGTGGGAAACCCTAGCCACCAAACAGATGGCATCAAATAGGGCAGCAGAAACATAGTGCTGTTCCTCAGAAGTGTTGGCAAGGAGGCGCAACTTATCTGAAGTAGGAGCATCCTGATGGACAGCAAGGGTGAGCTGTTCAGTCCAGACCGCAATGGCCTGGTTCACCCAGACTGCAGCGAATGCTGGACGCATGGCTGTTCCAGCAGTGGCAATGATGGACTTGAGAGAGACCTCAAGTTTCTTGTCAGTCCAGTCCTTTAGAGCAGACGCATCAGACACTGGCAAAGCAGTAGACTTGGATAGCCTGGAGATGGGAGCATCCACTTTAGGAGGAGGATGAACCCACTGAGCAAGAGCAGCCTCAGAAAAGGGATAAAGCTTAGCAAATTTCTTGGAGACAGAAGGTTTCCTGTCTGGACACTTCCACTCAAGGCGGTCAAGAGAGGGGTTAGGTGGAAAGCAGGTAAGGGGCTTTTTAGGCTTCTGAAAGACATCAGAAGGGTCAGAAGGAACTCTTGCACTAAGGGAATGCTTAGGGTATTAAAAACAGCCCTGATCAGGCCCTCAGCCAAGGGCTCAGGATCAGCCTCAAAAGGGTCCCCAAAAAACTGAGAGGAGCCCACCGCAGAACATTCCTCGACATCTGAATCCACCAACAGTTCCTCCTCAGATGAATCTGACACGTCAGGTACACCCTCAGGCTTTGGCAGGGAAGACTTGTCGGACAACGGGGTCTGCCAAGAATGGAAGACCTCCTGTAACTGGGATGGAAAGAGTTGCAAAGTAGACCTAAGGTCCCTAGTAGCAGCCTTGAACTCTTGCACCCAATCTGGCTCTAATGCATGGCTGGAGGTCCCTGGGAGACTCTCAGGGACATCAGAACATGCTGGGCATAAACGACCCGAGAATTCTCTGGGTAACCCTGATTGACAGGAAGAGCAATGCGCAATAGGGGATACAGAGACCCCAGCATCCTTAGTCTTAGGTCTCGCCCCAAGCTCCAATGGTATAGACATTCTCACAGTGTCAATAACCTTATTGTATAAGAAATCACCCAATTACAGTGTGTATGATTAAAGTTTCACCCCAGAAATCTGTAAAATAGACGTATCTGGCAGGTGAAAGGTTAATGAGGAGAGGAGGAGAATCCAAGCTCTGCGTAGGATACTCATTCTGGAAAGAGCACAAAATGGCTGCTGCAGCGGGAGCCAATCAGAAACAAGAGCGCGAAGCAAGCGCTCATGGGAAATGTAGCTTTCCCAGAAAAGTATCCCAAACAGTGCCCTGAGCCCCCCAACACACTAGAAACCTGATCTGAATGGTAGAGCAAGGGCAGACAAGTAAAATGAGCCACTCTGAAGTCGCTAGGTGGAGCTGTTGCAGAGATATGTCCCAAACTGTACAGTTCTATAGGAGTGAATGGAGCAGTGGCGGCTATGCGTTAAAGCACGCCGGAACTCAACTTTAACAGAATTGAATGTGTAATATTAAAAGACATGAAACATCACTAAAACATGTTAGGATACAAAACAAAAATACACTGAACCAGTAGGAAGATTGTCAGAACCCCCCCCCCCCAATGAATGCCAAACCAGTAACTAAAGGGTTAAATAACACATAAGCGTGCTCCAAACACCCAACAGACATACAGATAGACCCAATGAGTGCAGGAATGTGCAATAGGAACTCCAAATGAAAAAACCCTTGTGCGGAGGTACACTGTGGGACATGTGGACCTGCAGCACTCAAAGGGGGGTTGCTCACCTTTCCTGAAGATCTTCTGTCTTCAGACTACCATGTATTAAGAAAAAGCCTCGGTGGCCAACTCCTGAGGAAAGAACTTGTAGCCAAGATTTTCCCCCCAGGGCTTAAGGTCCACAAAAAGCACCTGGTCACTGAGCTAGCCACATCTAAGGGCATTGTTAGTTATGGAAATCCGCCTAATGATGGTATTCCATTTCTAACAGAAAATTAAACTTCTAAAGCTATAGCAGCACTGTTCTCTTGCCTGTGTTATCTTCACCAAGGAACAAATCTTTCTGGAGCTGGTTGGCTAGCTGCAGCCAAGGAGGGAAGGTAGGCTCCACCCCCTGCATATAATTCTAGAATTGTTCCTGTCTACTTAAAGGGGCAGATTACCTACCCAGAGTTACCAATAACCTGTATTGGACGACAGAGAAAGTCGCCCTGCTATAATTAAGCAGGTAGCGAGTAGCTTCTGAATGTATAGTTTACCTTTCACAAGTAGCCCGATCTGAAGAAATCCATAACTGAAGGAGACTGACAGTCGGGTTAGCACAGTCTGCATGCCTGCGCCATCAGTCCCTTCCGGTAACCATATGGTGCACTGCAGTCTACACAATGGAGACCGGGAGTGACTGTAGCCTGGGTTCTGGTCTCCTTCAATGATGGATGTGTTCAGATCGGGCTACTCGTGAAAGGTAATCTACATATTCAGAAGCTAGTTGCTACATGCTTAATTATAGCAGGACGACTTTACAGCAGATGAAAGTTCTGCTTTAAAATGAATACTTAAATTAAAAGCAACGCGAGGTGTTTTATCTGATCCCGGTGGTGCAGTTGACATGCTGCAGAATTGCGCCACTTTTCTTAGTATATCAGCAAGAGCCACTTCTATGTAGGGGATATCCTTTTTTTTTTTTTCTACATTATTAATTATATTTATAAAACACCAACAGATTCTTCAGCACTGGAGTTCCACAAAAAAAAAAAAAAAAAAAAGCGCCACAAGCAAAACAAAACCATAACTACTATGATGCTAGTAATTTCTCCAAAGCATTGTAGTGCAATACACTGACGACTTTTGTAGAACTTAATGAGTTAACATAACTTCATGTTAAATATTTTGATGTGTAATGGTAGGTTATGCTTTAGCAATTCTAAAAGTGCATGACTATTGACATTTATTTTCGTAGGATCCGACTTTGCACAAGTGTAACTGAAAATGAAGTGGCACGAGCCAAGAATCTGCTAAAAACAAACATGTTGCTTCAGCTAGATGGTAATTTTATAATCCAAAAAAACTTACACGCTCTAGGCAGCCGTATACCTAGGTAATTATAATATGTTTTATTAAAGGATCAACGCCCATCTGTGAGGATATTGGTAGGCAGATGCTATGTTATAACCGCAGGATACCACTGCCTGAACTAGAAGCAAGAATTGATGTAAGTTCCCACCAATAAACAAAATCGCTCTGTATAACTGTATGCATGTTTGTACTATATAGAGGATTCCTTCCTGAGTTTATTTAGTAATCTTAGCATTGCAAAAATGTAATCTGACTGCATATTGATGTGTATCACACAGGATTAAAGGTTCAGAATATAAAAAAAATAAGAGCAATTCTGGAGCAAACCATCTGCAGCATAGAGGAGGAAAGAAAATTCCCAACTATTGAAATTGGGCTTTTAACCCTTTCAGTGCCTTAGGGGTGTGCAACGTATTGTTGCATACCCCTCTGGCACTGAAATGGTTAACCCTCCTGAATGCTAGAGAGGTCTCCAATGCATTGCTATTAAATGCGTTGGAGAATTCTCTACCATTCACTTGGTTAAATCCTTAGTTCCCCTTTAAATATCACCTGTATTAATATTGCCTTTATTCCAGTGCTTCTTTGCATTGAACTTTTTTTTTTTCCTTCAAATATAATTCGTTATTCTCTGAGATTAGCTTTTAAATTTAATGCAATGACATCACTTCAGGACAGGCTGTCTGTCCATCTTTGTCTGTTCCCCTCCCCAAGTAGCGCCTCATTACAACCTCCGATGACTGAGGCTTCCTCCATATAAGCTGCTGAGCTGAGCAAATGAGACTGCTTCTACTTACATGGAAGAAGTCTCAGTCATTGAAGGAGGCTGGAACGAGGCGCTACTTTGGGAGGGGAACAGACTAAGATTGACAGGCTCCTGGGGTAGAGCTGACCCGCAATCTGTCCTGAAGTGACATCACCGCATTAAATTTAAAAGGAAATATCTGATAATAACGAATTATATTTATAAAGGAAAAAAAAAAAAAATTACATGTTCCATGCAAAGGAGCATTGGAATAAAGGAAATATTAATACAGGTGATGGTTCTCCTTTAACTCAAGGGGACTTTGGTTAACCCCTTAATGTCCACTGCTGTGCCATGACGGTCCTGGCTCATCATGGAAGGCAGGGCTCCTTGCGCGAGCCCTGAATTGGTTTAAGGACCAGGGGGCATTGTTTTTTTTTTTTTTTTTAGTGCCGGACACGTGTGCGCGCCGGTCCTTAAGGGGTTAAAAAAATGTTGTCCCTTTTAACGCTGATGCTCTGCTCCAGAATGGCACGTGAACCTTTGTTCTGTGCGCTCCAGTTTATAGCTGCAGTGTCAGCCTTCTTAAAATATTAATGTACTGCAAGAGAACATTCCTAAAAATATCTTGCTTGTTAAGTAGGTCCTCAGCTGGGGACTGTTACTCTCTATTGTAAGGTGTGCAGATGTCTCCTGGCTTGAAAAGTAGGAAATCTATTAACCTGCTAACTAGTGGCTTTTTTCACAAATGATTTGACAGCTTAACTTTTTTTTTCCCTAGTACTGTACATTACTTGATGTCTCTAATTTAACTAGTCAAGTGTTTTAAAGGAACAGTAATCCCTTTTCATGGAAAAATGTTCTCTTTCCTTGCTGAATAAACAATCAGAGCTATATGCACTGTCATTGCCCTTTTTATAATAATGGGCCTTATCTGTAGAACCAACTGAACCCTGAATGCTATAGAGGTATCCAGAGCATTTGCAATATATTGGAGACCACTCTAGCATTGAAAGTATTATTCCCCATATAAATTAATTGTGATTTTAGGATTTTTTTTTATTTGACCCCTATGGTGCAATTAGATTGCTCCAGTTTGGTTTTATAAACAAGGCCCACAGTTTGAGCTCTCACTCTAGGGAAAAGGTCAACTATCCCTATAATACACTTTGCCATTACGCTGGGCCTTAAAGAGATCGTAATGTCCAAAAAAAAAAACCCTCTGAAATTGATCATAGTAATTTGTTGTAATGCATAGCACTTTAACATTGTGTTTCCTTCATATTGTTCTTCAAATTCGATTTAAAAGATTCCTCTTCCCTCCCCTCTCAATTATGTCAAGGAAGATCCGAAAGCTGGCTTTTGGACCTAAGGAATCTCTGCCCGACCTAACTGAGAAGGGGTGGGAGGGAGAGTCTTTTAAATCAAACCTGAAGAACAATATGAACATAACACTATTTTAAAATATGCAATGCATTATAACTAATTACAATGAACAATACCATACATCGTTTTTTTTTGTTTTTTTTTGACATTACTGTCTCTTTAAAGGGATAGTAATGTTTAAAAATAAAAGCCGCACCAATTAATCTTCATAGTATTTGGGCCATGGAGCACGTTATTTCAATACTGTCAGTTGTATTTCAAGAGTAATTGAATGATAAAGTATCCCTCTTCTACCCCCTTTTACCTAGTGTAAGCCACCTCCCCTCAGATGTGGAATCTGGTCTTAAGACCAGACAACTCACAGCAAGGGACAATCAAAACCCTGCCCCCCTTGACAGGTCTTTCCCTTATGCTAATTGAAGATTGTCCCTTTCTGTTCTGAGGTGAGCAGTGTTATATCAGTAAAAGGGGCAGGAGGGGGATACTTTATCATTCAATTACTCTTGAACTAAAACTCCGACAGTATTGAAATAACTCTCTACATGGCCCAAATACTATGAAAATTAATCGGAGTTGCTTTTATGTCGAAACTTTACTATCCCTTTAAATGAAAAGAGCATGTTTTAACATTCACAGTTGAACTTTAAGTGTTCTGTGCAGCTATTTTCCTTTCCTGTGCATGAAGATTTTACTCTATGCATGAGTGGGCAACCGGAGGCCAGACTACAGTTCCCATCATCCCCAGCCAGCTGCAGAACCTTGGGTTGTCTACTCATGCTGTATGGCACAATAGGATGGAAAACCTCAAGGACAACACCACAGATTGCATGTGAGATCAAGATAAAAACACCTGCGCTTGTATAAGGCTTTATTTTAAGTTGTCTTTGCATGCTATTGAAATAAGTCTGAACTACAACTATCAGTTTACACACACTTATGGGCTATTTTTATCAATAGACTTTTTTTTTGAGGGCGCAAATGGCATGTGGATAGATAGAAGTGGAGCAAGTATCTGGTTAAAACATCTGCACCACAGAGGACAACTAAAAAAGTCTATTGGCGCAAATGGGACTTTTCACTTCATGCCTCCTATGAAGGACTCCACCACATCTTCTACGTTAGGCGTTTATAAATATAATTATATGCATTGTAGATTACAAATAAAAATGCCAACATTCACTTAATTGGGTCATTTACCCTTTAAATGCTAGAGGTAGACCTCTCTAGGTTAAACATCCAGTTTAAGCAATTTTGTCCCAGAATTGTTCTACTTTGCCTTTAAGGCCTATTGTGTGTGTGACCTAAGAATGGTTCCACTGTTGTCTTTCTACATATGCTTCAAAGAGTGTTTACTCTAGAAATATGTATCCGATTAACTATTTCACACTTGGTTGCTAATCAGTCTGCAGTTATTGGATAGGCCTGCTCTGAGCAGACTGCTGCGTGGCAGTTTGTAAGTTGTTAGCAGCAAGGACCAAACGCCATTTGCAAAACCAGCAATCATCTGATAAATCTGCCGTTGTGCAGTTTTTGTTTATATTTTACCTGCTCTACTAGAGTGACAGCTAATTACTTTTACATCAGTGCTGTAAAGCAGGCTTAGGCAAGCTCAGCGTGCTAGGGACTAAAACTGCCATCATCCCCAGGAGCTGTAAAGCCAGTGGTTGCCTACCCCTGTTATAAACTGTGTAAAGGCTGGGTCTGACAGGCATTTCAGAATTGACATCAGGAAGTCAGAGGGAAAACCCAGTATAAACCTTACCAGACTTTCTATGAGAAGCTATTACATCACACACAATATAAAATAAGTGATACCAAGCATACAGTATCTTAAAACACACACCCCTCATAAGACCTGGAGAACATGTGATTTCTTACATTTTATTAGTGCGTGTGTACCGGTAGTCCATATCTTTGAATTAAAAAACATCCTTCCGTTATTTCCTTCTTTGCAGCTGATTGATGCCCAAACAATACGCAATGTCTGTACCAAATACATTTATGACAAGAGTCCTGCCATTGCAGCTGTCGGTAAGACTTATGTTCTAACAATAATAATGCATGCTTGTACTAGAGCCCAACAGCTATGCAGCAGTATGGGTGTGGGCTAATAGAAGGCTTGCCAGCAGCTATTACATGTTAGGTTCAAAGCAGCCTTAGAATTCTCATCCTGTAGGAACTCCTTGTTTATACCAGGAATGTACAACATGCCTTTGAAGTTTTTTTTTGTTTTTTTTTATACTGGTTTGTAGCTCTTAAAGGGGAAATATACAATAGGAATAATTGATTCTTAATTTGATACATAATGCACGGTAGTTGTTCTTCATACAGCAGTTAGGTTTATAGTTTATAAAACTCCAACTTATTCTATGGTGCTGTACAAAAGGAAATACATACTGGGCCTTATGGCAGTAAAATTAGAATATATATCCCTTTGAGTGCCAGAGGTGTACACAACACATTGCAGAGCAAGGCACTGCGTAGCCCACTGCCACTCAAAGGGGTAAATATATTGTAAGCGTTGGGGCAGGGACCTCACTTCCAGTGTTTTACTTTACAAAGCACTTGTAACCCTGTATTGTCTAATCCGTTAATTGCAAAGAGCTTCGTACTTGTGACGCTATATAAACACTGATTCATAATACATAATTATATCCGCAGTTTCTGCCTTTAGAGCACACCTTCTCACAACAAACAATGGGCTTGTAAGGGGCTCTGGTCTATATCGGGTAGTTTTGCTTTACAGTTAGATTACAACTAGAAACAGAACTGGCTGCTGTTTGAAGGCCACTTACTTAAGTAACACCTCCTGGTAAAGCAAGAGCCCTTTATTCTTAAGGTATAGTTCCTCTTTAAGCAGCAGAGAGCTAATGTACTTCTCTTATTGTCAAATGACTAAAGAAAATTGAGTAATTCAAGAGCTAAGAGTGCACCATAGGGGATTCAGAAAATGTCATATTGATTTAAGAGGTTTTTAACTCCTTGCATGCAAGGTCTCCACAGCATGAAGTAAATCAATGCTTTGGAGACAATACCAATAGACTTGTTAAACACCATTCAAAGAAAACTAATTGCAGCTTTCCATTTATCACCCTTAGTGCAGAATGAGTCCATTTTTTAATACACTAAGACCCTTATGCATCTGATACCTTCACCCTCAGCTAATAGAAGACAATTCTGTGCCCATGTTTATAATCTATGGAGGTGCTAACAGGGCGAGCCCGCTCAGATGTATTTATATAAAACTGAGATGTTGTATGATAATCTTCCCTCATGAAACCTCCAAACTGTGCACATGTAACTAAGCTCTGTTTCGAAAGTATAGATTTTTGTTTGAGAGCAAATCTTATTAATATTGCTCAATTTCCTGAACTCAAGGCAACCATTTATAATTTCCTATGGAAAGCTGTTCAGCATTTGATTGCAACACCATGGTAACTTTTAGACCTAAAGCGTGTCCTGAAAATGAAACCTAACTATGTACTTGGCAACTCTTTGGATTATAGATCAGCTCTAGCATCTTAGAGGTTAAACAGTTTAATATACACTTTAATAAAAAAAAAAAAAGAGGGCTTGATGGTTACGTAATCCTCTGGAGTGGGGAAAAATGTTCTGTTTCTAATAATGAATGCATTGGATTTGTTTTTTCTCATGCCAGGTCCCATAGGACAGCTTCCTGATTATGACAGAATACGAAGTGGAATGTACTGGCTCAGAGAGTAGATATGAAGACAACCTTTTATCTGCTATGTCTCCAGTATCAGACAGGCACTTATATGGCACCACTGTCAGATAGTTATGTGACTGTCTGGAGAGAGGATTTAATCAAAGCATTCATTCAGTGACTCTTCTAATGATTACAGATGGACAGTGTGCCTGCACAACCTGTTAGTTTTACATCTTGGATAGTTAAAATGCTTATAAGGACCAGCTCAGTAGTTCCCAACCTTATCATTGGGGGAGCCTAACTGGTCATATCTTTATGATTTCCCTGCTTGTACACAGGTGAATTAAATAACTACTAGTTTAAAAGCCTGTGTACACAGGCCAAGGTCTGGGTGATGTTAACCCTTTGAGTGCCGGGGGGGCCGGCGGCAACGCATTGCTTTGGAATGCGTCGTGTACCTCTCTGGCACTCAAAGGGTTAAGAGCTCAGTCCTGCTCTGCGTCCCGCCACTGTAGAGACTGCACAGAACTCCCACCATCTGTGCGTTCGGGCAGTCTCTACTGCGCATGACTGCTTCTGACAAACATTCTAGCGAATTATTATACAGGATGCTGCTGATGAACACACCTTTGAGCAAGCAAGGAAATCCTAAATACATGACCTGTAATGCCCCTCTGAGGATAGTGTTGGGAACGACTTGTCTAGCTTTTTCCCATGAGTCCACAAACTGTGGCCTTCCAGCGGTTGAGCTGCAACTCCCATCATCCTTTTGCTGCAGTTTACCAAGCACTTTTTGAAAGCTTCCATCTCTATAGTAAGTGTCAAGACCTGGAAAACATTTCGGTAAACCTTGTCCATTACAAATGTATTCAAGCAGTCTTACAGTATGTTTAAAATGGCAGATATACTAGAAGTGGGGTAGTCGTGCCATGGGCTGGTTGAAGATACTGTGAGTTATAGGCTCAGTAACTGACTACTACTAATATATATATATATATATATATATATATATGGAATGCCTCACCAGCAGAAATTATTTTTGTACATCAGATCCATGTGAACAAAACGTGTGCTGTCATGATGGAAAACTCAAATATGTATCGGTTGTGCTCTTACCAGTATATCAAACACATTGGGGAAAAGTGCATTTCTGAGGTCTAGAAATCCACCATAGGGCACACACATATTCAGATGTCTCCAGTGTAACGCAATGCTTTGGAGACCGCTAGCACTCAGGATAAAAAGCTCTATTTGAATCTAGTAATGTGTGTTCCCTATAGTCCAGTTGGTTTACCCCAGAATTTCACTGCTCCACTTTTTACATAACTGTGTAAATATAGTAAAATAAAAATCCCATTGTTAATATAACTTATACAATCATACCATTGTAGTATTTGCCTTTTTATTATAAAACAGAACATACACACGCAGTACAGTTTCATTTCTTTGCCTTGGCAGCATTCAGCACTTGTTCTTGAGCAGCTTTTTTGGCTTTCACCATTTCAACAAGTTCCTAGTGGGAAGAAAACCAGACATCATTTAGTATTAAGCACCAGGCTCACATCTTTATAATTTGAAAAGCACTAAACCAGCTGGGTATCCATGATAGGATTTGTAAGTCCAACAATTCATGACCCCTACCCTAAATGGATCTGTTCTTACCCATTTCATCCCAGTGATAAAATAAGAAATGCTAGGTTGTCTCACAAATCAATATGCTATTAGAAGTCCAACTGAAATCAGTGAGAATTTTTGAAATGTTTACTGCCTATGGTGTCATGAGTTTGCTGTACAAATGATCTCTTGTGGCTATGGCCAAGTGTATCACAGAGTGAGGCTGGGGTACTAAGAAGTGGGTCAGTCCTGGACCAAATCAGCCAAATTAAATTCCCTAATATATTTAAAGGGACCCTATTACTGGCCACTTTCAGTGCTAGTGGATGTATTGGACAGTATGTGCCTGCACAGCATACCTTAACCCCTAAAGAAACAGAGGGGTGGGCAATGTCCTTAAGGTGTTAATTAGCACAATCAATAACTAAACTAGTTTCCAAAAAAAAAAAAAAAAAAAAAAAAACAAACCTAGCTAATATAAGAGATGTAATGGTTATATTGAAAGAGCTTACACAAATGTATTTAGATGTTAGGGATACCCCCCTCCCCTTTAATTCCATAGAGATTTTCATTCGTTTTCTATAGTGCTGCTCAGAGGTGTAACTAGAAACCCCCCCAGGCCCTGGTGCAAAAATTGCCATGGGGCCCTAGATAGGATCCAAATTATGACCCCCCCCCCCCCCCTCCTTTCTGGAGTTGCCCGTATTGTCTACATCCCCAATTCCCACCTCAGCAATGGATCTGGATGGCAACGGTTGGAGAGAAGAGCTGTACTTCTTGCGCATTCTGCTTCTGTTTCCCCTATATCCTGCGCATGCACAGTCAAGGAACTAGCTTCCCTTCATGGAGTTCCGTGGCTGCACAGCATGTGCCAGATAGGGGAACAGAGTCAGAGAACAGAAGAAGCAGCTGTCAGTGCCAGACACTGACAGTGAATCGGGTTAGCAGGTGGGTGGGCCTAAGTCATTCTGCTCTGGCACCTCCACCCCAGTAGATATGCTCCCTAGACCCACATGTACCTCGTGTATAGGTTGCGACCATGGCAATTACACCACTGGTGCTGTTGGATACTCCAAATTATATATAACCATAAAAATATGGTCCTACATTTACCTTCCTTGTTTTACTATAAAGGAATGAAAAGGATAGTATGCATAAGAAGTAAACAAACTGCAATCTATTTGTTATGAGACACTGGAAACTAACGTACTGTACAACAAAAGTACTCCTTACCTTGTATCTCTTCATGCAGTCTTTCTTGGACCTGCCAGGCACAGCCTCTGCTATCTTCTCCCACCTCTCAGGCGTATTCACAGGATACGTCTTCAGAGCTTGTTCTAACAGCTTCTGCTCCTCTGTGGTCCAGGGAGTAGAATCTGCACCAGGGGCTTACAGATAGGTTAGAGTTATTTATTAAGAAATCTGTGAAAACCCTTTACTAACCAGAGATCACAATAAGAAAATTCCAGCAAAACTGTATACATATTAAAAAATAATCAATTAGGAGCCAAGGGGTTAATGATGGGAGTTGTAGTCTCCAATAGCTGCAGAGCCAAAGGGTGCCTGCCCCTAGACTAGTACAAAATGTAATCATGTATGCTAGGTGGGGGTAATGAATGTGAATCTTGCTAGTAGCTGTAAAACCTAAATGGGTAGAGGAGTGCACTATAAGGGAAAGTGACAATTCCCATTTATTTAAATGGAACCTTTTAACCCCTTAGAATGCTAGAGAGGTCTCCAACACACTGGGAAGCATCGTCATTTGATAGATTAGTATGGTAACTGGAGTCACAGAACACCCCCCCAATGCCCATGTAAGACTACATTTTAGGCCTCAGGAAATAGAGAATGGTTACAGGGTTTTCCATTAAAATAACTCTGTTCAGTGCTGCTTTACATATATTTCCTATTTGGGGGAAGCGTTTCTTCTAAAACTGTTACCTGCAACCTACCTTCAAATCGTTCTGAAGGAATAGCATTATCCACAGTCTGAGGTACAACTTTATGCTCTTTCTTGAATTTATCAAATGCTTTCTTATTTATGTCATCTTTTTGCTGAGGATCTGAAACAAAGAAAAGGGAAGAAATCATTGGTTTCAACATCTTTTCCTGAACATGTGCTCATCAGCAATAATTCCCTGTATATCCCTTTATCATCACCCTACTTAGTGGTAGAGGTCAACAAAGCATTAGAAAACCACAGAGAGCAGTCTGCGTTGTGGGAGGTTGATAGTATAGAAATGAATGAACAGTGTGCACTGTGGGACAAGTCATTACTAAATATGAAGTTAAAGGGAAAGTAATGTCCCATAAAAAATTATCCTTGTTTTGTAGAAGTTTAAAAAATAAATTTGGCACCAATCCTAACTCTCAAACCCTCTCTCCTGATATCAGCTGTAAAGCTGACAGCAGGAAATTCAAGTAGTGCGACTCGAGGAGGCTCTTCCGCAGAGCCAAAATCGCGTTATTGGAAAAAGGACTACTTAATAGGAATGGTCTACAAAATGTGCTTGCAAACCAGGCACACTTTGTAGACTTTTCCAACAATGCGATTTTGGCTTTGCTGCAGAGCCATAGGCTGGTCCCCAGACCGGGATATCTCCTGCTGTCAGCTAGACACTGATGTCCAGAGAAGGGGAAGGAGGGGGGAACTCTAGAAGTGAATATCTCTCAAACCATAATTTATTTTTTTAAACATCTACAAAACAAGCATTTTGTATGGGACATTGGTGTCCCTTTAACAGAACTCCACATGCAGTGTCACAAATTGGTCTCCAGAGGAATGCCAACCATGGGCCTCCTATGTGAGGACACAAACTGATTACAATAAATAGTGCACAAGAGAGAAAGGAGGTAGAGTGCAATCAGAAGTTTCCAGGCTCCTGGATGCTGAACTTCTATCCCTTCTAGAGAAAAAGCCATTCACTTTCAGGATTGGGTCATGCAATTTAAAGTGCTATAAAGCTCAGTGTGCAGCAGAGATCTGTCAAAAAGAGGTTCAAATGAAAAAGAAGCATACCTAGTTTCTGGAGGGATTTTGCCTTATTGATAACGTCCTTTGCAGTCCTTTTTACCCCAGAAATGGAGTGCAAGTTCATGTAATTGGCAATAACTTCCCACCTGGAAGAGTAAATAAAGGAAACCCTTATAATTTTCCTTTTTTTTTTTTTTTTTTTGTTGGACAATAGAAATGGGAATGTTTTCATATAAGATACACAGGAGCTGTAGCATGTTAACCATGGGGCCCAGGAGTGAAACCACTCCCATTAAGACGAACAAAAACAGAAACCCCAATAAATGTCACTAGGCTATATTTAGGGAGCAAAAGATGAACACATTTTAAGCAAATCAACTGATCCATAAGAGACCAATGACAATTCTTAATGTTTTAATCCCTTGAATGCTACATTCATTTCCCACAGTGCAGTTGGTTTTCTTCATGTTGCCCACTGTGTATCTTATATAAATCTGTAAATGACAAAGTGAACATACATGAAACGGCTACGGTACAAAGTATTTTGGATGGTTATGCAATAACTAACTTTATTTAAAGATAAATAACCATTTGCAACCACAAGGGTGTCAGATATGTTTCTTCACAACAGAACTGTTGAAGCTCCCTGCATCAGTTCTGCCTCCCATGTTCTTTCACTCACCTTCTCTAGCCATTCCGGATGCAAGAGGGGTGTGACTCTTAGTCAGCCCATATTATAGGTTGACTAGTCACTGGAGGTTGTGATGAGCATCACAACTTCCAACAATGCCCAAGTGAAAGGTCTGCCAGCAGCCGTGCAGACCTTCTTTGCTGATTTCCCGTGGGAAAGATGCAGTATGCTGGACTGTGGTGCTTTCATACAAAGCGATTGTCTCCCAGGTGAAAGGCACAGCGTAGTACCTTCCACAAAGAGACACAATGAATGCAACATTACTGTCACCTGTGTGAAAAGGGCCTAATGGTTAAGGCCACTGCTGTTACACTGTAAGTCTAGTGACTGAATGACCTAATACACCATTAGGTTATCTTACATCCAATATCCCTACAACCCTTGGTAAAGTGAGCCAGCCTGCATTTTGACCTCACGTTCTGCAAGTTCAGAATGTGTGAAGTCAAACTGCATATTTACTTTCCCTTCACCTATTTACATTTTTGCCCCTGACAGGGAAGTCTCTGAATGTGTTATCAGAGAGCTTTCTGTCAGGAACTGAGAAAGTAGGCAGAATGCAACAATGTAAAAAAAAAAAAATAATAATAATAAAAAAATGTATAAATAGCTTAACTTTCACAGTCCCCAACAGAAAGCTCTCTGGAAACTGATCCAGGGAGGTAAGTGTGAAAATGAAATAAAGTATAGGAAATGTAACTTTACATATCCAGGTATCTGCAGAATATATGAAGTCAAAAAGAAAGTTGACTGTCACTTTAAGACCCAATAGATCTAGGGCATTGGTAGCCAATCCTGGTCTGCAAGAGCTACCAACAGTGCATGTTTTCAGGATATCCCAGCTTTACTACAGAGGTTGATCAATTAAAACATCTGAGCCACTGACTGATTCACCTGTGCTAAGGTAGGGATAGTCTAAAACATGCACTGTTGGTAGCTCTTGAGAACCAGGATTGGCTGCCCCTGGTCTATGCCGAGACATACATAATGTAATTTTCCCCAGGACCTAAATGGGTACTTCCTTTCAATACATATTACATCGTACCTTGCATTAGTTCCAGCAGGAAACAGGTTTACAGCTTTTATTAATAGTTGTAAGTCGTCTTCTGACCAAGACTTGCTGCCGCTGCTGCCTCCTGCAGCAGACTGCTCTGCACCTTTTGTGGATTGGCGCATCCGAGCCTCCTCCTGCTCTTTTTCTCTTCGGAGCTGTGCATTCACTTCTACAATCTAAATGAAGAATTAGGTTTATAATCACATACACTAATCGGGGACACTTGATACAGCTATGTGTCACTTTACATTGAAGAGTTTAAATGGATGAAAACAAATCCTAACTGATATGTGGCTCCACCGTTCAGTTTAGAAATGGATGGCTTTACAAAAGCTTTTGAAAACAGAGCTCTGTTTCATACCTAAGGGGAGACCAATGCCCTCAAAGCCTTAAAAGGCCCTAATAAACTCCCCACACTTACCTTACTATGGCTAGAAAGCCATAATACCCCTATGAATTCTGCCTATGTTCAAGAAACATCATCTTCAATTAGCCTTGGATGTCATGTCCATACCTGGGAACTTTTAGTTGAGGGCTACCTGGAGGGTAGTCCTCTGTTCAGCAGGGGGTAACAAAAATGACGCTAATTGTGTCAAAAAGGGGAGGGGCTTAACTTGAGTGTTGTTTCAAGACAACAAGGTATTTTCTTCAGTCATAATAAGCATGAAGACTGAATGCACGATACATTACTTTAAAACTCATGCACACAATTGTGACATTTTAATTCCACTGGCAGTGTGTATTCTTATCACTACTGACCATAACCAATATCCCTGGCTCTAGTAAAGTCTCTTTGAAGTGAAATAGAAAATGCAAACAATATTAATTGTAATATGGGCTCATTTCAATGAGACTCTACTAGAAGTTAGGGTATGAGTTATGGTAAATACTGATAAGAATACACACTGCCAGTGGAATTTAAATGTTAAAATTATGTGTATGAGTTTTAAATTCACGTATTGTGCATCCAGCCATCATTCTTATTATGCCTGCAGAAAAGGCCTAGTTGTCTTGAAAGCTTGCATCCTACAGCCATTCAATTAGCCAATAAAGTTATCATTTGTCCTTTCCTGCGTGTCCCTGTAGGCAGGCATAATAGCTGCTGGCAGAGGGCATGAGCCTACTTAACTCTTTATGAACCAGATAGGTAAGCAATGCATAGAATACCCCTCTGGTCCTTAAAAGGTTATGAGGGCTTTCTTCAGAGAACAGAGCTTGTGGTCCTCCTGGCAACTGTGATGTCCTCCATGGTATGACATCTGTAACTGATGCCATTACCTCGTGAAGCAAGAGAAAAATTAATAGGAGCCATTAGGAATTTATGGCCATAGTAAGGGAAGTGGGGTTATTAGGTATTTCTTCTCCTTTAAGAAGAAAGTATCAACTTGAGTAGATTTTTTTAAAAACAGTACAAGCTGCCCAGAAGCAATAGCTCAGTGTATCATAATAAGTATTAGTGACTTTACAGAGAGTTAGGGAATCAACTGGGCATGCTGTGCTAGAAGCAAGGGCCCTTGTTACTCCTCCCCTTGCATCACTGATGCAGTATGAGTGAGCACTGAGGATGTGTGTACATTTCAGGTCATATGCAGAAAGTAAAGGGGGCCAGTACAGAGGCAAACCCCATTATTAGAGAAGTAAAGCACTGGAGACACCAAGCATTCATTAAGTTAAACGACCCATTAAATGAATGGACATTTTGGGTAATTTTTGTTGGTCACCTATGGTGTAGTTGGTTTGATCCAGAACTGCTCCTTCTTTTGTCCCCTACTTAACCCCTCTGTCACGCTTTCTTTAGATACCACATATATTTATAACCAAACGTAATTTAATGCTAAAAAAAGTGTGTGTGTGTGTGTGCGCGCGCGCGCTACTACACAAAAATCCCAATGTCCTCCTTTACCTCCCTGGTGTCCTTCTTTTAGGAGATCCGACTGTTTTGTGTGTGTGTATAGAAATGTATCACATTGTGCAGCAGTAATGAAACCCACAGTAATGTGCGTTATCTTCATTATGTGTGCTTATTATACTCTGTGTAAATAAAAGTTGTTGGTCTTATTCTAAATCATTTATTCAGTAACACACACCTCCCAAGTGTCCCTCTTGGAGACCCAAATCTCTCTGTCCCTCTTTAACACACTGATGTCTGTCGCTGTAGCAATGATCACGTGTTGAGCCAAAAAGACTGATACTGACTGCTCTGGTCCTGGAGCAATCTATTAATGCCTACCCACAATGATCACAGCATGCCTTGATGGGGCAGCGATTATTAATACATGACGTGCCAGGACCGTCATTGGTCCTTAAAGGACTGAATTCTATGATAGTCCTGGCATGTCATTGGCCCTTAAAGGGTTAACAGAGCCCTGCAGGGAGAAGGACTACGGTAAAGTGCAAAAGCATACATAGTGCCAAACTCACATTTCATCACTGTGAGAAAAGACCATGCTTCTCTTACTGTAACATACCCAGTTTGTGCCTTGGCGATCACTTAATGTAGCACCCTGCACATTTGTTTCTGGTCCCATTGGAACATACATTCTTTTCAAAAACATACATCAGGTTGATAGGGCTTTGAGAAAGTTAGGGGACGAGTTGTTTTAATTTTCCACCCTTCCTGTCCACCACTGAGGCACCATGCTACAAGGCTCTTGCCATAGGTGACCAGACTGTGCTTGATGCAGATAAGAGTTTTCTTTTATTTCTTCTTACCTCCATGCCTCTCTAGGGCAATTTTTTGGGAGTCCTAGCCATGTCAGAGTCAAAGGGTGATACGAAAAACCTAGGACAACCAGAACTGTGGCATCTTTATCACCAGTGGTCAACTGTTTATCTTGCCAGACCAGTCTCCCTAAGAGTCAGCCAGGTCAGCTATGCCCCCCCCCCCAACCTTGTGCTGTGGCCTTCATGCAGAATGCCCATGGGGCTCACCCTGATAAGGAGCCTGGATGGGCAAGGGCCCTGGCCTTTTCTCCGGCAGGTCCCCAGGACTTGACCAGTTTGTCCTTTTCTCTGAAGAGTATTCTAGTTAGGATTAATCAGGTGACCCTGCTTCTTCCAAAAAAATGGCCTGATCTTCTGCTGAGAGTGACTGTCACTTTTGGGGGTGATTTCTCCCTAGAAGGTGAGATGGGATGGGGATGACTCTAGAGGAAGATCCCAGGGGCTCTGTGAAGTTCCTTTTTTAGGCAATCTTTGATACCTTCAGATCTAAGTGCCCCACTGGGTATCCACTCAATACATCTTTAAAACGGATAGTAAAATATGAAAATGAACAGAGCTCAGATTGTTCTACGTAGTTTTTCAGCATGTGTGAGTGGTATGTCAATAGTATGCAATTTGTAGTACAAGAGTAATTTAATTGTAAATGATCTCCCTCCCCTTTTAACTATCCTTAGCTGCTTCCACTCAACAGTGGAATCCGTGCATCAGACTGGATAACTCGTAGCGAGGGACAATCTTCATACATTTAGCATATGGAAAATCCTGCCACCGTTGACAAAGGAGGGCAGGTTTTTAACTTATGCTCACTGCAGATTGTCTCTCACTGCACTCCATCCGGACTGGCTTGGAGAGAAGTGCAATGTGGGTAAAAAGGGCAGGAGGAGGATCCTTTATATTTTAAATTACTTTTGAACTACAAATCACATACTATTGACATATCACTCAATATGTTGAAAAAACTGTACAGCAATTGGAACTCCATTTATTTTCATATATTATTAACCCTTTAAGAGGCAGAAGAATGTGTCCATCCACTTTCATTCATACAATTCTCTTGACTAGAATATCTTGGAGGAATGGAAATTGTAAAATGTCCTAATGGGAAGGTCTAATTGTCTAGGTGATAATACATTCTTTATCCCTTTTCTGCAGAAGTGTTGTCCTGTGATGGCTCCTCCAATCTTTTACTTATCCAGTTATACAGCCATGCTGATAGCCAATGCTGTGGCCTTTAAGGACTAGGAACATAAACACCAGGATTCGTTTGATGCACTTTATGGCGACGGGCAGCACTGAGACCCACTTTTGTTACTTGTTGGGTGGGAAGAGCCATGAATGTTTGGTGCAACTGCCTTCTTAAAGCAGTCAGGGATGATTCTTCTAGGGAAGACATTGTACCTATGATTTCTAAGACTAAATCTTATCTTTGTGAAGCCACTTTGGATTTGTTTGTTTGTCGATGAGACTTTAGCGCTTTCTGCGGTGGTGCGCCGCACTCTGTGGCTGAAGATATTGTTGGCTGATCAGTCTTCTAAAAAGTCACTTATCTTGCCATTTGTAGGTAAACAGCTCTTTGTCCCAGAACAGGATAAAGTTATCAATCAGGCCACTGGGGACAAGAGATTTCTGTTACCCTAGTCCATGCCTACACATTTTTTCCCATTAAAATTTCACTTTCAGCTTCTACACCCAGCCGGCCAAGGCTTCCCTTATTCTAGAGAGTCACTCCCACTTCCATCACATCTGCTTGAGGGGCCAAGAAGCCTACTGCTGACAAACCTCCCTTGGCCTCACTTGTGAATGGGGCTGCCCCTGGCAATAAGGGGTACACCTGTGGCTTCGGTCATTTTGAAGGCGAACTCATGGATCTTTTATGTCAAGGGTTCCTTGTGGGCTCTGCAATTCTGGGAAGTGTTTCAAGCTTTGGTGGATATCTTGATCAGCCCCCCATTAAGAGAGATTTCTTGGGTTTTACTCCAACCTATTTATAGTAGTTGGTGCTACACCTGAAATATCTCAAATCGTTTTGAGCAAATGACAAGGTTCAAGTTGGAATCTCCACATTGGATAATCACTGCTATGTATCCATTGGAGTTCTTCACTTTTCTGGACATAAAAGATGTGTATCTTTTTGTTCTTCCTGATCTTCTCAGCATGAGATTCGACCCTTTCCAAGAATTGGTCTTCCTTCCAGAGGACAAAGTCTGGCCTTTGTCCATGCGTGTTTCTTTAGCCATCGCCCGTCAGTTGGTATCAATGCAGGACTTCATGAACGTGTTGGGAATGTTGGTCTTGGAACTACAGGCAGTGTCTTATGTTCAGTTTCACACGTGGGCCCTTCAGTTGGACATTCTGTGGAAGTGGTCCACATGACAGTGTCATCTGTCCCTCATAATGTCCTTCTTCTAGACATCCACTCTCAGAGTCCAGTTTGCCATTCATGTCTTGGCGAGGCTGGCTTTCATGGAGTGGCTATTCAATCACATATACTGTGAAAGAATAGCTTCTTTAAACCAGTCACTGCAACTCTGTTTAAGGCCTGTAACTCTGTTTTTATCTAAAATTTACTATAGGATCTGGTCCTTGTTCTTCAAATGGTTGGAAGAACATGGTTCAGTTCAATTTTCTTTTCACCTCCTAGTGGTTTGGGTTTTTCTCCAGGACAGAATCCACAAGGGTCTTCATTTAGCTTCATCAAGGTGCAAATTTATTTTTCAGAGAAGTTTAGCTCTGTTGCCGGATATCCAGACATTTATTCAAGGGTGGTGAGTGCTTAAAACATATTTAAGGATCACACACTTCTCCATGGGATCTGAATATGGCCATCTGAGTGTTTCAGAAGGATCCATTTGAAACGTTGGCTTCTTTGTCTCTCTGCTCCTTCTAGTGATTGTTTCTGTTTGGCTGAACTGCAGGCTTTAACTTGTAAGGCTCCTTTTCTGATTTTTCATGCAGATAAGGCGGTTCTGCTTACTCACTTCAGGTTTCTTCCCTAGGTGGTATTTGATTTCGATATTAATCAGGAGATTGAGCTTACCTTTCTTTGTCCCAATCTGTGTAACAGACGAAAATAGGATATGTACTGTCTGTATGGCATTGGGCATCTTAAATACTACATTCGTTGCATGGAATCCTTTCGCAAGTCAGATTCCTTATTCCCAATGGCCAGAGTGACAGTGGTCTCCTGATCAAACCAATCATTGATCAGGCCTATTTCATGTCATGGACAAAAGAGAAGAGGGGATTTTTGTGTATTTACCGATAAATCCTTTTCTCTTAGTCCTTGTGGAACACAAGACATCCCTCCCTGAAAAAAATCATATGGTATACATCCTGTCAAAGGTGTCCTCCGATGTTATAAAGGGAAAGAAGGCATCAGAGGACACCTTTGCCCAGGATGTATACCACAGGGGTGTGGAAATTTAAAAAAAAAAACAAAAAAACAAAACTTCTTGTCTAAGGGACTAGAATGGGAGCCCAATCTACTTGTCCCTCATGACAATCTACTTGTCCTGATACACAATAATTATTTCAGTACACCCACCAAAACACCACCTCCACACTGTGTCCACCTCCACACCCTGCCCACCCTGTGTCCACCTCCACACTGTGTCCGCCTCCACACCCTGCCCATCCTGTGTCCGCCTTTACACTGTCCACACACTGTCCATCCTGTGGATGCCTCAACACTGTCCATCCTGTGGACGCCTCCACACTGTCCATCCTGTGGACGCCTCCACACTGTCCATCCTGTGGACGCCTCCACACTGTCCATCCTGTGGACGCCTCCACACTGTCCATCCTGTGTCCGCCTCCACACTGTCCATCCTGTGTCCACCCTGCCCACACTGGCACTCTGACCAGTGCTTACTTTTAATAAAGCCTCCTCCACCTCAGGTCACTGAAGTGCTGCCGCCGGCCTCCCTCTAAGCAGCTGAGGAGGATGTTGGTGCCAGAAAGCTGCTGGAGAAATGGCTTGGCGCTCTCTGTTCAACTGTGCGCCAAGCATTTTTGTTGGCCCAGCCAGAAAACATCACTGCGCACAAGCAGTTCACAATAGCTTCTCTTCATTGAGGCAATAGACTCAATGACGGGAGCTGTAGCGCCGGGATTCAGAGCAGACTGCAGGGAACTTAGGGCAGCAGCACAGGGGGGCCCTCGCAATGTTATCTATTAAAAATAAATAAATAAATAAAAATTTGCAGCTTCACCGTCGGTCCGGCTCTGGTTGCCCAAAACAGGGCTAAATGTGATTAAAACTGTACCTGCCCGGCACCCGGACCCACATGTCCCGGGCGTCAGGCGATATAAATTCCACATCCCTGATACCATGATTTTTTTCAGGAAGTAGCACACAAAATGTAAATGCAGAATGAAATAGTATAATGATAACCAGGTGCATGTCCCCTAAAGCATTCATAAATATACTCAGCCTCAGCCAGATCGAGACAGCACACTGGGACAAAGAACTGTATGAAGCAATAATATGTACTAAAGATTCCTTCAGAAGTTCAATGTTTTGGTACCCTGAGGAAGGTCCATTTGGGGAACAAAAAAGTCTGGAGTTATGACGACGTTTTTTGAATAAATTATTGTGCCATACTGTTCTTTACACCAGTTTTTGGTGTGGAGCAGGACACCCAAGCTGAATACATTTACACACAAAAACACACACACAGAAAGAGAGAGAGACATAACTGGAGTTTCTGGTCTATGTGGTAGATAGAGAGTATAAGAAGCAGAGGTCTAGCCTGTGCGGGACCCTCTTTTTTATATAAGAAATAAAAACAAATAAATGTCTCCACAGAGAAAGCCCTCTTGTTCTCTCTCCTAGAAAAAAAAAAACATATTTAAAATTTAAAGGGCTGGAGCAATCAACTTATATAGACTACCTATTCTAGAAGGTTTTTCTTTTTGCCTCCCAAATGGAACAAAGTTAAATGCATGGACCCTGTGTCTACATAGGATGACCGAAAAAGCAGATGTTTTCTACAGCAACGGAAAACTCTTCACCACTGTCACATGTAATACACTAGGGGTGGGCAATTGTTTGTATCAGAGTGCCACTTTGCTATTCAATATATTTTTGGAGGGCAGTAGTAGTAGTACAGAACCTCTAAACAGAAAACCAACATTATTTGTATCTATCTAAAAAAAAAACTAATAGATTTGCCCCATTAGTAATTCCCTTCCTGACTGAGATATGAGTGAAAAAGACATAGGGTTTATACCAGCTGTTCCTTGTGGTTTGAATTATGGACGACCATCTATGCAGAGGCACAGACAAGGCATCAATTTTGGCATTTACTGCAATGGTACAATAATTAATTTCATCACAAAACCTAATACACTGTATAGTTCTTGCTGTGCAGAGAATCAGAATTAATTTTCTCTATATAGTTCTGCTGTAAGTTCAAAGCCAGGCAGATGCAATGGCCAGACTAAATAAATCCACAGGCTGAAATTTAGCCATCTCTGCTCTAGACCCTTGTGGTGTACAGATATATATTTTATTCATTGTGAGTTTATTACTTCAGGTGGAAATTCCCATACAACTCATTTTAAAGGGATAGTAATGTTTCATAATAAAAGCAGCTCTAATTAATCATCATAGTATTTGGACTTTGGAGAGTGTTATTTCAATTCTGTCAGAGTTGTAGTTCAAGAGTAATTCAATGACAAAGTGTCTCCCTCCCGCCCCTTTTACTGATGTCACACTGTTCAGCCAGAGCAGAAGGGAGGCGCTCAGGTAGACTGCAGAGAGGGACAGTCTTCAATTAAGATAAGGGAAAAACCTGAAAAACTTGTCAAGGAGGCAGGGCTTTCATTGTTCTCACAGTAAGAAGATTGTCCCCTTCTGTTATCTGTCTGGTCTATGGACTGCATTCCACGTCTGAGAACAGATGGCTTACACTAGGTTAAAGGGGCGGGAGGGGGAAACTTTGCTTGTGAATATTTCTCAAACCATAAAGGTTTGAGAGACAAGACTTACATCGTTCTTCATGTTTTTTTAATGCCTACAAAATAAAATAAAGATAAAAGGAAGTATTACTATCCCTTTAAATGACTCATTTCCATTATTTGGTCAGCCAAGTATCCCCATACAATGACAAGCTCATGCTACAGCAGTAGTACTAGATTTCAATGTAATCAGAATTATAACATAGCTGCTCGCAATATCCTATATAATAGTTTGCTAATGTATATTTGTCAGAAGCAGTCATGCTCAGTAGAGATGGCTGCGCGCAATGCAGTCATGCGCAGTACAGACTGCGCGCACCAAAGGCACACAGAGAGGACTACGGTCTGAATTCTGAGCACCCCGCACCATTATCAGCAGTGGCGTGGGCAGTCTCTACTGTGCATGACTGCACCGTGGCTGTTCCTGCCTGGCATTGTGGCCCGTGTACATGGGCTGTTCAACTAATTTTATAAAATGACCACAGAACCAAAGCAAAATAAATTATATATACCTGTTTTTCCACTGCCAATTTCCCCTCTTCCTTTGAGCTTGCTGAAAGGGACTCATTCAGGGACTGTAAACTGAAAGGTAAGACAGCCATGCACAGAGATTATATATTTATGGTTTAAAAGTCAAAATGTTTAGGTTTTCTTCACTAACCCCCTTGAGTGCTCGAGGCCTTTCCAGTGCACTGATTTGCATGGAGATTTCACTAGCATCCAAGGGGTTAAGGCAGGTGAAGTCAATTGTCAACCCTCCAGCTGTTGGCCACTATACCATCCTCATCCAGCGGCTGGTCTAGCAGTTGACTACCAATGGATTAAGAAATAGAGTTTACAGTTGCTATAACACTAGTGTGTCTGTGGGAAACTAAGACCTAAACATCACGACATGGGAGTCATGTTTTAACTTATGAACGCCATGTCATCAACTGATCAATCCCTACTGCTGAATGTAGAGAGTTGCACAATACACTGCACACCCCCAGGCCTTCAAAGGTTTAACAATGCTTATAACATGACCTCTGTAGCATAAGCCCTTTATTTACGTTTAAAACCTAAAAAAAAAAAACTTTATGATCCCCACCACCTCTAACACTGAATATCATGTGTGGGAGCACTAAAAACACAAAAGGGGAGTACATACAATTTAATCACTGGATGGCGACTTGTGATGTTTAAATTGTATGTGTTTGTAGCCGTTCTGTTTCTTTGATCTGTTCAATAGGCCGCTAAGGTTGATAAAGCAGCCGTAGCGATGTGAAACACTTACCTATAGAGCCTTGTACTAATACATTTTGAAAAAAAAAAATATATATATATATATACACACTATTTTATTTTAATAATTTTTTATGTATTTAATATTTTTGATATATGAAGACTCTGGGATCAAATTCATCCTTTGGAGGATGCACCAGCAAAGTCTCTCCCAAGCAGAAATTTCAAGGCAGACAGGGGTTTCCAGATGTGCTGTACAAGCTCTTTTGATGAAGAAGCACAAAGTAATGGGCAACATTGAGGACTGTAGACGCAGTGGTCGGCCAAGTAAAGTGCAGCAGATGAAAGAAGCATTGTGCTTGCTTTTCTTCTCAACTGGAAGATGTCCAGCAGTGCCATCAGCTCCCTTTAATTCTGACCAAATCCCCAACTCCATTTACAGAAATGCAGCCCACACTTGCAAGGAACCTCCATCATGCTTTACTGTTGCCTGCAGACACTCATTCTTGTACAGCTCTCCAGCCCTTCAGCAAACAAACCTCCTCCTGCTACATCCAAATATTTCAGATTTTGACTCATCAGTCCAGAGAACCTGCTGCCATTTTTTGTGCACCCCAGTTTGTGTTTTCATGCATAGTTGTGTCAATTTGTCTTTGTTTCAGTGTAGGAGGTATGGCTTTTTGGCCCCAGGTCTTCCATGAAGACCACTTCTGACAAGGCTTCTCTGTAGAGTAGATGGATGTACCAGGGTCCCATTGTTTCCTGCCAATTCTGAGCTGATGGCACTGCTGGACATCTTCTTCATCAAAAGAGCTTGTACAGCACATCTGGAAACACCTGTCTGCCTTGAAATTTCTGCTTGGGAGAGACCTTGCTGGTGCAGTATAAATACCTTGTGTCTTGTTACTGTGCTCAGTCTTGCCATAGTGTATCACTTTTGCAATAAACTGTCTTCAGCAACCTCACAGAGTCTGGCTGTTTCTCACTCAGTTTTATTCCTTCTACACAGCTGTTTCTGTTAATGATTGTGTTTCAACCCACATATTACATTGACGATAATTAGCACCTGTTTGGTACAATTGTTTAATCATTCACCTGACTATATGCCTACAAAATCCCTGACTTTGTGCAAGTGTACCTAGAAGAATTAATGCTGTTTTGAAGGCAAACGGTGGTCACACCAAATATTGATTTGATTTAGATTTTTCTTCTGTTCACTAACTATGCATTTTGTTAATTGATAATATAAACTAATAACATGTCTAAAAAGCATTCTTATTTTACAGCATATTTTCACACCTGCCTAAAACATTTGCACAGTACAGCATATCTGATGGAACTCTGTTATGTTGTTACAGAAAATTGTGCTGGATTCCATTGTTTTATCTCACAGCTTCCCATTAATTCTAGGGAGAAATGAGGAGATAAAACCATTGACAAAAAATATCACAATGGAATGCAGCCTACTGTTTGGAGGGTGTTCAAATAGAATGCAGTACCTTGCAAGTTCAAGACGATCACAGAGTTTTTCTATGTCTTCCATCATTTTCACGCTTTCAGCTTCATTTTCAGAAAAGTAATTCCAATTCTTTGGAGAGGGGGGAATTGAACATTTACCATTAATTAATACACATTACAAAACAAGTAAGCTCATCAATGTAACACGTAGTGATACCAAACAATGTGCTCAAAGTGACAGACAACCAGAGTAACCTCAAGGGATATATGTCGAAATGAAAGAAATGTGCGCATCTGCTAAAGGCATTTTTGTGCGCAGATAGATTTTGCGCATGTTCTAATCCAGGAAGCTGAATACCGAATGCTTCTTGAATTGTAAATAAAAACTTATTTTTTACGACAACAGTACACAGACGTATAAATTCATTCGCAATAGCACCTCCTGCATTAGGCGCATTCGCTATTCCACTCACTCAGATTCATTAATCCTGGCCACGCCCTCAAAAAATAAATGTGTGCAGCTGTTTGATAATTTTTTTTTCCATGCGCAATTCAACAAAATCATGCACAAACCTGTTCTCTAGTGGTTTTCACATGGGAAACAGCGATTGCGCATGTTTCCTGCATTCCGCCAATAGTGTGGCCCTCAAATATACTTAAGGGCCGCACATGAGGATTAAAAATTCTAAAAAGGGGATGAAAAAGTAGTTCAGCTACTTGGATGCTAGAGACTTCCAACACATTGCTTTGCAATGCACTGGTGATTTATCTGGCACCCAAGAGGTTTAACCCTTTGACTGCCAGAGGGCTACACAATGCATTACAAAGGGTTAAGCAGAGCAGTGTAAATCAGGGTGTTCAAATCATGGTCCTCAAGTACCCCTAACTGTGCAGGCTTTCAGGATTTCCCTACCTGACCACAGGTGAATTAATCAGAAAGAAAAGCTCCACTAATTACCCCCAGCTCTCTTCCATTGATTTAAAGGGGGATTTTGACCCCTTGAATGCTAGCAAGGTCTCCAACACATTGTGAAACAATGAGTTGGAGACCTTGCTAGCATTCATGGGGCTATATCTCCATTTAAATCAATGGGAATTTTTAGAATATTTTGTTCTCCCTGTAGTGCAGTTGGTTTGACGCAGAATTCCTCCACTTCTCCTTTGAACATATGGGCATTAGTTCACACTTGCAACTTGGCTGTGTTCTGTTTTAGCAGATGCCACGCTGCCTGTGCCATCCTACCTTTGATGTCCCACCCTCCCACTGAAATTCTCTCATGGGGGGAGTGGAGGAGGTGTGTCACAAGACCAGCCCCCCACAGCCTATACCCACACGAGTCAACCAGTCAATAGAGGATGTGAGCTTGAACTGCTAATGTGAATGATCTGTGAAGAGGCCCATATGCCATTATACAGATCAGCATGTTACATCCAAGCTGTAGCATGCTGTGATACAGGGTGATCTGAAAGGCAGAAAAGTCACTGTGCGAACATAGACTAAGGGATACTTGAGGAAAGAGGCTGAAACCCCTAAAGTAATGGGAGGTATGTTCTGGAGAAAAAGAAAGAGGGTGTGTGATTTTTGGACTGATGATGTGTGCAATGTGGAAGAGGGAAATTATCTTTCTGTTGTATTAGAGGACAGCCTGGGGGCCACAGAAGAAGCCTTAGATGGTCACATGATGCCTCACGGCCACCTGCTTCCCACACAGATAGAACCCCCTCAAGATAAGCAATCATAGAACTTCAGGGGCTACAGAAAATGTTAAAGCGGAACTAACCCCCCTATAAGATGTAGCCTCAATTACATTGCTATAATCCGTTATAACGCGCTGTGTATTTATTTTGTTTTTTTAAACGTGTTATTAAAGAATAATCACTAATTGCAAAAGGTACCCGGTGACATCTCCCCCCCCCCCCGAAAAGCGCATTGCGCATGTCAGCACAGAGCCGATTGGCTCTCTTGTAACTCCCCCCGACTACACAAAAACACCTACGTCATCAGCTTTAGATTCTCCTGCTGGTCTGAGAATCTAAACCTGATGAAGTAGGTGTTTTCGTGTAGCCGGGGGGAGTTACAAGACAGCCAATCGGCTCTGTGCCGATATGCGCAATACGCTTTTCGGGGGGGGGGGGGGGGAGACATCACCGGGTACCTTTTGCAGTTAGTGATTATTCTTTAATAACACGTCTAAAAAACAAAATAAATACACAGCGTGTTTTAACGGATTATAGCACTCTAATTGAGGCTACATCTTATAGGGGTGTTAGTTCAGCTTTAATTAATAAGAAATTATTAAACAAACAAAACATGATGCAACTGTCGATATAATGGAAAACATAGGTCACAAATAACAGCTACCCTACAGCAATACGTTATGTATTATTGAGAAATCTCAAAAAAACAATGGGCCATTTGCACTAAAAAAAAAAAAAAAAAAAAAAAAAAAAAAAGTGGAATCCTTCTGGGGCAAACCAACGGCATCACAGGAAACAAACAATATCAACATTACAATTGGATTATTTCACTCCAACGTTTCAGCTGTTTTGCCCTCAAATATTATGCATCCCTATTTTCTCCATCTCACGGATGAACGTTGTCTAGTGCAAGGAGGCACCAACGTTACATATATCCATTTAACAACGGATAAAAGAACCAGGGACATCAATCAGGACCATGTATTAGGAGAGCCAGGAGGATGCAGATCGTGGTTACCAGGAAGTGAATACCCGTTTGATACGCGTAAAGCCCAAGAAGGGCATTGTGAGTAAATACTTATTATGTTACCATTTTATATTTACTATTAAAGTACTACATTTAGATACATTTTCCATCTCTTTTCTCTTGTTATGTGCACTATGCTTCTGAGTTCTTCCAGACCCTGCTTTTGTGCATATGTAATGGAAATACTTATTTTATATATCCTATATAATAGTTCGCTAAATCGTGTGTAATGCCGCGACATGCGCAGTAGACATTGCCCGCGCCACGGCTCAGCTCTGTATCAGCCGTGGCGCGGGCAGTCTCTACTGCGCATGACTGCCCCGCGACCGGGTGGCAGTGGCACTATATATATATATATATATATATATATATATATATATATATATATATATATATATATATATATATATATAGACATATGTACACACTTGAACCATTTAATCCTTTGCGTGCCAGAGGGTTACACAATGCATTGCTTTGCACTTCATAATACGTCCCACACCTCTCTGGCCCTTAAAAAGTTAAAAGGGTGCAATTAGAAAGGGGTTGTTGTGAAAAGCATACAGTAAGAACTGGAACTCTACATGTTGTGCTCAGTGAACATTATACATAGTTCCTTGGTAGGGGACTATCAGCTGCACATTACAGCATAGGACTGTTTTGGAGAGAAGTGTCACACAATCACTGGCATGGTAATAGTGGGAGTTTTTCAGTATGGAGATAAAATACCCATCTAAATCAATGGAAATTGTTAGTTTTGCCCCAGAATCCCTCCACTTCTCTTTTGAATATCCGGCACTAAATCTAGCAGTGCAGGTGACCTGGAGTTCCGTGCCTGAGAGCTGGGGGGTAACTAGTGGAGCTTTCCTTTCTGATGAATTCACCTATGGTCAGGTAGGGAAATCCTAAAAACCTGCACAGTTACGGGTACTTGAGGACCATGATTGGGACACACTGCTTTACACTGCTCTGCTTAACCCTCTGAGTGCCAGAGGGTACCAAAGCTCTCCACAGCAGACACAGTAGCATTACCATAGCTCAGAAAGGTCACAAATGACAGAGACTGATGTACTAAGAAGAACGGGCATAATTCTGGGGCAAACCACCTGAACCATAGGGAGAAAATACAACATTCCTATTTATTTAAATGGGGTTTTTAACCCCTTGAATGCTAGAGAGGTGCCCAAAGCACTACATTAAAAGGCTTATTTAAATCAATGGGAATTTTTATTGGCACACAGTGGTGCAGCTGGTTTGCCCCAAAGTTACTCCAGTTGTTTTGTGCATAAGGTCCATGGAAAACACCCACTCACAAAAATAAACAATGAAAGGCAAGATTGTGTTGTAGTGACTTTTGAACAAAGCCACCTCCCAGCTGTTAGGAAAATCATACAAATTGCATAAGTGGTACTCTGCCCTTTAACTGGCAGAGGAGTATGCAGCCCATTACAAAGCAATGTGTTACACACTCTTCTGGTACTCTTTGGCATAAATAAGGAAGTACAATCACTGACAGTTTCAGTGAAGCCCCAGACTCTGTTTGAGGGAATTCATTTGTACAAACACCAACCTTGCAGGAAGTCCGCAGCCTCTGGCGCTCCTTCTTGATTGCTTTCTTCTGGATCTCCTTTTCTTTTTTCAAAAGGAGAGCTTGCTGTCGAGCCTCCTCCTCTTCCTTCTCTTTGGCTAGCCTCACAGCTTCCAATTCTGCTTGTCTTTGCTGTGATATGGAGAATATACTTATAAATCTTTTCATACCAAGGTTTGTGCAACTCAGTGCTTCGTACACTCTTATGGTTAAGAGTGGATGTCATCATAAGTTTACTTAATTTGAAAGGCAATTAAACCTTTGCGTAGCATAGAGTTATCCAAAGCACTGAGTTGTAAAGTGTTGGATAGTTGTTGGTGGCACATTATGCCAATTAACTTCTGTTTTGGGCCATTATTACTCACTTTGTGCTATTAATTAATCTATATACTGGATCATTTCTATTCACACAGTGAATAAGTTTGTCCTTTTACAGAACTAATTTGCATTCTGTTCAGAGAATCCGCGTGTCACACTGTGCCACCGAAATATATAGGTTACTGTAGCTAAAAACTATTCATTTTACAGAAAAATGGCAAAGTGCAACATATAGCAGATTTTATTGCTACGTTAAAAAAAACAAAGCTAAAATACAGTATGTTTTGAGTGGACAGGTCCACTATCATTTTCTCAAAACCAAAGCTCAGTTCATGTTTTTCAAAACAGGCCTGTATCACCAACACCACATATTAAAGTTAAAGGGGAAAATATTCCATAGTAATATGCTCAAGGAGGCATCTCAATAGCAATATCCTCATCCTTGCACAACGATAGTGACACCAGAATCTTTCTGCACTTCCTTCACCACACCTTGTACTTGCATTTATAAGCATCCTCCTACGTATGTTTCATCTGCTACACTTTCCCGCCAAAATAATGCAATGATCGCACTTTAGCTTAATGCTCTTAACCCTGTTCTGTATTTTTGTATTGTATTATTTCAAATTCTGTTAAGCGCTGTGTACATGTATGGCGCTATATAAATAAAGATACATACATACATACATACAACTAACGGAATTAGAATGTACATGCACCTTGTGTAGCTTTGTGAATTCTGGGGTAAACCAGCTTCATAGGTGACAAATAATGTCATTTAAATAAGCTTTTAACCCCTTGAATGCTAGAAGCAATGCATTGGAGACCTCTGTTATTGCGCACTCCTCTGGCACTCAAAGGGTTAAGGCATATACAAATCCCCCACGGATCTGAATGAAGCTTTTAACCCTTAAAATTCTAGAGTGGTCTCCAATAGATTGCAAAGGAATGCAATCAAAGGATTAAAACGCTTCATTTAAATCATCTGGGAATTTTTCTTTGTCTCCTATAGTGCATTTGGTTTGCTCTGAGAATTGCTGCAGGTATTCTAAATACATTGGTGTCAATGGGTATTCCACAATCAACTCTGTAGTTAAACATATTATAACGTTAACTGAGAATATTAATTCACATAAAGCCATCAATGATCTGAAACCACCAGATATTTTACATTACAGAATACTGTTAGAGTGGAACAGTTACCCAACAACATTGAAAACCTTAACCCTTTGAGTGTCAGAGGGGTACTCAACACATTGCAAAGCAATGTGTTCCGTACCCCTCTGGCACTCAAAGGGTTAAAACAGCTTTTGAAGAAAAGAAGAAGAAAAAAAAAAGCCCATGTCTACCTAGACACCATTTAAACGTGACACATTTCACTCAGTATCACATTGTCTCTGCAGATAACCCCAGTGTAGTTAACACCTTGATTGCCAAAGAGGTCTGCACACTTTCTTTGCACACTTATCTGCCTCCTAAAGGCAGAAACATGCATTTAGTGATTTGACTCAAATGCTGAGAGTGCCACAGGGGTTTGCACGCACTTAGAGCTCAAATGATTTAACCCTTGACATAGCCGACTTGTAATCATAAAACATAAATAAGACAAGACACTTAAAGGAACTACTTGTTCTTATAAGAGGACAGGTTGTAACACACACGCATATATGGATAAATGTATATACCTTTATGAAGCTGCAAAATGTTGCTATTCAGCAGGCTGGGAGAAGCAATAATCTCTCAACCTACTCATTTTCCGATCAAGAGACTATACTCTGAAGTAGTAGTGCAAGGAAAATTACGTTCCCTGCCAGCTAAACGAAAAATTATAGATTTGGTATCATATCTCAGAAGCCAAGAGTAGTCAATTCTTTGGACTTTCTGCTGCTGGAAACTGCAACTCCCATCATCATGACTGGAGTCGCATTCCCCAGCAGATGTCAGTCCAAAGATTGACTACACGTACTAAACCATACTAAGGAGTGTCAGGACACTTGCAAATCCATGTTAACTTTCATTATATAGATTACATTCGGGGTTATGCACTAAGGCATGATAAAGTGGAGATGACTTCTCCAGTGAGATCACTTTTCCAGTTCCTATGTTATTCTACAGAGCCTATGCATTAAGATCTCCAAAGGTGGAGAAATCTTAGTTCATGGGCTCCATACAATAACATAGGAACTGGAGAACTGATATCACTGGAAAAGTCATCTCCACTTTATCATGCCTTAGTGAATCTCCCCCACTGTAATTTAGAAGGGTGCTTGAGGACCACAATTGTGAAACCTGGCTCTAGGGCACCCTCTAGTGCCAACATGTGTAGTTACATGGAAAATAGGATTCATTTTACTCACTCGGACTAGGAAATAGTATTTAAACACTGTAAAAACAATAAAACTACGTATGGGAAATTTTAAGCATACATTCACACAATAGCTAGCAATGTTATTACAAAATAAAGGGTATTATTTATTATGAAACCTCTGCCACTAAAATGGTTAATAAAGGCCTTGGGCTTCCAGTGGTCCAGTTATGAAGTGCTGCTCTTCACATCTCAGGCCTGTGCTACAAAAGAGATCAGTCCTGTCTCTGATCCATCAAAATAGTGTGATTTGCAGAGAGACTGCACTAGTTGCTCCGCTTTCCTAAATCAATCTGGAAATAAAATACTGTTTTGAAGGTACTGTACCTTCACATTAATATTATTTTAAGGATAAACGCTGCCAAAAGTAGTCTCCATGCACACTTACCCTTTCTTTATCTTCCTGCTCTTTTCTCCGGGCATCTGCCTTTGCTTTCTTTTCGGCTTCTTTCCTTGCTTTCTCTTCCTCTTTAAATTTCTTTATTCTAGGGTCACTACTGTAGGCATTGTCTAGGAAAACAACGCATTTATAGAATTAGCAAAACTGTACCATCAAACTGTCCACCTTGCGTAAGAACACACACATTTTATATATACACACAGATAAACCTATATCTAAACGCTGAGTATGGGGTATATCTTACACAAATATGAATGCATTTACAAAAAAAGCAAAATAAATGAATGACAACTTCCCCATCTTCCCCCACTGCATGCTCTGCTGCCAATCACTCTTTTTACTGTCCTTACTTAGGACACACAGAGCTGGTCTCTGAGAATCAACGTGTGTAAGCCAAGTGTTATATTTATTCTATTTGTTCATTCTTCCTTAAAGGGGAACTTTCACCTACACACGTTTGCTTTAATCCATGTACATTACCGATTCAAACTGTGCTGTGTTTTGGTTTTTAAAAAAAACGCAATAGAAATTAAGTTTGAGGTTTTACCTTTTCCCTCTTGACGTATTCTCATTTTGATCGGCACAATTTGTGCCGATGAGAATACATAACAGATCCTCCTCCCCGCTGGTCTGTCAGTAAGCTGGAGAACTCTCATTGGTAGAGATCGATATCTAGCCAATGAGAGTACTCCAACTTACTGACAGACCAGAGGGGAGGAGGATCTCCTGTATTCTCATCGGCAAGATGGTGCTAATCAGAATGAGGAGAAGAGGGATAAAGTTAACCCTCAAACTTAATTTCTATTGCGTTTTTTTTTTTTTTTTTAAACCAAAACCCAGCACAGCTTGAATCGGCAATGTAAGTGGATTAAAGCAAACGTGTTTAGATGAAAGTTCAGCTTTAATTCATTCAAAGGGGGGCAAGCAAAGTTACACTGTGGTCCATGCTGTCATATAAAGACTTAAGGCATGGATCACAGAGGTACACTGAAAATGTCTCCAGGCTTCACCTCCAACGCTGGATGTCTCCACTGCTCCTCAAAACAAGATCCTGTTATGGAATGGAAACATGAACCCATCATCAAGATCTACATCTCGTAGTGAGGTGGATCAGAGGGGTATGGACAACTCTGAGGTATTTTCTATTTTTCACATTTGCCGTCCCAATATGTTCCCGAGACAAGCAGCACAAGGACTGGACCGAAGGGTTGGCTGTGGAATTTAATTGCAGTTGCCAGCTTGACTATTCTAGCCGTGGTCTAACAGTGGCTTATTCAACTTTGGTGTAAATCAATAAAGTGAAGACCACTTTGTGGGCATGGAGAGGGGACCTAGCAGGGCAGGGGATGCTGAATTTCCTGCTGTCAGAGACAACAAGCGCAATTCACCCATTACTACCAGCATATGTAGAAACCAAAAGTGGAGTAATTCTGGAGCAAACCAACCACAGGAGGCAAATATAAATTCCAGTTGATTTTAAAGGTTTTAATCCCTTGAACGCTCGAGGTCTCCAACACACTTAGTAAATCATTACAGAGGGAAACTACTAACAGCACCAGAATTGTCATGGTGGACACAAAGATTTGGATAAGTATTGACCCTTTGGATGCCAGAGAGATACCCAATGTATTGCGTCTCAATGCATTGCGCATTCATCTGGCGTTTAAAGGGTAAAAGGCAAACTCTTTGATATACCAACTAAGGTCCTTATTCTATTCATCTCTTCTTTTTTCCTCTGTGCTCTGGCAGCTTTGTTCTGTTTTTCAATCCACCTCCTCTCGTCACGACTGAAAACAAGGGGAGAAAAGATGATTTAGTGACTATATATTCATTTTTTTATAAGGGCACATACAGCAAGAAAGTGGAGTTATTCAGGAGCAAACCAACTGCACCTAGGCAACAAACAAATCCCAATATTCCCACAGAATGAAATAGGGGTAACCACATGAATGCAAGCAAGGCCACTAATTCACTACATTAAACCACCGAGTACCAGAGAGGTACAAAACGCATTGCAAAGCAATGTGTTGCATACCCCTCTGGCACTCAAAGGGTTAAAGGGGTAAAAGTTCCATTTAAAACAATAGCAGTTTTTACTTATTCCATTTGGTGCAGTTTTTGCCCCAGAATTGCTGTACTTCTGGCTTTACAAACATGCCCATAATGTCATCTCACAACATAGGTTTTGTCCTGGGGAGATGTACTATACATGACCAGATCATACATACAAAGTTAAGGAAAATTAATTGATCTGTTAAAACAGCACTAAACTTTATTTTTATGAAAATCCATATTTTTAGGGAGCTTCCTGCTGAGTAAAACAAGAGCACTTCCATTGTTATCAGTTGTTTTATTTAAAAGTTATAACAGTTCAAACTGTCAGGAAGTGAATAAAAGCATCGTTACTTCCTGGTATTTCAAACTGACAGGAAGTGACTCCCATAGATTCCAAAAGTGTATCTGAAATGGACCAGTAGAAGGCACTGTTAATGTACAAGCCAACAGTTAACACTGTAATAACTCTGGAAAAAACAAAACAAAACACAATTTCAAGTAGCCCCTGTGTTTTATTCAGCAGGAAAAGTGTTAAATTATATGTTTTTTACATTAAAAAAATGCTTACTATTCCTTTATTTGCCAAAAGAATGTTGCCCATCTCGTTATTACATACAAATCGATGCAGACAAAACAAAGGCTTAACCAGTTAAGCAACACTGGGGAGAGCAATGCTCCTTAAAGTGTTAAGGCGAAACTACCACCGCTAAAAACACTTGAGCTACAATAATTCCCCATCTGGCGAGTAGCTGCTCAGTAGCTCTAGTCGCCAGAATTATTACCTTGTTAAAAGAGGATTTTAGTCTTACCTGTTAAATCCTTACTGGTAACTCTGGTTAGGCGATCAGCCTCTTTAAGTAGGCAGGAACAATTCTGAAAAGTGAATGCAGGGGGTACAGCCTACCTTCCCTCCTTGGCTGCAGCTACCAACCAGCTCCAGAAAAGATTTGACACACTAACTATTGACTAGATAGTGAAGGGAAAGAAGACTCCTGTGAGCATGACCCCGAAGGACCCCCACGGTCTGCCACAGGAGAGCTAAGCATGGTCCCTTGACAAGGTGGGAGACCAGTAAACCTGTATGGACTAAGAGAAAAGTATTTAACAGGCAAGACTAAAATCCTCTTTTCTCTGTCGTCCAATACAGGTTACTTGTAACTTTGGGATGTCCAACCATTCAGTTACACAGAGGCGGGAAGCAAGGTAAGGAGCAGGCGCCAGGCCCCCAAAGTCACCAGAGCATATATGAACCATCAGATCAGATACAGCCCAACAAAAACAAATGAAGTGTCAATGGACACTTAACAGGGGCAACAACACTCCTGGAACTGTCACACAGCACACTGAACTAGAGCCAACAGGGCTCAAAAGAGAAGGAAGCACCTAAAAACGAAGAAGATCCTAGACAGGCAAGACTGCCTCCAGGATCTTCCTCCTAAAGCTGGCGTCAGCCGATGCCAGCACATCAACACAGTAGTGATTCGAAAAGGTGTGCACAGACGACCAAGTGGCAGCCTTGCACAATTGATCAGCAGAGGCCTGATTCTTGTAAACCCAAGAAGCCCAATAGATCTGGTAGAATGAGCCGTGACCCGAAAGGGAACAGGCTTCTTCATTAGCTCGTAAGCCTTACGAATAGTGGACTTGATCCAAGACGCAACAGTCACTTTGAATGCAGGTCTCCCTGCCCTGGGGCCCTCAGGAATGACGAACAGTGTGTCAGATTGTCTAATGGTCTCAGATAAAACTTGATACAACGCACCACATCTAACAAGCGAGATCCTTCTCCTTGCCAGAGGAAGGGTCAGGGCAGAAAGAATGAGCCACAATCTCCTGATTAATGAGGAACTCAGAAACCACAATCGGGAGAAACTCCTGTAACGTGCGAAGCACCGCCATGTCTTAGTGAAACACCAAAAATTGTGGTTTACAAGACAGAGCATGCAACTCCGCAACACGATGAACAGACACGATCGCCAAGGGAAAGGCCAACGTACCACGTCAGCAGACGTAGAGGAATAGTAGCCAAAGACTCAAAGGGAGGGTGCTGAAGGACAACCAAAACCAAGTTAAGATCCCAGCGAGGAGCGGGAGTCTGAAATATGTGACGAGTATGAGCAATGCCCTGGAAAAAACCCTAGACATCAGGAAGAATAGCAATGCGCCTTTGAACAAAAAAACAGAGAGAGACGATGCCTGAATCATAAGGGAACTCAACTGAGGCCCTTGTCCACACCTCCCTGTAGGAAGGCCAGGCCCGTAGGAAAATCAAAATCCGGAGTTAGGTCCTTATCAGCACACCAACAGAGAAAGGAAGACCAGACTCTATGGTAAACCTTAGAGGAAACAGGCTTGTGTGCACCAAGCATAATCGCCACCACACCAGAAGAAAACCCGTTCTACCACAGTGGTGAGGATGCAATGTCCAAGCCGTCAAAGCTAGATGATGGACATCCTCCTTCCACAGGTAACCCTGTAGAAGAATATCCAGATGGCAAGGGAGCCGGAAAGGCTCCGCAACAGATAGATCCAGAAGCTCTGGAAACCAAGCCTGGCGAGGCCAGAACAGAGCAATCAGAAAGACTGGACTATGCTCCAGTCTCAGTTCCCTTATCACCCTGTGCAACATGGGAATGGGAGGAAAGATGGAAGCCAGAGGAAATAACCAAGGAATGGACATGGCATCCACTGCTAGAGCTAGAGGATCCCCCCACCGAGAGCAGAACGTTGGGAGTCTTCCGGTTATGTCTTGTCGCCATCAGGTCAATGCATGGAAGACCCCACCTCTGAACAATGAGGTAGAACACATCAGGATGCAGTTTCCACTCTCCGCTGTGTGTCAACTGAGGAAATCTGCCAGGATTTAGTCTATGCCCGGAATGAGAACTGTGGATATGGCAGGAACATATTCCTCTGCCCAGGACAAAATACTCTTGACCTCTAACCAAACAGCGAGACTTCTTGTTTCGCCTTGCTTGTTAATGTAAGCCACTGTTGTGGCGTTGTCGGACTGAACCAGGACCAGGCAGTTCTCCAGCTGGTGCGTCCAGTGGCGAAGGGCATGTAATATCGCCCGAAGCTCCAAGATCTTGATGGGAAGGAGACATTCCTCTGGAGACCACCGTCCTTGAGCATTCAGGTAACCCAAGACCTCTCCTCAACCAGAGAGGCTGGCATCTGTCATCACCATGGTCCAGAAGTACATCAGGAAAGGCTTGCCATTCAGCAGATTGGACATGATAGACTCAGTTCCACATGAAGAGGAAGGGACACTGACATCTTCAGGAGATTCGGCTGACCCCTACACACCTGGGTCACAAACCTCTGGAGTTGCCTGGTGTGAGCCATGGCAAACGGGACTGCTGCTATGGTGGAAATGAACTTCCCCACTAAAAAGGACAACTTCTTGGCTGGAACTGGATCTTGATTCAGAACAGAGGAAACCCTGTGGGCGATCTGGTGAGCTACCTTGTCCGTGAGAAACACCATGCTCTGCTGAATGTCGGAGAGAAGGCCCAGGAAGACCAGTCACTGGGATGGGACAAGATCTGACTCGTCCATGTTGAGGTTTCACCCATAATGGGCGAGTGCATGAATGCAGTCCTGAACCTGCCGCTGAAGGAGTTTCGAGAAGGGCTTTCAGAATCAGGTCGCCCATGTGTGGAGTGACTCTGATGCCGTTCCGATGGAGGATGGACACTAAGACTCCCAAGAACACGAATGAAGACTTGAGGAGCTGTAGTCAGACCAAAAGGGAAGAGCAGAAAACTGAAAAGGCCTGTGGTCGCAGGCAAATCTGAGGTACTGCCAGCTCTCTGGATGAATGGCGATGTGTAGATATGCGTCTTGAAGATCCAGAGAAGCAAGAAATTCCCCAGGGGACATGGCAGCAATCACCGTCCTTAGGGACTCCTGGTGATAATGAGTCTTGACCACAAAAGAATTGAGATCCTTCAGGTACAAAATTGGATGACAGCCACTGTCCTTCTTGGAAACCACAAAACAGGTTTGAGTAAAAACCCAAACCCCTGTTCTGAACAGGAAACGGCTCAAGAACCGCCTTGTCCAGAAGTGACCTGATGGCGCCACTAAACAGACGGCGTTTCGCTACACCCTGAGGAGTGTGAGAAGGGAAAAACTTGAAGGAAGGAAAAGAGGTGAAAGGAATCCTGTACCCCTCTGCCACTACCTGTATAACCCAAGAGTCCTCCCAGACACTGAGGCAGTGGAGCAGATGACCACCCACAGCAGAGTAGGCACCTGGGTTCGGCAAGTTATGCCGCTGAAAGTGTGGAAGCCTTTGGCTTGGTGGAGACCTTAGGCTTCCGTTGTGGTTTGGGCTTGGAGGAGGAGCGCGGAGCTGGGGGAACCACCTGGTTCGCCTGGCGTGTCTCAGTCCAGAAGCACAAAAAAGCCAATTATGTTTGATAAGCATCTGCTTCCTGGAAACCATAGACAGGAGGGTACTCTTACCCCCTGTGGCCTCACTAATCAGATCCTTAAGATCTGACCCAAACAGAGAAGTGCCCTAAAAGGGCAAGGAGAGCAATACTTTCTTAGAAGCAGTGTCAGCAGACCAGATCTTGAGCCAAAGAGCTTGTCTGGCAACCACAGACATGGTGGAAACCCTTGCCACCAACAGATGTCATCAACGAGGCAGCAGAGACCTAATGCTGGGCTTCAGAATGTTGGCAAGAAGTATCAACATGGCAGAAGCAGGGGCTCCCTGACGAACTGCAAGTGTGAGATGTTTAGTCCATACCACAATGGCCCTATTTACCCAGGCTGCAGCATATGCTGGATGTACAGAAGTACCAGCGGTGGCAAAAATGGACTTGAGGGAGGCTCAAAGTTCCTCGTCAGACCAGTATTTAAAATGTGGACTTAGAAAGCCTAGAAAATAGGGGCATCCACCTTGGGGGGATGAACCCACTGAGCTAGCACCGCATCAGAAAAGGGGGTAAGGCTTAACCAACTCCTTGGAGACAGAAGGCTTTCTGTCAGGAGACTACCACTCATCAGACACTAACCGGTCAAGAGTGGGGTTAGGTGGAAAACAAGTATGGGGTCGTTTGGGCTCCAGGAGTACATCAGGGGGGTCCAAAGAAACCTCGAACCATGGGAACGTTTAGGGTGTTTAATACGGCTCTGATCAGGCCCTCAGCAGAGGGACCAGGGCTAGCTTCGAAAGGGGGGGTCTCCAAAGAACTGAGATGAGACCACTGTAGAACATTCCTCAGCATCAGAATCCACCAACAGTTCCTCATCAGAGGAATCTGATATGTCAGGTACTCCCTGCGGTTTCAGTAGGGAAGAGCTGACAGAAGTCGGGGTCCGCCAGCAGTGGAAGACCCCCTGTAACTGGGATGTAAGAGTTGTGTATACTGGAGGTCACTAACACCCCAAACTGGCTCTAATGCATGGCTGGAGGTCCCTGGGGGAAACTCAGGGACAACAGAACATGCTGGGCATAAATGACCTGAGAATTCTCTAGGCAAACCTGACTGACATGAGGATCAATGCGCAAAGGGGGACACAGAGACCCCAGCGTCCTTAATCTTAGTCCTAGCCCCAAGCTCCAAAGGAATAGACAGTCCCACAGTGTCAAAACGTTCAAAGTATAATGAAACACCCAAATACAGTGTGTATAAAATTTCACTCCAGAAATCGCTAAAATACACTTATCTGGCAGGCGAAGGTTTAATCTGTTGAGGAGAGAAGGAGGGTCCAAGCCCTGCATAGGATACTCGTTCTGGGAAGGCACAAAATGGCTGCTGTGACGGGAGCCAATCAGGAACGAGAGCGCGATGCAAGAGCTCATGGGAACTGTAGTTTTCCCAGAAAAAGTACCCCAACAGTGCCTGAAGCCCCCTGAGCCCCCCAACACACACTAAACGTTGACCGGATAGTACAGCAAGGGCAGACAATTAAAATGAGCCATCTCTGAAGTCGCTACGTTGAGCGGTTACAGAGAATTGTCCCAAACTGTACAGTCCTATAGAAGTGAATGGAGCAATGGCATCTATGTGGTAAAAGCACCCCTGGAACACAATTTTTGCAAAGTTGTAACTGTGAAGTAAATTTGGACCAAACATCACTAAAACATGTCACTAGACCCAATAAACACTGAACCCAGTAGGGAAAGTGCTCAAAACCCCCAAAAGATGCTAAACCAGCAACCAAAGGGTTTAGTTACCACAGAAACTTGCTCCAAAACACCCAACAGACATACAGATACACCCAATGAGTGCAGGAGTGTGCAATAGGAACTCCAAAGGAAAACCCCTGTGCGGAGGGGGCACTGTGGGACATGTGGACCTCAGCACTCAAAAGGGTTGCTCACCTTTCCTGCAGATCTTCTGTTTTCAGATTACAATATATATCAAGAAGAAGCCTCAGTGGGCAACTCCTGGGGAAAGAACTTGCAACCAAGATTTTCCCCCCAGGACTTAAGGTCCACAAAAGCACCTGGTAAACTGAGCTATCCACATGTGTGATGGGAATTGTCAGTGATGGTAATCCGCCTAATGGTGGTATCCCATATCCAACAGAAAATAATAAAAAGCTAAAACTATAGCAGAACTGTTCTCTTGCCTTGTGTCTTCACCAAGGAACAAATCTTACTGGAGCTGATTGGCTAGCAGCCACCCCCTGCATTCACTTCTCAGAATTATTCTTGCCTACTTAAAGGGGCTGATCGCCAACCCAAAGTTACCACTAACCTGTATTGGATGACAGAGAAATAGAATTATCCATTGTTCCAGGGCTGACAGGCAGGACGGAGCATAGACATCATTCCATAGTGACGTCTGCACGCCTGTGGTCAGTCCCTTATGGAGCAGAATGGCTCCTAGCAACGCCTCCTAGAGCCGGCTGGGACTGACAGCACAGGCGTGCAGACATCACTATGGAAAGACGTCTGCGCTCTGTCCTGCCTGTCAGCCCAGGAAAAATGGTTAATTCTATTCAACAAGGTAATAATTCTTGCGACTAGTGCTACTGAGCAGCTAGTCGCCAGATGGGAAATTCGTTTTTTAGCAGTGGTAGTTCCGCTTTAATCTCCATTTCCAAATCTCTCTTTCCACGACATATATCAAGCCCCAATAACCACAATCACTCACTGACAAAACAGCAATGTCTTCAAAGAAATAGCCTAAAAGTGGTAAGGAAGTTGTCTCTATTACCCTCTGATGCTTTGTGGATATGAACTACACGAGCCATAAATCAGAAATGAAACACAGTTGGGACTTATGTAAAAAGGCAAAGAGGATAGCTCTAATTAAGCACAACGACTGATCCACTGATTACCTACTTATGACTAAGAAGGGCTATCTAGAAAACAAACCTTCACTGTTTGTGTACTCTGAGGAGAAACACTGACAAACACTGCCTTAAAGGGATAGCAATGTTTCACAAAAACAGCAGCTCCAATTCATCTTCATAGTATTTGAGCCATAGAGAGTGTTATTTCAATACTGTTCGAGTAGTGGTTCAAGAGTAATTGAATGATAAAGTTTCCCCTCCTGCACCTTTTACCTAGTGTAAGCCATCTCTTCTCAGATGTGGAATCTGGTTGCTAGACCAGACAGATAACAGCAGGGGACAATCTTCTTCCTATGAGAACAATTAAAGACCTGCCCCCCTTGACAAGTTTTTCAGGTTTGTCCCTTATCTTAATTGAAGATTGTCCCTCTCTGCAATCTACTTGGGCACCTCCCTGCTGCTCTGGCTGAGCAGTGTTACATCAGTAAAAGGGCGGGAGGGAGATATCTTCTCATTCAATTACTCTTGAACTATAACTCTGACAGAATTGAAATAACACTCTCCAAGGTCCAAATACTATGATGATAAATTAGAGCTGCTTTTATTATGAAACATTACTATCCCTTTAAAGGTGAAGGCCATTTGCCTCACTACTGTATCCTTTTTCCTGGTGTGTGAATGGCCCAGGAGCACCACAACTTACTGGAGTATATAAAATATATTTCTGCTGTACAGGTGAAATACAATGATGCATTTGGTATTTAAATAAATATTTGCTTTTGTTGTTGTTTTCTTTTTTAAGCCAGCATGCAAACCTCACCATTCTGCCTTCTCTTTCTCTTCTTCATCCAAGTATGAAAATTCTCTCCAAGAATCAAAATTATACCTTGGAATAAAGAAAGCAAATGTAAATAAATGGTCTGTGTGCTTGCATTGTACTTTGAACAAGAACAGTCACTGTAATAAAGGCAGGGAGGGATTTCTGAATGTTCAAATGATTAGTGGGGGAATTTTGGAGCACACCAACTGCGCTATAGGGGAAAACTAAAACATCCCAATGATTTAAATGGGGAATCTAACCCTTGAATGCTAGAGAAGTCTCAAACAGATTGCTTTGCAATGAGTTGGAGACCTCTCTAGCATTCAAGAGGTTAAAAGCCCCATATAAATCAATAGGAATTTTTGTAATTTTTATATTTCCTCTATGGAGCAATTAGTCTGCACCAGAATCCCTCCACTTTCCTCTGAACATACGGCCCTAATAGACAAATAATCCAAGCAAACCTACCAGAAGGAGTAAAATGCATCTACGTCTTCAATTGACGTTTTCATGTCTCCAAGTTTGGGAACATTCTTCTTATTTGACCACCTGCAAAAGTCAGCATTGTGCATTAGTAAAACCAAAAAAATGTCATATGATAGGAGGATGCTATGCTTTAAAGAGATAGTAATACTTCGTTTTAACTTTATTTTATTTTGTAGGCATTAAAAAAAACATGAAAAATGATATAAGTCTTATCTCTCAAACCTTTATAGTTTAAGAGCAATTCACAAGCAAAGTTTCCCCTCCCGCCCCTTTTACCTAGTGTAAGCCACCTCTTCTCAGATGTGTAATCCAGTCCATAGACCAGACAGATAACTGCAGAGGACAATCTTCTTCCTATGAGAACAATGAAAGCCCTTCCCCCTTGACAAGTTTTTCAGCTTTTTCCCTTATCTTAATTGAAGATTGTCCCTCTCTGCAGTCTACCTGGGCACCTCCCTTCTGCTGTGGCTGAGCAGTGTTACATCAGTAAAAGGGGCGGGAGGGGGACAATTAGTCATTGAATTACTCGAACTACAACTCTGACAGAATTGAAATAACACTCTGCAAAGTCCAAATACTATGATGATTAATTAGAGCTGATTTTATTATGAAACATTACTATCCCTTTAAGCCTCTGAGAACCAATGGGGTGTGTGAAATGCATTGCTTAGCAACCCATAGTCCTCAAGGGGTTAACAGACTCACATAATTTTCAAATATTAAAAAGGGAATATCAGTAGAGAAGAAAATGTATAGCAGTCATTTTGCCTGGATGAATGGGGCTACTAACATGTTTTACTAGGTCTGATCCTATGGAAGCAGATTTTGAAGAAAGCCCATTGGCTTGTGTCAGCCCTTTTAGGGTATTTCACAGACTCTGCAATAGACTATAAGGGTTGGTTTTAGAAACTTGCCACTTTAGCTTCTTGAATAAAGCCATAAAAATCTCTTATGAAGTCATTGCCAAGTGTTGCATAACCTGTATGGCAGTTTATTACACTGTTTACTTATAATTTGATTAATAACTGCACAAAATATTAGGTCATAGGATTGCCATTTAACTTGTATTAAAAATCAGAAAACTGCCTGTTTGCATTTGAAACTAGCAGTAACAGAATGATACACATATGTAATGTTAACTAAACCTATCTTTTTTATGTATTTATTTATGACCTTCACCATAAATTGATCTATTTTTGGAAACAATAATGTCACATCATGCGTGAATCACTGAACAATTTGGACAGTTCAGATGATCTTGGGTATACACTACAATATGCAAATGAATGGTAATCACTGTTACAGCATACCCATGGCATTCCAACAGTGATTATATTGCATTCTTATCAGTCATCTTACCTGCTATTTCTCTCAAACACTGGAGAAAACACTTCAAAGAAGTTGTCTTTTGCTTCACTTTTGGAAGGTACTGAATTTTCGAATGTTGGGTCTATGCTGTTAAATGCTCTTCTCTTCACGGGATCAGATAAAATTTCATAGGCTAGAAATTGCAGTAAAAAATAAAATATATAACTTTTTAAGTCACTAAAGCATCAGGTTATTGATGTAGTAATTGCAGCATGTAATGCATGGATGCACTCTACTGCTGTAATTTCACAGCAAACAATTAAAAAGTATAATATTTAAACCCTTAAGGACTGCACACCCCTCTGGTCATAAAAGAGCAGCAGTGAATACCTGCCAAGACCATTTTGATGACACCTATAAAAATATATTTATATATAGTGATTGTTCCTTATATTAATTTCCGACCTCAAAGTGAAAAGCAGTTGTCCAGCAAGGAGATGATTTATGAACAACCAAGTAACTAGCCCAGCTAACTGTCCATGTGATCACAATTCAGATAAACAGTCTCTGATTGTGGCATTGGAAGGCATAGTCTCACCTTTAGTGATACAAGTGAAATAGTCATTGTCTCCTTCAACTATCTGCTCCCCAGCAGCTTTTCTCTTGTCAGGATGGTGCTTCAGAACCATTGCTTTATCTGGTTATAGAACAAATATACAAATATTACATGAACCGTAACACAAAAAATTATATACAGTGATATAACTTTAAATGTCCTGTACTTCAGGATGCCTATATAAGCATTATTCATGTTACGTCCCTAACATATAATTCTAAACTTTGTTTTTAAATCATATATAAGTTGTGCTGCTCAGAGAGCATTTATTAAACCACTTAAAGTGATAGTAATGTTTCACAAAAACAGCAGCTTCAATTAATCTTCATAGCAACTGAGCCATAGAGAGTGTTATTTCAATACTGTGAGAGTTGTAGTTCAAGGGTAATTGAACGAGAAAAATTTCCCCCTCCCGCCCCTTTTACCTAGTGTAAGCCCCCACTGCTCAGTTGTGGAATCCAGTCCATAGACCAGACAGCGCACATCAAAGGCCATTATTCTACTGTGAGAACAATGAAAACCCTGCCCCCCTTGACAGGTTTTTCAGCTTTTTCCCTTATCTTAATTGAAGATTGTCCCTCTCTGCAGTCTACCTGGGCACCTCCCTTCTGCTCTGGCTGAGCAGTGTTACATCAGTAAAAGGGGCGGGAGAGGGATACTTTGTCATTGAATTACTCTTGAACTACAACTCTGACAGAATTGAAATAACACTCTCCAAGACCCAAATACTATGATGATTAATTAGAGCTGCTTTTATTATGATATATTACTATCCCTTTAACGTCCAATGACGTGTCAGGAGCATCACAACTTTTGGTCCGTTAAGTAACAGTGACGGTCTTGGCACATCATACGTTAAAAGATCACAGCTCACTAGAAGGTGCAGTGATCATTCCTGGGAGGCTGAAACTGGCTGCTCCAAGATTGCTCACGTGTGACGTCTCCCCAAGTAAAATGACCATCGTCCTCCAGCAAGTAAAACTCCTGGTCCTTAAAGGGATAATAATATTATATATATATATATATATATATATATATATATATATATATATATATATATATATATATATATATATATATATATATATATATAGTTTAAGAAATATTCACAAGCAAAGTTTCCCCCTCCCGCCCCTTTTTCCTAGTGTAAGCCATCTCTTCTCAGATGTGAATCTGGTTGTAAGACCAGACAGATAACAGCAGGGGACAATCTTCTTTGTATAAAAACAATGAAAGCCCTTCCCCCCTTGACACGTTTTTCAGCTTTTTCCCTTCTGATCTGACTGAATGGGGGGGGGGGGGGGATACTTTGTTTGTGAATATCTCTTAAACCATAAAGGTTTGAGAGATAAGACTTATACCGTTCGTGTTTTTTTAATGCCTACAAAATAAAATAAAGATAAAACGAAGTATTACTATCCCTTTAAGGTAAATCTTGACTGTGCTGTTTGTACCGAGATAACAGCTAAATTTAGTTAAGTTATTGTGATCAGCAAGAACTGTCCATTTTGTTATCTTATCTTAGCCCTTTCACTGATTATTCTGGATAATCAGTGGGAGCCCTGGAAAAGGCAGGAGTGTCTGCTCCCTCAGAGCATATATAAGACTAGATTTTTTTTAAAGATACCAGCATGGCATATAGGGAATTTAAGTGTATATAACCCCAGTTCATTTTTTGGTTTTAGTATTCCTTTAATAAAAGCATGCGCTGGAGACCTCTCTAGCATCCAAAGGGTTAATATTTGAATGTATTCCCTCTACAACTGTTCTTTCCCATGATTAATCCTGAGTTATATAAAAGCAGTATGATTACGTCTGTATGCAAGACAACAGGGGAGCAATTCTGGGACAAACCATCTATATAAAAGCTGCACACTACATAGATGATGCACAAAGCATTCCCCAAATCCCCAATGATTTAAGTAGAGCTTTTAATACTTTGAGTACGCACTCAAGGGTTAAAAGGGGCAGTTCTACCATAACTTCCCTTTCCATATTCTGTATGTGCATAACGTGAATACAAGGTATATGTAATTTAAGTTTACATCATCACCTATTTAGTGTATGGCATTTATTTTACATTATATGTTCCTGCCATTGTGCTCTATGGGGATGTGAAAGTCAAGAGAGTTCGAAGCAGAAAAAAAAAGATGCAATGTAAAAATGAAAATAATGCAGTGAAACAATGTAGAGAGGGGGGCGGGGCGAGCGCTTGATGGAGACAGTCACATGTTAGCCTAGCTCCTGCTCCGTGAGCACTTTGCCACTGGCAAACTTACACTCTACTTCTTATTACGATGGGTAAAGCTACCAAAAAATCTACTAGGACACCGGGCTCTACTAGAGAAGTCCGGGCTGGCTCGTCTCAGCCCATGAATAACTATTTTATCTCGCTCTCGTCAGCCGTCCCGAGGGATGACAAAATGGCGCCGCTTTCCAACGCAGAGGACTGCTCTTCCAATGGGGAGCTAGATGATGCAGATATAACCCCACAGAATGACTGGACCCTTCCCACTCACGATGCGGTGACCAGAGCAGATTTTGCGGCATTCACTCTTCAAATACAGAAAGAACTGGCCTCGGTTGTGGACCACGTCAGATCCGCGGTGAGGGATGAGCTCTCGGAACTGCGGGAGGACCTTAAGCAACAAGGACAGAGACTACAGTCTATAGAACATGACCAAACTCCTCTCCAGGACTCCCTGCAGGCCCTTAATGCTAAGTTTGTGGCACAAAGCAAAATGGTGTCTCACCTCGCACAACATGTCATCGACCTAGACAATCACAGGAGGCGCAATAACTTGCGGATTAGAGGCCTACCTGAGTCGGAGGGCCCCGAAGACACCCGACAACTGGCGGTTGAATTGTTCAACCACGTCCTGAATAGAGACTCTTCCACCGCTTTGGTCCTAGACCGTGCCCACAGGGCTCTACACCCTAAAGATACATCAGGAGGGGCCCCGAGAGACATCATATGTTGCATCCACTCCTATGGCTTACGAGAAGAGATATTGAAAGCCGCAAGACAACGCCGTTCTCTGGAATACAGTGGTGAACATATTCAGATCCTTCCAGATGTCGCATGGGCGACCCTACAGCTGAGAAAATTGCTGAAACCCCTGACTGACCTCCTTCGCTGAGCGGACATTCCATATCGCTGGGGTTTCCCACTGTCGCTTACAGTGCGACGTGACAATCAGACTCTCCTGGTCCGGCACCCGGATGATGTTCCTGCCCTGTGCGAGGCACTCCAGCTGGAAGCTCCTGCACTAACGGACTGGCAGTCCTAAGCGGCTGGGGATTCACCTCTCCCGCTAATGGCACTTCAAAATCCACTGTGGCTCCGGAGGCCCCAGCGCCGCAGATCCCACCGGGGCGACCCCGCCAGAGGTGATGCTGCTGGTCGCGTGGAACCCTGATGGATGGTATCCTACAGGATGTCCCCGTGTGCTCCCCCAGGCTTTGCACCTCCACTAGCTCTGTGGCCCACCCTCGTGGTGGAGGCCCTTGTTGTTGCATCCAGGTTGGCTTTGCAGAGGACTTTGGACTTTAGACAGATGTTTCCTGGCTGTGTGCGTCCAATCTGCCTTCTTCTTGCTGCCCTGTCACATGTGGCTGCCCGTCCGGACTTCGGGTATGCTTGGACTGTTGGGCCTAACCCTACACTGGGAACCGGTATACTTGAACAGACACCTCCGACTGACCAGCTGTCTACCACCAGTGAGTATGATAATTTTGCCATCGAAGGCTGGCTGCAGACACTTACCTGTAAAAACTTTTATTGGGACTGCCTATATTGTTGTCTGGGAACTTCAATTGTGGAGGCAGTTCTATTTGCCAAACTGCTTTGTAGATGTACATTATGTGTTTTCTTTACAATATATCAGTTTCTCGCCCTTGTTGTGAGCCCCTTCGCCCTCTTTTGGTCTCTCTCTTGTTTTATTTGGGGTGGGTGGGGGTGCCCATTGTATCAGCTCCCCCTGCTAGCCCTTCTCCTTATGGGTCCTTTCCCTACATAACTTCGGCCCTACCGTATACACATTGTTCTTTGGGGATGTCACTTTCCCACTTGGGCTTTAACATTTGGCTGTGCCGGGCTGGTGGTCGTTCCCTCTTCGGCTTCCCGCCACCCAGGCTCACCCTATACCTCCTATGGGGGCTTCCCACCCAAACTGTTCTTTATTCCCCATATATGACCTACTGCTGGCCGTGCGCTTAGGTATGGCCGGCTTCCTCCCTCTTGGGTGGGCCCCTCTCATCACTACTGTTCCTTGGGGGGGTCTGACTTGTTGGCGGGTATGTTTGTTTTGCCGTTGGGGGCCTGGGTGGAGGGGTCGCGTGGCCGAGAGGTCCTCGCCCGCGCCTCCCCACACGATGTATGTTTGCATCCCTCACCGAGGTGTTTGTTCAGATGGCTGTTATTTGGCGTTTAGGCCCATCGGGCAGCTTATGTACTGCTCTACTGCCTCTCACACCTGGTGATAGGGTCCCTCCTGCGGGGGTCCGGGGAGTGCGGGCGGGGTTCTCGGGTTGGGTGGCCGCCAGGTGTGTCCTGGGTCGCCTCCGTCCGTGTTGCCTTGGCCGTGGCTGCCCCCTCCCTCGTCGGGATGGTTGCCCCTTGTTATGTATCATGTTCTTGTGGAAGGTCAGTGGAGCTGCCCCTCCTCCTACACAGGATACTCTAAATTTGTCCTTCAGATTCCCTCCCTCCACTTGGTCCCCCCTCTTATACAACCTGCTCTACAGGGTGGCGTGTAGTCACTCTGTCCCATCCTGGGGACCACTCGAGGGTGGCCCCCCGATCATCAATGTTTAGGATTTAGTTCTACCCTTATTTACTTGTCCTGTATGCCTTTTATTCAACTTTTGTAATGTAGTGTGCTCCGGAGAGGCGATGTTGGAGTATTGTTTCTCCGTGCTCTTTTTTCTCTTTTTCTTGTGCTCTCACATCTCCGCTGCCACGATCCTACATCACAACTGTGTCAATGTGTTTCAGGACTCGTGCAGGGCGCCCGCGTGTCTCCTTGACATACATGTGAGACAGGGCTCGTCCCTGTATTGTTTTTTTGTTTTCTCTCTGCTTCAACGGAGGCTCTTACTGTTACGGTTTCCTTACTTCTCCTCCTCTGTTCTTATCTTCCCTTTCCGTTCTCTCTTCTTTGCCTTCCTTTCCTTCCCATTTTTTCCTTGGTCCGGTCTGGGCGCCCTGCTCGGTGCTTTGGGTTCATATTGTAATGGTGGCCCCTGTAGGGCCATACTTAAATTTCTCTGTTTCCACTCACCGTAACATCAGTAGATAAGGGCTCTTTTGCCCTTCATATAGTTTCTATCAATGCAAAAGGGCTCAATTCTCCAGAGAAAAGACCCAGGCTATTCCGGGAGCTCAGATCTAGTGGAGCAGATATTGGAATGGTACAGGAGATGCATTTCCATAGAGGTTGGGTACCGGCATGTTCTAGTTCACACTATCCCACGGGCTATTATTCTCACTCCCCATTCCAGAAGATTAAGGGTGTGGCTATATTTCTTGCCAGGTCCTTATCTTTGACGGTCTCTGACACTTGGACGGACCATGATGGTAGAGCTATTTTTCTAAAAGGTATGCTTGGTTCTGAAAAAGTTACTATAGCCAACATCTATGCTCCGAACAAGGATCAGCAACTGTTTCTCTCCTCTATCTTGCATGATCTGGAGTCCTTTGCGGAGGGTATCGTGATTCTAGTTGGTGATATAAACCTGACTTTGAACCCACTTGTGGATTCCTCTACAGGGGCGTCCACTGTTCAGTACTCCAAAATTCGGAAGGTGAAGTCAGCGCTTCACCACGCCCAACTGGCCGATGTCTGGAGAATCCACCACCCGACCACTAAAGATTATACCTTTTTCTCTCCTCCACACACTAGATACTCTAGGATAGACTACCTCTTCATTTCTCATAGACATCTGCATTTAGTTCATTCCACTCGAATTGGCTCTATAACCTGGAGCAATCATGCTGCCGAATTCATGCATGTCACAATTCCTTCCTTGCCGCTTCGGTGGGCTAGTTGAAGACTGAACGAGACCTTGCTGAAGGACGCTTCGGCATGCGACATACTTCGATAAATTACTTCACTGATAACGATTCCCCGGATATTACCCCACAGGTAGTCTGGGAAGCCCATAAAGGCAGTCATCCGTGGACACCTGATTAGCCTAGGGACTCACCAAAAGCGTCGCAGAGCTGCTTGGATGGTGACCATCCTAGATCAAATTTCTGCGATTGAAACTGCACATAAACTGCACCTTTCTCCCGAGGCCTTCCGGGATCTGACACGGCTCAGAGCTGAACTTGCTACATTGTGTAATGCTCAGATGCACCGGGCCTGCCAGGTAACGCAGGTTTTTTTCTATGCACACAGCAACAAGCCGGGCCAGGATCTGGCTAGGGCCCTCAAAATTAAACAGTCACAATCCTTTATTAGTAGGATACGTTCTCGCTGTCATGCTCTTCTCCATACTACTGACGAGATTGCGGATTCCTTTTGTACCTTCTTCAACTCTCTCTACAACATTGCGGACGTTTCCCCCTCGCCCACTATCCACGACGTTTCCCACGTTGTCTCGGCATATCTCGGACGACATATGCCTGTTGTCTTGTCTCGCCAGGTGGCGGAATCGCTGGACGTCCCCATTACACATGAAGAACTACGGCTCGCACTCAAATCTTCCCCTATGGGAAAGAGCCCGGGTCCGGATGGCCTCACGTTGACATACTATAAAACATTTCAAGACGTTTTGTTCCCACAATTCTTGCGAACTCTCAACTCCTTGCGGCCAGGATCTGTTCTAGCTTCACACTCCCTTGATGCAACTATTACACTCATCCCGAAGCAGGGCAGAGTCCCTGAATTGTGTGCAAGCTATTGCCTGATCTCGCTCCTCAACACGGATCTTAAGCTGTTTTCCAAAATCTTGAGCCTTCGACTGAATTCTGTTTTACCCACGTTAATGCACTCTGACCAGGTAGGCTTTGTTCCTGGCCGAGAGGCCAAAGAAAACACGGTGAAAGCAGTTAACCTTATCCACTCAGTACGATCTCGGGGCATCCCTGCTCTGTTGCTATCCACGGACGCCGAAAAAGCGTTCGACAGGGTGAGTTGGCCCTTTCTGGGTCAGGTCCTTCGCCATATAGGTTTGGGTACACAGATGTTTCATTGGATTGCTTCCTTATATCATCAACCAGCCGCCAGGATTCGGATCAATGGGACACTGTCAGAGCCATTCACCCTGTCGAATGGTACTAGACAGGGCTGCCCCCTGTCTCCATTGCTTTTTGTATTGGCTTTGGAACCCCTGCTCAATGCCATACGATCTAACCCCTCGATCCATGGTATTGATGTTGCACTACATGCCTATAAAGTCTTGGCATTTGCCGACGACCTGTTATTTACTCTTACACAGCCCTTGGTCTCATTGCCTAGCCTGCTACAAGAACTCGGAGTATAGTAACCTCTCACATTTCAAAATCAACATGGATAAATATATGGCTCTAAATATATCTTTGAACTGTTCCACTCAGGACACACTCCAATCTCAATTTTCTTTCCGTTGGGCTTCGGGCCAAGTGAAATACTTGGGCATCTTTCTCACTTCTAATCCAACTTCACTATTTGAAGCCAACTATTTGCCCCTCCGACACACCTTGAAGGCTGATTTGGACCGCTGGTCTAAGCTCCATCTCTCGTGGTTTGGTTGTGTGGCAACGGTCAAGATGAACGTCTTGCCTGGCTACCTCTATCTCCTGCAGACCCTGCCTATCTTTATCCATAGGTCCTTCTTTCGAGCTGTTCAACAACTTCTGTCGAGCTTTATTTGGCGATCTAATGGACGCCGGCTAGGTTATTCATATCTCATCCGCTGCAGGGAGTTTGGGGGCTTGGGGCTACCGGACCTAGAGACTTAATGGAATGCTACGATTCTTGCCAGGGTTATTGATTGGTCCATCCCCTCCGAGAAACAATGGGTGCAGACAGAACAGGCCACTCTTACTGTCCCCTCCCCTCTGGTGGCTTGGGTATCGAGAGACCAGCGGTTGTATTTGGATGGCTCTCACCCGCTTATTCCACACACTCTCCGGACCTGGAGACGTCTGTCGGTCCGTCCCTGGGCTGATAAACCATCCGTCTCCATTGTTGTCCCTTTCCAACAACGTCGCTTTTACTCCTGGCCTCTCGGGTGGCCCTCTGAAGAGGCTGCTACCTGAGACGGTACTCTTTCCTAGGCTGCGAGACGTGGTGTCCGATACACGGCCGCCTAGGTTAAAGCCATTGTTGGAGATACTGGGAGACAGGAACTATCATCAGTCTCTTCGATACTTTTACTCGCAACTGTCTCACTTTACTAGTTCCTTGTCTCTTCCTCTGTGCGCTGATTACACTCTTCTGGAAAATCTTTGCCTTTCGACCATTCCGCCGGGCAGGTTGGTCTCAATCCTACATAAATTTTTACTTTCTGTCACCCAGTCCACTAAACCGCATTAAATCACGAGTTGGGAGTTAGATTGCGGTGTGGAACTCACGGACCTGCAATGGTCTAAGATAGCACTGTTGGCACACAAATGCTCACAGTCTTCTCACATCCAAGAAAACGCATATAAAATTCTGACTCGGTGGTATAGGGTCCCTTCTTTGCTTCACAAACGTTATCCTTCGGGCTCGGCTACTTGTTGGATATGTAAATTACACACTGGCGATTTCCTTCACATATGGTGGTCTTGCCCTAAATTACAATCTAATTGGACTCTGATTTTTGACACAATTAGGGAAATAGCGGACCCAGCTATGCTAAGAGATCCACTGACCTTTCTTTTGCACCATACCACAGTGCCCACTCATACATACATTCGTTCACTTACCGTGCGCCTACTGAACGCAGCGAAACTGGCGATTCACAGACATTGGAAACGTTCATATGCCCCCACGTTTAGAGACTGGATCACATCCCTCGAGCACATACGCTCCGCGGAGGACCTGATTTACACATCTGAGGGTAGAGCACTGACTCATGCAACCCGGTGGTTTCGCTGGACTGAGTTCCTGGAGAGTGACGTGTTTAAAACACGATTGGGCCTAGACGAAGGTTGTGCATAGAGCGCCGGGTTGGGTTTTGTTCAGACCGGACTGTACCCCCCCCTTCTCCCTCCTTCCTTCCCTTCTTTCTTGTCCTCCTCGCTCCCTTCTTTCTACTCATTTCTCTTGTTCACTCTTTCCTTTTTCTTCCTTTCACAACTTACTTGCTAACTCCTATCTCTCTATTCCTTGCACCCTTTTCAATTAGCCCCTTGCCCTAATTTGGGGTGCTTGTGTTTGGGTCTATCGACTATTCTCTTTTTGATATAGAAACACTTTTGTGCTGGTTCAGACACTGAGTTTCGATTTGAATCATGTTGTTTGTATTTAGGTAGCAAGGATATGTCTCCATTGACGACGTATTTTTCAATGTCTCCTTCATAAGTATGTCGTCTTTTCCTTTCTCCTTGTGCTTTGTTTTCTTGTTATATGTATTGAAAAGCTCAATAAAAGAAATATTACAAAAAACAAAACAAAACAAAACAAAAAAAAAAAACAAATGTAGAGATGTTGCCAGTACAGCATACGAATCACGCAGGGAGACTGCAGCATTTGTATAAATGGCTATCACAGTCCCTGATTGGCAAAAGCTCTTTGGAAACTTCTCTGAATAAATCAGATAACTTGCCTAGGTGCCAGTCTCCAAGTCAGCAGGATACAGTAGGTGAGGAAAAGAAAAGCAATCACAGGGCTTCTTCATGTTGCAAAATAGTGCGGATTTATTGAACTGAAGTATCGATCCTAGCTTGGGTCTTTTTCAAGATCTTGAAAAAGACCAAAGCTAGGGTCGAAACGTTGATTCAATAAATCAGCACTATTTTGCAACTTCAAGAAGTTCTTTGATTGCTTTTCTTTTCCTCACCTACTGTATTATATTACTACAGAATTTTCACAGGAACAGGCAGGGGGCTAAACTCCCCTGCCCACAATTGTGAAAATTGCTGCAGCTAGACTTACCAGTGCAGCGGGTCCCCAAACTGCATGGTGTGCCCAATCTTACGGTCAACGACATGCATCATTTGCTGGTTTTCTATCTATATTACATATTTATTTATTTATTTATATTTGTCTCACATATAACAAACAAAATTAATATCTTGTAATACCTTTTTTTTATTGTACTAACAGAATTATGAATTGACAAGCTTTCGGGATAAACTCTCTTTTTTAAGTTTAAAGCATTTCTGAGCACAAGGACACTGAATTCATAGTTAATAAGAGTTAATACATTGAATTCAAAGCTGTGTTGTTTGCTGGGACTGCTGATAAGACAGGAACCAAGAGAAAATCCAAATGCTTCTTGCAGAGGGTCGTAAATACCCTGTGCAAGTCGGGGGGGGGGGGGAGGAAGAGAAGAAAAATACAGGAGATGGTATGGGAGGGCTTTGAATTCAACACAACTTTGAATTCAATGCATTGACCCTTTGAATGCTAGAGGGGTACGGAATGCACTGCAGAGCAATGCATTCTGTACCCAGCTGGCACTCAAAGGGTTAACTGTATTAACTATGAATTCTGTGTCCTTGTGCTCAGAAATGCTTTAGACTTGAGAAAGGGAGTTTATCCCAAAAGCTTGTCAATCCATAATTCTGTTAGTCCAACAAAAAAGGTATTACATGATATTAATTTTGTTATTTTACATCTACATCACTGGACTAATACAGCTACAATCTTAACTTTATATAATATATATTTATATTATATAAGATTTATGTGTGCCTGGCAAACACACCCAGGGGTGGCAGTAAGAGGAGTTATTCAAATCTCCTCTATACTGCCTGTCCTATTGGTGTAAGCATGGTGCGTGATTTTGCTGCAAGGAGATGCAGGGGCTACAATGATCACACACACAAATTACAATACACACACAATACATACCACCCATGCAACACACAAATACACACACAAGCAACATACACCACACAATTGATATATATCTATATTCACACGATAATACTATTGATAACAAATTAAAGAGCAGCCATTTTGTCATGTTCATTCTATAAATAATACTTACGTGCTGCTTTGATCTGCTTCTGTGTTGCCTTGTACCTCAAATTCTTCAGCCCTAGCACAGCATAATGATCTTGATTCTACAAAACAGAATAAAAAAATAGTATACTAAGTACTCTAAGGAACTATTTATTCAAAGAACTGAGTAAAAAACAAGGTCATACATTAAGACTATAGGAAAGACACTTAGACTAAAACAAAGGCAGGGTGTTTTTTTTTGTTTTGTTTTTTTTACAATAAGGGCAATAAAGCTGTGGAATTATTTGGCTCTGGATGCTGTGTTTGCTGAAACCGCAGTTGCTTTCACAATAAAAAAAGGACACCTTTCTATCTCTGAACAATGCTGAGAAATATGACAGTATGTTTCAAAGCAGATGAGATGTTGATCCAGGGAGGGAAATATTTGACTGCCTCTTGGAGTCAGGAGGACATTTTTTATCCATCTGGAGCTTAATTGGAAATGGTTGGTTTTATTTTGTCTTCCTCTGAATCAACAAGAGTTATATGACATTGATGGATGGATGTCTTATTTTAGCCTCATCAACTATGTTACTATACTACATAGAATATCAGTGTTCAGAGAATCATTCTCTTTCCTGAATTTTGGCAGATTTGAGATATTCAGAAAGAGAACATAATTTGAGATATTTAAAGGAGGATGACAACACAAATCTTATATTACATAGCTGCACTGCGATCACAGAATTCCATGACAAGTTTAAAATGTAATAGCTCTGGAAAGACATATCTCCCAACACTGGAAGCACTTTTGTTTTACTCAGCAGGAAAAGTCCTGCAAAACTTTTTACCCCTAAACACAAGTTTAATGATTCTGTTAGAACAGCAGATTTCTCGGCGGAAGTGATGTGAGCAGGAAGTGCGTCAGGGGGCGGATCCCCCTCTGGAGCGTAGGACGCCGAACGCTGCTGCGATGCTGTTTGGGCGACCGTGGATGTTTGCTCTCGGACCCGGGAGTAGCGGACGGAGCATCGTCCGGAGTGGAGGAGGAGGTGAACGGGCTTGAGAGTCCGACCGGACCTTTGAGGCGAGCGGAGCGGCCACTCTGCTCTAGCGTGGCAGGAGCCTGGGAGGTAGGCCAGCCGCGAAGACGCCCAAGGTAGATCCTTGATCCTGGTTCCGGACAAAAGAGAGGATGTACACAGCTAAGTCTGGAAAGATGCGATCTGCTGGCACATCGATAATCCCGTCCCGGGCAAAAGAGAGGAGGCATTGAAACGTGGTTATGACAAGAAGGAGGTGCTGTGAGTACATTGACATGTTATTATGAACCACTTGATATAATATTGTTGGCATAAGATTGCCGAAGAGTTATCCACGCTCTCTCTCTTGTGGGGTTAAAAGAGGAGGAGAGAGCAGAGGCGAGGGCGAGAGATGAACCGGGTAGCACTGGTTATGTTACAAGGTAACTAACAGTTTGTCTCTTCGGACTAATATATTCGCTAATATATTCGCCTCTTCTTAGTATATTATGTCGCCCAAAACTGATAAAAGTAAAAAGCAAGAAAAAGACTTGGCTGATAGATCAATATCCCACCCTATTAATACCTATTATTCTCCTAACGCCCAGGCTAAGGATCATGGGAGAGGAAATAATACAAATAGACAATCGCTGGGACAAGTATTGGAAACTAGTGGATGGGAATCTCCTGGGGTTATATCCCCTGTTCAATTGCAGCTTGCTTTGGATAACCTGTATTTGAAGATAAAGTTGGATTTGGATAATAATCTAAGTGCTCTCAAGGAGGATATATCTCAAATCTGCAAGAATATGTTGGAGGAGGTTCAGCAACTTACAAAGATGAATGAAGATCTAGTGAATAAGAACGTTGTCTTGGAAAGTAAACTGAATAATTTGGAGCTTAAAGTAAACGACATGGAAGACTCGGCAAGGAGAAATAACATCAGAATTAGAGGGGTCTCAGACCAGGTTGAAAATCTGGAGGACTTTGTTTTGGAACTTTTGAAGTCTTATTTGGACCCAGTAACGAGAAGGTCTATAGACTGCCTAAGCTACCAAATATTATTGCTGGTTCTCGAGACATTTTAGTCCGTTTTTGTAATCTTAGAGTTAAAGATCTTTTTGTGAAAAAATTCAGATTACAATCTCAGGATAATGAGAAGTATAAGTTGTTGCAGATCTATCCTGATATTTCTGTTGGGACAAGAGTTGTTAGAAGAACGTATAAGGAAGTTACTGCATGTCTGCGACAGAATAATATCAGTTATAGATGGGGGTTCCCAGTGAAATTGATAATAGTTTATAGGGATACCGTTCACTCTTGCCAGAGCCCTGCTCAGGCAAGATTGAAATTGGAGGCCTGGGGATTGTGGAAAGATCAGAGTTGAGCTATGTAGGTTTAAAATTTGTTTGCTGGGGTTTTTTTTGTTTTTTTTTTGAGAGACGGTGATATCTGCATATTATAAATGGAGGTGAAGATAAGGGGAACCAGGGGAGTAGTGGTTGGATCTGGTAGCGGTGGGATATAAATGGAATAAGTAGTAAGCGAAGTAAAATTGTTTTTGTTTATGAAGTAGTATCACAGAAGCGGTAGTACAGTGGATAATTTTTGAAGATACTAAGGTTTTTTCACATTGGTGTATGAGTATACTTGAGTTATTAGTGACACATGAGTTAAGTGGATTTCACATAGGGGTTGAGTTATCCGCATATTAGATAAACGAATTTGGAATTAAAGAGAAGGGGGGAGTTTTGGGTAATATAGTTATAGGAGGGTGTGGGGACAAATAAGCGTAAATAATATATATAATTGTGCACTGAGGTTCATAAATGGGGAAGGTGGGATGAAGGAAGAGAAGAGAAGAAGAGGGGAAAGGAAAGTGGAAAAGAAAGGAGAAAAAGAAAGAAAAATGGGAAAAGGATAGGGAGGATATATAGAAAATAGCTCCAGAGGGGGGAGGCTCAAGGATCCTTGGTGGATACAGGGATTTTTTTTCGCATACGATGGGGTTTTTTGATAGGCCTCTAGATAGCGATAGGATGAGTGATAGAACGAGAGTGAAGAGTGTAGTGATAGTTTTATGTTTCCAGAGCGGAGCTGGGTTAATTGGGGGGTTGAAGGAGGGAGGAGATTGGGGATAGATGCCTCTGAAATTTGTGACTATTAACTCACGAGGGCTTAATTCACCATTTAAAAGAATGTGTTTATATGATTTGATGTTAAGAGAGGCCTCAGATGTCGCGTTTGTACAGGAAACCCATTGGAGGTTATCTGATAAACAGTTATGGAAATTTAATAAGTTTCCCAACATCTACGCGGCATCCCTTCCTGACAAAAAAAAGAGAGGGGTGGCGATAATAATTACATCACGAGTGAAATTTGAATACATTTACCATGAGTCTGACAAAAAGGGAAGATATATTATACTAGTGTGTAAAATCAATGACGTTGAGTTTACATTGGTAAATGTTTATGCCCCTTCAGATCATTTAATTTCTTTTTTGGAAACTTTGATGGAGGATGTAGAACGGTTTGGGAAGGGCTGCCGCGTGATGGGAGGAGATTTTAATTCGGTCTTGAGTTGTGATTTGGATAAGAAATTTTCTGATGGAGCGAAATCTTCGGCTGGTGGGCTGCGGGCGACATCAGAGGCTTTCTCTTCCTTTGTTTGTAGGTATAACTTGTTTGACATATGGAGAGTTCATCATCCAGACGAGCGAGACTTTACTTTTTATTCCTTCCCTCATGCATCATACTCTAGAATAGACTTATTTCTGTTGGATTCGGTATCTGTAGAAGCATGTATGGCTTCAAAGATAGGTAGCATAGGATGGTCGGATCATGCATCGGTTACAATGCTTATAAAAGATAATCCCTCCTATGATAAGAGATATAAGTGGAGATTAAATGATAATTTATTAGATAGGGAAGAGATCAAGGAAGGACTGGTGGAAGAGATTGGGAAATTTTTGGAGGATAATGATAATGGGGAGGTTTCCGATTTTACTCTGTGGTGCTCGTTAAAATGTTATGCGAGAGGGTGTTTAATTAAACAGGGCGCATACATCAAGAGCCTACAGGGTAAACCTTTGAACGATTTATATATTGAGTTAGCAAAATTGGAAAGGAAGAATAAAGAAGGTCCTTCTAGGATTTTAAGTCAGGAGATTTTACGATTGCATGATTTAATTCAGGAGAAAATTAGATATAATGCTTCCAGGATGTATGATAGATTAAAACAAAAATGGTATTACAATAATAATAGGGTTGGTAGGGAAATGACTAGAAAATTGAAATATTTATATCAGAAAAATAGAATAAAACAAATAAAGTGGAATGGAAGAATATGTTTGTCACCTAAACAGATAGGGAATGCTTTTAGATCCTATTATGAATCTTTATATAATTTGACAGATGGAGGAAAGACTGAGGGGGAAATAGACGAGTTTTTGAAAGGTCTGAATTTACCGAATGTGCCACCTGAAAAACTGGAGGAACTGAATAATTCTATTACAGGGGTAGAGATTGTTGATGCTATTAAAGCTTCAAAGAAGGGTAAATCTCCTGGTCCGGATGGTTTCACATTAAGTTTCTATGAGGTATTATATCCAATAATTCTTCCCTTGTTGGAACGAGTTTATAATAAAATGGTAGGGGTAGAGCCTATACCAGCAGAAATGTTGGAGGTAGACATTATCCCAATATTAAAAGAGGGGAAAGATCCGGAGATGGTGACAAGTTATAGGCCAATATCGCTTATTAATTCGGATGTGAAAATATATTCCAAGATTTTGGCACAGAGGCTTAATGTTGTATTACCTGAGTTGGTACATCCGGACCAGGCGGGGTTTGTAGTAGGGAGAGCTGGAGAGGATAATGCTTGCAGAGTTCTGAACATTGTAGAGGAGATATATCGGAGGCAAACTCCGTCGGTTTTGATGGCTTTAGATGCAGAAAAAGCCTTCGATAGAGTAAGTTGGAGGTTTTTGAGCAGAACTCTGCGGGCATTTGGGATAGTGGGCAAATTTGTAGATCATACATTGGCACTTTATACGATTCCTAGGGCCAGGATTGTGGGCCTCAATATCGGGTCTGACACCTTTGAAATTCGGAATGGGACTAGACAGGGTTGTCCCCTGGCCCCATTGTTATATGTTCTTTCGATCGAGCCCTTAGCAGCTATGTTAAGACAATCTAGGGATATAGATGGGATTATGGTAGGTCTGCAGGATCATCGGGTGTCATTATATGCAGATGATGTTTTGCTATCACTTTCGGCCCCGATGAAATCGGTTCCATTGGTGCTCGAATTAATAGATAGGTATAGTGAGTTTTCCAATTATAAGTTGAATGCAAATAAGACACAGTTACTTCCCTTTTTTATGACGAATGAGGCTATCCATGTTATGAGGGGAAGTGTTGATATGGTCTGGTCAAATAGAACAATTAAATACTTGGGAATTAAAATAGGTTTGAATTTGCATGAAACTCTAGTTGTAAATTATTCAGAGCTAGTGGATGATATTAAAGAATATATTATGCGATAGAAGGGTTTGGAGATATCTTGGCTGGGATGTATTAATGTAGTGAAATCGTATATGGTGCCAAAAATCTTGTTCTTGTTTAGAACAATTCCGATACCAGTTCCTCCGGTTATTATCAGGGAATTGGAAAACATTTTAGTTAGGTATGTTTGGGGTACTAAGAAATCTAGGATATCAGGGAAAGTGTTGAGACGAAGCACAAAACATCATGGATTAGATTATCCGGATTTGAGTAAGATGCATGAGGCGTGTATGCTCTCGCATATACTGAGTTGGAGTGTGAAAAGAGGAAAAAAAAAAAAATTTGGGATGGGTTAATTTTGAGAAGGCACAGAGTAGGGGATATGACCCCTTCTGTTTCATATGGTTGGATCAGAACTACTTTGCATTGTTGAAGATTAAAAACCAAATTATCTTTAAACTGGTGAGGTGGTACTATAAATTTAGAATGAAAAAGGGGATGGTAAGTTCAACAAAAGTGGTTACAGGATTAACTCCAATTGCAGTTTTGCCCATATATATGGATAATATGAGTCTTATTAAGTGGGAATCGTGCGGAATAAAGGATGTATCGGATCTTTATTCTGAAGGTAAACTATTAACATTTGCAGAATTACAGTGCAATTATGAATTGCCTGTGGCAGAATTGTTTGTTTACTTAAGAATAAAAGCATTCCTCAGTAAAAATAAGGGGGTTGAATCAGAGTTGGAAATTACCCTTTTTCGGCAACAATGGAATAAAAATATAGTTTCTGGGTTAAAAAGAGTTATGAGGGGAATGGAGACTCCAGGTAAAACTCTGGCTGTGCTACGCTGGGAGGAGGACCTGGGTTCTTCATTTCCAATTCAGGATTGGTACAGAGCAGCGGTATTTACGAGACGGGTGGTCCATTGTATTACTCTGTGTGAACAATATTATAAATTGCTTCATAGATGGTACTTGGTCCCGGTTAGATTAGCTAGGTACCATCCTGGATTGTCAGCTTATTGTTGGCGCTGCCAGAGGGAGGTGGGTACACAGATACACATTTGGTGGGAATGCTCTGAGCTACGGTGCATAAAGGTTGGAACGAGACGTATATTCGAACAATTGTCTGGTTCTAATTATGCATTGTTACCTCAGACTTTTTTGTTTCACATGGGTATGTCGACTGTGGGGAAAGTTAATAGATGTTTGATGGTACACATTTTGGTAGGAATTAAGATGTGTTTGGCTAGGTATTGGAGAAAACAGATAGTCCCCTCTTCGGAGGAGATAAAACAGCAAATAGAGTTTCAATTGCTTTCAGAAAAACATTTTTATAAAAAGTCTGATTGTAATATCCTGGGGGTATATGATAAGATGTGGGACAAATGGAAGCAGCTGGTTTGGTAATGGTCCTCGTGAATCTCTTTGCTTTTATTCCCCCCCATACTGATCGAGTGGGGTCAGGTTTAAACCTAATATCCGCACTGTTTTTATGTGAGGTGGTAGAATGTATGAGGGAAGATGGCTTTGATTTGGTTAAAGTGTTGTGGAATATATGACATTGTAATGTGATATTTTTATGTTTTGTAAGTGTCAATAGACGAAAATAAAAAGAAATAATGATTAAAAAAAAAAAGAATAGCAGATTTCTCTATATGGACATACATAAAAGAATATACACAACAATAGCAATCAGATTATTATTTTTCAACGTACACAGCATTTTTAAAACCTGTCTCCCCATTCTTATAAATCCCTGATTTCAGTTAAAAATTGTATGAATAACCTTCCAGTCCTTGGGATCGAGTGTTTTCAACAGTGCAAATTCTTCAAGCTGAAACTCTTCATCCTCGGACTCCTCAGACGATTCCTTCTCATCCTCCAGCTCCTGAAATGAGGCAGACACATTCCTGCTCCTGCGTTTGATGAAGGCTTCAAACCATCTTCCTACAGGTTCAACCTGACACAGCACTGAGGCTGTCATAAAACAAACACAGAACATGTCTAACAATGCAATGCACTGATACAAACCCACAGCTTTACCAATATACTGTACAGCAAAGACAACACTTTGAGTCTAAATAGAATGCAGAGGAAATGACATCCATATATTATTATGGTTAGTTTGCAGTTGTTCTAGGTACCCATTAAAGTAACAGTAATGTCCCAGATTTTTTTTATGTGTTGTACAGTTTAAAAAAAATAAATTATGTAGCACAAATCCGCTCTCTCAAACCTTTATGGTTTGAGAGATATTCATATTTAAAGTTCTGCCTCTCCTGATGTGAGCTGTAAAGCTGACAGAAGGAGATCTGTGTCAGCCAACACGAGGCGGCTCTTCAGCAGAGCCGCAATAGCGATACTGGAAAAGAATTACTTCATTGGAATGGTCTACAAAGTGTGCTTGCAAACCAGGCACACTTTGTAGACCTTTCCAATGAAGTAATTATTTTCCAATAATGCGATTTCGGATCTGTTGCAGAGCCACCAGCTGATTCCTGCACCGGAATCTCCTGCTGTCAGCAGAGCACTAATGTCAGGAGAAGGGGAGGGAGGGGGTAACTTTAGTAGTGAATATCTCTCAAACCGTAAAGGTTTGTGAGATGGGATTTTTTTTTTTTTAAATCTACAAATACAGAAAAAAAAATGATGTGACATTAGCAGGGCTTATAATTTTAAATCCTTTGCTACTAGCCAGACCTGAAATGTTACTCGCCTCTGCAAGCCATAGCATACCCACCAGGGCTGAATTTCTACTCACCAGAGCTAAATTTTCACTCGCCATTGGCTAGTGGAAATTTTGAGCCCTGACATTAGTGTCCCTTTAAAGACCACGGAAAGCACAATGCATTGCACTGTAATGTGTTGAATACCCCTTCTGGTCCTTAAGGGTTTAATGAAAAAAAAATGGTATAAGAATTCTCCTGCTGAGTAAAACAAGGGTTGAAAAGTTATTACAGCTGTCACCAGCAGCACAAAGTGGTGTCCAAAAGTTTGGGGTTTTTTTATGCAGTCAATGGAAGAACTTCAATTACTGAATACAGCTCTCTGTAGGAAGTGATAGGAACAGCACCACCCAGTGACCACAATAGGAAATAACAGTCTCACCTGCAAAAATTCAGCGCATTTGTATTACTCAGCAGGAAAATTCATAAAAATGTTTTCGTTAACACACTGAGTGCCAGAAGGGTATCCAATGCACTGTAATGGGATGCAATGCATAGGATACTCCTCTGGCACTCATAGTAGATTTATTTTATATAAATAAAACCAAAGGGATGTGCAAAGCAGTGCTTTCAAACACAGTGCATGCCACTCTGTCCCTCAAGGGGTGAAACACAGACCACTAAGGGGCATGGATTTAAATGCATATTTCCTTCTAAATCATATTAACTTAACCACTAAATATTTGCATAAGTTTATAGAACTACATGTATGAAATCAGGAATAAAGTGCAAGTGTCCCCAAATCTAACTACTACAAATTACACCTTTTTTAAGAGGTTCCAAGAAAACGCCAGATCTCCACCTCTATGGGAACAATAGGAATACAAATGAACTAGCATGTTCAGCCACAGAAGTAGTTCAAAGCTTTCATTCCTGATAATGGGTTAGTAAGGATAAATATGGATAAAGACAACAATCCATTGACCATGACCAGCTATAGCGGATATCAATAAATTGATTCAGGTAACTGTGGTAACACCACCCTGGGTCAGACACTATAGGTACCAAGCTACAGGACTGCCATGGCTTGTTTCTGGGAAGTAAAATGTGCCACACAAATGTATGAGTAGGTGAAATAATATAGAGAATACTCACCAAATTGCTAGCGGCAACTCAAGGGACATAATGGTTACATTACATATTAACCCACTTGATGCCAGATGCTTTGCAATGCATTGGATACCCCTCTCACACTCAAAGGGTTAATGGAAAAATGTATTGCTTCATACATATGTTAGGAGATGAATTATACTTCAGCAAGGCATGTTTTGCTTCCATTTCCCCTTGTCCTATAGTTGTGAGGGAAATAAAGGACAGTGACTAATAAAGATCTCTAACAAATACTTCAGCTATCTAGATAACAACCGAGTGTGTGTGTGTGTGTGTGTGTGTGTGTGTGTGTGGTAACAGGCCACCCCAGAGGCTTCACCTGCAGCCCCAGCCTGTTCTCTGCTATAGTGTTAGGGGGACATAATTGCCATCTCTTAAATCTCACATGACTTCTTATACTCTTTCATGTCTCACTCCATACAACCCTTCACACATTCATATTATTACACCTTAACCCTTTAAGTACCAGAAGTCTTCACCACATTGTAAAGCAAAATATTGGAATCCTCTCTTGCTTCCTGGGGGTTAACTAGCCTCTCTTTTTTTTTTCTCAACACAAGTTCAGAATGCTAATGCATTGCCTGTGGAACTTTGGGGGTGCTGATAGCCACATATGCAACCTTTAGGGTGAATCAGTTGACTCTCTTGGGTGCAAGAGATATCTCCAAGGCACTGCGATTCAATTAGAGACATCTCTAGTATATAAGAGTTTAAACAAATGGCATTATAGTATTAAGATGATGTAGAACAGAGGCTATACTGGATATAGATAAGATTTGGCTCTCCACCAAATATCAAATGAAAATGGTGCGTCCTAGGACAGTGTGCTTGCCCTTGTCTGTATAACCTGGGGGTAGGAAACCTTTGACTCTGCAGCCGTCGAAAACTACTACCAATGGCTGACTGGGGATAATATTAATAGTAGTCCCTAATAGCTGAAGAGCTAAGGGTTTCCTAACCACCTCTCTATGAAACAGCTTATCGCTGCAGCATCCAGTTAGCAGCTAGATTCATTCACATAGCAGATCTTCTGCTAAAGCAGAGATGGACAATATAAGGCCCTTGGGTCTTGCTGGCTGTACACATACTGCAGTACTGTCATACAGAGAAATAGCACTTCTGGCTTTCTCTACAGAGGAGGAGTTAGTAAGTTTATCCCAAAGCACAACGCTGATACAACAGGACTTGTCTATAAAAACAAACTGAGGCAATTCAGGGCCATACCAATTTTATCACAGGGGACAAAAAGAAAATGTTTTTTTGGAAAAATGAATCTTTTAACCCCTTCAATAGTTGAAAAGGCTCCAACACAAATCTTTGCAATGCAATGGAGACCTCTGTAAATAGTTGTTAGAGAATTAATTATTTCTCTGTGTAGAAGTACCATAATACAATGTAATTAGAAGAGGGATGTGTAAACTAAAGAGCAAAGAACTGACCAGAGCTAAAAATGTCCCATCATTTAGGACAAGACACAAGATACTGTGGATCTGCAAACAATTTACATAATGTTCTTAAAGGGATAGTAATACTTCGTTTTAACTTTATTTTATTTTGTAGGCATTAAAAAAACATGAAGAATGATATAAGTCTTATCTCTCAAACCTTTATGGTTTATGAGATATTCACAAGCAAAGTTTCCCCCTCCCGCCCCTTTTACCTAGTATAAACAATATCTTCTCAGATGTGGAATGCAGTCCATAGACCAGACAGATAACAGAAGGGGACACTCTTATTCCTATGAAAACAATGAAATCCCTGCCCCCCTTGACAAGCTTTTCAGGTTTTTCCCTTATCTTAATTGAAGATTGTCCCTCTCTGCAGTCTACCTGGGCACCTCCCTTCTGATCTGGCTGAACAGTGTAACATCAGTAAAAGGAGCGGGAGGGGGAGACTTTGTCATTGAATTACTCTGGAACTACAACTCTGACAGAATTGAAATAACACTCTCCAAAGTCCAAATACTATGATGATTGATGAGAGCTGCTTTTATTATGAAACATTACTATCCCTTTAAAGTACAATGTGAGGTAGACTTCAGTCATTTTCCATTTTATATTTAGAACCAGAGATATTTCCTTACAAGGAACAGCATCCTATATTATAGGATGTTTGTCAGAAGCCGTCATGCGCAGTAGAGACGGCTGCACGTGCTGCAGTCATGAGCAGTACAGACTGCTCGCGCTGCGGCTGATACGGATAAGGGAGCTCCGAATTCAGACCGGAGTCCTCTCTGCGCACAGGAAAGTGCGCAGAGAGGACTACGGTCTGGATTCCGAGCTCCCTGATCCATATCAGCCGCAGCGGGTTCGGGCACTCAGTGCTGGGCATGACTGCAGCTCCGCCAGTGTTGGCCCGTGTATACGGGCTTTAAAACTAGTAATAACATATTTAGGCAGCACTTTGACTACAAATGCTTCTCTCCATAATATAACAGAAATGACTGACTCGCAAAGACCTTTAACCCTTTGAGCGCCAGAGGGTATCCAACGCATTGCTTGCAATACATTGAATACCCCTCTGGCACTCAAACGGTTAAAAAGATTTAAAAAAAAAAAAAAAAAAAAAAAAAAAAAAAGATATATATATTTTCTGATAAGCACCAAGGCATTTTTTGCTTTATTGCACTGAGTTTTGGAGTACCCACTTCCTCTCTTTCTATATATCATGGACATTAGCAGAGTTACAATGCTGCATCATGTTTCACCAAAATCAAGGAACCATGTAACATTTTGTATGATAAAGTGCCCTGGGACAAACCAACACTATGATAGAAGACAATCATAACCTTTAATTGATTTAAAAGGAGATTTTAGCTCCCTTGACTGCTTGAAAGGACTACACTATACCATGCCTCAATGTGCTGTAGACCTCTTTAGTATTTAAAAAGTTAAAATCCATGTGAATCTGGGGAAGTTGCATTTCACTCTATGGAACATAGTGGGCTGTTTGTTCAAAAGAAAAGTGCAGTCCTTGGGAAAACCATTTGCACTATAGGGGAGAACTAAAATTAAATGGGGATTTTAACCCTTTGAATGCTAGAAAGGTCTCTAACGCATGTGCGATAGTTTCAACCTCAAAGCACAATCTGGTTTTAGATCAGACCTCCCAATCTGGAAGTGGAAGTGAGTCTCAGATCCAGTCCTCGGAGCACACTAATAGATTGTTTTCTGCGTATTCCTAATTGCGTACAGGCAGCACAATCACTGAGCTAATGGTTACTCGGCTGGCATTAAGCAGTGATCTCTGTAACTGCTGACCTATTACAGTGCCCTGAGGGCAAACAATGAGAAACACTTATATAGGAAAAACCAAACTTTTAATCACAAAATTGATCAGGGGGACACTCCTTCAACTTGCAAAAGTCATGAACATGTTTCACACTGTACTACAGTGGACCATGTAGTGTCTGAGACACTAGATAACAATACAGAGTTAGCAGGGCCGGATTTACCATAAGGCAGAGTAGGCATCTGCCTACAGGTGCACCATACAAGAGGGGCGCCTGTCATTGGGACCTTTTTTTTAAATATAAATATATATATATATATATATATATATATGAAAAGTAGCCTCGCTGCCCGCACTAACCCCCCACCGCCCGGCGAGGTCTGTGCCTCCTTCTGTGCCAAAGGAAGTACAGACGACAGACATCTCCTGCTGCTGGACCACCAGGGAAGAGGTAGGAAACGGACAAGGGGGGGGGGGCAATATGGAAATGATGGGGCAATGTGAGGGCAATACGGATCTGATGGGGGTGCAAGTTGGATCTGATGGGGGGCAATATGGAGATGATGGCAATGTGGAGATGATGGGGGCAATGGGAGGGTAAGTTGGAGCTGATGGGGGCAATATGCAGCTGATGGCAATGTGAGGGTAAGTTGGAGCTGATGGAGGCAGTATGGAGATGATGATAATATGGAGATGATGGAGCAATGTGAGCGTAAGTTGGAGCTGATGAGGGCAATATGGAGGTGATGATAATGTGGAGATGATTGGGGCAATGTGAGGGTAAGCTGGAGCTGATGGGGGCAATATGGAGCTGATGGCAATATGGAGATGATGGGGGGCAATATGAGGACACTCTGGATCTGATGGGGGCAATGTGAGGGAAAGTTGGAGCTGATGGGGGCAATATGGAGATGATGGGGGGGGGGGGCGCTTCAGATTTCTGTGCCTACAGGCTACTGAGATGTAAATCCGGCCCTGCGAGTTAGAAGCTCTTCTACCATTCAAAGTCAGGCCTAAGAAGCTGAATACACATTAGTTAAAAAAAAAAAAAAAAAATAATGTTAAAACACCTCTCCTCTCTGCGTACACTTGTGGCGCTATATAAATAAACATATTCATTCATTCATTCTCTCTTCTACATTATAATCAGATGAAGGTCATAGGGCTTTGGCCCCTTAGGCTCCTCCTTTTATTAGCAAAGGTCAATCCCTTTTCATATAGATATCTGCCAGTCTCATGCTGTCTGCACCTAACTCTGACCTATGATTTTACCAATGTACCATTTCTGGTGTGACCTGTGATCTTACCCATGTAACATTTCTGGTGTGACCTGTGATTTTACCCATGTACCATTTCTGGTGTGACCTGTGATTTTACCCATGTACCATTTCTGGTGTGACCTGTGATCTTACCCATGTACCATTTCTGGTGTGATCTGTGATCTTACCCATGTACCATTTCTGGTGTAACCTGTGATCTTACCCATGTACCATTTTTGGTGTGACCTGTGATCTTACCCATGTACCATTTCTGGTGTGACCTGTGATCTTACCCATGTACCATTTCTGGTGTGACCTGTGATTTTACCCATGTACCATTTCTGGTGTGACCTGTGATCTTACCCATGTACCATTTCTGGTGTGATCTGTGATCTTACCCATGTACCATTTCTGGTGTAACCTGTGATCTTACCCATGTACCATTTTTGGTGTGACCTGTGATCTTACCCATGTACCATTTCTGGTGTGACCTGTGATCTTACCCATGTACCATTTCTGGTGTGACCTGTGATCTTACCCATGTACCATTTCTGGTGTGACCTGTGATTTTACCCATGTTTTTACCCATGTTCCATGTGCGTGTATATACGTACGTATATACATACACAGTTATGATTTATACAATATATGCAGATCCATATGTACAATTATCCTTATATTAAAAGCAGGACTGGGCAACATGAAGTTCTCCAGCTGTTGATGGACTACAGCTCCTATCATCCTCTATCAGCTGTGGCGGGAGAGTCACAGGCTGTCCAGCGCTGATTTAATGAACCAAGACAAGTCGGTAATTCTTTCTCTCTTTCATCTTAATACCGCCGGCAAATAAACTCCTGAGCCCGAGTGTGATGATGACTCGGGGTTCCAGGCTCGTACCTGCACAGAGGGTTCTGGTGATGACCGTGCGATGATCGACCTGAGCTTCTATCAGCATGGTGCCGGTGAGCTCTGCACTGAACCGCTGCTTCCTCTCCCGGCACTGACAGACACAATCGCATGGAGGCAGCACAACCACTTCCAGGTCACAATTGGGTGTCACAGCAAGTCGTGTCCGGCATTTCCTACGTCTAAGTGAACCATGTTGTAAGGTGTACTGCCCCCAGTGGAGAGATTATGCATCTACAGGATAGGAAGCGGTTAGGAACAGTCAATGTTACTAAACTGTATGTAAGTTTTGTAAGGGACCAAGGACCGTTAGATAATTACATTACGGATGTATTATATTAACCATTTGAGTGCTAGAGGGGATATCCAACGCATTGGTATACTTGAGGAGGCACTCAAAGGGTTAAATGCAGACAACTGTGACGTAACTGCAGACAAAAAAAACAGCAACCGCTGCAAATCAATCAGGGCTGGTGCAAGGATTTTTGCCACCCTAGGCAAAACCTAATTTTGCCGCCCCTTGGCTCCACCCCTTGTGCCCTACCCATTTATGCCCCGCCTCTGTATGTGTTTAAGTGTCAGTGTGTTCCCTATATGTGTCAGTTTGTGTATGTGTTCTCTATATGTGTATGTGTTCCCTGTATGGGTATAAGTGTTCAGTGTGTGTTCCCTATATGTATATAAGTGTGTCAGTGCGTGTGAGCCTCCGTAAGGATATCGGTGTGTAAGTATGTGTGTGTGCTTCTCTATGTGTGTATCAGTGTGACAGAGTGTATGTTCTCTATATGTGACTCACCCCCCTTGACTCTCTCCCCCTCTTGACTGTTGACCCTCCTTTGACTCTCTCTCTCCCCCATCTGAGTCTTGATCCCCCTCTTGACTCCTGACCCCCCTTTGACTCTCTCTCTCTCCCCCATCTGACTCTTGCTCCCCCTTTTGACTGCTGATTCCCCCTTTGGCTCTCTTTCTCCCCGTCTGACTCTTGATCCCCCTCTTGACTGCTGATCCCCCCTTTGACTCTCTCCCCATCTTACTGTTTATCCCCTCTTGACCCCTGTTCCACTTACTGTTCCTGGTGCACGTCTCTCTCTCCCCCAGTGAGACTGAGTAGTTACGGTGCTCTCCATTGGCTGGCTATTTTTTTTTAACCTTTTCAGTGCCAGAGGGGTATACAACGCATTGAAAAGCTATGCGTTGCATACCTCTCCGTCACTGAAAGGGTTAATGTAGCACAGCGATGCCCATTTCTCTCTCCCCCTCCTCTTCTTCAATCCTTGTTCCAGGATTGAAGGAGCGGAGGGGGAGAGAGAAACAGGTATCGCTGTGCTACATTAAAAAAATAGCCAGTGGTGTGCAGCAGCGGGGGGCGATGCGCCCTCAGAGAATGTGCGCCCTAGGCTGGCGCCTACTTCGCCTATAGGTGGCGCCGGCCCTGAAATCAATTGAATAAATGGCGATACGATAAAACCAGTTCGTCTGTGGGTTCAGCGATGTAACGGGCTGCGATATGTCATTTATTTGGGAGATACTGGTGCAGGACATAACCTTAAAACCAGAAAAATGTCAGTGGGGGTGATAGTAAGTTGATAAGGTGGAGATGATTTCTCCAGTGATTTCACTTCTCCAATTCCTATGTTATTTTATGGAGCCAATGCACTAAGGTTTCTCCAACTTGGGAGATCTTAGTTTATAGCTCTATAGGACAACATAGGAACTGAAGAAGTGATATTACTGAAGTCTTCTTCCCTGTATCCCCAAATCATGACTTCCTAGTGCATAACCCCCAATGTATTCTTCCTGGGAAAACACTTTATAAATAAATAAATAAATAAAGGTTCAGTTATAAGATATAGAGAAACTGAGCTCATACAAATATGGTCAGTAGTGCTTATTTAAGTTAATATTTAATTAAAATCATGTATAAAATGCCCGGTCTTCTTCCTGTTTATCCATGTGAATTTTTGTAAAGCAGCATTACCGGAAAAGGCACTGAAATTATAAAGATTTTTTGAGAGAGATTAAAAAAATGCAACTGACAACGTCTGTTCATTTGAAAGAGCTTTCAAAATCATCTGTATGTTATGTTAGTCTTTTTATTTAAATAATAGTTAGCTTTAGTTATGTGTTACTTTATTTGTTAGATAGTACTTGCTTGCACAGTTGTGTGCCAGATACTAATATTCCACACTGCTTTCCCTCATGCTCTTTCTTCCTTGCTTTTACTTATTTTAGTAGCTGGAGAAAGGGGTTTCATAAGATACTGCTCTACCATACCTCCCAACATTTCAAATGGCCAAAGAGGGACACTTCTGACTTAGGTGGCTTTTCTGGGGGTGTGGCTGATAGGCGGGGCATTTCCAAGAATTTTTAGGTTACTTCTTGACCTATCTGCACCTCTTTGTGTAACAGATTAATGATTTAGAACAAGATCAAAGTATTTTAATTACACAGATTCATTTATAAACACTTATATTGAAGATTAACAACACATTTATGTGAGCTTTATTGCTGTGGGGCAATGTAATACACACCACACAGTCTGATCTCCTAAAAAGAGGGACAAAAGGGTAGAAAGGAGGGACAGAGGGATTTGGATCTCAAAGAGGGACACTTGGTAGGTATGCTCTACAGTCAAATAGATATTTAACCAAGTTTATTTTTAAAGTAGAACTAACGCGTTATAATGACTTAGGGACATTGACAGAGTTGGCTGGCACAACCTAGTGTGTCAGATACTAACATTCTACTTTCCCTCTCAACTGTCGCTTCCTACCAGCTGGTACTGGTAATGTGCATAAAGTGACAAAAACATAAAGTAAAACATTTCATAAACTATAGTTTTACGTATAGAATGGCTAACATAAATATAAGTGATTTCGAAAGCAATATCACAGTGGCCTAAAAATTTACAGTGGTGCTGTTGCTACACCATCCTATGGAGATTTATGGTCTATGGACCAGAGCAGTCCATAGGATGGTGTAGCGCCACTATAAATTTTCAGGCCACTGTGATATTGCACCCAAAAAATTCAGATTTGAGCTGTTATAATCCTATATAATAATTCGCTAAATCGTGTGTAACGCCATGACATGCGCAGTAGACACTGCTGCGCGTGCTGCAGTCATGCTCAGTAGAGACTGCCGGCGGCGCGGCTGATACAGAGCTGGGCGCTCCGAAGAAGCGTCCAGCTCTGTATCAGCCGTGTTGCGGGCAGTCTCTACTTCGCGTGACTGCCCCGCGACCGGGTGGCAGTGGCACTGTGGCCCGTGTAACGGGCTGTTCAACTAGTTTTTTAATAAAATATCTCTCAGCAGTGAGAGTACTCTTGTTTTACTCAGGGGGATAAACCCTACAACATATATTTTTTTACATTTTAAGTATTACTATCCCTTTAAGTCTTTCAGTGCCAGATCATTATGACGTGTTAGATGGGTGGGAAAGTAGTGTAAAGGGATAGTAATACTTAAAATGTAAAAAAAAAATATGTTGTAGAGTTTATCCCCCTGATTAAAACAAGGGTACTCCCACTGCTGAAGGGTGTTTTTATTCAAAAGTTATTACAGCTCAAAGTTGAATTTTTGAGGTGCAATATCACAGTGGCCTGAAATTGTACAGTGGCGCTGTTGCTACACCATCCTATGGAGATTTATGGTCCCGGTACCAGAGCTGTCCATAGGATGGTGTAGCAACAGCGCCACTGTACAATTTCAGGCCACTGTGAAATTGCACCTAAAAAATTCAACTTTGAGCTGTAATAACTTTTCAATAAAACACCTTTCAGCAGTGGGGGTACCTTCGTTTTACTCAGGGGGATAAACCCTACAACATATTTTGTTTTACATTTTAAGTATTACTATTCCTTTAAGGCTTACTTCACACTGATGACCTGTGCTCTGTTTAAACACATGCCAATCCGCCTGTGACAACGTATCTCTGATGTCCTCTGTTCCCCTGAGATTCACTCACTTGGAGACATGAAGGAGGTATGTAACAAGACCAGCCCAAGTGGGTGTCACTTGTATATTATTGGCCAATGCTTATATGAAGTGGCCAGTTACTGGCGGGTGAGAATGGCATTGCATCTTCCAGAATCGCTTGTGTGAATGATGTGCATTATTAACCATGAGACAGTATAAATTAGCATGCTGGAACCTGGATGTGCCCAACACGTTAGCACATCCAAGTTGCAGCATGCTGTGTTCTGTGAGGCAGAAGCCACCTGTGAGAAGAGCACCACTGGAACAAGCTGTTTCACAAGTTACCAGTGCTGTGCAAATGTTGCCCATGTGAACATAGCCATAAGTGTGAAACATTTCTTTCCATTTCTATCTGACTCAGAACAGACATTTCAAACCAAATTAGACCCTTGCTTTAGGGTATTAGAATTTCCAAGTTATATCAGGGCTCAAAATTGCCACTTGCCACTAGCCAATGGCGAGTGAAAATTTAGCCCTGGCGAGTAGAAATTCAGCCCTGGTGGGTATACTATGGCTTGCAGTGGCGAGTAAATTTTCTGGTCTGGCTAGCAGCAAAGGACTTCAAATTTTAAGCCCTGATATTATAGTGTAGTTATCCCCTGCATTTATGGCATTCTAGTGGTTAAAACCCTTGTTTAACCCTTTGAGTGCCAGAGAGATAACCAGCATATTGCAACTCATTAAATCTGGAAATTATTTTGGTATATTTGGCTTCAGTGCCAGGATTGCCACTCTTTTCTATGGTGCAAAGGACACAGACTTTTCTTGGAAGAAATTAAAGATATAATAGAAACCTTCAAATACATTAAAATGATATTGTACATTTATTATATTATATATATATTAGGGATTTTTAAAATGAGGACACTCCTACTGCTGGGATATGCTTCATTTAACCCTTTGAGTGCCAGAGAGGTACGCACTTATTAAAGCACAAACATGCATTTTTATTTGAGTTTATCATTCAGTGTGACTATAACATTTTTGTGGTGCTTTTTGCATAAACAGTCTCTTACAGTCTAGGGAGAACTCTGCTGGTGCAGATGCTTCTCCCAGTCAACTGACTGCAGGAATATTCTGAGTGACTAGCATGATGGGCCTTGTATAGGCACAGGAGTAAAACCAAAATTGATTTCAACCTAATATTTTTGGTTCCAGGCTCCAGCAGGGGAACAAATGAAATGCAATTCTGTAAACATGTTATTTGTGTTTGCCCCCAGTCTTGTGAGTAAATATGAAAGAAGAAATGTTACTGGTTTTCCTCTTTTTTTTTTCTCAGGAGGTTAAACTTACACTTGCCTGACCTGCCATTACTTGCTACATTGTATGATCAGTTGTTTACTGTTATTTCACCACATACATACACATACCTCCCAAGTGTCCCTCTATAGGAGGGATAGACCGTCTTTTAAACCCAAATCCCTCTTTCCCACCCTGATGTCCCTCTTTTCAGGAGTTCAGACTGTGTGGTGTGTATATAAATGTATCAAACTGATCCAGAGCAATAAAACTCACATTAATGTGTGTATAAACTTCAGTATATGTGTTTATAAATTAGTCTGTGTAAATAAAATACTTTGGTTTTGTTATAAGTAATTTATTAGCTTATACGAGGATGTATTAATAGGTCATAAAATAGCCTAAAAATTCTCGGTAATGCCCCTCCTACCAGCCACGCCCACAGCAACACCCCCTGAAACACAAGTGTCCCTCTTTGGCAATTTGAAATGTTGGGAGGTATGCATACATAATAAACCAGCAATAGATACCAACAGTGAACATATTTAGAATATACATGTTTGAATATAGATGGATCAAACAGTGGCCAATTCACTTTAAAGGAGCAGTAAACTTTTATTTTTTTAAGTTAAAATGTATATATTATAGGAATGTTCCTGCTGAGTAAAACAAGGATAGTGCCACTGCTGACAGCTGTTTTAGTCAAATGTTATAATTGTTCAAATTGTCAGAAAGAGTGTAAAAGCATCATTATTTCTTAAAAGCTCAACCTTCAGCTCAAAGTTGAATTTTTTAGATGCAATATCACAGTGGCACCCAGAACTGTCCATAGGATGATGTAGCAACAGTGCCACTGTACAATTTAAGGCCACTGTGATATTGCACCTAAACAATTTTGAGCTGTAATAACTTTTGAATAAAACACCTTTCAGCAGTGGGAGTAGAGCAACTGTTGGGTGGGAATCAGGCAACTCTTTTCTGAGTTTATCCTCCACCCCAACTGAGAAAGGAACAAGATCGTTAGGTCCTTGTGAAGGAGCAGAGTATTCTGGTTTTGGGAAACTATAAGAATGTCGTCCAGGTAATGGTATATTCCTATACCCTGAAGTCTGAGATCCACAATGACAGGCAACAGAAGTTTTGAGAATGTTCTTGGAGCAGTAGAGATTCCAAATGGAAGACAGGTAAACTGGAAATGAAGGTCGTTCGCTGTAAACCTTAGAAACTTCTGATGATTGGGGAAGACTTGAATATGGAGATACGCTTCTTTGAGATCCAGAGAAATCATCCAATGCCCCGGAAGAACTACCTTCAAAATGGTCTGGATGGATTCCATCTTGAATCTACGAGCGTTTAGATGTGAGTTTAGAGCCTTGAGATCTAGGATAGGTCAAAAATCTCCTGAAGTCTTTAGAACAAAGAAGAGTGTTGAATAGATGCCTGTGAACCTTTCTTCTTGGGGGACTATAGAGATGGCCTGCTCCGAGAGAAGGTTGGAAATGACATCCCGTAGGATTACTCTTTTCAGAGGATTGGCGGGTATTCTTGTTGGTCTGAAGACTGGTTCCCTGGGTCAGGAAATAAATTACATTGAATAACCTAGGGAGACTACCTGAAGTGACCAAGAGTCTGTGATGCTTTTGGTCCAGGCCTCCTGTAAGAAACATAAGCGGCCTCTGATCCCAAGAGACTGGTCCCGGACACCGTCAAAATTTTCCAAATGGCTTAGGTGTAGAGAACTCTGTACCCTTTCCTGAGGTACTGGATCTGTTGGGGCAAAAGGAACAAACTGGGACCTAGAAGATTCTCTACCTCGCCGATAAAAAAGACGTCCTCGGCTGCTGGTTTCTGCGGGAAGGACCAAATTCACTGCGCCTGTTTCTTCTTTCTTGAGGAAAAAAGAGGTTCTTCCCCCTGAAGCCTTTTTGATGAGGTCATCCAGTTTTTCCCCAAAGAGTATGGCGCCAGTGAAAGGGAGGCCGCAGAGGTTAAGCATTGAAATACTGTCTGCATTCCAAGGGAGGAGCCAATGAGCCAGCCTAGCTGAGACAGCTAGAAGCATTGTCTTGGATTGCAGACGGACCAGATCCATAGAGGAGCCCATAATAAAGTCCGTAGCGGATTTGAGATCGTTAAGCGATTCAGCAATGGAGGAGCGAGATTCACCCTGAATCAAAGCTTGCTCTATGTGGTCCAGCCAGATCCTCATTGCCCTGGAGACCGAGGTTAAGGCTAACGCTGGTCTGGATGCCAGGCCTATAGAGAGAACGGTTCTCCGTAAGTCATTCTCTAGACGTCTGTCTAGAGGATCTCTGAATGAGGCCACATCATCCAATGGAAGGGTAATCTTGCAGGCCAGGCATACTACTGCCGCATCTACCTTGGGGGGAGAGTCCCATAATTCGCAATCCTTTGGTGCAAAAGGATACATCCTGAGTAGGCGGGCTGGCATCTCCTATCAGATTTACGCCACTCTTCCAATATAAGATCTTTAATAACTGGATGGAGAGGAAAAGAGGAAGACTTCCTCTTCAGACAAGAGAACATTTTGTCACAAGGTTGACTGTCCTGAGGTTCTTGTAGTCCCAGAGTTTGTTGGACAGCTTTAACCAATGGTTCCACCAAGGAGGTATCAAACCCCATGAGATCTGTGGTATCCTCTTCTTCGTCCTCTGAGTCAATGGAGTCTCTGAGAGTGAGAGTGTCTAGATCTGAGTCTCCTGACCATGAATCGTCCTCTTTCCCTCTGCGACGTTTGCGGGGAAGAATGGAAGATGCCTCCTGGAACCCCTGGACCACAGCTTGTTTGATGACCGGAGGAAATGTCAGTAGATGTGGAAGGGCAGTACTGAATAAAGTCAAGCCAACAGGTCTTGCTAATTTTCTTCCCATCCATTGCTTCATTGTTGCAGGCAAAACAAGGTCTGGATGGAGGGTTGGAGATAGAATCCATACCATAAGGGCTGGAAAGACAAATAAAAAGGGAGTCCCATCAGCCAATCTATCTCTCTTTTTAAAATAACAAAATATAAATAAATAAATCTTAACTGTTAAAAAGAACCTACCCAATGGCCTTAGGTTGTGACGTATTAGATCCTGGATCCATATAGCAGAACAGAGGTTAAAAAAAGAGGAAGGACAAAGAAAGGGCTTTAAAAAGAAAGACAATGCTCAAGGGCCAACAGCCAGGTAACTAGAAAACATGGGAAAAATTACCCGAGACACTGGGAGCAAAAGGACTAAGGCAGCCACCTATGGAGAACAGCACTAAAGAAAAAAACTCAATCCTACTGGAGATGAGTAAAATTTTTAAATGAAAGCAGCAACAAGTGTCCATAAGAAAACAGCTTACCTTTAAAGGGATAGTAATACTTCGTTTTAACTTTATTTTATTTTGTAGGCATTAAAAAAACATGAAGAATGATATAAGTCTTATCTCTCAAACCTTTATGGTTTAAGAGATATTCACAAGCAAAGTGTCCCCCTCCCGCCTCTTTTACTGATGTAACACTTTTCAGCCAGGGCAGAAGGGAGCCGCCCAGGTAGACTGCAGAGAGGGACAATCTTCAATTAAGATAAGGGAAAAACCTGAAAAGCTTGTCAAGGGGGGCAGGGATTTCATTGTTTTCATAGGAATAAGAGTGTCCCCTTCTGTTATCTGTCCAGTCTATGGACTGTATTCCACATCTGAGAAGAGATTGTTTACAGTAGGTAAAAGGGGCGGGAGGGGGAAACTTTGCTTGTGAATATCTCATAAACCATAAAGGTTTGAGAGATAAGACTTATATCATTCTTCATGTTTTTTTAATGCCTACAAAATAAAATAAAGTTAAAACAAAGTATTACTATCCCTTTAAGAGATTCAAACTAGTAGGAATTCGAAGGGTCGCCTAGCTTGGGCGATTGCAGAGATATGTCCCTGATTGATGACATCACAGGCCCGAATCAAAGGCTGACGCCCTCTTGGATGCTGGCAAACAGGGTAGAATGCAGACGCGGCAGGAGCTCTCCACCGGAGAGAAGGGTAGAGACAAAGAAGGAAGGCCCGATATAGGAATGGCTTTACCAACGGTGCCAATAAGGGAAACCAATGAAACTTGCCCCCACCACATAACGGGGCCTACCCGGTGTACAGCCATGAATGGAGGCATCCGCAGGAAGCTCTGGACCACCAGGGAGTGAGAGACCTGACGCCGGTGAAGAGTTTTAAAGAAAACTCCGAGGAGGCACAAAGAAAAATGTTAGCGGATCAAATGCTCTGGTAACAAAAAAACAGGATGTTTCCATCCCAGCCGAGGCAGGAAACAAAAAAGGCAACCTTGAGGGGGAGAGGAGTTCCTTTTATTGATTTTTGAGGGGTGTTTCATGTATCTTAGCTGGGGATGGAATCTTAACCCATTTGTGAACGCTGCCGATGAAGGACCAGGGAAACGTGTTTTATTCAAAAGTTATAACAACTGAAATTTGAATGCACAGTATCACAGTGACCTGAAATTATACAGTGGAACTGTTGCTACACCATGCTATCGACAACTCTGGTCAGTTAACCATAAATCTCCATAGGATGGTGTAGCAAAAGCTCAACTGTATAATTTCAGGCCACTATGATACTGTGCATTCAAATTTGAGCTGTAATAACTTTTGAATAAAACACTTTTCAGCAGTAGGCATTTTTCTCGGGGAGGAATAAACCCTACAACATATTTTTTACACTTCAAGTATTACTGTCCCTTTAACCTTTTGAGTACCAGAGGGGTACGCAATGCATTGCAATGTAACTGAGAACAGCATGTTAAAAAGTAATAACTCTGTGGAGGTACGCTTCTTTTACTCAGTGGGAAAAGCCAAACAATATATGTTTTTCATTAAAGCGGAACTTTCACCTAAGCACAAGTTTGCTTTAAAGGGATAGTAATGTTTCATAATAAAATCGCTCTAATTAATCATCATAGTATTTGGACTTTGGAGAGTGTTATTTCAATTTTGCCAGAGTTGTAGTTCAAGAGTAATTCAATGACAAAGTATCCTCCTCCCGCCCCTTTTACTGATGTAACACTGTTCAGCCAGATCAGAAGGGAGGTGCCCAGGCAGACTGCAGAGAGGGACAATCTTCAGTTAAGATAAGGGAAAAACCTGAAAAACGTGTCAAGGGGGCAGGACTTTCATTGTTCCCATAGGAAGAAGATTGTCCCCTTCTGTTATCTGTCTGGTCTATGGACCGGATTCCACATCTGAGAAGAGATGGCTTACACTAGGTAAAAGGGGAGGGAGGGGAAACTTTGCTTGTGAATATCTCTCAAACCATAAAGGTTTGAGAGATAAGACATATCATTCTTCATGTTTTTTTAATGCCTACAAAATAAAATAAAGATAAAAGGAAGTATTACTATCCCTTTAACCACTTATTATACCGACTGTAACTGTACTGGGTTTTGTTTAAAAAAAAAAAAAAAAAAAAAAAAAAGCGATAGAAGTGAAGTTTGAGGGTTAACTTTTTCCCTCTTCTCATTCTGATCGGCACCAACTTGCAGATGAGAATAAGGAGATCCTCCTCCCCGCTGGTCTGTCAGTAAGCTGGAGTACTTTCATTGGCTAGATATCGATCTCTGCCAATGAGAGTTCTCCAGCTTACTGACAGACCAGCCGGGAGGAGGATCTCTCCTGTATTCTCTTTGGCACAAATTGTGCCGATCAGAATGAGAAGATGTCAAGAGGGAAAAGGTAAACCCTCAAACTTCATTTCTATTGCTAGAATAACAGGAACTGGAGAAGTCATCTCCACTTTATCACCTCTAAGTGAATCTCCCCCCTTGAGTAACAAGTAGAGTGACCACTTCTCCCGGATTGCCCAGGACAGTCCTGGATTTTCAATGTGTCCCATGTCCCGGGCAGCCCCCTTCTGGAACGATACAAAGTCCTGGAATGAAGACTTCAAAGCACAGCGTTCTAAACACTAGAACTGCCCTTTGCCTGTTGTGACAGAAAGTGATGCCACTGCTGGACTACAAGAAAATGGCTTCCAGACAGCGCTCTAAACACTAGAGAGACAGACAGAACTGGGCCTTGATCCTGACATCAAACAGGAGCTGCAGTGCAATTTTGTTGTAGTGTAATGCTAGTCTAAAGCTTTGGATGTGATGTCCATTTTCTTGTAGCCCACCACAAACATTGCTTTCAAAGCAGTCAATGGGCAGTTCTCCCTCTTACCCCACCACAAACATCGCTTTCAAAGCAGTCAATGGGCAGTTCTCCCTCTAGTGTTTAGAACTCAGTAGTGCAGCAGAGAAAGCAGGATGAGCACTGATATCCAGTGAAGTATAGTGACACTACCACATAGCTGCACTAGAGCCTAGGATAAGTGCTCTGCTGCCCTCTTCTCCGCAGTGGCAGAATGGAAATGTAGTCACCCTAGTTGCAAGTTGCCACTACAGAAGACACCAATGCATCACTACTACCCACACTCTGATGGAGTACTTCCTTAAATGAACACTATCACCTAAAAATTATTTAGTTTACATATGATCTCTGGGAGTTCCTTTTGCCATGGCAATCTTGATAGGCGTCTAAGCAGCGTCTTTAAGCGGACTGAGATAAGTGTTTAACAATCCTTAAAATACAATGACAACAGATGCTAACCTCAGCACATTAACATAATTATGTCTGCATAAAACAGTGTACCAAACGTGTCTGTATATGCAAGTTTACGATTAGGCTCTAACATACAATAACTACATTTTAAAGACGTTAGCTGGAAGCAAATTACATTGTAAATTATACAACACGAATTCGTTTAAGGCATCAGTCTCCTCTTAACCCTTTCAGGGCCATTGTGGTATGCAATTAATTGATAAGCAGCAACACAAATTTCGAGCGAACTTTAGCCCACTTAGCGCTGAAATAACTCTATGGTTAGGAGACGTACTCTATGGTTGGCTAGCGTTACTCCCAAGCTCTTCCTCCAATCATCAGCTGAGCTCTAGTGACGTGCTCCCGGTTCGGCTTTGCCCCGGAAGTGCTGTGTAGTTTGCTGTGTAATAGCCGGTGGGAGTTAGATTTTTCGGTACCAGAACCTTTTGTGTTGTATATCGGAAACCATGCCGGACTATCTGGGAGCAGATCAGAGGAAGACTAAGGAGGAGGAGAAGGAAGATAAGCCAATCAGAGGTCAGCAGTATACAATACAGGTCTATAATAACCATCATGTCAAACCATACGTCTATAATCTATTACTGAGTCCACTGATCATTAATTTTTGGTCTAGTCCTAAAGCAACACTAACACCTAAAATGTGCTGGGTTTCTGGAAATATGTACCATTGTTTTCTGAGGTCTAAGTTCTATTGTTGTGTATGCTCGGAAGGAGCAGGGATTTCTGTAGGTCTCCCATTGATTGTCTAAGAATTTTCTGTAATTGGACTGATGTAAGCGAACAACCTTACTGAATATAAGAGCATTGAGCACTAATCACATTAAGCTAATTATTATCGCTCAATTCAAACGGCACAGGACAATTGATGTTTAGGATTATATTTTAGGAATGTAAGAACTGAATAGTCTTTACCTATGATAGCTGTAAGTGTGTAATATTTAAAGTTTTATCAACCAGTTTCCTTTGTTATTGTTCCTTTGAGTGCCAGAAGGGTATGCAACACATTGCAATGTATTGTGTACCCCTCTGGCTTCAACGGGTTGACTGTTATTAGATTAGAAAGTATGTATTATGCTTTGAACTTGGTTGTATATTTACAGTTGAACTTGGGAGTGACAAATTATTACCGTAACAATGACACCTAACATTCGCTTTATGTATAATTATGTAATCACAAGCCTATGTCTGGAAAATACACTTTGTTCGATGCTAGATCCCTAAAAGTGTATCCTAAACGTGCTTTTGTAAAGCACGTGTATGTATATCTTTATTTATATGTGCATAGATTTTAATATACAGCCAATATATGTTTAAATGGGAACTATCACCCCTAGACAAGTTTTGCTCATGATTACCTTCATATAGCAATACGTTTGAATAGTTGTTTTAATTTCTTATAAGATTCTTGCTATGGCCAAATTTAAAGTTTTACAAATGATCCGGGGCCTTACTTCCGGACAGGCTGCTGTTAAATCTCTGCACCTCAGCCTGTCAATCTTCCAAAAGCCAGTGAAGGGGTGCATGTATATAAATTAGGGGTGGACAAATATATCAAAAACTTTAGTCCTAGGCAAAATTTTAAGGGCAGACTAGGAATTTTAGGAACCAGTGAAAGGGTTCACATGTATAGATGTATATACAATACCACCAGAGTCAGTGGAAAAATGTTTTCGGTGCTTTGACCCCCAGGCTTCTGGAAGTTTCCCAGCCCTGATATAAATGTATATAAACACTCCACAGATTTTAATAGCTGGAAGTAAAATTTTAGGAGAACAAGCTCCAATTTATTGGGCTTAAAATGCATTTTGTACTTGGTACATAGGCCCTTTTAATGTTTTATCATTTAAACTATTTGCATGTAGAATTTTTGTACTCAAAATCTTGCATTGACACAGGATTGCTGATGTAATAAGAAGAACTTTGGGGAGATTCACTAAGCGGTGATGAAATGGAGATGACTTCTCTGGTTTCTAGGTTATTCTACAGAGCCTATTCACTAAGAATTCCAGAGATGAAGAAATCTTAGTGCATAGGCTCCATAGAATAACATAGGAATTGGAGAAGTGATAAACTGGAGAAGTCATCTCTGTTTTATCACCTCTTAGTGAATCCCCCCCCTTTGAGTAATTGTGTGGCAAACCAACTGCATCATAGGGATAAATAGACATTATTGCTTTTAAAGGAACACATACTAAACATACATTTACATTAATCTGGACAGAGAATACTAATGGCCACTATGAAGCAATTATGTTTGGAATGATTCTCCAAAATATCTTTGTTACTGGTTATCATGTAATTGCAGGCAAACCTGATTCTCTAATGTGTCTTCAGAAACTTGCAGCATCTTTACTGCATTCCTTCCTGGACTCAACTCCTCACACTGAAGTCTCCTCAGAAAACCATCCAATGCAAGGAGTTTGGCTTCTAGTAGTAGTGCAGCAAAGAATCAGTTCTCCTAAGTACATCAGCCTCCCAGTTCTCTGAAGTAGCTCTGGCACACTAAGATATATTTAGCTAATTGTAAAGAGGATTTAAACGTGCCTATATATTGTATTATACATTTATAGATAATTTAAATAGTGTTTGCAAAAGTAACCTTTTATTTATTGGTGGTTCCTTGTAGCACTTTTGTTAATTGGTTTGTGCTGGACTAATACCAAATACTATGGTAAGAATTAATCTAGAGCGGTGATTCTCAACCCGTGCCCTCAGTGGCTTCTAACAGACCAGGATTGGATGATTTCCTTGTTAGAGCACAGGTGAGTTAATCAATGTGAATGAGCCTCTGATCACCACACCTGTGCTCTAGCAGAGAAATCCCTAAGTCCTGGCCTGTTAGTGGGTCCTGAGGACAGGAGTTGAGAACCACTGGTCTAGAAAGAGCCCATAAACAGGAGCATTTGCAATATTGCAGAGACTGACGTTTGGCTTCAAAAGAACAAATTGCTATATTCTGCAGAGAATTATCTTAAAGTGCCACCAAAACATAAATGTTAATTTCTAAAAAATCATTTATTTTACAGAAATATGGCCAGTATAACAGAGACAGATTTCAGTTCTATGTAAAACAAACTAAACTTTTCTTGGGTGACTGGTCCACTTTAAAGTGGTATATTTTATTCCTGTAGCAAGAAATTATCTTAATTTACTTATTCTCTAAATATTCTGTATAGATTTGCATAACATGTGAAAACAATAACAATTGTATTTACTCAAGTCAGTTTTTTTAATGAACTTATGTATTTCATTTCAGCTCTGGATGAAGGCGACATTGCATTATTAAAAACATACGTAAGTTGCAGAATCAGTCACATTCTCATTAGTCTTTCATGCTTATTTAACCCTTTGAGTGCCAGAGGGATACACAATGTATTGCGCTGCAATGTGTTCCGTACCCCTCTGGCACTCAAAGGGTTAACAACATGCTGAAGACACCTTACTCTTTACACTTTGTATAAATATTGTTAGATTGACTTTAAAATAACCTTTTAGATTTTTCTCCCTGTGTACCTATTATAATGAATTACTATTATTATTATTATTATGAAGTTCTTTAGGCTGAGATAATTTGCATGTAAATTAATCTATCTAAAGCGTTTATGATTATTTCATGTGTCCCCATTACAGGAGAAGTTGCACTAGGGGTCTTTTCTCCACTGAGACTTTCACCATCCCCTCTCACTTAGGGCAGCTGGGCCTGGCCTGTTGGTGTGTCTCAAGGCTGCATAGTGAGAATCATTGCCATAAAGGAGCAGATACAAATTCCCTTTGTTTAAAATGTACTTTTAGCCCTTCTATTGCTAAATCTAATACTTTGGAGACTTTGCTAGTATCCAGTTGGTTAAAAGCCCCATTTGAATCCATGGATATTCTTATCTGTCACCTGTTTTGCTGCAGTTCATAGTACACACCTTTTTGGGACCAGTTTGAGGCTGCATTATACCCCAAGTCATTTGTTCTGCCATTTATTAATGCCCCTCTAGCAGCAGTCACTTGTCTCCCTCTCTTCCATGTGTGTTTTGTGTATTGGAATTATCATAAGTTTAAGGCCCCGTCACATGGGTGACAGCAACACAGCAGTGGTGGTTTGGTTATGTGCTTCATGGTGAAATGTATGCTGCTGGGCTATGGTGTCTTTCACACTGGTGGCGATCTCACATGAATGTACCAAAGTGCTGGATGCTGCATCTCTGCTGCGCTGAGGCAGGAACACAGATGCAGGATGGCGAGTCTTCAGATTTGTCACATAAGCTCATCACAGCCTCCAATGCCTGACCACCCCACTTGGGTATCAGCCAATTTTTTTCAGCTGGGGCTAATATAGGCCTCTTGTCTGCATTCATCTTTCCTTGTAAAGGTTCGTGTGTTGCTACAGTTCTGTCACCCTTGTGAATGAACCCTAAGAGCTGTTACTCTCCATAAACAGTATGACAACAGGTTAATTATACATGTTCTAAATAGTCCAGTCTCATAAGCTATTGAAGGAAAAATGTTACATAGGGGCAAACATACAGGCTATTTAGGTGCAAATGAAGGGTATGTGCTTATTAAATATCTCCATAATGTAGGAGCCAGGGGTCAGCTTTTAGGTACTTGGGCTTCCTGGTTTCTGAGAATTTGCCATCCCTGTGTTAGACTTATGCTTAAAGAGAGTTTCTGCTTAAATTAAGAGGCTAAATATGAGAACTGGATTTCTTTGTAGGGGCAAAGCACATATTCGCGTCAGATCAAGCAGGTGGAAGATGATATACAGCAGCTGCTTAAGAAAATCAATGAACTTACAGGTATTCTTTCCTTTTACTATACGCTAAAACACAAATGTGAAGCAGGAGACAGCTGTGTAAAATAGCCTTGTTGTTAATAATGTATGTAGGAAGAGCCTAAGGCTTCAAGTTGAGGGTGCCAATACATTGTTTACATCTCTGTGCACCAGGTTTTTGTTATTATTGTAGTGCAATTGCATTGCCAGTAGTCTATTCTCCTCTTCTCCCCCCCCCAGCAGTTTTTGCAAACTTAAATCAAAATCCCATGAATAAACTGACAACAAATATCACATGTATGTAAATCATAAAGCGGAACTACCACCTCTTAAACAATTTAACTTCAATAACTCCCCATCTGGCGACTAGCAGCTTAGTAGCGCTAGTCGCCAGAATTATTACCTTATTCAAAAGAAATATGCATTCTTACTGGTCTGACAGCAGCACAGAGTGCGGACATCTTGCCATAGTGTAGTGTGTGCACCTGTGCAGTCAGTTCCTTTTGGAGCCGGCCAGCTCCTAGCAACACCTCCTAGACCCGGCTGGAACTGACAGCGCAGGCATGCGGATGTCACTATGGCAAGATGTCCGCGCACTGTGCTGCTGTCAGCCAGGTAAGAATGCATATTTCTTTTGAATAAGGTAATAATTTTGGCGACTAGCGATACGAAGCTGCTAGTCACCAGGTGGGTAGTTATTGAAGATAAATTGTTTAAGAGGTGGTCGTTCCGCTTTAAAACAGCTTTGTTTCCTTATGATTAATGCTAATTCTGTGCATGTTGTAAAGTTGTCCATTGAAAATATCCTTATATCTGAGCATGCTCAGAGAGGACTTTAGCTTGTGGAGCTCATACTTTTAAACCAAATCTTCCATTTTAGTAGATAGAACGCAAGCAATATTTCTTTTAAATAGTAGCTTCTTTTCATGCGATTGAGAACTTTGGTTTTAAATAACTTTTTTTTTTTTCATGTTGTGGAACAATTCCTTTTTTAACCCTTTCAATGCAAGAGGGGTCTGCAAAGCATTTTCAAAGGGGCCTAAATATTATTTTACAGTTCCCCAGTTAGCAGTATTACGACTCCTCACACTGAGCTCTTATACACTTACCGGGTGCTGCTTTTCAGGATCAGTTTTGCACATAAGTGCATGCAAAGTGTTTCCATATTGTTGGGGGTTATAGTTTGCTTATAATGCAGAAATGGCTGATTTGTTCCTCTTATGTTTGTCTCTCGAAGTGCAGCATTTTAATAACATTCCCTTGTGGATGTGCATTTATCTGTTTTTCTTTGCTATCGCAGTTCAGCTTAAAGGGATAGTAATACTTCGTTTTAAGTTTATTTTATTTTGTAGGCATTAAAAAAAAACATGAAGAATGATATAATTCTTATCTCTCAAACCTTTATTGTTTAAGAGATATTCACAAACAAAGTACCCCCCCCCCCCCCTGTTCAACCAGATCAGAAGGGAGATGCCCAGGTAGACTGCAGAGAGGGACAATCTTCAATTAAGATAAGGGAAAAAGCTGAAAAACTTGTCAAGGGGGGAAGGGCTTTCATTGTTTTCATACAAAGAAAATTGTCCCCTTCTGTTATCTGTCTGGTCATACAACCAGATTCCACATCTGAGAAGAGATTATTTACAGTAGGTAAAAGGGGCGGGGAGGGGGACTTTGCTTGTGAATATCTCATAAACCATAAAGGTTTGAGAGATAAGACATATCATTCTTCATGTTTTTTTAATGCCTACAAAATAAAATAAAGTTAAAATGAAGTATTACTATCCCTTTAAGTTCATGTCATGCCTGTCCTTTTCAGGGATCAAGGAATCTGATACTGGACTTGCTCCTCCTGCTCTTTGGGATTTGGCTGCCGATAAACAAACTCTTCAAAGTGAACAACCCCTTCAAGTGGCCAGGTGATGTATTGATACTGATATGTGCTTACCTCTGTCTTCTATTATTGAAGAGGCTACAATAGGAATGTAGGGGTGTACGACTTGTTACCTGTCACGTGATGTGCTTCTTCACTGAAGGTGCCTAATACCTTTCTATATAGCAAGACTGAGGGACACTTATAAATGTTTATTTTAGTGTGAAAAATGTTGTGGGATAAAAAAAAAATTCTGATCCATGGCAGTTAAGAAGATGTCTCTCATAGCTCTGTTTGTAACCAAGTGTTTTAAATTTTTCAGATGTACGAAAATAATCAATGCTGACTCTGAAGACCCAAAATACATTATTAATGTCAAACAGTTTGCCAAGTTTGTGGTAGACCTCAGTGACCAAGTTGCACCTACTGACATAGAAGAAGGCATGAGAGTTGGGTAAGGAATGCACATTATTTTACACTATCAGCTGTGTGGATGCCAGTAAAAATGAACTGAACTTGGTCTATATGTAGCACTGTTATCCCTGGGGGTGTACTTACACATTAATGGGCTCCAGAGGCACAGATATTTTTTACTAAACAGAACAAATAATTTTGGAAATCAATAAGAAGATCATCTATGTTTCAATGCAGACAGTTTTAGAGCGCCTTCCTTTGGTAACACTATCTGATACCCTTTCTATAGGTATCCCCAGCCAGGAATTCTCCTGACCTTCTCTTAATTTGGGAGGAGTGATGGTTATTGTCAGTGCTCAGAATGGCCCTTAAGAGTTGCCCCTTCCCTTGGGAAACCCTGTTTCAGAACAGAGTTGCAGCGGGTAGACAACTGGCACCCTGGTACTCCAGGGACTCCTAAGGCCCATCGAAGGGCCTCACAAAGTGTCCAGGCCTCACTTAGGGGCGCTGCTTCAAATCCCATGAGGGAGCACTTTAACACAGGAGAACCTGCTTGTCTTGGGACTCCAGTCCCCACCAGCCTCCTACCACTCCCTAAATGTAGTCCTTTTAAGTATCCTTACACTTTTTAACTCCTCACAGACTATCTAGCACCTTGCTTAAAGGGGAAATGTACATTTAAAGGAAGAAACACATTAAAGTACCCCAAGTAGTATACATTTTACTTTTTTTTTTTTTTTTTTAATTTGATTTGGGTTGGTACTAAATGTGCAAATCAATAACACTTTTGACATGTGCATAGTCCATCTCTGTAACTGTGATCTCTTTTGTTGTGCAGTGTTGATAGAAACAAGTACCAGATCCACATTCCGCTTCCTCCAAAAATTGACCCCACAGTAACCATGATGCAGGTAATGTTCATTCCGCTTCCTCCAAAAATTGACCCCACAGTAACCATGATGCAGGTAATGTTTATCAGTTATATACAATATTTAAATAAGAATGAACCCCTCCTAATTATAACCCTCAACTGTTACTATGGCTCTACTGCATTTTCCCTTGTGCCACTGGTAACAGAAAACATCTTTAGTCCATTCTGGATGTTCTGTGGTCCAGCAAGCTACTGTCATGTCTGGTCTGCCTCCATGGACATCACATCCAGGGCTGATTATTTGTATATTGCTGTGGTCCTCAAGTTCTAGAGGTTCCACAGAACAAATGAAAGTAATAACAGATTGGGTCCTTTGTGACCTGCAGAAGACTGAAACATTTCACACAGTACTTTTCTGTTCTCTGTTCAGTTTCACTTGTGAGAATCACTGTAACCTAGAACTCTCTAATTATCAGTTAATCAGATACATTTACATGATAACCGTCCCCTGATAATAATGTAGTCTTGTTAGCTAGCATTCATATATTAGCTTTATACTGATGTGGTAACCACTCTTGGTTTGGGTGCAGAGGGGGTGATTCCAGCATCCAAAGGGTTAAAGGGATTTAATATGGTTGAATGGAGACTTAATTTGGAACATGACAGTTCCAGGATGTATTTGGGGGGTGGAGAGTTTGGCTCCTCCCTCCTTTGTTGGTAGCTCCCTGTACTTTGGCACTAGCCGTAATTAGAGAAGGTATAAATACCCCCCTTATTTCCCTCCCAAGAGGTAACATTACAGTTTAAAAAAAAAAAAATACATGTACAAGTCGGATCTGAGGCAGACAAGGACATGCTGAACTGAGGTGCCTTGAAAAGGCATGGATTTTGGCCAAAAATATGCAATTAAACCTCACTGTTTATTATCTGTAGTAAGACATCGGTTCTGTATTGTTAAAGGTCAGAATCTGATGTGCAAACTATTTTAAATATATGTATAATGCCAAAAAGAGGCATGGTGGTGCAATTAAGTGATTGCATTTATTATGATGATGCCAGTGTTGGACAGCTTCATGTCCTCCGTAGTTCTTAAACTACAACTTTCAATGGCTGGCTCATGATAATGGTAATTTTAGTCCAACAACAGTTAGTGGGCCTCAGATTTCCCAACTATTATTTTTGTTTCTGTTTTAATAAACCTGTTTATATGGTGGTGGTTTTTATTTAGCAAAAAAAAAAAAAAACTCTTGGGATTTTTTTCATTTAATGGCTTCTACAGCTTAAATAAAAATTCCTGAGGCTACTGTGTAGTCCCAAAACAGCTCCAATCAGATGTTGTTGGGGATGAAGGAGATAACTGATTCCCCCAGCTGGAACACAAACCAGAAGTATGTGGCTCTCGGCTACAAACTCCACATATGTATGTGCATTGCCAGTAGATCCTAAAGCCCCATTTAAATCCTTAGTGGTGTCTTTCCTATGGTGCAGTTGGTCTGCTACAGAGCTGCTAAGAGTTAGCTTTAAAAGTGATAATTGGCACCCATTATTGACTACACCACTATTTTATGCAGTCTTGTTCTGTACCTGTAATGTATTTTGTGTAAAATGCTGTTGTTTTTTTTTTTCCTCTCCATAGGTGGAGGAGAAGCCTGATGTGACATACAGTGATGTGGGAGGTTGCAAAGAGCAGATAGAAAAACTCAGAGAAGTGGTTGAAACTCCTCTGCTTCATGTAAGTACAGAGTTTTTCTCTGGCCATATACGTATTTTGCTGAGCACTGGACAGCAGGTCAGCTTTGCAGGGGCTGCATATTTAACTCCAAATGACCCAGATTTGTTTTTAGTACTTCTTTATTCTTCATTTATTGCAGGCCAGTTTGCACATTACTGAACTTGCCACCCTCTGGAAGGATATATGGTTGAGCCTATAAGTGCCAGAGGGGTGTTTAATGCATTACAGAGAACACCCGTTTGGCATTCAGTTATCAAATATCAATGAGTTGATCTAGTCCAGGATTCGTCCATTGTTGGACCTGTAGTTGCTGAACTACAACTCCCGTCATCTCTATCCAGCAAGCAGTTGGTTGGAGATTATGAGAGTTGCAGTCCTCAACTGCTAGAGGTCTAACACATGAGTAAACCTGATCTAGTCTCTCTGTCTTAAAGGGATAGTAATGTTTCACAAAACAGCAGCTCCAATTAATCTTCATAGTACACTGCTCCAAAAAATAAAGGGAACACTAAGATTACACATCCTAGATCTGAATGAATGAACTGACAACAAAATCACACAGAAATTCTCAATGGAAATCAAATTTATCAACCCATGGAGGTCTGGATATTGAGTCACACTCAAAATCAAAATGGAAAACCATACTACAGGCTGATCCAACTTTGATGTAATGTCCTTAAAACAAGTCAAAATGAGGCTCAGTAGTGTGTGTGGCCTCCACGTGCCCGTATGACCTCCCTACAACGCCTGGGCATGCTCCTGATGAGGTTGCGGATGGTCTCCCTAGGGATGTCCTCCCAGACCTGGACTAAAGCATCCGCCAACTCCTGGACAGTGGCGTTGGTGGATGGAGTGACACATGATGTCCCAGATGTGCTCAATTGGATTCAGGTCTGGGGAACGGGCGGGCCAGTCCATAGCATCAATGCCTTCCTCTTGCAGGAACTGCTGACACACTCCAGCCACATGAGGTCTAGCATTGTCTTGCATTAGGAGGAACCAAGGGCCAACCGCACAAGCATATGGTCTCACAAGGGGTCTGAGGATCTCATCTCGGTACCTAACGGCAGTCAGGCTACCTCTGGCAAGCACATGGAGGGCTGTGCGGCCCCCCCAAAGAAATGCCACCCCACACCATTACTGACCCACCGCCAAACTGGTCATGCTGGAGGATGTTGCAGGCAGCAGGACGTTCTCCACGGCGTCTCCAGACTCTGTCACGTCTGTCACATGTGCTCAGTGTGAACCTGCTTTCATCTGTGAAGAGCACAGGGCGCCAGTGGCGTATTTGCCAATCTTGGTGTTCTCTGGCAAATGCCAAACGTCCTGCACGGTGTTGGGCTGTAAGCACAACCCCCACCTGTGGACGTCGGGCCCTCATACCACCCTCATGGAGTCTGTTTCTGACCGTTTGAGTGGACACATGCACATTTGTGGCCTGCTGGAGGTCATTTTGCAGGGCTCTGGCAGTGCTCCTCCTTGCACAAAGGCGGAGATAGCGGTCCTGCTGCTGGGTTGTTGCCCTCCTACGGCCTCCTCCACGTCTCCTGATGTACTGGCCTGTCTCCTGGTAGCGCCTCCATGCTCTGGACACTACGCTGACAGACACAGCAATCCTTCTTGCCACAGCTCACATTGATGTGCCATCCTGGATGAGCTGCACTACCTGAGCCACTTGTGTGGGTCGTAGACTCCGTCTCATGCTACCACTAGAGTGAAAGCACCGCCAGCATTCAAAAGTGACCAAAACATCAGCCAGGAAGCATAGGAACTGAGAAGTGGTCTGTGGTCACCACCTGCAGAACCACTCCTTTATTGGGGGCGTCTTGCTGATTGCCTATAATTTCCACCTGTTGTCTGTTCCATTTGCACAACAGCATGTGAAATTGATTGTCAATCAGTGTTGCTTCCTGAGTGGACAGTGTGATTTCACAGAAGTGTGATTGGCTTCGAGTTACATTGTGTTATTTAAGTGTTCCCTTTATTTTTTTTGAGCAGTTTATTTGAGCCATAGAGAGCGCCATTACTGTCAGAATTGTAGTTCGAGTAATTGAATGATAAAGTGTCCCCCCCCCCTTTTTACCTAGTGTTAGCCGCCTCCCCTCAGATGTGGCATCTGGTCCATAGACCAGACAGCTCACTGCAAACCCTGCCCCCTTGACAGGTTTTTCAGCTTTTTCCCTTGTCTTAATTGAAGATTGTCCCTCTCTGCAATCTACCTGGACACCTCCCTGCTGCTCTGAGCTGAGCAGTGTTACATCAGTAAAAGGGGCGAGAGGGGGATATTTTATCATTCAATTACTCTTGAACTACAACTCTGACAGAATTGAAATAACACTTTCCATGGCCCAGATACTATGAAGATTAATTGGAGCTGTTTTATTGTGAAACATTACTATCCCTTTAACCAGGGCCAGATCTGACACCTTCCCTGTAAGATGGCCCTAGTTTACTTGAGAGTTATGCTCAGTCAAAACTACTTCTGCTTTTACCTATTTGTCGCACACAAAAAAACTATTCTGTGAATGACCAATCTTTTAAACCAGTCTATAATGCTCAATGTTTTTCAGTTTTAAATTTATTTTCCCTTTCTTCCATGTCCCTTTAGCCAGAAAGATTTGTTAACCTAGGTATCGAGCCCCCTAAAGGAGTACTGCTGTTTGGGCCACCAGGAACAGGCAAGACGTTGTGTGCTCGTGCTGTAGCTAACAGGACAGATGCTTGCTTCATCAGAGTCATTGGCTCTGAGCTGGTCCAGAAATACGTTGGAGAGGTAAAGACTTGCATCTTAAAGATGATTACAACTTAATCACATTCATACTATGAAAAACAATGGCTAAACTGCAGTTTATTTAAAAAAAGTAATGTTGAAGCAGTCTCCTATGACTGACTGTTTACCTTATTGAATAAAAATTGGCCAACTTTAAATCCTACATTTTCTATTACTATAACATGAAGATAAAATTTACCTCTTGGCTGCTACAACGTGTTGGGAATGTCCCTAGAATCTAAGGAGTTATAAGTTGTTGGGTTTTTTTTTTTTTTTCTCTTTATTTTACATTGGTTTTTCCTTTAGAGTAAGAAAATAATTACAAAGTAAGTCCATAATTTTTATAAATGTCCCCAATAGCAGTTTTATCATAATGTCTTTGTCCAACATACAATAAGTGGTATGGACAAAACATGGAGCAGCCTATATATGCTAGCAAATTTGGTACGTGCACTTGCGTATGTATGCACGCTTGTACATTTAGGCACACGACTTCTATGCAAACAAGCTCTTACTGCTACACTATAACTGGTGTAAGGAAAAGGAAGAATTTAGTACTGATTTCCTTTGTGCCTAGTTAATATAGGGAGAGTAGGAATGGCACTCCATGAGACTCCAATGATACACCCCTTGGTACATGCAGAGCAGCAGTCTTGCCTTGCAAAAAAAAAAAAAAAAACTTTTACATAGATGTTAGCTAGGAACAGTGCACAAAAGCTGGTATTTGCTTGAAATCTCCCCCCCCCCCATTCTGTTTACATGTTTTTCTCTGTGTTGCCTGCAGGGGGCTCGTATGGTCCGTGAACTCTTCGAGATGGCCAGGACAAAGAAAGCATGTCTTATTTTCTTTGATGAAATTGATGCCATTGGTGGTATGCAAGATAATCCTTTTTATTCCACCCCCTGTGGTGAATTTGGTTTGCAATTGCTCGTTTTTTGTTTCAGTGTAAGGCCCTTGGCTTCTATAAGTGTATATGGGATCCAGACTGTGAGTTCTTTTCTCAAGCAGGCTGCAGCAGCTTTTGGGAATTTGGGGTAAAAAGTTTTTATTCTACTTAATTTCCTCCCTCACTGTTCTAGGGGCTCGTTTTGATGATGGGGCTGGAGGAGACAATGAAGTTCAACGCACTATGCTGGAATTGATCAATCAGTTGGATGGATTTGATCCCAGAGGAAACATTAAAGTTTTGATGGCTACCAACAGACCTGACACTTTGGATCCAGCTCTGATGAGGCCTGGGAGATTGGACAGGAAAATTGAATTCAGTTTACCTGACCTTGAGGTAAAATAAAATGCATGCTCCGCAAAAGTGCAAATGTAAAAAAAAAAAAGTAAGTTCCCTCCGAGTATTATGATTTTAAGGTATGGATAGAGTGGTTTCCCTGGGTAAAATTTTGATCATCTGGGGTATGGTTCTTTGTTTTATGGTATTTCTCAATATATTGTCTGTGTGTATTCATCTTTGGGTTTAGTGGCAGGCCTGTTCCACCAACATAAAATATTTGCATTTAAATTGCCTACAAAGATGAGTCTTGCAAGAATGTTAAACTGCTATAATATGATGCATGGATTCAAATAATTTAGAATGTTCTATCTGCTCGCCGTTAGTCAATGTATTCCTTTTTTTCTTTCTCTGTCTTAGGGACGTACTCACATATTTAAGATTCATGCTCGTTCTATGAGTGTAGAGAGAGATATAAGATTTGAACTGCTGGCTCGGCTGTGTCCCAATAGCACAGGTATGTTCTAGCTTTGTCAGTTTCTCCTGTTTGTTGCCTACTCTTTTCTCTTCATAATGCTTCAATAAGATGAACAATTTCGATGCACATTCCCACATCTGTTTTCTGCAGGCCTGGGGGGGTTATGCACTAAAGTGTGGTAAAGAGGAGATAACTTCTCTTGTTACTTTATGGAACCTATGCACTAATATCTCTCCCTCTCATAAAGTCTTAGTGCATATAGGCTCGATAGGAACTGGCGAAGTTACCTTCCGCTTTCATGCTTGTCCTCCCTTCTCTGGCTGAGGAGCAATACTGGTGCAATGAACTGCACAAAAAAAAAGCAAAATAAACATTCTTTTTGACTTTTTAATGGGGCTTTTAGTCTCCACAGCATTAGCCATTTTGTGCAGTTGGTTTGCCCACAATTGCTCCTCTTTTTCTTTTGTGTTTAATTGGTAACATTTGATATTTTACATCCCACAATACATTTAGGGTCATGTGCACAAAGAGAGGGACAGAGAAAGGTGTGACCTAACTAAATTTACCACACCTGACAGATTCCAAGAGATGTAAATGGGCCTTTACAAACTGGATATCTCAAAAGCCCCATTTAGATTAAAGGGAATTTTTCATTGTCTTCTAAGGGACAGTTGTTTTGCCCTGGAACTGCCAGTCTTTGTGAACATGGCCCTTGATTTGTTCATGCAACTGGAGTCCTGTGGTTTATTTACTGTGTATTGCTCTGTACACAGGTGCTGAAATTCGCAGTGTGTGCACAGAAGCTGGGATGTTTGCCATCAGGGCACGTCGCAAAGTTGCAACTGAGAAAGATTTCTTGGAGGCTGTGAACAAGGTCATCAAGTCCTATGCAAAATTCAGCGCTACACCCCGATACATGACCTACAACTAAGTGTAACCCTAAAAAAGTGTGAAATGACCCATGCTAACAAGAAAAGCTCATCTTTCTAATAACTTGCTTCAGGTGCAGTCGGTCTCCAGCTCTTGAATTACAATTCTATTGACTGGTTGGGGATGATGGGAGTTGTAGTCCACAACAAGGGAGGTTCAAATATTGACCAGCCCTGATTAACTTTGTGTCCCAACTTGTGTAGGAAAAACATGTTGAATTAGAGTACAAATAAATATGAAAAATCGCCATTTGATGTGTTGTTTTTTTCTTTTATAAAATTCAAGCTTGGAGGGGGCTGTATGTATGTATGAGGCAGGACAAAGTCAATACATAAAATGGTGCAAATGCAAGTCGTAAAATGTGTAACTGCATTTGCGTCATCTGCAACAGTTTGTAAAAGTTTGAAAAATAAATTTTAACCCCTTAAGAACCACTGAGCATTTTTTTGTTAATGGAATCAGAGGTCCTCAAATGGTGTGCAGCCATGTGGGGACCCCTGAATTCCATGATTACATATACGTCATGGGTCCTTAACGCACGTTTTCCCCATGACATATATGTATGTCCCTGGTCCTTAACCCCTTAAGGACCCATGACGTTCCAGGAACGTCATGGGAAAACTTCCCTAAAGGACCAGTGATGGTCCTGGTATGTCATGGAATTCAGGGCTCCCTGTGCGGCTGCACTCCATTTGGGGAGCCCCAAATCCATTAGTGCAACAAAAAAAATGCCCCGTGGTCCTTAAGTGCCGGCCGAGCGCCTGATCCTTAACCCTTTCAGTGCCAGAGTGGTACACAAAGCGTTGCTTTGCAATGTGTTGCGTACCATTCTGGTACTGAAAGGGTTAAGAAGGCGTAAGCAATGTCTAAAAAAAACTCCATAAATTATAGCAAAGTTGCTCCCACATTGTACACATCTGTAACATGTTATAACATTGAGAGCAATGTCTAGTGTATAAAAATAACATCCCCTGTATACAGTCACACTCACACACTCATATCTAGGCAATTTTATCCCTCAGAGTTCTTCAGACCAGTTTTGTTACACCCCCATGTGTACTGTTTAAAATGAGGGCAGCAGACATGATTTTATTTTTTATCAACTTTATTTAATCTGACGAAACATTAATGTCCATGTTATTTTATCTGAGCAAATAGTAACATCTCCCATAACAAGTGTATAACATAAAAATATATATCTAGAAAAATATACTATCCGCAAATAAAGAACACTAACATTTCTCGAATAATATTTAGGTAAACATAATTTATCAAAATAATTGTCAAGTCTTAGCAATTTGTTACTGAAAACAATTGAGATGAAAATGTAACTCTATTTGCTATTGTTGCATGTAAATAAAAAAAAATTAACACTTTAAGCATCAGTAGGGTGTGCAAAGAGTTGCACACTGCGCTGTTCCTTTAAAGGGTCAAGTAGAGGTTTTATTTCAACAGATTGCCAGAAGAATGAGAAATACATTGCATCACAATGTGTCGCATTTCCTTCTAGCATTGAAAGGTTAAAGAGCAAAACATACAGCAATAAGGATCTTGTATTAACCCCTTGGATGCTACAGAGATCTCAAACACAATGGGGAAGATGCACTAAGGGGTGATAAAGAGGTGATAAAGCGGGAATGACTTCTCCAGTGCTATGTTATTCTATAGAGCCTATGCACACCTAAGATCCCTAAAGTCTGAGATCTTGGCACATAGGCTCCATAGAACAACAAGTGAATTGGAGAAGTGATGGCTTTTGAGAATTTTTGTCTGCTTTATCGCACCTTAATGCATCCCTCCCAGTGTATTTGAGACCTTTAAATTCAAGGGCTTAAAGAGGCAGTTTTTATGAAGGGGGAAAAAAAGTCCTTTAAAGGGCATGTAATTATTTACTGCCCCTTTTTAAAAAAAAATAAAAAAAAATTTAGAAACCCTTAGAGCGATTTGCACAAAAACAAAGAGGAGCACTTCTTGGGCAAGTCAAGTGCACCATAGGGGATGAATTACTCCACCCCACCCCCCCAAAAAACAAATAAAAAAATCCTGTTTTATAAATGGGGTTTTAACTCGTTCAACACAATGCGGACCAAATGAAATCAATCTGAATCTTCAGAATTTCTTTCCTGTGCATCACTGGGTGAAATGAAAAATTGGATTGTCCCAGAATTGATCCTTTACTTTTTGTGCACTTTGAGTAAAAAAAAAATACCATTATTTTTATTCCATGGCAAAAGAGGCATGTAGCTGTGAAGGTGTTAACCCCTTGAATCCCAGAGGGGTGCATAATGCATTCCTTCTCAATGCATTGGGCACCCCTGGCACTTCAAGGGTTATACAAACAATGGTGCCAATTTACTAAACCTTCTGCCTTTTCCTTTAAATGAACACAATTTGAATCCCCTGCTTGTTCTTCCTTCCATATTCTGTGATGAGTGCCCCCTACCTGCAGGCTGTGTATATATAGCATGTGACTCAACTGTACCTGCATATATGTATGCTCATTTGAGCTGTGCATGTCTCTGCTCGGCTAAAAAGAGAAACACAGGCCCATATTTATAAAAGCAAACTGGAGTTATTCTGGAGTAAACTAACTGCATCATAGGGGACAAATAAAAAGTCCTATCAAACTGGGCTTTTAATTGCTTGAATGCTAGAGGCCTCCACTGCATTGCTCACGAGGTATTAAAAAGCTCTTTTTAAGTGCAAGGAAATTAGGAATTTTTATTTCTCCCTATGATGTAGTTGGTTTACTCCAGAATAACTCCAATTTGCATTTATAAATATGGCTCACAGTTCTTATGCTTTGCAGCTTTCCAAAGCTAAAAGGTTCCATGTAGAAGGTGATTAAGGATGAAAAAAATATAACCCTTTGAGTGCCAGAGGGGTACAATGCATTGCGTACCCTTCTGGCACTCAAAGGGTTAAATAGCTGGCTTAATAGAACTACATTAAAAGAAAGGAATACTAACCCTTAAAAAATTAAATTGGTTGATTATATACATTTAACAACAGTGATATCTGCTATATGTAAACTTATTGATTTATTTAATTTTATTTGTGCTGTTCATAATGAAAGATGAGCCCTATCGTCAATGTCCTGTGATTAGTGTCCGTTACTCTTGCATTCAAACAGGTGGTCATTTCACAGCCCAGTTACACACAATTCCCTCAAGATAATTGGTGCCCAAGAAAAAGACAGGGGTAGCTGCTCCCTCAGAGCACACGTATGACTAGATTTAGACCTTTGAAAACAAATGGTTTACTTACAGTTGCTAGCATGAAGTACATGGTTAATTAAATCTACATAATCCCATTTCATTTTTAGGTGTTTGTTCCTTTAACCTATTGAATGCCAGATGTGTCTGGCACTCAGTGTTAAGGATAAGATAAAGCAAAGGAAAAATGTATTAGGAAAAAAAAAATAATCCTTTGAGTGACAGGGGGACAAGCAGCACATTGCTCCAAAATAAGTTGTGTACCCCTCTGGCGCTCAGTGTTAAGTTTAAATAAAACGCTTTCTCTTAGCTCCTTAACTCTTTGAGTGCCAGAGATGTATCCCCTCTGGCCCTCAAAATGTTAAGAAGCTAAGAGAGAGTGTGCAATGCATTTCTTCAGAATGCGTTGCACACATCCTTAAGGATTGATAAACTACCATTTTGTTGAATATGGCTTATCCACATGCAATACTGCTAAAACCGCACTATGCCAAATGGTCATTATGCAGGGAACAAGAAGAGAAAAAAAAAATCTGGATCATTGTCTGTATTGAGGTAAAAGATAGGCCGAAGGTCAAAAGCAGGCCTTCACGCATTGCAAAGCAATGATTTGGAGACCTAGCCTCCAATGAGCTACAGAACTTTTCAATTCTTAGGACTCTATCAAAGAGTGAAGTGGCTTTTAATGCCTTGAGAGCCAGAAAGATGTGCAACATGTTGCTTCACAATGCTTTGCTCTCCACTTCGGTCCTCACAATAGGTGCAGGATCACCTCACTGGTTAAACAAACCTAATTCATAGCACAAAATGTTTCCTCAGTGCAAACCACTTTAAAAAATAGTTTAATTATAATAATTGTGATAGCCAACAAAAAAATGTACCTGACAAATATTGCACACACACACTAATTAATACTGTGTCTGGCAAATAAAATTTGCAACATCCATCTCTGTTTTTAAACTTGCAGCTACTCAAGTCTGAATGAAGCTCTTTTTAAAACTGAGCTGTTCCTATTCACAAATCTTGTAAATGACTAATAATGGATAATTCTGATTCTACCTTAGTGTTTTAAAGGTATAGTAATGTTATTTTAGGAAAAGAAACCACGATTTTCCTTTTGAGTATACACAAGGGTACATCTGTTGATTTTATACTTTATTCAAATGTTCAAACTTTTTTTATATAAACATTACATTTTTGAAAGTAACAATATGGTGGTGCTTTTAGTCTGTAGAATTTCAGAAGCTGACATGTCCTCCCTTACACATCTCTACTAGTTCGACAACCCTGAAATCTGAGCACATCCTCTCTGCTCCCCCCTTATGCACTGGGGGGGTAGCGGAGAGCTCAGACTAGGTGTTAACAACATATTTGTATTATATTTCCTGGCCTTGAATACGCAGGGCAGGGAAATACAAGTGATCACTGCGAAATTCCCAGAGATTTATGTCAAATATCATTTTCAAATCAGAGTATTTGATAAACTGCTCTTCCTGCCCTTTGAATTCAGGCCTAAAAGTGATAACTCGTTAGCTATTAGGTTCCTAATCTAGCTAAGAAATAAATATAACAAGCTGTGAGGAAACTGTACCTTTAAACTTTATGTAGCTTAATGTACACTCATTTCCTAAGAAGGAAAAGGTGGTGTTGCTTGCTCTGTCCCAGTGGGAACATATAGAGAATTATGGTAAATGCATAACCACGAAAAGCGATTCAGAAACCCTGCGGCACCCACCAAGGCATTTTATTTCTATACAGAAAAGCAGTAAGATTAATTCTGAGGATGTTTACTTAGGATTGTGTTCCCCACAATGCATCCCAAAAGGACAGAGTGGAGAGTTTTTTTAAAGGAACCAGAGCTGTCCATAGGATGATGTAGCAACAGCACCACTGTACAATTTCAGGCCACTGTGATATTGCACCTAAAAAATTTCAACTCTGAGCTGTAATAACTTTTGAATAAAACACCTTTCAGCAGTGGGAGTACCCTTGTTTTACTCAGGGGGATAAACCCTAAAACATATTTTTTTTTACATTTTAAGTATTACTATCCCTTTAAGAACCACGGATTGTTCCACCACTGTAAAAGCCTGCCTTGGACCTTTTGCAGTTTGAGAATTCTGATTGTAGACGGGAAGTGATATAAGAATGCTAAAATACAGTCAAAGGGAGGGTATTATTTAACTCTTTGAGTGCCAGAGAGGTATCCAATGAATTGGGTACCTTTTTGGCACACAAAGGGTTAACTGAAAAAATACTACTGCCAGTAACAGAACTTTATTCAAACTGGTACCTATATGAAATGACAATCTACACCAGTAAAAGGGCATAGTAAACATTTACGGGGGGAGAGGCATGCTGTAGGGTGAGGGTAGTCAACTGGTGGACCACTGACAGTTGAGGACTAGAACTCCCATCACTCTCCATTATGAGAGTTCTAGTCTTCAGCAGCTGGAGGTTTGAAACTGGACCACCCCTGCTGTAGGGCTTTACCCGCTAAGTAAAACTAGGGTAATCTCACAGAAAGCAGATGTTTCAATCAGACATGCTCACACACCCATAAACGAAAGGGCTTTCCCATCAGACATTAATTCCTTTATATGACAGTAGTTTGTGTCAGTAAATGTGGAGATGTAACAGTATGCATATATATGGATATCTGCAGGGTTTAATGAGTAGGCGCTGATACTTTAGAGTATTGGCTGGCTGGGGATGATGGGAATTGTAGTCTTCCACAGCTGAAGGGCCTCATGTCGCCCATCCCTGCTCTTAATAATGACATTCAGAGATGATATATTAGGCTGATGCAAAAACAGTCATCTGTCTGTCAGGGGCACAGCAGGTCTCTGGGTATATCCACTTAACATTGTGTGGAAGTCAGGCCACAAACAGGGCCGGATTTGCCAATAGGCAGACAAGGCACTTGTCTAGGGAGCCTGATTTTCAGGGGCGCCTGGCAATTGCCCTGTCACGCCCACCATCCCGCCCACTTTATGGCCCCATGGTGCATAATATTAATACTAATGCCGTGCCACACTGTCACTTTATGTGATAATAATTATGCTGTGTTCGCTCGCCCTGGCCATGTTCCTGAGGGGGTTGGGAGCTTGCGACTTGCAAAACTTAAGTACAGTGTCGGTGGTAAATGTCCCGGGTGCCTTGTACCTGTGGTTGCGCCGCCTTGGCCGCCCCATGTGAACCACTGCCACGCCTGCTGCTGTGTGCCGCTGCCTCCATGCTCATTGGTCACATCCCTGCCCGGATGGGAACTCCTGTCACAACGCACACATGTAGTCAAAGGCAGCCGCGCACTTCAGGGTTGCATGCGCGGCTACATAAAAGCCACAGGAACCCAGAGCTGGCTCAAAGCATGTTCTAGGTCAGTGGTGGCACACTGCCAACCAGGGCAGCAGCAGAATTTGGTACATGAGCAGGCAACTCCTCCCCTTGTCACACACTCACTCTGAGAGCAGGCAACTCCTTCCCTTGTCACACACTCACTCTGAGTGCAGGCAACTCCTTCCCTTGTCACACACTCTCTCTGAGAACAGGCAACTCCTTCCGGGTGCCTTGTACCTGTGGTTGCGCCGCCTTGGCCGCCCCATGTGAACCACTGCCACGCCTGCTGCTGTGTGCCACTGCCTCAATGCTCATTGGTCACATCCCTGCCCGGATGGGAACTCCTGTGATGTCACAATGCACACATGTAGTCAAAGGCAGCCGCGCACTTCAGTGTTGCATGCGCGGCTACATAAAAGCCACAGGAACCCAGAGCTGGCCCAAAGCATGTTCTAGGTCAGTGGTGGCACATTGCCAACCAGGGCAGCAGCGGAATTTGGTACATGAGCAGGCAACTCCTTCCCTTGTCACACACTCACTCTGAGAGCAGGCAACTCCTTCCCTTGTCACACACTCACTCTGAGAGCAGGCATGCAGTTCACATCCTTTTTTGAAAGGAAGCATGTGATAAGAGGAGCGGATTGCACCTGTAAAACTGGAGTTGAAGATTCCTGCGCCCACGTCAGGTTTTCTTAGTGCCCCAGCATATCTCAGTCTGCCCCACTAATGAGAAACAACACAGGGAGGCTCACCTGCCCCATCCCCTTAACCCGAATCACGTGATGCTGTCCGGTTCTACTGACAAAAGATCCTCCGATCAGGAGATGGAGGAATAGAGATCTTCATATCTCCTGCCCTTCAGTTACACTTTGGTTGCTTTATGCCAGGTACAAGATTGGGACATTAAGTTATTTGCTGTTCGGTAATGAAGAGGAGGGCTGAAGGCTGGGATTGTGGTGGGAGCTGAGAGACCTCTAGTGGAGAGGGATAAAGGTTGTGGTCAAGGGGAGCAAAAGGCCATATGGGGCTAATGTGGAACTCTGATGGAAGCTGTTGACTGTGTTTATGTGGCGGCTGAGGTCTAAGGTGCTGGGAACATTGGTGATAGAGGACTGATGGCTGTGATGAAGAAGGGACATAAGAGTTGTGGGGGCTAATCATGATGGGAAACTGGAATTGGGGGCTGTTAGTGGGATAAACAGTCTGTTTGAAGCTGGGTCTGTGTTGGTGGGCAGCTGAAAGCTGTGAGGGAAGGATGACACCTGATTAGGGGAGAAGGGCTGGGGACTCAGCGTGAGAGTGATCTCTAAAAATAAGCACACTGGCTTAACACTTTAATGGCAGAGGGGTGCACAAAGCTTTGCACATGCCTCTGGAATTCAAATGGTTAATTGGGGTAAAGGAGGGGATGGCAATCTAACTTTATTACTTGTTATTTGTGATGCATTCAATCAGCATAATATAAAATATTCCATTCTCCATGTAATCATCTGTACAGTATTGTCATGTGGTGACATTCATCTTAGTAATGTCATCATTTATTCCAAACTAGTTGAACAGCCCGTTACACGGGCCACAGTGCCACTGCCACCCAGTCGTGGGGCAGTCACACGCAGTAGAGACTGCCCGCGCCACGGCTGATACAGAGCTGGACGCTCCTTCTGAGTGCCCAGCTCTGTAATAGCTGCGGTGCGGGCAGTCTGTACTGCGCATGACTGCCGCACGCGCAGCAGTGTGTACTGCGCATGTCGTGGCGTTACACACAATTTAGCGAATTATTATATAGGATGTGATTTATTTTTAGTGAGAAATATGCTACTTGGCTTAAACAACATTGTGTTTTTATATATATATAAAATATAAATCAGTTTACAAAAGGTTTTCATCTGTGAGCATGGCCCTAATAGAACTGAATTCAATGTCCATGGGCGATTGGGCGTGATTGTACAGAATCAGTGGGAACATAAGCCATAATGCCAGTAATGTCACAGTACAGTACATTTTGATTGGACAGACAACACACCATACACTGCAGAAAGATTGTATAATGGTCAGTGGACAAATACACCACATGAAAAAATACAGGTGATTGTATAGAGGAATTAAATATGAATGGTATCATCATTATGGTCCGGGAGGATGATACATTCATATTTAATTTCTGTGTACAATCACCTTTATTTTTTCATGTGGCGTATGTATCCACTGACCACTATACAATCTTCCTGCAGTGTATGATATTTGTTGTATGTACAATCAAAATTCACTGTAATGTGGCATTACTGGCTTATGTTCCCTCTGTACAATCACACAGTTGTGCAATGCGATATATGTGCCCTCTGCTCTGTTCAGTCTCTGACAGTATAATGAGGTGTTGGTCTATGTGCCTTGTGTATAATCACCTGCCCTTCAGTTAAATTTGGTGTATGTGTCATCTGTACACTCACTTGCAGTGCAATGTATTGTGTGTTTACTGTATCTCCTCTGTCAGTCACTTGCAGTGAATATAATGGACAGATCCTCTTTTCATGCAGAAACAACATTCCTTTGGGCAGGATTTCCTAAACCTGCAGAGATGTGGAAATAGGATTTTGATTTATTTATGCTGAGACGTTAATTAAATATTTCAACATACATAAACCAAAATCATATTTTCACTGCAGATTTTTTTTTCTTTCTAAATCTAAAAGAGGGTGTGGCTAATGGAGGGTGTGGCTAAGTGATGGGAGTGGTTAGGGGTGGGGCATTGGTGGGTCTAGGGGCACCTGGGGGTGTTGTGCCTAGGGGCGCCTGAGATGTAAATCCGGCCCTGGCCACAAACATATTTACCACTGAGATGTAATGAGGAATAAGAACGTCACCTGCAAGGCGGGAGTAACCTTGGATTAGAGAGAGACCTTTGTGACTTCTATAAACAAAGCAGCCGTGGCTGTTTTAAAAAGTAGGAAGAAATTGTAGGAAAATGAATTTAAAGGCATTGCATCTCCATGGGAAATGCTCCACTTAATGACTATACACTGAAAATCACCCACCCCACTCTTCCAAGTATTTCTAGACATCAAGCTGTGTTCTTATATGCTGGCTGAGAAGGAAAAAAAAAGCACCAGATCTTTTTGCCAGCTTGGATGTATGTACTGGTGCAACTGGGCTGCACCAGGCAATAATAATAATGCTTTAGGTTGGTCCAAGCCCTTGTACGAACATAGCAACTCCCCTGCTAGACACTGATTTAAACACATTCTGTTCTAAGTATTAATGATTATTCTTTGCTCTTTAACCCTTTGAGTGCCAGAAAGGTGTCCAATGCAATGCACTAGATACATCTCTGGCACTCAAAGGGATATAATAAGTGGAACAAAGTCCTTATAACAATGGAGATTCATTTGAAAGAGCTATCAAAATACCTGCATGCTGTTAGCCATTTTTAATTTAAAACAATAGGTTGAAATATTTAGCTTGCAAATTAATCTTAGTGATGGGTTCACTTTAACCCTTTGAGTGCCAGAGGAGTAGCCAATGCATTGCTCCGCAACATGTTGGCTGCTCCTTTGGCACTCAAAGGGTTAAATGCTAATAAGCAGATGATGACTGCTAATAAATTCCACAGATCTATATGATGATGCTTAAAGGAGAAGTAAACTTTTTTTTATGAAAACACATATTTTACAGATCATTTCCTGCTGAATAAAACAAGGGTTAACCCATCGCTGTCAGATCTTTTGTTCAAAATTTTTAGCAGTTTAAATAATCAGGAAGTGAATTTACTGTGTTTACTTCCTGATAGTTCTAACTGACAGGAAGTGACAGGCAGTTTCTATCACATTCTATGGAGAACTGTATGTCTCTGACTTTTCTGACTTTCCTCTCTATTAGAATCTGACAGGAAATCTAATTAGAATTTGACCACTGCTAATGTAAAAATACATGGGTTTAAATTGTAAAAACTCTGGAAATATAAATCTCTCGGCAGTGGGAGTACTCTCATTTTACTTAATAGGAAAATCCCTACAATATATATTTTTTCATAAAAAAAATGTTTACTGCTCCTTTAAGCCGTATGTTCAAAAGAAATGTGGACTAAATCTGGGGCAAACCAACTGTACAACTGTGGAACAAAACATTGGAGCGTTCTTGCATTTAAAGGGATAGTAATATTTAAAATGTAAAGAAAAAAATATGCTGTAGGGTTTATCCCCCTGAGTAAAACAAGGGCACTCCCACTGCTGAAAGGTGTTTTGTTCAAAAGTTATTACAGCTCAAAACTGAATTTCTTAGGTGCAATATCACAGTGGCCTGAAATTGTACCATGGCGCTGTTGCTACACCATCCTATGGAGATTTATGGTCCCAGGACCAGAGCTGTCCATAGGATGGTGTAGCAATAGCGCCACTGTACAATTACAGGCCACTGTGATATTGCACCTAAAAAAAATTCAACTTTGAGTTGTAATAACTTTTGAGTAAAACATCTTTCAGCAGTGGACGTACTCTTGTTTTACTCAGGAGAATAAACCTTACAACATATATATATATATTTTTTTTTTTTACATTTTAACTATTACTATCCCTTTAATTCCTCTAATTCGATGGGAATTTGTATTTGTCTCTTGAACACCCTTTTCTTTTGAACACACAGCCCTTAGTTGCTATACACTCAATTACACATACGACTGTGTAAAATAACACTTGGCTACATATATTCAATGCACTGGAGACCTCTCTAACATTCAAGGGGTTAAAATACCCATTTAATATCAATGGGAATTTGTAGTTCCCCCTTTAGTGTAAATGTTTTGCCCCAGAACGCCTCCACTTTTGTTTTGAACATGGGGCTCTTATGGTGGAATGCAAGAAAGTGGAGCATTCTCTGTTTTTTTCAAAGCCATAAATGTTTGCGTTATTTGTGATTTCTCACTTTTTAATGCAAGAAACATACTAACACCTCTATGGTGAATAACACCTGCTCCTAAACTAACGGCAAACTCGGCCAGTCGTATGAAAATGTGCGCCAATTGCTTTGCTGAATTAGGCACAATCACTAATCCAAAAATAGTGGACATTTTAGCCACTCCCACTTTTTGAAACAAATTTGTGCAAACGTTCAATAATTCAGAAAAAAACATGCGTAATTCAGCACATTTCTTGCATTCTATACTACTCTTACGTTGCACTCTGTTCTGCAAAATGACAGGGTAAGCAAACTTCCCTTGGCATATTACGAAGTTTGCAAATGATGCAAGCCTTTTATATTTCTGTCATATAATCCTATATAATAATTAGGATGTTTGTCACGATGCAGTCATGCTCAGTAGAGACTGCCCGCTTTCGCGCAGTAAAGACTGCGCATGATTGCATCGCTTGAGTGAGGAGATGCAAGACTGCATAGTGTGAAGCAGTGAGGTAGTGGCCTCTTAACCCTTTGAGTGCCAGAGCATTGCGTACCCCTCTGGCACTCAAAAGGTTAATATTACTCGGCCCTTAGCCCGTGTACATGGGCTTTTACACTAGTATGATTATAAACTAGTATACATATTGTTTCCCTTTCATTTTGTGCATGTGTGTTAGTACACACTGTTCAGTCCATCATCTTTAGATTTGTTTGTAGTGGTTTTCGGCATGACACTTAAATGGATAGGAATGTTTTATAAAAATCGTTCACCGAGTCTTCTTTATATTAAAAGTAACACATTGCGCTATCTGTAGGAGCTTACTTATTTGTATTTCAAAAGTTAAGTGGAGAAAGATCCCCCTCCCGCACCTTCTGGCTACCTCCCACTGAATCTGAAATCCGGTCGTGGGGCCGGATGGATGCACCAAGGGACAAACTTCAGTAAGTATAAGGAAAACCCTGCCCACCTTGACGAAGGGGGGCGGGATTTTCTTTTGCTTACTGAAATTTGTCCCTCGCTGCATCTGTCCGGACCAGACTGCAGATTCAGTGTGACGTGGCCAGGGGATCTTTAACCACTTCATAACGTTTGAACTACAAACAAGTAAGCTACTACACAGAGCACAATGTGTTACTTTTAATATAAAGAAAACTCAGCAAACGACTTTTATAACAAACATTACCATCCCTTTAAATATGCTATCCTATGACATTAACTTTGAGTATGATTAAATAGATAATTTGGCCTTGCGTTAAAAGGGACTCAGGATTAATTCTGAAACTAGCCAACTGCACCACAGGGAATAACTCACATTCCCACAATTCTCATTGATACAAACAGGGTTTTCAAACACCATTCACCTCTGTAGCATTCAAAGGATTAAAACACCTATTTACAAATGATTTTTTATTTCACCCTTATGAAGCAGTTGTTTGCTCCAAAAAGGACTCTATTCGTCTTTTGAAGACAGAGGCCTTAGAGGTGTATAATAATAATTCAAGAGTATAAAATGCAGAACCCTAAAATGTGAATTCACAGTGCAGTAGTACCACTGGTGATCTGGTTTGTTTGTCAACACAAAACACAACACTAAACAATTACTGTCAAGTACAATAGACAGGGTTTTTTTCTTTTCACCAATTAAAAGCCATACGGAGACTATTCATTATTCACTGAAAGCATTTATAAATATAAATCCTTAGCATGTAACAGACGATCGATGCTTACAAACAGTTCATAATTTTCTTAAAATCTCTCATTTCCCACAGCAATGCATTCATCTTAAACAGATACAAATATAGTTGCTATTTTCTAGAGAATAAAAAAAAATATTGAGGACTGGGAGAGAAAAGTCACAGTTGAACGGCATTAAGGCATTTTTCTCTTGCTTTTAAGTATCATTCTCCAGTGAAAAATGTTCGCCCTTGCAGTATTTTTTTTTACCTCTAGAGGTCACAATAAGGCTTATATTTGTTAGACAGGGAAGAAAATAGGATTTTAGTCTTACCTGTTAAATCCTTTTCACTTAGTCCATACAGGTCACTGGTACCATGGGATGTGTAGTCCCCTTTAATAGGCAGGAACAATTATGCAAATAATTTGCAAGGGGCGGAGCCTCCCCTCTTACTTAAGCCACCTTCTGGCCAGAGCCACCCATATTGATTTGAGACCCTAAACTGACCCCAGGTAAGCAAAAAGAAAGACTCCTGTGAGCATGCCCGAACGGTCTCCCACTGAATGCCACAGGAGAGCCAAGACTGGTCCCTTGACAGGGTGGGAGACCAGTGACCTGTATGGACTAAGTGAAAAGGATTTAACAGGTAAGACTAAAATCCTATTTTCACTGTCGTCCAATACAGGTCACTGGTACCATGGGATGTACAAACATTGAGCTGATCCAGAGGCGGGAAGTAAGGCAAGGACCAGGCGCAAGGCCCAAGTCACAAGAACTGTTAACCAGTTGATAACATAGCCCAAACTGTAAGTGTCAACGGACACCAACCAAGGGAACAATCCCTGAACTTAACACAGCACACGGAACACGAGCCAACCGGGCTCAACAGTAAGGAAGCACTAAGGATCACAGAGCGGAAGACCTACACAGGCAAGACTGCCTCCAGGACCTTCCTTCCAAAGCTGGCATCAGCCGATGCCAGTACATCAACTCGGTAGTGCTTAGAAAAAGTGTGCACAGAGGACCAAGTGGCCGCTCTGCACAGTTGATCAGCAGAAGCTTGATTCTTGTAGGCCCAGGAGGCCCCAATAGATCTGGTGGAATGGGCAGTCACCCTGAAGGGAACATGCTTATTCCTCAACTTATAGGCTTCACGGATGGTAGCCTTAATCCAAGAGGCAATGGTAACTTTGGAAGCCGGTCTTCCTGCCCTAGGCCCCTCAGGAATGACGAATAGAGCGTCAGACTTCCTGATAGATTCGGTGCGGTGAACATAAAACTTGAGGCAACGCACCACATCCAACAAATGGAGATCTCTTTCCTTGTCAGATGAAGGATTAGGGCAGAAAGAGGGAACCACAATCTCCTGATTGATGTGAAACTCAGACACAACCTTGGGTAAGAATTCCTTGGTAGTGCGAAGCACAGCCTTATCCTTGTGGAACACCAGGTAAGGAGGTTTACAAGACAATGCCTGTAACTCTGCCACCCGGCGTACTGACACAATAGCCAAAAGGAAGGCCATCTTCCAAGTCACAAGACGTAATGGAATGGAAGCCAAGGATTCAAACGGTGGTCGCTGAAGAACACCCAGCACCAAATTGAGATCCCACTGGGGAGCAGGACTCTTGAAGGCAGGTCGAACATGAGTCACACCTTGGAAGAAGACTTTCACATCAGGAAGGATGGCAATCCGTTCCTGGAAAAACACAGACAAGGCAGAGGTCTGAACTTTGAGGGAACTCAGACTGAGCCCCTTGTCCACACCGTCCTGCAAGAAGGCCAGGACAGTGGGAAGATGGAAGTCAAGAGACAACTGCTTGACAGAGCACCATGTCACGAAAGTTGACCAAATGCGATGATAGATCTTGGAAGACACAGGCTTACGAGCACTGAGCATCGTCGACACCACAGAAGGAGAAAAGCCTTTCTGAGCTAGAATCGAGGATTCAACCGCCATGCCATCAAACGGAGAGAGAGAACATCCTCTTTCCACAGATACCCCTGAAGAAGCAGGACCGGACGGGCTGGAAGTGGGAGTGGATCCTTCACTGACATGGCCATCAATTCCGGAAACCAGGACTGGCGAGGCCAGTTCGGAGCAATCAGGATGACAGGACAACGTTCTCTCTTCAACTTCTGAATAACTCTGATCAATAGAGGAAGAGGGGGGAAGATGTAAGCCAGGGAGAAGTCCCAAGGGATCGACAAGGCATCCACCGCTAGAGCAAGGGAGTCCCTCAGACGGGAGCAAAACACCGGAACCTTCCTGTTGTGTCTGGTAGCCATCAGATCCACCACTGGCATCCCCCACCGTTGAGTGAGCATGTGAAACACCTCTGGGTGAAGAGCCCATTCTCCGCTGTCGACGGTGTGACGACTGAGGAAGTCTGCCATGACGTTGTCCACGCCTGGAATGTGAACTGCAGAGATGACAGGCACGTGATCTTCTGCCCAAGACAAAATATCCTTGACTTCCCACCAGGCGGAACCGCTTCTTGTGCCGCCTTGTCTGTTGATGTAAGCCACCGCCGTGGCGTTGTCGGACTCTACTCTGACTGGAAGACCGGTCAATTGAGACTCCCAGTGCCTCAGGGCCAGCCGGACAGCTCGAAGTTCCAGAACATTGATGGAGAGCATGGATTCCTCCAGACCCCATTTCCCCTGAGCACTGAAGCGACCCCAGACTGCACCCCAGCCCCGAAGGCTGGCATCCGTTGTGACTGTGGTCCAATGAGGAACTAGAAAGGATTTCCCTTTCAAGAGATGAGAGAGATCTAACCACCAGTGCAGACTCGACTCGACATGAGGAGGAAGAGAAACAGACAGATGTTGATGATCTGGATGATTCCTGCACGTCTGGATCACAAATCTCTGAAGATCCCTGGAGTGGGCCATGGCAAATGGTACTGCTTCGATCGTGGAAATGAACTTCCCCACTAAGGACGACAACTTCGGAACTGGAATTTCGTCCATGTCCAGAATCCCAGCCACTCTGACGGCTATCTGGTGAGCCACGTCCTCTGGAAGAAACACCATGCATTGGCGAGTGTCGAACAGGAGACCCAGGAACAGAAGCCTCTGAGAAGGAATCAAGTCCGACTTGTCCAGATTCAGGATCCATCCGTGACGGTTCAGGGTGTGCATGCACCTCTGCAACTGCTGGTGGAGAAGCTCCGCTGAGGAGGCCTTCAGTAGGAGATCGTCCATGTAGGGTGTCACTCTGATCCCATCCTGACGGAGCACCGCTATCAAGGAGCCCAGCACCCGCTGGAAGACTTGAGGAGCTGTAGTCAGTCCAAAGGGGAGCGCTGTAAATTGAAAGTGTCCCCTGTGGCAGGCAATCCTGAGATACTTCCTGCTCTCTGGATGAATAGGGATGTGAAGATAAGCATCCTGAAGGTCCAGGGAGGCAAGAAACTCCCCTGGAGACATTGCTGCAATCACAGAGCGCAGGGACTCCTGGCGGAAGTGGGAAGTCACCACATAGGCATTGAGATCTTTGAGATCCAAGATGGGACGGGCTCCTCCGTCCTTTTTGGCTACCACAAACAGGTTGGAATAAAATCCTGAACCTGTGTCCCCCTGCGGAACCGCCTCCAGGACCTCTTTGTCCAAGAGATCCTGAATAGCGTCGTCGAACAGACGCCTTTTTGAGGGTTCCTGAGAAGGACGAGTAAAATGGAACCGAAAAGGAGGAAGGGAAGAGAAAGGGATCCTGTATCCCTCTGACACCACCTGAAGAACCCATGGGTCCGCCACTGACTCCTCCCAAGTCCGGCGAAAGATGCGGAGACGACCGCCTACAGCCGGATGCGGACCCGGGTTCGGCGAGTCATGCCGAAGCAGTCTTGGAGGTCTTGGCCTTGGAGGCAACTTTGGGCCTCCAGGACTGTTTGGGCTTGGAGGAGGAGCGCGTAGTGGGAGGACCCGTTTGGGCCGAGGAGCGTGTCTCAGTCTGAAAGGAACGAAAGGACCGATTGCGTTTGGCTGGAAACTTTTTCTTAAAGACTGAGGGTAGAAGAGTACTTTTACCGCCAGTAGCCTCACTGATCATTTCTTTGAGCTCAGAGCCAAAGAGCAAATTCCCCTGAAAGGGCAAGGAAAGCAAGGCTTTCTTAGAGGCTGTATCAGCAGACCAAATTTTCAGCCAAAGAGCGCGTCTAGCCACCACAGAAGAAGTGGAGGCCCTCGCCATCATGCGCACAGCATCAAAAGCAGCATCAGCAACATAGTTCTGAGCTTCAGTGATATTAGCAAGAAGCTGCAACTGTTCAGATACAGGCGCATCCTGGCGAACCGCTTCAGTCAGTCGTTCAGTCCAGGCTGCAATAGCCCTATTAACCCATGCCACAGCAAAGGTGGGGCGCATGGCAGTGCCAATAGAGGCAAAAATAGATTTAAGAGAGAGCTCTAATTTCTTATCCGTCCAGTCCTGCAAGGCAGAGGCATCTGAGACAGCCAAAGCAGTAGATTTGCATAGTCTAGACACAGGAGCATCCACCTTGGGAGGATGAACCCATTTTGCCAGCTCCGCGTCGGGAAAAGGGTAAAGTTTGGCAAACTTTTTGGAGACAGAGGAAGATCTATCAGGATACTTCCATGCCTCAGAAACCAGACGGGCAAGAGTAGGGTTAGTTGGAAAACAAACAACAGGTTTAGATGGCTTTTTCTGAAAAACATCAGTAGGATCATAAGTGGATTCCTGAGTCAGAGGAAGGTTGAGCGTATTCAGAACCGCTCTGATCAGACCCTCAGCCGAAACTTCAGGGTCACACTCATAGGGGTCCCCAATGGACCTGTTAGATTCAATAACAGTACGTTCCTCAGCATCAGAATCCTGTAAAAGTTCTTCTTCAGAAGAATCAGTGATATCAGGAGCTCCCTGTGGCTTAGGCAGGGAGGTCCTGATAGTAGAGGGGGTCTGCCAGACCTGGAGAGCCCCCTGTACCTGAGAGGGAAAGAGTTGAAGCGTGGATCTGAGATCCCTAGTGGCAGCTTTAAACTCCCTCACCCAAGATGGCTCAATAGCGTGGCTGGGAAGCCCAGGGTTGCTATCTTTATCAGTACAATTAGGGCATAGATCCCCCACATTATCGCAATCCAGCCCAATGTGGCAAGAGGAGCAAAACGCCATGGGGGTAGAAGACCCCCCAGCCTCCTTAGTCTTGGGTCTAGCCCCTAGCTCCAGTGAAGTAGACATGCTCACAGCGTCAATATACCCCACAAAAAACACTATCACCCAGAAAAGTGTTAAAGATGAAAGTTTCACCCCAGAAAAGGTCTAAAAACGGACTTATCTGGCCAGCGAAGGGTTAATCTGGTGAGGAGAGAGAAGGCTCGGTCCCTGCGTAGTGTACTCGCCTTGGAAAAGTACCACAAAATGGCGGCCGTCATGACAGCCAATCAGAAACAAGCGCGAGCTAAGCGCTCATGGGAAATGTAGTTTTCCCTATGCAAGTACCCCAAACAGTGCCCGAAGCCCCCCTGAGCCCCCTACAGTAATAAAACACCAACCGGATGATAGAGCAGGAGCCTAGCATTAAAATGAGCCTACTCTGAAGTTGCTGTGACAAGCGGTTTCAGAGATATGTCCCAAACTGTGAATTCCCATAGAGAGTAAAGGAGCTCTGCTGCTGAGCGGGAAAAAGCCGCGCTTAAAGGCGCGGAACACCATTTTTAATAAAGTTTAGTAAAACATTAAAAAGTGCCCAAACAAGCATGAAATACATGAGAAACATAAATAAATGAATACCCAATGCTCCAAAACTCAGAGAATAACACAGAAATTGCATAAATAGTGATAATGCAATAAAAACACCCTATGAGTGCTGGAGTGTATTAAAACTCCCAAATACAAGCCCATCAAAGGGACACTGTGGGGACAAGTGGACCTTCAGCACTCAATGGGTGACTCACCTTTCTCGCAGACTTCTGTCTTCAGGTGACCATGATAGGGAGGGAAAGAACCAGAGGTAATTTCCCCAACAGGGGAGCTGCTTAACACAAGCTGTCCCCTCTTCAGGTATAGGTCCACAGAAATCCCTGGAAGCTGCACCAGCCACTTTGAAGAGGGCAATTCACAGCCATGGTCACCCTCCTAATGGTGGTATTCCATATTTGAATAAAAAATAATAAAACTCTAAGAAGCATAGCTGTTCTCTGCCTGGTGTGCAAGCACACCAGGAACAAATCAATATGGGTGGCTCTGGCCAGAAGGTGGCTTAAGTAAGAGGGGAGGCTCCGCCCCTTGCAAATTATTTGCATAATTGTTCCTGCCTATTAAAGGGGACTACACATCCCATGGTACCAGTGACCTGTATTGGACGACAGTGAAATATAATTTAGTATGTACAGCCCAAAAGTCAATTGAGATAATTAAATAAATAGAAAAATATTGTTCTATATTATAATATATAATGGTACAAAGAAACGGAGGCTGCTGAGAGGTTTGTATGGGGACTGTTTCTTTTTGTGAAAATGTTCACAAAATTTGTTAACTCATGAAAAACAAAAATTGTATTCATACTGACTTCACAAACTAACAGAATTAGCGCTTCACTGACCAGAGGAGGGATGCACAATACGTTCTGTACCACTCTGGTCCTTAAAGGGTTAAGTGTTCCAGGTGCAGGTTTTAGGTTTTTACACTCGCAACAACAATTTCTATACTTCTAATTAAAAATGACCTTTAAAAAATATTTACAAATAAAGTTTATAAAATATTTTTAGATAGCAATCTATACTGCAGTAACATTTATAACACATGATTCACAATTTCTTCTAATGTAAAAAAAACCCCTTGCCATTAACCCTTTGAATGCCAGATATAATGCTTTGGCTAACTCTCTGGCACTCAAAGGGTTAGATACTACATAAACGAAGGGTCTTGGGCCTTATTCACAGCATTTCTGGAGCAAACACTCTGCCCCATAGGGCACAAACATCACCAAAAACCCTGTTGATTTAAATTGGACTTTTAACCTCTTGAGTGTTAGAGGTCTCCAATGCATTGCTTTGGAGATCTCTCTAGCACTCGGTTAACCCTTTGAGTGCCAGAGAGGTATGCAATGTCACGTTGGGTACCTCTCTGGCACCCAAAGGGTTAAAAGTCCAATTTAAATCAAGTGGAAGGTTTATTTGTCCCCTATTGGACAGCTGGTTTGCTTAAAAATTATGTGCATAAGTCCACGCATGTATAAACGCAAAGTGGAGCAAGTTTGGTGCAAAGTAAGTGCACTGTGGGAACAAATAGAACTTCCCACAATTTAACTGTAACATTAAACCCCTAGGATTCTAGAAAAAGGAGCCCTCTTTACCATCCAGCAGACCATATGCACCATTAAGATCAACTGGAATTTAGGGAATTTTTGAATTCCTATTAAGCCTTTGGGTTGTTCCAGAATTGCTCCCCTTTCCCTTTATAGATAAGGCCCAAGACTTGGAGGCAAGTCAGATTTTTTGTCTGCTAGTTGCAGGCCGCTTATGTTGACAAGTTTAAAATGTCCCTCTACTAATGTCCTTATTAAAGGGATAGTAATACTTCGTTTTAACTTTATTTTATTTTGTAGGCATTAAAAAAACATGAAGAATGATATAAGTCTTATATCTCAAACCTTTATGGTTTAAGAGATATTCACAAGCAAAGTTTCCCCCTCCCGCCCCTTTTTCCTAGTGTAAGCCATCTCTTCTCAGATGTGAATCTGGTTGTAAGACCAGACAGGTAACAGCAGGGGACAATCTTCTTTGTATGAAAACAATGAAAGCCCTCCCCCCCTTGACAAGTTTTTCAGCTTTTTCCCTTATCTTAATTGAAGATTGTCCCTCTCTGAAGTCTACCTGGGTACCTCCCTTCTGATGTGGCTGAACAGGGGGGGATACTTTCTTTGTGAATATCTCTTAAACCATAAAGGTTTGAGAGATAAGACTTATATCGTTCTTCATGTTTTTTTAATGCCTACAAAATAAAATAAAGATAAAACGAAGTATTACTATCCCTTTAAACAGCATTGACACCTTATTGATCTTGTCCTGCGGGTACACATCCTTTGCCTCTCTGCTTTTGTAAACGACACCTCTCATCATCATTCAGAAGCAGCCATTGGCTGGAGACATAGTCTCCAGCAGGAGAGCCAAAGGTTGACTACCCTGAGTCAGTTGGCACTGAAAATAAATCTGCGATTATTTTATGAACGAGACCTACAATGGGCATAAAAAATATTCATTCGATGGAGAACACAGACAAGGTGACTGCCAACTCAGCAGCTTTGTTGACATCAGAAACCTTGAGATGCACTATAGCTCAGGGTTAGGCTGGAAATAGCTGGTGTGTATTTACTGTAAGGGTAGTCATCATAACAGATAGCAATCACATTGTGATTAGACTTATCCAGAGGAAACAACATACACTGATAGCTTGGAACACCAGACACTCCTCTTCCCTTCCCCAAAAGCCCTTTTACCTATCTGCTACCTGCAGCAGGTCAGAGTTAATAAAAATAGGTGCATATGTCTCATCTCAAAATCAGGGCAAAGCTGTAGCCAGACATCAGTGCTGATGTTTAACTCCTACCATACACCACTTTTGCAATAACCCCATAATATTTTCCTAGTAACCCCCTGGATGCTTGAGTGGTATCTCTTAAGCATCAAAGGGGTTCAGTCTTTTAGTTTTACCCTTTATGCATTTTGAGAAGCCTGGAATGCATTCCTGGTCCTTCTCTCAGCAATACATTTACAAATGCCCAAGAAAAAGGTTAATTGCCTCATTTTTTATCTTTCACAATAGAAAGTAAAGACATTTTTTGCCTTCAACCTGATATTAAATCTTTGAATAGAAGGGAGTGAGGCAGTATTTAGAAAGGTTATTGCATTGTATAATTTTGCAGGGAGAGCTCAGATCTGACTCTGTGTATCGGAGCTAAGAACCTGTTCTTCTGAAGATGTCAGTGCAGATGAGAAAGCTTTAAACTTGCAGTGAATGATGGCATCGTGAATACTATGGAACAAAAAGTCTCTCTTCGTGCTTTTATCAAAGAAATTCAGTCTGGTTAGATCTTTGACAACGAGTCCTGTGAATAAAACACAAACATATAATTGTGGCACCGCATCACTCTACACTATGAAAAGGCAACATAGCATTACATTATTTACAAACCAGTGGACACAAATCTATGAGAATAGTGATGATAAAAGTAGGAGACCCATGTTGTAATGTTACAAAAATTACAAAATGTTACTTTTAGCAGGTATAATTCACACCAGGCCTAGATTCCATTACTGAACCGGGATTACACTCTTGGCCAGGACACATACAAAATGAATCTATTTAGTAATTTCAGCTTTATTAATCCTTAGGAAAACCTCATATTTATCCCAAGAGCTCTTAATTATTTGAGTGCCAGAGAGGTATCCAACACAATGCAACACGATGTATTTGATAACCCTCTGACACGCAAAGTGTTAAAGTAGATCTGTTACCAGCCTATGGCAAGTTTAGTTTGTTTCACAGAAAATTAAAGTGTCCCTATTTGTTCTAGTAGCCATTTTTATAAAAATGTAATCTTTATGTTTTAATGACACAGTGTGGCATTATATGCTAATTCTCTGCATAATATGCTAATTAGTTTGTTCCAAGACAAACACATCACTTCCTGTGCTGTTAGAAATGGATAGTTATTAAAAATGATAATATGGATGTCCTGTAGTCAATAAAAGGTATTTTTCCCAAAAAATGGAGAACATTTGGTGACATGCTGATATGCATGTCCAAATGTCTTTTACTTTAGTCACATCTATTCAAATCCTGCCCTGTCCTCTAATCCTCATTCAATGGGCATGCCTTTAATCATCAGTTGGAACTTGAAGGGAAAAATGGGGACCACCTGAACCTATGTCCCAGGTGAGTTTAGGTAATAGTGAAAATATCAAATACTAACTATATATAGGTCGGTGAGGGCACTTAGAAGTGTCAGTGATAACCTTCCAAAAACTGGTATTTATTTAAAAAAAAAAGTATATTTTCAACTAGGATGCAATGCAATGATGACTTCTACACAATCTAAGGGATTCACATACACTGTGTAGATTCTTAATATAGTGCCCTTGTACATTTGTTTGTCATACACTCTTATTCCTGTTTTACCCTTTATGCATTTTGAGAATTTTAGTTCGTTATTTATTTTATCTTTTCCTGCATTGCATTCTAGTAAAATACTGTGTGCACAGCTGGAAACACGAGAACCAGTTTTATATTACAGTTGCTACAACTACTGAATATGATTACATGACTGAGTCAATCTAACACTGATAACATACTGACTCCACTTCATAGAGTTATTATTTTGTAATGTTATACTGCTAATAAAATAACTCATTATGATTACTAATCAATATTTGGCACTGGAAATGTTACAACAATACTGTGATAAGTCCTTATGACTCTATGCTTGTGCAATCCCACAGTTAGCAAACCAATGGTGTGATAAATCCTTATGACTCCATTCTTGTGAAATTCCATTGGTAGCACAAACACCTGTGAAGGACCTGTGCTGGAGCTACTGTTAATTGTGGATTAACCCCTTAAGGACCGGCAAATCTGAGGTGGATTTCACTTAAGGACCAGAGCAATTTTGACTTTTTTGACTGTCTTTGTTCAACCATATTTTCTCTTTAATTCCTTTAATACATCCACACAAATTATATACTGTTTTTTTAAGCACAAGTAGGGCTTTCTTTTGATACCACAATTATATGAATGCCTCATTGTTTAATTTGATTAAAATAGAAAAAAAGAGGGAAAAATTAAAAAAAAAAAAAAATTTTGCTTACATTTTCCTGTCAGGATTTGTATACTATTAGTTAATTACAAAAAAATACCCCTAAATATAATCATTTGCTTCTCCTGAATATGAGAATGCCCCATATGCCTAGTATTTCAACCCCTTTACAAGGTAAATATTACAAGATGGACACCATTATTTCCAACCTGAAATTTTTCAACAATTAGCATGTAAGCATCATAGCTTAGTCGACGGTGCCAGAATCTAAAAATGTCCCACAAAGGTATATGTTTCTGAAAAGTAGACAACATAAGGTAAATAACAGTAGAATTTTGGAGTTTTTTATGCAGCTATTTTTCCAGAAATATGTTCCAAAATTGTGGTAATATTTTGTTTTTTTTGCAGTTTTCACTTACATTTCAATATTACTGTTGATATCAAGTACAGGATAGGTGAAGATTTTTACAAATGCATTGTTTAGTGTTCAGCTCCTTCTTCTGAGTACAGCAATACCCCATATGCATAAGTTTCTCAAGGTTTGGGGAAGCTACGGGGCCCAAATTGGAACATGCGCGTTTCCAGTTTCACACTTTGAATTTTCATAGCTTGCGTCACTGGTGTCATGTCTCATTTGGGGCTGGGTAAAACAGTGTCCCATTTTAAGATTTCCTCCCAGAAGTGTATAGTTTTGAAAAGTAGATAATTCAGGCTTTCATTTTAGACATGTTTTCAGCCATTTTACCACCAATCCCTCGTAAAACATTATTTAAATAAAAAAATCAGCGTTTTTCACAGATTTCAATTTTGATGTGGATTTCAAGCACAGGATATGTGAACATTTAAAAAAAATGTATTGATTAATGTTCAGTTTATGAGTACAGCAATCTACAGCAAATCTACTGGGCCCAGTTGGGAACATGCGCGTTCCATTTTCAGAGGTGGCATTTTTACAGCTTGCTTAACTGGTGCCTTTGTCTTATTTGGGGTGTTTAGCAATGTTGCAATTAATATTTTACCACCAAAATATATTTTTTTAGAAAGGAATACAACCCTGGGTTTTAGTCTAGGTGCATTCTGGCAATTTTTTCACAGTCATTTTATCACCAATCCCTCCCAAAAACTGCAGTAAGAAACAAAACCCTGTATTTTCACAGCTGTATTTGGGTGTTGCTGTGGATTTCAAGCAGAGGATATTTGGAGAGTCATAAAAATGCATTGTCCACAATTAAACTACATGTTCTGAGTATGGCAATGCCCCATATGCATAGGTTTGTTAGGGTTTGGGGGATTTACTGGGTTCAGTTGAGAACATGAACATTTCCATTTTCAGACATGGAAAAAACAGGGTTGTTCCCATTATATTTTCATAGTGTTAGATCTCAGGAGGGATGTGTTTTGGGAAGAAAAACAGGGTATTTCAGGGGAAAAGCATTGCCAAATAATTAAATTACAGAATTAGCGCATTGGATGTACGTGATACTGCTTAAAGCAGTCACCAATGCAGAGCCCAGGTTTTGTAGGGCAATCAGAACAGTAGAAGGTGGTTTCTGTCAGTTTGCCATTGGCGTAGCACACCCTGCACCGTTTCTGTGGCTTACTCTTTTGGGGGGTTGGGGGGATTTTAAATGCAAAGTGTCCTAATCCGGGTCTCTGCCATAAAACTGCTGTTGCCCTTTCAAACAAAAAACAGGAAATTATATGCATTTGGAACTGAAAAAAAGTGATTTTTTTGAGTGGGGTTTGCCAATTTAAAAATTATATACGAATTATAAACGGCAGTCTGCATCAGGAAAATGGCAACCTTCTTATACCAGGCCTTAGATTTTCTCATAGTGAGGTAAGGCTGCATGAGTTGATTGCAAAAATCAACACCCCCCATGTGTTTATTGTAGTCTCTGATGCAGACTGGTTTCCTGAGGACCGTGCCATAGAGTCTGGCACAGTTTCCTCATCATGCATAGTTGTCAGCATGTACACATCCTTTTTGTCTCTAAACTTGACTGCCAGCAGCTCCTCTTGGCACAAAGCTAAGGACGTTCCCTTTCGTAGCTATCATATGCATTCTATATATGTAATTCACTATTTTAGCGTATCACATGTATAAACAATGCAGGTATTGGCTGAAACTAGATGCTCCGATATCGGAGAACCTAGTAACAGCATGCCTGCGTCTTTCCTGTCGTGCACAGCGGCCGCGATGGGAAAGTTAACCCTTGACATGCCAGGACCATCACTGGTCCTTAAGTGCAGGACCAGCGTGTACATCACCGGATGCGAAGGGGTTAAGAAGACACTGTACCATTATTGTTATAGAGTACAGCATTATGGGGGAGATATATAAAACTGGAGTTATAAAGAAAGTGTCTGTAACAAAGTGTCTCAAAGCAAAATAAGTATATGTAAAAACATCTAGCGACATTTTCACTAAGTGCTAACTCCAGTTAGTTGATTTTTTGAAAAGTGGAGTAGAAATGGTCTTGACCAAATAAGGATGTGTCCTGATGTATTTGTAAAGAAATTCGCTAACTGCGTCAAAAATAAAGGCAGTTTAAGGATTAAATCTTAATACCAGATATAACCTGTTCTTAATGGAAGTATATAGTGACAGCTACGTGTGAGAAAATATATTCTTAGGTGCGAATTTTCTCAGATAGACAAATTTATAAACGTGACTTTACCACTTTATAATTATGACCAGGCGTTGTGAATTTTTATACATCCCCCACTATATCTCTGAGCAGGGCTGGTGCAAGGATTTTTGCCACCCTAGGCAAAACCCAATTTTGCTGCTCTTGGCTCCACCCCTTGTGTCCTACCCCTTTATGCCCCACCCCTGTATGTGTTTAAGTGTCAGTATGTTTGTGTGTTCCCTATATGTGTATAAGTGTCAATTTGTGTGTGTTACCTATATGTATATAAGCGTTTTAATGTGTGTGTTCCCAATATGTGTGTAAGTGTGTCAAAGTGTGTGATTTCTATAGGTGGATCAGTGTGTGTTTCTCTGTATGTAAGGATATCAGTGTGTAAGTGTGTGTGTGTCTCTATATGTGTATCAGTGTGTCAGTGTATGTTCTCTATATGTGTATGTGTGCCATTGTGTATGCTTGTCTGTATGTGTATCAGTGTATGTGCTTATCTCTGTGTATCAGTGTGTTAGTGTGTTTGACTCTCCCCCCTTTGACTCTTTCTCCCCCCATTTGACTCCTGAGCCCCCCCTTTTGATTCTCTCCCCCTGTTTGACTCTTGATCCCCTTTTGATTCTTGATCCCCCCTTTGACGCTCTCTCCCCGTCTGACTCTTGATCCCCTCTTGACTGTTGATTCCCCTTTGACTCTCTCCCCCCATGAAACTCTTGATCCCCCCTTGACTGTTGATCACCCATATGACTCTTTATCCCCTCTTGACCCCCCATTTTGACTCTCTCCCCCCTTTTGACTTTCTCCCCCTCTAGTCTTGACAGACCCTCTTTTGCCTCTTTCCCCCTCTTGACGCCCCCCTTTCCCCCTCTTACCTCTTGAGTCCGACTCCTCCATGATGTCTCCATTGTCTCCAGTCTCTTTTCCCCCACTGCCCAGATTGAGAGCAGCCGAGGCCATGTGATACGCGGCAAAGCAGACTTGGTGCATGCTGGGTGTTTCTTCATCTTTCTTGGCGTCACTATCAAACTTGTTCTGAGGACAGTGCAGGTTTAAAAGTGGCATCCAGACCGATGAAGAAACAGCAAGTATCACCGTGTCTGCGTAGCTGCGTGTCACATGATAATGGCTGCTGTCAAAGTCAGGCAGGCTAATATTTTCTGGTCTCCCCACCGCTATGCCACTGAGTTGGGCAGCAAGTGGGGAGCGGTGAGGGGGCGGGCCCCGCTGCACCCCCAGAGAATGTGCGTCCTAGGCCGGCGCCTACCTCGTCTATAGGTGAAGCCAGCCCTGTCTCTGAGGGTGAAAAGGTGAATATTTTGTGCCCTAGTGTAAATTTCACATACATGAAGTTTCCTAAAAGAGTGGATCATATTATGAAAGAAACATTGTGGAAATATGCAGTGCTAAATAAGCACACCAAGGAACAGACCTGGACTGAAAGGCATTGATCTGAAGATGTAAAAGGCAGTAGGGAGAGATGTGCTAAAATGGGAGATCTCTCCAATGAAAGTACGCTAAAATAGTCTTACCTGTTAAATCCTTTTCTCTTGGTCCATACAGGTTACTGGTAACTTTGGGTAGGCGATCAGCCCCTTTAAATAGGCAGGAACAATTCTGAGAAGTGACTGCTAGGTGCAGCCTACCTCCTCTCCTTAGATTGCAGCTAGCCAATCCCCAACCAGTAAGATTTGCAGACTAACTATTGACTAGGTAGTAAGAAGGTAAAGGAAGACTCCTGTGAGCATGAACCCGAAAGGACCCCCACGTTCTGCCACAGGAGAGCCAAGCATGGTCCCTTGACAGGGTGGGAGACCAGTAACCCGCATGGACTAAGAGAAAAGGATTTAACAGGTAAGACTAAAATCCTCTATTCTCTGTCGTCCAATACAAGTTACTGGTAACTTTGGGATGTCCAACCATTACGTTCCCCAAGGCGGGATGAAAGGCAAGGACCAGGCGCAGGCCCCCAAAGTCACCAGAGCACCATTGAAACTACAGATCATAAATGGCTCAACAATAACCGCAAAGTGTCAATGGACACTGAACAGGGGTCAAACAAACCCCAGGAACTGTTACACTGCATGCTGAACTAGAGCCAACAGGGTTCAAAAGTGAAAGAGTACTGGAAGACTAAAGACAGGCAAGGCTGCCTCCAGGATCTTCCTCCCAAAACTGGCATCAGCCGATGCCAGCACATCCACACAATAGTGTTTAGCAAAAGTATGCACAGACGACCAAGTGGCCGCCTCGCACAACTGATCAGCTGAGGCCTGGTTCTTGTAGGCCCAAGAAGCCCCAATAGACCTCGCAGAGTGAGCCGTGACCCTGAAGTGCCCAGCTTCTTCTGAAGTTCGTAAGCCTTACGAATCCACCAAATCAATTCCAAGCGCTATTACACCCCACTATAGATAAAACTCGTATAAATTTAGCATAACCTGAAATAAGTCCTTGGAGATCCTTCTTAAGTCTCACCAGCAGTGCAGCCCTCTCTTCCAGGCTTCTGGTCAAGCCCTTATTTCTCACCAACAGTTCCACCAAAAAAGAAGAGAGAAAGGCACACAATATCTAAGTGCAGACTTATAATACAAACAATGTCCTTTAAATCTTGTTCCCCTTCACCAAAGTGGGTTCTTTCCTTTAAAAACGATCAACTCCTTCACCGTGAAGAAACTCCGTTCAAAAGATGAATTGTAAACTCACCTTCTATTGAGGCAAACCAGCCTCTTGGTTTGTAAGCTTCTACTGGATAACCCCCAGTAACGGTATCTTTAATGTCCTCTCCTCCCCCTCTCTCCTCAGTTTTCAACAAATCTTCCAGTTCCCTCACCTCAGGATCACTACTAATCCTTACCCTCTATCTAGGGATGGTGATATATTTGATATAGGACACTATGAGGAATGGGGGTCTAGAATTATAGACGCCAAAAAAATATATATATTTGTGTTCTTCACAGTTATTTATTAATTACACATATATAATATAATAACATAGAACATAAAAAATATGTAAAATATATATCTGCACAGATACTATAATTAAGAACAACTTAATAGCCTAAAACACTTGCCCAACGCGTTTCTCAGCTCGCGCTGCTTCGTCAGGGGCCTGTATCTAAACAGTGATTATATGACATCTACAATATAAATACCCTATATCGATGCTCCGTTTGGTGCCAAAACTCTCTCCATAGACCTCCCATCAGCCCCAAGCTCCGGATCGCTCTACCAGAAGTGTATCATTAACATCCAGACTATGACCTCATCTGAAACGCATATGCGTTTCAAAGGTGCCCAAAAACTACTTCCGGGTTTGTGCACGTACATGGTCTCGCCGCAACCTCTCCACGGCACCACTGCGCATGCGCCTCCACTCTTCTTCCAACACCATGCACATACCCGCCCGTGGTAACCAGACCAGAAGCAGCTCCACGATCCCATGCACTCGCATCTTCACACCAACGATCACAATCACTATTACATCGACCTCCACCACACACACATCCGCCGCGATCCCGACAGGGAGCCATCACTTGCCCACTCATCAAACCCTCTTTGACCACCCTCCGGAACATCGATACTTACAGTCTACAAAAACAACAGAACCTTTTATGTTCAATACAATAAAAGCTTTTCTACCCTCATTATCAGTCTCAAAATTCTATTTAACATTATTCTATTCATATATATAAGACCACTCAAATGATACTTCCTTAATATTATAAAATTCCCTCTCCCACCACCTCTCACTATACAAACCCACCGAGATCCATCTCCTCATTAAGGCCTCCTGGAGCCATAGTCCCCAACCTATGGATCCAGAAGGACTCCCTCTTACATAATGTCCTATATCTGTTGGGGGCCAACTTACTAACATGTTCAATACCTTTTATATTAAAACCCTCCTCACTACCTTTTCTACAACCACTAACATGTCGGGAAACACTATACTCCAAATTTTTATTTATGATACTTCTTCTATGTTCACCTATCCTTTTACAGAACTCCCTTTTGGTTCGTCCAATATATTTTTTGCCACACCCGCATGTCAGCATATAAACCACATGCGTCGTGCTGCAATTAATAAACTGGTTTATATTATATTTTTTGCTTTTTTCTTGCATTCCTTCAAATTGTGTGACCCTATGTTCCATATGTTGACAACCTAAACATTTCCCTCTACCACATCGAAAGTTACCCTTCAGGCTCGGTAAAAAAGATCTAATTTCCCCAGACAGACCTTCTTTAGGTCTGCTTCGGGCAATAAACCCCCTTAGATTTTTTCCTTTTTTATATACCATAACTGGTTGTTGTCCTATTATATCTTTCAAACATGGGTCATGTTGTAAAATTGACCAATGTGTCCTCAAAATTTTATTTATCTCTTTAGTAAATGCATGATATTTCGTAATAATGGAATTCCCTTCTCAAACTTAACACTCTCTTTCACTTCTCTTTTTTTGTTATTATTAGCCAACACCACCTTTCTATCTAACTTTTTAGCTTTATCAAAAGCCTTCTGTATTTTCCTCCCATCATAATCCCTCTCCAAAAAATCTTGTTTTAGCTGTAATCCTTTATCAATAAAATCCTCCCACCTACTGCAATTTCTCCTAAGTCTATGAAACTGACTGTAGGGTACATTTTCTAGCCATCTTGGTAGATGGCAACTAGAGGCTTGTATATAGTGATTTCTAGATACTGGCTTTCTATATATAGTACTTTCTATCTTTCCATCTCCCGTTACATATAACAAGAGATCCAGAAACTGAATTTCCGTAGGATGCACCGTATATGTGAGTTGAATCCCCCTCTTATTACTATTTAACTTATTAATAAACTCAATAAGTGTTTCCTGAGTCCCCTTCCAAATAATAATATCATCAATATATCTGCCATAGAACGCCAGGCTGCCCCCGCACATGCCTGAAATAAGTCCCTCCAAATACTCCCAATACCCCATAAAGAGGTTGGCATATGCGGGGGCAAACCTGGCGCCCATGGCAGTCCCCTGTAACTGTAAATAATATTCTCCTTGAAACTCAAAAAAATTGTGAGTTAACACAAAATGAATACAGTGAATCAAAAATTCCTTTTGTGCTGAGTGCATCTCCACATTTAAACTTAAATAATAATCGACCGCTTCCAAACCCAAATCATGGCGTATGTTTGTGTACAGAGAGGCCACGTCAAGCGTGGCCCATATGTACTCCCCCACACGCCATTCAAACACCTCCATCTTTTTCAGGATATGTTGTGTGTCCTTAATATACGCTGGTAATTCAACCACATATTGTTGTAAAAAATGATCTATATAGACCGCCAAATTAGAGGTAAAAGAGTTAATACCCGATATGATGGGGCGTCCTGGAGGATTGACCACACTCTTATGCAGTTTTGGGATATGATAAAAGAAGGGAACATTGGGGTCCTCTACCAACAGAAAACCCCTTTCCTCCTTAGTCAAAATACCCCTCCTGGACGCCCCATCAATCAAGTCCACCAACTCCCTTCCAAATGCATCATGTGGATTACTCCTCATTTTCTTATACGATACTGGATCTGACAGCAATCTATACCCCTCTCGTAAATAATCAACTGTATCCTGAACCATAATGGATCCCCCCTTATCCGCTTCCCTTATAGTTAGCCGTTGATCATTTGAGAAGTCCCTCATAGCCTCTCTTTCTTTCAGACTCATATTGAATTTTCTACATTTCTTATTTCTCCCATATTTCTTATAATCTCCCTCTACCAATTTAGCAAAAGCCTCTACAAATGGTCGTTTACAGAATACAGGATAGAATTTCGATTTCGCTTTTAAATCTGTTCTTATAAAAGAGGGTTCACACTCTAAACTACTTCGCTCTTTTTCACCTTCCCCTTGCAATTCAATCAGATACTCCAAGGTGTCCAAATCACTTCCCTCAAGAATCAACTCCTTATCTTTATAATTATTTGTCATCAAATTCCCCTCCCCATCTTCTTTTTTGCTGAAATAACGTTTTAACGTGAGTTTCCTCACAAATTTCTCCAAATCAACAAGAAACTCTAATTCATCAGGAGTAGATGTGGGAGAGAACTTGAGTCCCTTCTGGAGCACTGAAAGTTGACTACTATTCAGATCCACACTTGACAAATTATAAATACCATCCTCACAACTTCCTGCTTTTAATCCTTGTTCACATTTTTTATTCTTTTTGCCTCCTCTCTTTCCTCTTCTACATCTGAGCCCCCTCTTTTCCTTCTGTTGGATTCCCCCACACTGTTCTCCATCCTTCCTTCCTGTATCGTAATCTCCATTTGGTATTGGCCCGCCCCTAAAAAAGGTGGATTAGCAGATACTAAAGAATTCTCCCCCTGAAAATTATTATACTTTTGTCCTGGGGTACTAGATCCATCATTGTCCTCCCCTTCCCTTGGCAACTCTTCCACCTCCAAAACCTCAAATCTATTATCCCCCCTATATTCTCTATGTGTATCCTGTCTCTTCCTCACTTCATTATTACCTTGATGAATCCCTTGATTGTCCTTACTACCTACATCCTTACTATCTCCCCTATTGCACTCCACTCTATTATTACCCACCTCTCTATTGTGCTCTACTCTATTATCATCCACCTCCCTCTTAGTGACAGTGTTCCTAGAACCCAAAGAACCATATCCCCTATTATCTATTTTATATCTATTATTCCTATATTTATTTTTAATTTTCCCCCCATAATTCCTAACTGTATTATTTGAATAGTCCTCCTCATCTCTATCCAATTTATTTTGTTTCCTCTCCTTTAATTCTTTTTCAATTCTATTTATCCTCTCATTTGTAAACTTGTCCAAATCTTTGAACTGTTTGGTATCTGAAAATGGTTGTATTTTTTCCTGTAATATTTGGATGTCTTTTTCTATTTGTTTCAGGCATTGTTCTCTATATTTCATAATATGTTCTATCAATTTAAAAGAACAGTTATCCAAAATAAGCTCCCATTCCCTATTAAACTCTGCATCAGGGAATGTGGATTTTTTAAAAATCCTAAGACCTCTTGGTATAATCTTTTTTTCTTTATACTGTCCCAAAAGTAAAAGATCCCACCAATGTCTCAATTCTGAACATAACAAATTCTCCAATTGTAGAAAACTCTTTTTAAGATCCCCATTATCTCTTACTTTTTCTTCCACATTGATCTTATTTTCAAAACAGGTTTTTAACTGAGCCTTCCTATTTGCTCTTGCTGCAATGCTAATACAAGACATCTTAGTATTGAGAGCTGCTATAGAATTTTGACCAAACAAATTGTGAAACAATGTATTAAAAACACAATAGTACACAATTACTTCTAAACAAACCCACCAAATCAATTCCAAGCGCTATTACACCCCACTATAGATAAAACTCGTATAAATTTAGCATAACCTGAAATAAGTCCTTGGAGATCCTTCTTAAGTCTCACCAGCAGTGCAGCCCTCTCTTCCAGGCTTCTGGTCAAGCCCTTATTTCTCACCAACAGTTCCACCAAAAAAGAAGAGAGAAAGGCGCACACAATCTAAGTGCAGACTTATAATTCAAACAATGTCCTTTAAATCTTGTTCCCCTTCACCAAAGTGGGTTCTTTCCTTTAAAAACGATCACCTCCTTCACCGTGCAGAAACTCCGTTCAAAAGATGAATTGTAAACTCACCTTCTATTGAGGCAAACCAGCCTCTTGGTTTGTAAGCTTCTACTGGATAACCCCCAGTAACGGTATCTTTAACGTCCTCTCCTCCCCCTCTCTCCTCAGTCTTCAACAAATCTTCCAGTTCCCTCACCTCAGGATCACTACTAATCCTTACCCTCTATCTAGGGATGGTGATATATTTGATAGAGGACACTATGAGGAATGGGGGTCTAGAATTATAGACGCCAAAAAAATATATATATTTGTGTTCTTCACAGTTATTTATTAATTACACATATATAAAATAATAACATAGAACATAAAAAATATGTAAAATATATATCTGCACAGATACTATAATTAAGAACAACTTAATAGCCTAAAACACTTGCCCAAAGCGTTTCTCAGCTCGCGCTGCTTTGTCAGGGGCCTGTATCTAAACAGTGATTATATGACATCCACAATATAAATACCCTATATCGATGCTCCGTTTGGCGCCAAAACTCTCTCCATAGACCTCCCATCAGCCCCAAGCTCCGGATCGCTCTACCGGAAGTGTATCATTAACATCCAGACTATGACCTCATCTGAAACGCATATGCGTTTCAAAGGTGCCCAAAAACTACTTCCGGGTTTGTGCACGTACATGGTCTCGCCGCAACCTCTCCACAGCACCACTGCGCATGCGCCTCCACTCTTCTTCCAACACCATGCACATACCCGCCCGTGGTAACCAGACCAGAAACAGCTCCACGAAGCTCCACGAAGCAGCGCGAGCTGAGAAACGCGTTGGGCAAGTGTTTTAGGCTATTAAGTTGTTCTTAATTATAGTATCTGTGCAGATATATATTTTACATATTTTTTATGTTCTATGTTATTATTTTATATATGTGTAATTAATAAATAACTGTGAAGAACACAAATATATATATATTTTTTTGGCGTCTATAATTCTAGACCCCCATTCCTCATAGTGTCCTATATCAAATATATCACCATCCCTAGATAGAGGGTAAGGATTAGTAGTGATCCTGAGGTGAGGGAACTGGAAGATTTGTTGAAGACTGAGGAGAGAGGGGGAGGAGAGGACGTTAAAGATACCGTTACTGGGGGTTATCCAGTAGAAGCTTACAAAACCAAGAGGCTGGTTTGCCTCAATAGAAGGTGAGTTTACAATTCATCTTTTGAACGGAGTTTCTTCACGGTGAAGGAGGTGATCGTTTTTAAAGGAAAGAACCCACTTTGGTGAAGGGGAACAAGATTTAAAGGACATTGTTTGAATTATAAGTCTGCACTTAGATTGTGTGCGCCTTTCTCTCTTCTTTTTTGGTGGAACTGTAAGCCTTACGAATTGTGGACTTGATCCAAGAAGCAATGGTAACCTTGGAAGCAGGCTTCCCTGCCCTAGGACCCTCAGGAATGACAAAGAGAGTGTCAGACTGCCACAAGGACTCAGTGCGATGCACATATAACTTGAGACAACGGACAACATCCAACTGATTAAGATCTCTCTGCAACTCGGTGAACAGAAACAATCGCCAGGAGAAACGCCATCTTCCACGTCAGCATACGTAGAGGAATGGTAGCCAAAGACTCAAAAGGAGGGAGCTGAAGCACTCCCAAGACCAGGTTAAGGTCCCACTGAGGATCAGGAGATCTGGTCGGCCCCTGCATGCCAAGATTAGAAACCTCTGAAGTTCCCTGGTGTGAGCCATGGCAAACGGAACTGCTTCTATGGTGGAAATGAACTTCCCCACCAAAGATGACAACTTCTTGGCTGGAACCGGATCCTGAGACAGGATAGCCTGGACCTTCAGTGCTATCTGATGAGCTAGTTCGTCCGTGAGAAATATCATCCCTCTCTGAGTGTCGAAGAGGAGGCCCAGAAAGACCATCCTCTGGGAAGGAAGAAGGTCTGACTTGTCCAAATTGATGATTCACCTGTGATGGGAAAGAGAATGAATGCAGTCCTGCACCTGCTGATGAAGGAGTTCCGGAGAAGAGGCCTTCAGAAGAAGGTCGTCCGTATATATGGAGTCACCCTGATGCCGTTCTGATGAAGGATAGAGATCAATGCTCCCAGGACTCTGTTGAAGACTTGGGGAGCCTTGGGCAGGCCAAAGGGGAGGGCAGAAAACTGGAAATGCCCTCGGTCGCAGGCAAAGCGGATATACTACCGACTCTCTGGATGAATGGTGATGTTCAGATAGGCATCTTGAAGATCCAGAGAGGCCAGAAGTTCCCCAGGGGACATTGCCACTATCACAGTGCGCAGAGATTCCTGGTGGTATTGGGACCAGACCACAAAGGAGTTGAGATCTTTCAGATCCAAAATGGGACGACAGTCGCCGTCCTTCTTTGAAACCACAAAGAGGTTGGAGTAGAATCCCAAGCACCTCTCCTGAGAAGGAACTGGCTCTGGGACCGCCTTGTCCAGAAGGGCCTGTATAGCTTCCTCGAAAAGGCGGTGCTTTTCTGCTCCCAAAGGAGAATGAGAAGAGAAGGTCCTGGGAGGCGGAAGGGAGGTGAAGGGAATCCTGCACCCCGTAGCCACCACCTGTAAAACCCACGGGTCCGCCACAGAGGCCTGCCAAGCCGAGAGGTAGTGGCGCAAGCGGCCACCTACCTGTGGGTGTGGAATCGGGTTCGGCGAGTCATGCAGGAGAAAGTTTGGAAGCCTTGGGCTTTACGGAGGACTTGGATCTCCATTGCGGCTTAGGCTTGGATGAGGAGTGTGGAGCCTGAGTGACCATCTGGGTCGCTTGGCGTGAGTCTGCTTGAAAGGGACGAAAAAGCTGATTTCTTTTGACAGGTGCCTTCTTCCTCAGGACCACTGGCAGGTGAGTACTCTTCCCTCCATGGTCTCGCTGATGAGATCCTTGATCTCAGGCCCAAACAGGGAGGACCCTGAAAAGGCAAAGACAGGAGAGCCTTCTTGGAGGCCATGTCAACAGACCAGATCTTAAAGGGATAGTAATACTTAAAATGTAAAAAAAAATATGTTGTAGAGTTTATCCCCCTGAGTAAAACAAGAGTACTCCCACTGCTGAAAGGTGTTTCATTCAAAAGTTATTAATTTTCAAAGTTGAATTTTTTAGGTGTAATATCACAGTGGCCTGAAATTGTACAGTGGCTCTGTTGCTACACGATCCTATGGACAGCTCTGGTCAGTTGACCATAAATCTCCATAGGATGGTGTAGCAACAGCGCCACTGTACAATTTCAGGCCACTGTGATATTGCACCTAAAAAATTCAACTTTGAAAATTAATAACTTTTGAATGAAACACCTTTCAGCAGTGGGAGTACCCTTGTTTTACTCAGGGGGATAAACCCTACAACATATTTTTTTTTACATTTTAAGTATTACTATCCCTTTAAGCCAAAGAACACATCTGGCTACCACAGACATGGTAGATGCCCTGGCTACCATACACACAGCGTCAAACAGGGCAGCAGAGACATAATGCTGAGCCTCAGCAATGTTAGCGAGAAGTAGCAACATGTCAGAAGTAGGAGCTCCGTGACGGACAGCTGAATTGAGCTGTGCAGTCCAAACAGCCACAGCCCTATCCACCCATGCTGCAGCAAAGGCAGGGCAGAGGGCAGAGCCAGCCGTTGCAAAAATAGCCTTGAGAGAGGTCTCAAGCTTCTTATCAGTCCAGTCTTTGAGAGCAGAGGCGTCACCCACCGGCAAAGCAGTGGACTTAGAAAGCCTGGAAACTGGGGCATCCACTTTGGGGGGATGGACTCATTGCGTGAGGGCCATTTCAGAGAACAGGTAAAGCTTAGCAAACTTCCTAGACACAGATGGTTTCCTATCTATCCCCCAAAAAAAAAAAAATTATATATGTGTAGGTAGGTGAATGTGGAGAGTCTAAAAACTAATAACTGTCCACCAACACCTACCTCACAGTGCTCAACTATATAAACAAAGGACTACAATTCCCCTATAGAACAGATCAATATATAAAAAAAACTATCAATAACACACACTTCTCACAGATTTTGAAATGAAATGAACACAATAATAGGTTAGTAGATGAATACACATGTGAATTATTAGATAATGAATGTATGGATACACGATGATAAAGTCACTCCAGCATCCAATTCTTCTATTCACATCTCCTTGCCACCATAGATTGATTTTGTCGCTGCCACAAAGTTTGCTCCTTTTTCACACCAACATCTAAAAACGCTGCAAAAACAGGGTGCAAAAAAACAAGAAAAAAATCTAAAAGTGGCATTTATTCAACACTTCCCCCTTAACCACAGGACATGCACTTACAAAATTTAAAATATGAACAAGCACGTAGCAATAAACCAACAATGACAGCAGCAGCGCTGAGATATTTTTCTCCAATATATCGATACAATATTGCGGCATCAGCATCTTCAGCTTAACCTTTTAAATCCTGGTCTCAGCTTAATGGTACCTTCACCTCTGGTTTAGTCTCTGAAAGTCACTGGTACATCCGCGGCTTTACTCCAGATATTATGGGTCTTATAGCGTGCCTTCACTCTGCAATCAACAATTATATATTGGAATGTCCTCTGTTATCTGCTCCAAATTGCCTGTATTGTTACACAGCACACACGAAAAATGATCATAGAATCCCCATGCGTATCGCCGGACCTCTGCCAGCTTCCTCAAGGGTAACTGAGGCCATCTAGCGAGGCTCCCAAATTACCACCTAGTATTCTTCTGCTTATACTCTTTGACCTTAATTAACCCTCTCAGTGTGGTTCCCACCTCCTATGGGAACCATGCACTGAATAACAACCCTAAACTATTATGGGGTTCCTCATATACAGATGGTTTCCTGTCTGGAAATTTCCACTCCTCAGACACATCAGAGGGGTCAGAAGACACCTCCTGTACCAAGGGAATGTTCAGGGTGGTAAGCACAACCCTGATCAGGCCCTCAGCCGAGGGAATGGGGTCAGCCTCAAAGTAGTCCCCAAAAAGAGATGAAGGAAGAGCTGAACAGTCATCATCATCAGAGTCCACCAATAATTCCTCCTCAGAGGAGTCAGACACATCAGGTACACCCGGCGGTTTAGGAAGGGAAGATCTTATAGGCGCGAGGGCCTGCCACGAGTGGAAGACCCCCTGTAAAGTGGATGGAATGAGTTGTAAGGTGGACTGGAGGTCCCTGGTAGTAGCCTTAAACTCTTGCATCCATACTGGCTCTAGTGCATGGATGGAGGCCCTTGCAGGGGATTCAGGGGCAGCAGCGCATGCTGGTCAAACATGACCTGAGTATTCTCTAGGTGACCCTGAGTGACAAGAGGAGCAATGAGCAATGGGGGACACAGACACCTCAGTGTCCTTTGTCTTAGGTTTAGCCCCAAGGTCTAATGAAGTAGACATTCTCACAGAGTCAAATGGTCAAAGCATCAAAACACCCACAAAACAGTGTGTATGGTAAATAAATGCACCCCAGAAACGCTAAATAAGACTTATCTGGTAGGTGAAGGGTTAAACTGCAGAGGAGAGAAGGAGAGTCCAAGCCCTGCGTAGGATACTTGATCTGCGAATACACAAAATGGCTGCCGCGACGGGAGCCAATCAGAAAAGAGCGTGCGAAGCGAGCACTCGTGGGAAACACAGTATCGCTAACAGAGTACCCCAACAAGCCCAAAACATTGACCAGATGACAGAGCAAGGGCAAACCTACAAAATGAGCCAACTCTGACCTCGCCACGTGGAGCGGTTGCAGAGATATGTCCCAAACTGTAAAGTCCCATAGAAGTGAATGGAGCAATGGCGTCTATGCGGTAAACGCACGCCTTAAAGGCGCGGAACATAAAGTAAACGAGGTGAATACCAAAATGTAAAACCACTGAAAAGCCCACTAGAATTAAACAGTAGACCCAATAACACTGGTCCCAGTAGGAAAAAGTGCCCAAAAACCCCACAAAAGGTGCTAACCAGCAGCAAAATGGTTAAGTTACCACAGAAACTTGCTCCAAACACCTCACAGACATACAGATAAACCCAATAAGTGCATAAGTATGTAATAGGAACTCCAAATGAGCGCCGTGTGCGGAAGGGAAGCATGGGACATGTGGACCTCAGCAGTCAAAGGGTGCTCACCTTTTTCAACAGATCTATCTTCAGATTACCATATATCAAGAAGAAACCTCAGTGGGCAACTCCTGGGGAAAGAACTTGCAGCCAAGAATTTCCCCCCAGGGCTTAGGTCCACAAAAGCACCTGGTAAACTGAGCTATCCACATTTGGGTGATGGGAATTGTCAGTGATGGTAATCCGCCTAATGGTGGTATTCCATATCTAACAGAAAAATAATAAAAAAGCTAAACCTATAGCAGAACTGTTCTCTTGCTTGTGTCTTGACCAAGAAACAAATCTTACTGGTTGGGGACTGGCTAGTTGCAAGCTAAGGAGAGGAGGTAGGCTCCACCCAGCAGTCATTGTTCCTGCCTATTAAAGGGGCTGATCGCCTACCCAAAGTTACCAGTAACCTGTACTGGACGACAGAGAAATACTGTTACTTTATAGAACCTCTTTTTCAATTCACATTTCCAGGCACTGGGTCCAGGCTACTAGACTCTATAGAATAACATTGTAGTTTCATTTAAAAAGTGATAGCAAGTAGTAAGATCTTCTCCAAGTAGTGAAGTATAAGATGTTCTACCTAATCCCTTGGATGTTAATCTCCAACTCATTGCTCTTTAGATTTTCATTGCACTTAATAAAAGTTATGTTTTATTTTCACATATTTAATCACTTTATGGGTGAGCAAGTTGACCCCCTACCATTTCTTTGTTGCTGACCCATACAAACCATTCAGGCATAATGAATCATATTGAGTATTGTGAGAAGGTGTAACCTAGAGACAGGCTTCATTAGAGATCAACATAAATAGACATATAAAAGACATAAAAAATTCTGAAATCTAGACAAGTCACGTTGTCCATGGGTTATTTCCTCCTTAATTGGCAGCTATCACCAGGATAGTGCCACATCAGTAGATCTGCCCCTACTGATGATCTGTGAGCCCCGGTGGATCAACAGAAGAGCAGAATGAAGGTATGTAAAGAAAGCCCTGATGCTTCCTGGTTTGCCCTGCAGGAAGAGACTGAACTGACCCCTGATGTTCCTATAATTAAACATTGTATACAGCAAACAACCCATGTAGTGTTTCTCCTGGGTACTCCCTTCTGTAAATGTATTATATTGTTCTCTATCCCTGCTATGAGAACTGTTTATGTGTCTTTCACTTACCTTTTATATTTTTCATAATAACACTGACTGATCAACATTATATCAGCTACCTATTGAAATTTAGCTTGCAGCACACTGAATGGAATTCAGTTCTAAAGGCTGTCTCTTGTTACAGTCTACGCGGCTGTTTGGAACCTGGGTTTAGGGGGAGATATAAGCTTACTAGATGCTAACAAGAGTAAATCTAAATAATTAACATGAAATAGAGGACTTACCGTTACAGCCTGATAAGAGGATCTCAACACCCACTTCTTTATACTCCTTGATCACCTGGTTTATTGGCAAAAGGAAACTTGTTAAGTTCTGCCCAAACACAAACCAGTCAATCCTCTGTATGGATTTGTGTATGTGTATTATATTTCTAAATCAATAAGAAGAGCCATAAGGTTGTAGAATTATGTCTGTACTTTAAGCTCTCGTTACAAAATAAGACTACTGATGTCAAGTAAGGCAAGGAGTTTCATTACACCCCTTGGAGGTTAGACACTTCTTTGCAATTTGTTGAAAAGAGGGGAATCTATACAATATTAATTGTATTGCCTGTTAATACTAGACTAACATCATCCAAAGTAGCACATGACGTGAAATAATAAACTAAGCATGCAAACAAATAACTTACAGATTTTAGTGTTTTGGCTCCCACAGAGTCTATGAAGTTGACCGGTGTAAAGTCTAGAATTATAGTATGAATGTTGATGACAGGGGTCATGAAATACTCCAGTTCTTCAGATGGCGTATCATGCAGATTTCTGTCAGACAATCCATTCTTCCCATTTGCTGACAAGTCTTTGATTGGTTCATCATTCATTAGCTCATGTTTTACAGCCATCTCCACATCATTGGTCTGAAAACATGAAATATAATCATTAAGTAAAATAGTGAATAGCAGTCTTCTTGAGAATTAATCTGTCCATACTTTTCTGCATGGAGCATAGCAGCTGTATACTAGACATGTCCAGTCTTGCATAATCAACAGATCAATAACTAGTCCTCCATCAGGAGGACAGAACCCTCAGGAAAACAAATGATCACTTTTTATTGGTTCTACAGAACCATGTTGTATTTTCTGGAGCTCATGCATACATAAAAAAGGTGCATTTATTAACATACCTGGGAACTTGGACTCCGGATTTAGGGCACAGTCTCCAGGTGAAACATTACGTTCTCCGGGTAAAAAAAATGCATTAGCTGCTCCTGCGCAGCTTTTAAGTTGTTATCAATGGCTCCCATACTTTTGTGTCAAGCTCATATACTGATGGCTCCTGCACTAGCATACATCCGCAGGCAGGTGGCCTCAGCGAGCCCAAGCAATGTGTTAACAACAAATATACAGTGGCACAGGGCAGTTCACATGAGGATCGGAGGAGTGAACCAGAGAATCTGGGCACCTCTCTAGTCCAGCCTATGTTGGCTGGTAAGTGTATTCTTTTTTACTTTAACCCTTTGAGTGCCAAATGGGTAGGCAACACATCTGGCAGTCAAATGGTTAATAAATTCGACCTGTTTCTGAGTATTAAAGGTTAATCAAAAAAAGATCTTCGGGTGACCCTATTGTAAATGTCCCCAGCTATGATTATTGAGCAATCCAACTGCACCGTGGGTGGAAAACATTTCCATTAATCTAAATGAGCCTTTCAACCCCCAGAATGCTAGAGACGTTTCTAATACATTTCTTCACAATGTATTAGAGACCTCTGTAGCATTCAAGAGTTTAACCCTTTGAGTGTCAGAGGGGTAGCCAATGCAGAATTACACCAAGTTTCTGTTAAGCAAAAGGCTCTCAGAATTAAGGTGAAGGACCACTAACAGGCTGAGTTTTAAGTTTACTAATAGCATACTAAATAATATGCTTTAACCTTTTGAGTGCCAGATAGGTATGGAATGCATTGCAAGGCAATGTGCTCGATACTTTTCTGACACTATGTATTGCTTGTCTCTATATGTTAAAGTGTTCGTAATGTCCCAGAACAAATATTTATCATTTTTAGTGCTTAAAAAGTTGAACTAAATGCAAAAAACCCTATCTCTCAAACCACTATGGTTTGAGAGATATTCATTGTCAAAGTTTGATCTTTACAGCTGACAGCAGGAGATCCGTGTCTGCCGACACTAACAGGCTCTTCAGCAGAGCTGCAATCTCGTTATTTAAAACTAATGACTTAATTGGAACAGCCTATAAAGTGTGCTTGCAAACCAGGCACACTTTGTAGGCCTTTCCAACGAAGTCATGCTTTTTAAATAATGCGATTGTGGCTGTGCTGCAGAGCCGCCGGTTGATCTCCGGACAGGATCCCCCTGCAGTCAGCACAGTGCTAACGTCAGGGAAAGGTGAGGGAGGGGGGAACTTTGACAATGAATATCTCTCAAACCATAGTGGTTTGAGAGATAGGTTTTTTTTTGCATTTAGTTCAACTTTTTAAAGGGATAGTAATACTTAAAATGTAAAAAAAATATGTTGTAGAGTTTATCCCCCTGAGTAAAACAAGAGTACTCCCACTGCTGAAAGGTGTTTCATTCAAAAATTTTCAAAGTTGAATTTTTTAGGTGCAATATCACAGTGGCCTGAAATTGTACAGTGGCGCTGTTGCTACACCATCCTATGGAGATTTATGGTCAACTGACCAGAGCTGTCCATAGGATCGTGTAGCAACAGCGCCACTGTACAAGTTCAGGCCACTGTGATATTGCACCTAAAAAATTCAACTTTGAAAATTAATAACTTTTGAATGAAACACCTTTCAGCAGTGGGAGTACTCTTGTTTTACTCAGTGGGATAAACCCTACAACATATTTTTTTTTACATTTTAGTATTACTATCCCTTTAAGCACTACAAAATGATAAATATTTGTTCTGGGACATTACTGTCCCTTTAAATAAAATGTAAACTATTTGTTTTTACATTCGTTTGGCTAGCTTCTGTTAGTGGGAGCATTCAGGGGACAGGGAGGGCTTCGATAGCTGTTGGGGGGGATTATTGCATTCTGTGCTACCAAGCCAAGGTGTGAGATCTGTAACTAATTTTAACCCTTTGAGTGCCAGAGGGGTAATGCATTCCGTACCCCTCTGGCCCTCAAAGGGTTAAGCCTGGTCACCCTGTAGCCTCCAACAGCTAGAGAGCCAATGGTTGCTGACCCCAGATATATGTTGCTGTAAAACCTGTATATTTGTCATACAGTTAGTTTACCAAACAATCATTTGTGTGTTCCCATTTAGGTAAACATGAGGCCTAACTGCATATTACATCAGTTCATTTTCAGAGTGAGACAAATGTGCCCATATTTTTAGTTGGTGGTAGGAGGAATTGTTACATATTATATATTTACATTTCATAAACTACACAGTTTAACTTTAACTCCTAGGCTAGAGATGTTTCCAAATCATTGCCTAGCAAGGCATTGGAGATGTGGCAAGCATCCGAGGGGTTAATATGTAACTGCACTAAAATCTGACTTCTGTCACATAAATTTTAGGGTATCCAGACATTGATTGTCTTCTAGAATTCTGACTTGGCTGTTAAAAATGCTGTCTGCTCCAAAAGTTCTTATATTTTTGATAACTCATGTTTAGATATATTTTATTACAAATAATATAATACAGATCTAAAAGAGCACACTGCGTTAATTTACAGTCTATGGTCACTTGATGTACTTTTTGCTCACTGCAAAGAACATAATCCATTGCTGCATGAACGTTTATGTGCTATGCAATGACCTATAGACTTACTTGCTTGTGCCAGCATACCTTCCAACTGTTAGAATGTTACAGCTGCAAAGTGAGGCTGCAGCAAAAAAAAAAACAATTAAGCTCAGATTTCTAGAAGCCACGAAATGTCATTGATAAAGGGACAGTACACTCTTATTATGAAATAAAATACATATTCTCTCTGGGGCTGCTCCTGTTGAATAAAGCAAAGTTATTCCCACTTCTGGGAGAAGCTTTGTTGTATTTTTTGAGAAACTGTTTTAAATATTTTTCTTTTTTGTGGCCAAGTGATACGGTTGTCATTGCTCTCTAAACAATGCTTTGCTTAGCCTTCAGGCAATCAACAGGTTAAATGTTATCTAACAGGAAACACCTGTTAGCTATACTCACTGTTACAGTGCCAGTAAAGTTACACTGAATTATATTATACAAATAGCTAATACAGGCACATAAAATGATGCTTCACATTATGGCCTATTATCATCTGAACTAGCCATGTTCCGCATATGCATCTCTATTGCTCTAAAGTAAACATTTTCCCTTTCATCCAGACTTGCGATACTTAAACAGCTGGGCCACGTGCATTGTTTCAGATCTCTGAGGCATTCTGTTTGCTTAAAATAATTAATTGTTCGTTGAATTAGTTTTTCAAGTATAGGATTCAACAAATCAATGACTTACAAGCTTCAGGACCGCTCTTTTCTCAGTTTTGTTTGCCTTCTTCATTTCCCTAGCGTGCCTCTTCTGGGCCTTTTTCTTGGCAATCAGTATGGCAGCTGGATCAATTCCCGTCTGAAAGGTAAAAGAGATAAGAGGAACATAAAACAAGGGAAATCATAGTTGTGTTTCTTATGGTCTGTCAATACAGATGCAGCTGGAGTCATGAAGAGAATACTTCACATATCAGTCAATAAGATAACGATAAACTCTTGTATCCGTATTAGTAATTTCAGCTGACTTACCCTGACAAAGTGCTGCATTCTGTTGCTGCAGTGACCTAATAATAATAGTAGTATGGGCCGTGGTTTAGGAGTATTCAAAATGGAACTGCATGAGGACCATGGTGTACAGTTAAGCAATGCTTTGTACATAACTCTGGCCTTTAAGGGGTTAACAAATGAGAACTAATTCTAACCATAATTATGGGGGTTGTTATGCAAAAAGTATTTTTTAACATGTATTGGCCAAAAATGCCAAAGAATACCAGTAGGTGGAGCCATATTAAAACCGATGCCCTGATGGGTAAATGATAATTCCCAATGAATTAAAGGGACATTATAGGGTCAGTACAAGACCCTTTTATCCTGTTGTCAGGTAGTTTGTTTTGAAGATCACCAATACCTGCACATCTGCCTGAGTGCTGTACTCTGAGATCATGGAAATCTTTTTTTGTTTTCATAAAAGCCCCATAGAAGAACCCTGTCAAGAAATCTGCCATCAGTGGTCTTCTATGGAGACAGGAAGTAGCTCCCATGAGTGCAAAGTAAGGTACTGAGATCACCCACCTGTGCTGTACAGACACTGTCAGATAACAGCTGAGTAAATCCCTCCACACCCAAATACAAACTTGACTCTACATAGCATGTTGCTCTAATTAGTGTTACACTACTCATAAATGGATAGCAATGTAATCAGTTAAGTAATATTTGATTGTTCATTATAATGTTATATAATTAAGCGTACCATTTTCCTTATTGTTGTAGTCTCCTTGTAATTTGAGTTGAAAGTTTCCGCCTCCTGCCCTTTTTTCCTACGTCACTCATAGTGCCCTCAGATCTGAAAGACGGATTGCAATCAGGGACAATACTGTTTGTGTGTATAAGGAAATCCCTGTTACTTTGACAAAGGGGAGTAGGGTTTTCCTTATGCTGATACAATATTGCCCCTCGCTGTGATCCGTCCAGGCCAGCTTTCAGATCTGGGGGAACTATGAGTGACATAGTATGAAGTGGCAAGAGGGGAAAACTTTCAACTCAAATTACAAGGAGAATACAATGATAAGGATATGGGAAACTGTACGGTGCATTATATCCTTATAATATAAAAGGCCAGATGAAGGTTTGTCCGATGCAGTCATGTGCAGTAGAGACTGCTCGAACGCAGGCCAATGCAGTCATGAGCAGTAGAGACTGCCTGAACATAGATGTTTGTCCGATGCAGTAATGATCAGTAGACACTGCCCTAATGCACAGAATGCTGGGAGGTGTACTTCTGCGGTTTTATGCACTTTGGCCCGTGTAAATGGGCTTTTACACTAGCGCAAGTATAAAGAACAATCGAATATTACTTTATCTGGTGACATTACTATCCATTTAACAGTTATAAGCCTACTCTCTAGGAATTGTTCTGCCACTGGTAGAGCAGCTAGAGAGTGGGGCGAAGGCTCTCTCCTATTCCAGACTGATCTTTGCCTTTCACCCTGCTCAAACTTTTCATTATTACTGGGCATGTGCAAAGGTGAAATAGGCAATTTGAGAATGCCTAGTAGAAATGAAGGGTTCGAACAGGAAAAAGTGTCCTTGCTCAAACACTGTATTAGTAGTTGTCAGGCAATCCGGAAGAAACAAGAGCTTCATTCAACCGTGTGGGAATGGATTAGGTGACTGTAAATATTGACTTCTTGACTGTTAGAATTAAGATTTTCATTTTGGGAGGGTTCACTCTTTCTTTGCATAACCTTATTTAGATACATATAAATACACCCTGAGATTTCTGTACTAAGAAGAAAGTGAGAGGTAATTCTGGGGAAAAGTAGCTGCACCAATTAAAAAAAATTACCCAATTATTTAACCCTTTGAGTGCCAGAGGGGTACGCAAGGCATTGCAAAGCAATGCGTTGCGTACCCCTCTGGCACTCAAAGGGTTAAATGGGGCTTTTTAACCACCTTAATGATTTGTGCAGCTGGTTTGCTCTAGAATTGCTCATCTTTTTCTTATGCATATGGCCCCATATAATGTAAATTAAAGAAAATTGACCTATGAATGTTCCTACATACTCCTTCATACAATAGATATGGTGTATTATTATTGTTAGTTTCACACAGGGGCATTCAATTGTAGGACGTCCAGCTATTGGGAACTACAATTACCATCTTTCCCAACCAACAGTTGGCTGTTTAGGGACGATGGGAGTTGTAGTCTCCAACAGGTGTAGATCCAACAAATGACTACCAGTAGTTTAAACCCTTGGATGCTAGAGATATTTGAAACATTGAAGGGGTTAATATCTATATCTCTGTCCTGCAGACTTACCTTTTTCCTCAAAGCACTGACATATAGTTCACTATTGGCAAAATAAAGAGACGTATTGGCTTGAAATATTTTTATTCCAGGGAATTCCTTAACCTAGGGGAAAAAAAGGTAACGGTCAAAACTGTGGGTAGTATTTTTTTATTTTCTTAAAAGAGAATGATTTCCCACCTAGTATAACTCCTTCGTTATATCAGTGGAGTTGCTAGGTACCCAAATAATCTAGGATCAGGCCAACCTAATGCACTATTTATGCTCTGTGCAGCCCAAGTTCACAATACGTTAATGGAGATCGGCACAATCACATGTCTAAAGCTGGCAACAAGACCCAGAGCTTTAACCCTTTGAGTGCCAGCGAGGTATCCTAAGAAATGCAACATAATGCTTTGGATACCTCTCTGACACTCAAAGGGTTATGTGTTTGACCCTAAAACAGTACTAGCAATGCCCCTACGCAATATAAAAGATGGGGGGAGCAGTGAGCCATGTGTGGCCAACCAGAGAGACCTGCATTAATCCTTTAAAGTGGAACTATTATACAAATAATATTGGCACCCAACATATTCGTAACATAGAGATTTGTAAATCCTTACTGTTTTTAAATTCAATATGTCCTTGTTAATGCTGATACACCACTTCTTCAGCAGGAATGAGAGGACAGACAGCACAGACATCTTACAGGAAATTACAGCGCTGTCTGTCCCGTTCACTGCCAGCATTGGTGGTGACGCTAGTTGGTTACCTTAAAGTAACTGGAAATTCCTGAATGCGCAGGCGCACAGAGCTTCCCTTGTAAGCTCTGTACAGCCTGATGCCTTAGAAAGAAGCGGCGTATAATCAATAATGCGGACATACTGACTTTAAAAACAGTAAAGATTTGCAAATCACTAGGTTACGAATATATTGGGTGCCAATATTATTTGTATAAAATAGTTCCGCTTTAAGTGACAGAGGGGCATGCAACACAATGAATCTACACACCCCTCTGGTCCTTGAAGGGGACCTATCACCTCTATTAAAGGTCTCCTCGTCATAATGTTGCATTTAAGTTAATCTTTAATACTTTTTTTTTTCTTAAATTTAATGAAGTATAGCCTGAGATTTTACCTTTTAAAAAATAAGCCTGTGACGTCAGTTCAGGACAAGCTGCAGCACCGTTCTGTCCCGCAGCCTGTCAATGTTCGTCTCTTCCTCTCCCCAGTTGTTCCCCATTATCACCTCCTCCTCTGACAGAGGAATCCAGCGCGTGAGTTGGAGCGCTCTCATTGGCAAGAGAGTGCTCTGACTCACACTCTGGATTCATTGTCAGAGGAGGAGGTGATAATGGGGAACAACTGGGGAGGAGAAGAGCCGGACATTGACAGGCTGCGAGGCAGAACAGTGCTGCAGCTTGTCCTGAACTGACATCACAGGCTTATTTTTAAAAGGATTAAGGGATGGATTCAAATGCAGGTGCTAATTTTGTCTCTGTTCTTATCTCCAGGTATCCCCATAGACTTCAACAGGATTTTTTTTAATAAAACGGGAGGTAACATTTATCTCCTGCATTGGAATCCAGCCCTAAATGTCTCATGAACAAAGGTTTGATTGAAAAATAATTATTTTATTAAGACAATTAATACAGGAATACTTATCAATAATAAAAAAATACTAAGATGTGGCATTCTCTCTTGCAGTGTGTGGCTAAACTTCAACTATCAGCTGGTGAATGCTCCAAACACACATGGCATATACATATTCATCTTTAAGTCTGCTCTTTTTTTGATATAATATAAAATACTTGAAAGATTGTAACAGGTACCTCTTCATATTCTTGTACATCACAATATATGTCTGTGTTTGGAACCTGACCGAGGATTCTGTACTGTGGACTGAAAGATAATTATATTGTCAGCAGGAAATCATTAATACTATATTATATATTAGGCCGGCATAGGCAATTTATGGCTATCTGCTGTTGAGAACTAGAACTCCCATGATCAACAACCAGCCATTGGTGTCTTGCCCCTGCATTAGCCTAAATCTTTACAAAATGTAGAATCCATTTACAGATACAAGTAATCTTTATAATAGAGGGGTTCTTTTTTGTCTCAAACCATTTAAAGGAATAGGACCATTATTACAAAGAATATATTGCAAGGCTTTGCCTCAAATAATCTTTATAAAAGAGGGGTTTTTTTGTGTCTCCAACCATTTAAAGGAATAGTACCATTATTACAAAGAATATATTGTAAAACAAAGTTACTTCCAATACTGGGAAATGAATTCAAATGTTATTGTAACACGCATTTTGTGAGACATGAGTGTACCATTTTCTGTGGCCTTCTCATTTTTATGGTGACTGCTGCTACTGGAGGTCCATGGACAGATGACAGATTTAAAATAAATGTTACACATAGGACCAGCATATCCACAAAAATAAAATGTACATTTCTCACAAAATATTTTTAAAAATGCCTTGTCCTAATAAAAGAAAAAGCTATTGGTAATACATTAGAAAAAGTGTGCATAAGTATCTTTATTGAGAAACTAACGGTTAACATTAACAAACAATAACTAGTTTGAATGTAAAGATAAGGACAACTATACATAGTGTTACTTAAGGCACACTTATCTCAGGAGACGTAATGCTAGATTCATGGCCTACTCTATTTCACCTCACCCTTAAACACCTTTTAATACACTCTCTTACAGATAAGTGAGAGCTTAGATTTCTACGCAGTCATCAAAATGTCCTTATTTATCACATTTTCTGTTTAGGGCATTATGTATAAAAGTGGAAAGATTCTGGGACATAGCAACTGCTCTAAACAGAAAAAAATTCCAAAATGTCCATTGATTTAACCCTTTGAGTGCCAGAGGGGTACGCATTGCAAAGCAATGCGCTGAATACCCCTCTGGCACTCAAAGGGTTAAATGGGAATTTTAACCTCTTAAATGCTAGAGAGGTCTCCATAGCATTGCTTCTCAATGAGTTGGAGACCTCTTTAGCATTCAAGGGGTTAAAAGCTACATTTTTAACTAATATGAATTTTTATTTATCTACTACAGTGAAATTAGTCTGCCACAGCCCTGTTGCTTAAAGGAGTAGTAGTTTATTTTTGCTGCTGAGTAAAACATGGGTGCTCTCACTGTTGGGAAATGCATCAGAGTTATTACAGTTTAACATCTTGAGGATCAGAGTGGAGCTCAGCGTGTTGTGAAGCTATGTGCTACGCAGCCCTCTGGTCTTCATGGATTTTTTTTTTTTTTAAAACATTGTCATCTAGTGATCAGATTTCAATTAGTTATTTTGTTGTATTCTATGGTAAAGGAGAAAAACAGTTCTCCATAGACAATTATAGAAATTGCTGAGGCGTTCCTGATAGTTTGAATGATACTTTAAGTCACTTCCTCACAATTTGAATACTTATAACTTTAAATAAAACAACTGCCAGCACTCTTGATTTACTCAGCGGAATAGCCTTAAAACGTACAGATTTTCATTAAAAAAAAAATTACTGCTCCTTTAACATTACAACATAAATACTGATGCATTGTTTGTGAAAGGAACAGTGTCTCAGCAGCATGTACTACAGAAGTAAGCAGCCACCAGCCTTCCAGCTATTGTTAGACTACTACTGCCAACAGTCAGCTGAGAATGTTGGGGATTGTTGTTCAAGAACAGTTGGAAATATGCAGGTTGCCCAGCCTTACTGTATTGACTTTGTCCCCTACCTGTCTGCACAGAAGTGGAGTATGCATACATCAGCAAACTGTGTAAGGCTAGACTATAGGAGCTGCCACTAGCACCACTTATTAATCCATCAATATAAATGTAACTAATACATAGCAGTAATGACTGGACTTGTACTCTGTAGTCAATAATATATCCATAGCATGACCATTAAGAAACACAGAGGAGGATGAAACAGAGTAAATTCAAACCTCTGTGTGCGGTAGATGACAGTTACGATAGCAAATGCCACAGCAACAAGCAATCCATAGTCTAGTCCCAGGAAAACAGAGGCCAAAAAAGACACCACCCAAATGGCCTAAGCAGAAGAGAAAAATGCAAATTAGTCTCTTTTATTTAATCATTTTATGTCTTATATAAATAAAGGATTATTATTATTATTATTAGTAACAGGAGATTATACGCTTGTCATCATTTTAAACCCCTTGAGGACCAGAGGGGTACACAATGTATTGCTTCCCAATGCGTTGTGCACCCCTCTAGTACTCAGGGGGTTAAGGAATCAATAGTTTGTATTTATTGTATTTCCAGCTGATTAAAATGAGGGTACTCCCGCAATGCTGGGAGATGTCAAATTCAAAGGTTATTATGACTCAAGCATTTCATTTTATATGGCCACTCCATAGACAACAGCAGCAGCAATGCCACCACAACAATGGAATGGCTATAAAATATTACACCCTCTAAAAGCAAGTTTGTACTACAGCAATTTGAATGATGCATCTCAACAACAATAGGGGTACTCTTGTTTTAGTCAGTTGTAAAAGCCCACACTTTTCATAATAATTGTCACCACTGTATTAATAAAACCTGTTGGGGAAACAATGCAACCACCTAAAAGGGATATATGGTAAATGTTCTCTACCTGTCTTTTGTTTGTTGCTTGAATGACATTTACAACAAATAACCAACTTGTTTCTGAAGGAATAATAATAAAACAGGCCCATACTTGCCATATTGTAAACCTTATTTTTCCAAACTAGGTTTACGTCCATTCTAGACTGAGGAAGGCAATCTTTGGAATTAAAGCTGTTGGATACATGAACTCCCATCGTCCCCAACTAGCCTTTGGATGCTTGGGTTTACTGGGATTTGTAGTTTCCAATGGCTATAGATCCAAAGACTGACTACCCCTGGCCTAGGCACTAATTGCTCCAAATGGTTCCTATGACCTTGCAAGCTAAATTTGGTACCTGAGGCAAAGGGAGACAAAGTGACTTGCCCAAGGTAACAGAGAGTGGGTCTTGAAGCCAGGTTGCCTGGTTCATAGTCCAGTGCCTTAGCAGTGGAGCCACTCCTCCTCCCAATGACGATCTGCATAGATAAATGTTAGATCTACATTGGTCAGATGTAATTACATTATTTATGTCAAGAAAACCCACACATAAACATGAAATATTGATGTGTTAGTAGGCTACAACATCCACCATATCATACTTATTCTTTTAATAACCAGAGAGGTGTGAAACACATTTCACGCCTCTCTAATCTTTGAAGGGTGAATATTATATTATGCAATAAAGCTGAATAACTCTTTACATACTATCTGCAACACATTGAAAAACAATGCGTTTGAGACAAGTATCTAATGGGTTAAATGTATCTACATTGTCCATAGTCTCTACAATCCCAATTCCACACTGCAGTACACTCTGACACAAATGTACCAACCCCAAGACTAATCTGGGTGACCTATTCTTATGCCAAATTACCCTATGGCCAATATACTTCTTATATATCTGGATCTGTAGCCAATTTCTTGGTTTCCTCAAAACCAGTCTAGTTTGCATCACATGATAGCTGCTTTATTAATTTCTCAACTGACTGTATGAGACACTGGATAACTATACCTGCAAAGCGAAAATGCTTGAGAACATTACTTTGTTTTGCTATCAAGTTAATGGTCAATTATCATGATTTACCAAGTCTGCTCCACATACTTTCTATAAACTTACTATAAAAGGCTATGACTGCACTGTACAGATCCAATATGGCTCCTATCAGCTTTTCAGAGGGTCAGAAAACTGACCCTCCTGGAAGGCCGCAACACACAAACGTACGTGGCACTCAGCCACAAATAGTGTGGGCTGAGCAAGCAGCCACCACATATCCTCTGTTTTGGGATTTCAAGAGGATCTGTGGCAGTGATGGGCAACCTGAGGTTCTTCAGCTACTGGGAACTACAACTCCCTTGGTGGAAGTTGTAATCTTCAACAGCTGGAGGGCCTTCATTTACTCACCCCTGGTCTATAGGAAGTGGGTATGCAGCCCAGTTAGACATCACCTTGCTGTTCAGTTTTATCTTACTGAACTAATGAGGGAGCCCCAGGGTTGTTGTACTGAAACTCCCATCCTATTGGTCTTCTGAGACTCACGATGCAGTCCCAGCTTTATCGACAGGTCTGCTCCCAGGGGGGAACACCTACAGATGGGGCACTATACATATGATAGCTGCCCTTTAAACTAAACAGACCATATTCACAGTTTCTTGTGAGAGCTATGAGAATAAATAAAGGAGATGGACTACAATAAGACGCATGACTCTAATGAGAGAAACTCTCCAGTCCCTGAAACTGTATGGAATGTATACACTAAGATCTCTACAACCTGAAAATGAGGCTTCATAGTGTAACGGGAATAGGAAAGGTTGTTCTCAATGCAGTGAATTCTCTCACCTTTCTTTCACATTAAGGTGACCAACAAAGACTGGACTGGCAGGCCAAAACATCCAATCTAGTTGAAATTTATGAGATTGGCCAGTTATTGTTTATTGTATGGGCCAGCTCAATAAGATCACACCTACCAAATTGGTCTGCTGAGCTGACTGAGCCATTTAGAAAATTTGAATTGGCTCAGACCAAACCACCTTGATTTGTCTAAGGCAGTGGTTGCCTCTCCTTAGGGCACATAATAGACCACTTCTTTACTATTTCCCTGTGTGTATACAAGTGAAATAATTACATGAATGAGTCTCTGATTAACTTATCTGTGTACAAACAGGGAAATCCAAAAGACATGGACTGTTAGGTACTCCTGAGGAGAGGGCTGGGAACCAAATGTTTGTGGTTTTTCCAACCAGATCTGCACAGTGCCACACCCAACCCAATAAACAGCTATCCGGCTGCTGCGTGTGTGTGTGTGTGAGATCAGATTGCTGATTGGTTCCAACTAAGACTCAACTGTGTATGGACACCCTTAGTGAATATCTCTCAAGGGGTTTAAATGTAATGGACAGAAAATAGAATACTAATACTAATTCTGTAGTACTTATTTATTTTATTACATTGTGCCTACATAAACATAGCTACATCTATTTACATTGCTGGAAAGAACAAGAGATAAAACACAGAAGTCATCAAGTCTTCACTATACATTAAGATCAAAATACATCTACATAAAGCATGAACATCCTTTATAATTGTATCACTGCGTTACTAACCAATTCTAGTCTGCTGGTTCTCCATAAATGAGGGATGTCTGCAAACTGCTTGAACATTCCTTTCAAGTTCACCATCACAATCGCTGCTAGCACCGTCTAGAACAGAGAAATCCAGGTGTTTAGAATTGATATTCAAGCACTTGAGTGCTAGAGTGGTTTGTAGCACACTGTAAAACAAAGGGTTAAAGGGGCAGTAAATTATTACTATAAAAGCCTTTGAAATTATAGGTCATGACCTCACAGCTGCAGGGACTGAGTTTTCATAGCTTAAAACTAATTCATTCCCTCTGTTACCACTGCAGGTCACTGAGATCACATCAGCTGTTCACCTAGTGCTTAAAGATTTCTGTCCTCCCCATTCACACCCAAAGACGGCAGATTCACTTCATGGTCTGCTAATTTCCTTTATTTGCTTCTTTTTTATTTGTGTATCTGCCTTAAGTGCAAAAAATGGTAAAAGGGAACTATCTGTGCATTAATTGCATTTTGTAGCATGGCTGTCACATCTCTATATTTCTTGGGAGAGCTGGGCTGACAGTAACACATTGCAATTACTGCAGACAGTGGTTCTCAAAGTGGGTTCCCTTGAATACCAGGATTCCCATAACACGTAAAAGAGCCTCATGGAACAAGTTTCATCAATGGCAAACAGAGGAATAAGGCTGTGGTGGTATTGAGACTGTCTGTGGTCATGTGGGAGATTGAAACTTTTAAAACTTCCAAATTCTTTTTCCTGTTAATTTCTCTTGTAATTAGCCCAGCAAGGCAGGACTCTTTAAGACAGGGTTGGTCAAAGGGAGACAATCCAGTTGTTTACAAACTACAACTCCCAACATTCCCCACTAGGCTTTGGCTGGTGGGGAATAATATATTGACACTGTAACATATTTGATGAGGCTAAAAATGATATGCGTCCATCAAGTCCAATCCATGCCACATCATCACTGTTGATCCAAAGGAAGGCAAAAAACAAAACAAAAAAACTTAAGCCATTTCCAATTAAGCCCCAAGTGTATAAAAAAAATTCCTTTCTGACTCCAAAAAGCAGTAGCATATTTCCCTGGATCAATATCGTTTCTGTTTTGAAACAAACAGTCATAATTCTCAATATTGTTATGAGCTATAAAGGTATGCATTACTTTTTCAAAAGCAACTATACTATTTGCAAACACATCATCCTGAGATGAAGAATTCCACAATTTTACTGCCCTTACTGTAAAAAAATGACCACCTTTGTTTTAGCTGAAAGCGCCTTTCCTCTAGCCTTAATGGATTACCTCTTGTTTTTTGCTCAGCTATTTGAGTAAATAGTTCCTCAGAGAGTTCTTTGCATTGAACTCAAAAATATTTCTCCATAACCACAGCACTGCTTAGATGTATCTTCTCTAATGTAAACAAATTCAGTTTGGCTAACTTCTCTTTATAAATCAGATTCTCCATTTCCATTATCAGTTTTGTTGCATGCCTCTGTAATTTTTCATTCAATAATGTCTTTTTCAAGAACTGGTGCCCAAAACTGTGCTCTATACATATTTTAGTTGAGGCCTTCCCAAGGATTTACAAAGAGGTACAATTTTATTCCCATCCTGTGCATATTTGCCCCTTTTTAAACAGGTTAGTACCCTACTGACTTTTGCAGCAGCTGAGTGGCACTGCACACTGCTGTGAAGTATATTATACAGTTGTAAACTAGGAGCAGTTGGAGGGTCTCACATTACCCACCCCTCAAGTGGGAAAAATGATTTCACTTTTTATCCCATCAATTTTATTAAGTATTAAGCAATAGTAATTTGTTATGTGAATTCATTAAGATTGGAGCTACAAACACTGCATAATAATGTGGCCAGAAATTACATTAAATCCTCACTCTGGCTGATCAGTAAGACATATATCTTCCATTCCCTGGCAAATATTTACCATAGCTATTTTACAGCTAACAAGAACGATAGTGACATTTAACCCATCCACTTACCTGAGGTAATGGCTGGAAAAGGTATCCAATGACCAGAATGACCAAAAGCACCATGAATGATGACAGTAAACCTGCAATCTAAAAAGGTACAAGATTTAACGCACACACTGTATGCAAATATTTCAAATAGCGGATGTAGCTAACTCTGTCCTCAAGAATCACTAATAGCGTATGTTTTCTGTCTATTCCTGATGAGCAAACATAGTTCAATCAAAGCCACTAATTAGTCCACCTGGGCTCCAGATGGAATAGCCTGAACACATGCACTGTTGGTAGCCCTTGAGGGCCAGGGTTGGTTACCCTGGGCTTACAGATTAGTTTTCCATTGGTCATATGGTGGTATTAAGGTCACAGCAGAGGTTAGGGCAGGGTTGGGCTACCTGAGGCCCTCAACTACCATCATCCATGGCCAGTCATTGGCCCATCCCTACGTTAGGGGCTCACGAAGACTTCAATAACAGTCTTTTATTCTCATCACGTTGGTGGAGAGCTGCTTCTTAATAGTAGACAACTTTCATCTGCAGTCCACAGTCATCCTTTTAGACTCCATTAATTTTACTAATTATCCTATACATTTATTATTACCATCATCATACTGAATCAACCCCTTGGATGCTAAAGACATCTCCAACATTTCTAGGTTCCAAAGGGCTAAGGAACAAATCTAACTAAAAATGGGAAGATGTACTAATATGGTTCTTCTATAAAACAGATGCTGGAATGGAGTTTTAGTACTGTGCATATCTAATGCCAATTAACTAACCTGCTTACTCCAAAAATTATTCTTTGTAAGCCATGTGTACCACGGGGAGGACAGTGGGGAAGTGTATGGACGTTCCAGGATGGTCCTTTCAACTGTGCCTTGTTTACCATTTGGAACAAACAAGGCACAGCAGAAAAAGTGCATAACAGTGGTAGTTTCCCTGCACATGCTATAGGGGAAGTGTTTGGGGCTTGATAGAATTAAAGTTTTAATGATGGCAGAGTGTGTGTATGTGCAAGTATACACTAAAGCCATCACACGTCAACATTTCACAATGCGACATAGACTTCTAGCATTCAAGTGGTTAGAAGCACCATTGAAATCATTGGCAATGAGGCCTGAAATCTACTCTTACATATGGTTCTGAGGGAGCTTCCATTGTTGGCTTTTGCAGTGCTCCCTGACTCCAGTTATCATGGGTGTCCGGAGGGGGGGGGGGGGCAAGGAGGAAAACTTTCCCATATAAACATAGGGGCTGGGTGGGTGCTGGCCTGGGGGGTCATATTATGGATTTGCCCCCCCCCCCATTAGAAAATTTTCTGCGGACACCCCTGTCCATTATCACAGCAATCATCGCATATGAGAAGTGACAGTGACGTAACCAAGCGGTCTAAGGAACCAGACTTTTTTATTACCCCTCTGGCACTCAAAGGGTTAAAAGTCTTAGCTCTTATCTCTCCTTACAAATAACACAAACAAAATTAACCAAATGGTTACTGAACTGGACAGTCTACACATGCATTAAAAAGCAAGTTTAGATAATATTTTAGAACATGCTATTTAATGTTATTTGACTCATTTTGGTTTTCAGGTTTTAGCATTTAAAGAAACACTAATCATAATTATTATTTAATCCCTTGGAGGCTAAATCATTATAGATACCATTACAAAAGAATTCCCAGGAGATGTCGCTAGCATCTAAGCTAGTTGTTCTCAATCTTTTTCCAGTCATGGCCCCCTAACATGCAATCTGGAATTTTCAGGGCTCCCCTCACGTTTTTTAGGTAATTTCACAAGGACTTAATGAAGGGGTAATACATAAATGCATAGTTCTTCTTAGGTCTCACAGTCATAATAACAAATCATGTGGGTCTGACAACAGCCACACATATCCGGCAATGGGATCCCTAGGGGGTTAAAGCAGGGAAGGGAAGGTAAGTCCTGAACTTGTGAGGTTAAAGTGTAGCAGGAACACAGATACATTCCAGTGGCCAGTGTGACAGATCCCTTATTGTATAACACTGACGATTGAAGGTACAGAGTACTGGATTGTCTGAATAAATTATAGCAATTCCAAGTAGAAAACAAACAAGACAAGCATTATAAATACTGACCTGTGTATTTCCTCCAGTGCTCTCCTGAACAAGGCTACGAGACATTGAGCAGGTTACAGCAAATGTTTGAAAGAAAGAGCCAATCGAATTGCAAAGTCCCAGAGCAATAAGTTCCTATGAATGACCAGAAATGTGTATAATACACTGTGAGAGTGATGCACAATAAATACATAAATATTAAACAAAAGTTTGTCTTGAAAACCATTTTTAATTTTCAAGTTGATTTTTTTTATAGCTTCAAGTGTGCAGGAATACATAGATGAGTTACATAGGGAAACTGGTGCAATTTTGAAGCAAACCAACTGCACCATAAGGAAGAAATCAACAATCCCCAAATTCCCATTCATTTAAATGGGCCTTTTAACAATTTGAGTGCCAGAAAGGCATTCACCTCAATCCACTGGAAACATATCTAGCACTCAGGTAGTTAAAATCTGTATTGAAATCAATGGGAATGTTTATTGGTCCCCTAAGGAACAGCAGGCTTGCCTCAGAATCACACCTCGTTTAGTTTCCTGAGCATCATCCCTTATGCCTTTTGTAGTATTGCAACAAGAAATCCCAAATTTCCGTTGATTTAAATGGAGGTTTTAAGCCCTCAAATGATAGAAGGGTATTTAATGTATTGTATTAAAGTAGTTATAAGGCCAATTTAAATCAATGGGATTTTTTGTTATTTATTTCCCTCCTCTGGTATAGTCGGTATGCTCCACAATTGCTAGTAAGCTCTTCACATAATCAGATGTTCTAGTATGTGTCTGAACTCTTACCTGATTCCCATTAACTGCATATCCATGCTTAAGGGCAAAAATTTTGGCCATTGATATGGTCATGGAAAACCCAACAACAGCTATGGCCACTGCATCCACAAACACTGCGGAGAAGATGCTGAGGTCTGGAAGGCCAGGGGGCTGCAACCTGCAGAGAGAGGGGATAAAGTACACACTGAGACATATGTATAAGGAACATGTGGAGCCATTATGGGGCAATCCATCTGCAGAATAGGGACAAATAAAAAATCCTATTAATTTAAACTGGGCTTTTGACCCCTTGAATGCTGGAAAGCTCTACAGCGCATTGAGAGACCTCTCTAGCATTCAAGGGGTTAAATGCCCCATTTAAATGAATGGGAATTCAGGAAATTTGTATTTATTTCCAGTGGTGCAATTGATTTGCCTCATAACTGCTCCTCTTTCTTTGTGTATATGGCCTATAAAATGTGAACTGGGCCAAACCAGCTGAATTAAACTAAAGGAAAAAAATAAAAACATCCATTGATTTCCAATTCTTCTTCTATTTCACATTCTGTTACTAAAAATATATTAAAATTATAAATTATCTGATTAACGCACACGCGGCCGTCACTTAACACCCGGCTAAGAATTTTATTTTATTTTTTTAATTATTCCGGAGTCCCAGAACGGCATGCAGCCGCGCGGGGACCCGGACTTCTGGGATGTATATGTACATTCTCTGTCACTAAGTGACAGTTTTCGTGGGACGTACATGTACGTCCATTGTCGGGAAGGGGTTAAAAAAGACCCATTTAAATTAATGGGATCCGCCCACCCAGTTGCACAGTTGGTTAGTTCCAGAATAGCTCCTATTTTCCTGCATACAGTCCTCTGACTTACGATGGTAGCGTGCACTTAGAAACAGTCCTGACACTTCAGTAAACTGACAGCTTACCCTGTAGGGATTTTTCCAACAATATGTACATCATAGGAGACTTCAAGGTTTAGTCCAGCTGAGATTCCTGTTGATATTATTACCTAGAAACAAGTAGTTTAAAAAAATCAAAAATGTTATTTGGTTTTCTACCTGGAATTAAATAAAAGGAGAATTATTGCTTCCCTCTTCAAAGACATAGGGCTTGATCCAAATGTTTGCGCTAAAAATGCCGGTAGGGCAAAATGGATACCAGCTGACAAAAAGAAAATGACATGGGGCTCGATTCTATTACCAGCGCTGAAAATAAAACAGGCGTTTTTTTTAAGTCAGTGTTTGCTATCCTATTACACAACTTGTGAAAGCAAAATCCGCGGTAATTATACTTACCGCCAGTCTAAAAAAAGCCCATAGGAAACAACTAAAAACAATGTGCAATTAGTATCCTATTACCCACGCTCAGTATTACCGCCTGTTTTGTGGTTACATTTAAGTCAGAAATTTTGCACCTCAGAGGTTGAGGCGTAGAAGCCATAAGCAGTGCAGAATACAGTATACAGCATAGAAATCCGACATAAAGTGCCCTCCCTCGACATATTAACCCCCCCCTTCTAAAAGTTGACTTGCTGTGCTTTCTTCCACCATGTTAATCCGACAAATATTGTTCATAGTCGACAATTAACCCTTCCCCTTCCAAAGTCGACATACAGTGCTTTCTTTTACCATATTAATTCGACGAATATTGTACATCCGACATTTTAACCCCTCCTCCCCCTTGAAAAGTCGACTACAGTGCTCCCATGATTTTCTTTCACCATTTTCATACGACATTTTTCTTCTCTTATTATACTCAACATGCCTTCATATTTTGTATTGCAAGATTAACCCTATGAGTACCAGAGAGGTATTGTAATGTGTTTGCTACCCCTCTGGTACTCATAGGGTTAAAAGGCAACCTATATATGTATAAAAAAGGTGTTTGCTTTTATTATAGATGTAATTTGTGTGTAAATGTAATTAAATATTTTATTTATGTTTAACAATGATTTTCTTTTACTAAATTATACATGTACTTTTTATTACAAAAGTACTTCAGACCTCAAGAGGGGTATCACGACCTCTCATGACATCCCCCTAGCATGGGGGTGACAATTGTCCCCTTTATTAATTAAAGAGCATATAACCTATGTGAAACATAGGTTATATGCTCTTTAACCCTTTGAGTGCCAGAGGGGTACAGAACGCATTGGTTTGCAATGTGTTGTGTACCCCTCTGGCACTCAAAGGGTTAACCCTGTCAGCATCAAATGAGTAACCATTTGAGTGCCAGAGAGGTATCCAACGCACTGCATTAGCATAGCACACTGAGGGAATTGGAAGTGAGTCTGCCTGTATATATGGGCAGTCTCACTTCCAATTCCCTCGCAGCCATTGGCTGGGATGTTCTTACGTACACACCAGCCAATCAGATTCGAGCGGCTGTTCTTTAAACTGATTGGCTGAGATGTGTGTAAGAACATCCCAGCCAATGGCTGGGAGAGAATTGGAAGTGACACTGCCCATATATAAAGGCAGGCTCACTTCCAGTTCCCTCAGTGTGCTACGGGCATAGCCCATGCAGGACTGAAGCAGATCCGTGCGGCTCACCTGTGTCAACGCCGCGGCCGCATCAAGTGGCAGAGACATGATGAGTTAAACTAAGTACATATACTTGGCATTTATTCATGACATTTCTTCATGGCCTATTATAGCATTTCTTCTTACGAAATGGTAGGTCACCCCTATACAACTGCACGAAGAACAGGGTAGGTGGGAAGCCTGAACACTGACATATAACAACTGGAGGGCTGAAGATTTCCCTTCCCTAATTTACAACATTACAAGCATTTGATTTTTTTTAAAAACCATAGACTGGACAATACGTTTAAAGAAAATTGAGTAATCCTGGGGCAACAACCCAATGACATTTTAGGGAATAATTGCAAATTGTCATTCATAGAAATTGGGGTTTTTAACCCCTTGAATACTACAGAACACTGCATTTGAGACTTCCCAAGCACTCAAGAGGTTAACATTTAAGTGACAGAGGGGGTATACAATGCTTTGCAATGTGTTCCACACCTTTCGGGCATCCAAAGGTTAAAGCATCTATTTAAATCAATGGGAATTTGTATTTGTCCCCTATAGCTTAGATTGTCTCAAAAGACCAGGTGCTTGGGCCAACCTAATGCACAAGTACACTGTGGAGCCAAACTGCATTAGGAGGGAAATTAGCACCATTATATGCCCCAAGCTGGCAATAAGATCTGAGGATATAAGCATGAGACCTGGTGTGTTATCCTCCTCAAACAGTACCTAGCATTGCCTCTGCCTAGAATTGCTCCACTTTTTTTCTTGCATATGGCCAGTTCAAAGCTTCAGTGAAAGGGACTTACCCATAAAGCCCCTCTCTTGAACAGTGCAGGATACTTACAACAATTATCTCCATGGGGATAGGAACTGGCAATTTCTTCTTAAAGCGATCATTAATTTCCTTGGCACCGAGCAGTAAAATGACACATGCTGCCCCAATAATCAAGGTGGCAATATTAGTTGTGGTGATATTGGACAGCACAGCAACTAAGCTCTGGAACAGACACACAAGCAAAACAAAAGTGTGAACTCAGAAATCTAGTACATTTCCTAGAAAAATGGAAGGTGCCACAGCACTGTCATCACAATTCAAATGATACTTAACAATAGCTAGATAAAAATAATACCTAAATTTATTACAGTTGTATGGGTGATTATAAATCAGTGGTTCTCAGCCAGAGTGCTTTTGCACATTGGTGTACTATGGGCCTCATCTTAGGGTGCCATTTTTTTTAATGAGGAATTTTAACCCTTTGAGTGCTCTGCAATGCGTTCTGTACCCCTCTGGCACTCAAGGGGTTAAAAAATGATTAATATTGAGTTTCAAATTAATTTTACTGAAAAGTCTTTACACAATATTTTTTCTCTCTCTCTTACTGACCAAAGAATAACTATACATTTATGCATTCCTACTCTTTTTTACATCCTTGACAAATGATCCAGAAAATGTTAGGGGAGCAGTGCAAATTCTAGAGGGCACGTTAGTAATGCCTTAAGGGCAAAAAAATAAATACACTCAAAACCACTGTGCTAAACATTGTATATTTACTCTTATTAACCAGAAAATAAAAACGTAGAAGTTTGATGCTTCTGTGAATCTAAAAACAAACAAAATTCCCCTGAGACTGGCACACAATACATTCTAGAGCACACACCTCTGACACTTACGACTACATTAACATATTTACTATCCTCCATTTAGATTACACAACAAAAACAACAATGAGGTTGATGTACTAAGGAGAACTGGAACAATTCTGGGGAAAACCAGCTGCACCATGATGGACAGATAAACATGCATATTAATTTAAATGGGGATTTTAAAGGGCAATTTATTGACTGGGGAAGGGATTTAATCATCTGGGTGCCAGAGAGGCATCCAAAGCATTGCACTGCAGTGCACTGGATACCTCTCTGGCACTCAAAGGGTTAACAGTTTAGGAAGTCATTGAAAGCTGTGGAAATTTAGTTCTCATAACTTAAAAGCCTTCAATACACTCAATTCCCCTGCAGATTTCCATGATCTGCAGGGCTGAGTGTTGTCTCCATTGAGACCCTGTATCAATGAACTCCCTGACAATGGGCTACAATGGAGAGGAAAGTGGAATTCTGACATCACCCGGCCATGGAGATCATGGAGATATGCAAGGGGGAATGAGGAAAGTATTGCAGACTTTTAATCTATTAGGACATGATTCAAATAGCTTTTAGGAAAACCCCTACAATTTAAACCCCTTAAACCCCTTCCCCAGACCCTGTACTGGATTTCTTAAAATCTTGCGTGCTAATGGGGTCTCCAACGCATTGTGAAGCAATATATTGCAGACTTCTCTATCATTCAAGGGGTTAAAAGCCCCTTTTAAATGTGTAGGCATTTGGGGAACTGTTACTTATGGTAGTGGTGTTGTGGTTTTGTTCCAGAATTGCCCCAGATCTTCTTACCATATCAGTCTTTGTGTTCACTGTAGTTATGAAGACTTACTATAACCCAGTCAATGCCAAAGAGGCATTGATTAGCTATGCATTGTTCAAATTTCTAGCATTCAAAGGCTTTAATGACACCATTAGCCAGGCATGAACATTATTATACTCAAGGCTACTTACATATATCACCGCTAGAGGTCCACTGTATCTTTTGGTTTTAATCCCAAAAAGGTACTTTAGCTGAGACGTAAAGACATGTACCGCGGCGGCTGTTGTGAAACCTCGGACCAGAGGCTCTGTCAGGTATATTGCCACAAAGCCAAATCGAAGAATCCCTAGACACAGCTTAAAAGATGCACATAGATTAACTGGGCTCAAGTACACTGCTTATATAATTATTATATATATATATAATTTCGGCAGCTTTTCCAAAGAACCCTCACTGCAAATTTCCAAAGATTGCTATGTCACCCCATGTACAGCAATGACAAGTATCGTTGGAGAGGTTAAAATGAGGTATAGTTGGTTGCCACCTAGATCCTTTAAGGGGCAGCCTACTAATTAAAATAAAAACAAATAGATACAGTATTGAAGCATAGACCTAAAAAATGTATATTTAATTTTTGATATTTTACCAATATCTGAATATCTCAGGGGCCTCTAAATTTACTTAAAATTGGGGTTTTAACCCAATGGATGCTAGAGAGGTCTCTAGCGTCTAAGGCAAGAGTAGGCAGCTTGTGGCTCACCAGCTCTTGGACAGTACAACTTTTTTAACCCTTTGAGTGCCAGAGGGGTACCGAATGCATTGCAAAGAAATGCATTCCGTACATCTCTGGCACTCAAAGGGTTAATCATCCCCAACCAGCTGCTTGGGGATGCTGAAAGTTGTAGTCCCCAGCAGCTGGAGAGCCAAAGGTTGCCTATCTGATCTAAAGGATTAAAAAATGTAATTTAAATCAATCAGAGTTATTATTTGTTACCATTGTTGTGTTTGCCGCAGAAATGCTCCTTCTTTTATCTAAATCATTTTGTAAAGAAATTGTTTAAACCTTTTCTAAGTAATACAGAGAAGAACAGAAGAAATACATAAACCAAATACCTGAATGAGCCCAGAAAGTAATGTAAGGGCTACAGCGACTTGGACCCTCATGGCGTCTCTGGCGTCAATCTTCTCCTGAAAGTCTGTGCTGTTTGTGGAATTGGTTTCCACTATATCAAACATCTCATCTGGTGCTATTCTTACAGCAACCCCCCCGATCATTAAACTGATCACTGCAAACGTACCTGCAATACATGTTGGATTTATATTAAAACAAGAGGTTTATAGACACCAGAAATAAATAATAACATCACATGAACACAAGATGATAGAGATACTTCCAGCCCAATGAGAAAGGATGCCCTGGGGATAAGGCCAGCATCCAAGGGGTTAAATAAGGGTGTATAATTATAAGTAATTTCATTCGAATAAGGTCCCAAAAAAAGGCCTAACAGTGCTGTGTTGTTATTGTTTTTTTGTTTTGTTTTTTGAGAAAATGATAGCTGGGAAATATCATTGTTCTCTCTGTTAACCCTTTGAGTGCCAGAGGGGTACGTGGGTACGGAATGCATTGCTTTGCAATGCATTCTGTAACCCTCTGACACTTAAATGGTTCATAGGGTTTCAAAGAACGATTTCTATTGGGGGTGGGGCTTCTCCATGGTTTGGCTCATTCAGCCTGCAGAAGTCTACTGTAAGGAAATGAACTAAAGGCAGACTAAATGGAGTTCATTAAAACTGCAAGTACAGTACAAAAACATAGACATAGACATACCTGCCTGCCTGCTGTACAAAGGATACCTACCTAGGTAAGTCCTTTTGTTAAACAAATTAAAAACCACTTAAATATTATATATTAAATTTAATGCCAGTAAGAGTTACTCAATACCCAATTCACATACAGTCTGCTATGTGCTCAATGAAAAGACTATTAACTATCATGAAACAGCTTGGATTTTGCATTGCTGCCAAATATAATGAACTTTATATCACCTGTCACATGAACACAGCAGGTGTCTATAATTATCTTCTAATGCCCTCCAGCTGATGTGGACCACAACTCCCATAATCCTCAACCAGTATTAGATTGGATGATAAGTGTGTTCTAGTCCCCAACAGCAGGAGCTCCAACAATTGACTACTTTTGATGTAATGCTGCTTTCCATAGACATTCAGCCTTAGACAAACAGCTGCTTCATCAAACAAAAGTTGTTGAAGCAGAAATCGTCCAATCGGTGGCCATGTGCAAAGGCGCCAATTGAATGGTGTTCAGATAAGCCCCAGAGTGAGCTCTCAAATAAACAGAATGACCGTAATTGATGGCTGGAATCCGCAAAAAAAAATGTTTGAGAAGTTGGTTTTTTTTCTGAATTTTGCCCAGCTCTGCGTAATCCCAGTTTCAGATGGCCAGGCTTTCAACACAGAGTAATGGCTCACTATACCACACTCCATATAGGTAACCTAGCTAGTATTTCACTAGCAGCCTGGGAAAGTTGGACTTGGGACTAATAATCAAAAGTAATAGGATTGCAAGTATTTTTCCAGCAAATATGGCAACCTCAACTGTGCCAAATGTAGGGCCATCTATACAGAGACAAACGGGAGTAATTCTGTGGCAATTAGTGGACATTTGTATATGTCCCCTATGGTTGGATTGTCATAGAATTGACCCACTATTGTTGAGCACTGGCCATTAGTGACAGTCTGCACCTACTTATACTCAGAGGCCTGTCTTGCTTCTGTATTAGGTGTCTTTTTAGAAGCAAAGAGCTGATTGTCATTAAATACAAAAGGTACAATTAGTGGTGATTTCCTCTACTTTCTGGGAAAAAGGAGGGATTTATAATCAAATACGATGAATAGGCATTAGTAATCGGATTTGTTCTAAATGAATCACTGAAACAAAGAGAACTGTATTCTCTGTTCTGTGTCTGTTCATTCTTCAAGTAAAATGCATAATAATTATAAAGCAATGAATAAAGTAGCAGCTAACAAGCATCCCACATAACTGACACTTTTACAGCCCTGAAATTTACCCTTCTTATCTCCTACTTCCTGCTGAGCTCAGTGGGAGCAGCTGCCATCCAGCATTATCTAGGTGAGCCTGCTGATTAGCACTCACTGCACCTATAATTAGTAGTAGCTCCATGACAAGGCTTTTACTTGCACAAATCAATAGATGAGAAATTCTGGAGCATATCTACTGCACCATAGTGAGAAATACATTTCCCCTTGAATGCTAGAGAGGTCTCCGATGCATTGCTGAGCAATACGTTGGAGACCACTCTAGCATTCAAAGGGTTACAATCCCCATTTAAGGGGATAGTAATACTTTAATATTACTAATTCCCATAGTGTAGCCCCAGGTTCATCTCTCAAACCTATACGGTTTGAGAGAAAACCGTAAGTAAAGTTCCACCCTCCCTCCCTCCCCCTTCCCTGCATTGTGCTGACTGCAGGGATATCCGGTCTGACTTTCATCAGGCGGCTCTGCAGCTGAGCTGAGATTGCGTTAGTGAAAAAGAATTATTTCACTGAAATGGTCTTCTACGTGTGCTTGCAAACCAAGCACATGTAGAAGACCGTTTCAGTGAAATAATTTTTTTTCACTAACGCAATCTCGGCTCAGCTGCAGAGCCGCCTGACTGTCGTACGACATACTTCCCCTGCAGTCAGTACAACTCTGACTTCAGGGAAGGGGGAGGGAGGGGGGAACTTTGCGATTGGTTACCTCTCAAACCATAAAAGTTTGAGAGATGAACCTGGGGACAATTGAATTATTTTTTAAAGAGCTACACTATGGGGATTAGTAATATTAAAGTATTACTATCCCTTTAAAGCAATGGCAATTTTCATCCTTCGTCCTATTGTGCAGCTGGTTTGTCTGCCTTCTGCCTACAGCCCTCTAGTTAACCGTTGTCAATCCTCTCAAATGCTAATGTTTCACATCTGTTGCACTGAATAAATAGGCCAGGGTTAAACACAAATATCAAAACCTTTGAATCCAGACAGTATTTTAGGAGCCAATTGAGGGATACATATACATAGATGTATAGGATCCCCCCCAGATTAAGAAGCCAGCAGTAACATTTTAGGGACCCAGACTTTTATAATTGTAGAGCAATGCGTACCCCTCTGGCAATCAAAGGGTTAATCCCAGTAAGTAGTATAGTATATCAATACTGTGAGAGTTGTAGTTCAAGAGTAATTGAATGATAGAGTATCCCCCTCCTGCCCCTTTTACCTTGTGTAAGCCCCCACTCCTCAGATGTGGAATCCAGTCCATAGACCAGACAGCTCATATCAAGGGTCAGTCTTACTACTGTGAAAACAATGAAAGTCCTGCCCCCCCTTGACAGGTTTTTCAGCTTTTTCCCTTATCTTAATTGAAGATTGTCCCTCTCTGCAATCTACCTGGACACCCCCTGCTGCTCTAAGCTGAGCAGTGTTACATCAGTAAAAGGGGCGGGAGGGGGCGGCGTAGGCAGTCTCTACTGCGCACGCCTGTCCCACGACCGGCTGGCAGTGGACTGTGGCCCGTGTAACGGGCTCTTCAACTAGTATATATATATATATATATATATATATACACTATATATGTCTTCACATAATCTATATGCAGTGTATAATCTAATACATGCCTTTTCACAATCTATATAAACTGTATTATTTAATACATGACTTTTTGTTTAGCCTATATATACAGTCAGCAACCCTTGTACTACATTTGTTGAGTACTTGCTTACCTGATGTATAAAAATAAACATAATACGGTGTGCTGGTTGATTAGTCTTATTGACAATGCAAAAAAAAAAAGGGAAATGACGCTACCGTACACCTGATTTTAGATTACTTGTTTCCGTTATATAGTTCAGACATTATCTATTGTCTAAAGAGGAGCAAATGTCAGGTCACCTTGTACTGTAAAATGAGAACTTAATGAATTAAACATACTGGCCTCACGTATAAAGACAAAGTGCAGCAATTCTGGGACAAACCAAGTTTACTGTAGGAAACATATAGAACTTCCCTAAATTCCCATTGAATCAGATGGAACTTTTAACCCCTTGAATGCTAGCGAGATCTCTGAAGCACGGCTTTGCCAAGCATTGGAGACCCCCTCCAGCTTTTTCAATAGGTTAAATCCACAGGAATTATTGTTTACCACAAAAATTGCTAACCGATCCACTTTGCCTTAAGACATTATACCCAATCCGTCTTATGCACAAATAGATGAGCAATTCTGGTGCCAACCAACTGTATCATAAGAAAGATTCCCCAAATTCCCATTGATTTAAATGCTTTTAACTCCATGAATGCTAGAAAGGTCACCAGTGCATTGCTTTGCATTGCAATAGAGCCCTCTCTAGAATTCAAAAAGTGAAAAAACTCATTTAAATCAATTTGTTCTCTTTTCTTGTTTTGTGCACATCATCTGCATTTTAACATTACAAATTGCGCATTGGGGAAAAACTATATGGATCCACCCTCTCCTTTGTTTTAACCTTTTGAGTGCCAGAGGGGTTCAAAGTGCTCCTCTGGCACTCAAAATTTAAGTCAACTTTAACCTGTTGAGTGCCAGAGGGGTACAACTCATTGCTTTGCAATGCGTTGTGTACCCCTCTGGCACTCAAAGGGTTAAGCCACTGGATGCTAGAGAGGTTTCCAACACATTGCAAAGCAACGTGATGGAGATCTCTCTGGCATCCGAGTGGTTAAAATTCATTTAGTGGTTCAGCAGTCAAAAGGTGACTACAGTTGAATTAAATATTTTATAATTTCCAATCCAATTTACTGGATAAATACAAGTCTAACCTTTACTTACAATTAAATTAGGTATAAGAGGAATGGTGCCTGGCATGTACGCTCCTGATGTGTCCCTTGGCATTCAGTGTGTAAGCAATAGGAATTGCATTATAAATAGGTATTATTTGATACCAGGGTGTAGCTACATGAAGGCTTGAGTGGGCAGTCAGCCCACCCAGCTATCCACAGCTCTGTTTCATTGAATGCTTAAAGGAGAGCACTTAAAAAATTAAAATGTGACTACTTCCACTACGCTGTGTCACAGATAGCTTATTGTAAACATCAGCTAAACAGCAACTGGCTGTTAACCCCGTGAAACACAATGTGCTGCACATGCCTCTGCTTCTCCAGGGGTTAAAGGAGCATTAAACTTTTTTAATGGAAAAATACACATTTTTTTAAAAAATGTAAAGAAACTGTTTTAGAATAATGCACACTGTGGAAGAGCTTGAGTCATAGACTAAGCTGTACATAGCACATGATAGGAACAGCACCACCTCATGGCCACAATAGGACATTTCAGTTTAATTAAAGCCAAAAGCAATTGTGAGCTGAAACAAGTTTTGAATAAAATAATTTCACAGCTGGTGAAGTACACTTGTTTTACTTGATAGAAAAATAATGACAATATATAATTCAGAAAAAAATGTGTTGCACACCCCTCTGGTCCTTAAAGGGTTAAGAACTATTAAGGTCACATAAATGGTAGTCCCATAACACCACGTAATATATAACTACTTATCATTCAATGAATTCCAACATCAAAAGGGGTAGTATAAACAGCAGACTGTGTCCTCAGAGTTCTCATATCTCAGAGCAGACTGGTTGTTTACCGGCTTATCGTGCAGATTGCAGAGATCTGCACAGCTGGGTGATGTCAGTGTCTGACTTGGCACTCATGGAAATGTCTTTACTCCCCACTGATGGTGGATTCGCTGATTCAAGGCTTCTATGGTGAAGTGGAAAACTCAGTAAGTCTCTGCTGTCACCCATCTGTACAGATCTCTGTGATCAGCAAAGCAAACCAGGAGAGAACTGGTGATTTATGACCCCATATTGCTCCTTTAAACATGTACACATATATTTATTCATCACAACTGAGGCACAAGAAAATACAACATACACATCACAATACTGTTATTTTACAGACTTGCACATTAAGTACCTATTGAGATGTGTCTTGATGTACCAAAGAATGTGTAGAGGAACACTGGATAAAATGAGGAATACAACCCAAAGACTGGTGGGACAGCTGCCAGCAGAGCATAGGCCAGACCTAGAAAAAGACAGACACATTACATTGTAAATCTGGCATTTAGTACCATTCAGTGAATGTCCTTTTGTCTGAGGGGGAAGAAACCATCCTGCTCACACCACTAGTATATTACTTTACATTTTCAACTTATTTAATTAAATTCTTACGTACATACACTATTGACATAACACCACACCAAGTAGATTGTATTTGCATGCTATTTTTCTAGAACATTCTTATTTTTTGCAATGAAACCATTTTCCTGGTCACCCCCTCTAACATTCACCAATGGGTTACGTTTCCTTCACACATGATAGGTCAGGAATCCAACCTAATAAGATAAAGCTCAATTTATCTTCATCTTTTTGTTTCTTTTCCAACACGTAAGAAGGAAACCTTCCCTTGGAGGAATACCTTTTAATTTCTGCCTTTGTTAGACCTTTTGCCCCAGTTGGGTCTTTCACACCTCTAGCTCTTAGTCCTCTCAAACAGACAGCCAGTGGGGAGGCCTATGTAATGACAAAGGATTGAGCCACATGTCTTTGATGTTCAGCTAGCCACTTGCAGGATGCAGTGGCTAGCTCAACACAATACAGTGCACAATACGCATGCACAATACGGTGCCCACATCTGGAGGGTAATTTGAATCCCTGAGCACCTAGGTAAAGCTTTTACGCCTGGGGACAAAGGCTAGCATGTGTTGTTTGTGTCCTGGTGCTTGCTAGTGTTTGTTGCTGTCTGCTCATCTGCCATAGACTATACCTTTCAGTTTCTATGGTAGGTCAGAGTTTTTCAGCTCCTTTAACTTTCATTTATCTGTCTGTCTTGTACTCTCTTCTGCCTGCTTGTTTCTAATTTTTCTATTTTTGGTAATGCTTTTTTTTTGTAGTCCACCTGATATATTCCCTGAACCTGTCAGTAAAATACTGCACTATAAGGCTGATGGGTAAATCAGCCTCTCAGGGAAATGTTTTCTTTCTTATTTTAATGAGAGAGTGATAGGTTGGCTGATTGGATTAAGCCTTCTTCCAGTCTATCAAATGACTCAGGCTCTCTGAATAGTCTAAGTTCACCAGGATTTGTAAGAAGCTGCTTCACCTGTGATAATGGGTATGGAGGGAAAAATATCTGCAAAAACTGTTTTATGGGGATTTTAGCCGATGGTCCGTTTACATCAGACATGTCACGCATCATCAAACAAGCAAAGTCTCAGGGTTTTAAGGAGGTGTCCCATCATAGGAAGAGAGCAAGAACTCAGTTGTCACAAAACTATGACCAGTGACAGATACCTCAGAAAGATGTTAGGGACCGATGATAGGGGAGTGAGGCTGAAGTGTGCTGCGGCTTGCACCAGAAGTAAAGTTGCTGGTTGTGAAGCCAGATGTCTGACCCCAGTTGAGCTTGGGCCAGACCAGAATGGTCACAACTGTTGTTGGATGAATCTGAGGGTATCTGCAGCCAGATCACATAATATGATTTCTTGCAACTAAACCCTTAGTGTGGAGAAAAACAATCCTAGGACAGGAAGCTGGACAGGAGAGGACAGAGGATGTCAGAAGGAGAGATTCGTCAAGCAGCTGAACAGGAGCAGCTGGTAGATGTCGGCTGTAGTGATTCTCCAAACAGCTAAAAAAGGAAGACTTCTAGATGTTGTTTGGAGTGATTCACCAAGTAGCTGAACAGGAGAGGCTGGCAGATGTCAGCTGGAACAGATGGACATTTTGCCAAGCAGCTGGATAGGAAAAGCTGGTGGATGTCGGCTGGAGGAAACCGAAGACAGTATCAAACAAGCTGAGGTCAGGACTGGGGAGATCAGAGCTCTCTAAACACTAGCTGATATCAGTACTGGATAAATCAGAGCAGTCAAGATACAAGACAAGGTCAGGACTGGTGAGATCAAAGTGGTCCGGATACCAGCTGAGTTCAGGACTGCAGAGATCAGAGCAATCAGGATACAGCTGAGATTGGTATCGGATAGTCAGGACTGAAGGAAAGCACTCTCTTAAGTTAATGTGCAAGGATGGCTCCTAGATCAGGCAACAAAGGAAAGTAGCTTAAACATCCTCTGTCCATTGAGAGAAGAGGAGGCAAAGCAAGCAGCATAGGTAGTGACATCAGGATCCACAATAAGGTCTCCTTTCATCCTAATAAGAGATGGGGCAGAAAGCTAATTTTGTTTATGAATAATTTTCTTTCTTGGAATAGGGAGAAGAGGACAATGAGTATACCAAATTTCACATTGTCCTGGTGGAATCCCTTATTATGGCAGTGAAACAGACTCATGGTCTTGTAATAAGATTAGTTTAGGATATGACTACATTTCGGCCAGCTCACAAGATCAACACTGCATCCTGTGACTTACCAATGGTCCTGGGTGCTCTAGCTGGTCTTCCATTTGAGCCACTTACCTTCATCTCCTTGGGAATGCTTTAGTTGATTAGTAGCCTTTTAGGTCTCCATCTTTTCAGCTAGAAGGGACTCAGATCTGCAAGATTTATCAGCCAAAGGGCAAATATCAGGATGAAAGATGAAAATTCTCCAGCTCAGATTAATCTAGATCTGGTCAGGTGTTTCAGACTCTATTTGTGAAAGTATTGGCTTTTTGTCATCCCCTCCGGGTGCTGAAAAGGACTAGAAGTGCTCCAATCACTAGATAGAAAGCTGAATCAGCAAGATATACCAGGCCAAGGAAGTTCCAATACCACGAAGAATGAAGGCACATTCCTTAAGGGTTGTATCCACATCATAGGCAAAAATGACAAATGCTTCATTTGAGTATATTGGTAAGACAGTAGGCTGGTTTTTGATATCCACTTTCATCAAGCACTATCATCTAGGTGTCCTTTCTCAAGCTACTGCTGCCAATTTCAGTTGCAGAGTCTTTTAGTCTCCTACTAGCGTATAAAACTAATAAAGTTTTATTTGTTCAAGACTTCAGTCTTTGCTCTCCCTCCACTTCCCACAGTCATGTGCTTATTTTTTATGGCTGGCTTGGTTGCCTCCCACTGGTGAATGCTGGGGGGAAAAGGCAGGGAAAAAAAAATGTAATAAACTCACCATCATTCTCCTTTCCAGGGCACGATCCCTGACAACATTAATCAAGAATTTACTTTCCATGGGTTACATATGGAAGATTAATTCTATGAATAGATTAACGTTACTTCTTTCAGCTGCTCAGGAATGCTTCCTGCAGGTTTGGGAGCCATGGCTGACATATCATGATTGTCAAGACTGAGACAGGTCAATGGAGGAATGAGTTGTAAAGACCACCCTCCTCGGCTGTTCTCTCCTCTCCGGTTGGACCCCTCTCAGGGGAAAATCCCTACCTCTTTACACCTCCCCCCCCTTTTTTTTTCCTTTCCCCTGGATACGCTTCACCTACACTATCAGCAACTTCTCCTTCCTCCTCTCCCATTCCATTCATATATATTGCGGCCAAGCTTTCTATCAATTTTGGCCCAGGATAGAATGTGACTAATTCGGTCAAATGTGGGAAGACATGGGGGAGGGGTCCTGCCACTGCAGATCCGGCAGTAGTGAGCTGCCGGGCTGCAGTGCCAGGTGGCCACCCAGCCTAGCATTGCAAACCACTTCAACATCACTATGTGGAAAAAAACTGAAATTCCTTGCCCAGCACTGGGATGCTTCACTGTTTGTAGTATCATTTAATATATGCTGTACCCCCACTCCCTATCCCTCCTCTTCTTCTTTTTCTTCTGTACCCCATCCCATGGAAAAATTCAATAAACTTAAGTTAAAAAAAATAATAATAATTCACTTTCCACAGTCTTGTCTTCTATACGGATTAGTAACTAAGATTCCAGTTTAGGCATTGGCTTTATAATTTTAGCTTGGTTTTCTTTCCTACAAGGTAATAAAGGAACTAAACTATTTGGCGAATGTGCTAAAGGATCATGTTCAGGAAAAGAAAATAATGGTAATCTGATATAATTTAACCTTTTTTAATCACATATCAATACCTGGGGGATGGTATTCTCTCATATCTGGTGCCATTTTATGATGGCCAGGTTGCACCAAATAAGATGCTGATGTACAATATTGTCAGTGGGTCTTAGAAAAGAACTGGAACTGACCCATTCAATTATCAGGAGACAGCATAATTTATACGTGGCATAAAAAGTGCAGATATTTAATGAATGGTGAACATGAACTATTGAATGAGGAATTATATTAATTGTACCAAAAGAAAATAGAACATAATAAAGGCATTTAAAACTTCTGCTTTGTGATTATTGGCTACAAAGATTGTAACATTAAAACTTATTATAACCATTTAAAATCATAAAAAGAGCAAACAGAAGTCATTAAAAGGTTGGTGGATCAAAACTGCATAACTAGCAACCTCCAAAGCTATTCCAAACAGGCATGTAGGTTGCCAATTCTCTATTTTATTGTGATCATATTGCAGGAGTTATAAAGCCTAGAGTGGTATAAAAATTAGTATAATATGCTCATAAACTTCCAAATGATAACAGGACTTTGTTTTACAATCCTTAATTCACTGTGGTTTAATAAGAACTACTTTTTGTTATGTTGGGAGCTTACAGTGGAAGGATAACATCAACCTTGGATCAGGCCTTATTTATAATCTGGTACCCAGAATATGATACACCCCTTTCAGATAAACAGGTTACAAGGAGCAATATAGAGTTTGGAGCATTAATGTTATAAGCAGCTCTGCCTTGAATAGCTGTATGAAGAGTTTCACTCAATATAGTTTCATGGGGAAGACAGAGCTTGAAGAGGTATAGCTGTGAGCACTGCACCCTTTCATATCTTTATTAAATCGTTTCACTCTGTCAGATATAACAGTAAGTAACAATAAATAAATGTTCAGACAGACATCTAAAGTATTTCACTTAGTGCCATTCATGACCAGATGGCCACCTTTCAGATATTGCTTTGGCTCATTCTCTGAGATAAGGATGGAAGGATCAGGTAATTATGACAGAGCACACAGTTACAGATGAGGCCCACCTGCTGGGCGAAACAAATAAGGTGTTTTATAACTCAGTTAATTCAATTTGAGCCTTAATATAAGCTCACTAAATTCTAAATTGCCAGCAACCGTGAAACTCTTTAGTACAGATATTCAAAGTAGCACTGCTTATAACTGTTAACCACTCTAAATCTTGTCAATCTGATGGTATCGTACACTGTTCACAATTTTAAGGCTATGTAACATATAATACTTATTTCTACACTACAGTCTGTAGCCAGTGATTACAAAGCAGGAGTAGTGAGTGCCTTTTTTTTGCGTTTTACTTTCTTTTTTGTATGAATGGCAAATATGGGCGAAACAGCTTTTCCCAGACCTCCACTTACCATGTTCCACATAAGATAACGAACATATAGAGGATTATCAGAATGCCTATATGCCTGTTTTTTAACCCTATAGATGCTAGACTGGTACACAACGCATTGGAAAACAATGCATTGAGGGCACCTCTGGCACACAAAGGGTTAATACACAATTAACTACAAATTCTACATTTTGTGCTGGAAATGACCAAAAGGTTAGCTGCTCACAGTAAAAAAGAAAGTACTAGAGGCATATGAGACCTGCCTAATGTTCCTTTATAGGAGAACTTTAAAACAGACAAACTTGAAGTTTAACCCTTTGAGTGCCAGATGGGTACTCAACATATTGCATTGCAATGTGTTGCGTACCCCTCTGGCACTCAAACGGTTAATTTGTTAACACTTTGTGCACCAGTGGAGGTCAGAAACACACTACAGAGCAATGTGTTGCTTACTTCTGGCACTCAAAGGTTAAATAAACGGATATTCCCAGGCAGATGTTCTTTATACAGCAGTCTGGTACATATACATACTTGTTTGCCTTGCCTCTGTTGTCTGTAGTATATTACTAATTGCTTTCAGTTAACAATTTGTTTGAGACAATACATTCTAAAAGACCGTTAGGGATATAAAGAAAGGAAGAAGTAAATGCAGACTAAAATTATTCTATACAGGCATATATGTAGATAAAATACAACATAAATATATAAACTGTAATACATTTGTATGAGGGACTCAAATTTTAGTACACAAGCAAACTAAATGAATGAGTATCTCAGTATTTAAAGTGTTAGTAATGTCTAAAAAAGTTATTTGCATTTAGAAGAGCTTAAAAAGCTGATCTAAATGCAAAAAAACGTATCTCTCAAACCGCTATGGTTTAAGAGATACAGGCGTTTAAAGTTTGATTTCTCCTACTGACAGCTGTAAAGCTGTCAGCAGGAGATTCGTGTGGGTCGACACGGTGACGCTTGAGAAGTGCCGAGATCTCGTTACTTACACGGAATCCCTTCATTGGAATGGTCTAAAACGTGTGCCTGAACACTAGGCACACGTTTTAGACCATTCCAATGAAGGGATTCCGTGTAAGTAACGAGATGTCGGCACTTTTCAAGCGCCTCCGTGTCAACCGACACAAATCTCCTGCTGACAGCTTTACAGCTGTCAGTAGGAGAAATCAAACTTTAAACGCCTGTATCTCTTAAACCATAGCGGTTTGAGAGATATGGTTTTTTGCATTTAGCTCAGCTTTTTAAGCTCTTCTAAATGCAAAAACTTTTTTTTTAGACATTACTAACATTTTAATAATACCTTTTTGTATAGGACTAACATTCAGTTTTAAGGACAAGCTTTACAGAGCAACAAGATACCTTTCTTGGGTCAAACATTCATTTCTATGTTTCGTTATTTAAATGTAGTATGCTTTTGACTTGATATAGGGATCTTGAGCTAGTTCTCAAACTGTTGTCCTTAAAATGAATTAGTCCAATAATATTATTACATTCTGTGATACTCACTCTTTTGGCATCTATACTACTGTACTGCTATCCTAAATTTATATATATATATAAAAAAAAAAAAAATATATATATATATATATATATATTTATATGTATATATATATATTATGATTTCCCCTTTAATGGAGTCTAAATAACAACAGTCAATGCCCCATTGTTCACTGTGAGAGGTATTAACTAATCCCTCGCTTTGCATTGCGATGAACATTCCTCTGGTCGTTAAGGCGTTAAAAAACGTTATTGGCTTCTTGCAAGTTGCAGTTTTCTTGGCCTCAGTTCAATAGTGAAAAACAAAACTAATCCTGCTGTGCATTCATGTAAACTGAATTTAGTAAATAAAGGCACTATAGTGAAAGACTTAACAGAGATAATCTGCACTGAAAAATCTGAAGCATTTTCTATCAAACCGCTGTCATTTTAGGGACTTATTCAATAAGCAGCAATTCTGGAGCAAACAAACCGTGTGTGTGTGTGTGGCGGGGGGGTAGATAACAATTCCCCAATTCCCTATTGATTCAATAGGGCTTTAACTCCCTTGAGTGCTAGAGAAGTCTCCAACACATTGCCTCACAATATGTTGGTGACTTCTCAAGAACTCAAGTGGTTAAAGTGATAGTAATGTCCAAAAATTATTTTATTTTGTATTGTAAATTAAATAAAAAATAAATTATTTGCAGCAAACCCCATCTCTCAAACCGCTAAGCTGACAGCAGGAGATTCGAGGCGTGCGATTCAAGGAGGCTCTTCAGCAGAACTGAAATCGCGTTATTTAAGAAGAACTTCTTCAATGGAACAGTCTACAAAGTGTGCTTGCAAACCAGGCACACTTTGTAGACTGTCTCATTGAAGAGGTTCTTTTTAAATAACATGATTTTGACTCTGCTGAACAGCCAACAGCTGGTCCCCAGACTAGGATCTTCTGCTGTCAGCTAGATGCTAAAGTCAGTAGAAGGGGAGAGAGGAGCGAATCAAAGCAAATATCTCTCGAACCATAGATGTTTTTGAGATGGGGTTTGCTGCAAATAATTTATTTTTATTTAAAGCGGAACTAACACCGCTAAGAAACTTTGTTTGTAATAATTCCCTATCTGGCGACTAGCTGCTTAGTAGCGCTAGTCGCCAGACTTATTACCTCTTTATGGAGAAATATGCATTCATCCTCGGCTGACAGGCAGGATGGAGCGCGGACATCTTGCCTTAGTGACGTCCATGCGTCTGCTCTGTCAGTCCCAGACAGCTGTAGGAGGAGTTGCTAGGAGCCATTCGGCTCCGGAAGGGACTGACAGCACAGGCGCGCACACGTCACTAGGGCAAGATGCCCGCGCTCCGTCCTGCCGGTCAGCTGAGGACGACTGCATATTTCTCCATAAAGAGGTAATAATTCTGGCGACTAGCGCTACTAAGCAGCTAGTCGCCAGATAGGGAATTATTACAAACAAAGTTTCTTAGCGGTGTTAGTTCCGCTTTAATCTACAATACAAAATAAAATAATTTGGGCACATTACTATCACTTTAAAAGTCCCCATTTAAAACAATGGGTATTTATATTTTCCACTATGGTGCAACTGGTTTGACCCAGAATCCCTCCACTTTTGTTTTATGCATATGACCAATGTTTTACAAAAAAGTAACCAGAGATCAAGATCACAAACAGTGTCCCACAGTGTCCTACACACTGTCCTACAAACAGTGTGCTACACTGTGTCCCACAACCAGTGTCTTACATAGTGTCCTACACAGTATCCCACAAACAGTGTCCTACACAGTATCCCACAAACAGTGTCCGACAAACAGTGTCCTACACAGTGTATTACACAGTATCCCCTAAACAGTGTCCTACACGGTGTCCCACAAACAGTGTCCTACACAGTATCCCACAAACAGTGTCCTACACAGTTTCCCACAAACAGTGTCCGACAAACAGTGTCCTACACAGTATCCCCTAAACAGTGTCCTACACGGTGTCCCACAATGTCCTACACAATGTTGCACAAACAGTGTCCTACACAGTATCCCACAAACAGTGTCCTACACAGTGTCCCACAAACAGTGTCCCACAAACAGTGTCCTACACAGTGTCCCACAAACAGTGTCCTACACAGTGTCCCACAAACAGTGCCCTACATAATGTCCCACAAACAGTGCCCTACACAATGTCCCACAAACAGTGTTCTACACAGTATCCCACAAACATGTCCTACACAGTGTCCCACAAAGTGTCCTACACAATGTCCCACAAACAGTGTCCTACACAGTGTCCCACAAACAGTATCCTACACAATGTCCCACAAACAGTGTCCTACACAGTATCCCACAGTGTCCTACAGTTTCCTACACTGTGTCCCACAGTGTCCTACACAGTATTACATAATCAGTATCATACACAGTATCCCAAAAACAGTGTCCTACAAAGTGTCTTACACAGTGTCCCAAAAACAGAGTCCTACACAGTGTCCCACAAACAGCGTCATACAGAGTGTCCCACAAAGTGTCCTACACAGTGTCCCACAAACAGTGTCCTGCACAGTATCCCAAAAACAGTGTCCTACACTGTGTCCCACAGTGTCCTACACTGTGTCCCACAAACAGTGTCCTACAAACAGTGTCCTGCACAGTATCCCACAAACAGTGTCCTACACAATGTCCCACAAACAGTGTGCTACACAGTGTCCCACATACAGTGTCCTACACAGTGTTCCACATACAGAGTCCCACAAACCTTGGGGGAGCTGCATCACACCAGTGCTCAGTCCTGATATGATGTCTCCAAGCAGATATTCCTTCACAGGGTAGCGTGGGAGCCATTTTAATATTGGTAGAAAACTGTAAAGCTGGGATTTGGCTTTTTTAGCAGTGCACCTGAAAATGAAAAAAATAAGTTAATAAAGAAAATGTTTAAGCATTTGTAAAATCCCCTCATTCATCACTGTGGGTATACACCTTCAAATCAAATAAAGGCTATGTCTTGAACAACTGTGTTAACCTTATTAGTGCGAAATGATTGTCTAACAGGCTGTAAAGTGGTATGTGTTGGACACTCTAATGGCATTCCACAGGTTAATGAATTACAAGGCCTGATGGTGTCAATTTTAGTTTTAAAGGGACACAATCAAAAGAAAAATATATTTTTATTTATGCCTGTAAATCTAGCGTGGCAACATTTAACCCCTTGTATGCAAGAGACATATCCAACAAACTGCAAACCAAAAGGTTGGATACATCTCTAGTATCCAAGGGGTTAAAGAAAGTTGTTATAATATTTCAGTCCCTCTTTTTTACATATTCTCTTGGTTTGCTTGAAGGACCTTATTGGAGCCAGTCATGCTTCCATCCTGATCAAAGCCAATGGTTTCCCCATAGGGGCCCATTAACCCTTTCAATCAAATGAGTTCTATCAGGAACACCCAGGAATTTTTTCCCATCTTGAGTTCAGTAAGTTAATAAGATGTGTGGTTATTTTGTTCAAACCGTTGCATTCTTAACCCTTCAAGTACCGTATGAGTGTGCAGTGTGCTGCATTGTACTTCAGGGCCAGAACTATGCAGGATGACCAAGAAGACTCACTGTCTTAACCCCTTTGGTATTAGGAAGATGTTAAAGGGATAGTAATGTTTCACAAAAACAGCAGCTACAATTAAAGGGAATCTATAACCCCTATATATGTTGGTCTAAATAGTTAGTTTATGTAGCCACTAGATGTTAAAATGTTTTAATTTTTTTAATCAAATCGCTATTTTGCTGAAATTAAACAAATAAATATTGCCCTGCGCCCTACTTCCAGACAGACTGTGGTTACCAGCTCTGTACGGCAGTCAGTCACTCTGCCTCTGCTCCTCTCCCTTGATCCAGCCTCCTCCAATGACAGAGGATTTCTGCATGTAAGCTGGAACACTCTCATTGGCCAGAATCATCAGTCGAGGCTGGATAGAGGGAGGGGAGCAGAGAAAGAGTGACAGGAGCAGGGCAATATATATTCATTTAATTGCAGCAAAATAGCGATTTGATTAAAAAACATTTTAAACGTTTTAACATCTAATCGGGACATAAACTATTTAGACGAACATGTATAGGGGTGATATATCCCCTTTAATCTTTGTAGTATTTGGGGCATGGAGAGTGTTATTTCAATACTGTCAGAGCTGTAGTTCAAGAGTAATTGAATGATAAATTTCCCCCTCCCTCCCCTTTTGCCTAGTATAAGCTGCCTTCCCTCAGATGTGGAATCTGGTCTCTTGACCGAACAGGTCGCAGAAAGGGACAATCTTCTTACTGTGAGCATATGGAAAACCCTTCCCCCTTAACAGGTTTTTCAGGTTTTTTCCTTAAGCTCACTGAAAATTGTCCCTCTCTGTGATTCATCCAGACAGTCTTGCTGCTCTGAGATCAGCAGTGTTACATCAGTAAAAGGGGCAGGAGGAGGATACTTTATCATTCAATTACTCTTGAACTACAACTCTTACAGTATTGAAATAACACTCTTCATGGTGAATTAGACTACAGAATTAAGCAGTTCTTCCCTTTTACATATTAGAAGGGTGTGCAACTCATTGCTTTGCAATGTACTGCATACCATTCTGGTCCTTAAATAGTCAATAGCAAAACCTATCTAGGTAGGCATTCTTGAAATATCAACCAGTTATAGCTATATATATTTATATGCGTTGGATTTCTCTTGTAGTCCACTGCTAGTTGGTTTTAGTTTAAAATCTACTGTAATAAAGACAAATGATACATAAGAACCATTCACTAGTATTGAAGTCTTATAGTAAGGAGGTGTGAACTAAAGACAATAGAGATCACTATAAATAGGAAGCTGCAGAGACAAGACAGAAAATATATACATAGCTGTATGAAGGATGCCTACCTAGGTACATTTTTTATACAAATTAAGAACACTTACAAGTACTAGTTCCACTTTAATTTAAAGGCCAGTTATGTTTTATAGGAGAAGACTTAGTAAAATGTCTGGACTGCATTTTGCAGCTCCAAAGCTGCTCATGTCAGCGACTATGGGTGTTTCACAGAACTGACTTCCTTGGCTGGCAGTAGGCTGGAACGCAACCTGAAAATATAGCTCTCAGCTCGAAACTTTCTGAGTTTTGTGTGATGCCTCCATAGACATTCTTGGTTGGACTGTGAGCACAGCTCAAGGAGACGGAACAGTGAGACTACTTACACAGACACGCACACAAACAAGCCACTATTTCACTGGTTGTCCCAGTACTATACACACTCACACACACAGTGTGACACCCCAGCCTTGTTCCACTGCCCACTGGTAATCACAGTACCACACATACACGGACATTCCAGTACTGTTCCACTGAACACTGACAGTCACAGAAACCCACACAAACACACACAGAGAGTGAGAGGGAGGCATGTTAGAAAGTGTTGGAGGTGGGGAACAGGGTGATTGTAGAAACTTTTTGTAGGTGGGGGCAGAGAACAGGGTGGCAAGGGACAAGGAAAGAGGATGGAGGTGGAATACAGGCACTTTGGGTAGGAGATGGAGGTGGAGGAAGGTGGGGGTGGAGGGGAACAAGACACTGCCTTAGTATGACTTTTGAGAATGAAAGTTCTCTCTTTCAGAGGGGTTAGTAAAGCATGCAAGGGCTCTGTCTCTGCATAGTTTACCATGCCAATTGCTAGCCCAGGAGCGAGGAAGCAGAAATCCTGCAAAGTAGCGTGGCTCTATATATGCTAGGCTCGAACACAATACACTGCCTATACTGGAGATCAAGGGGTGAAAGTTTCCATAGTGAACAAGTAGCAGAATTCTATGAAAAGCTGATCTCATTACAAGCAGTTTGTGCTGCACTGAGCCTTAAAGGGGATTATCTGAAACATCACACTGTAGATCCATATTTCTCTCACAAACAGTGACCAGTCCTCCCCTTTACTGTAGGATGCTTAACAAAAATAGGATTTTAGTCTTACCTGTTAAATCCTTTTCACTTAGTCCATACAGGTCACTGGTACTCTGGGAGGCGTAAGTCCCCTTTAATAGGCAGGAACAACTATGCAAATAATTTGCAAGGGGCGGAGCCTCCCCTCTTACTTAAGCCACCTTCTGGCCAGAGCCACTTTAGATTGATTTGAGACCCTAAAAACTGACCTCAGGTAAGCAAAAAGAAAGACTCCTGTGAGCATGCCCGAACGGTCTCCCACTGAATGCCACAGGAGAGCCAAGACTGGTCCCTTGACAGGGTGGGAGACCAGTGACCTGTATGGACTAAGTGAAAAGGATTTAACAGGTAAGACTAAAATCCTATTTTCACTGTCGTCCAATACAGGTCACTGGTACTCTGGGATGTACAAACATTGAGCTGATCCAGAGGCGGGAAGTAAGGCAAGGACCAGGCGCAAGGCCCAAGTCACTAGAACTGTTATGACCAGTTGATAACATAGCCCAAACTGTAAGTGTCAACGGACACCAACCAAGGGAACAATCCCTGAACTAGCACAGCACACGGAACTAGAGCCAACCGGGCTCAACAGTAAAGAAGCACTAAGGATCACAGAGCGGAAGACCTACACAGGCAAGACTGCCTCCAGGACCTTCCTTCCAAAACTGGCATCAGCCGACGCCAGTACATCAACTCGATAGTGCTTTGAAAATGTGTGCACAGAGGACCAAGTGGCCGCTCTGCACAGTTGATCAGCAGAAGCTTGATTCTTGTAGGCCCAAGAGGCCCCAATAGATCTGGTGGAATGGGCAGTTACCCGGAAGGGAACATGCTTATTCCTCAACTTATAGGCTTCACGGATGGTAGCCTTAATCCAAGAGGCAATGGTAACTTTGGAAGCCGGTCTCCCTGCCCTAGGCCCCTCAGGAATGACGAATAGAGCGTCAGACTTCCTGATAGACTCGGTGCGATGAACATAAAACTTGAGGCAACGCACCACATCCAACAGATGGAGATCTCTTTCCTTGTCAGATGAAGGATTAGGGCAGAAAGAGGGAACCACAATCTCCTGATTGATGTGAAACTCAGACACAACCTTGGGTAAGAATTCCTTGGTAGTGCGAAGCACAGCCTTATCCTTGTGGAACACCAGGTAAGGAGGTTTACAAGACAAGGCCTGTAACTCTGCTACCCGGCGCACTGACACCACAGCCAAGAGGAAGGCCATCTTCCAAGTCACAAGACGTAATGGAATGGAAGCCAAGGATTCAAACGGTGGTCGCTGTAGAACTCCCAGCACCAAATTGAGATCCCACTGGGGAGCAGGACTCTTAAAGGCAGGTCGAACATGAGTCACACCCTGGAAAAAGACTTTCACATCAGGAAGGATAGCAATCCGTTCCTGGAAAAACACAGACAAGGCAGAGGTCTGAACTTTGAGGGAACTCAGACTGAGCCCCTTATCCACACCGTCCTGCAAGAAGGCCAGGACAGTGGGAAGATGGAAGTCAAGAGACAACTTCTTGTCAGAGCACCATGTCACGAAAGTTGACCATATGCGATGATAGATCTTGGAAGACACAGGCTTACGAGCACTGAGCATCGTCGATACCACAGAAGGAGAAAAGCCTTTCTTAGCTAGAATCGAGGATTCAACCGCCATGCCATCAAATGGAGAGAGTGAACATCCTCTTTCCACAGATACCCCTGAAGAAGCAGGTCCGGACGGGCTGGAAGTGGGATTGGATCCTTCACTGACATGGCCATCAATTCCGGAAACCAGGACTGGCGAGGCCAGTTTGGAGCAATCAGGATGACAGGACAACGTTCCCTCTTCAACTTCTGGATAACTCTGACCAATAGAGGAAGAGGAGGGAAGATGTAAGCCAGGGAGAAGTCCCAAGGGATCGACAAGGCATCCACTGCTAGAGCAAGGGAGTCCCTCAACCGGGAGCAAAACACCGGAACCTTCCTGTTGTGTCTGGTAGCCATCAGATCCACCACAGGCATCCCCCACCGTTGAGTGAGCATGTGAAACACCTCTGGGTGCAGAGCCCATTCTCCGCTGTCAACGGTATGACGACTGAGGAAGTCTGCCATGACGTTGTCCACGCCTGGAATATGAACCGCAGAGATGACAGGCACGTGATCTTCTGCCCAAGACAAAATATCCTTGACCTCCCACCAGGCGGAACCGCTTCTTGTGCCGCCTTGCCTGTTGATGTAAGCCACCACCGTGGCGTTGTCGGACTCCACTCTGACTGGAAGACCGGTCAATTGAGACTCCCAGTGCCTCAGGGCCAGCCGGACAGCTCGAAGTTCCAGAACATTGATGGAGAGCATGGATTCCTCCAGACCCCATTTCCCCTGAGCACTGAAGCGACCCCAGACTGCACCCCAGCCCCGAAGGCTGGCATCCGTAGTGACTGTGGTCCAAGGAGGAACTAGAAAGGATTTCCCTTTCAGGAGATGAGAGAGATCTAACCACCAGTGCAGACTCGACTCGACATGAGGAGGAAGAGAAACAGACAGATGTTGATGATCTGGATGATTCTTGCACGTCTGGATCACGAATCTCTGAAGATCCCTGGAGTGGGCCATGGCAAATGGTACTGCTTCGATTGTGGAAATGAACTTCCCCACTAAGGACGACAACTTCGGAACTGGAATCACGTCCAGGTCCAGAATTCCAGCCACTCTTACAGCTATCTGGTGAGCCACGTCCTCTGGAAGAAACACCATGCATTGGCGAGTGTCGAACAGGAGACCCAGGAACAGAAGCCTCTGAGATGGAATCAAGTCCGACTTGTCCAGATTCAGGATCCAGCCATGACGGTTCAGGGTGTGCATGCACATCTGTAATTGCTGGAGGAGAAGCTCCGCTGAGGAGGCCTTCAGAAGGAGATCGTCCATGTAGGGGGTCACTCTGATCCCATCCTGATGGAGCACCGCTATCAATGAGCCCAACACCCTCTGGAAGACCTGAGGGGCTGAAGTCAGCCCAAAGGGGAGCGCTGCAAACTGAAAGTGTCCCCTGTGGCAGGCAATCCTGAGATACCGCCTGCTCTCTGGATGAATAGGGATGTGAAGATAAGCATCCTGAAGGTCCAGGGAGGCAAGAAACTCCCCTGGAGACATTGCTGCAATCACAGAGCGCAGGGACTCCTGGCGGAAGTGGGAAGTCACCACATAGGCATTGAGATCTTTGAGATCCAAGATGGGACGGGCTCCTCCGTCCTTTTTGGCTACCACAAACAGGTTGGAATAAAATCCTGAACCTGTGTCCCCCTGAGGAACCGCCTCCAGGACCTCTTTGTCCAAGAGATCCTGAATAGCGTCGTCGAACAGACGCCTTTTTGTGGGTTCCTGAGAAGGACGAGTAAAATGGAACCGAAAAGGAGGAAGGGAAGAGAAAGGGATCCTGTATCCCTCTGACACCACCTGAAGAACCCATGGGTCCGCCACTGACTCCTCCCAAGTCCGGCGAAAGATGCGGAGACGACCGCCTACAGCCGGATGCGGACCCGGGTTCGGCGAGTCATGCCGAAGCAGTCTTGGAGGTCTTGGCCTTGGAGGCAACTTTGGGCCTCCAGGACTGTTTGGGCTTGGAGGAGGAGCGCGTAGTGGGAGGACCCGTTTGGGCCGAGGAGCGTGTCTCAGTCTGAAAGGAACGAAAGGACCGATTGCGTTTGGCTGGAAACTTTTTCTTAAAGACTGAGGGTAGAAGAGTACTTTTACCGCCAGTAGCCTCACTGATCATTTCTTTGAGTTCAGACCCAAAAAGCAAATTCCCCTGAAAGGGCAAGGAAAGCAAAGCCTTCTTAGAGGCTGTATCAGCAGACCAAATTTTCAGCCAAAGAGCGCGTCTAGCCACCACAGAAGAAGTGGAGGCCCTCGCCATCATGCGCACAGCATCAAAAGCAGCATCAGCAACATAGTTCTGAGCTTCAGTGATATTAGCAAGAAGCTGCAACTGTTCAGATACAGGCGCATCCTGGCGAACCGCTTCAGTCAGTCGTTCAGTCCAGGCCGCAATAGCTCTATTAACCCATGCCACAGCAAAAGTGGGACGCATGGCTGTGCCAATAGAGGCAAAAATAGACTTAAGAGAGAGCTCTAGTTTCTTATCCGTCCAGTCCTGCAAGGCAGAGGCATCTGAGACAGCCAAAGCAGTAGATTTGGATAGTCTAGACACAGGAGCATCCACTTTGGGAGGATGAACCCATTTTGCCAGCTCCGCCTCAGGAAAAGGGTAAAGTTTGGCAAACTTTTTGGAGACAGAGGAAGATCTATCAGGATTCTTCCATGCCTCAGAGACCAGACGGGCAAGAGTAGGGTTAGTTGGAAAACAAACAACAGGCTTAGATGGCTTTTTCTGAAAAACATCAGTAGGATTATAAGTGGATTCCTGAGTCAGAGGAAGGTTGAGCGTATTCAGAACCGCTCTGATCAGACCCTCAGCCGAAACTTCAGGGTCACACTCATAGGGGTCCCCAATGGACCTGTTAGATTCAATAACAGTACGTTCCTCAGCATCAGAATCCTGTAAAAGTTCTTCTTCAGAAGAATCAGTGATATCAGGAGCTCCCTGTGGCTTAGGCAGGGAGGTCCTGATAGTAGAGGGGGTCTGCCAGACCTGGAGAGCCCCCTGTACCTGAGAGGGAAAGAGTTGAAGCGTGGATCTGAGATCCCTAGTGGCAGCTTTAAACTCCCTCACCCAAGATGGCTCAATAGCGTGGCTGGGAAGCCCAGGGTTGCTATCTTGACCAGTACAATTAGGGCATAGATCCCCCACATTATCGCCATCCAGCCCAATGTGGCAAGAGGAGCAAAACGCCATGGGGGTAGCGGACCCCCCATCCTCCTTAGACTTGGGTCTAGCCCCTAGCTCCAGTGAGGTAGACATGCTCACAGCGTCAATATACCCCACTAATAACACTATCACCCAGAAAAAGTGTTAAGATTAAAGTTTCACCCCAGAAATGTTCTAAAAACGGACTTATCTGGCCAGCGAAGGGTTAATCTGTTGAGGAGAGAGAAGGCTCGGTCCCTGCGTAGTGTACTCGCCTAGGAAAAGTACCACAAAATGGCGGCCGTCGTGACAGCCAATCAGAAACGAGCGCGAACCAAGCGCTCATGGGAAATGTAGTTTTTCCTTACAAGTACCCCAAACAGTGCCCGAAGCCCCCCTGAACACCCCACATAAATATAACACATTCCGGATGATAGAGCAGGAGCCTAGAATTAAAATGAGCCCTCTCTGAAGTTGCTGTGACAAGCGGTTCCAGAGATATGTCCCATACTGTGAATTCCCATAGAGAGTAAAGGAGCCCTTGCGTCTGAGCGGGAAAAAGCCGCGCTTAAAGGCGCGGAACACCATTTTTAATAAAGTTTAGTAAAACATTAAAAAGTGCCCAAACAAGCACGAAACACATGAGAAACATAAATAAATGAATACCCAATGCTCCAAAACTCAGAGAATAACACAGAAATTGCATAAACAGTAATAATGCAATAAAAACACCCTATGAGTGCTGGAGTGTATTAAAACTCCCAAATACAAGCCCATCAAAGGGACACTGTGGGGACAAGTGGACCTTCAGCACTCAATGGGTGACTCACCTTCCTTGCTGACTTCTGTCTTCAGGTGACCATGATAGGGAGGGAAAGAACCAGAGGTAAATTCCCCAACAGGGGAGCTGCTTAACACAAGCTGTCCCCTCTTCAGGGTATAGGTCCACAGAAAATCCCTGGAAGCTGCACCAGCCACTTTAAAGAGGGCAATTCACAGCCATGGTCACCCTCCTAATGGTGGTATTCCATATTTGAATAAAAAATAATAAAATACTAAGATGCATAGATGTTCTCTACCTGGTGTGGAAGCACACCAGGAACAAATCAATCTAAAGTGGCTCTGGCCAGAAGGTGGCTTAAGTAAGAGGGGAGGCTCCGCCCCTTGCAAATTATTTGCATAGTTGTTCCTGCCTATTAAAGGGGACTTACGCCTCCCAGAGTACCAGTGACCTGTATTGGACGACAGTGAAATGTATTTCTGCAGGTCCAAACAGGATCTGGTCACATTACTTGCAAATAATGTACCATTCATTTAAACAGGTCCACGATATTGTACACAGTGATGCCAATATATGCCAGCAAACATCTGGTCAAATAATATGAAGGATGTAAAATAACTAAGTAAGTTAAAAAAACCCAAATGCATGCAAAATGATATGACATAAAACACAAAAGGGCCACAGACAAGAAGATGAACAATTCTGGAGCAAAACAACTGCGCCAAAGGACACAAACATAATTTCCATTCAGTTAAAGTGGCATTGTCACTTTGTAACATATAAGTGATTTTGATAACGCTTTTGAAATTACCTATATTTGTGGTCGGGGCTTACGGCTGTGATATGCTGAGGAGATGCTTGGTGTAGGGTTGCCAGCCCCCCGGGCCTATCGGGGCCACCAGGGGGTGTGTCGATACGGTTAACCTGTAAGAGGGCCAACCTGAATGAAACTCCTGAAAGAAGGGGGGGTATATGGGGGGGCTCAATGCGAATTGAGCTCCAGTGGAAGGGGCTGCTGCCTGTATTTAAGGCCTGCAGACCCTCCCACAAATACAGGTGGAGCACCTTCAACTTATGTTAGCCAGTTTTTGGGAGCTGTATGTCACTTTTTTCCCCAAAAAAAATCTGGGAGCCCTAGTGAGACGAAACTCTCCAACTGCTTTGTTATGGCATGAAGCATTTTTTCAAGTTTCAGTGGCTTGTTACCCTTTGAGTGCCAGAGGGGGTACACAACGCAATTCTTATGTTATTCTATGGAACCTATTCACAAAGATTTCTTCAGCTTTGGCGATCTCAGTGAATAGGCACTATAGAATAACATAGGAACTGGAGAAGTGATATCACTGAAGAAGGTATCTCCACTTTAACACCACTTTATCACCGCTTAGTGAATGTTCCCCAAAGTGTTAAAGCACTCCTTAGGAACTGGACATCACAGTGAGGCTGGTGTTCTATAAAGAACTGGAGGAATTCCAATGAAAATAATCTGCATTATAGGACACTAATACAAATTCCCATTGATTAATGAAATGGGGATTTTAAAGGGATAGTAACCCCCCCAACAACTTGACGGCAAAATACAGGAATCATAGAAACATACCGAACGCACTTAGTCCCATATCTCAAACCTTTATGGTTTGAGAGATGTAAGAAAAGAAAGACCTCCGCTCTCTCCCCCTTCTCATGCGTCCGCTGTATAGTGGACGTCATGAGATCCGGCTTCCAGCACCAGACCGCGGCTCTGCAGGAGCACTGTCATCTAGATATCTCCGTATAATTACTTCATAGGAATGGTCTACAACATGTGCTTGCAAGCCAGGCACATGTTTTAGACCATACCCATGAAGTAATAATACGGAGATATCTAGATGACAGCGCTCCTGCAGAGCCGCGGTCTGGTGCTGGAAGCCGGATCTCATGACGTCCACTATACAGCGGACGCATGAGAAGGGGGAGAGAGCGGAGGTCTTTCTTTTCTTACATCTCTCAAACCATAAAGGTTTGAGAGATGGGACTAAGTGCGTTCGGTATGTTTCTATGATTCCTGTATTTTGCCGTCAAGTTGTTGGGGGGGGGGGTTACTATCCCTTTAACCCAATGAATGGTATTGCAACGAAACTTGCTGGAGACCCTTCTGGTATTCAAATGGTTAAATCCCCATTTGCATCAATAAGGATTCTGGAAATTTGTAATTGTCCCCTATGGTGCTACTGGTTTACTTCACAATCACCCCTTTTTCTTATAGTACATCAGACTACATATACACTACTGTTCAAAAACTTTGGGGTCACTTAGAAATCTACTTGTTTCTGTTATTGGAGCACCTTCACCATATGGTATATAACGATTGCCCATCAAGCTAATCAAAATTGTGGGAGGGGTTTCAGGAAGCACGGGGTGAACTCTCTTTACATTACCTCAACAAACTGACAAATAGAATGCTAAAGGTCTGCAAGGCTGTAATTGCTACAAATGGAGGATTCTCTGACAAAAGCAAAGTTTGAAGGACACAATTATTATTTAAATTAAAAATCATTATTTCTAACCTTGTCAATGTCTTTACTGTATTTCCTGTTCATTTTGCAACTCATTTGATGGAAAACAAGGACATTTCCAAGCGTATGTCTACAGGCTATAAGATTTTGTAGTGTATCATGCAATCATACCACATTACAGGGATAGTAATGTTCCACAGTAAAAGCATAGCATTTGGGCCATGGAGAGTGTTATTTCAGTACTGTCAGAGTTGTAGTTCAATAGTAATTGAATGATAAAGTATCACCCTCCCGCCCCTTTTACTGATGTAACACTGCTCACCTCAGAGCAGCAAGACTGTCCAGATGGCTTGCAGAGAGGGACAATCTTCAATTAACATAAGGGAAAAACCTGAAAAACCTGTCAAGGGGGCAGGGTTTTCCTTATGCTCACAGTAAGAAGATTGTCCCATGCTGTGAGTTGTCCGGTCCCAGGACCAGATTCCACATCTGAGGGAGTTGGCTTACACTAGGTAAAAGGAACAGGAGGGGGAAACTTTATCATTCAATTACTCTTAAACTCAGGGCCGGACTTATAATTAGGCAGAGTAGGCATCTACCTACAGGCGCACCCAACAGAGGGGCGCCTGTCACTGGGATCATGTTGTGTGTGTTTAGTCACCTCCCCCGCCCGGCGCCGTGAAGACAGGTCTGTGCAGAAGAAGGCTGCTGAACTCCCCCGGCTCTTTAGTAATACAGAGCGCTGGGAGATTACATCATCTCCCAGCGCTCTGCATTACTAAAGAGAAGACAGCGAGGGAGCTCCAGCATCTACAGTTGGATGCTGCCGCTGGACCACCAGGGAAGAGGTAGGAAACGGACACTGGGGCAATATGAGTGTGCAATCGAGGGTAATATGGAGATGATGGGGGTAATGTAAGGGCAATATGGAGCTGATGGGGGGCAATATGGATATGAAAAGGGCAATATGGAGCTAATGGGGGCAATGTGGAAATGATGGGGGCAATATGGAGCTGATGGGGCAATGTGATTGCAATATGGAGCTGTTTGGGGCAATGTGGAGATGATGGGGGCAATATGGAACTGATGGGGGGCAATGTGAGGGCAATATGGTATATGGAGATGATGGGGCAATGTGAGGGCAATATGGAGATGATGGGGGGGGCAATGTGGAGATTAGGAGCATTGTGGAGATGGCCCATGGGGGGGGGGCGCTTCACATTTCTGTGCCTACAGGCTCCTGAGATGTAAATCCAGCCCTGCTTGAACTACAACTTGCACAGTATTGAAATAACATTCTCCATGGCCCAAATACTATGAAGAGTAATTGCAATTGTTGTTTTTGTGAAACATTACTATCCCTTTAAAGTATTAGGATCACTTAAGACAGATATGGCACAGGTATCTTCTGCATTATTACATATAGACTACTTCATGCATTTCAGCCTATGTGGCAAAAGCCTACCAAGTTAATCATTTACAGTCAGCACCGCCTCTTAACCCCTTGGATGCTAGAAATGTCTCCAATCCATTGCAAGGCAATGCGTTGGAGACATTTCTGGCATCCAAGTCATTAATACACCAGCCTAGGTATTTTGCTTGAAAACAATGACCATTAAATGGTTATATCTAATATTTCCTACAGCACTTGTGATAAAACATGTAACAAGGTTGTAAACTAGTATAATGTAAGTATAGTATAGTTTTACAGGAGTCAAAAGGCAGGAAGTCTTTTTTTTCTGTTTAAAGGGTAGTAATACTTTCTTTTAAAAATCTCTAAAATGGTAGATTTTAATAAAAGAATTAAGAGGAGCTACTTCATAGGTCTCAAATCTTCAAGTTTTTCTGTTGGTAGCATTTAAACTTCCCCCCTCTCTCCCCTTTTTCATACGTTAGCACTCTAGCTGACAGATGCAGAATCCAGTCATTTGACCAGACGGAGGCTCTTCAGTAGAGCCGAAAAAGCAATGTTTATGAAGAAATACTTCATTGGTACGGTCTACAACAGTGTTTTTGCAAACCATGATGTATGAAAAAGGGGAGGGGGGGAGTTAAATGCTACAAACAGAAAAACTATGAAGATTTGAGACCTTGGATGTAGCTCATCTTAATTCTATTATTAATATCTACAATTTTAGAGATTTTTATAAGAAAGCATTACTATCCCTTTAAAGCAAGAGAGCTAGATGTCAGGGAAAGGGGAGTGAGGAGGAAACTTTAGCTGTGATTATCTCTCAGACCATAAAGGTTTGAGAGATAGGACTAGGATTGTTTAGTTTTTTAATAGCTACAAGATTCAATTTTATTAAAATGAGACAATACAATCCTTTAAGTTTCTTTAATATTGTAGGCATTAAAAACAGATTCACATTGATGTAAGTCTTGTCTCTCATGAGACAATACTATCCTTTTAAAATGAAACATTACTATCCCTTTCAGTACAATGTATATGGGGTGCATGTGCAGGTGAATAAGTCTGGAGTGTAAGACTTCAGTCCTCTCTTTGACTCTTGCCGGTTCCTTTGGGCTCACTATGAGCTTGGGAAAAAAGTCTGCTTCCAGGGGAGAGAAGACCTGCCCACCGAGCCCTATCCATGTGATAGTTACCCTTTAACCCCTTAAGGACCGGCGGTCACGGGACATTTCCATCCCATAATGACCGCATAGAGGCACTTTGACACGCCGGTACACGTGACCTGTCACGTGTATCAGCGCGTCACTATGGGGCTTGAAAGAGATTGCTCCGATCTTGGAGCGGTCTATTTCAGGCCCTATTTTTACTTACAGCGCTCCCGGTAGAACGCTGTAAGTAAAAAGTACGTGACGTACCATGACCGTGACGGTCCTGGTACGTCAAGGGTCCCTAAGGGGTTAATGTTTGATTACTTTTGCACCAAGCCGACTGATTATAAGCAGCTGTGTTGTCTTTCCAGAACCTGCTAGTAAATATAGTTACTATTCCTAGTAATCACAACCACCAAATCCGAAGTTTAAAAAGTGCACTTTCAGCCTCATTTCTTCAAATCAAAAAAGAAGCCTGACATGCCATGTTGTTTCTTCTTAGCATCAGACTTGGTCATTGTAATTGCTCTACCAGTGATTAAGGGGATATCTTGAAAATATGACCTGTTGGCATGCACCAAGGACTGTAGCTGAGAATCAGTGCCTTATGTGAGGATATAATAATAATGGCAGATAAAATGTTAAATGGCTACATCTTAGTGACTGATACATAGTTTAATTAAAGATAACAATACATTCATATTATATTTTGAAACATCCTACTATACTTAGCCATGAAAATAGCTGTGAGGCGATTTTAGCCTCTCTATGTGCTAAAACACCACCAAGAAAATGAGATACAAAGTAAACAAGATTTTCTGCTTCTGAATTGGGAAATACATAAATGCATAAGAAATGGGCAATAAGCAGTTTATCTAGCAGCAGCACTACTGAAACCTGGCATGTAGGCTTTAATAGGATAGCATGGGAATAAGGGAGTCAAGCAAAAGAAACAGGTAGAATAATGGGCGTAATGGTGACACTCTTCACGCTTGGCTGTATTAATCTGAAAATTTCAAGCACCAATATTGATCTGTAAGGTGCATAAAGAGAAGCAAGCACCAGTAAGAGGCACGCGTCCATCTATATGCATCCTTCTGATAGATATTGCTGAGTGTGGCAAGTAATGCCCTTAGTAAATAATGAGACAAGAACCCACTTATTCATCCTCTATATACCAGGTAATGTACTCATCTTCCCCTTTAGAAATAGAGGCCATTGTTTAAGCCTGTTTTTGTCCCATTCAGATCATGAGTGAGTAGGCTGTGGCTTTCCAGCTGTCGTTGGACTACCACACCCATGAGGAGCTGATTAGTGGACAGCTGACATACATACAATAAATCTGTGCATACTGCTTCCAGAATGAACTGGTATATGAATATATATATATATATATATATATATATATATATATATATAATAAAAGTATGGCAGTTCTGTAGCTAACCAAAAGCACCATCGGAGAGCAAATAAAAATGTTTCCCATTAAATTAAATTGGGGCTTTTTAACCCCTTGAAGGCCAGACAAGTCTCCAGTGCATTGTGAAGCAATGCAGGGGATATGTCTCTAGCATTCAGGGGGTGAGACGTTCCATTTAACCACTGCAGTGTGCCAAAGGGGATTGCAATGCGTTGCATACCCCTCTGGCGCTGAAAAAGTTAAGTCAATGGAAGTTGTTTTTTGTCCCCTACAGTGTAGCTGGTTTGCCTCAGAATAGCCTACCTTTTCCTTGTGTATACAGCCTAAGGTCCAAGTGTTCACTCACCGACAAGACTGTGCTAGCCTATGGATGATGGACTGTGGCTCGTCCTGCCTCACATGCAGCTGTTCCTGTAGATATTCCTGGGTGTATATCGCCCTCTCCACGCAGTACTTTTGTCTTTGGCACAGACATTCATCTTCCCCCGAAATTAATTCCATAGCATATTTCAGTTTTCTGTTGTTCTTTGCTGCGTCTGAACGTCACTGTAGAAAAATAAAGGTATTCAGTCTTGTACAGAACCTCTCTTCATGCACATTTACATAGACTACTTGTGTTTCAGCCTGAGGCCTTAGTGTTGAAATGTACCCAGTCTTTATGGAACTTTCCATACCTTCTCGTTAGCACAACGTGGAAAGGACAATAGTAACAGGTTTTGAATGGAATCCAGAGGGACACAGGGTCATATGCTAAATGCAAAAGAAGGGAAATTCTGGAACAAATCAGTTTCACCTCAGGGGACAAATAAGTATGCCTATAGATTTTAATGGGGCTTTTAACCCCTCGAATGCTAGAGGGTTCTCAGATACATTGCAAAACCTATATCCCACAGTCTGTAACACCAAGAGATTTCCTATTCCACCAATTACAGTCAGTTTGTTTAACTATAACATTATAGTAAGACTAAAAAAGGTTCAATGAGAACTTAAAGATTTTAATATTGTTCTATAAATGTACCCTGTTACACAGGGGTAGTCAGTCTTTGACCCTACAACTGTTGGAAACTACAACTCCCATCATCCTCCAACTAGTGGTTGGCTGGTTGGGGCTGATGGGAGTTGTAGTCTCCACCAGCTGGAGGTACAACTGTTGACCACCTGTGCTGTAACGTATATGACACTCTACTGATTGTAAGTCTGCAGCCTCGTGCCTGGGGTATTGTCTGAACACGTTAAGAAGGAACTGGTGGAATAAACATCAGACACATGTACAGACATCGGGCGTATGAACCCAGATACGGGGGGAGCAACTCTGAGGTATAAACAACTGCACCTTATGTAACAAATAACATTTCCCATTAAGTTAACCCTTGAGTGCCCAAAAGGTATACAACGCAGTGTGTTGCACTGGGCACTTGAAGTGATAGTTGCTACTTTCAACCCTTTGAGTGCCAGAGCGGCATCCAATGCATTGCACCCTCTGGTGCTAGGGTTAACCCCTTGAATGCTAAAGAGACTTTCAACGTATTGCTTTCATTTTATGAACATCATGCAACAGATTTATCTCATAACTGATCCTTGTTTGTCTTTATACACAGGACCCATGGTATACCATTGCTTACATTTCAGTCATTGGGCCTTATGTATAAAAATTAAAAAAGATAATTTTTTGGACAAACCAACTGTACTGTAGAGTACAAATAAAAACTCCCAGAATTCTCAGTGAATTTAGTTGGGCTTTACACACATTGAATGCAAGAGCATTCTCCAGTGCGTTTCTTCGAAATGCGTTGGTGACACCTCTAGCAGGTTAACCCTTTGAGTGCCAAAGAGGTATCCAAAGCATTGTGTTGGCACCCAAATGGTTGCAAGACCCATTTCAATAAAAGGATTTTTTATGTATCCTCTATAGGGCAGCTGCTTTGTTTCAGAATTGATCCAGATTTGTCTTTACACATATGACAACTAGTATATTCGTACTTACATTTCAGTCACCGGTAAAACAGAGCAATTCTGGGACAATCCAGCTGCACTATAGGGGAAAAATAAAAAGTCCCAGAATGCCAACTGATTAAATCGGTATTTAACCCTCTGAATGCTGAAGAGTTCCACAACACAAACACTTTGAGTGCCAGGGGGTTGCACAACGCATTGCAGAGCAATGTGTTGCATACCACTCTGGCATTCAAATTGTTACCAATGCATTTAAATCAATAGGGATATTTATTTGTCCCGTACAGCCTAGTTGGTTTGCCCAAGAATTGCCTTTACACACAAGTAAGTGATTGTATGAATAAGATTCTGAGCTAAATCAGGAGCTGGGATCCATTTTGTTGCCCTACTACTGCAGTTAACAAAGCAGGGAGGGCAATGGGGCAGTCTATGAGAGTTTCAGGGCATCCCTTTGCTCTGCTCCTTGTTTAATCCTATGTATAAAACAAGACATAGAGGAAATGGTGTGATTATATGAACGCTGTGGGGTAGGCATAAGGAGCTTGATTCAATTAATGTAGACCTTCACCTTCAATTTAGCTCTGCAGATCTGAAAATGTCCTTCAAAAATGTGCTATGTTAGCCAACAGACCATCAGATGTATAGTTTAAATTGAGATATTGATTCTTTTATCTCTGAAAAAGTGAAAGTGCGGTTTCCTGTACTAACTAACCACACCCCTCTGGTCCTTAAAGGGGTAAACTCTGTGCTGAACTTGCAGTATCTTCAGCATAAATCACCATATGCTGTTGCACTGAAAGGACTCACCATACAGAAATAAAAGTATGACTGTCTCCTAAACCGTGTATCTGCTGGGCTTTGGCTAACATGAAACACAGGCAGTTTTTAATGAAGTTTTCTACAATTTGAATTCAATGTGACAGGTTCACTTAAGTCTTTGTGATGGTGGAGTGTGTGCACTATACCAATCATACATAGAGTTGCCACCTTTTCTTCAGAAAAATACCGGCCATGGCGTTCCCTCCATAGACTTAACATTGGACAGAAGCCAATTTTTTACCGGCCTGCTGGCAAAATACCGGCTGGGTAGCAACCCTAATCATACACTGTAGTGCAGGGCTCAAAATCTCCACTCGCCACTAGCCAATGGCGAGTGAAAATTTAGCCCTGGCGAGTAGAAATTCAGCCCTGGTGGGTATGTTTTGGGTTGCAGTGGCAAGTAAATTTTCAGGTCTGGCTAGTAGCAAAGGACTTAAAATTATAAGCCCTGCTGTAGTGCATACCCTGAAGTCAGGGTTGCCACCCAGCCGGTATTTTACCGGCAGGCTGGTAAAAAATTGGCTTCTTTCCAATGTTAAGTCTATGGAGGGAATGCCTTGGCCGGTATTTTTTTTAAAGAAAAGGTGGCAACCCTACCTGAAGTACAGCCAGATTTGAGGTGCTGACAGATTTGTAAATTCACCTCAAGGCCCAACAGGCTGTATGTATAAACCAAAGTGGAGCATTTTTTGGAGAACCTAATAGTACTGCATGGAACAAATAAGCATTCCTATTGACTAAAATTGCTTGCTCAACCAGCTGAATGCTAGAGGTCTCTAATGCATTGAAAAGCAGTGTGCTGAAGACTTCTCTAGCATTTAAGGGGGTTAACAGACCCATTTAACTTGATTGAAATCTTGGGAATTTTTGTTTGCTCCGTACTGTGCATCTGGTTTGCTTTCAAAATTGTTTCTATACATAAGTCTCACTGTGTGCTAGTTCGCATGGCTGGGATGTAAGGGGCTCACATTCACCATATAGTTTTGCAGACAGTTCAGTCCATGTAAGTGTGTGGGAACACAGCACTGGAGCCTGACAGACATTTCTAGTTTGTCTCTAGCAATGACTAAGTTCGCCCAGCTAGCTGTCTGTCTCTTATTTTCCAAAGACTAATTTACTTATCTTCATGCGTTAATGAGTGTTTACCAGAATTTATATTCGCTGATGTATTTCCCATTAATCACATAAAACAGGCACAGGATGCCATTTCAGCAGGGGTGCAGTTTTGAGCTCATTTATGTACCCTTAATACAACAGGATCTCAAAGGATACACCATTCGCATATGTAGGAACCAGTGTTAATTACATCTACACCAAATAACTGCTTATTTAGTCCCTATATTGCTGCCATTTCTACCATGTAGACAGAGGTTCACATCCCACTTCTGTTTTGTATGTTTAGGCAGTGAAAACTCTTCTAAGGTACAGCATGTTAAGGGTTCCTTGAGGACCAATAAGAACACCTCCCACTTAGAGTAAATAGCGATATATCCCCTGAAATCTATGTCCTGGGGAACTTTATGAGTTAATATTTAAAAGATATCAAGGTCAGCTCATTTTGAAAGTTCCCTGCTATGACCACAACAGTATATACTGTACATAAAATTATCTATGTGTAAGTGCATCCATTCACTTTTCCACCAGAGAAGCAATAGATTCTGTGCTAGATTAGGGCAACCCGTGTACCTTCATCTGCTGAGAACTACAATTCCGTTCAAAATGGGAGTTGTAATCCAAAACAGCTGAAGGACTCTAGACTGGCCAAACAGTGACCTAGTCGGGCTCTTGTTCCTGGAACCTGAGACCACGTGTATGTAGCTGGCATTCAAGGAAGGAGGTTTTCTGTGTGGATATGTGTGTGTGTGAGTCGGTGTTTGAAGGTGTATGTGTGTGTGTGTCTGAACAAGCAAATGAATGTCTGAATGTGTATAATAGTGTGTGTGAGAATGTGAATATTTTTATGTATATCTGTGACATTGAATGTATGTGTGTATGTATAACCATTTGTAGTGTGTATGAGAATGAGTATGTTTATATGTATGTGTGTGTATGTCTACTCAAGTAGAAAAAAGTCAGGGCTGCCTCATAACAAACTGTCCAGCTACTTGTGTCTAGGAAAAATGGCCTCCCTCAACACTTAGGCAACCTCTTGGGATTTTGGCAGCCAAACTACCATCAGCCTTTCTCTCTCTTTGCTTAGAACATCTCTACACAGGGTCATGTGACCAACATTCTACATCCCTGGCACACACATAGGGGCTTCAGGTGTTCCCATAGGTGCATGAATGGGGGTGTGATTTTGCATCCCCTCCCCCAGTATACTCCTGTGAAAACCTCTTCAGGAATTCTCACGTCCCTCCAAGCAAACAAGTCCCACGTGTTTCCTGTTAACTCAAACACTCTTACTATTACACTCATCATATTATTTACTGCAGTGTTCCACCTCCTTCTACATACGCATCCAGTTTACACAGGTCAGCCTAACTTTCGTCTCATCCTCCCTTTTTACTCCTCCTCCCATCCTCCCTTTCATACCAGCACTTTGTCCCCCCTCCCATCTTCTCTGTCAGCCAGAAGCAGTTCACTGCCCTGGACTCAGCAAGCAGCATGGAGCCCTGACTGCCCCGAACTGCAGTAGCTTAACCAGCGAGGAACACATTGTGTGGAACACAAAAAAACATCAGACCTCATAATGTCACTTACATATGTCAAATTACATGCTATATACACACATTCAAACATTATATTTTGTGAATTAAAAAAATACACTGTGACCTAAACTGCCCATGCCAAATATTTAATAACATACATACCACTTGTACACACACACATCCTTCCACAGACACACCCATACTCTAAACCATACACAGTAATGATGTGTTCCTTTGTGCTAGTATAATATACATGTATGTGTATGTACATATACATGTGTGTGTATGTTCACTGTATCTTCTGCATCTTCTTGCTGAGATTTTGACAGAAGTGGCCACTCCTGTCAAAATCACGCCCCCAAGCTTACACCAATGGGACATGCAGTAGAGATTTGCATAAATCCTCCTTACTGCTGCCCCTGGTGTGTTTGTCTCCTGAGGGAGATATAAATTAAGTCACATGATGCTTCTTCTTTTATATATAAAATATATATATATATATATATATATATATATATAGAGAGAGAGAGAGAGAGAGAGAAGATATAGTGCAGAGATGTATGGATACTAGGCTCTCTTGGTGACAATACACATACCAACCAATATTCACCTTTGAAAAGGTTTTGCGTGGATATCTAGATGCAGTCTTCCTATTTTTGTAGATACACACACGCACGCACACTATTACAGGCACACACATTTGTATATCATCATCTTCAACCACTGTCTATTCACTGCAGGATGAACGCCTCCTCAGCAAGCCTCCAACAACTTCAACTATGCCTTTTGTTGCCACTGTGCACCAACAAACTTAATTTCATCTACCCATCTTGTCTTTGGTCTTCATCTTGGGTGTTTAGTATAGAGTGGAATCCATTCCAAAATTTGTATGGTCTACCCTACTGTCAGTGCTTTCATTGTTTTCATACAAAGAAAAGTGTCCCCTTCTGTTATCTGTCTGGTCTTGCAACCAGATTCACATCTGAGAAGAGATGGCTTACACTAGGTAAAAGGGGCGGGAGGGGAAACTTTGCTTGTGAATATCTCATAAACCATAAAAGTTTGAGAGATAAGACTTATATCATTCTTCATGTGTTTTTAATGCCTACAAAATAAAATAAAGTTAAAACGAAGTATTACTATCCCTTTAAGGACCAGTGATGGTCCTGGCACGTCATGGAATTCTGGGATGGCCGCGAGGCTAAACGCCACTCTGCCATCCCAGAATTCAAATTGTGAAAAAACCCGTTAAGGTCGTTAAGGGGTTGAAGGCAGTACTACTTATCAATATATAAGAAAGCTGCTACATATATTTATTTAAAGGGAAGCGCTAAGAAGAAAGAAGAATAAGTGACTTCCTAGGTAGGAGTCCATAGAGCAGATTGGTATGTATATCTACATTCGATTTAAACTAGAAGTTGTCGTAGTGTCTAGCTGGTCACTATGTTAGTTTACACTGTGATAAATAAATCTTTCCCACTAGGATTTATAGAAGAATTGTAAACAATAATGTTTTTAATAGCGCACCCTTTTCTTCTTAACCCTTTGAGTTCCAGAGGGGGGACAACACATTGCAAAGCAATGTGTTACCCATGTAACACTTTGGGTTATCCCAAACCTGTGATGCATCTCTCTGGCAAACTATCAGGTTCAATAGGACAAAGTACACTTACTTGACAAAAGTGTACTGTATCAGGTGGCAGGTTCATTTTACATTTGATTTGGTCAGAATTGCAACAGCCCACAGCAATAACCCTTTCATATGGCTTATGTACAGTTAGAACAGGAAGCAGACATATTTTATAAAGTAATTAACTGTCAATGCCTTCCTGTCATGCACTCTGGATAAGTGCTATTACCTTGTAATGTAAACACATTTCTTCACATTCTCATTGACAGGCTGTGAGTCACATCCCCACCGTTACGGACTGCAGTTCCCCTACTTAACAATAAAATATCATTCTAGCAGAGGAACGTGTGTCATGCAGGAGTGGTCATTTCAGAATTAGTCTGTATGAATGGTGACATGTGAAAGTTCATATGTAAACGTGAACACATCACATCATAACTGCTAGGTGAATGATTAGCATTGATCAGGTTGCACTTTACTTAACTACTTTATATTTACTGTATTACAAATGCCCTAGGGTACAAGTAGATAAAATTACACACACAATTATATTTATACACTGCATTAATGAATTCAGATGAGGAAACACATAGAATAGACCACTTTGCCTAAGTGTGAATCAGCTGCAGTGGCATGGAGGGGCAGGCCTTGTGGCTGTATGCGACAAAACGGTATTCATTATCCCCTTGGCTGCTGGAGACCTCTTTAAAAAATTGAGAAGAGAAATCTCTAGTGGCCAATGAGTTAACTATTACGCCAATTTTACTTTGTGCAAATCCGGTTGTATTTAAAAAGAAAATAAAAAATTAAAAAAAGAGTTCACAGTTATAACACATGTATAAAGTAGTTTATTGTGAGAATCTTCTCTAATGAAACTGGACCAGGTTTTTTAGTGCCAATACCACGTGTATGAAACAAATATGTACAATGCTCTAACACTCAGCACGCAATTCCCTTCGCAAATGAACGAGAAGTCTATTGCTCATCTCTAATTTTGCCTCTTAAAGGGCCTTTTGACAATCAACAAATACCCACTTTTTTCTATGTAACCCTTAGAGTGCCAGGGTGTGAGCACAAGGCATAGCTCTGCAGTGATCTGTATGCCCCATTGATTTCATATGAACTAGGCGCTTAGGCACGAAGCAGGCAGACAGCACACAAACAGTGATTTGCTCCGATTGTAGCATGATGCCTATTTCTACATTTCCCTCACAGAAGGCTCAGACACTTTGAAACACTTGTATCTGAGAAAGGGTTAGGCAAAGAAACCCCAAGAATAAGGGGTCCAAAAACAAGAATAACTGATTACATGAGGAACTCTAGCAAACCGATGCTGGGGATGATCTTAGAGGTGGACTGAAGGAACACTAAACACCTTTAAATGATCTGGGGTTATATGTACACAAATACCCTGCACTTCATGCTTGCCTGTGTAACAATTCTCTATTTGTTTACAGAGGCCTAAAATCTAGTCATTCATATACTCTGAAGGAGCAACCATTCCTGCCTTTTCCAGGGCTCCGAGTGCCACAGCAATCTTGAGGTGATTGTTTGGGCCAAGATAAAAGCTTTTGTTAATACAAGACTAGTCGGTGCTCTGTTAAATAAACTGACTAACTTTAGAACTTATTTCTCATTACCAACAGTAAAAATTAAACTAATTCTCCAAACAGAACAGATTAAGCTTGCTTTAAAATGTACGTTTTGGATCATATTTCAGGGATATAATATATGAATAATGTTTATATATGTGACATGTAAGTACCTGATATTTTAAGTTTTATCAACCATTTTTTAGGAGTTAGCTTTGCTTTAAGCAAAATTGTGAGTGGAATGATGTTTCTGTGATTTTATCTTCTTAAGTATGCTCGAAAAAATGTTGTGTGGTGTCTCTCTTCTATGTTTGCAGTCCAAAGGATCACCTGTCCTATTTATATAGGATGCAGTTTGTGTTCTGATCTGTAAACTGAAAAGTAGATCTGTGTCTTCTACATACAGGTGGTAGCTGAAACTAAATGATGTAATGAAATCACTGAGAGAGAGAGAGAGAAAGAAAAGGTCCTAGGACACACCTCTGGGACATAAGAGAGTAATAGGTGAGGAGAAAAAAAAAACCCTGATAGTAAGAATGGAAAGTAAGATGTCATCAGTAAGAATGGAAAGTAAGATGTCATCCAAGAACCAGTTGTGTCACAAATGTCTAGTACATGAAGATTCTGTAAAAGAAGTGTTCTGTCTACTGTGTCAGCATTATGGACATGTAGTCTGAGCACTGAGTAATATTTCTTATAGACTGCAGGCTGTTGGTTACTTAAAAGGAAATACATCCCAACCCCCTCTTAAACCTTCTGTCACCAAAGACTGTTTGTAGTTCAGCTCTCTTAGGTAAAAGAGATCTGAACAGCAACAGTCAGCCACTTCAGAATAAAGGTTATCCCTGGCTGGCTGTGCCTCATAATTCCAGTGCAGGTGCTATCTTGATTGGTCAAGCTAAATGTGCTTGTCCCAGCCCCTGGTCCTCTATGATTGCCCCATCTATCTCCCTCCTAACTGGTTCCCCGCCATTCAGACTGGGTACTGTACTTGTGTACCAAATTTAAATTCTCATCTTGATAAGAATGTCTGGAAGTGTACAAATGCAGTGTGGCTGTTGAATAAAGCCAGTTCTGGTATTCCTTCCTTTACCATATGTCTGCCAGAAAGGTATTCAACGCATCTCTGGTACTGAGTTAGTATGAGTCTGGGGGGGATCTGGCCGGGGAATCTCACCCCAGCCTCTGCAAGAGATAATTTACTTGCTTCACTGGTCTGCTGCAGCAAGTAGTGGCACTCTAGGTGACTGAGAAGAGGCAAATCTGGGGACAGCCAGGAGCTTAGAGCATTTAGAGTGCCATAAATTTGTCAGGGAGAGAGCAGATCTTAAATCTATCCATTCTGTCCTCCTGGGAGATGCAGCCCTTATGTTAATTCAACCCCACAACATCCACTCTTTAAAATTCGTCCTCAGGACATACCAACAACTCATGTATTCAAGATTTCCATGCTTGATTACAGATGGGTTATCAGTAGCTCAGTAGTTGTAATTAACCCAACTGTGTTTAAGTAGTGATATCCTGAAAACCTGGCCTGGTGATGCGTCTCCGAGGACTACAGTTGACAATCGCTGCTCTAGAGGTAGAACAGAGCCTTCTGCTCAACAGGATCCAGCAACTACTGTGATGTTTCAACCGGGTGTCCAGAACTTTCTTCAATGGCTGTATATAGGCCAGGATTTAGATATACCCTTGAAAAACCACAACGGAATTAGTAACTATCATTTTGACTAACCTAGGTGTGTTCATGAAGGGGTTTCCTCAAATTCTGGCCTACAGAACAGTGCTTGAGGACAAGCCTGGGAATCCTTATTTTACTGTCTACACAGAAGATCTAATGGGAGAGCAGACCGGCATGAATACAAGGGTACCTGGTGGGCTTTGCAGGGGATCTGGAAGCTCTGAATCACTGCAGAGGCTGCTCTTGTTCTCTGGAAAGTAGCAGAAGGATGGAAGGGTAAGCAGAGGGACAACCCTACTTTCAAATAAAAATATTATTATATATAAATATCATATAGTAAAATACTTCTTTGCAATTATTTAAGATTAACTGGTCTGTCATTGAGTGCCAGAGGGGTAATGTGCACTGACTATATATTAGTCAAGTCGTGTGTTTCTGGATCCATGCTGGCCCCACCCCAAATAGGGAGAAATAGGATCCAGATCCAGCACTAGCACAGTTACAGAAAAGGGCAATGGGGCTAAGCCTTTTCTGGGAAACTGATACAGGCACTTTCAACCTCAAAAAATAATGTCACCCCCTGCAAAAAAGAAACAAAAACAAAAAAAAAGAAAGCCTATAGGGACCATTAACCCAAATAATTATTTCCTCTGTCCTGCTCTGGCCTCCATGGGAAATAGTGTCCTGGAGTTCTCTGCATAATCATGACTGTTCAGTGCTACCATGTGTCCTCTACTCATGCTACATTCTCTTTGTTCAGCTCCCTGCTCAGTGATACAGAGTCTGCAGCGGGCGGGGAAACTGTTTTGGCACATATAACAGTGAACTCACCTCCTCCTCCATCTCCACTGGAAGTTAATGAGCACTGTCAGATGCCTTGAAACAGCTTCCCCGTCCAGGCCATACTCCGAAACACCAGGTGGAGAGCCTATGTGCAACACACTGAAAAGCAGTGACAGCTTCCTATAAGAGGAGGGCTGTCATGAGGAGTGCAGCAGGTGCAAAGGGGGGAATGGGGAGGGTAATGAACAAAGGGGGCAGGTGGAAAAATGAAGGGGGGTGAATATAGGAAACATGTTCCCCCCTACCACCATGACCCTGCTCCTCCACCATGATGACCCCCCTCCACCACCATGCCATCCCACCCGATATCATACACTATAATGTTACCAGTTGTACCACTTACTCCCAGATCTCACAGTAATCAAACATCCTGATGTTTTATACAAGTGAACATAGCACTCCACAAAAATACAGAATACATGTACAAGACTAGTCGGTGCTCTGTTAAATAAACTGACTAACTTTATACCTTATTTCTCATTACCAACAGTACAAATTAAACTAATTCTCTGAACAGAACAGATTAAGCTTGCTTTAAAATTGTAGGTCAATTAACTCAACAGTGGAAAAATCCTAGAAGTCTGGGATTCCAGGCTCCATCACATAACTAGGGTCTTGTAAATTGTGGGGGTAATATCTTCATCTAGGTATATGCGTCTGTCAATTAAAGGGGAAGGAACTCCTCCAAATAATAACCCTCCACTTACAGTAACTTACTACGGTCAGAAAATCCTAATGACCCCTATGAATTTTCCCTTGTGGCTTTGTTCAAGAGATAACATCTTCAGATCAATACAGAATGCCATGTCAGTGGAAGCAGACATGACAGTTGCTGGAAGTTACTTCATACTGAAGCAGGAAAGGCGTATCAGCATACTTAAAACTTTAAGGACCAGTGGGTTGAGCAACTTATTGCAAAGTAACACTACAAACCACCATAGTACATAAAGGGTTAGGATTACTATGTGCAGTGAGTAGAGCTTGAGGTCCTGTGGTCTTGATAGCAGCTGTCATGTTTGACTTCACGGATATGACATCTAGAACTGACTAAAGTTGTCTCTTGAATGAAAGAACAATGAAAAAAATCAAAGGGGGGTCATTAGGATTTTCTGGTCATAATAAGGTAAATGGGGTTTATTGTCAGGAGGTATTATGTCCCCTTTAAGGCTTACAATTCCATGTTGGCTCCAAAGTTGTTATTTTAATATTTGTCCACCCAGTACTATTTCTACTGAGAAAAAAAACGTTCACATGCAGTGTGTGAGTGTGTATATTACCCAATGAATAAGTCGTAGCCTATCCAGATCATGCAGACACTTTGGTGTATTTAACTGTGTAACCATGTATTCTCTTACTAATTAATGAGAGAGTCCACAAATATGGCCACTCACCGATATATATGCAAACTGGAAGCACCCCAGAATATTGACATTTCTGCTGGACTGAAATCAGTTTGGGGTTTAGTGAACAGACCCTAAAAAATCAAAGAGCAGGAGATATATACTTCACCTGTATTCTACTTCCTAACAGCGACACTTTGCGTGTCCGAGGGCTGAGCAGCAATGCATTGCGTACCCCTCTGGCACTCAAAAGGTTAAAGCACTACAGAAGTAAACAATCAAAGCAAATAGCAATAACTATGGGCCATAGTCAGAAAGGACACAGTAGCAGTTTTTGAGGAAACCAACTGCATCAAGGGCAGAAATAAGATTTCCCCCAATTCCCCTTGATTTACAGGGGGCTTTTAACCCCTTGAATGCCAGAGAGGTAACATTCAATGGCTAAAAAGCCTTTTAGTTTATTCCCTATGACGCAGCTGGTTTCATACTATTTTGTTTTTTTTAATACAGTCCTATGTGAGACAGGAAATCCCCTGCAAATCTAACTCAGCAATGTGCTGTGTGAGGAAATGATAACCTTGTACACTAGCAATGGGCAATGTGATGCCCTCCAGCTGCTGCCAGATTGCAACTCTCATCATTCCCTGAGAGTCATTGGCAGGTAGGGAAAGATGGAAGTTGTAGTCTGACAGAAGCTGGAGAGCCTCGCATTTCCCATTACTGTTTTTCAATACCTAGCCAGGAACTCTAAGGCAAATGTCAGTTGCTTCTCCTAAACAAACTGCAGAATTACACAAGAGATAAATATTTTTCTCTGTTTTTCCTGTTCTCAACAGAATGGTTTGCTGACATCCTCTACTGCAGATAAAATGTGCAAAAGGTAGCTTCAGCTTTGTTTATCTGAGTCACTTCCAAACTGCTGCATAGCTTAAATACAGTGATCTAAATAAGCTGAAAATATGAACAACATCTACAAAAAGTTCTTATTCTGAACAGGTTTTACTTTCCCATAACAATGTAGAGAAAGGGGGAGAGAAACCAAGAGACTGAATACATATATATACAAGTATGTGAGGACAGAATGTGTTTATAGCAGGGGTGGGCTGCAGGTAGGGTTGCCACCTTTTCTTTAAAAAAAATACCGGCCAAGGCATTCCCTCCATAGACTTAACATTGGAAAGAAGCCAATTTTTTACAGGTCTGTAATACATACACGTCATGTATATCATGACAGGTATGTGTGTGTCAGTGCTCATTAACACTTGGGTGCAAGAAAGGGCTCCAATGTATTGCTTCGCTAGTATCCAAGGGGTTAAGTAACTGCCCCTGCCCCCACCTTTCTGCTAAGTGAATGAGTACTCAAACATAATGACAACACAATTTTGAATTTACATTGTCAACTTCACCGACTGTTAAAATCATACCCAAGTTCACATAATGCACAGTGCTTACAGCCACCATAGCTTGACCAATAATGAGTTTCCTCTTGTATCTGTCTGAGAGACACAAGGACCATGTGGTAAAATGCCCTCCACCAGGATGCTTGGCACTTAATAGTCACTAGATTCCGAGCTTAAACTCGTTTGCCTTTTTTATCCCTCCTCCCTGGCCAGTGGCAAGTTTTTTAAGTGCTCCAAAGAAGCGTAGGGTACATCCTGGCGAAGGGGCATAGGGGCACTTAAAATTGTACCCCTGGATACCCTCACCATTGGATGGCTCAAAATGTATAGTTATGCTCAATGTCAAGCTATACGTAGTATGATGTTAGATACATCCCTTGGGGGTTTTCAGATAAGGAAATACCTTCCTCATATGTGCAGGAATGTGAAGCAGTGCATCATGGTATGTCCTGGCTCATGGAAAGGTGCACAGGCATTCTTTCCTCATGGGGGTGTGGCTTGTCTTCCTCTCCAGAGATGCTGTTAGAGTTCTGAGGCAGGCAAATACCATTCAGAATCCTGTGCTGACCTCACTTCCCTTAGGCAAGAATGTATTTGAGCATTGGTTAGGGCCTATCTCAAACCAATCTCCATCAAAGGATATACAGTTATTTAGTCCCTTTTAAAGGCATATTCAAATGTCAGACGGAAACAATCAATAGGCAATTACTTTATTCACGGCATCCATTTTTTAAAGGCTTTTCTACTATCCAGTTATATTAGTCCATTTTTATCCTAACCTCTATTGACAGACTGTTTGTTCAGTATCTCTGTTATATTGTCAGATACCCGTGGTCATTTTGTACTGATTCCCTAGAAATAGGTTAGGAAAAGTGAAGGCAAGGTCACATTGTCTAACCAAGCTCTTCCACAGTACTTTTTTTTTTTTTAACTTGCTCTTTATGGAATTTTGGGTGTCATACACTTCCCCTTAGTCTTCTACCCTAATTAACCCTAATCTAGTGTCCTCACATGTTGAACACAAATGATTAAAACAATTATCCCAGTCCATCTTGGCTATTCCAGGCTGTATTGATCAATTTCTAAACAAATGGTTGTCTAATCCACTTTTTAGACCATACAGAAAAAAGCAGCACCATCAAGCTTAGATCACAACATCACTTTTTCATTCGAGTCCAGCTCCGGAAAAAAGAGGAAGATGAAACCTTGGCTAAATCTGAAAGGAAGTATATTTTCCAGTTGATTCAGAACCACTGGACATTAGTGGTTCTGTTAGAAGGATTGATTATGGCAGCAACCTGAAGATCCTAATATGATTTTATTTAAATCAAAGAAACAAAACCCTCCACTATGTTTGCTGTTCATCAGCACTTAGAACAAATTGTAACTAAAGAATGGAAAGATCCACACAGCAGTTTGTCCATTCCAAAGAGATTTAATCATAGATAACCATTTCCACAGGGAAATGAGGGAAATGGACAAAACGTCCTGTGATGGATGCACCAATTTCTAGATTATGAAAACATTAAGCTACCCCAGTACAAGGCACAACAGCCCAAAAGGACATGACGGACTGAAGACATGACTCCTGCTTGAAGATGATTTTTGTGGGACAATTCTCAGACCCTTGTTTTCAGCAGCATGGGTAGAAAGGGCCATGGAATCCTTGGGAGAAATCTAAGATAATGCAAATAATTACTTTATTAAAACCACTTTAATGAAGTAAACAAATGCTTTCTGCAGTGAGGCTACATTAGAGATTGTTCGCACAAAGGCAAGACTATTTCAATCACAGTACAAAGATCTCTATGGCTCAAAAATGGTCAACTGATAAATCTTCAAAATCAGCACTAGCATCAGTGCCATTTTCTGGAAACATGCTTTTCAAGAAAAAAAAAAAAAAAAAAAGGACTGAAAAGGCAATCAATCAAGCTACAGGGGGAAAATTATTCTGACACGAAATAGACCAAGAGACTTTGACCCTCAACTTAAGAATCATTATTTTTAACAGCAATGCTAGGACACTCACATTCAAGCAATACCACACTACACCTGCCAGGGACTCCGATGCTGTCTTTTTCCAACTAAAACCCTCATCCTTCAAAGAAACCACCTCATGGTGCTGGCAGTCCAGGCCTCCTTCCAACCCCCTAGTTGGACGGCTAAAACATTTCCATCAACAATGAAGAAAATCTACCACAAACGATTGGCTATGATGAATACTAAAATTTGGGGATTATTTCCAAGATTTTACCAAGTAAATTATTCTTTTTTTCAATCTCGCATCTCGAAAAAAATCACAAGGCAATCACATTTTTTAAAAACTTTATCAAATCTGGTAACTACAGAAGTTATATGTCCCATTCCGAAAATCCAAGATTCAGGTGGTTTATTCCAATTTTTTCATAGTAATATAAAGAAAGAAATTCTTCCAGGAGTAAAATCATACAGCCTATCTAAATTGTGTGTGTGTGTGTGTGTGTGTGTTGGGGGGGGGGGGGTATAAACACACATAGCAGGGTTGGACATCACATAATGCACTTTGTGCTTATGGCTCCTTTCATAGTGTCTTAACCTTTTTTCTTTTCTAAATATAAACAGTCTACTTGCCAGATGGGAGGGGTAAAATATGCAAAGGAAGGGGAGGAGTTTCAGTTCGGAAGCTACTATTAAGTGTCCTGCTTACTGGTGGAGGGCATTTTATATTATGGTTCCTTAAGTCTCCCAATGAACTAAGAGAAAATTATTAATCAGTTAAAGCTGCATATAATACTGAGTTTTCAAACCTGGCTTCACACATTGAGCAGACTGCACTGCATTTCACAGAAAATTGAACACTGATATATGAGAATCAGTGTTCATGAATTTGGGGGATGGGAACTTCCACCAATGAGACCTGGGCAGCTGTCCACTTTGACCTATTGTTTAAAATGGCCCTGGCGTGTGTTTGTGCATATGTGCAAGAGAGAACCATGTGAGAGAAAGTAACAGAGGTCTGTTTACCCTTTTGTACTGTGGATCTCACACTATACAAACATCTGCACCTACAATGTATCAGTGCTGTTTCTATTTGCATGTGTAGAATAGTGTGTCTGAGTTGCTTCTTCTCTGTACAGCAGCTCTGCTGTATGTGTACAGCCAATAAAGTTGAAACAATATAAACTGTTTTTAATCCAACAGATTTCCATTGAAAACTATGAAAACATTAGTAGATAAAAACCCTTGATAAAGTCATCAACTGCAATTGATATATGGCAAAACATGCCTTATGCCCATCTCCAAGTTATAATGATGGCAGAAACAAAAAAAAAAGATACACTAGCTATCAGACTGAGATATTAAGTAGCGTTGGAAATAAATGGTGGCCACATTAAACCAGGTTTCAATAATGTGTTAGTCATAGAATAGAAAAGAAACTGCAAGGTGATTCTATTTTGAAGAACTAACACAGCAAGGGAACAAAATATAAAGCTGAGGGGCTGGCTGAGGATGATGGGTAGTTCATCTGAACAGCAAGATAACCCTCTCTTCTCTAGGGCTGCAATGCTTTTTGTGCAGCTCTGCAGTAATATCTCCCACAAGGGAACACTATTAAAGGGGAATTATAACCTAGGAATAAGACTGAACAGAACAACTTATCTAGGTAGGTGTCATTTACACAGACATCAGTTATATCTATATACTTTTTATTTCCACTTCATCCTTATTATACTAGTTATTTCATTTTACAATCTGATAACAACTGATTAATTTAAAGTGACACTAATGTCCCATAATTTTTGTTTCAGGTTTTGTAGATAAACAAAAAATAAATTATGTAGCACAAATTCCATCTCTCAGACCTTTATGGTTTGAGAGATATTCGCTTATAAAGTCCCCCCCTCCCCTTCTCCTGACATCAGCGCTCTGCTGATAGCAGGAGATCCCGGTGCAGGAATCAGCTGGCGGCTCTGCGGCAGAGCTGCAATAGCGATACTGGAAAATAATTACTTAATTGGAAAGGACTACACAGTGTGCCTGGTTTGCAAGCTCACTTTGTAGACCGTCCCAATTAAGTAATTTTTTCCAGTATTGCTATTCCGGCTCTGCTGAAGAGCCGCCTCGTGTTGGCTGACACATATCTCGGATTTGTTCTAAATAATTTATTTTTTAAATCTCTCCAAAACAAGCAAAACAAATTATGGGACATTATTGTTCCTTTAAGTCATTCAGGTCTATTGACGCCCACTACTTGTTGTGAGGAGATATGACCTAGAGGCAGACTACAACAGAAATCAATATATGCAGGCAAAGGCACAACTGATGAAGAATATATAGATCTACTTGATTGCTGTGTAAAAGGATACCTACATAGGCAAGATAATCTGTTAAAGAAATTAACAGCGATGTATTCCTAGTGCATAGTTCCCAATTAAAAAGGATAAGTCGGCAACTCTAAATACAGGAGAATTGTCATATATGGCAACATGCACGTGCTGGCAATAAGCAGCTTAATCATACATAACAAATATACTACTCATTTTGTGTGCCGATACTTTCACTTCAAATTCATTAGGGTAGGGGTGAACAAACTGAGCGCCCCCATCTGCTGAGGACTACAGCTGCCACCATTGTAGTGCTCAACAGTTGGAGGACCTCAGATTGTCTGTCCCTGCTTTTTGGTTAACTCATTTTAACCCTTTAAGGGCCAGATAGGTATGCAACGCATTGCTTCACAATGTGTTGCACACTTAAAGGGTTACAGTCTGGGCTATTACTTAGTGCAATACATGTAATACCGTAAACATGATGATACTTGTTTTAACCCCATGGGTGCCGAAAATACCTTTCCAGTACCAAAACAGGGTTTAAAGGGATAGTAATGCTTCAGTACTGTCAGAGTTGTAGTTCATGAGTAATTGAATGATAAAGTATCCACCTCCTGTCCCTTTTAACTAGTGTAAGCCACCTACCCTCAGATGTGGAAGACCAGACAGATCACAGCAGACAGATCACAGCAAGGGTCAATCTTCTTACTGTGAAAACAATGAAAACACTGGCCCCCTTGACAGGTTTTTCAGGGTTTTCCCTAATGCTAATTGAAGATTGTCCCTTTCTGCAAGCCATCTGGACACCGCCTTGCTGTCCGGAGGTGAGCAGTGTTACATCAGTAAAAGGGGCGGAAGGGGGATGCTTTATCATTCAATTACTCTTGAACTACAACTCTGACAGTATTAAAATAACACTCTCCATAGCCCAAATACTATGAAGATTAATTGGAGCTGCTTTTATTTTTAAACCTTACTATCCCTGTAAGGGTCATGAACATAATTTGGCAGATATATGCAACAATGCAATAATTTGATGTGCTTATTAAAAGGGCAGTTTAGACATGCTATTTTACAGGATTTGTTTGGAAATGGTGCCCTAACAAATTAGTGCTATAGTTTTCAACTGGCAAATGGCAAGTGCATGGAAAGACTCCAGGAATGATACATGAAACACCATTGTAGAGAACAATAATATATCCATACTGGGCTGTCATTGGCCAAGATTCCGTAACAGACTTCGCTGGGAATCTGTGAGATAATAATAAGGATACCATTTATCACCTGCAATGTAATTTATGCTATTGTCAGATAAAAGTTATCCATTTTCTGACAGAGGATTAGTGGAGTCTTAGGACTTTGAATATTTTTGTGAAGCTTTACCAGAGAATCTTTGACTTTTTTTTGTCATCCAAGGGGTTAATATATGCACTACATTTTATTTCATGAGTTGATAAACTATTTGAATGTGTTATTTTTTTTTTGCTTCATATACAAACAGGATTTAACTGGTATTGTAAGGGAATTTTATACAATGTGATAAATATTAAGGGATTAAAAGAGACGTATAAGGCCATATTCATCAGGACAAAGAGGCGCAACTCTAGATCAAACTAACTACTGCACAGGGTGAAACGAGAATTTAGTAAATTCCCATTGATTTAAACCCCTTGAATGCTACAGAGGTCTACAATGCATCGTAAAGCAATGAGGTGGAGATCTCCAGCAGTCAAGGGGTTAAAATACCTATTTAAAGTTTTCTTTTCCCCCTTACGGTGCAGTTGGTTTGCTCCAGAAATGTACCTCTTTAGCAAGATGAATAAGGCCCTTATTTTTTAAAGGGCAGTAAGGGGTTAAAGTGAAAATATACTTGTTATACTGTTTTACTGTCTCTTTTACACTATGAGTGCCAGAGGAGTATGCAGTGTATTGCTTTGCAATGTGCTGCATACCCCTCTGGCACACAAAGGGTTAACACATGGGTGGGTAATGTACGGTTACAAATCCCTTCATGCTTTGCCAGCCAATAGCTGTGAGCTGATTGGTAGCTGTAAGTCCAGCAACAGTTGGAGGGCCTCGTGCTAACTGCCCTTGCTTTAACCCTTTGAGCGCCAGAGTGGTATGCAAAGCATTGCTTTGGCTCTCAAAGGGTTAACCACCATAGAAACATCTCCAACACTTTGCTGGAAATGAAAAGAATAGCTATGAATTACATATTATAATCCACCTAAGCTTATACATTTTGTACCCACAGTGATGTTTGTCTTTAAAGGGATAGTAATACTTTGTTTTATCTTTATTATATTTTGTAAGCATTAAAAAAACATGAAGAACGATATAAGTCTTGTCTCTCAAACCTTTATGGTTTGAGAGATGTTCACACGTAATGTTTCCCCTCACTGACCAAAATGGTCAAGTCTGCCATCTAGTTGTCAGATTTGGAATCAGGTCTGCAAATCAACTGGTGGCTCTTCAGCAGAGCCGAGATAGCAAGATATAAAAATAACTATTTCATTGGAAGGATCTATAAAGCGTGCTTGCAAACCAGGCACATTTTGTAGACTATTTGAATCAAGTAGTTCTTCTTATATCTCGCGATCTCGGCTCTGCTGGAGAGCCACAGACGGTCCGCGGACCGGATTCCAAATCTGACAGCTAGATGGCAGACTTGACTGTTTTGGTCAGTGAGGGGAACTTTGCTTGTGAATATCTCACAAACCATAAAGGTTGGATAGATAAGAATTATATAGTTCTTCATGTTTTTTTTAATGCCTACAAAATAAAATAAAGATAAAATGAAGTATTACTATACTATACTATACAATACTGGGGAAAACCAATTGCGCCGTAGGGGGAAAAATAAACATTCCCATTCATTTAAATTTGGCTTTAAGACCTTCAGTGCTGGAGTGTTCTCCAAAGTATTGTGAAGCAATAATCTGGCAAACTCTCTAGCATTCAATGTGTTAAAAGCCCTATTTAAATCAATGGGGCGTTTTGTCTCCTGTGTAGGCAACAGTTGGTTTAGCCCATAATTGTCCCTTGTCATTTAAATACAGTAGCCTTCTTGTCATTCATTTAGTAAGAAGTGTTGTTACTGGATATTTTCATAGAACCTGGTAAATGTATTCAACAGAGGTTTTTCACAGAAATACAGAATCAAGTAAATTTGCATTGCTTTTTATTGTAAGAGATTCAGCTGCCAGACAATCCTACAATTAATTACATTAGATCTCCCAACATATTTGTTACAAAGTAAATATGATTAAAACAGGGGGAAAAGGCAATCAAAGTCAATCAAGCAGTATAAGCTATGTAAAACTACTTACTTCCTTACAAAGATCACCCAGTAAATAGAATCTAACTAAGTTGTTCCTTTTTACAAAAGAAAAGTAATTAACTAAGGATTATGTGAGTTGGCTAAAACAAGCAGTGTTACTGAACCAACAGTCACTAATGTCAGAACTTGCTGAACAATTGCATAGATAGGAAGTTCTTGTTCTAAAGCATTGGTGGGAAACAGTGGCTCTGCAGCTCTTGCTGAATTACAGCTCTCAATATCCACAGCCAGTAACTGGCAAAGCTGGATACGGTAAGTCAGGGGATCAGCTATTTTGCTTACCTAAATTGTATTTAAAGGGACAGTAATACTTAAAATGTAAAAAAAAATATGCTGTAGGGTATATCCCCCTGAGTAAAACAAGAGTACTCCCACTGCTGAAAGGTGTTTTATTCAAAAGTCTTATTACAGCTCAAAGTTGATTTTTTAGGTGCAATATCACAGTGGCCTGAAATTGTACAGTGGCGCTGTTACTACACTATCCTATGGAGATTTATGGTCCCGGGACCAGAGCTGTCCATAGGATGGTGTAGCAACAGCGCCACTGTACAGTTTCAGGCCACTGTGATATTGCTCCTAAAAATTCAACTTTGAGCTGTAATAACTTTTGAATAAAACACCTTTCAGCAGTGGGAGTACCCTTGTTTTACGCAGGGGAATAAACCCTACAACATTTTTTTTTTACATTTTAAGTATTACTATCCCTTTAAACAGGAATACCCTTAATCCTTTGAATGTCAGAAGGGTAGTCTTGCACATCCCTCTGAAATTAAAGGATTAAACTATGTCCTGTTATGGCAGGATGTTTTATTAGAGGTCTGGAATTTCAGAATAAAAATAAGAAAAGACACGCACTGATAATACCCACAAAGGCAGTGGAGGAAAAAACTATAAATACAGTTTATTAAAGATACATTACAAAAAAAGAGAACATAAAAGGTACTTAGCTACTGCCGCAGTTTACATCAGTATGGGAGAGCCCACCATATGACTCTGCAGCAACGATCTGTTCCACACACAGGTTTGAGATGAGGTACACGCTCTATCTCTCAGACTTGAGACCAGGTACACTCTCACTGGTCTCCAATGGCTCTGAGAGATAGAACGTGTACCTCATCTCAGACCTGTGTGTGGAACAGATCGTTGCTGCAGAGTCGTATGGTGGTCTCTCCCATACTGATGTAAACTCCGGCAGTAGCTAAGTACCTTTTATGTTCTCTTTTTTTGTAATGTATCTTTAATAAACTGTAGTTATAGTTTTTTCCTCCACTGCCTTTGTGGGTATTTCTAACAATCAGTGTGTGTCTTTTCTTATCTTTATTCTGAAATTCCAGACCTCTAATAAAACATTTGGTACCAGAAGTGGGGTTGGAATTTCACTAAAGATAAGGAGTGTGGTAGTGCAGGAATGTTTAAAAAACTGAAGAAATTAACCCGTAAAGGGAGTAGGTGTGAGAGGGCACCAGTGTCAACATGGGCAGAGACAGGACCGTGGTTCCCAATTGCCCAAGAATTGTATAAATATGTTGATGGACACAAGCTGGCAGAGCTGCAGAAAGCTGCTCTCAGATTGGCTCTATCTCAGTATTCTGCTGCAGAGCAGAAGGCAGCAGCACATACAGGATGGCTGTTGTTTCAAGCTTTGCAAGAGTTGCAGAATGAATATGATGGTCTGAGGTTGACAAATCAGGCTTTAGAGGATAAATGTACTATGATGCAAAGTACTTTGCAGAAGCAACAACAAAAAATGGCACAAATGGGGGAAAGTGCCAATCAGGCTTTAGAGGATAAATGCATCATGATGGAAAGTACTTTGCAGGAGCAACAAAAAAGATTGGAACAGATGGGAGACAGTTTTGCTTCGTATGTGGTCAGTGCTGTGTCGAATGCGAGAAGGAGACGGAGACAGTGAGGGAACAGGAAGGTGATGTCTCCCCAGAGAAATGTCCACGTACGAACTTTAGTGGCGGAGGAAAAATGGGATGAATTGTATACATGGGATGGGTTGTTCGATGAGGAAAGCGAATCGGATGATCAAACAGAATTAGGGAAAGCATGCAAACAAACTATACATGAAAATTTGTTGGCATGGCTTCTGCGTGCTTGGGACGCTGGAGGTGAATGTGTGACATTGACCAAGGATGAAGCAGTTGGTTTGGGTAACATTTGTGTAGGTCCTTTGGTCAGATTGCAAATGCGACGAGCTAGGGCCACAAATGAGCCATTTGTGACGAGACAGAGTGTACCTGGATCTCAAGTCTGTTTGTTTTAACTGTTTAACGATACTACGGAGCTTCGTGTGGAGGGCTCTCGCACATTGATGTACAGCTCGTAGCTAAGGATTTTGATTTATTTTATATCCTTGCATGTTTAATAAACTGTAGTTATAGTTTTCACCATCAGTGCGTGTCTTTTCTTATCTTTATTCTGAAATTCCAGACCTCTAATAAAACACAGGGTTTCTCAAACTTAGTCCTCAGGGCATGCCAACAGGTAAGCTTTTCCAGATACCCCCACTTAATCTGACTTACTGGTGTGCCTGAGGACTGTGGTAAGGGTTTCCTGAGGGCTGTGTTGGGAACCAGGGTTCTACAGAGTCAGTTAAAAGCTTTATGAAATATTCAATGAGATTCAGTTAACATGAATTACCTTTTTACTGTTAAGGGGGCATGCAATTGTTGGCTGGGAAGGGGTTCCCCAATGACAGAAACCAAATTGATATTCATATGTGAAGTGTAACGCAAGTTTTCACTGTAGTTATGAAGAACTGTTGTTTGAAGAAAACTTACCTAGGTAAAGCCTTCTGATGAGGCAGCCACCTAACCTTAGGGTTTAGTTCCCTTTTAAATCTGGTGGACGGTAGAAACCACATCTAAAACACTAATACTATGTGAAAATTATAGCCTCCACAGATCCCTATTCTATATTTAAAGGACATCTAATATGTAAGTAGCATCTCATCAGCAGTTAGGCTCCCCTGGGAGCAGACCTACCAATGAAGCTGGTTCTGCATTGTAAGCCCCAGAAGATGGGGGGGGGGGTTTTCAGGACAGAGGTCTGAAAAGAGATCCCCAGGGCTCCCTTGGTGGTCCTGTGAGAATAGATTGAACTATACACCGTCACCATAAACCAAGGGTGAGGAAAAGTGAGGCCCTCTAGCTGTTCAGGATATCAGATGCCATCAATCAATGACTGGTTGGGGCTGATAGGCAGGGCCGGCGCTGCCATTAAGGCAGAACAGGCAGCTGCCTTAGGGCGCCGCAATGGAGGGGCGCCGAAAAGAGGGAAGTTGTTTTGTTTTTTTTTATAATATATATCTATCTGCCTGGGTCTCTCTGCGGTGTGTTACAAAGACGCCGCGAGGGAGCGCTTGGTAGTGTAAATCAGCGCTCCCTCGCAGCGTCTATGTTACACACCGCAGAGAGACCCAGGCTCTGTAGTAATACAGAGCGCTGAGAGATGACATCATCTCCCAGCGCTCTGCATTATTGAGAGCAGCGCACGGGAGCCTCAGCTCTGTGCCGAAGGAGGCACAGAGCTCTAAGCTGTGGCACGCCGCTAGACCACCAGGGACTCAAGGTAGGGGGATGAAGGGCCATTATGGAAGGGTCAATGTGGAGGGGGCATTGTGGAGATGAAGGGGGCAATGTGGAGATAAGGGGGCATTGTGGAGATGAAGGGGGCATTGTGGAGATGAAGGGGCAATGTGGAGGGGGTATTGTGGAGATGAAGGGGCAATGTGGAGGGGGCATTGTGGAGATGAAGGGGCAATGTGGAGGGGGCATTGTGGAGATGAAGGAGGCATTGTGGAGATGAAGGGGGCATTGTGAAGATAAGGAGGCATTGTGGAGATAAGGGGGCAATGTGGAAATAAGGGGGCATTGTGGAGATAAGGGGGCATTGTGGAGATGAAGGGAGCATTGTGGAAGGAGCATTGTGGAGATGAAAGGGGCAATGTGGAGATGAAGGGAGCATTGTGGAGATAAGGGGGCATTGTGGAATGGGCAATGTGGAGATGAAGGGGCAATGTGGAGATAAGGGGGCATTGTGGAAGGGGGCAATGTGGAGATGAAGGGGCATTGTGGAAGGGACAATTTGGAGGTGGGGAGAGTGTGGAGGTGAATATGTGGGCGGGGCAGGGGATTGTGTCCGGGTCGGGGGGGGGGTCAGGGGATTGTGTCCGGGTCGGGGGGGGCATCAAAATGCACCTTCGCCTGTGTATAAAAATATCCTTGCACCGGCCCTGCTGATAGGAGTTGTAGTCCACAAGCTGGAGGGCCTCAGGTTGCTCATCACTGACACAGACCATCTGTAGCATGCTTCAAATGCAAACTCATAAGGTCTGTGGTGGCTGAATAGCTGGTGGGAGACATTTTGGACCTGCACAGTGCTGCCTCAGGCTTCTATACTAAGTCTGCACCCATCTGTAGCAGACTGGGTAAGATCTGATAATTTCCCATTAACACATGGGTAATCAACTGTTCAACCTACAGCTGTTGGGAGCTACAGCTCCCATAATCTCCAACCATAAAGAAGCACTGTTTAACTCCTTGAGGACCAGGAAACTCTGAGGTGGATTTCACTTAAGGACCGGAGCAGTTCTGACCTTTTTGACTGTGTCTTTGTTCAACAGTGTTTTCCCTCTAAGTGCTTTATTTTACCCAAGAAAATTATATACTGTTTTTTATGCACAAACAGGGCTTTCTTTTGATAACACACTATATGGATAGCCCAGCATTTATTTTAGTAACATTAAAGAAAACTGTAAAAAAAAAAAAGTAAAAAAACACCATTTTTTTCTCTTGGGATCATTTGGGCACAATGGGTTAAATTTTTATGGCGACTGCATGAAAGGTATGACCAGTCAGTCATACCTACAAAATGGGCAGTTTTAAGTGGGCACTGTCCACCTGGGTGAAAATCCCCATGTCCCTTTTTCCCACCCTATTTTCCCACTTTTATTATTGATTAAATTTGGCAGTGTGTATAAATGTATTTCATGGCTCCACAACAATCACACTTCCACTGTTGGTAACTGACATACTGTTATTTTAAATATTTTTTTTTTTTTTGCAAAAAAAATTGTGTTGTGTCTTTTTAAAAAAAAAAAAAAAACAAAAAAAAAAAAAAAAACAAAAGTTGATTTTAGCAGGTAAAAAATTGACCTGCTAACAGCCAGCCTCCAGCACAGCAGTGAAGGGGTTAATACCCCCAGTTGCTGATTTTTTTAGACCAGTAGGTGTCTCCTCTCTACGTCTCTGTCCCTTACTTTGCTGGTAAGGGACAGATGGGTAGAGGAGAGACTCAGAGGCAGTGTGTGAATCGCACTGTCTCATTCACTGAGAATGCTGGTATATGTGATCGCTGCTTCAGCGAACACATGACCCGGCATAACTGAGATGGGCTGAGACTGAACGCTCCGGGTACTGGAGCGTTCAGTCTCAGCCTGGAATAAATTATAGCAGTGTGCATGGAGCACGCTGCTATAATTTTTCCCATGACGGTCCAGGACCATCATGGGGCCTTAAATGGAATCTATCCATGACGGTCCTGGACCATCATGGGTCCTTAATGGGTTAAAGGTCACCTCCTTAGGTAAATCCTTCTGATAAACAAATTAAGAGTTAGTCTTAGGAAGAAGTTCCTGTGTAGAACATGGTGGACAGAATACACTGCTTCCATAAATGCCAATATTATGAGGAAATTACTTGAACAAATAGCTCCCACAGATTAGGCTGACCAGACCTCACCTTTAACTGGGGACACATAGGACAAATTGCATACTGCAGGACTGCATTGACTTCAGTGAAGTACTGAAAAATGGCTATTTCCTAATTCCTATGTGTCCCCGGTTAAAGGTGAGATCTGGTCAGCCTACCACAGATCCCTCCTCTATATTAACTCAGGGGTAGTCAATGGTTGGACCTCCAGCTGTTGGAAGACTGGAGTTGTAGTTCCCAAAAGCTGGAAGTCAAACAACTGATGTATTAACCTTTTTAATTCCACCAATGCAGTGAAGACCTTTAGGACTCAAGAGATTAACTGACAGTCTTCAGTCCTCCTGCTAGCTGCCTGCTATTGGCTGGATATGGATAATTGGAGTTATAGTCCAATGATAGCTAGAGAAATGCAGGTTGCCCACGCTTGGGTTAAAAGGACAGCCTCACATACAAACATTGAAGGGTTCATACCCTATTAAATACAATGTTCTGTTACTGAGTCTCACTAAAAATTATTTCTTTGATGAATGAGCCTTAAAATCTGTGATGCTACCTTGCACTTTCTTTGGATGTGTAGGCAGCACCATTTAACATGTTTGTTTATACAAACCCCTAATGAGTACTAAATATAATGTATGTAGCAACTGAGACAAACTGACAAAGAGAGCACACCAACAGGTCAGTTTTTCAATATATATTTGCTTAGTAACAGATGAATGATCAGTGGCTAAGTCATCTTGATTGAACTGCTTAATTAGGGATAAGCTTTTACTAGCGTGACAGAATTTAAGGCAGAATTAACTTCATGCAAGTCATTTCAGTCTGGTAACCTTCTAAAAGACCAGAGGCCTGGGCCAATCTAATGTACATCTATTGCACTGTGCTGTCAAACTGCACTATTACTTATTTTCAAATATTTCTTGGGTACTCGTTTTTTCTACCTCACAAGGACGAAAGGCTGAGTTGACCCTGTCGGGCCTAGAACCTGTTACCTTGAGGTCTGAACAGATTCTTCAGCTGGTACATTAACCCTCTGAGTGCCAGAGAAGCATCCAACTCAATCCAATGTGTTGGATACCTCTCTGGCACTCAGAGTGTTAACCAAGTTATAGCACCTATAACTTTATACAACACATACTTATAGCCACACAAACAAACAAGCTAGCACATGTAAAATGTGTTGTATCCCTAAAATATTATCCTAATCTTGTTTACCAATGAATGTGCAAATGTTCCTCTTCTGAAAGCATTTAATTAATGCTGTTTGTGCTCTTCTGAGTACAAGAGCAGTGGGCTTGAATTACAATCAATTATCTGACTTTAGCTCAGCCCTGGAAAAGGGCAGTAATATCTGTTCTCTCAGATGTGTAAAAGTAAGTTTTGGGCTGCAGGAAATAAAATAATTTCTAAAGATGTTAGCATGAGGTCCGTGTAAATAACTCTAGTTTATTTTTAGGTGCCTGTGTCCCTTTAAGACAGTGACCAGACCTCACCTTTAACTGGGGACACATAGGAAAAAGGCATATTTCAGGACTTGACTGAAATCAAAGAAGCCCTGCAGTATGCATTTTTCATGTGTCACTGGTTAAAGGTGAGGTCCAATCACCCTACTTTAAGGACCAGAAGTGTGCACAATGCACCCCACTGCTGTTAAAGTGGACTGGTCACTTTGATTCAAGTTTTCATATTTGAAAAACTTCATTCAAATCTGCCTCTGTGTCACGTTAGCCAATATATTCGCAAATGTACAGTTAAGAAGATATTCATACTTGGTATCATACACTAGTTGTAGTTTTAGTGATGTTTCATGTTCTGTGCTGTACCAGGGGACTTTCACTTTTCCCAGAAATAAGTGTGAATATTTCCTAAACCATGCATCTGTTGGACTTTGGGTTGACATGACACATAGGCATGTTCGAATTAAGTTTTCAGATATGAAGGGCAAAAACTGACCGTGACAGTTCCACTTATGCTGATTGCAGTGCTTCTCAAAGCTGGTCCCTGGGGCACACCAGTAGAAGGGTGACCAGACCTCACCAATAACTGGGGACATATATGAAAAATACATACTGCAGGGCTGCTTTGACTTCACTGCAGTCCTGAAATATTTCCTGTCTGGTCAGCTTTTCACAATATGGCTACTTAATCACAGGTGAGTAACCAGTGGCTCAATTACTATTAAGATACATGTTCTTAATTAGAGATATCCAGAAAACATGACCTATTAGTTAGGCTGACCAGATCTCACCTTTAACCGGGAACACATAGGAAACAGGCATATTTCAGTATTTCACCAAAATCAAAGCAGTCCTGCAGTATGCATTTTTCCTATGCGTCCCTGGTTAAAGGAGAGGTCTGGTCAGCCTACTATTAGTGTACCTTGAGAATCACCTACCTAATGTTACTAGATCCCAATTTTAATGTGGAATGCTAATGAGAGCCACCTACTGCAGGATGATTCCTTTGCAGTCCTACAGAGCGAAAATGTAACTAGTGCACCATATTAAAATGGCAATCTGGTCATATTACTTTAAGGAATAGACCTAACTCTAGCCCACCTCAGCTGGTCCCTAGCAATTCCCTGGTGAAAATCTATTTGCAGATTAATGCACTGAGAGGCCCATTTAAAGATCCACTCTTGTACCTGTCTGTCACCTTTGTGGCAAAACAAGTATATGCTAGGGTGACCAGATCTCACCTTTAACCGGGGACACATAGGAAATAGGCATATTTCAGGACTGCACAGAAATCAAAACAGCCCTGCAGTATGCATTTTTCATATGTGTCCCTGGTTAATGGTGAGGTCTGGTCACCCTAGTATATGCTGTCAAAGTAAACATATTGTCTACTTGCTAAATTGCTAACTACTCCAAGGTCAGTTACACAGAGCTTCAGGGAGAAAAGCAATGGAAATTCTTTATGAAGTGACCAGTATGGCCTGGAGGTAGCCACTGGCAAAAACACTTTAGGAAAAAGTAAGTTGACATTTTAGCTAAGTGCTGTCCATTGGTGGATGGCCTATTTTTAAGTTTTAAGATACTAAAATAGATCCTAAATAACTATTGTGCACAGACCTCCCCTTTAACACAGGATTGTTATGAAAATACATACTGAAGGGTAGCACTAGTTCCTATGCAGCCCTGCACAAGTCCTGCATTAAAGGGGAGGTCATTAAAGTTACATTATATTTAACCTGCTGCATATTAGGATGGACATATAAATCCCTGAATCGCTGCTGATTTAAATGGGGCTTTTAACCCACTGAATACAAGAAAGGTCTCCAATTAAGACCGATCTCCTATTCAAGTTCTTAAAATCCTAAATGAAATCAATAGCAAGTTTTATTTATCCCATACAGAGTAATAGGTTTGTTATTACAATAGATACTTCATTCGGTTCCTTTCATTTTGGTAACCGCTTCATTGTAGGTTAGACACCTTTCTATCATTCAAAGTGTTAAAGCAACTGAATAGGATTATGAAATGTTTAACCCTCTGAATGCCATAAGGGTGTGCAACATATTGCTCTGCACACCCCTCTGGAACTGAAAGGGTTAAACCTTCATGATGACTACAAAGGCTTGTACCAGCAGTAGATACTCACTATGCTGTGCTAAGACATGTAGCTCATTCATGGGTCTCCAGACTATCCCTGTCACCATATGCTCAGCAGAGTCAGAACCAGGGACAGCATCACCATAGTGCATATTATGTACTCTTAGCGTTCTTTTTTCCTCTGGCGGGAAAGCTCTAAAAGCTTTCAAAATTAAGGTGTAAATGGATACAGTTTCTACATCTTATCAGGCTTGCTACAAATTAGATAAATCAATAAACAGAGATAGCTATTTTGAGATTAGAACCCACCCTGTCCAGTTCAGTGAAACTCTTATCGTCTGTTTTTTATTTTATCTCAGTCACAACAAATCGCCTTTTTAGAACAGTTTATAAGCAAACAGGGGATCAGACTGTCATTCAAAACTGCCTAGATTAGTTTAACATTTTTGGGGTTTATGAACTTAAGAAACAATTTTTAGAAATGCTGGCTAAGAATACATGATATATGACCTGAGTGACGAGCCAGGTCCGTCGCACATTTCCACCCTTTAATGATGGGCGATGGTCCTGGCCTGTCATAGACTTCCCGATCGCAGTGCGCTTCAGTGTGCATGGTGATTGTGGTGGGGAGGCTGTAACTGACTGCTGCAAGACTGGAGCAGTTAGTTTCAACCTTTCCCCAGTGTATCGGTTGTTACATGTGCCACTGACAAAAGAAAATGTGTAGTATACATTACCTTTGTCAGTGTCTCTGCCTCTCTTCTTCACTATGATCATGAGGAAGAGAGAGAAGAAGAGAATACACATTCCACAGGGGAAAATGGCCACAATGGGGAAGCACTTTTCATTACATTTTTAGTGCTGGGGCAAAACTAGAGGTAGAGCAGGTTTGGGCACTTGATGACCTACATCCATCTGTTTTTGTCACTGTATAAATAATTTAGCGCAAACCCAAAGTATTTTGTTTACACTGCATATTTTCTAAACACATACAAGGACATTTTATCATGCGTTTCTGTGGGTTTTATTGCTGTGGAGCAATGTGAAACACTTACATACACCACACAGGTTGATCTCCAAAAAGGACACCAGGTAGGGAAAGAGGGACATAGGGATTTTCACCTCAGAGGGACACTACCTCCCTTTAAAAAGGAACATTTGGGAGGTATGATTGACGGCTTGTGCCTTTTTATCCAGTCCCTATTAAAAAGGAACCAACCGAGTACAGATTATGATAAGTAACCTATAAACATTGTGTTTTATCTATAGAACAGGGGCTGGATTCTATTGCAGGAGATAAATATTACCTCCCGTTTTATCAAACATTTTCCTACTGAAGTCTATGAGGAAACCTGGAGATAAAAGCAGTGATAAAATTAGCACCTAGAATACAATCTAGCCCCTGGTGAGATATCCATATAAATGTGGTATCAATATAAAGCCCTAATTATGCTTACATTATATACCATTTTTTATTTGGGTGTACTAAATGAATTAGACAAAAATACGGTTGAACAAAAAGGCAAACTGCTCTTGTCCTAGTGTCAAAAATCCCTCCTCACTAAGGGGTTAAAAAAGGTGTGGCAGCTATTTCATTTTAAGGTGATAACGTCCCTTTAAGCATCAGAGGGTTGTGCAACACGTTGCTTTGCAATGTGTTGCACACCCCTCTGGCCCTTAACCCTTTGAGCGCCAGAGGGGTAGACAACGCATTGCAAAGCATTTAATACCTCACTGGCACACAGAGGATTAAAGGATTAAGTGTAGTCAAGGTTTGCTACGCCATAGACCAAACAGCCCTTGGTTACGAATGTGTAGGACAACCTAATAAAGTACAACAAAAAAAGAGAACAAGAAGTAATGAGTAATCCATTATAATTTTTTTGTTTGATAAAGCATTTTCACTAGCACCATCTCTGTCCTGCAGCCACAAAACAAACAGTACACAATTCCACTGGAAAGATAACGGATAACCAAAGCAAAATGTTCTAGTTCAGCAGGCGGCAATCCTACGTCATACCCTACAGGGCTATTCTTTCATCTACTGACGCAGATAGAATCCTCCCCACTTCTCCATTTATGTCTCGGGCAGGGAAGTGTTACTGCAATTTACCAAGAGAATCAAGAGATACTGCAACATCGTGGACCTTATGGATAAAGGAAAGAACAGTTCTGGGATAAAAATGCTCTACAGTGGATAACTAAACAATTTCCCTTAAATTAAATCAAGGCTTTTAACTCACTGAATGGTAAAGAGTCTTAGAGGGGTTAAAAATCACTAGATAGATATATTTCAATACGAATCTAGGGTGTTTTCCTACAGAGCAGGTGGTTTTCCCCAGTACGGCACCATTTTGTATGTATATATCCAAATACATTTATAATGTTTTAGATTCCAATAGCTTTTATCTCACTGCCTGAGCCTTGTTTTATAACTGAGCAACCATTATTTTTCCCCTTCGATGGATAACATTCCAAGGTTGCCTGGGTAACCAAGTCTGAATCAGCATCTCGAATACAGCGGCTTATAGGCAATGAAGAACTGGAGTAACTCTGGAGCAATCCAGCTCTACCATAGGGGACAAATAAAACTTTCCATTGAGTGAAAAGGTGCTTTTAACCCCTTGAATGTTGGTAAAGTCTCCAATGCATTGCAAAGCAGTGCAGCTGGACTTCTCTAGTTCTTCTTAGTAAATCAGCATCACACTGATTGCGTCTGGAGAAGATGCACTCTCCATCCAGCTTCAATATGTGCTTTCTATAGATACTTACTAGGCTTAGTTTACATGGGCATCTTTGTTGAAAGATGATGAACAAAATAAGGTCACCCATGTTACCTTAACCCTTTGAGTGCCAGAGGGGCACGCAACGCATTGCAGTAACCCTCTGGAGCTCAAATGGTTAATCACCTCCCCTTATTGTGATTGAGGACAGTACAATAAAAGCATACACCTACATGGATATGCTGAGCCGTGTCTTTACACTGGAATGTAGGTGGGTTGTTTCTAATGTAGTTCCTGGTAAAGAAATACTCATAATGGGTCATAGGTTCAAAAACAAAATCCCCATTGATTTCAAAGAGATGTTTAACTTCTAGCACTGGAGATCTCTCTGGCATCCAAGGGGTTAAATGCCCCATTTAAGTCAAAGTAGATTTGTTATAATATAGTTGGTTTGTCCCTGAAATACTGCTTGTTTCTTCTGAACACAGGACCATAATCCCTTGGGGCGCTTTTTCTAAAGAAAGTGGAGTCTTTTTATACCAATTACAAATTCCCAAAATTGATTTAAAAGGGGATTTTTACCCCTTGAGTGTTGGAGAAGTTACTAAAATGTTAACCCTTTTGAGTGGCGGAAGGGTATCCTTGCAATGTGCTGAATACTCCTGTCATACAGAGTTAAATCAAATCTTAGTTCATAGGCCCCAAAGAATAACATTAGAACTGGAGAAGTCCGCTCCGCTTTAGCACCTTTTTAGCACACCTTAGTGCATCTCCCCCACAAGTGTCTCCATTAGTAATACATCATGGAACCATTTAGCAAAAGAGAAATATGTTTACTCAAAGATCATTTATCCAATAATATCAGTGAAACGCGTTAAACTAAACTTCCACATAGGTTACTGTGTATTCTGCTCATGCCAATGATTATTTCAGGGCTGAATAATACAATGCAGAATTCTGATGTATTCTTCACAATTCATAGTGTGAAGATAAGTGTTTTTTGCTTTTGTGTTAAATCCAACATACAGGAGATGAAAATGACTATAAATGACATTTATGATGTTGCAGTACATGTATGATCATATAAACCTAGATAATTGTAATCAGGAGAAAACAAGTGTATTGATTTTTTTTAATTAAATCCAAGGAAATTGCATTACAAATGATCTAAATAAAACATAATGGAATGGTAGTGCTAAAATACAGCTTGATGTTATTAAATGACTTAATGTAACATTAACAGATATTTATATAAAAGTTTCCTTACCGTTGTAGAGCTTGTTATACAAAATGACTGGTGCTCGTTTCTAGCAAGCAATCAACTGAGCACGCTTCTTTACTTGCAGTGTCTAAGACACAACAGAATACAGCCTCCTGTACGCTGAATAGCTGGTGCTCAACAGTTGGCTCTGCTCTTATTATAAAGTTGATGGGGGTGGGGCCAACTATCAAACTTCAACCAATCAAATTACAGGAAGATGAGAGATGGAAAATATATTGCTTCTCCCATCCTTCTACAAACAGCTAAAGAGTCACCTTCAATTTAAATATGTGTATTTGAATACGTAATTCAAAACTGACTATGTATCATATTAATCAAAAGTCCAGAACATATATTATTTAGTCAATGTTAGTAATTTAATATCTGGAAAGCTGAGTGATCTCTTAGTGCGGCAGCTTTTGATAACTAAAAGGCAACATTCATAAGGGAGAAGATTCACCAAGCAGTGATAAAGAGGTGATAAACAGGTGATAAAGAGGAGAGGACTTCTCCAGTTGATCACTTCTCCAATTCCTATGTTAATATTTTGAGCCTATGCACTAAGATTTCTTCAATTTTAGAGATCTTAGTGAGTGAATAGGTTCCTTAGAATAACAAAGGAACTAGAGAAGTGATAAACTGGAGAAGTCATCTCCCCTTTAACACCGCTTAGTGAATGCTCTATTGGTAGGTTTTGCAGCAGACCTACTGATGAAGCCGAGGCAGCACAATGAGTCGGGGGGGGGGGGTGATTCACTAAGCAGTGATAAAGTGGAGATGACTTCTCCAGTGATATCACTTCTCCAGTTCATATATTAGTCTATAGAGACTATGCACTAAGGTCTCTAAGGTTGAATAAATCTTAGTGCATAGGCTCCATAGAATAACAAAAGAATTGGAGAAGTGATATCACTGGAGAAATCATCGCCACTTTATCACCTCTTTAGCACCACTTAGTGAATCCCCCCTCCCCCAGGTAGGCCAGTAGAAGAGCAGAACAGTGATCTGAAAAGAGACCCCTGGTGCTCCAATGAGAGAAACTGCACATACTATGTCTGTTCCCATAGGAGCAGTACTATTTGTTGCACATTGCTTAAAGGGATAGTAATACTTCATTTTAACTTTATTTTATTTTGTAGGCATTAAAAAACATGAAGAATGATATAAGTCTTATCTCTCAAACCTTTATGGTTTATGAGATATTCACAAGCAAAGTATCCCCCTCCCGCCCCTTTTACCTAGTGTAATCTATCTCTTCTCAGATGTGGAATCCAGTCCATAGACCAGACAGATAACAGCAAGGGACACTCTTATTCCTATGAAAACAATGAAATCCCTTCCCCCTTGACAAGCTTTTCAGGTTTTTCCCTTATCTTAATTGAAAATTGTCCCTCTCTGCAGTCTACCTAGGCACCTCCCTTCTGCTATGGCTGAACAGTGTGACATCAGTAAAAGGGGCGGGAGGGGGACACTTTGTCATTAAATTACTCTGGAACTACAACTCTGACAGAACTGAAATAACACTCTCCAAAGTCCAAATACTATGATGATTAATTAGAGCTGCTTTTATTATGAAACATTACTATCCCTTTAATTACTATATAGTACTGCACTGAAAGAGACCACTTTGTAGAAATAAATATATCCATATCTCTTACCTAAATGGTGCATCTGCTCGTATTTTGGCTAAAATTATGCATTAGCACTTTTTTAAATTGTTTCCAAATATGCTAATGTTATTCAAGGCTACTAAAAGAAAAGAGAAGCTTGTAGGCACTTGGCGTTCATTGGGCCTTATGTATAAAGGCAGAATGAACCACTTCTGGAACAAACCAACTGCACTATAGGGGCAACTAAACATTACCAAAATATAATATGCGTTGAATGGTGCTTTTAACACCATTAATGCTAGAGGTCTCCACTACACTGCCTCTTTAGCATTGGACGGGTTAAAACTCAAATTAATTCAAAAGGAATGTCCTCTACAGTGCATGCTCTAGGGTTGGAGCACTCCGTCTTTATACATAAGGTCCATAGAGATGTATTGAAGTAAGAAGATGGTAGATTGTGAATGTTATAAACGTATTATTACACAGTCATGCAGAGATACCAGTTCTAATAAAGGCAGGGAGGGAATTTCACAGTAGCTTAATGTGGCCACAGTATACTGGATCAGTGTGTGTGTTTGGGGAATGGATTAACGTTCTAGCTGATACAGAGCAGCTATGTATAGAATGACAGCTTCCTAAGACTAGTAGATTTCAGATACATTGCATGAATTGTGTTGGACAGATTAGGGTAATAACTTATGGCCCCTTATGCAGACATACAAAGCTATTGGGTACAAACCCAGGGAACCAAAAACTGAGAAATGGAATATGCTTCTAAATGTAACTCTACAGCAGTGTAGAGTATGATCAACACCTAGGTGAGATACACTAAGGAGTGATAAAGAGATGATAAAGTAGAGATGACTTCTCCAGTGTGATACATTCTCCAGTTCCTATGTTACTCTCAGGGGCCAACGCACTAAGATTTATCAAAATTTAGAGATCTTAGTGCATATGCTCCATATAGTAACATAAGAGATGGACAGTTTATCACACTGGAGAAGTCCTCTCCACTCATCAACTCATTATCACACCTTGGTGCATACCCTCCAGTTTACTTCACAGTTATGAAAAAAAGCTCATCTTGAATTACTGAATAATAGCTCATATTCTCTCTCTTGTACAAAAGGCTCATAAAACCGTTTTATTTTTTGTTACCCCAATTTGGGCTATTCTTTATTATCCTGATCGGTATAATGCAAGGTGTACAATTTATCTGGTACCTTTTTCAGTTGCCATCATATATTCCTGGGTATCAACAAGTGGTCCACCTGACTGGAGGTGTATTTGCATGTAAGCACATACTGATCCAGGATACTACGGTACCAGTAGTCTCCCTGCATGTCTGTCTTGGGAATAGTGACTCTCTATGATTTAGTCTGCTAAATTGTTTCCTGTGAATGTTTTTAATCCCGTGTATGTTAGAGATAACCAAGGAAGTTGCTAGCTTCTTGTAAGACCCAGGCCTTCAGCCAATCTACTGCATTATCAGTGCACCATGCAGTCCACTAACACCATTAGTAGTAGGAAGATTAGCACTATCACATGACTCAAGCTGGCAGCAAGATCCTGACTTTGGCTCTCTCAGCCAGGTACCTAGAAATGCCCCTGGCATCTCAAAAGCAATGCACCGGAGATGTCTCTAGCATACAGTTGGTTAATCAAGTGAACATTATGGCACAGTACTATCTCAGTTATTTATTTTTTTTCATTTGTTTCCTATACAATCCCTTCACAAACTGGCTTTATTGCATGTAACATCAGTGGGAGACACACATGAAAACATAGACCCTGTTTACTAAGCAACAATCCCCATTTTGTTCACAATACAACTAGGTATATGCCCCCTCTCATTTTTATTTGTTAAACTTCTCAGTGGGTTTCTGCTGTTAGTCTGACCCATTTTCAGTTTAAATATGGTTTGTTCAGGCAGGTAGTCCTATTTTAAAGAATAAGAGATTTGTATTCCATATTTTACATGTGAACAGTCCTCTTTCATATCAGGTGTTTCATTTACATTTTCTGAGTAGATATGCACCTAGCTTTTCTTAGGGCTATTTCACATAGGTGACATGAACACAGTGATATGTCTGAGTGATGCCATCCTTACTCAAAATAAAATGGATCAGGTTGGGCTGTTAACATGTGCAGTTATCTTCTGTGCATGACATCCCAAGGCACCTTGCTGTGACTTCCCTTAATTCCACACAGAACATAGGGATCTTAAAGTAGATTGTATCAACACAAACACAGCAGTCTATGAGGCTGCTGATTGGATTGTTCAGCACTAACACAGAGGTTGCAGTGTTCCTCATAATATACAGTGGATGGCCAATCCATGTGGGCATCAGTCAGTTGAGCATGGATAATATCAGTGTGGGCCACGCACTCAACATGACCCCCACAAAAGGACTGCCAGAGGGATGCCCTGAATACAAGTTGCTTGAACAAGACAACATCATTCCTATGTTTACGTCTCTGGTATGGACATTTGGCAGATCCATATGTTAGTAAATAAGTGCATTATCTGTGTTTATAGTCTGTACACGGATGCTCTTTCATAGAACAAGAAGTAGTATTTTAGAATCGGTGTACCTTTTAAACTTAATTTGAAGGTTATTAGGAAACATTTACACTTTAAGGATCAGAGGGGGATACCACACACTGCTCTGGTCCATTAAAAGGTTAATTAATGTTCTTGCAATAATTCTGCTTTTTTCCTGACTGGGAAGAATTTCTGACAATAAGATGAGATTCAGTGTACTTTTGTAGCAAAAAAAAAACTCACAACACAATACCACTTGTTTTTCTGGATGCCAATAACATGAGCACATATAGTAGTTGGCATATTTAAACTTTGTTTGGAAACATGATCAACAAATGTTTCTATGGGTGTCATGTAAACAAGACCACAGTTAGTGATGACACTAACTAATTTACATCAACAAGAGAACTTGGAAAAGTCTGTTTTGGGACTACATAGACCTTTTAAGGAGCTTTCTGGCACTTCTTAATTTTATTAACTCCTTTGAGTACATAAGCAAGTGCAAATGGGGGTATCTGATTATCCAAGAGCTATGGAAAATGTCACGAGGGGTATCTTGAAAAATCATAGAATAATTTGCTAATCAACTAATACTAAACACATTCACACAAAACAGATGCATGTAGCAGTAACAATGTAAGGGTAACAGACCCCACATAATGAAGAGTCAATGCATTCCAATAATATACTGTAGCATGTAAACTGATAATGTCACATAGCCACTAGACCGGTTTTATTTCAAATGAAGCACAATATGTAAGGATTGCAATCCGACAGAATAAGAACACAATTACATTGACTAATATAAAAATGGAATTAGTTAAGATAACAGTATGAACTGTGAAGGTGGTAATGATTGATATCACGTACAGTATGTGTCCTATCACTCCCTCTTGGCTACTAGGGATGGTTTGACTACAAGATTTACATATTATCTACTAGAAAGAAGGTTCATTCAGGGTCACTTACCTTTATGACTCCTTGAGATCGTCGTTCGTTCTATTGGCAGTACAGTAGCATTTAATTCTTTACTATGGTTACAGTTTAACAGCAGCAGCTCTCACTCCTCACTTGGTGAACTATCAGCTCCTTGAAATGTGAGAGGCTGGAGATAGGACACCAATACGCCTGTGTACAGACAGCTCAGTCCCGAGTGGTGATGGGTAATGTTGTTCTGCGCATGGTGACAACGCTGGGTTGTGCGACCTAATGAACTACAACTACCAGCAGTGCCTAGCACCAAAGGTAAAGGTTAGCCATACTCTGTCTGTGGGACGTGCTCAGTGTGACATGTAAAGCTGAAATAGTGAAAGCTGTGTCATTGTGACAGACAAACTGCACACAGGGTCTGCTGTGTACAAATCCGTGTTGTAAAATGTCTTTATTTTAAGGCAGGTATGCGGGTGTGTATATCTGACAGCTTTCTTGCCTCCATATATAAATAAATAATACAATTTATGTTATATATATACTCTGTTATTCTGCATTGTCTCTAAAATTGCTTTAACCCCTTGCATGCTAAAAAGATTTCTGCTTTGGAGACCTTTCTGGCATCAAAAGGGGTAATGTTATTAATATAGGGGAACATTAATTCCTGTATAATTTTATTTCTGATTGTGCTACAGTACACGTTGTCTTTGATTAAAAAATAAATTATTATATGTTGGCCTGCTTGAAATCCGTAATTTGTTTATAGTGATGGTGAAGCCTAATTGTATAGTGGGACTTACAGTATTCCATGTATTGTCATAGGTAAATAACATATTTTGTTTGACTTTTGCCCACCGTATCTGCCAACCTCAATCTAAAGTTCCATAGAAAAGTAAATATTTTGCATGCACACGTTAATACTGCACTTCTGTGGAGTCTGGAACTATAAATACACCACAAAGCCACCTGTCAGTTGTAACTTATGTCTCATACATGGGAACTTACAGGGTTTGACCCTGAGACTCTGGGTTTTGACCCAAATCTCAGGGTGAGAGTTCTGCGTTTCCTAGTATGTGATCATTACCAGCTGCTTTAGTCTCTAAACTGATGCCATTTGTATCAAAAAAGGATGTGGAGATGTCCTGCTTGTATTGTGTGGGTTCGAGAAGAGATATCCCCAAGTTGTAGACTGTAAATGGTTCTGTGAAGACTGATAGGAGAACCTCTGGGACAGGCCACTGAGGAACATATCACCTATAATTTGTCATGAGGAACTTAAGGGGTTAATATTTTAAAGATCTCAGGGTTTAAACATGGGTAAAGTAATGTATTGGAGACCTCACTGGCATTCACTGGGTTAAACAGCTCTATTCAATTGCACGGGAATTAAGGGTTTTTTTTATTTATCCCCTATGGTGCAGGTGGTTTGCTCCAGAATACCTCCAGTTTTCTTTTGTAAATATGAGCCATTAAGAACAATTACATATATTGCATTTATTGAAATTGTTTTAAATCCCTAGAACGCTAAAGAGGTCTCTAACAGATTGTTTCAGATACCTATCTAGCATTCCGATGGTTAAAAGTCCCATTTTGAGTTCCAGAGAGGTGACCAAAGCATTGCAACCCAAAGGGATACCTCTCTGTGGCAAGCAAAGGGATATGATGCAATTTTATATGTTTCCTGTGGGAGCAGTTGATTTGCTCCATAATTACACCTATTTTTCTTATTCCATCACCTCATTGACACAAACACATAATTAATACACTGAACGGTAGATATATGGACTGGCTAAATAAACACTTTGATTCACTAATATACAAATCTATAGACTGAGAGAATAAATACACAATTCACACAATGACATGTAGAGATATGGCCTTACAGAATTGACAATTAATTGAAATGCTGGTATGTAGACTAACAGTGTAAACACATGAATCATACACTGAAATACAGATATATATACTAAAAGAATGAACACATGATTCATATCCTGTAATAGAGATATGGAATGGTAAAATATAAATGATTCATTTTACACTGAAATAGAGCTAAATTAGAATTTAATTTATAAAGTAATATTTCACAGATATATGAAGGTGCATTTACTGGTCCAATCGGTATCTAAAATGCCATTTATATTTCTACTAGCAGCAGGTGTGCTGCTCACTGTTGCTGTCATTTGAATTCATTGTTTTAAAAAAAACAAAACACACATACAAACCCTTATGGAAATTCTAGCCTGACATCTTAATCACCTTGATTCTTCAGAGATGATTATCAGGAATGTTCTTGGTTCTAGACAGAGTCTTGATCTCAAAGTTCATACTTGCCAACTTTTCAAAAGCATTTCCAGGGACATTTTCCCTTGGGCAGTAAGTAATTAGTGGTTTTTAGTACTGTGCAGCTCCACATCAGCAGAAACCCTTCTACAGCATAATATACATTACCATTTAAATATAACAAACTAAATAAGCATGTTTGCCATGTGAAGAAGTGCATACATTCTTCATTTTATAATGACAGACAAATAAAATATGGATTTGAAATGCAATTTTAAAACCAGGGGCAGCAGGACCCAAGAACAAATCGACAAAACCAGGTCTGTCTTTGGAAATGAGGGACAGCTGGCAGAAATTGGATCTGTAACCTTAAAATGCATTTATTTACTTGTAAAGAGAATTTAACAAAAAAAAATGCCTGTATATTGGGCTAATCATTTGTGGGTAATTATAAATAAAAGTCACCGTCCACACTAATCCTAATCAAGCATATTCTAAAAACCCCACCTGTTCAAGAAGGCATCTCATTGACCATCTTATCGTTGTTAACACTGACAGTCGCATGAAAGTCTTTCTGCACTTCCCTCACAAAAGCCTTATGCCTGCATTTATCATCTTACTCTCTCTGTATGTTGTTACAATGACTAATTAGATTGTAAGCTGTTTGGGACAGGGACCCTTTCCCAATGGATGATTCACTTGTTTGCATGTATTCTCCCACATATAATTCAATGATCACACTTTAGCCTGATGCTTTTATTCCTGTCCTGTTATATATGTATTATGCTATTACTGTTTCTTTAAAATGCTGTGAACGTATGGAGCTATAAAAATATAGGTACATACCTACATAAATGTGCTGGGCCGATATTACCCAGCCCTGTTCTAGGCATGAATCTAGGTGGAGCCGACAAACTGGGGTCATTTTGTAATAGCACGATGAATGAGTGATACGTTTAGCCTGGAACAGAGCTAATTATCATACTTGCTATTTTTTAGCAAAAAAAGCCACACTGTGCTATCAAAGTTAATTTATATAAGACTTAATTTTACAGAAAAATGCTAAATACAACATGTAGGCAGAATATTTTGTGTAAAACAAACTAAACTCATCTTAGGGTGACAGATCCAGTTTAATGAGTCTCGCTCAGGAGAGTTGCTTGGTCCTCAAAAGACCTGGGGATTGGATCAACCTATTGCATTAGAGTGATTAGCTCCATTACATGCTTTAAGCTGGCAACAGTACTCAGGGCTTTAACCCCTTAAGGACGACACTTGAGGACCACGGGGCTTTTTTTTTTCTTTTCTGGTTCAGGGCTTCCGGAGCGGCGTGCAGCCGCGCCTGGAGCCCTGAACTCCATGACGTGCCACTGGTCCTTAAGCGCCAGACCGCTGTGACAGTCCTGGCACATCAGTGGTCATTAAGGGGTGAATGCCTAGGAGATATGCAACACATTGGGAAGCAATACATTGCACACCCCTCTGTCACTCGAATGGTTAAGCATGAGACCTGGAGCTTTAGCTCCCTCAGCCAGCATCTAGCAACATTTTTCATTCCAATGTTACTATCTGCATGGACAGGACTTCTGCACCCTCACCTTAGGCTTTGCATTATACACAAAACCACCTTTTAGGCCTCACATTGTCTGCACTGATGTCACCTCAACAGACTGTGCTGTACAATTTGAGAGATGTCTAAAAGCCATTCTAAGGGAAACACAATGACAGATTCAGTGTGCTGTTTGTGCTAGATCATACATATATATTTTTGCATGAGCTTTATACAAGCCTACTAAGCTCGGTAAAAAGTCTGTAATTGTGATTCTTCTACAGCATTTTTGCAGCTATTTCCCCCTGCATTGTTAAATATTTTTCATATGTTTTACATAGACTGTTAGTACAGTCAGAGATGGTGGCAGACACATTAGGATGCAAAATGCTCTAACTTGTCCTGAACTTTGTATTGTGCTGCATACATTTCTATACCATTCACTGTAAGTTCTATTGAATGTACAGGGAATGCTATTAAACAGGGAGCATATAGCTAACGCCTGCATATGGTGCTGTCAGACCTCCAGATGGGTTTCCTGACTAGATAGTGCTCCACCCCCCCCATATGCCATCTAAACTTGTAGCACATGGGCCATCAGTAACCCTCTGAGTCAGCAGTGCAGTGCATTTAAGCACTTGTATAGTTAATAGCAGAGGTTGAATACAGTATTTCTTCAGGTTTGTTAACCTTATGTCTGAATGAAAGCTGTGTGATACATTGCACAGCACTCTAGGACTCAAAGGGTCAGTAGTATTAGCACAGATCAAATTCAGTGTATTTGATCTGTGTGAAATAAAAAATTATGAATTTGCAACCCCCTTGCCCCCACTTTGAATACTACTGTTTCAAACATCCTTATCTTTGTATTCTGCTTGTAATTCGAGTTGAAAGTTTCCACCTCCCACCCCTTTTCCTTATATCACTCATAGCTCCCTCAGATCTAGAGCTGGTTGCTTGACCAGATAGATTGCAATGAGGGATAATATTGTGTTTGTCTGTATAAAGGAAAATCTTGCCCCTATGACTGATGTAGTGGAAAGTGGCTAAAATTCAACTATAATTCCAAGCAGATTACAACAATAAGGACCTTTCAAAAGGTAGTATGCATTATATAAAATCACAATGAACAATACGATGTGTTTGTTGACATTACTATCCCTTTAATATTTGGCCTCCGCTAAATGTTATATCAGATGTTGGCTTAAGGGGACATCTCATACACATCTCAGTTGAATATCTATTTTCAGCTTTTGTGGACCACAGAGGTGTGCAGCTAATTGATTCACAATGCAGTGTACATACCCCTGGACCACGAAGGGCTAATGTGCAAGTATGTGTGCATATGTGCTTGGGAGTATGAGCATCTCCCTCTAGCAGCAGTCAGAGTGATGTATTGTGGGGGCTCTGCCCATTGCCATCCCAGGGGTATGGCTGGTACAGATCCAGAAATAGATTGCATGGGTCAGATAAATCTTTATTCTTATATAGTGCTACCAATTTGTCCTGAGCACTGTACATAGAATTATTCAGGTGCAGTGAGGTCCTGCTTCTTGGAGCTTACAATGTACGTTTTTGGTGCCTGAGGCACGGGGAGATAAAATGACTTGCCTAAGGTCACAAGGAGTTGTTGACAGTGGAAATCACAAAGGCACACTCCAATTTAGGTACCTTATAGTAAGTTACCAGGACACTACTTCATACTTGGTACTGAGAGCCACTGCACTGTCAGGAATATACCCCCAATACATTGCTTCACAAGGGCTTAAAGAGAAATGAATACTCCAATCTCAGTCTGATCTTGTATGAGCTGATTTTCCCCTATACCCCACTTAAGAGGTCAGGAACAATGGATAGTTACTCGGAACTAGAATGAGCTATGGGGCTATTATACTACTGAAAACAGCAGTGTGGAAGGAGTCACTCACTCTTGGGTGCCAGTCCGCAGCACTCTGATACCCAAAGGGAACATAAAGACTTAATTGTCTTAAAATAATGTGTATCCTTTCTCTTGCCCAACCTTTTTTTTTTATTATTATAATTGCAGTGTTCAGTTTTTCTTATTTTAAGGACCGATGCAGGCTTCTTTTGTTTTTCTGTAATGTATCATGGCTGGGTATGGATACACCTGTAGGTTATCTCATGTAATTAATGAGCCATTTATCTTATGTTGTGATTATAGTGCTGTTTGCCCCAGAGTTACCCCACTTTTAGCTTTATGCATATTCCCTAGCACTCAGGGTTCACTTGATTCAAAGATAATCTTATTGCAATACTCCACCAAAAGAAGGCAGACAGCTTTTCAGATCTATGTAGGCTTGAGAAAGGGCCAGTGCTGTCCAACACATTGCCTGGTTGTGTTTGGTAGACATCAGTAATAAAACTATATTTGGCTCCATTGAATGGTGGAGTGCTGTAGCTCTCTCTTCTATATTGTCTGAGCCTCTAGGAGTGGTCTCTCCATGTTTATCCTTTTCAAATGGAGATTACTCTGTGGAAGAATACGTTTGGTGATGTACTTTACACAAACATTTATGCATATGCCAGGACTTCATAAGCAATCTGTGGCTTATAAGCCACAGGTTTGGGAACCATAGGTTAGACAAAATTGTGACCTCATTTGCTGGTCAGAGGCAGTTACTACTGCTGTGTGGAGAAAATATGCTGTTATAAGTTTAGCTTGTAGAGCCACTTGTCAGCATGACTCTGCACAAACTGAAAGCTGATGCCTAAAACTTTGCTTGTTGTGTGAATTCCTTGATTCAGACTTTACAACGAGAAGCTTGCAAGTGAACATGAAAATGTTAAAGGGAATGATACTACTGCTCATAAGTAATGTATTCAAATAGTATTCACTTTTAATATTAAAGGGATAGTAAAGGTTAATTTTACCTTGATGTACTATTGTAGGCATTAAAAAAAGATGAAGATCGATGTCAATCTTACCTCTCAAACTTTTATGGTGAGAGCTATCACTTGGTAAAGTTACCTCTTCCTGTCTGTTTCAGTGAAGTCTGCCATCTAGCTGACAGCTGCAGATTCCGGTCATTTGACTGGATGGAGGCTCTTCAGAGCCAAAATTGCACTATTTAGAAATAAATACTTAATTGGAATGGTCTGCAAAGTGTGTCTGGTTTGCAAGAACACTTTGTAGACCATTCCAATTAAGTATTTATTTCTAAATAGGGCCATTTCGGCTCTGCTGAAGAGCCTCCATCCGGTCAAATGACTGAAGTCTGCAGCTGGCCCATAGAGTGCTGATTTGGCTAAAACAGACAGGAAGAGGTAACTTTATCAAGCAATAGCTCTCACCATAAAGGTTTGAGAGAAAAGACTTACATCGATCTTCATCTTTTTTTAATGCCTACAATATTACATCAAGGTAAAATTAGCCATTACTATTCCTTTAGCCTCCTGACCTAGTGATGTCACTTTCCAGGCTTCTTCATTCTTTTAAGTGAGAGTCCACATGTTGGTCTCCTACATTAAACTCTTCCATCTGACCAATTAGAAAGGTAGCTGATCAGTCATAACAATGAAAACTACCATTTCTTGGAGAGGATGGCATATGCCACATATATACTCCTCTCTGTTATGGAAGGATGGTAGCGCTACCTTAGTTTAAGTTCAAAACAGTACTTAATTGTTAAACATGGATTTTCAAAAGCTTATAACTTTTGCATGACATGATTAATATTGTCCAACATTTTGGAATCCAGGTTACATTGCCATTGCCATGAAGCTGAAAAAAGATATGCACCCATCAAGTTCAGCCCATGCCATATCGCCCCTGTTGATCCAGAGGAAGGCAAATAAAAACCATTAAAGCCATTTTCATTTAAGCCCCAAATGGGTAAAAACAATTCCCTCCTGACTCCAAATGGCAGTGGGATATTTCCCTTGATCAACATTCTGTCTGCATTTAAAGGGGATCTATCAGCCTTATACATGTTGGTCTAAATAGTTTATGTAGCGACTAAATGTTATGTTAGTTGCTACATAAACTAACTATTTAGACCAACATGTATAGGGGTGATAGATCCCCTTTAAGCCAACTGTCATAATTCTCAGTATCTTTCTGAGCTAGAAAGTTATCCATTCATTACTTTTCTGAAAGCAACTACAGTATGTGCAAGCATAGCATCCTGAAGGAAAGAATATCATAACTTTACTGCCTTGCTTTTAGTCAAAAGCGCCTTTTGTCTAGTCTTAATGCTCAGCACCTTCTACAGTTGATATCTTATGAACTACAAAAATGTAAGTTGGTTAAAATAGAGCAATGTTTTACTTTTATTATAAGAAGACTTGGTGATCTAGTTTATTACTAGAATTACTATCCATTTAACTCCAGAATAACTCCAGTTTGCTTTTATAAATATGGGCCATAGTTCCACAGAGGATTTCTTTTAGTTCTCCTCCGCAGTGCAGCTGCACCCCCCCCCCCCGACCACACAGCCCTAAAAGCATATACACTTAACCCTTTGAGTGCCAGAGTGGTATGCAATGCATTGTGTACCCCTCTGACATTCAAAGGTGTAAGTACCTTGTGCTCCATGTTGCATCAGTAAAATTTTTCCCTTACTGAGGCCTAAAATGTAGTCTCACATATGCTCTGTGGGAGCTTTTACTGTTGCCTTTTGCAGAGCTCCCTGACGCCCATTAACACCTTAACAACCCATGACGTACATGTATGTCACGAGGTGTAGGTCCCTAAAGGACCAAGGACGTACATGTATGTACACCGTTCAGGGAGCCCTGAATCCGATAGCAAGAAAAAAAAATGGTCTGTGTTCCTTAAGTGCGCTGCCAGTCCTTAAGGGGTTAATAGAGTAATCTTGATAGGTGTCTAAAGTGATATTGTTAAAAAATTTTAAAAAAGCAAGTTTAAGATTATATTTTAGGGCTTAAAAATAATTTTTACAGATTTTAATTTGTAAGTACATTCTATTTAAAAGCTATATCAACCAATTTCATCTTTATGTGTGTGTATTACTTTGATCATTGAGTGTCAGAGAGGTGACCAGTGCATTGTGGGACAATGTGTTGGACACTGAGGCACTGAAAAGGCATCACAACTCATTGTCATTGAGTTTTTGTATTATTAACTTAGCTGCCTGGTTTGATTCTTTGTCAGCTCATTGTCACCTTTAGCAAGTATGTATTTCTGATAGAAACAGAGCATCAGGTTGGAGACTCCAGTACAACGGTACTGAAGATCAGTGAGAATAGATGAAAGACCTTACAAGCAAATCACAGTCGATCATAGAGTCCCAGTACTCCAAAGGGGTCAAACTACAGGATGAGGGATTAATATAACTCAAACAGAAAAAAAATGGCACCAGAATATCGCGATGCCAGACAGACAGACAAACAGCCTCCACTGGCAAATCTAGAAATATTGTACATGCCCCAGGTAAATAATGTAGTGTTGATAGTAATTAAGGCAGAATTGTGAGCAAGCATAGAACAGGTAGCTGTCAGGATACTACTTTGTTTAAGCAAGTTGAAACTCCAAGGGTTGATCAAAAGGAAAATACCCAGTGTATTACCACACCAATTATGATGTATGAAATAATGTCTGGATCTGACATACGGTCACATATCCCCTCTCTGAGTCAGGAAAAACCTCTTACACAAGTAGCTGCAGTGTCTTAATCGGCTAGGCATTGAGGTGAAAACCAGGGCAATGGAGGCAGTTGTATGTATGTATGTGCCATAGAGAGGTTGTGTCAGTGTATGGGGTGTCACAATGTGGCTCTGTGATTACCACTGGGACAGTGGAATAATGCTGGAGAAGCTGACAGTGTATGTGTGGGTTTGTTTATACCACTGGGACAGTGGAATAATGCTGGAGAAGCTGACAGTGTATGTGTGGGTTTGTTTATACCACTGGAACAGAAGAATGCTGGAGAAGCTGACAGTGTATATGTGGGTTTGTTTATACCACTGGAACGGAAGAATGCTGGAGAAGCTGACAGTGTATGTGTGGGTTTGTTTATACCACTGGGACAGTGGAATAATGCTGGAGAAGCTGACAGTGTATGTGTGGGTTTGTTTATACCACTGGAACAGAAGAATGCTGGAGAAGCTGACAGTGTATGTGTGGGTTTGTTTATACCACTGGGACAGTGGAATAATGCTGGAGAAGCTGACAGTGTATATGTGGGTTTGTTTATACCACTGGAACAGAAGAATGCTGGAGAAGCTGACAGTGTATGTGTGGGTTTGTTTATACCACTGGAACAGAAGAATGCTGGAGAAGCTGACAGTGTATGTGTGGGTTTGTTTATACCACTGGAACAGAAGAATGCTGGAGAAGCTGACAGTGTATGTGTGGGTTTGTTTATACCACTGGAACAGAATAATGCTGGAGAAGCTGACAGTGTATGTGTGGGTTTGTTTATACCACTGGAACAGAAGAATGCTGGAGAAGCTGACAGTGTATATGTGGGTTTGTTTATACCACTGGAACAGAAGAATGCTGGAGAAGCTGACAGTGTATGTGTGGGTTTGTTTATACCACTGGAACAGAATAATGCTGGAAAAGCTGACAAGTGTATGTGTGGGTTTGTTTATACCACTGGAACAGAAGAATGCTGGAGAAGCTGACAGTGTATGTGTGGGTTTGTTTATACCACTGGAACAGAATAATGCTGGAGAAGCTGACAGTGTATGTGTGGGTTTGTTTATACCACTGGAACAGAAGAATGCTGGAGAAGCTGACAGTGTATATGTGGGTTTGTTTATACCACTGGAACAGAAGAATGCTGGAGAAGCTGACAGTGTATGTGTGGGTTTGTTTATACCACTGGAACAGAAGAATGCTGGAGAAGCTGACAGTGTATGTGTAGGTTTGTTTATACCACTGGAACAGAAGAATGCTGGAGAAGCTGACAGTGTATGTGTGGGTTTGTTTATACCACTGGAACAGAAGAATGCTGGAGAAGGTGACAGTGTATGTGTGGGTTTGTTTATACCACTGGAACAGAAGAATGCTGGAGAAGCTGAAAGTGTATGTGTGGGTTTGTTTACACCACTGGAACAGAAGAATGCTGGAGAAGCTGACAGTGTATGTGTGGGTTTGTTTATACCACTGGAACAGAAGAATGCTGGAGAAGGTGACAGTGTATGTGTGGGTTTGTTCATACCACTGGAACAGAAGAATGCTGGAGAAGCTGACAGTGTATGTGTGGGTTTGTTTATACCACTGGAACAGAAGAATGCTGGAGAAGCTGACAGTGTATGTGTGGGTTTGTTTATACCACCGGAACAGAGGAATGCTGGAGAAGCTGACAGTGTATGTGTGGGTTTGTTTATACCACCGGAACAGAGGAATGCTGGAGAAGCTGACAGTGTATGCGTGGTTCTTTGTCTACCAAAGGACTGTGGAACAAGGCTGGTGAGAAATGATATCCCACCAGTCTCCTTCCTTTCTTCCTTCCCTCCAACAGTCTTTTTCCTTCTTCCCTCCATTTTCTCTTCTTCCTCCATTTTCTTCCCAGCCAGTGTAGGTGCTAGCATAAGGCTGGTTAGGCAGCCACCTTAGGGCACCGCAGCGGAGGGGCGATGAAATGGAGGGAGCTGAGATTTTTTTTTTTTAATTCTTCATTTATTTATTTTTTATATATCTCTGCCGTGACTCAGAGGGAGTGCTGATTTACCCTACCAAGCTCTCCCTCGCTGCATCAAAATGCACCTTCACCTGTGTAGACAAAAATCCTTGCACTGGCCTTGTTCCCAGCCTCTATCATTCCTCCCCTGGGACTTCATTCACATTCTTATCCCTTTCTCCCCAACTCCCACCTTCCTACCTCAGTCTCTCCTTTTTCTCACAGTATTTTTTATCTTTTGTCCCCAGTTTCTCCTTCCTCCCCCAGTCTCTCTCCTTCCTTTCCCATTCTCTCCATCTGACCTGTCCTTCTTCCTCACCTCTGCCCTTCCTTTTATATCCCTGCACTTTCTCACCCATCCCTGTCCATCCTTCCCACTCACTCTGTCCTTCCTCAGTCACTTTCCCTGCCCTTCCCCAGTATGCATGGCTAACTAAATAAATAACAAGAGAGATGGTGAATATTTCACTTGTAAAATTCAGTGGGGGTTATGCAATGGAGATGACTTTCTCCAGGAATATCACTTCTCCAGTTCCTATGTTGTTCTATAGAGCCTATGCCTAGTTGTCGCCTTTATAAAGTCTAAGCTGTAATAACGTCTGAAAATATCACTTGGCAGTAGGAGCACTCTTGTTTTACTCAGCAGGAAAAGCCCTATAACATATATTTCATAAAACAGGGAGAGCTTGAGTCACTGACTGTTCTTCATAGTAATATACAGGAACAGAACCAAGTGGTTACAACAGACCATTACAGTTTAATGTAAAGAAAAAACATATAATCTGTTACAGCTTATTAATTAAAAACTCTTCCGGCAGTGGGAGTACTCTTGTTTTACTCAGTAGAAAAAGCCCTATATCTTTTCATGAAAAAAGTTCACTGGCTCCTTTAAAAAGGAACTGCAAGGGTGTAATTAGATTATAAAGTCCAGCCCCCTTTACCAACGTCACTCTTCACTTCAGAACAGAAAGCCGGTCCGGATGGATAGCGATGAGGGACAATCTGCTGTCAGCATAAGGAAAAACCTGCCCTTTCTCACTGCGGGAGGCAGGGTTTTCCTTACACTGATAGACAGAAAATTGTCCATCTTTGAGATCTGTCCGCACAAGTGACCGGATTTCAAATACGAGGGAAGAAGCCTGACATCTGTAAAAGGGGCAGGAGGTAAAAACACATCAGCTAGACCGATATGAACATTGGCAACAGTGGAGACCTTTATTACTGAGTGTATGGAATGATCGAAGCTTCATTTATCCTGAGATATTACGATCTCTGTAACCCTTTGAGTGTGGTCGTTGCGTACCCCTCTGGCACTAAAAGGGTTACGTATTCCACTCAAAGTGTGCGTTTATTGATAGGCTTTGATTAATGTCATACTTGAGGCATTAACCCCTAAGGTGTTTTAATCCTGCTAGTGTGGGTATTGGGATCCCATACCACTAAATTTATTTTCTGCCAAATGAATACTATAAGAAAAGCTGTTCCCAATAAAGGTATAATTTTTACTCTACTAGTCTCCTGCATTTTCTATGGCTAACACGGTACCATGCTTTACCCATACTTCCCATGTGCTTGTATGACCTGTAGTTTCAGTGTACAGAAATTGCCTGGATGTTTATCATGTACTAGTTGAACAGCCAGCCACAGTGCCACTGCCACCCGGACGCGGGGCAGTCACATGCAGTAGAGACTGCATGCGCCACGGCTGATACAGAGCTGGACGCTCCTTCTGAGCGCCCAGCTCTGTATCAGCCGCAGCGCGGGCAGTCTCTACTGCACATGACTGCAGCACGCACCGCAGTGTCTACTGCACATGTTGCAGCTTTACACACGTTATAACAATTATTATATAGGATGTGCAATTCATACAGTGTACAAAAAGCACAGATGTGTTGATACCAGCATTGAGTGCCATCTAGTGGCCAAAACTTAGCATGCATAGTGGAGAGAAAATATTAATTTGTTTCTGAGTTATTATTTGTATTATTACGTAGCATTCTAGAGCAGGAATGTTCAAACTAAGGGTCGCTGGTCATTTGCTACCCTCAAATATGGTTGACTCATGCAAATCCAATTAAAGTGATAGTAACGTTTCACAAAAACAGCAGCTCCAATAAATCTTCATAGTATTTGAGCCATAGAGAGTGTTATTTCATTACTGGGAGCATTGTAGTTCGAGTAATTGAATGATAAAGTTTCCCCCTCCCGCCCCTTTTACCTAGTGTAAGACCCCACATCAAGGGAGAATCTTCTTACTCTGAGAACAATGAAAACCCTGCCCCCCTTGACAGGTTTTTCAGCTTTTTCCCTTATCTTAACTGAAGATTGTCCCTATCTGCAATCTACCTGGACACTCCCTGCTGCTCTAAGCTGAGCAGTGTTACATCAGTAGAAGGGGTGGGAGGGGAATACTTTATCATTCAATTACACTTGAACTACAACTCTGACAGTACTGAAATAACACTCTCCATGGCCCAAATACTATGAAGATTAATTAGAGCTGCTTTTATTATGAAACATTACTATCCCTTTAAATAAATGCAATGTTCTGATGCCAGATATAATTATACTCTCCTGATGTAAATCAATAAGATAAAATTGTAAAGCTATGTCAATTTATATAGGAAAATGTAAAGTAGCTTGTTAGTCTAACTGTGGATTGCATCCAATAGTCTGTATTCTCACATTTTGTGACCATGAGTGCATTTCCTTTTAAGGACATAACACTATGTCGTAGAGTCTAACTATAAATAACTGTCATTTTCTCAGTCTGGCCCTTGTATAAAAAGGTTGAATACTCCTAGGGGTTGATTCTATCAGGACTGTTGATAAACAAACAAACAAAATGGACTGTGGTTTTGAACTCACAGGATGGTATTCTATGACCTGTGCTTGTGACCAAGCAACCAATGAGAGTTGCATATGCATGAAAACCGTTACTTTTGACACCATAGAAATTAATGCTATTGAATGTGGTGAGTGTTAAGACACATGCGATACATGTAATGCCTTAAATTTTTTTTTAGGGGGGTGGTCCCCCCATCCCATTTCACCATCCTGCTGGAGCGCGGTGAGTAAAAGTACATGACGTACCAGGACCATCACTGGTCCTTAAAGGGATAGTAATACTTCATTTTAACTTTATTTTATTTTGTAGGCATTAAAAAAACATGAAGAATGATATAAGTCTTATCTCTGAAACCTTTATGGTTTAAGAGATATTCACAAACAAAGTATCCCCCCCCGTTCAACCAGATCAGAAGGGAGATGCCCAGGTAGACTGCAGAGAGGGACAATCTTTAATTAAGATAAGGGAAAAAGCTGAAAAACTTGTCAAGGGGGGAAGGGCTTTCATTGTTTTTATACAAAGAAGATTGTCCCCTTCTGTTATCTGTCTGGTCATACAACCAGACTCACATCTGAGAAGAGATGGCTTACACTAGGTAAAAGGGGCAGGGAGGGGAACTTTGCTTGTGTATATCTCATAAACCATAAAGGTTTGAGAGATAAGACTTATATCATTCTTCATGTTTTTTAATGCCTACAAAAAAAATAAAGTTAAAACGAAGTATTACTATCCCTTTAAGTGCTGGACCAGCGTGACGGTCCGGGAACGTCAATAGTCCTTAAGGGGTTAAAAAACAAATTAATATGGAGTATAGAGCCCCCACATTAATCCATACAAGCCCATAGTAACGGGCCCAGGACCCGTTCCTCTGCTGTACCTAAGGGAGAGGATGTGTAACAATAAATTAATATTGGGTCTGAAACCTTGATATTGAATGTTTTTTTTAAAAAATGGAAGGGCTCCCTGGGATCCCTTACACAGTATGGATGTCCTAAAAATAACACTCCTCTTGATGTTGGAGGTCCAACAGTGTGTACAATTACCTGGTCCTCCATTACATTTACCTAATAAAATAAAATTAAAATATAAAGAAATAAAAGCCCTAAAAAAATCACCACATTTGCTGCCGCTTTAAAAGGGAAGTGGACACCCCCCCAACTCACACACACACACCACACCAAGTCGCTCAGGCCACTGTTGGGGGTGGGGAGAGACACAGATTGTCTTATACATAGACAATAATTATTTAAACAATTTTCTCACACTTTCATTGGCTGGATGGTGGAGTTACTTAGTGCACTGAGTGTGCCTGGAGTAAGCACACCTCCCAGCCAGTCTCAGATGAACAGCAGGGGTCTCACATGTGCAAAACATGAACCTTTCCTCTGGAGTCTGATTCACTAGAGGTTGCTTCTAAATTGTGATTGGCTGTGAGGTGAGGTTAATCCAGGGAATGTTCAGCCAATGACCCCAAACTTTTTTTTCCCCTCACATTTGGCCCCGGCAGGAGTGAGTGTGTAAATGTTTCAATTGTATTTAATTAATTCAGTCAGTCATGGATGCATTGTCCAAGAGGTGGACAAAATAGTGGCTAGTATGACTAGTGGACTCAAACTCCGCCCACTGGAATTTATTATACCTTGTATTTTCTGTTCCTTACATAATGAAGCAGTCAGAGTGCATGAGACGCTGAAGAGTACCATGTGCAGTGGACAGCATTTAAGTTCAGTAGTCCTACCACAAACTGTTGTGTCCACCTCCATGGGCACTAAGCCACAATGTGTGAGAGGCTCACTGAAAATTAACAAAAGCACATATTGTTTGTTCTTCGGGGAGCAGCTGCACAGAAGCATCACATTTTAGCTCTCTATTACCATTAGAGAGGAGAAATTTCCCTGTGCATATCAGACTAATCCCGTGCATTTTTTAAATGACAGGCAAGTACCTTCTGCATGCGTATACTAGTTCACCTAAGACATACGTTTTGGCTTATTTTGCTCCTTGTCAGTGAGGTGCAGCTGGATTCCCTAGGAACTGAGAGCACGTGGTCCACATCTGGATTACTCTTCACCCTGGAGAGGACACCCTAATGGTTTTCAAAATCAAGCCAAAAGATGTGAGGCTTACTGGGCACTAACAAACACAGATATTGCTTGTTCTATGTCTATTCACTGACGAGAAGCATCACATTTTTAGCACTATAGTGCCACCAAAAATCCACTACATTTCAGAAATGTTTATTTGTCCCCTATGACTGGGTTAGCTCCAGAATTGCATCATATAAATGTATTGAATCACAGGAAGCAAAGCATAAGAAATGACTGAGCATACTAGCTGCAACATTGGGGCTTTTAAACGAGGCTTTTAATAACTTGAATTCTAAAGAGGTTTCCAACACATTTCAACGTGGACCTATCTGGCATTCAAGAGGTTAACTCTTAGAGTGCCAGAGGGGTACGCAACTCATTGCTTGCGGGGTATTGCGTTGCATACCCCTCTGGCACTCAAAGGGTTAAAAGCCCCATTTAAATCAATGGGCATTGTATCCCCTCCACCTACAATGCTGTTTTCTACTGCTCTTCTTGTGCTTTCTGCATCAGGCTCCTGTAAAGACTTCAATAAAATATGAATGTTTACAGTCAAATGTATATTTATTGTTCCCGGAGAGACCATGTCCATGTAATAGAGTGGGCACCAGGGACAGACCTTGCTTTTCCTATGACAATGACACACTGTACAGACCTCATTTATAAAAATTATTTCTAAATGTTACTGATGGCTATTAGTCATATCTGGGCTGTGATCGGTGAATAATCTGTGCCTGGTGCTTTCTCAGCATATATACAGTTGTGTGAAAAAGAAAGTACACCCTGTTTGAATTCTATGGTTTTACGTATCAGAACATAATAACAATCATCTGTTCCTTAGCAGGTCTAAAAATTAGGTAAATACAACCTCAGATGAACAACAACACATGACATATTACACTGTGTCATGATTTATTTAACAAAAATAAAGCCAAAATGGAGAAGCCATGTGTGAAAAACTAAGTACACCTTATGATTCAATAGCTTTAGCAGCAATAACTTGAAGTAATCGTTTTCTGTATCAGTCTCTCACATCGACATGGAGGAATTTTGGCCCACTCTTCTTTACAACGTTGCTTCAGTTCATTGAGGTTTGCGGGCATTAGTTTATGCACAGCTCTCTTAGGGCTCGATTCTATTGCCAGTCTTAAAAATAAAACAGGCATTGTTTTTTTTTTAAGTCATTTTTTGCTATCCTATTACCCGACTTGTGAAAGCAAAATCAGCGGTAATCATACTTACCGTCAGTCTGAAAAAAGCCCATAGGAAACAACTAAAAACAATGTGCAATTAGTATCCTATTACCCACGCTCAGTATTACCACCTGTTTTGTGGTTACATTTAAGTCAGAAATTTTGCAGCTCAGAGGTTGAGGCGCAGAAGCCATAACTACAGTTTCAAAACCATTGTTGTTCGTACAAAAGCAGTGTATTATACAGTATACAGCATAGAAATCCAACATAAAGTTCCCCCTCGACATATTAACCCCCCCTTCTAAAAGTCGACTTACAGTGTCGGATTTCTATGCTGTATACTGTATTCTGCACTGCTTATGGCTTCTACGCCTCAACCTCTGAAAGCAAAGCAATGCATTCCGTACCCCTCTGGCACTCAAAGGGTTAATAAAGGGGGCAATTGCTGCCCCCATGCTAGGGGGGTGTTATGAGGGGTCATGATACCCCTCTTGAGGTCTGAAGTACTTTTGTAATAAAAATTACATATATAATTTAGTAAAAGAAAATCATTGTTACACATCAATAAAATATTTAATTACATTTGCACACAAATGACATCTATAATAAAAACAAACACCTTTTTTTATACATATACAGGTTGCCTTTTAACCCTATGAGTACCAGAGGGGTAGCAAACACAATACAATACCTCTCTGGTACTCATAGGGTTAATCTTGCAATACAAAATACGAGGGCATGTCGAGTATAATAGGAAAAGAAAAATGTATGACGAAAATGGTGAAAGAAAGTAATGGGAGCACTGTTGTCGACTTTTCAAGGGGGAGGGGGGGTTAAAATGTTGGATGTAGAAAATTTGACAAATTAATATGGTGAAAAAAAGCACTATAAGTCGACTTTGGAAGGGGAAGGGTTAATTGTCGACTGTGAACAATATTTGTTGGATTAATGTGGTGAAAGAAAGCACTGTAAGTCGACTTTGGAAGGGGAAGGGTTAATTGTCGACTATGAACAATATTTGTCGGATTAATGTGGTGTAAGAAAGCACAGCAAGTCAACTTTTAAAAGGGGGGGGGTTAATATGTCGAGGGTGGGCACTCTGTCGGATTTTGTTATGTGGAGAACACTTCTAACACTGATCTTCGTCTTTCTGTAATCAAATGTACGCCTGTTTCCTTGGACTTTGACATTTTGCGTGTTTTTTGTAGGTGGTAGTCAGAAAAAAGCAGACAGCGCCAGTTTTGTTACCATTCTGAAAAGTTCTGTCTACACCAGTTTTGTTTCACCGTGGTTCAGCAATAGAGTACCAACGTAACACGTTTGCAAAATTTGCACTACTTGTTTTTCTTCTAACGCCGGTTTTAGCCCAGGTAATAGAATCGAGCCCTTAAGGTCCCGCCACAGCATTTCAATCGGGTTGAGGTGTGGGCTTTGACTGGTTCATTGTACCACTATGATTCTTTTCTTTTTCAGCCATTCTGTTGTAGATTTGCTAGTGTGCTTGGGATCTTTGTCCTGTTGCATGACCCAATATTGGCCAAGCTTTAGCTGTCAGACAGATGGCCTTATATTTGACTCTAGAATACTTTGGTATACAAAGGAGTTCATGGTCAACTCAATGACTACAAGGTCCTGTGGCTGCAAAACAAGCCCAAATCATCACCCCGCCACCACCGTGCTTGACAGTTGGTATGAGGCGTTTGTACTGATAATCTGTGTTTGGTTATCGCCAAACGTGGCATTGTGCATTATGGCCAAACATCTCCACTTTGGTCTTATCTGTCCAAAGGACATTGTTCCATAAGTCTTGTGATTTGTTTAGATGCAACTTTGCAAATCTAAGCCATGCTGCCATGTTCTTTTTAGAGAGAATAGGCTTTCTCCTGGCAGCCCTTCCAAACAAACCATACTTGTTCAGTTTTTTCTAATTGTACTGTCATGAACTTTAACATTCTAACTGAGGCCTGTAGAGTCTGAGATGTAACTCTTTGGTTTTTGCAATTTTTCTGAGCATTGCATGGTCTGAGCTTGGGGTGAATTTGCTGGGATGTCCACTCTGGGAAGATTGGTAACTGTCTTGAATGTTTCCACTTTTGAATAATCTTTCTCACTGTAGAATAATGGACTTTAAATTGTTTGGAAATGGCCTTATAACCCTTCCCAGATTGATGGGCAGCAACAATTGCTTCTCTACTATCACTGCTGATGTCTTTCCTTCTTGGCATTGTGCTAACAAACACTTGAATGCTCCAGACCAGCAAACTGCTAAAACTTTGGCTTTTATAAAGGTGATCAATTAATCAAGAGCATTTGATTAGCAGCACCTGTCTGCTACTTAGCTTTTTAATTCCTATGGAAGCAGTAAGGGTGTACTTAGTTTTTCACAAATGACTTCTCCATTTTTACTTTATTTTTGTTAAATAAATCATGACACAGTGTAATATGTCATGTGTTGTTGTTCCTCTAAGGTTGTATTTACCTAATTTTTAGACCTGCTAAGGAACAGTTAATTGTTATTATGTCCTGATATGTAAAACCATAGAATTCAAAGAGGGTGTACTTTCTTTTTCTATAGATACTAGCAAAAGAAGTACAGCACTGTCCGTACAAGAAGCAGGAGCAGGAGGAACAGTGACTGTGCAAGACACCAGACTTGATCCAGTGGTAGTCAGCAACACCTAGTCTGTGCAACACTGTAGCCTTGGTCCACTGACCACAGAATCACACATACACATGTAACACCATAGACTTGTTGAACTGTGCAGTGAGAATGGCAGAACCACACACAGAGTATATGACACCACTTGTAAGGTTGTTCCTTTGTGATCACATACATAGCACAAAGTGTGCGGACCATGTTTGAATGTAGCTAATTCTGCTCAATCAGCCAAAATCAGCCAGAGACACAGAAAGACACTTAAAATCCAAGCACTTATGTTGCATGTGTAATTCACGTGAAATATGATATGCAGCTCCCAAGTAAATAGGGCTGTACTCCAGCTCCTTTTTGGCTTTGACCCTCAACGACCTGGCAGGTTGTTTACTTATTTAAGCCCTTTGAATGTCATATGGTTGTGCAGAGCACTGCTGTACTCCACAGATTAACTGATTGACCTTTCTTAAGTTAGAAAAGTTCTGTCTGTCTTCTCCCACCCATCACGTGTGTGAGTAATTGTATGAGAATGTCAGGTGGCTACTGGAAATGTATACAATTCTATTGGTTATGAGGCTGGTTAGTGAGTGAACTGCCTGATTGCCACAGATTGCCAGATGAGAACACAAAGTATTTAGAAGCAATATGTACCTTCCTCATCTGGCAACCAAAGAGTTAATGAAAGCATTTGAGTGACTTGTCTAGGTGAGGGTAAATAAAACATAGTATGAAAGCACTGGGTGAAGAAAAAAGTGGGGAACTGCCATTGTGAATGCTGTTGGCTTGTTAACCAGTTGAAAACCATAGGAGTTGTGCACGTCTGTACAATCCAGTGACAGACACATTCATGCCATACTGAGAGACACACACATTGTCCCCATAGTGACACACATAGAGCAACATGTGGCTTGAGTCTTATCACTTGGCATTCACACTGGAATAGGGCATTTGTCTGCAGGTGAAAACAAAGACTTGTGTATAGTGGATGATAGGTTGGTTGGTAGGCCGCCAACATAGTAAAGAAAACAGAAAGTACTGGACATTTGCAGCAGTGAAAGGGTAAATAACCCTTTGGATCATATATTCTTGTAGTATTAAAGGGTTTATGAATCAATGTGATTAGATGCAAACATGATATTTTAGCGCTCAAAGAGTTAATCCTTGCCACAGATGTATGCGACGCACTGTAGATTAATGGTTTGTGCACGACTGTGCCACTGAGAGGGTTAAAGGGCACACTACTATTTCCCATTCAGAGTGTAGGTTCTTTCCTCAAGTGTCTAGAGCCCTCTTGGACAGGGTGGCAGCATGGGATGGGTTCTACAGAGTGCAAGAGGTGTAGGGTTGCTAGATATTGCCGCTCCAGCTTATATATGGCACCATAATCCCCTGCTGCATGCCAAGAACAGAGGTTCAATGTAAAAAAAATGTGAGGGTTCCAGTACTGGAAGCATGGAAAAGGCATGAGAGTTGAAATGGGATGATATGTGGGGTGGTGGAGCGGTGTGAGGCCGCCACATTTTTTTGTTGAACAGGAGATATGAGGGCAGGCAAAGTTCTTGCAGGCAAGAGTGGTAAGGGGGGGAGGGTATAGAGGGAGTAGGTGTGTATTGTGGTGGAGGGAGAAGTTCTGTATGTGGCCAAGGAGAGGGAGGGTGTAGAGGGAGGAATTGCCTATTGTGGTGGAGGGAGAAGTTCTGTATGTGGCCAAGGGGAGGGAGGGTGTAGAGGGAGGAGTTGCGTATTGTGGTGGAGGGAGAGGTTTTGTATGTGGCCAAGGGGAGGGAGGGTGTAGACGGAGTAGTTGTGTATTGTGGTGGAGGTAGAGGTCCTGTATGTGGCTAAGGGGATGGAGGGTGTAGAGGGAGTAAGTATGTATTGTGGTGGAGGGAAAGGTCCTGTATGTGGCCAAAGGGAGGGAGGGTGTAGAGGGAGCAGGTGTGTATTGTGGTGGAAGGAGAAGTCCTGTATGTAGCCAAGGGGAGGGAGGGTGTAGACGGAGTAGTTGTGTATTGTGGTGGAGGTAGAGGTCCTGTATGTGGCTAAGGGGATGGAGGGTGTAGAGGGAGTAGGTGTGTATTGTGGTGGAGGGAGAAGTCCTGTATGTGGCTAAGGGGACGGAGGGTGTAGAAGGAGTAGGTATGTATTGCGGTGGAGGGAGAAGTCCTGTATGTGGCCAAGGGGAGGGAGGGTGTAAAGGGAGTAGTTGTGTAATTTGATGGAGGGAGAAGTTGCAGAGATTTTCACAGGAGTGGGCAGGGGGCTATGGCTTTGGCCCCTTGCCCACTCCTGTGAAAATCAAACCCTCATGCTTATACCAATGGGACAGGCAGTATAGAGGAGATATGTATAACTCCTCCTTACTGCTGGCCCTGGACGTGTTTGCCCATGGACCCAGACTTTTGGTCACACAACACTTCCTTTTTAATATATATATATATATATATATATATATATATATATATACAGATATGTATTGCTTATGTTGTAATATGAGTTGCATTCATTTGCTACATTTCTATCAACAACAGTTGCTCTTCAGAGCAGTAAGAAATAAACTGGACATACTGTAACTGAAATATAAATCTTGTGCCATTATCCAGGCTGTGCATGCATGCAGAGAGATCTAGGTTACCTAGCAACAGAAAGGTGCTGAGGTCTACACCTCATCAGTACTAGCCACATTGCATGCACTGCACTGTAACATAGGCAGAAAGGCACTATGGGACTTCATCTGTAGGAAAAACTGCTTTACAATGACAACCTGCTTTCTATAGACAAGGACCAGAGTGGTGCTCAATGTGTTGTGCTCTCCTCTGGTCCTTGAAGGGTTATTGCATTGATTCAGAGTTAGTGGAGATGGATCTAGCTTCCAGGTAGTTAACCCTTTGAGTGCCAGCGGGGTACGCAACGCATTGCAAAGCACTCAAAGGGTTAAATTACAGACATTTCATCATGTAACAAGTCAACTTATCTTTTCTGATTCTAAACATTTGAAATGAATAGCAATTTAACTGAAGCATTAGAGAATAATTCATAATATAAATATGGCGTTCCCAGTGCCAGACTTATTAATTAAGTGTTGCTGGGGAGAGAGAGTCCAGAGTAGCGCTGAGCTGCACATCAAGTAAGATCGATGGACTGAAGAATAAATGTGTAATGCTTTGTGGTGGAGAAAGGCAGCTCTCCATGTGTCTACTACATGTACTAAAAAGAAATTATTTGATCTACAATTTGAGGGACAACACATACTGGAAGCCAAGTACTTGATGCTCTGTTTAATACCCGCGACATAAGAATTTCACGCTTTTCTGGCAGGGCGAGCTTCTAATGTCGCCCTTTTAATCACGGTGACATGTTTATAGTGCCTTGACGTTGCACGCTGTTTTGCGTACAATGTTTTAAAAGGATACCAGATTTCTGCACCTATGGAGATCTTAGTGCATAGGCTGTATATATAGGAACTGGAGAAGTTATATCACTGGAAAAATTATCTTCATGTTATCACCTCTTTTTCTGTTACGTCCAATATGGAACACAGGTACCATGGATGGAGTCCCTCCTTCTGGAGGGCAGGACACATCTCAAAAGATAGAGTCTTATAGTTGAGGACGTCCAGCCACTCTTCCAGGTCAACCTTTACCCCGCCTGCAACCCAGTATGAATGTGTCCTCTGAATAGTATGGATGGAACAGAGACACTCTCTTAGTTAGCTTTTTTATTGTTTTTCTGATAGATATGGGGCTGCCAAAATTCCCGTTAGGTGTGTTACCATTACAGGGCTTCCCCTGGAGTGGCTTGACTAGTGTACAGGTGCTGTGTGGACTCTTGCAGCCCTGTGGAGGGAATCTTGCAGGCCAAGTTTTCCCTCCCAGCAGAGTCTCTCAGCGCCACTGTTTATTTTCACAATGGTAACCTGAAAACTGGTGAGTAACCCTTTGAGTTCCTTGGTCTACATTGTCCCTACCTTGTACCTCTCCATACAGAGGCCTTCTCTGAGCCCTTGGGCTTCTGCACTCATGTTGGGTCTTTTTATTCTACTACTGTACTATTCCAGTGCTTTGGAGGTAAAGATGGCTGCAGCTTTCCAGGGTTAACCTCTTCTCTGCTGGTTTTCACATAGTTTGGAGGTATTGTGGTGTACATTTCCACATTTTCTTATCTGGGGGTCTCATTTTAGGTTGCCCTCATGTTCCCTGGGGTTTTTTTTTTTGGGTCTTTGGGTTCCTTACTGGTACTAACTGAAATTGTGCTGTGGCCCCTTTAAGAACAAGTGACCACACTGCCACCATCTTTGCTCCATTGACTTCTATGGGTAAACCTCTCTGGGACATAACTCTGCATCTGTTTGACATACAGAAGTAAGAGTGGACTCTTTCTTCTTGTCGCCTTATGTCCTTTCATCTGGTTCACATCTGACTTGTAGGTGTTGCTAGGCAACAGTAACTGAGACTGCGTTTCTCAGAATGCCGGTTTTGCAGGGTTTCTTCCGATTGGCTGCCTATTTTGCAGTCACTATTTTACTTCTCTTTTGCGTATCCTACGCAGAGGCTGATTCTCCTTGCTCTCCTTCTCCAGATTAACCCCTCGCCTGCCAGATGGGCTTTCAAGGATGAATTATTAATCTGGGGGTGCTATTACTTGTCTTGTACTAGTGAAAGATACTTTTACTGTCAGAATGTCAGATTCTAAGGGTCATGATTCCCCTTGCTTACTGTTCCTCATGTCAAGCAGTAATTCTCAGTTGGACATGTTCTGGCCATCATCACTGTGCACATTCTAGGGGTAGAAGACGTGCTGGTGGATTTTCTAAGTCACCAAGACGCAGATCCTGAAGAAAGAGAACTCAATCCGGTGTTCTCCTTAATTGTGCTTTGGTGGGGTGTGCCCACTATTGATCTCATGGCTACCAGGGAAAACAGGAAGGTTGAGACCTCCTGCTCCCATGTGGAGATGCTCTGGCCTTCGCTGCAGACGCCATATCAATGTTACTTCCATCTTGCGTATGTCTTTCCTCCAATACCTCTCATGCCCAGACTGTGGTTCTGGTTCTCCTTACTGGACCAGGAGGGTGTGGTATATGGACCCGGTCAGTCTTTTCATTCAGGACCCGTTTCACCTTCCTCCCAGGCCGGACCTCCTTCTCCAAGGTAAACTGTGTAAAGAGGATGTGGAAAAGATGGCTTTGATGGCATGGCTGTTGAAGCCCACATCTTGAAGAGAAAAGGGTTCTCCACTGAGGTAATTTTCACTATGATTCAGGCCCACAAGCCTGGTCTCTTCCAAGGCTTACTATAGGGTATGGTCTCTGTTTCATTCTTGGTGTGTGGGCAGGTCTGTGTCCTTGCAGGAGTTTGACCTTCCTTTGGTGTTATCCCTTCTCCAGGATGGAGTGAACAAGGGACTCAGCTTGAGCTTCTTGAAGGTTCAAATTTTGGCACTTTCAGTGTTCTTTCAGTGACGTATTGCCACCATTCCGGATGTCAAGGTTTTTCTTGCTTCCATTCCTTTTGGCTTTTCTCCTGGCAGTTGTCTCAGTTTGCTGGGTTGCTGAACTGCTGGCTTTGCCTTGCAAGCCTCCTTTCCTGGTTTTTCACGAGGATAAGGTGGTGCTTAAGACCTTGCAGGAATTTCTTCCTAAGGCAGTTTATGAGTTCCACATCATTCAAGAGATTGTGGTGCCTTCCTTTTGTCCTGACACAAAGTCTGACTGTCACCAACACCACAGGGACCAGGTATGAAACTAGAGAGCGACTCTTGGGTGCGATGCTTCTGATCGGTGACAGCTGCCCCTGCCTCCTTCCTGCGGCTGAAGCCGAGTTAAAGGTGCTGGCCGCGAAGCCAGATGTCTGATCCCGGTTGAGCCGGGACCCTGACCAGGATGGAGGCAAGGGAGAACTGTACGTACCTGGTCCCTAAGGCGAGAGGGAGGATCCTTGAGCAGAGAAAGGGAGACCGGAGAAGGAGAGAGGACTAGGCTACTAGGCTGTGGTCTACAGAACCCTGAACTAATCCACAGACTGGGACTGGAGCCCAGAAAGCCCCCACCGCAAGCAGACTGGAACCAAAACCACCTGGCACTGAAGGGACACAAGGTCCAAAGGAGGTGGAAGGGACCTCGTTGGTCTTGCCAGGGACCGAATCAGGGCAAGGTCCAACCCCAACCCTGCCAACCCCCAGGCCCCAAATCGGCACCTGGCAAGACCAACGAGGCCCACAAAACCCAGGATACCCCTATTCCCTGTCTTCCAATCCCAAAGGGACTGGGACCAACCCCCTACCAGCGCCTGGACCTAGCACCCCCCAGAGGACCTCAAGCAAACGGGAAGGACAACAGTGGCCTGCCAAAAAGAGGAGAGTACCCCCAAAACCAGAGGTAGGTCACAGACCACCGGATCCCCAGAGATCTCTCCTGGCCTAATCCCAATCTGAGTCTGAGCCCTAGATCCCCCACAAATAATGGGGAGTCCCAGGCCAGAAGAGCAGACTCCCACTCCCCTCTCAGCCAGAAATCGGGCCTGCTCTGGGGATGCTCCGCCTAGACCAGCAGGGCACCACCCAGAGGAGAACCCCACCAGAAGGCAAGCCAGGGCTCCAGCTGCGGGGAATACCCGAAGGTCGGAGGCCCCAATAGGCCGCAACGAGGGATCCCACAAAATGGCACAAAAGGGAGAGAGAGTGACACGGAAGAGGCCAGCAGAACACCACTAGACCACAGGAGACCCGGAAGATCGGGGAAATGGCAATTCACCCTGGGCGAACGCGCCCAACAAGCAGAAGGACTGGGGCCCACGGAGGAAATGCAGAGGCCAAGGCTGAGGCGTCCGGGGAGGATGGCCGCCAAGTGGCTAGGGTGAACTGGAGCAGACAGCCCGGGGGACCAAGGAACAGAGAGTACTGGAGAAATAACTTACCAGCAGCAGACAGGGACCTTGGCAGGGCAGGCAGGACAAAGGAGAAGCAGGCCGGAGCGACAGATGCCAGGACGGAGGCAGGAACCGAGTCAAGAAACCACGGTAAGGAACCGGAAGGGGAAACACTACGGAGCATGAATAATCGAGCAGGGAAGAGATGGGCAGAGCAGAGTAAATACCACCAGCATCCAATAGCAACGAACCTCAGGTAACGAAACCCACAAGCGCCAAATGCAGCAGGACAAAATCTACAGACAGAACCTTGCACTGACAAGGAGAAGGACCTCCATTTGTTGGATGTGGTGCATTGCCTTACATTTTATGTGCATCAAACTGAGCCTTTTCACAAGACTGACTCTTTTTTCATCATCCCTTAGGGTCCTAGGGCAGGGCAAACTGCTTCCAAGGTCACGGTGGCCTCTTGGATCAAGGCTACTATATGCTAGGCGTATGAACTCAGGAAGAAACCTATTCCCTTCAGGGTTACGGCACATTCTGCTAGGCCTGTGGTGGCCTCCAAGGATCAGGCCTAGGCTGAGAAGTTGTGCAGGGCTTCAAACTGGTCCTCCCTGCACACCTTTGCTAAGCATGTCAATGTTTTGGTTTCGGCTGAAGCTAGCTTTGGCCGGAAGATCCTTCAGGTAGCTTTGCCTGGTTTAAGGACCTGCACACTTGCTTACCATACTGCTGTCCATTGTTTGAGCCCCATTGTGCTGTGGCAGTTCAGTGTTCATTGATACTTTTTTCTGTTTGGGCTATTCCGATTCTGATTAGTCCTAGGGAACTCCAGTATCATGGGGATAGGGTCCTTTCTCCTTTACTTGCACCCTGGGAGGTTAGTGTTGGCATATCCCCATGGTACCTGTGTTCCATATTGGACTTAAGAGAAATAGGATTTTAGTGTTCTTACCTGTTAAATCTTTTTTTCTATAGTCAATATCCAACATTGCTCTCCCACCCAGCGAAAGGGACCTTTTTTCGCCTTCCCTGTCTGGGATGCGGAGTTCACTTAGGGTCTTTCTTCTGACAGCAGATTTCTTTCTTCTTCTGTTGCTCACCTAGTTAGTGTGGCTATGGTTACATTCATACTGGCTAGTAGTCAGGGGGAAGGGTTAAGCTGGAGGAGTGGCTGGGAGTCTCCACCTACAAGGCTCTGTCTTTTGAGATAGGACATGTCCTCCAGAGGGAGGGATTCAATCCATGATACCTGTGTTCTATATGGACAATAGAGGAATGGATTTAACAGGTAAGAACACTAAAATCCTATAATTCCGCCTTAGTCCATAACCCCCAATGTTTTGGAGACCTCTAACATTCAAAGTTAAAAGCCCCATTTAAATCCATAAGATTTTTTTTTTATTCAGCCCCCATATAATGTAGTCCAGTTTGCTCTAGAAATGCACCAGTTCTTACTAGTATATCAGCCTATGTGTATTAGCAGCTCAGTCTCCTCCAAGTGCCACTGAGGAAGTATATATTATGAAATGTGTTGGGCTTTTCTAATCTTGTTATAATTGTTCAATTGTTTTATTGGCCATGTATACCTTATTAAAACTTTTGTGTTTTCCCATATTAGAAGGTTTACCTTCTGTCTATTATACAACCCCTTTACAATTAAGCCCCTCTTACCCTACACACATTTCTATTCTATTTATGGTTCCTTGCTAACATATAAAATAATGCAGTATGAATTAAGAACAAATGGAGGAGTGCAGCAGGAGGAGAGGAGGATCGTAAGGTGATGTGAGCTGATTGCTTACTGGTGACTGAGACTGGAGGTCAGATCTAGTCAAAACAAGAATCTAAGAGGCAGGAGAGGCCTCCACCATATGGCAGTACTCATACTTGGGATGGATAAGGGAGTTTGATTTATACCATCTGGTGGACAATGTTTGCACTGTTCTACTTTTTGTTTTTTCAGTATGTATGTGGAAGAGTTCCATTTGACTTGAGGAACACACAGCAGGGTTCAATCAAGGTGCTTTGCATTGAGTTTCAATATGAATTTTACCCCAGTGGTATTTCAAGTACTGTTTCCTCATATTGAGTATATATCCTTTGTCTGAAGCATTGCTGGAGTTTTTCGTACAATACTAATTTTTATATATATGGTGTGAATATTTGTGGATGCATTTGAAGTAATATATGATATATGGTTGACACATTTGGGCTAATGTGGGTGAGTGCTTAGATAAGTAGGTTTTCTAGTAAAGTCAAATGCCTGGGTGGTTGTGAAAGTCAGATGCATTTGCTATAACTTGGAAGTAGATTTCACACCCCATTTAGAATTCCTCATCTACTGTATGGTGATGAAGAAAGACATCTTGGGTTACTAGTTCAGCAGTAGCTTCAGCCAGGGGCATTTCAGTACTAGAAACAGAATAAAATATATTGTTCAGGAAACCACCTAAAATTGCAATGATTGTAATTCCCTTTGATACTGGAACTCCGTAATGAAATCCATTGATAACAAAGGTGTGTAACAATATATATATATATATATATATATATATATATATATATATATATATAATGAGAGAGACTGAAGGAAGCCCGTTTTTGGTACAGTACCTTATTTTTTCATCTTCAAGAAACAAAGCAAGGAATGAATAACCACCACCATGCTCATGCACTATATGAAGTAAATCCGAGGACAGGGTAGTGTCCTACTTGATCTCTGAAAGAATTGGGATCCTGTCAGGGTTTCCACATTCACAAATGTCTTCAACAATGCATCCACTTTGTAATTTTTATATCCTAGATGGCAGGTAATAATGTAGTTAAGCCATATAATGATAATGACGACATCTAGTATGAAACAGTCTTCCATCCTTTACTCAGTTTCATCCTGACATGGCTGTAGCATATTCACTACAATAATTAAGAAAGCCAAGGCATACACACATAGCAATCAATAAAATCAAGCAGGAAACCTATCAAGTCCATCTCTGTTTGGACCGCAAACAAAATATATTAAGTAATAAAAACAAAAAAAATGTAACTCATAGTCTTTGTACCATTTCATGTTTTATGGCTTTGAGAGGTCACTTCCTCAGAAGGAAATACTGTGTTCGAAAGCTTATTTATAATTTAAATTTCATATAATCAGGGTTTAAAGGATCCATATTCTTTCTTACATGAAAAAAAGAATAAGGCTGCTCCACAATGGGATGTGGAAGGTCTGTGGATTACTTGTGCAAAACGTTTCTATGACTATTCCTGCAACTAACAAAAATTCTACCATGGAGTAAATGTGGCCAAAAGGAATAGCATTTCCAGACAAAAGTTCAATAGAACAATCATATGGACTATGAAGAAGCAATTGTTCTGCACTTTCCTAGATAACAGATTCTCTCAGATTTTCTATAGTAAGGGAGAAATATCTCAATGCCTGTCAAAGTAAGGTTTCAAATCATATTTTGAGTAGATAGTAATTGGTCCATTCACCAAACTGAACAGACAAAACTCAATAGCTATCAATTTGAGGGTGGCATTTCAGTAACATGCTTAAAAACTCTATTCATTATCCCCTCTTATGTGATACTGGCCCCTTCTCTTTGGAAGGAATTGGCCGGTCATCCACATGACAGAACTACAGCTACCAGCGGAAGCCCCACACACAAGGATCTTCCGAATAAGAGACTTCTCCATTTCTAATAAATGTATTCTAGTCCTGACCTGGACAGGATATTTACAAGGAGAAGGGGATGATGTCCCATAAAGGTGAGGGAGTGGGTATAATAAACATTAACCATTTGGCCAATATACAGATATATAGAGATCAGTCACATTCATAAATTGTTGTGAGCCTTTATATCTTTTTAAAGGAGCAGTAAACTTTGACAACCTATAAGTTAATGCTTTTCCTGTTGATTAACCCCTTAACGATTGGCGCTGCGCGGTCAGTTAAGGACCACAGAGCTTTTTTTTTTTTTTTTTGCTCCTTCCGCTTCCGGACTCCCCGAACAGTGTGCAGCGGCGGGGGAGCCCGGAATTCCATGACGGTCATAGTACGTCATGAGTCCTTCAGTCAGATCGATCCTTGACGTACTATGACCGTCAAGGGTCGTTAAGGAGTTAAACAACTGTACCCCCCTGCTGTCAAGTTGGTTTTATTCAAGTGTTATAACAGTTCAAATTGTCAAACAGTGAATTACAGAGTGATTACTTCCTGAAAGTTCTGACACCATAGGGGTTATGCACAAAGACGGGATAAAGAGGTGATAAAGTAGAGATGACTTCTCCAGTGATATCCGTTTTCCAGTTCCTATGTTATTGTCTGGAGAACTGTTTGCCACTGACTCACCTCTCCTAGAGAATGCAACAGAATAATGAATTGGAATCTGACCACTAGAGGGCACTGGTAATGTAATAAAATAAGAGTTTAAAGGGATAATAATGTTTCATAAAAACAGCAGCTCCAATTAATCTTCATAGAATTTGGGCCATTGAGAGTGTTACTTCAAAATAGTCAGAGTTGTAGTTCAAGAGTAATTGAATGATAAAGTACCCCCCTCCTGCCCCTTTTACCTAGTGTAAGTCCCTCCCTTCAGATGTGGTATCTAGTCTTGGGACCAGACAGCTCACAGCAAAGGACAACCTTCTTACTGTGAGCATAAGGAAAACCCTGTCCCCCTTAACAGGTTTTTCAGGTTTTTTCTTTAAGCTCACAGAAGATTATCCCTCTCTGTGATTCATCCAGACAGTCTTGCTGCTCTGAGGTGAGCAGTGTTACATCAGTAAAAGGGGTGGGAGGGGGATACTTTATCATTCAGTTACTCTTGAACTACAACTGACAGTACTGAAATAACACTCTCCATGGCCCAAATACTATTAAGATGAACTGGAACTGCTATTATTGTTAAACATCACTATCCCTTTAAACAGTATTAACTGAAATTATTAATCTCACAGCAGTGGGAGTACCCTTGTTTTACTCATAAGGAGGAGTCTTACAATATATATTTTTCAGAACAAAAGTTTACTGTTCCTTTAAGGTCCAATTTATGTATTATTTGGGTAGTTTATATATCACTGTACTAGCTAGGTTAAGGGTTTTGTGGGTTTTCACTGCCAGGCAATGGTAGATGGGTTTGGGGTCATATGAGAAATTGGTAACTGGCTAGAGGAACTTTAGTTTCTTTGTCTTGGAAAGCCTGTGGTGAAAATCAGCCTAGGTAGCAAAGCAGAGGCAGGAGTGAAAGTGCTGTTAAATAAAGGTTAAAGGAAACATTAATGCTAAATTGCAAAATAATAAGTTTCAGCATTCACAGATATACATATGTAAACATTTCTGTACTGTGAGATGCATGTGATTTTTTGGGCTACTGGAAAATATATTTTCCTTTGTACTTTGAGGAAGAATAATATGTAGACTTTTATAACAATATTCTTTCAAATAACAGCAGCAAATAGGTTTGATTGTCCATGTTACTTCAGTATCGGGCCTGAACCAGGGGTGACAATTTGTCAAATAAAGGGGTGCTCTGGGTGAAAATTATGTAGATTCGCATTATTTTTTTTAGCCACTTTAATACTAGAGAGGTCTCTCAAATAATGAAGTGGGTTAACAACACCCTTTAAATTAATTTGAAGTTTAATTTCCTCCTTCCTTTTAAGTGAATGTACTCTGGAATTGTCCCTTTTTAGCCTCCAGAATAAGGCTCAGTGGGGGAGATGTATAAAACTGAAGTTATAAAGAAAGTGTCTGTAAAATTGTATCAAAGTGATGTAAGTATATGTATAAACATCTAGCAACATTCTTGCTAAGTGCTAACTCCAGTTAGTTGACTTTTTGAAAAGTGGAGTAGAAATGGTCTTGGCCAAATAAGAATTGTGTCCCAATGTACTTATAAAGAAATTCAATAATTGCGCCAAAAATAAAGGCAGTTTTAGTGATTAAATCTTAACTTCTGGTATAATCTGTTCTTATTGGAAGGATATAATAACGATATGTATGTAAAAATATATTAGGAGGTGCAAATTTTCTCAGAATATTCTGATAGACATATTTACAAACGTGATTTTATTTCTTTATAAATATGACCAGGCGTTGTGAATTTTAGCGACAATTCTTAGTTATACAGTAAGAAGACTTTTTATTCCTCTCCCACAGTGTTTGCTGAAGTACTGAAAGTGTTAGCAGGTCCAACAAAGCTGAGAAAGTGCCTGACAGTTTTGATTGGCAGCATGGTCTAAAGAGTAAAAAATCATGTTTAAAATCATCTTTTTTCACTTTGTGTTTGTCTATATTAAATGTGACACAAAATGTCCTGGGTATCACAGATTTATTTTATCACTAGAAAATAAATTAATTCTAACAGATGACTTTGCCAGATCAGAAACTTGAAACTTTAGATATTTAAACAGATTTCAAGAAAATGAATAAAAAATGGATCAAACATTCAGAACAGTTTATTTCTGCAGGAACTTCATAAGAACAGGTATTAAATTAGAACAATGAGAAGGCTGATGTCCAGTCATTATATTCAGAAGTTAATGGAATATACAAATTATGTTCCGTGAGACAGGAGGGCACATATTTTTTTCAACGTAGTAACTACATTAATCTAAATCTTGGTTCACCTTATTTATATGATGTCTGGAGATAGAAGGACATGGGGCTGTGTTACTCTTAAACTGTTGTTGGTGTAGTCAGATAGGCAGAAGGTACATTGACCCACAATTGAAACATACCACAAATTGAACAAAATGAAAACATCCACTGGTTTAAATCACTCCAATGCAACAGACATCATAGGGCAGTTACTGACACTGTCAAGTTTATTGGCCTTCAAAAACAAATACACCATTGCTTCATATGAAGGAAGTTGACTGTCTTGTGTCTACTCACAACTCTTCATAGAGGGAAAACTTTGAGGTCACATAATCCTATTCACAATTTCAAAATTATTCTCAAAATAGCTTCTCCAAATAAATGACATAACCTTAAAATAAATTTGCCAACAGATCCATTAGGCTTTAGCTATAAGTTCAACTTGATACCAGCGTGTACATTCATTAGGCCCAAAGACACACAGAAACGTACACATCAGCGTAACAAGCAAATGCATTGTCAATATGTCATGTTTGAAGAGAGAGTACATAAAAGACAGAAACATGATAATTTAATCTTATAAAATATGATACATGAAATACATTGCACTTAAATATCAGTGTCAAATATTGTTAAATACTGTAAATGCTGTTTTTCCAACAAGTTTTAAAGTCCTTGTGCTTAATGCTGTTTTTCTGTTAAACAGAATACATTGCTGAATTCCAATACTGCCGATTAAACTGATATTACAACAGATCACATATTTCACGGACACATTAACATTATAACATTTACCGATGAGAAAATAAGTCACTTCTCATTAGTTCACAGTGTGAAAAGTGGTATATGTTCAGTCTTAAAACAGGCTCTTGAATATTTAAGCCGGGATAGTCTTGAAACCAGACGCAGTGTTTTGATTGAATAGAATGAATAGCAACACATCACATGATGGGAGGAAATATACATATTTCACTTCTTCATGGGTATCGTCTCAGAGACCTTCGTCGTCTGTTGTAGAAATGCCTGAGCCCATGTTGCCGTGAAAAATTCATCATGTAACTTTGTTTGCGAGTGCTGTCAGAAAGAATGAAAGAGGAAATAATTAAGATATCTAGGAATATATTTCTGACTGAATTTTATGCAACTATTTAATAGTGAAAGTGGTATGGAAAATTTATAGACCGAACGACAACTATAAATATGAAGAAATACTGAAGATCAGATGTGATTGTAAATTAGAGCTATTTTCTGCTAAGGCATTTTTCATGCTTGTGCTTATCATACTTTGACAGTATTGTTACTATCAAAGATCATTTCAATATTATTTCTGTCAGTAATCCTCTTATCATTTTAATAATTTTTTCAAAAGAGAACATTGATTTGTAGATACCACACACACATTATATTATCTATATATATATATATCTATATCTATATATATATATATATATATATATATATATATACACATATACATATACACACACACTACTGTTCAAAAGTGTGAAGTCAGTTAAAAATTTCATTGTTTTCTTTCAAAAGAGTTGCAAAATGAATAGGAAATAAAGTCAAGACGTTGGCAAAGTTAGAAATAATGATTTTTAATTTAAATAATAATTGTGTCCTTCAAGCTTTGCTTTTGTCGAAGAATCCTCCATTTGCAGGAATTATAGCCTTGCAGACCTATGGCATCAATTTGTTGAGGTAATCCGAAGAGATTTCACCCAATACTTCATGAAGCATCGCCCACAATTTGGATTGGCGTGATGGACACTCCTTACGTACCATACTGTCAAGCTGCTCCCACAACAGAAACAAGGACATTTCTAAGTGACCCCAAACTTTTGAACAGTTATTTGTATGTGTATATATACATATCAAATGAAAGTATTCCAGTATGCAATAATACCTTTTTTATTTGTACTAACACCAAATAGTGTATGTGTATTTTTGACCTATATTAAAGAAAACACCCATTCAGACAGTAGCGGTATATAAAAAAACCCACTGGTCTTCAATAAAAACACTTCTTTTTTATTCAGGCCATTGAAAGCAGGTATGACATCCTGCTTTATGTGATTCACGCCACCAAGGAGTTTAATCATAGGTCTGGTGGAGAAAAGTGTGTGGGGCCATATGTTTTGGGGTACTGTAAAAATTAAATCTGTTATCCCCTTTTAATGTTACACATTTTTATTAGTTAAAAAATATATATAAAGTAGGGCTTTTCCTGTTAGTTAAAAGAAACGTGGGAGTTACAGCTGAGAGGTGATTTGTTCTAATGTAATTATACCTCAAACTGTTGTTTTTGTTTTTATATTACATTGTTAGTGACAGTGACACCTGGTGACCAGTTCCAAATTCCATCAGTGGAAGTACACTTGTGCTCAGCAGGAAAACATATAATATATAATTTTCCATACTCAAACTTTACTGATCCTTGAATAAGCTGAATAAAATGTGTTTGTATTGAAGACTAACAAGTTTTCTCTACATCACTGCTTCCTGAGTGCAGGGTTTCCATTACTCTATGTGATCTAATATTCAGGGAAGCCAGGGGCAGGGCCACCACTAAGCGGGGACACGCCTGGGTAAAAAGGGGGGCCCAGGCTTTGTACATGGAACTTCCTATATTACAGATGGAGGATTATGTTCACATCTAAAATGTATGGTCTGTGGGGTGTGTGGGGGTTGTAACAGGGCTTTTTCAGACTTTGGAGACTTCCACAGAGGAAGTTTTATCTCCACAACATGATTTGTGGGGAAAAAAAGAAATCTAGGCAGGTGGAAGTTCCTGCACAAAGAAAGCAAGCCAATGTGGAGAGTGAGCAAGACAGGAGACCGGACTGACTCACTGCAATACCATTTGAGCACCACAGTCAGGTTTTGATTTCAACTGGCGCTACTGCTTTAACACCGAGTGCCACGTTGATGTTTATTGGGTAGTACAGGCTTGAAGCACTACATTACAAAAACATGTGTACTCAGTGGTAAAATTCCTTCCGCATCTTAACCCCTTAACGACCCTTGATGATCGTAACACGTCATGGGTTGTTATACCCTTAACAACCCATGAAGTGCTATGACCGTCATGGAATTCCGCCCCCCCCGTGGCTGCACGCCGTTCGGGGAGTCTGGAATCCGAATCGCCAAAAAAACCCCCAATGCTCCGTGGTCCTTTAGTGACCGCAAGGTGCCTGCGCGGCCGGTCGTTAAGGGGTTAAAAGTCTGTTTTGTGTCAGAACAAGTGAATTAAATCTGCTCTGCAACAAACAAAGCCACAGAGCAGATTTAAATCACTGGAGCCAACACAAAGCATAATTTAATGATACAGAATGCAAAATAGCACAGAGGAGACACATAGGGGGAGATGCACTAAGGGGCGACGCTATGGTGATGTGTGTCTGGCGATGTTAGCACATCTCCTTTGTGATGGAAACACACACTGTTGCATGCACTAAGAATCAGTGATACAAGGGGAGGGGAGGGGGAGAATCTCCTCATTAGCACTGTCAAACTGCTGGCACAGTGTAATGGTTGCCCTCCTTCACACATCACCAGCAGTTCGACAACCCTGAAGTCTGAATGCATCCTCTGTTTCCCCACTTTCCCAATGGGGGAGCGGAAATGATCTGCTCTGACTTCAGCACCACAAACATCATTGCTCCCTTAACACTTTCAGTGGCATAAGGATGTGTATTGCACACCCCTGTGGCACTTCAAGGGTTCCAAACTGTGAGAATGGCAGAGAAGTAAGATATCAAAGCTTCCCTTCCCTACTCTCTGAACAAGTTGAGTAGCGACCGATCAGCTGGTTGAAGCAAACACAGGAGTCACAAGACATTCATATGTCTCCTTACAACCACCTTCTCCCATACCCACTCCCATTTGTAACACAACTCTTAACCCTTTCAATGCCACAAGTCAGCAATACATTTTTATGCAACACCTACTGGCACTGATAGGGTTGCCTTATCATACAAGTCCACTTCTCCAAAGCTGTCTCACACCTGACCCCCTCATTGTACAAGCAATGCCGTACTTCTACTGCTAGTTAAACAAATTATTTAGGGGTTCAGAGACAAGTAGCACCACCAGAACATCTTAGAATATGTGTAAGCCTGTTCTCACCATTCTGTGCTCTTACCTCAAATATTCCACACACTGGGTCATATAGTCAGTGTCTGTGGCTTCTCCCTCCTCTGGGGGAAGGTTATCTCTCTGAAATGTCTAGGTAGGAGCTACAGACACTGACTCAGTGACCCGATATGTGGGAAATAGAAGTAGAATATTTTGTTACATACCTGAGTTTGTATACCATAAGGGATACTAAAATACAGTACAAATTAATAGGCATCTTTTCTCAATGATCTCCATGAGCCCCACTGCCTAACTAATTGTAATCTGGTGATTGGCAGTTATTTAATTTGTAAATGAAAATGAAGCAAGCAGATCAGATCCCTTCACTGCTAGAAAACTCTGACTATCAAGGACAGTCAGTTTCAGTCTCCAAGCATGTTATCAGTACTCCCAGTTTGTTTATAGGTCCACTGCCATTTATAAATGGCACCCAGGGTAGATGTATCCAAAAGGGTGCCAGTTATAAATGGTGGCATGGTCTATAAGGCACTAAAGATGACAATGCTTATAAAGGCTATTTTTCTTAAAATATATTACTGATACTTATTTTTTAGAAAAGTACCATATAGGATAATATATATTTTATTTTTGCAAAAAAAGGCCAATCCTTAATACATTTGGAGTACCCCCACAAAAGACCCAGCAACATACTGAATGAAGGCAATGAAGAAAAGACATACCAATTTGAAAACAAATGCTCTCATTAAATGAGGACTCATGTGTTTCTACCCCTCCCTCAAAAATATTATGGAATACTTGACACAGAACACAATAACACATTAAATAGCTTTAGGCGTCCACATAAAAATTGCTTTGGTTCCACTTATCATGGAGTGCCATTGAAACAAAATCTACAGCTTTTCTTAAAGGCACCCAAAAAAGTATTAACTATATGATGGATACAATTAAAAAAGATTACATGTGCTTATTCATAGCTCTCAAACCTTTATGGCGTGAGAGATATATGAAAATAAAGTTCTCTGCTCCCTCCCCTTTCTCATACGTCAGCTGTATAGCTGACGGGTCACAGGAGCAGACGATGGCTCTTCAGGAGTATGGACGTAGCAATATCTAAAAATAAATACTTCATCATAACGGTTTCTTGGTTTACAAGCACATGTTGTAGACCATTGCGAAGTACTTCTTTTTAGATAATGCTATATCGGTGCTGCTGAAGAGCCGCGTCTGGTCAAGCGACCAGAATCTGCTTCTGACAGCTTTACAGCTCATCAAGCAGAAAGGGGAGGGACCATAGAAGTTTATTTTCCTGTATCTCTCCAACCATAACGGTTTGAGAGATACAAATACAAGCATGTAATCTTTTTTAATTGTATCTATCATATAGTTAATACTTTTTCTGGACATTACTATCCCTTTAAATTTTTTTTAAACATGACATGACGGAACTAAAGAAGAAGATAAAAAATATACATTACAATTATAGAAAGAAGACAATGGGCTACTTAAAAGAACAGGTTACTTGCGTTTTTTACTCTAAGCTGGGGTGCACAAAAGTTGACTGCACTAGAGAGATGTTTATGTTTGAACTACTTCAAAGATATTAAACTCTTTGAATTTGGAAATTCATACTATGTCCTTGAATATATTGCAGCTGAGTTGGAAAACAATTTCCCAGATATTAAGTAGTTTAGGAGCTTTTTGCAATTTGAGCCATCATGACGAACCCCACTAGAAGCTGATTAGCTGGGAGGTGCGTAAGCACTTTCCAGCCAATAGGAGACTGCCAATTTATTTTTGAACCGGGTTCAAAATTCCAGCAGTCTGACTCGGGCACAAGGATCCCTCTGTGCCAGTCCAAATGCCTTCCGCCGCCAGTGGAGACGGAGCCGGAGGCAAGGGGGTAAATTAATTTACACTTACATATGGACAGAGAAAAAGGACAAATAATATTTATATTTAATATGAATGTTAAGATGCCACCAATAGTAACCGTTAAATCGTCTGAGGGCTACCCATCTGGCACTCAAAGGGTTAACAGTAGCATCTTTGGGAGGATTATTTTTTTAAAAAAAGAAAAAACACTAATGGATATTTTTTTTAAGCAGGAAAAGAAGACAGAAGATCAGAGGAAGAAAAGAAGACTGAAGAAACGAAGAGAGAAGAGAAGGAAGAAGGAAAGATTAATGAAGAAGCTGGACAGTGGTTGACAGGTATTACATTTGTGACTAGTTTTATCACACTTTCGTTGTTTGACACTGTCTAACAATGACAGTTTGTTTTTTTTCCTTTGATGTTCCCACAATTCTCTCTATTTAGCGTGAGTTGTGGGAACAAAAAAACAACAAAGAGCATTTTGCCAAAATGTGAGTTTTGTCTAACAGTGCTCTTTTTGCCATGCACCTCTCCAGCAACAGAATAGCTGGGATACATGGTTGATTTTTTTTGGCGCTACTGTTTTTGCTATAACGACCAGTTTTACTGGTGGTATTAGTATCGAGCCCCTTATTGGATTGGATTGGTTGAGAAGAGTGCTATATGTCATACATCAGAGAACATTTACTTAGTAACCTGTAGTCAGTTGCCTGATGGACTGTCTATTTTTATATATGCATTTTGACTTTTATCACTCATCCAAAATGAAGATTTTTAAGACTGCATTTGTTTACAGAATTCTTGGACATGCTTCTCTCATGCTTCTCTCTGACCACAAACCCAAGACCCCATCTTGTAGGGCAGATCCACAACTTATAATGCTTCTGCAGTCAGAAGAACCCAATCTAGATATAATAATTGGTCTCTTTTGATCAAATTTGCAATTGGGGTCCACCAATCCAGTCTCTTTATGGCTTTTATAGAATCCTCCAACTTTCTGTGTAGATGTGGGCCTGAATAATTCCAAGTTTTTAGAAAGAAATACTGGGGAAACCCAGAAGACAGGCATGGTATGCTGTCTATGAATCATCATCAATCTGGATACGTAGAACTGAACTTTCTTTTTGGGAAGACACAATCAGGGGATTGTACATGAGATTCCATGCTAATACAGGGACAGAAATATATTTTTATGTGCTGCCTCCAGTTAACACCTATGTACTAATTTGTTTCTCTGAAAATTGGAGTAAAATTATTATATTTTCCTGCTGGTGTAATTGTGTGAGCTGCTAAAGTGATCATACATAAGCATAGTTAAAAGCATATGACTTTTAAGCTCACATATAAGAGCAAAAAATTAGCTTCCATGGACAATGTGTACATTCCCCTTAAAAAAGAGCAAAAAAAATTAGCTTCCGTGGACAGTGTGTACATTCCCCTTAAAAAATTTTGTTGAAGATCATATCCTGGAAAAGTCACTGAGCCAAATTAAAGACAGACTAACTGGTAATATGAACCACTGAAGGCAGACTTTATGAACTACCATTGATGCTTTACTATTTATATGTAAACTAGTTTTAAAGCCCCTGTACACGAGCCAACACTGGCGGTGCTGCAGTCATGCGCAGTACTGACTGCCTGCGCCGAGGCTGATACGGAGCAGGGTGCTCCGAATTCAGACAGGAGTCCTCCCTGCGCACCTTCAGGTCTGACTCCGGTCTGATACCAGCCACAGCTCGGGCAGTCTGTACTGCGCATGACTGCAGTGTGTGCAGCTGTCTCTACTGCGCATGACGGCTTCTGAGAAACATCCTTAGCGAATTATAATATAGGATATACGCTTCATTTGGGTCTATAGCCAACAGTTGGTTGGAGATACTTTATCACACCTTGGACAAATTATGTAACAAAAATATCAATCTGAATAGAAAAACAGAAAATTACAAGGATATACATATTTACTGGTGTCTCCTTTTATTTGAAGATGTGTGGATGGTGTTTTATTGCAGATGAACTATTTATCACTGTATTTGATCACACAAAAGACTATTCCTTTTGTACTTTAAAGGAAAAAAATGCAGATAAATTCAGTGATAATCTCCTACCACAAAATCCACATTTGTGTTAACACCCCTATCCAGCCATGCCTCATTTATGTAATATAAATCAAGTAAAATATTCAAATAGCACTCACAGGGAATTACTTTCATATACCGGTACATCTGAAATAGTTATCGCAGATTTGCAGATTACCCTTTTAACCCTTTAAGTGAGAGAAGGGATAGCAACACATTGTGAAATACACTGTCACTCAAAGGGTTAAAGTCCAATAATGACCCATAGTGGCTTTTTTTTTATTTAGTAAAGAAGCACGCAGCTGTCATAACCATGTATCTGGATGTTCAGTCCAAAATGTAAGACCTGGGGCACATTTACTAAGCAGTGGAGAAGTAAGTGAGGTTGATGTACTAAGAACTATTGGACCAATTGTAGAGCAAACCATAGCAACCATATTAATGCCAAAAATCAACATACAAATGTCAAACTGATTTTAATGGGAGTTTTATAGAATGCTCTCCAATGCAATTCTTCACAGCGGATGAGTGACCTCTAACATTCATGGGGTTAAAATCACCATTTAAATCAATGTGAGTTCCCTATAATTCCTCCTGTTCTTAATATTTCATCCTTTATATCTGATCCATCACTCTTTGCCACTCTCAGTGATAGAAACCTTGGGGTGTTTAACTTCTGAGTGTATTGTCCTTCCACAGAAACAAAGAAATGTGGAGTCATTCTATTGCAAACTTGTTGGAGGCCTCACTGGCATTCAGGTTGATAAAAGCACTGTTTAAATTAGTTGGAATATGGGGACATGGGATTCTATGGTGAAGTTGGTTTGCCAGAGAAACGTTCCACTTTCTTTGTGCATGTCTTCCATCATGCAACCAACATAAACATACAGCTTACATATTTGTATATTCACACCCATGGACTGACAGGGTAATGTCATCTTGTGTGACAAATGTTGCGTGTTTCTGTGGCTTATCCTTGTAGATGCTTCTTGATAAATGAGTGAGTACAAGCTACTACATGGTCATTCACAGTGATAAAAATGGCTGATAAGCATATAAATACCATATTTTTGCATATTAGTTATTTGACTTTAGTTATTAAGTAAATGAATTATGAAGCGGTGAAAATGTTCTGCAAACTTGCCTGCCTCTAGACTTAAAGGGATAGTAATAGGTGAATGAAAATGCAGCTCTGATTGATCCTCATATAATGAGGGTCATGTTGGGCTGTATTTTAATAGTTTATGTTTTGTAGTTCAAGAGTAATTCAATTCTAAAGTATCCCCATCCTGCCCTTTTTACCTACAGTTAGCCGCCTCCCCTGAGATGTGCAATACGGTCATGGGAACAAGCAGAGAGCAGTGAGGGACAATTTTCATCCATAGAGTATAAGGAAAACCCTGCCACCACTTGACAAAGGAGGGCAGGTTTTTCCTTATTCTTAATGAAGACTGTCCCTCTCTGCGCTCCATCCGGCTGCCTCAGAGTTAAAGCATGATGTAAATGAAAGGGTAGGGAGGGGGATCCTTTAGAACTGAATTACTCTTGAACTACAAAACGTAAGCTATTGAAATAAAGCACTACATGACCCTCGTTATATGAGGATCAATTGGAGCTGCGTGTTTATTCATCTATTACTATCCCTTTAATAGTCTATCAATGCTTGGTAGCTGCTTGTGATATAACAGTAAAAGGTGTGTAAAAGTAAAGTGAAGTTATCCTGGAGCAAATGAACTGCACAGCAGGGGAGAAATAAAAATACCCATTATTCTCATTGATTTAAATGGGGAGTTTAACCCTTTGAGTGCTTTGGATACCCTCTGGCATTGAAAGGATTAACCTCTTGCATGTTGAAGAGGTCTCCAATGGATTGAATTGCTTTGGGGATCTTTCTAGCATACAAGGGGTGAAACTCTCCATTTAAAACAACTAGAATTTGTATTTGTTCCCTAAGATGCAGCAGGTTTGCTCCAGCTTGTTTTTATACATACGACCCATTATGCTTTCCAATACACAGCCCTGCTATGTGCATAGCAGGGAACACAAACATGCTTCCTTTGCCTATAAGAGCATTATACAATGTGAAGAGAGCAGCACTTACCTTACTCTATTGTAGAACCAATGAGAGCAAATAATGAAATACAACACAAGTTAGAAAATGGCTTTCTACGCATGCAGCACTGTGATTAGTCATAAAAGACGGATGAGGTTTAGAGGCAATGTACGGTTTTTCAGTTCTTTTGAAAACAGAAATTGGAGACATTACTTTTATAGGTTTATGAAACGGTACCTTCATATTCTACTAGTGCCATGCAATATTTGCTCACAACAATACAGAGATGGAACTGCAGATTCCTGGACATTCATGGAACATGGAGAAGTAACAGACGTCTATTGGTGGGACTGGGGATCTATCTAGGTGTGTGTATGGTCATATTTTGCACCATAGTACTATATAACCCCTTCAGTGCTGGAGGGGTCTCCAATGCATTGCTTCACAGTGTGCTGAGGACCATTCTAACATTCAAGGGGTTAAACACACTTTACACAAACAACACACAAATGAAATCTGTAAGCCAGGGATAATCTGTTGTGGAGACTACAGTTTCCCTCATCCTCAACCAAACACAGGCTGGTTGGGCATAATGGGAGGTGTAGTCCCAACAGCTGGAAACCAAACAACTGACTACCCTTGCTCTAAGCTATGCATTATCAATTGTAATATATCACTCAGAAACCATTAAAGGGATAGTAACACAAGATATATTACTTTATATCAAATATATATAGAAACAGTATTTCCTACTGCGTGAAACATTGGTAGCCCCACAGATAAGAGATGCTTCACTTCAAAAAATGCATTTCTGTTGTGTGCAATGGGGGACACAAGGACCATGGGAGTAAAGTATCCTCCACTAGGAGAGAGGTCATTTAAACAGTTAATTAAATGTAAAAACAGTGACTCCTCCCTTTCCACTCCTCTACCTCCCTTTCCACTGCTCTAACTACATCTAATGACCAGTTTTTAAGTGTCCCTGAAAGTGGCTGAAGGGACATCCCTTCCTGGAGAAAAACTCTTATTTTTCTTACATTTTCTTTCTTTCTTATTTATTGGAATCATGTGTGATTCCCTGCAGACAGATCTGAAACAGCCAGGCTGCATCTCTGGCCTCTCTCCAGTGTAGTGAATCACTGCTAGTCACTCCTTTTATACAGCTTGTGATTGAGGAATGGGTTCGACATAGCCTGTACCCAAACAAGGCATGCTGCCCAGTTGTCTGGAACTTTATCAACCCCCCATTACTGGTACTGTGAGTACCCTACTATGGGGGATATATAGTACCTTTATTAATGTTCTTCTATGTAAGTGTAAGACATTGTGAGACTTGATGGACTCTGTTCTCCTCATTAAGCTGCTTATTTAATGCTTCTCCAATTGATATGTAATATTTTGTGTGAATTGTTGGACTCTGTTTTAACTCATGAATAATGTATTTTACCTCTGCTCATAATTGGCTGCTGGCATTTGTTAAAGGGTAGTGCTTTCAGAGAATATCATTTTGCTTCTGTGTGTTCTTATACATATTACTTGAGTTCGTTTGACACAATGAATATTAAGGACTTCCATCCACCTCTTCCTTCTTCTTATATCTTTTAATGGAGAAAAGGACTTTATTATGTTGGCTATTTTCTCTCAAAGAAGTACCACCTTGATATCTGGGACACATTACTCTCATATAGAACAAGCAGTTGCTAAGCAACCACCCCCTTCGTCTATTCACCAGTTCTCCTTTGTTTTTTTGTTTAGTATCGGGGAAACCACTAAGAATGGGTTACCCACACTAGTTTCTTCCTGGCTGTTACTAGCAGCAAGTTTGGTTTGGTGGCATCAGCAGTCGGGTAAAAAAAAAATGCACCCCTACCATGTCCACTGAATATATACTATTATACAAATATACTTAGGAGAAAAAAAACGACTGCAAGCATTCTTATTCAAAATAAATCAAGCAGTAATTCCCACGGACAGATTCCCAGGGATGCAGCTTCTTCAACGGTGTCCTCAGCAGCACCGTCACAAACAAATGCAGATAACGAGAAGAAAAGAAGAGTGGCTGTATGGTAAATAGATTGTCTGCTATGCATACAGTGCATTTACAGGAAGATTTCTTGTTATTGATGTCCGGAAAACATATCCATGTGAAGAGTGGATCGATGTATGTCAGTCAGATTCCACAGTGTATAAATGCTGTCTTGGAATTCATAAAACGATGGTCCGTAAGGGTAAAGGAGAGAAACAACAATCTCTCCAAGGGTATATCTGTATGGCAAATGTATTTAAGTCATGGCTTCAAAAGAAAAGCACTCACCAGATGTAAGATGAGAAGTAGCCTATAGAACCCAATAAACGTAGCCACCGGGATGTTATCAAAAAGTCTTTATTTCCAAACATGTTTTGTGACACACCTTTCACTTTGTCAGGGGATATGACTACCTAGTAAAAATGCACATTTATATAAGTGGAATATACTAATACATGTACCATAATGCTGCTTTCTACACTCATCGCCCTGGCGTTCTCGCAGCCTGGATTGTACCAGTATGAGGCTGAAGCTATACGCTGTCTGAAGCATGTAATTCATGCCTCGTTACAGTAATGGTTAACTGTGACATTGTATCCAGGCCTCAGCCTGATATCCAAGCTCTAAGTCAAAACCTTGTTTCAGTTCTGTCCAAATATGAGGTGGTACTAACTAATGCGGTGGTTGTAATGGAAGCTTGTATATCTTATAAGGTTGTCGCAGTCAGGCCACCATGTTAGTTTCCCACAGAATGGGATTGCAGAAAGGTTGAGCAGCTCCACCTGTGCTAAAGGCACAATATTGCAGCAACCTGTTATGCACACACATGGGCTTTCAGTAATTTTGGCCTTCTGGGTGTTGGGTGAGAGGGGGGAAGTTGTCCAGAGCATTGTAAAGCTCTTCATCTCTTTGGTGTAAGAAAAAACTACATGCCATAGTGGAGCTGTGCTTCTTGTGGCTAAAATATATATCTGCAAGATGTCTGCTACCTCTGTAGCCACACACAAAATCTGATGATTAAGCAAATGGGTGACAAACTCATCTTCAAACAGTCTTTTCTATCTATACATCGTCTTCCTTACCAGCTACAGTTTTTTAATACCAGGGGCATCACCATAGTTCCCACAAATTAAAGATTCTAGGCCTTTACTGAAATCCCCTAGGTGTTCCCTAGAAGGTTTCAGACCACAACTAAATATCAAAGTATTTGAATGCCCCCAGATTCAAACTTGAATCCATCAGGTATGTTATAGCTTCCTTTTTATAGAACAGATGCAAATCTCCATATTCCAATCCAGTCAAGCCATCATCCGTACCTCAGGTCTGCATTCCACAACAATTATTACCAGTTTGTGGTTCTTCCCTTTGGGCTATTGACTACTCCCAGAGTCTTCATAAAATTTCTAGCCCCACTGGCAGCACATTTGATACCGCAAGTGATCAATAATGACTTCTTATATTGAAAATGTCATGATGAAAGATCTGACAACGGCTTTGAAACTGATTAAGCAAATTCCTAGGGATCACTGGTAGACCTTCAGCTCTGCCACATCAACCATGAACACTAGCCAATGTATGACCTTTCTAGGTCTGGAATGCCACACAGCAGGTGTTTCTTTCCACAGACAGGATCTCATAGCAGAGTTCATGCTCTACTGGGTAGCCAAAGCCTACAATTCAGGATCACATGAAGGCAGTGGGGACCATGGTCTCTTTTGGCTAAAATATATATTGTTGAGGCATTACTAGTAAAATGGGGACTCTCAGAAATTTACCTGATAGTATCCCAATGCAATGCAATACTCCTAGTCTTCCATACCAGAATAAGAAAGCCGAAGGAGGTGGTGACTGAAGCAAATATGCTCCCTTTGTGGTAAAGCCTGGCATACATGTTTCCTCTGCCGGGTTTTCACAAAACTGAAATGTGAAAAAGCTCACAACCTGCTCATAACACCAGTTTGGCCACATCATCTAGTGGAATCCTTTTGACTTCTGTTGTCCTGGGAACTGTATTCTAAATCCTTGGAATAAAAGTTTTTGTGACAGTGTCATCCAACCCTTGTTAAAAGTAAGGAACCCGATGTCTTCCAAGAGTTTGGAAAACTTCTATTGCTTATTGTGAAGAAGAGTACAGCCACCCTTTGATTTTCAATTTCCTTCACATAGACCTAGAGACAGTCTTCTTTTTATCGATTCTGTTCCAGCATAAGACTGTGGAGCTTCACATTTTTTTTTTCAAGGGGTAGCACATGTGGCCCCTCCATACAGACATCCAACACCCCCTTTGGACTGTAACAGATCTTATCTGTACCTACAAAGTATTCAGCCAAACAGTGTTACCAGGTGCAGATGAATTGTGAAGCTAGAGAGATGCTCTAGAGAGTGGTGCAATGACTGTTGAGACTTTGCTGCAGTCACCAGCAGGGATTAAAGGTGCCAACCCTACCGATGGATAACCAGTACAGGTTGAGCTTGGACTGTGATAGCTGCATCAATACAATATCCCCTCCTTGCAGGGGATACTTTAACCCACTGGTCCATGTGTAAAATGATTTGTTGGAAAAAACAAAAATCCCCTTTTTTGTGAGTCTGCCCATGGCCACTCCATGTTATGAAGGTATAGTATTTATTTCAATGTGAAACTCTGGTCAGGGACACAAGCTCTTCACAGACTGCAAAAGAATTTCAAGTACCATAAAATGTAATGGTTGCAACTATGGGCATTATGTATAAAAGCAAACTGGAGCAATTTTGGGGAAAACCAATTGCACCATAAGGGGACAAACAAACTTTCCCTAAATTACAGTTGAATGATAGAAACAGTGAATGTGCTGGAGACCTCTCTAGCATTCAAAGGGTTAAAAGGTATCAATGACGAGTTCTATATGTCCCCTATGGTGCAGTCAGTCTGCCCCAGAATTGTTCCAGTTTGCTTCTATTCGGCCCTATGTTAGTGTCATTGTGAAGCAATGCCATGTGTACCCCTCTGGCACTCAAAGGATTAAAACAAATGCTATAGTCATACTTTTAAATTAAGCATCTCTCAACAGTGGCAATATTCCAGATTTATTTATTCAAAACACCTATAATTACATCTATTAGCATCTATGCACATAAGGTGCAATTCAGTAAGCTAAACAGGAGCAGTTTAAAGGCAAATCAAAAGCAACATAGGGGAGAAATGAATAATGTAATTGATTTAAATAGGGCTTTTAACCTATTGAATGCTAGAACATTTCTAGCATTTCAAGGGGTTAAATGCCCCATTTAACTCTAGGGGAATTTGGAGAGTTCTTATTAGTCCCCAATGCTGCAGTTGGTTGTCTCCAGAATGATATCTATTTAGCTTATTGAATTTAACCTATAATTTCTGTATGCATGTCTGGTTTAACCCCTTAAGGACCGGCCGATCGCACACCCGGCCGGCACTTAAATGGATAGTAATGTTTCATAATAAAATCTTCATAGTATTTGGGCCATGGAGAGTGTTATTTCAATTCTGACAGAGTTGTAGTTCAAGAGTAATTGAATGATAAAGTATCCACCTCCTGCCCCTCAGAACAACTGGGAGGTGCCCAGATAGATTGCAAAGAGGGACAATCTTCAATTAAGATAAGGAAAAAGGCTGAAAAACCTGTCAAGGGGGGCAGGGTTTTCATTGTTCTCACAGTAAGAAGATTCTCCCCTGCTGTCATCTGTCTGGTCTTACAACCAGATTCCACATCTGAGGAGAGCAGTGTTACACTAGGTAAAAGGGGAGGGAAACTTTATCATTCAATTATTCTTGAACTACATCTCTGACAGTATCGACATAACACTCTCTGTGGCTCAAATACTATGAATATTAATTGGAGCTGCTGTTTTTGAGAAACATTACTATCCCTTTAAGGACCACGGACCATTTTTTTTCACAGTATCTGATTCAGGATTTCCCGAATGGCGTGTAGCCATGCGGGAGCCCTGAATTCCATGATGGTCCTGGCACTTCACGGGTCCTTATCGCTCCCTGACCCATGACGTGCCAGGACCGTCAAGGGTCCTTAAGGGGTTAATGGATAGACATGTTTTCAGACATATTCCTACAACTTCAGTAATGGTTTTCAGATGCACATGCAAACACTGCGTGATTTTATTGTGCAGCAGACATGGGTGTGTATAGAAGAACAGCTAAGAAAACAGATGATGTGCAAATGGTACACACAGGCAGTTCCAGCAATTTACAAGTGCATATGAATAAAGAGTGATAGCATCTAAAAGGGACCTTATATGTGCATCGCAAGAAGGATCTGCCCAGAAGTTTATGCTTGGATGTATAAAAGGGAGTAAACTAGTGTTAGTTGTTGTCTCTAGATGATAGAATAGGGGGTACATAACAGTTTAAAAGTTTGTTTTATTTATCAGAATAAATATATAATTGTAGTGCCAATTAGCTGAAAAAATTAAGGAATGGTAACAAAATATATGATAATAAATTTCATCCTGCCCTGATAAACGTGAGCTATAGATAAAGGTAAACAAATAAGGTCCTTATGAATAAAAGCAAGCTAGAGCAAGTCTGGGGTACACCATCTGCACCATAGATCAGACGTAAACACGTCTCCAAAGCATTGATTCGTAATGCACTAGAGACCTCGTTAGCATTCAGGGGCTAAAAGTCCTACTTAAATCAATTGGAATTTTGGGACAGGGAATGCTTGCTTTCCCCTATAGTGTGGTTGGTTTGCTCCATAATAGCTCCAGTTTGCTTTCATATATAAAGGGTGTATTACTCATCCTCCCAGTATGTGTGTTCCTGAGGGGCTGAGTGACATCAAATATATTTTCTGTCTTTTTGTCTTCTAGGCAGTAATATGCCTGAGCAAAACAATCTTCCTCCATGGATAATGGCTGTACACATGCTCATAACTGGCAAAATGGCTTTGAGTATATCTAAAGACAGGACAAGGCTTGATCAGGGAGGACGTCTGTCCCTGTTCAGACCCTGTAGATTCATAGTCAGTGAAAGAAGACGCCACTCAAATCAAAGAAACCCCCAGGAACACACAAATAAAGAATTACAACTTTATGTACTTCGTGTCTAGGTCACTTTCATTAGAGCATCATGCTCTTCAGTGTCATATATTTTATTATGTGCCTCTGAAATATTTTTCTACAAGATCATATGGGCTGGGATTCTCTAAATATGGCTTTACCAAGATACACTGCTCAATGTCTCACATAAATCAAACATCTGTTGCTTTTGATAGTGTAGGTGATTCTGGGCAACAAACACAATTTCGGTGCATTGCTTGAAGCTTGATTAACTGGGCTGCAGACTAATACAAGTTTTATGCCTACATATTACAAGCATGTTTCTCCAAACACTATACTAAATACCATTTTATTTTAGAGTCATATGAATATGAGCTTGTAAATCTAGAACATTAACATCACATTCCATTTGGCCCAAATCTCAGGAAAATACACTCATGATTCATTTCAGACAGGCATAAAAATGAGAATAGTATGTTCTAAATGGTGAAGCCCAGTAAAGAACTGTTCAGTGAGGGTTGTACATGTAGGAATCTGATACTCCCCGAGGTAAGAACCACTAAATAGTAAAGTTTCCCTTTAAATTTTAAGTACTGTTGTTCCCTTAAGTAAATGTTCAGTGACAAAAAAAAGATGGCACCCTTTTATATATGATATATGTTGTATCGCTACATCTTTTCTCTTACTGAGTACCTGCCCAGATAATGCAAGCTAAGCTACCTTATGTTTTGACCCTGTTAATTACTTAGGGGGGAATTCATCAAGCAGCAAATGGCATAATACACAAAGACATCATTGGATTTCCTTGGGCATTAGTGATTCATAGTAAATTAGTTGATGAGGTTGAAGAAAAAAGGAAATGAGTCCATCAAATTCAACCTTTGCTGTGCCACCCTTGTTTTTGTTGATCCAGAAGAAAAAAAAAGAAATAGTGAAGCCATTTCTAATTCTCTGCCAAGTAGGTAAAAAAAAATCCTTCCTGACTCCAAAAGGCAGTAGGACCACCTATATGCATGAATGTCATAGCTTTTTTGCTCAGAAACATATAGAAAAGTGTCTAAATTTTTTTTTTAAACTTTATCTGCCAACACATCCTTCAGAGGCAAGAAACTCAACATCTTTACTTGCCAGTGAAAAATATATCTGACTTTGCCGAAGTCAGAAGCAGCTTCTCTCTAATTGTAAAGGATGCCACTTTGCTTTTTAATATTGCTGTCCCATGCATCTATACCAGTTTTTATAATTTATTTCACATTACACTGTGACACGGAGGACTCTTGTTTAGTTTGTGTATTCCAGTACTCCCAAGTCCCTTTCTAACAAGGATTCCCAAAATAGTTTCCCATTTAGTATATATATAAAACACACTTGTTTCTGCAAACCAAATGCATAACCTTTCATTTATCTATATTATGTACCATCTACCACTTTTCCACCCATTCACTCAGTTATCTATAGCTAACTGCCAGAAAACAGCCTTCTCTATGTGTGTTTCCTTACATATCTGGGTTGCCATCACAAACTGAGATACTACTTTCACTACTCAAGTCAAGATCATTAATAAAAAGATTAAAAAATGTTAGACCCAGGGCTAAATCCTGAAGCACGGCACTTACAACTTTAGATCAGCTTGAAAAGGTTCCATTCATAACTGGTCTGCATTCTATAATTTAACCAGTTTTCTACCCATGCGCAGATATTGTCTCCCACGCTGATCCCTTTCAATTTATGCAGTAATATTTGGCCATCGCTTATTCATTACTGAGTGGTTGCGAGATAGATCTGCCATTTCATTCCACCAACATTAGGCTGGTAGGTCCCACTGCTATCTATGATGGTGAACACACTAATGCAAATACCCTGCATGCCTATATGCTTGTATATTGCTGGTATGACTTTAGTTTCACCACATTTTTATCTCATTTCGCTGCCTCACATACAAAAAAAGAAAATACGATAGATCACTCAGGAAAAACTGAAGATATCCATCACTGATCTTGGAGAAGAGCAGTGCATGAATCACTGAAATTCTTGCCAATTGATGAATCCCGGCCCAAGACTTCTGTCTCTAGAAAAGGTTTTAGCAGAATAGGATTGCAGAAACTAAGGAGGTTACAATTACAGTTCTGAAAATGAATTAAGCACCTGTATATCTACTTAAATTCACTGATACTCACAGAACTAAATTGGGATAAAAAGAAAGACATGTCAGTTTCAGATTATCCTCAACCCTGAAAGTAAACATGGTTTGGATAACTGCTATACAAAATATACATTTTCTTCTAGTTTTAAGATCCATTTAGACATGACATATAAGAAGTTTGCACTAATAAAAACTATTATACTTACAAAAATCAATAAACACGGATAAAAGAATAAGAAAACACAATATGGCAAAATTAAAAGTATATGACATTATAATTTAGGTGTGCTTTTGTTTATAATAATTCTAACCCTATACTCAGCCTAATTGGATTCTCATATCAAGCAGGCAAAAATATGTATATTTCAGGACTGCACTAAAATCAAAGCGGCAATGCAGAATGCAAGTTTTCATGTGTGTCCCTGGTAAAAGGTGGGGTCTGTTCAACTTAGTGTAAAGAATATAACATTTAGTTTACCTTAAATTACATTCGCATAGTGATAATTTTTAAGTATGGTGATATCCTCGCTGAACCTCACATTTTATGTAAATACTGGGCTGGGATGATTGTACAGTTGATGTCACAGCGGGTGAGGGAAATACACTAAGCTAGCTTATAAGTACCAGGTGGCTCCTAGCACAAGCTTCTTGTTTACTGAACATACACTTCCAGAGTTATACCTCAAGGGGGCAGAAGAACTTCTCTTATCATGAGCTGTGTGCTGTTACATCAACTCTCTGGCGCCCTCTTTATTCCTGTTTTGGTCAGGAATTATAAATGCAGAATGTGTTTTGAGCTCTGCTTTCCTCTGCTACTTCACCCATCCATTAGCTGCACAGAGCTTAATTTACATTGTGTTGGGATGAGAGAAGAGGTTGTCATCTCTATCCAGAAATAACAGTATTGAAGTATACATTTTGGCAAGCATGATGAGTAAGCAGTTTAATAAAGTTTGCATTCATTACTAAGTAATTAGCACTTTTCACTGGAATTTTTTTTATAATTTGTAAACTCTCATTGAATAGAAACCTTTACTTTTGCACTTTTTATTTGTTCAAATATAATTATAGTTTCTGTTTTTCTAATCTATGTTTATATTACTTAGCATAAGAGTTCCTTTAAATTTTAATGAAAAATTGAGCAGCTAGAGTCCTGATGAAGAGGAAGTGGAAGGAATGGGCACAGTTATGTAGCAGAAAAGATTACGCGCAAGGAGTAGAAATGAGTACACGTATGCATGGGTGGGTCTATAAAAGCAGGGCTTAAAATTTGAAGTCCTTTGCTACTAGCCAGACCTGAAAAGTTACTCGCCACTGCAAGCCATAACATACCAACCAGGGCTGAATTTCTACTCGCCAGGGCTAAATTTTCACTCGCCATTGGCTAGTGGCAAGTGGAAATTTTAAGCCCTGTATAAAAGGAAAGGGATTAAAAGGAAATAGGTAGGAATGGGGAAAGATACACAGCGTCTAGATGGAGAAACAAAGTAAAAAGGAAGAAGGAACCACATGGAAAGGCGATGTAAAGTGATAATTGGAAAATGAGTAATAGTGACGAGAGATGATGCAAGAAGAGAGGGGATGGCATTAAAAGGAATGGGAAGGTGACTTCATTAAAAAAGGTTATTAAAAAAAGATATGCTAGCAGTAAGTACATTATATTTAAAGGTATACCAACCATATTCTCGATATGTGTTCCAATACAATGTTTAGTGTACCCATGTATACTATACAGTGTTTTTTTTCAGCATATAATAAGCTTTCTTATGGTACTGTATTTAAATATAGTCCCCTCATGCATCTGAAAAACTAAAACAAAATTACGATTCTGCTTCTGACTGTTTAGTTAGTCCAGTTATTGTATAGTACACCAAAATGAATTCTGTTAGTCTTCCCATTTACAGAAATACCCTATAATTGTAGTTTTTTTTATATGTTAGCAATTATGGAGTTAATAGTACAAGGTACACATTGTATTATATAAATGGCCAATAACTTCTATTTTATATTGTGGCTGTATTAGATTTTGAAATACTTATAACTTTTGAATGCAACAACATAAGCTGTAATTTGGAAACTTAGGATACAGCACTATTCCTGAGAAACCATGTAAATTTGGTCCAGATCCATCTGGTAGAAAAAAAAGTACTTTTACCATTATAAATTTTCATGCTATCACAAAAACCTTTTCATTTTTAATTAACAGGCAAAACTGTTAATAAAAGGATAGGTTAGCTTTATATATTTACTTGATAGTAAAATTAATGCTTATGAATATTTGACTCAGCTGTATGATGTTTTTATAGGATGTGTGAAAGGTGGATTGTTGATAGCCGAACTAGTCTTAATTTGAGTGATGGAGTGTGAATGTTTCTATAACATGGATATGAGGTGTAGCAGATACTCACAGTACAACTTCTACATGATCCAAAGCCCACTGATCATGACCTGATCCGCTGTGTCTTGGCTGCCACCAGCGTAATAAGACTCCTTTCATTCGAGCCTCTCTGTAATAAATACAAAAGGGAAAGTGAGATTAACTCAGCCATCAAGTGTTTAACAGGCATGTATCATTGTATAGGTATATATCAATGTATAGGTGATTATCACTGTAATTTTTCATACAAAAATGAATTAAATGAGTAAAAATAATTGTTTGTAGCTAATCTAATTCCTATTAAGGAGAGGAGGGATTTTGTAGTTGAAAGCTATCAGCTGAAGTAACTTTCTTTAAATTAAACATCTCAGTTGATTCATTAGAGAAGTAAAAACCTTGCTTAACTAGCCTTTAAAGAACAATCATTAAGTTTTAATAAGTCTGCTTCTAGGGGAGGGGTCTTGGTAAAAAGCCTGGAGCTTCTCTGTGGAACCCCAACATTTCTACTGCTATCTGTTCAGGGAGTCCGAAAATGGACCCCCTCGAATGATGTCTGGCTGTAAAGGAACCTGGAAACTTCTCTGAGTTGTGCGCACAGCCCCATAGACTACTGCAGTCAGGTTAGAAAATCCATTCACAGCTGTCTGTGGGGACTGCTGGGTTGGATACCACATGACACTAAACTGAGAGACTTAATATCTCACAGCCCATTGTCAGATCAAAAAGTGCGGTCCAGGGGTCTCTTTTCAGATCTCTGTTTGCTCTACTGTGAATTCACCAGGACTCTCAACTCAGTCCTAGCTTCATAGGTAGGTCTGTTACCAGGGGAGTAGAACTGCCAATGAAGCAAATACCACGGCATAGTTGCCCTTTAATTTTCTTCTGTATTCAGATTAAAACAGTGAAATATAGCCAGGTATTTAGAACATAAGGACACTGGGGCTCATAGTGATATCTCAAAACCCAAAACATATGCACTTCATGCAATCTGTCTGTCTATCAATGGCTATATATAATAGCTTGCAAATGCAACGGTTTAACTTCAGAACATTTTAACCTTTTGAGTGCCAGAGAGGTACGGAACGCTTCGCAATGCTTTCTTTACCGCTCTGGTACTCAAAGGGATAATAACCCAGTTTTATCTAAGTATATTCATTATTTCAATCAATATTTTATAATGCATTGTATTTCATCTATTAATACCACTTAGTACTGTGCAATTAGAGAATTTTTATAAGGCGATTATTAAAAATACAGGTACTAAGAAAGGCCAGTCTGGCTTCCACACCAAACGTCTGCATTTTCACACTATCAATTAATGTGTCCTAACCTCAGACATGGCAATTTAACTTCACCTTCAAAACGTTTGCACTGTCCAATCTGCTATTTCGTTGTTACTAAAAATGTCCATGTATAAGGACAACAAAGTGATTGGTGTACTCTGATCTTCATTTGTTAAAAATGTTATTGTATCATTGAAAAAGACAATTTGGATATAACACATACCTCTAAAGTTAAGAAAAAGGTTTAAAATTGGCCAAGCCCTTGATAAAGGAATCATTGAGAGAACACTCTGCCTTTCTATTATCAAAAAGAAAATAAAAAGAAATATACTAAGCCGTAATCATGCAGTATAGACTGCATTACGTAGCTGCAGAACACCCCTCACAGCTGTGCTAAGCATCTAGAAATAACTTCCATGATATTGGTGACTACAGACTCAGTGGTCTAATGCTAACTAATTTGCTCTGATATAGTCCAGTTTCAGCTTTCTGAAATCATTGACAGAATAATACATCTTTAATCAAAAAGGACACTATATCATGGACATGCAAAATAATTCACACAGCTGTGTAGGAGAATGGGACATAAATTCCTGGTCACGGTTCAAGCCACAGTTCACAGTGTTAAAGATGGTTATCAGTTTATACTCCCAGACCTTTCTGTCTCTCTGTGTCCTAAAATTTCCCATCAGTATAGTCACTTTGAGATCTTTAATAATAAACATATTCTGGGCCCTTTTGTGTCAGTGGGATGCACAGCTCATTGCAGGTGATGGGTTTTGCACTGCTCTGGCGGTTGGAGGGTGAACTCATACATTCTATAGGCTTAGCCATCCCTGGCTAAAGACTAAAATTCCTTGGAGTATCATAAAGGTAATACATTGTGTTTGTGTTTTCTAGTACACTACAAATAAACTCTACTGGAGCCTAGGGAATAAATGGTACACAATACTGATAAGAATATTCACTGCCAGTGTAATTTAAATATTAAAATAATAACTTGCATGAGTATTTAATCTTCCTGTATTGTATCCATTCTTATTATGCATGAAGAGAAGACCTAAGTTGTCTTGAAAGCTTGCACCCTAGAGCCACTTTGCTAGCCAATAAAGGTATCACTTTTACTCTACTAATCTCCTGCCTATGGCTAACACTGTACCACGCTTTATCCACTTTTTTCTCTATGATTTTTTTTTTCTCTAGCAAATTCAGATGCTGAAATGTTCATGTATCAGAGCTAATTTAGCAGCAACACTAAATCCACTGTTAGCAATAGTGTGGTAGTTCTTTTCCCATGCTTAGCACATATAGGCTTTGTCTATGAACCGTTTGCCACTGGCTGTGCCAATTTTAAACTTCTATTTTATATCTGCTTTCTTTTTTTTACGATACAATACAAGCTATGGTTTAATAAATAAAGATTAGAGTGCACAAGTCATCACTTCTATCCTTACACATGTACTGGTAACTGAGGAGGTACCATGCAAACAACTGTAGAGTCTCTTTTGACACTCCATATTAGAATAATATGCATTATTGCACTAATCATATAGTTATCAGTTCTTATTTATCACTATACATTTTAACACTCATATTAAACAACCTATTAGCAAATATAAAACACTTATAAATATAGTTTATTTGCAACTACTGGAGGAGCAGCTCTGCATTATTATCAGTAGCTATATGTTTTCTCTCTTTGATGTATATCTGTATTATTTTGACTATTTCCCCACCGGTGAACTCGGTTTAGTTCTGGAAATGTATCTGAATACTTGCTCTACAAACCATTTGCTGATGGATCACCAGAAATGACAAATCTATTACTTACAGTGGAATGTTGTAGGACACTCTCTGGGCTTGAATAAAGTCTTTTGGCTGGTGCTGTGCAATAACTTGCCATGTTATTCCATTATTAACACTGTATTGTAGCAGCACTGCTTTATCTACCGTGTTGGCATCACTGAGGTTGGTATTGCAGCTGTCTGTCTGCGCAATGCTTCCAATTTGAAGGACAAACATTATTTTGCTTTAAAAAGAAAAATAAAGATTGGACAATTAATATACATTTTTGACCGACTACATTGATAGGTACAGTTTTTAAGACCATCACAATTCAAGAATCTGCCGACAAGACCAGTGTCAGTGCAGAAAGCACTGTGACATATAAGCTGTGATTTTTACTTTAGGTACACTGAGCATATTCCAATATCTATACAGGTACAAATGTAAGTGTATAGTACCCTATTCATATTACACAAGGTACTTCCTTCTGTATACAAATGCATGAAACAACTGTCACAAAACCCAATCAATTGTACTGTGATATATCATTGCACTAGTATAGCAAATATAGATAGATGGTCAAACCTTACCTGGCTCTTGTTAGATCCAGTGGTTTTGTTATGGCTTGTCTAATTTGGCACCCATTAAAATACAGGGAATCCCCATGGGCATATGGGGCCAGCTGTCCACATCCATTCCCAATCACACCTCCTTGGATGTTTTCCCAGTTTATCTCTGTAACCTTCGTAGATTCAAAATTGTCTTTAATGTAGCTTGGTAGATCGTGGGTAAATAAGGAGCAATCATCACCTGAAAATAATAGTTGTTATTAATAATAAGAGTCCACACAAACCAGTGAGAGGACATATATAAATAAAAGAAAAAGTGGATCAATTATCAGTTAAACCTATTACACCACAGGCAACAAATTAAAAGGTCCTTTGATTTAAAATGGGCATAAGTAGGAATTACACTTGTGAGTAAGTGGCTCTTACTGTGTTTAACAGCAGTCTGGTAAATCTATGTATATATATTTCTGTGGAGTACCTGCAGTCGTAATTTGTCCCTATTCAGTTACAGACTAAAAGAGGATACATAATTTAGTAAATGGATAGAACTGACTGTTGTATGAATTATACATTCCCATTAAACCATCTGAATGATAAAGAGGTATCCATTGCATTGTTAAGGAATGCATCTGGCATTTGATGTGTTAAACATATGGGAATTTTTTGGTAGTTCCCTATGGCACAATAGGTAGCATTTTATATATATGCATTATATATATATGCTCTATAGTGCTAGAAGGATAACTGCCCATTTACGAGTTGACTATAGACAAAACACTACAAAAGGTTGTTGAACTGAAGGCACGAGTGAGCAGGAAGCATACCTTGATATCCCTCATCACATATGCAAATGGCTCCAGTTGTACAGGATCCATGTCCACTGCAGAGCTTAGGACAGGCTTCTCCAATATACACATGATCCACTGCCCAGCTCTGTTTTTCTGTCTCATCTCCTTTCTGAATCCAGCGGAACTGTGTTGAGCTATAGAAAAACAGTTACATTATTTTGTGTCAATACATTGCTTAATATTTCACAATATAATAACTTACACATAGGTACTTTCCTGTGTATAGTGATCTCTATAGACATCTGTCTTGAGGTCACACCTCCTCAAAACATACAACTGGCTTTAATATTCCTAAATGGGTTTTTACAATATTTTAAATGTAAACAATTGGCAGTTGACTACCAGAGAGAGAAAATGCTAATTAATAAAAGTATATAGACTGCTGTTTCAAGCACCCCTCAAGTTAACTGCTTTTTATTTAAATTGAGAATCACTTATTCCTAGGGTATTAGTTCCTGTTTAACCCTGTTCAAATAGTAGGACAGTGTGTAAAGAAAATAAATATGTTAATCAGTTAAAAAAACTTTAATGTGACTCGGTTCGAAATGTGACATACCACAAACTTAAAAAGAATGTACATAGACTGATATAGCCTTACTTTGGGTAAGTTGTTTACATCCTGGTGGCCAAGACACTACTCACATCCACACAGTGGGCAAATGGCTACTCATATGGATTTCTAATAGTAATTTAAAACATTAGGGATAATGTCTGGTAAGATTCTCCACATTACTCCAATAAAAGCCAAATTAAATTAACATAGTGAAAGCACATTGATTACAAAGTAAAATAGTTAATGTAGTTTATTGTAAGTGCAATAACATATTTTAAATGTTTTATGGTATTAATAATAATAAGATGATGAGCTGAATGATCTTAAATTTACTTCTGTGTTCTTTGAAACCCCATTACATCTAGATTGTAAGCTCTACTGAACAAGACTGTCTCTACTTTACATTTCTGTCACAAGATGTGTTTTTATTGTTGATTATTATCTTCTGTAGTCAAGTACAAAGTGCAAGGGCCAGTAATAATATAAATATCCCAAGTTGTGTTTAACAACCCCCCCGCACACACATACACACACACCATGACCAGAGTCACAACCTTCTTTCTCTGTTTTAAGTTGTACACATTTCAAAAATGCTGTGAATCCCTGAAATACACGTTATTGCATTCTTAATTGCTGGAATGTTGTAGTGGCCTTAATATTTATAATTGTAGCACTAGCGGATATTTTGTAAGGATGCGTAGATAACTTACCTTGATGAGACATGATCAGGGAGCTGCAATGTTACCCGTTTCCAAACAGAGCTGTTGACAGAATTATAAATAGTAGCTTCATGGAACTGGAATGGGGAGCAGCCAATACTATTTGTGGACGAAGGAAGGCACTGAGTCTGCACAAGCTGCCATAAGTTTATCCTGTTACAAACAACAACAATGTAATATTTAAACATGCATTATGTACTGTGCAGACTTTGTCCAATTAAACACAATTCAATGTTTACCTGTCAAAATTGTGTGGGTGTATTAACATTTATGAAAGACCTACTTACAACCAAATGTCCAATCATATACATAGATACACCAGGAGGCATATCTTGGGGAATGTAGTTGTAGAAATGTTATTTTAAAGCGCAGTGTTTATCCAACAGCCTTTTAACCCTTTGAATGACAGAGCTTTATAAATAGCCTCCACGTGCTCAAGGCTGCTTAACTGAATTTCCTGTTACATAAATTACCTCAGTTTTCCAGAAGAAACCGTTACAGAAACACATGTAAAAAAAAACCCAACGTATTAAGAAAAAATGTAGTCTTGATAAAGTGTAGAGTATAGATCCAAACTGTTTATCACAATAAGACTTGATTTATAATTAACCCCCTTATGGACCACACGGTCCAGGGACGGGATGCTCTGGAGGACCAACGCACTATTTTTTTTCAGCCTATCCAGTTTATCACACATACAAAATTCCATGATGTGCCAGGACTGTCACCGGTCCTTAAGGCACAGACACCGATTGTGGTCCTGGCATGTCATCAGTCGTTAAGGGGTTAAAATCATAAAAATTAAACAATAGCCCATTACCATACATACAAACATAAAAATTAATGAACTTTAAGTGCCAGAAGGGTATGCTAAGCAATGCATATATTTATTAAGTATAGCACACAGCACTCAAAGGGATAGATAAACATTATATTATAATTTGTTTCATACCTGGCATCCTTTGAATATTCGAGCATTACAGAATGAAGGTCTATACATGAATTTACTTCACAGCCAACCACAATCTGAAAGAAATGTATACAAATACCTAATCTGTACTGTGTTAAACAAAGAGATGGGTCTTCTACTACTACTATACTGAACCTGACTTATGTGATGGAGCTATTAACATTAAACATCAATAAGATATTTAAATTAATATTAAAAGCCAGATCAAAACAAACCAACTTATTGATGACTACTATTAATACTTTTAAATTTTCCATTTTAGGATTACTAGTTCTTCAAATGTATTTGATATCTGTTGCCTTACCTTGAACTGCATCATGTATCCTGGCTGTATAATCAGCTCCCTGGAGGACAGTATATTGTGGGTCTTGTCTTTCTTCTTGTTGGGCCAGTATAGGTGGAATGAAGGGTTCCCACAGAAGCCAGCTGTTCTCACAGCATTGGGGTAAAAACTCCAGTGTTGATCATGGGAAGTACCTTCTGGTCACACAAAGAATATGAAGCATTGTCATTCTGTGTCTTCTTATAATGAATTAATACTTAATCACTACAACAACTGGTGTGACCAAGTATGGCTTATACCTGTGTAATGTAACAAATTCATTTCCATTTATACCAGTGATTTCACTGAAATCATTCTGATAATTCACATGGAGTGGATTACTGACCACTTATTTTCCTGCTAAATTCAAATGTATGTGTTAGCAGTTTCCTGTAGATTAAAGTATGGTGGGTGGTGAAGTATCCACCAAAATGTCATAACATTCTCCTAGATTATTTCTATGAAGCCTCTTTTCCAGTGAGAAAAATTTCAGACACTATATATCACACGCTAGAAGTTTATCTCACTGTAGAATTGTTTCATCACTTAGTAAATATCCCACTAGCTAGAATGAAATAAAGACTGGAAAGGTTTGTAACTGTAGCATCAACAAATATGGGGCATAAAAAGAGTGAATACAGAAAAAAATTAACAGTTGCAACCATACCATCATCAAATGTGTCTACAAGCTGGCTGGGGTTTATCTCTGCTCCTCCAATTAAGACATTATCAAGGGCCCACTGAGAACGATCATGGCCTAAAACCACAAGGCCATTACTGGTAGTAAAGGGCTGCCACCAACGCAGACGTGTGGTGTTTGTTTGGGCATGCTCTGGGAGAAGTATGTAGTCATGCCGCACTGACATATATTTCTGGTAATCCATTTCATGAAGCAAGGTCCATGTAATTCCTGAGGGAAGACACAGACAATATGAAATCCCAAATAGGAGATTGACAAATTCCTCTCTGTAGGAAACTAGCTGTTTGACAAATTCAATTATGTAGGTTACATTTGCAATGCAGAATATCCCCAAAAGCTGTAAACTGAATCTACAATTTCATCATCAAAAACGTCAGTGCAAAAAAATCTTCAACAGTATAAAATGAACCTCAACATCCATCAAACAATTAATATTCAAGATCTTAGGCTAGATTCTGTTGCAGGTGATAATTTTATCACTGCTTTTATCTCCATGTTTCTCCATAGACCTCAATAGGAAAACGTTTGATAAAACAGGTGTTAACATTTATCTCCTACAATAGAATCCAGCCCCTTATCTTGTAAGCAAAGCTCTACCCCTCAATCTAAATGTAATCTGCTATGACTTGGAATATACCTATACAAATACATTCAGAAAAAAAACTAAGGCTCTTACCTCCGTCAATAGAGTAATCCAATAAAACACCTTCTTTTCTGCAAGTAGGTTTGCGGCATGAGGTCATATTTTCACTACCAATTCTTGCCCAGTACTGTACAAACCTAGGTGATTGAAAAAAATCATATAAATCATATATAGAGACATGCTGTCCTACGATAATGCAAGTGAAATATTTAGGAGTTCAAATTTTGTACCAAGAAAAAGCAACTTGCCAATGACCAAGCAATGCAAAAAAAATTAAGTTAATTAATTTTAACACTTAAAAACTGTTTCCATTGTATTAATAATGTTTTATAAAACAGATTATTTTTTAGACATAAACCATTTGTGGTAGAAAGGTGTGATACTTTATGCTAATGCCTTGTATGTTATGCTAATTAGATTTTGTCCTGGGCCACAATTACTGCTCATAGTGCTATTATTGAACTTCCAACAGGGGGTGATTTCAGAGAGCACAATGGAGGGGAATTTGGGCTCAGCACAAATTATTATATTATTAGAATAACACTTGGGACTGTGCAACCAACATATAAACATTCATCTTTCCAAAGCTATTTATTTTTCAAACGATGGCTAATACAACATAAAAGCAGTTTATAAACTGAATATAACATAATTTACACATATTAAAGATTTTATAGATCAGAGGAACGCACAACAGCAAACTACATTTTTAAATAGAATAGATAAATTTTTGTAATGTTCTCATTTGTTCGTCTTTGCACCAATTTGCTCTGCACACAGCTAGGGATAACTGGCTCTTAATTGATTAACAGATGTTGTAACTAGCTAGTATCCTTTATACGGTAGCCAGGAAAAATCTGTATCATTTTATTATTTGGCATTTGCTCTCTGTTGTACTTAACTGCTAGACAGTGTTACTTTACTATCTGACAATGCCAAATGACCTGTACAAACCATTTAGATAATTGCTGCCCACTGTAGTGAGGAGCCGTGAACTAAAGGCAGACCAACAGAATTAATTACATAAAGGCAACTACAGATATGACAACATTTACACATAGATATCCTTTACTGCAGTATGAAGATACTCTACCTCAAATAGTCCTTCATTAAAAACAAATCAAGAATAATTTATTCCTCGGGTATAATTTACCCTCAATAAGTATCATCAACTGCATTATATATTTCAAAAACACAGCTGAATGTAAAACACTCTGTATACCCCAATATCAAAACAAGCCTACAGTGGCTATTGATTCTATGATTCGTTAGGTACAATAACTAATGACAAAGGTCAGCAGTTCACTTCCCTAGGAAAATTATATTGTGCTGTTCCATATATATAGGTTTGCCCTGCAGCTGCTGTATGTTGTACAAGCATCTCTTTTGACGTTTGTGAATAATCACTACCCCATCAGTATAATGTGATATCAATAAAGCCAGTGGGTCAATCTGTAAGAACTGAAACCCTTTTAGCAATGCAAAATAAGGAATGCTGTATAAGCAGACATACTGTTTATCTTTATTTTCTATCCATATATAATTTTAGTCATAAACCCAGAAGATGCATAGTTTAGTAGACATTAATACTTTCATTTCTGAAAAGGGAGTCTCCTTCAGTGTGGCACATTATGCTAATTACGGTATGTGCGATGCTGACAGCTTTATTAGAATAGACCTTTCAAAGTAGGTCATCAATTATAATACATTTAGGTAGTCATATGTCTGCAAATGTAATTTTATCATGTATAACACCATCATATTAGAGATGTGACCTACTTTGCACCCCTTAGATCCAAGTCCTGGGTAACAGTCTGCCTTACTGCTGCTGCCCCAAAGTATAGAGCAGTGTCCTCTGCCAGCACCCCGCAGTCAGTGCAAGTCTTCCCTCCTTCTATGGACAGCCAGGTATCGGGCTTTACTTCATCACTGTCAAAGCGTTCCTTCAGGAAGGTCTGAAGGGCAACAAATGAGGGCAAGAATACATTAAAAATATTATCTTTCTTAACCCCTTATCGGCCCTTGACGGTCATAGCACGTCATGGGTAGAACTGTCTTAACTACCCATTACATATTATGACCGTCATGGAATTCCGGGCTCCCCCCGCGGCTGCACACCGTTCGGGGAGTCCGGAACCGGAAACAAAAAAAAAATGCTCCTTGGTCCTTAAGTGACCGCCACATGCGTGCGCGGCCAGTCCTTAAGGAGTTAAAGGGTCTTTGTATCTGTACTTGTTCTGATGAGAATAAGGGACATACACACAAACAGTTATTCTGGGGCAAATCAACAAAGAAAATTTCCCCTGATTTAAACCATATTTAACCCCTTGAATGGTAGAGGTCTCAATGTGTATGTGAACTCTGTGGCATCTGGGGGGTTAAAAGTCCTATTGAAATCACTGGGAATATTTATTGCTCCTTATGATACAGTTGGTTTGCTTCAGAATTGCTCCACTTTCCTTGTGCATTTGGCCTTGAGACTGTAGTAATCGCATGGTGTAACACTTGTCTATTCCATTAGAATGTCACAATATCTGGAAGATGATAAATTAAAACCCTCTGAATGCCAGACATGTTTAACCCCTTAATGACCACACGATCCAGGGGTGGGTGGACCACAGCATTTTTTTTTTTATTGCAATGCATTCTGATTGCAGAGTGCCGCGCAGCCGTGCTGCCATCCCAGAATTCCATGACATGCCAGGACCATCACCAGTCCTTAACACATCCACCGGTGACGTCCTGGCACGTCATCAGTCGGTAAGGTGTTAAGAACTGGAAATATTCTGAGGCAAACCAACTGCACCATGGGATAAATACATATTCCTATTGCTTTAAATGGGCTTTTAACCCAATGAATGCTAGACAGGTTTCCAGTGCATTTTTTGTCAAGGAGTTAAAGCCCCAATTCAATCAATTAGAAATGTGTCCCCGACGTTGCAGTTGGTTTGTTCCAGAATGACTCAAGCCCTTCTTAATGCATCAGCCTCTTTGTCTCCCAGAATCACGTTAAATAACATTTTTGGCTGCAGATAATGTATATTAGTCCATTTAATATATAAAGGACAGAAATGAAGATTGGTACATTTCTGCCATTTTACCACACTGCTGAGGGTTGTCATTTCCTCTGGTGCAAGGGCTTTCTCCGCTCCTAGGGATCCTTTATTTATGGTTCATTCCACAGAAAGATACATTAGGGGAGACACTAAGGCTGATGCACTAAATAGAACTGAAGTCATTCTGGAGCAATCCAACTGTACCACAGAGGACAAATACAAATTCCCATAATTCCCATTGATTCAAATGGGATTACATTTCTCATTTAAATCTAAGGGAAATTTGGGTTGGTGCAATACTGGAGATGTGTTAGGGAAGGCAAGTGGTGGAGGAGTGAAACTGAGCTCAGACTTTAGTAAAAAGAACACCCCCAGCCCTCCCATAACCCTCTGGTACTCAAAAGGTTGTAACATAATCACTCCCCTGCCACACTTTATACATGATTCAAATACAGTCGGAACAGCTGTTAGGTGTAGTGGCTGCTTTGCTTGTCCTGTGTTTACTTGAACCGACTGATCAGCTGTTTGTAATCCACATGTGATTACTTGCTGATGTAAGCAGAAGACTCTGCTACAATCCACAAGGCAAAATGGAGTCTTATGTTTATGTGGATCGGCTGATGGGGGGGGATAGCTCACAGCGGTCATGAAACAGCTGATCAGCTCTTTCAGTTAAACATAGAAGCAACGGAGAAGCTGCTCTGCCAGTTCTGTGTGTATTTGAATAATCTGTGAAGTGGGGCAGAGGAATTGTTTATGTTGTAACAACAGGGTGTGCAATTAATAGTGGAACAAACATTGAACCGGTCAGTGGAAGGGTTAAGGGAGGGCAGCTGGTGTCTCTGCTCTGTCCTCTGTTGTTCCAGAGAAAGCTATGGCAAAATCCCAACTTCACCATATCAGTTTAGAAAAGTTGTGACTGGATAAGATAAAGAAAAAAATGGAGAAGGTGCCTCATTGCTTTAACATTTCACCATACAATGTAAATTTTATTTGTAAGTATTACCCTAACATCTTCTATTGATATGAATGTGAATACTCTCAGCTGACAAACTCACATTCAGAGAGACTGACCTGTCTCGATTCGGGGACCTGTGGACTCAGGAATCAGTAAGGATGAAGACAGGCGCTCTCCAGATGAAAGATATATAAAAAATGGTTTATTATAAAAACTATATATAACATTACAGTATATTAACATGCATTTCAAGGATGAAACTGTGCTTTATCAAAGACTTAAGGCTTACAAATGTAAACCTTAAGTATTTTGATAAAAAAATAAAAAGCATAAGCAGGTATTGATACATATATATGTATTCTTGATATAGTTTAATGATAAATAGTTTTTTTTTTTTTTTATAAAAAAACATTTTTTTCTACTTTTCATCTGGAGAGCACCTGTTTTCATCCTTGCTGATTCCTGAGTCCACAGATCCCCGAATGGAGACGGGTCAATGTCTCAGAATGTGAGTTTGTCAGCTGGTAGCATTCCCATTCTGATCAATATAAGATGTGAGTAAAATACTCAGCAATATCTTGGTGCATGTTAGCGTGTATGATGAATCAGTGTGAATACGCCACAATATTGCCAGGCTGGACCCATATAAAAACCTTATGCATCTCACCCTAGTTTTTTTTTTTTTTGTATAACAGCTTCACGTTCCAGACTTAGATCACAGGCGTCCTTAACCCTTTCAGTGCCAGAGGGGTACCCAACGCATTCCTCTGCAATGTGTTGCAAACCAATCTGGCACTCAAAGGGTTAAGCAAAGCACCCTAGGTTCCATAGCCTTATTTATGATTACCCCCTTACTCATAACATGACCCCAACTTCACCAATTGTTGTCTGCCATAGAAAATACCATTAGCTTATAACATGCCAAAAAAACATAAAAAAACAACCCCCCCCCCAAAAAAAAAGAGGCAAGCATGGAATTATATAAATTGTTCAAAGTAACACAAACTCAACCACCATAAACTAAGAGAGGTTGTCTGATGCAGGGAGAAAGGGACTATGCTGGCTTCAACCATTACTCTATAAAGTGCTCATGGAGGGTGATGGGAAAAACAAACGTTCAATGGAGGGGTAGTCAATTGCTGAACCTCCAGCTGTTGGGAACTACAACTCCAATCATCCCCAACCATTCCCTGTCTGGTTGGGGATGATAAGAGTTGTAGTCCCTAACAGCTGAGGGTCCAACACTACCTCTACTGTATGGGATGTACTGGGGGAGAATCCCAGATGCTACTGCATTGTCACTGTGATGTACAATAAAATCTCTGCCTTTGGTGACCAGAGGGGTACATGACACATTTCAAAGCAATGCACTGCACACCCCTCTTGTTCTTAGTAATGTACGCACCTTGAGAGGATGTGTCAGATAGCAGTTTGCACCTGAGTATCCTGGGTCACAGATACACTGCTCCCTCAAGCAATCTCCATGTCCATTACAATTGTCCAAACACCCGGGTCCAATATAGAAGTTATCTATTGCCCACTGCATGTCTGAATACTTCTGGTAAAACCGTAGCCTGACAGGACTGCACAGAGAAGGGAGAGAGCAATAGTAAGAGAGAAACAGTGCAAATAACATGGTATAACAGCAGTTTGGAAGGAGATCACAATACAATAGAACCAACATGTCTTCTCGTTTGTGCTACATAGGGCAGCCCATATCCATCCTGTATTCATTTGTCTGCAGGACAAAGTACTCTGTGGGCCATGTCATAGACCCAAGTTTATGTGGAACGATGTTTAGGGCCTTATGTACAAAGACAAGTGGGGAGCAATTCTGAGGCAAACCAAGTGCACTATAGAGAACAAATACAAAAGTACTATTGTTTTAAATTGGGACTTTTAATCCTTTGAGTGCCACAGAGGTATCCAACATATTGCGTTAATGTGCTGAATACCTCTCTGGCACTAAAAGAGTTAACCTTTTGAATGTTAGAGAGGTCCCCAACCTATTGCTTCACAATGTGTGGAGAACCCCATTTAGCGTTCAAGTGGGTAATAACCTCATTTAAATCAATGGAAACTTGAACTTGTTATTTTACATCAGAATTACATGTGAAACTGTCCTAAAGCCTTTTTTCAAATAATCCCTTGGTTGATAGAGAGGTCTCCAAGTCATCCAACGATTAGCTGGGACAGGAGAGTTAAAACTGGATGAGTAGCATTTTCTGTTAATGTAAAATGCGGCTCCAGGTGAACAGGTAAACAGCTCCAGGTGAACAGCTTATCCCCTTGAGCGCCAGAGGGGTCTGGTGCTCAATGGGATAAACAATAAAAAAAGCTTAACTGAAATACAGTGCAGTTATTATGTTCCATAATCATTCCACATTTGATCTGATGCAAATGTTACATATTGCAGATTTATTAAGGTGAGCTATTGACTGTGCAACTAATTCTAGAGCTCTACAAGCTGAAACAGCAGTGTAACCATCTCCTTTTCACTAAAAATAAATATGGATTTCTAATTGTGGCTTAACACATAGGGGACTGAATGGGTTCAATGGAATTTATGGGTGATCGCTGAATGCGGCTTAAAGGAGTATTTTTAATAGCGCGCTCCTTTAAGCCGCATTCGGCGGACATGACAATCTCGCATGGCATATCAGCGCGAGATTGTCCTGTCGCGCCTTTAAACATCGCAATTGATATTGTGCCCTGGTGCACCCACACACAGGTCGGGACACCCCCTACTCACTGGGTGCTCACGGGCCAGCTTCACTTCAAACTTTGATCCAAATAATTAAATTCAATGTTGCTTAGAGCCGTAAGGAATGGACAAATAAACCTGACAGTTACTGCAGTTGTTTAAATATCATTTCTTGTGGCTATTTATTGTCCAAAACATTTGTCGGTATCTTACAAACAGTAATAAAACAATTATTTGCATACCACAAGAATGACAAAGAGTATTGTGAAGCTTATTAAAATATTATGCTTTTTAGGGATATATTTTTGTTTTAGGGATAAAAAAAAAATGAAACAGGAAGAAAGTTCAGCCTGGGATCCCAGCACTAGGTTGCTGCCTGCAGCAGGGGTGGGCAACCTGTGGCTCGCCAGGTGTTGTTGGACTGCAGCTGCAAGGAGTTAAAGGGTTAAATATCGATCGCGCTGTTTAAAGGCACAACATGACAATCGCTTGCTGATATGCAATGCGAGATTGTCATGTCCGCAAATGCAGCATAAAGGTGCTCGCTATTAAAAATGCGATATTTCAAAAGGATACCGGTGAAATCTATGGCTGGAATATTGAAATGGAAGCTAGGTCAGTGGGAGCCTTGCTCTCACAGGCAAACTTGGATTTCGTGAGAGACCTGAGGTACAAGCAGAACTCTATATCTGTAAAAGCATCTCAGACCTTGCTTGTAATATGGTTGGTAAATAACATAAGATAGGAAATGAGTGGAACACTTTTTTTTTTTTTTTTTTTTTTTCAAAAAGCAGATCAAAACATAGGGACACAAGATACAGGTAATGTGGAGAACATATTGAAGGGTTTATCCTTGTTTAGTAAAACAAGTGTGATATGTGTTACTCAAAAGTTATTGCAGTTCAAATATGAATTTTCTAGGTGCTATACCTCCGTGGCCGTAAATCTACAGTATCATTGTTACTACAGAAGTCACTAACAATAGCTGTCCATAGACTGTTGCAGCAACAATGCCCCTATAACATTTCAGGGCTTGATATTACTGCACCTGAAATGTTATAGGGGATCTGCATACTGAAATTACTGCAAGTCTGAGCTGCAATAACTTTTGTATAAATTGTTTCTCTGCAGTGGGAGTACACTTGATTTACTCGGCAGGATAACCCTTGCAATAATAGGATTTTAGTCTTACCTGTTAAATCCTTTTCTCTTAGTCCATATTGCTTACAGGTACCATGGGGGGAGGCAACAGCTCCTCCCAGTAGGCTGGAACAATTCTTCAAAGAAGTGCAGGGGTGGAGCCTCCCTCTCCTCCATAGCAGGCTACATAGCCACTCCCCTCTCCAGTTAGATTTGTGACACTAAACCTACTGAACTAGATAGTGAGAAGAAGAAAACTCCTGTGAGCATGGCCCCCAATAGGACTCCCACGTCCAGCTACAGTAGACCTAGCATGGTCACTTTCACTGGGTGGGAGACCTGTTAGCTATATGGACTAAGAGAAAAGGATTTAACAGGTAAGACTAAAATCCTGTTTTCTCTGTCCTCCAATATAGCTTACAGGTACCATGGGGATGCAACAACATTGAGTTCCTAGGGTGGGAAAAAAGGAGGAAAGGACCAAGCGCTGGTCCCCATGACACCAGAGCTCCCATGGACTATCCAGGATATGGAACAGCCCAAACTAGCAAAGTGTCAACAGACACTGAATAACTGTAGCACAGCACACAAAACAAGAGCCAACAGGGCTCAAAGAATAAAGAACTACAAGGCCCAAGAAAGTAAACTCCTAGACAGGCAAGACTGCCTCCAGGACTTTCCTGCCAAAGCTGGCTTCAGCCGAAGCCAGGACATCAACACAGTAGTGTTCAGCAAAAGTGTGCAGAGAGGATCAAATGGCCATCTTGCACAGCTGATCAGCAGAGTCCTGATTCTTGTAGGCCCATGAGGCCCCAACAGACCTAGTGTAATGCACTGTGATGCGAAAGGGAACAGGTTTCTTCCTGAGTTCACATGCTTTGCGGATAGTGGACTTAATCCAGGATGCAAATGTCACCTTGGACACTGCCTTACATGCCCTAGGACCCTCTGGGATGACAAACCGGTCATCAGTCTGACAGACAGACTAATTGCAGTGTACACAGAACTTATGGCAACGCACTACATCCAACAAGTGGAGATCCCTCTCCTTGTCAGATTTAGGGTCAGGACAGAAGGAAGGCACAACAATCTCCTGATTGATGTGGAACTCAGAAACCACCTTAGGAAGAAAATCCTGGGAGGTACGAAGAACAGCCTTATTCTTGTGGAACACCAGGAAAGGCTTTTTACAGGACAAAGCCTGCAACTCAGCAACTCTGCGGACAGAGACTACTGCCAAAAGAAAAGCCATCTTCCACATCAAAAGACGTAAAGGAATGGTAGCCAAGGACTCAAAAGGATGCCACTGCAAAACTCCCAAAACAAGATTAAGGTGGGAGCCTTATAAGCAAGGAAAGCATGAGCGACACCCTGAAAGAAGACCTTGCCATCAAGTAAAATGGCAATGCGTCTCTGAAAAAAGACAGAGAGAGCCAAGGTCTAAACTTTCAAGGAACTAAGGCTAAGGCCCTTGTTCACTCCGTCCTGCAAAAAAGACAGGCTAGCTGGAAGATCAAATTCCTGTGAGGACAGATCCCAGTCCACACACCAAGCATGGAAGATAGACCAAACTCTATGAAAGGCTTTGGAAGAAACTGTTTTTCTAGCCTGAATCATGGCGGAAACCAAGTCATAAGAGTAGCCCTTCTTCCTCAGGATGTTATCCCTTCTTCCTCAGGATGGAGGCCTCAACAGCCATGCCGTCAAAGCCAGATGGTCCACATTCTCTTTCCAACCGGTACCCCTGAAGAAGGAGATCCGATCTGCGTGGCAGAGGAAATGGTTCCTGAGCAGACAAGGCCAGAAGTTCCGGAAACCAAGGCTGTCTGGTCCAATAAGTACGATCAGGATGACTGATGCTTCATCCATCAGAATCTTTCGCAGCAGCGGAAGTGGAGGAAAAATGTAGGCCAATGTGAGCAGAATATCTGGACTTTCCGGTTGTTCCTTGTGGTTGTCAGGGCTATACAAGGAAGGCCCCGCATCTGCACCAGGACACTTCTGGGTGAAGTTCCCACTCCCTGGGATCCACCGTGTGTCGACTGAGGAAGTCTGAAAGGACGTTTTCTACGCCTAGGATGTGCACGGTGGAGATAGCAGGCACATTGTCTTCTGCCCAGGCCACGATAGAGCAGAATTCACCTTGGAGGTGAGCTGTTGAATCAAATCCTCCATCAGATAAACCATACTCTGTAGAGTGTTGAACCGGAGGCTTAGGAACACCAATTTCTTAGAGGGAACCGGAGCAGACTTGTCCAGATTCAGGATCCATCCGTGCTGGAGGAGGATCTGAGCACATTCCTGAACCTGGAGGTCCAAAAGATCCCTGGAGGTTGCCTTGAGGAGCAGGTTGTCCATGTAAGGTGTCACTTGAATCCCCTTGGTGTGCAGGAAGGCAATCAATGCACCCAAAACTCGGTTGTGTGACCACAAACTTGTTGAGAGCCTTGAGGTCCAGGATAAGGCAGCAGCCAGCATCCTTCTTGGTGATGACAAAGAGGTTGTAATAAAAGCCCGAACCTCCTTCCTGCTGTGGAACTGGTGCCAGATCCCCCTTGTCCAACAGGGACTGGACCACCCCACTGAAAAGCCGTAGCTTTTCTTGTCCCTGAGGGGAGCCAGAAGGGAAGAGCCTGAAGGGGGCAGGTATTTGAAGAGAATACTGTAACCTTCGGAAACCACCTGTAATACCCACTGATCCACAACAGAGCCTGTCTAAACACTCAAAAAATGATGCAGGTGACCCCCCCCTCCCCACTGGCCGCAGACCTGGGTTTGGCAAGCCATGCCAAAGAAGGTTTGGTGGAGGTGTGTTTAGACCTCCACTGCTGCTTGGGCTTGGGGATGAAACGCGGGGCCCAAGGCGCCACCGGGTTCACCCTAAATGTTTTGACTTGTTTGGGACAAAAAAGACGATGTCTATTTGCCTGAGTTACATTTTGGAACCTGAGGCAAGAAATTGCTCTTGCCCCCAGTGGCCTCACTGATAAGGTTCTTCAATTCAGGGTCAAAAAGATAATAACCCTGAAATGGAAGAGAAATCAGTGATTTCTTAGAGATCAAGTCCGCAGACCAGATCTTCAACCACAACATACGCCTAGCAGTCACAGAAAAGGCTGAGGTCTTAGCTTCAAGCCAAAGGGCGGGGCGTCAAAGATAGCATCATAAACATATTGCTCATCATAAACATATTGCTGAGCCTCAGAAATGTTGGCCAAAAGGGACAAAAGGTCAGCTTTAGGTGCATCCTTGTGGACAGCAGCAGTTAGCTGTTTAGTCCATACAGCAATGGCCCTACAGACCCAAGCAGAAGCCAAGGTGGGTCTCATGGACGCACCAATTTAAGTGAAATTAGCCTTCAAAACAGCATCAAGTTTTCTGACACTGTCAAGTCCTTAAGAGCTGAAGTGTCCACAACTGCCAAAGCAGTGGACTTAGAAAGCCTGGAAATGGGAGAATCAACCAGAGGAGGAGTAGCTCACTGAATCAAGACAGCTTCAGAAAAGAGATACAGCTTACAGAATCTCTTAGAGAGAGCTATATGCTTGTCAGGAGACTTTCACTTATCCAGAATAATCTGATCAGAGCCCAGTACAGGGCTTCTTGCTCCTCTGAAAGACATCAGAAGTAACCTGAGGCTCCACAGACATAAAGGGAATGTTTAAAGTGGCTAAAACCGCCTTAATAAGACCCTCAACAGAGGGTTCAGGGTCAGCTACGAATGGATCACCAAGAAACTGGGAAGAATCCCCCTCAGAACACACACCATCCTCAGAATCCTCATCTGAATCCACCAAAGAGAAATCAGATAGATCAGGAATACCAGGCTCCTTAGGGGCCACAAACCTGAAGAAAGTGGGGGGTCTCCATGAGTGAAAAACCCCTGAAGAGAAAGAGGAAACTGCCATAGAGAACTTTAAGCCCTTGACCCAAGTGACTACTGATCATGGCTGGAAGGCCCAGACAGAGACACAGGGGCCACAGCACATGAGGGGTATAAGTGACCAGAGTAGCCCATGGGAAGCCCTGATTGGCATGACAAGCAATATGTGAGGGGGGGTCAAAGACTCCCCTGAGTCCTTAGCCTTAGGCCTAACCCCTTGTCCTAATGGATCCAACATTCTACAGGAGTAAAAAGTGCCAGTACAGTAAAGGAAGACACAAATACTGCCACCCAGATTAAATATTTCACCCCAGAAAGCCTAAAATACACTTATCTGGCAAGCAAAGGGTTAACCTGAGGAGGCGAGCTGAGGAGACCAAGCCCTGCGTATGATACTCATGTACTGAGGATACAAAATGGTGATCGCACAGGGAACCAATCAGAAAACGACCCGCCAAGCGGGCATTTATGGGAAATGTAGTTTTCCCAGTACAGAGTACCACAAGCAGAGCCGGATCCCCTCAAATCCCCCAGACACTTAGAATATCTGGTACATAGAACGGTTGCAGAGATATGTCCCAAAACGTCTATCCCATAGAGATCAATGGAGCATTGCGGTTATGCAGTTAAGTGAGCCCTTAAAGGCGTGGAATTCAAAATTAACGTGTAAAATAAAGTGTCTAGAAAGTGTAGAAACACACAAAAAAACACCAATAAACAATAAAAAATTAGAAAAAAGTCCCTCCCCAACTAACCAAGGCTAGGAGGGAATGGGTTAACAACACAAAATGCTCCAATGTTCTCCGGAACAGGAATGAATAATACCCAACGTGCATGCAGGAGTTACAATGGACTCCAAGAAAGCCCTTGTGTAGAAGGGAACTGAGAGACAAGTGGACCATGGCACTCAAAGGGTTGCTCACCTTCTTTCTTCAGATTACCATTGCAAGGAAGAAGCCTCAGAGAGGCTTCTTCTGGAGAGAGAGAGACATGGGTTACACGGTTCTCTCCCAGGGCTGGAAAAGGTCCACAACCAGCTCTTGTAATCTGGGCAATCCACCAGGGGAATAAAGTAATGGTAATCCGCTGAATGGGGGAATTTTAACACGCCATATCTAAAGAAAATAATAAAATAACTAAAATCTAAGCAGAACTGTTCGCATCCTTCTTGCCAGAAAGAGGAACAAATCTTAACTGGAGAGGGGAGTGGCTATGTAGCCTGCTCTGAAGGAGATGGAGTCTCCACCCCTGCACTTCTTTGAAGAATTGTTCCAGCCTTCTGGGAGGAGCTGTCGCCTCCCCCCAGGGTACCTGTAAGCTATATTGGATGACAGAGAAATACATTTTCCATTTTATACAATACTATCCCTTTAAGTTTAAAAGAAATGTTCTTTCATGGAAAGAATATTTTATAGTTTGGGAGAGTAGGGCTTTGGAATTCCTTGCCTTGGGAGGCCATGGAGCAGATACTGTAGATATGGAAATAGATTGTTTAGAGAACAATATAGAGAATTATGACGGTGTCTTTCAATGCATGTAGAAAATGGCTTCAGAGAAGAGTCACTATGGAGCCAGGGAGGACAATTATTATTATTATTTATTTACTCCCTATGGATCAACAATATGAGATCTAGCAAAGGGTGAACTTGATGGTTTCTTGTATTTTTTTTACATCTATGTAACCTGAGAGTGATAATGTCAATTTCAAAATTAACCCTTTAGGTGCCAGAGGGGTACGCCCAGCATTACTTTGCAATGTGCTGCATAACCCTCTGGCACTCAAAGGGTTAAAGGTGCAGCCCAGCCCATTTTAACTCTCTCTAATACACATGCAAAACAAAAAATGCTATGGAGCTATGAGTGCTTTGTTCTGCTTAAAAGTTCCCAAGTGTCCACAAGACTGAAAATATATATATGACTGTGTGGTCAAACGTCCCACTTATAGCAGGCCCAAACTCATACAAATACAGTAGGCCAAGTTATCCGCTCCTTAGTAAGATCAAAACGTCCCAGTGATTGAAGTTCCAGTTTTTATGCAGTGTGCAAATAGAATATTCCTCCAGCGGTCGCTGCCCCTTAATGCAGCGGTGTAGTGCACAAAGACTTGTGGTCGCTAAGAAAAAACACAAAGAAAAGGGCGCAGACCCTTCTAACAGGATATCTGTATATACACACTTATATATTATAATGTATGTATCTTTATTTATGTAGCGCCATACATGTACACAGCGCTTAACAAAATTTGAAATAATAATAAGCCCCTAATAAGAAAGGCTCACCAGATAGTGATGAATGAAGCACTCATCAGATACTCAAATTTCCTGAGTGTCAGTCTTTTATCCTTATTCAATGTTTTTATCTCCAAAATGGCAGTATTAGGAGACTCACAGTCCAAAGTTCAAAACCATTTATTAAAGAAGCAACATAAATAAAAGAGTGAAGACCATACAAACGCCCTATGCGTTTTGTACTGCAAATAGTACTTCTTCAGGTGCTCAGATATTATATAATAAAGTCAACACAACAATGAAAAGATCGAATAAGGATAAAAAACTGACACTCTGATGAGCGCTTCATTCATCACTATCTGGTGAGCCTTTCTTATTGGGAGCTTATAATATATAAGGGTGTATATACAGATATCCTCTTAGAACGATCTGCGCACTTTTCTTTGTGTTTTTTCTCTCCAATAAAACTGGTTTCCTTGCTCATTAAGCAGTGATAGCGATAAAACACTCATGCGGATATGATCTGGTCAATCACGTACGACCTTATTTATAAAGCTAAAATGGTTCATTCCCAGAACAAGCCAACTATAACATATTGGGGGGGTTTAGAATATCAATTCACAAAATGCCCGCTGATTTAAATGTGAAGCAATGCGTTGGAGACCTATCTAACATTCAAGGGGATAAAAGATCCATTTAAATAAATAAATATTTTAGTTTCTTTCCTATGGTGGTTGGTTTTTTACAGAAGTATATCTCTTTATCTTGTTGTATAAGGCCCATAGAGCAGAAAAAGGTTGTTTGGAGAACTGCACACCATCCAAATCAAGGCCAAATCAGAATTGTGAAATGCGATGGACTTACTTCCCAATGAGGTTATCAGGCAGTGGATAGATCACTCTTTTCCATCCATTAGTGGGGAAGAATACTGATGGCTGGGAAACACTACCGGTGCACTTGGGGTCAGCGGGTAAACACTGTGGCACTAGGTAGCTCCAGCTCACGCCAAAATCAGTGGAATACTGCACATGCACCTGGTTTTCTACATTCTTCTCTGAGTTCCTGCAGCCCACAGCAATCTGCCAGTAATCACACAAGGATTAATCACAGGCTTCTAAGGAGCCAGCACTTGTGATAAACAGTACAGTAGCTTGAGCAGATAGATAAAGATAAAGACACATTAGCAGTAATGTATGAATCAGTATGCAGAACAGCCAACGTCAGTACATTAACAGTAATTATTCTCATCACACTGTGGAATACATTTCTCTTTACTGTTTTTAGTTTCACAATATCAAATTCATCCAGAATATATCATAGCATTATACTTCTGTAATTACAACATACACATTTCATAAAGCGGAGGATGAGAGAGGGTTCTCATTCACTCAGTATGCAACAAATTAATTCTTAAAAGAAAATGCCACTTATTATTTTCAGTGGCAAAAGATTCCATTAAATAGCAATAGCAACAGAGCTACCATAAAATGCAAGTCTGAAGAAAAGCACTATTCTGTTCTTTCACAATGCACTGTAGCAACATTTCAGTGAGGCATTTACCTGTAGCTATAGTACATGATTTAGGCAGAAGGAGAAGCCATGTCACAGATCTTATATATATATATATATATATATATATATATATATATATATATATATACACACAGTACCGTACAAAAGCCTTAGGCAAATGTAAAAAAATGCTGTAAAGTAAGAATGCTTTCAAAAATACACATGTTAATAAATGATAGTGAGAGAAGACAAATCTAAATCAAATCAATATTTGGTGTGAACACCCTTTGCCTTCAGTATCAATTCTACTAGGTACTCTTGCACACAGTTTGTTAAGGAACTCAGCAGGTAGGTTGTTCCAAACACCTTGGAGATCTAATCACAGTTCTTCTGTGGATTTAGGCAGCTTCAGTTGCTTCTCTCTCTTCATGTAACCCCAGACAGACTCAATGATGTTGAGATCAGGGCTCTGTGGGGGCCATACCATCACTTCTAGGACTCCTTGTTCACTGAAGATAGTTCTTTTTTTTAATATTTAAAGATTTTTATTGAAGAATAGGGACAAATACAATAAAAAACAAGACACACAATAGAGCACTGATATGAAAATGCATAGCACTACAGGCAGTTCAATACAATACAATGAGTGGTTTAGCAATTTGGAAAAAAAAACAAAGAAAAGAGTGCTGAATATTACCTCCTAAGTGGAAAAATGCATTATCGTGAGATGTAGCCATCAGTGCAAATAAGAGAATCAGACAGAAAGAGTAAGAAGAAGAAAAAGAGGAAGAAAGAAAAGAAGGAAAAGAGAGGAAGAGTAAAACTGAAGGTGGAGAGGAAGGGAGGAAAAAAGGAAAAAGGGAAGGGTGAGGGATATGTTGGACTGCCCCAGTGTCCTTCATAAGTATCTCAGTGATGACATTCATATTCCCTGTAAAGGAAACACAATGAGAGGGTAAAGATTTACAGGACAGGCCTAGCCAGCGAGGGGTTCCAAATCTTGAAAAAGGAGGCCTAAAAGCAAGCAGTTAAGCCAGCTCAGAAACCTTCAGTAACCACTCTCGGAGGGAGGGTGGGGTGTCAGACTCCCACAGCCTGGGGATGCAGAGTTTGGCCGCATTAAGAAGGTGGGTCAGGAGGCGGACAGTAAGGAGGTTTTTAGAAATGTCTAGGGGGAATATGTAAATGCAAACCATCTCAGGAGAGAAAGTCAGATCAACAGAAAGGGTCTCAGATATAAATTTGTCTGTCACAGGACCACCACAAGTGGATCAGCTACCCACCTGATTGCCCACAGCGCCAACAAACATCTGGAACTGTTGGATAGAATTTATGCAGAATATCAGGGGACCCGCACCATCTCATCACCAGTTTAAAATTAATTTCCACAGTAAGCAAATTTCTAGAGATGAAGAGAGAAGATCTAAGGATCTTTTTCCACAGAGAGCTGTCAATATCCATACCCAAATCCTTTCCCCACCTGGCTCTGCTGGACATGGCAGGAGGGCACACATCAGAAATGAGGAGGGTATAGAAAGCAGAAATATTCCTCTGTTTAGGGTTCTTAATGACTTTGGCTGTATGTTTTGGGTTGTTGTCATGCTGCAGAAAAAATTTTGGGCCAATCAGATGCCTCCCTAATGGTATTGCATGATGGATAAGTATCTGCCTGTACTTCTCAGCACTAAGAAAACCATTAATTCTCACCAAATCCCCAACTCACTTTGCAGAAATGCAAACTTGAAAGGAACCTCCACCACGTTTCATTGTTGCCTGCAGACATTCATTCTTGTACCGTTCCCCAGCCCTTCGCCAAACAAACTGTCTTCTGCTATAGCCATATATTTCAAATTTTGACTCATCAGTCCAGAGCACCTGCTGCCATTTTTCTGCACCCCAGTTCCTGTGTTTTGTGCATAGTTGAGTTGCTTGGCCTTGTTTCCACGTCGGAGGTATGGCTTTTTTTGGCTACAAGTCTTCCATGAAGACCACTTCTGATCACGCTTCTCTGGACAGTAGATGGGTATACTAGGATCCCACTGATTTTTCCAATTCTCAGCTGATGGCACTTCTGGACATCTACTGATTGTGAAAGGAAGTAAGCATGATGTGTCATTCATCCCCTGCACTAACTTGTCTTGGCCGCCCACTGCGTCTGCGGTCCTCGAAGTTGCCCTTTTCTTTGTGCTTCGTCAAAAAAGCTTGGACATCACATCTGGAAACCCCTGTCTGCCTTGAAATTTCTGCCTGGGAGAGACCTTGCTGATGCAGTATAACTACCTTGTGTCTTGTAGCTGTGCTCGGTCTTGCCATTATATATGACTTTTGACATTAAACTATGTTCAGCAACCTCACCTTGTTAGCTGTGTTTGGCTGTTCCTCACCCACTTTTATTTCTACTACACAGCTGTTTCTGTTTCAGTTAATGATTGTGTTTCAACCTACATATTAAATTGATGATCATTAGCACCTGTTTGTTATAATTTTTTAATCATACACCTGACTATATGCCTACAAAATCCCTGACCTTGTGCAAGTGTAACGAGAAAAATTTATGCTGTTTTGAAGGCTAAGGGTGGTCACGCCAAATATTGATTTGATTTAGATTTTTCTTCTGTTCACTTACTATGCATTTTGTTAATTGATAAAAATAAACATTAACATGTCTATTTTAGAAAGTATTCTTACTTTACAGCATTTTTCCACACATGCCTAAAACTTTTGCACATCATTATATCTATCTATCTATATATATATCAGCATGAAAATACTACAATATAATTGAACCCATTGGATAGGTCTCTAATATCCAAAGGCCAAATCCAGTTATAAAATCAAACCTGGATGAAAGTGTTAGCTTGTATAAATGACAGGCGAGGAATTCACCTTGAATTGCATGATCCAGCCTTCTGCAGGGGTAAGGTCGTGAGTGACTGTATACACTTCTCTACCATCATGGCTCCCACAGATCATAACCCCATCAGGAGAGTCACAGAATCTCTCAATACTGCAGTCATCATGGAAGAGCCAATGCTCACTCACTTGCAAATAGAACAAAACAAGTATTGAATTTGTATTGAATTATAATTACACAGTTCATTAAAAGCAAATGGCAGCTTAGTTTCTACAGTGGAATTAGCAATTCTCAGTTCTAATTCCAATTACTTGTAGCAATATGTGTATTTAATGTAATGTAACCACATCACCATTTTAGCACAGGACACATATTACATTTTCGTTTTGTAAGACAGTACAACCCTGCATTGTCTGATTTTGATTAGCATCTCTGGTAACTGTAATTTAATGATAGCTCTCTCTGTGCTTAGTGATGATTAGGGCTATATGTAGAAAGAGAGTGGAGCAATGCTGGAACAAGCCACCTGCATCGTACGGGACAATTTTATGGAACTGACTTAACACTTCGAGTGCAGGTACGGAATGCATTGCTTTGCAATGCATTCCGTACCCCTCTGGCACTCAAAGGGTTAAATGGGGCTATTAAAGGAACAGTAAATTTTCAAAAAAAGCAGCTCTGATTAATCTTCGTCGTATTTGGGCCATGGAGAGTGTTATGTCAATACTGTCAGAGTTGTAGTTCAAGAGCAATTGAATGACAAAGTATCCCACTCCTGCCCCTTTTACTGATGTAACACTGTTCACCTCAGAGCAGCAAGACTGTTCAGGTGGATCGCAGAGAGGGACAACCTTCAGTGATCATGAGGAAAAACCTGAAAAACATTTCAAGGGGGCAGGGTTTTCATTGTTCTCACAGTAAGAAGATTGTCCCTTGCTGTGAGCTGTCTGGTCCCAGGACCAGATTCCACATCCAAGGGAAGGAGGCTTACACTAGGTAAAAGGTGCGGGAGGAGGATAATTTATCATTCCATTACTCTTGAACTACAACTCTGACAGTATTGAAATAGCACTCTCTATGGTCCAAATACTATGAAGATTAATTGGAGCTGCTGTTTTTGTGAAACATTACTATCACTTTTAACTCCTTGAGTACTAGATGGGTCTTCAACACACTGCAAAACAACACAATGGAGAACTTTCTAAAATGTATGGTGCTCAAATTTAAATCAATGTTAACACTGACAGGGTACGGTCATTTTCTATGTCCCCTATGGTGTGGATGGTCTTCCCCAGAATTGTTCCACATTCTTTTTGAGTATTTTGACCCTAAGCTACTAGAGTTTCAGTGGCCTGGTAGGGATAGTGATAGTATAAGAAAACTTGCACTGTAAGTTTAACCCCTCAAATGCTAAAGGTGTCTCCAGTGCATTACTTTGAAACACATTTGATGCATCTTTAACAACCAAATGGTTTATGGAGCAATGTGGATGAGAAAACCTTGGTCTAGATATTGCTGAGTTCCTATAGCTACATTGCACACTGTCTATTAGACACCCATTTAAGTGATGATTCTGGCTCCCACTCTAAGGGGTGTGTATTGAGGTGGCACTGCTTATTTCTTACACATTCTAGACTTTAGAGTGGGAGGCAAAGATTCTTAACTTTGTTATCTGGGTACGAGTTGGGGGATACAGTTACTTCCCTGGGGATTGGGGTGGAGATAATATGGCTCACTTATAATAAATCTATGCTGCACGTCAGCATAGATTACATTTCCTCATCAGCTACACCCATTTCTGTAACAGTAGGGGTTGGGCAAGCTACCCCTGCATCACACAATATGCAGTTGCCCTATGAGTGCCAGAGAAGTATCCAATGCTTTGCAGTACAATGCTTTGGATACCTCTCTGGCACTCAAAGGGTCAAAACTGACATCATAAGGAGGGCATGACCTCATGACCTCAGGACAGGCACCAGTAAGACCGCTCTAGTGCTGCAAGATGGCTCCATCTGCCTCAGAGTTTTAGGAAGGTGTGAAGTCCAGCTGCCACATCTCTTGGAAGTTCCTACTTATGACATTCATTGTTTATATACAATAGTAAGGGCCATAGGTGCAAAGAAAGCAAAATGGTGCAAAGCAATTGAACCATAAGGAACCAATAAATTTAAGACTGATGTAAATTGGGGGTTGGGGTTTAATTCCTTGAATGCAAGAGAGGTCTCCAACAGATTGCTTTTTAAAGAGTTGAAGACTTCTCTGGCATTTAAGGGGTTAATATCCTCATTTAACCCCTTAAGGACCAGGAAAATCTGAGGTGGATTTCCCTTAACCCCTTAGGGACCCTTGACGTACCAGGACCCTTGAAAGACCCTTGACGGTCATGGTACGTCACGTACTTTTTACTTACAGCTCTCTACCGGGAGCGCTGTAAGTAAAAATAGGGCATGAAATAGACCGCTCCAAGATCGGAGCGATCTGTTTCAAGCCCCATAGTGACGCGCCGATACACGTGACAGGTCACGTGTACCGGCGCCTCAAAGTGCCCCTATGCGGTCGTTATGGGACGGAAATGTCCCATAACGTCCGGTCCTTAAGGGGTTAAGGACCGGAACAATTTTGACTTTTTTGACTATGTCTTTGTTCAACCATATTTTCTCTTTAATTCCTTTTGTACACCCACACAAATTATATACTGTTTTTATTTTGAATTAAATAGAGAAAAAGAGGAAAAAAAATAAAAAAGCACAACATTTTGCTTACATTTTCCTGTCAAGATTTGCATACTATTAGTTCATTACAAAAAACTACCCCTAAATATATTCATTTGCTTCTCCTGAATATAAGAGTACCCCATATGCGTAGTATTTTAATCCCTTTCTCACATTTATAAGGTAAATATTACAAGATGGACACCATTATTTCCAACTTGTAATTTCTCAACAATTGGCATGTGAGCATCATAGCTTAGCTGACGGTGCCAGAACCAAAAATGTCCCACAAAGGTATATGTTTCTGAAAACTAGACAACATAAGGTAAATAATCAGGATAATTTTGGATTGTTTTCTGCAGCTATTTTTCCAGAAATATTTTTCAAAATTGTGGTAATATTTGCTTTTTTTTTTGCAGTTTTCACACTTACATTTCAATATTACTGTTGATATCATGCACAGGATAGTAGAACATTTTAAAAAATGCATTGATTAGTATTCAGTTCCTTCTTCTGAGTATGGCAATACCCCATATGCATAAGTTTCTCAAGGTTTGGGGAAGCTATGGGACCCAAATTGGAACATGCGCGTTTCTTGTTTCACACTTTGAATTTTCACAGCTTGCGTCACTGATGCCATGTCTCAATTGGGGCTGTGTAACAGTGTTCCACTTTAAATTTTCCCCCCAAAAGTGTATATTTTTGGAAAGTAGACACCCCAGGTTTTCATTTTAGGTGCGTTTTCAAATTTTTTACGCAGCCATTTTACCACCAATCCCTCGTAAATCTTGACATAAGTAAAAAAAATCAGCGTTTTTCACACTTTGACTTCAATCTTGATGTGAATTTCAAGCACATGATAGGTGAATATTGCATTGCTTAGTGCTCTGCGCCTTCTTCTGAGTACGGCAATACCCCATATGCATAGGTTTCTCAAGGTTTGGGGGAGCTACGGGGCCCAAATTGGAACATGCGCGTTTCTTGTTTCACACTGAATTTTCACAGCTTGCGTCAATGTTACCATGTCTCATTTGGGGCTGTGTAGCAGTGATCCACTTTAAAATGTACCCCCAAAAGTGTATATTTTTGGAAAGTAGACACCCCAGGCTTTTATTGTATGTATGTTTTCAAATTTTTGACGCAGCCATTTTACCACCAATCCCTCCTAAAACTTGATATAAGTAATAAAATCAGCGTTTTTCACACTTAGGTTTCAATGTTGATGTGAATTTCAAGCACAGAATAGGTGAAGATTTTATAAACTGCATTGATTAGTATTCAGCTCCTTCTTCTGAGTACGGCAATGCCCCATATGCATAGGTTTCTCATGGTTTGGGGGAGCTACAGGACCCAATTTTTGAACAAATACTGAATTTTTACATCTTGCTTAAGTGGTGCAATGTCTCAATTGGGGTTGTGTAACAGTGCTCCACTTTAAGATTTCCCCTGAAAAGTGTATATTTTTAGAAAGTAGACACCCCAGGCTTTTATTGTATGTATGTTTTCAAATTTTTTACACAGCCATTTTACCACCAATCCCTTGTAAATCTTGACATAAGTAAAAAATTCAGCGTTTTTCACACTTAGGTTTCAATGTTGATGTGAATTTCAAGCACAGAATAGGTGAAGATTTTATAAACTGCATTGATTAGTATTCAGCTCCTTCTTCTGAGTACGGCAATGCCCCATATGCATAGGTTTCTCATGGTTTGGGGGAGCTACAGGACCCAATTTTTGAACAAATACTGAATTTTTACATCTTGCTTAAGTGGTGCAATGTCTCAATTGGGGTTGTGTAACAGTGCTCCACTTTAAGATTTCCCCTGAAAAGTGTATATTTTTAGAAAGTAGACACCCCAGGCTTTTATTGTATGTATGTTTTCAAATTTTTTACACAGCCATTTTACCACCAATCCCTTGTAAATCTTGACATAAGTAAAAAATTCAGCGTTTTTCACACTTAGGTTTCAATGTTGATGTGAATTTCAAGCACCTGATAGGTGAAGATTTTTAAAAATGCATTGTTTAGTGTTCATCTCCTTCTTCTGAGTACGGAAATACTCTATATGCATTGGTTTCTCAAGGTTTGGGGGAGCTATGGGCCCAAATTGGAACATGCGTGTTTCCAGGTTCACATTTTGAATTTTCGCAGCTTGCATCACTGGTGCCATTTCTCATTTGGGGCTGTGTAACATGCTCCACTTTAAGATTTCCCCCCAACAGTGTATATTTTTGGAAAGTAGACACCCCAAGCTTTAATTTTAGGTGTGATTTCAAATTTTTTACACAGCCATTTTACCACCAATCCCTCGTAAAACTTCATGTAAGTAAAAAAAAAAAAAAACAAAACAGCGTTTTTCACACTTTGACTTCATTGTTGATGTGAATTTATCAGACATGATCAAAACTTTGAGTGCTTTGCTTCCCATTATATTTTGATAGTGTTAGATCTATGGAGGGATGTGTTTTGAAAAATAAAAAACAGGATATTTCAGGAGGAAATAGTGGCCAAATAATAAAAGAACCTTTACAGCACTACTGCATTGTGCCTGAATGGTATTGCTTGAAGCAGTCACCAATGCAGAGGCCAGGTCTGGAAGGGCAATCAGAACTGTAAGTGGTGGTGTCTGTCCATATTCCCTTGCTGTAGCAAACCCTGCAGTGATTCTGTGGTTTGTTCTTTTGGGGAGTTGGGGGGATTTTATAAATAAAGTGCTACCCCGGGTCTTGCTGGAATGATTTCTGGCGCACCTTGAAACAAAAATAGGGAAATTAGTTGTAGCTGATACTGTAAAAAAACTATATTCTGGATTGAGGTTTGCCAGTTTGAAAAGTAAAAATGAATTATGTACAGCAGTCTGCATCATATAGATGGCAACTTTCTTGTACCATGCCCTACACTCTCTCATAGCGAGGTATGGCTGCATTAGTTGATCACACAGATCAACTCCCCCCATGCTCTTGTTATAGTCCCTGATGCAGACTGGCTTTCTCAGTCACGAACAGTGACTGCCACAGTTCTGTCCTCATGCATGGTGGTCAGCATGTAGACATCTTTTTTGTCCTTAAACCTAACTGCCAGCAGCTCCTGTTGGCACAAAGATAAGGATGTCCCAGTTTTTAGTTTGGTATCTATGAGTTTTTTGGGCAACTCCCTGCAATTGCGCTTAACAGTGCCACAGGCCACAAAGTCAAAACAAAAAAGAGACTTAAATAAAAGTGAGCTGGTGTAATAGTGTCAACAAATAACTGATAACATTTATTTAATAAGGGGTAAATTAGATTCCAAATTATTTTCCCATTTGTTCCCAGAAATTCGGGGCAACCAGGAGGATCAAGCTGGCTGTCCTTGCCTTCATAAATTCGAAAAGCCTGGGTATAGCCTGTGGCACTTTCGCACAATTTATAAAATGTAATACCAAACTTGGAGCGCTTGGAGGGGATGTACTGTTTGAACCCTAACCTGCCTTTATATTTCATTAGGGATTCATCTATACTAATTTGTTTTTGGGGTGTATATACTTTGGCAAACATTTTCTGTAAATGATTTATTAGGGGACGAATTTTGTACAGTCTGTCATACTGGGGGTGTTCTTTTGGGAGGCACAGGGTATTATCATTAAAAAGCATAAAGTGCAAAGTTACTTCAAATCTAGACCTATTCATTGTCTTGGAGAATATAGGGGTATCACATATGGGGTTTTTGCTCCAGCAGGATCTGATACTTGGCTTTTTTATTATCCCCATTGCCATTATTAGGGCCCAGAATTGCTTAAATTCTGCGATGTCTGTGGGTTTCCATACTTCTTGCTTAACAATGAAAGCTGAAGGGTTGGCGGCAATATACTGGGCTGAATACAAATTGGTCTGGGACACAATTTCTCCCAAAAACAAATAAAAAAACTTATCATAGGCAAATCCTTCCACATCAATTTTAATTCCTGGGTTGCCTGTGAATTCTGGGATTTGTGGGCATAAATTGGTTGGTGATACCCATTCATTAGGATCAGGAGTGGCAGGTGTTGGGGCATTTCTTTGGGCAGCACTTGGGGCATTTCTTGGGGCAGCTCTTTGGGCAGGTTTTTTGACAGGTCTTTTGGCAGGTGCTGGGGCAGTTGCCGGGGCAACTCTTGGGGCAGTTGCTGGGGCAGCTCTTCAGACAGTACATCTTTTATTTACAGAAGGCCCAGCGTCATCACTAGAGCTGCTCTCACTCTTTGAAAACTGCATTATGTCAAAGTCTGACGCAGTGTCTGTGGCTTTGAGTCAGGAGCCAAAAAGGCATATGCCTTTTTTCCTACGCTAGCCCTAAACCTAAATCTAACCCTAAACCTTACCCTAACCCACGTATAGCCTGAACCTACCTAACCCAAGTCAACTACCTATCTAAACTATAATTAATTATAACAATCTGTTTTTTAAATAAAATAAACTTTTTTTTTTTCCTACTCTACTCCTAAACCTAAATGTAATCCTAAACCTTTCCCTAACGCACGTATACGTAAACCTACCCAACTACCTAGCTAAACTACCTACCTAAGTCTAAAATTTGCTAAGATATACATTTTTTATTTAAAAAAAAAAAAATTAAAAAAATACAAGGGGGATGGGGGAAGTACCACAGATCAGCAAAAAGCTGATCTGCAGCAATTAATCACTATTAAAGTGATCAGAGGGGGGAATTTATTGACCACTGCAGTCACAGTGATCAAGGGGTTAATTTTGGGTTACAATTTTTTTTTTATTTTTTAACCATTTTAAAGCTGGAATAGGCTCTGGAACACTGGGCATTATGTCTCTCTGTCTCTCTCTTCACCTCAGAAGTGTGTGACATGGAAGGAAGCAGAGAGATGTGACAGGGACAATGTTTGTAAATACTGTCCCTATCATTCTGCTTTTGCAACATGTGATACAAGTGAATAACATGTTACAACAATGTTGTTACTGGCTGAAACTAAGTGCCCCGGTATTGGAGCACTTAGTAACAAGCCAGCCCACGCTCTCCCATCGCTCCGTGTGGCAACAATGGGAGATTTTAACCCATGACTTACCGGGACTGTCATGGGTCCTTGTGGCAAATCTATCCTTTACGGTCCCGGTATGTCATGGGTCATTAAGGGGTTAAATCAATAAGAATTGTATTTATTTGTCTCCTGTGGCGCAGTTGGTTTGCCCCTTTTTATTTGTACATACGGTCCTAAGTGCTGACAGTTCACAGATAATTCCCTTCTAATCGCTCTAGCAGGTGTGTAACTACAGGGGGTGCACAGGGTGCAGTTGGACCTGGGCCCAGTATCTAATGGGGGCCGCCATCTTCCCCAGGGTCCAACTGGTTCTAGTTATGCCTCTAGTTATCCCCCTACTTCTGGTATTGTTTTATTTTTATGTTTAACCTTTTAATGACCAGGTGGGTGAGGAACATATTGTGAAGAAATCCTTTCCACATCCTTCTAGTCCTTAACCCCTTGAGTGCCACAGGGTTACACAGAGCATTGCAGAGCAATGTGGTGCGTACCTCTCTGGTACCGAAAGGGTTACAAAAAAATCTATATTTCACAGGCCTACATTGAAAGCCATTTCCCCTACACTTCTGTGTAATGTGAATTCTGCACTTCCTACCTTACAGCATCTTGAGGCTGATGTACTAAAGCGATAGGGAACAAATACACATTCCAGTTAACTTAAATGAGGCTTTTAAGATGTTGAATACTAGATAGGGTTGGAGGTCTATCTAGCATTAAATGGGGTTAAAAGCCCCATTTACATAACTGGGAATTTGGGGAACTTTATTTGTCCTTATGGTGCTCCAGAATTGCCCCAGTTCTTCTTAAGATGTCAGCCTCCTTATGTATGCAGTAACATGTCTCTTACCGGTATCTGTTATAAGTTTAACCCCTTGAAAACCCTCAGAAGGATGTGCAACAGATTCCAAAGCAATGCATTGTGCACCCCTCTGGTCCTCAAGGGGTTAAAAAGAAAACAGCCTCAGGCGTAACTAACATTGAGAACCACGGAATGGATTTTGCTGTGAATAAATTTACCTGTGGTTTTGACTTCAGAGAAAATCTCAAATGCCATTCTTCCAGTAGGTCCCGCATCGGCAGGGGTGCGCTCATGCTGCGGTAGTGGTGCACTGCTGAACGTGTCCAGCATCACGGTGCTCTGATCCGCAGAGCCAGAGATCAGTACATTGTCAATGGCCCAGTCGTTCTGATCTAGACCGTCGTGCTTAGGCTGCCACCAACGGAAACGGGTACCAACTGTTTTGGCACTGTGCGGCAAGAGAATGTTCACAAAGCTGCAATGAAAGAGAACTTGTTAGAAATATGTTATTTAAACTTATTGGACTATATGCACAATGTGAGTGGATCAACGAGTTGCACCATACAGAACAAATGACAATTCCTACAGTTTTGCAATGTGCGGGAGAGGTCTCTGTCATTCAAAGAATTAAAAGTCCCATTTAAAGGCTAACTAGCCCCTGGGAGCAGGCCTACGAATGAAGCATGTGTTGCATTGTGTGCTCCAGTGGACTAACAGGTGAGAGAACAGATTTGAAAAGAGACTCAGGGACTCTGCCGTCAGTCCCATAAGAAGAGACTGAACTGCAAGACTGAAGTCTCCCTATTCGGTCTTGTTGGACTGAGCAAGCAGTTCCCATAGATCCTGTGTGTCTGGCTTGACCGAAGCTGTTTTGGGGCTGCACCGTTCAGCCCCCATATTTTTTAGTAAATCTACAGACTTTACTTTCCCTTAAAGCGGAACTATCATGATAATAACATTGCCCCCCCCAATACGTTACTAACATAACGATATGCAAAGCCGTACTGTCATTAAGCTGAATAAGTCTGCATTATTGCAGAAAAACAACTTCTTCTTCAGGAACCAGTGGATAACAGAGCAGACATCTTAGAGGAAATGTACCTCTGAGTCTGCTCTGTCTGTCCCATTCACTGCCAGGATTGGTGGTGACGTTCATTGGATACCTTAAAGTAACGGGAGTTACTGACGGCTCAGGAGCACAGAGCTTCTCTTGTAATCTCTGAGCAGCTGATGCCTGCCAAAGTTGTTTTTGTGCAATAATGCAGACTTATTCAGCTTAAGGGGATAGTAATGTGTCATAATAAAAGCAGCTCCAATTAATCTTCATAGTATTTGGGCCACGGAGAATGTTATTTCAATTTCAATATAAATATTGAAGGGGTTATCCTCCTAAGTAAAAAGGGTACTCCCACTGCTAAGGGATGTTTTATTCAAGTTACTTCAGCTCAAACATGACTTTTTTAGTATCTCAATGGCCTGACATGTTACAGTGGCACTGTAACCAGCCTATGGACAACTCTGGTCAGTGGACCATAAACCTACTGCTCCCTAAAATAGGCACTCTGAGTTGCATTAACTTTTGAATAAAACACCTCTCAGCAGTAGGAGTACCCTTGTTTTACTCTGGAGCAGGGCTGTCCAGGTTTAGTCCTCAAGGGCCACCAACAGGCCAGGATGTAAGAATTTCCCTGATTAAGCACAGGTGAGTTCATCAGTGGCTCATACATTTTGACTGACTCACCTGTGTGTAATCAGAAAAATCCTTATATCCTGGCCTGTTGGTGGCCCTTGAGGACTAAACTTGGACAGCCCTGCGTAGGAGGATAATCCCTACAATATATATATTTTTTTACATATTAAGCATTACTAGTTCTTTAAGATAACATTTTTCAGGTAACAGTTACCAAGTAATTGTATCTGATGTATATATTTGTTCATAAAGGAGACAAGGTTATGATGCTTATTTAAATTAAATTGCACAATGTGAAATGTTTCAGTCTTCTACACATCTACTGGCAGTCACAGAACCACAAACTCTGTCTGCCACCTCAGACTGTCTAACTGGCAGTCACATAATCTTACTTACAGTGCCTGACACCTCAGACTTCTTTCACTTTCTCACTTGTAATAATAGAATCTTACTTACATTGCCTGACTTGTTGCACTGTCTCACTGATAATGAAAGAATCACATTTACGTTGCCTAACACCTCAGACTTTTTCCTGTCTCACTGGTAAAAACAGAATCATACATACACTGCCTGACACCTCAGACTTGTTCCACTATCTCACTGGTAGCCAAAGAATCGCATAAACATTGTCTGCCACGTCAAACTGGTTGCACTGTCCGCTGGTTGTAGTTACAAAATACACAAATACTGTGTGACACCCCAGTCTTTTTCCTCTCCAGCCTTGCCCCACTGCACACTGGCAGTCACAGAACTGCACATACACTATCTGACACCCAAGCTTTAGTCCACTGTCCACTGGTAGTCACAGACCCCACATACCCTGTCTGACACCTAAGCCTTGTTCCACTGTCCATTGGTAGCCATACACTACCCAACACCCCAGCCTTGTTGCAATGTCCACTGGTAGTCATAGAACCACAAATACACTGTCTGACACCCAAGTCTTCTTCCACTCCAGCCTTGTCCCATGGTCCACTGGCAGTCACAGAACTGTACAAATACTGTCTAAAACCCAAGCCGAGTTCAACTGTACATTGGTAGTCACAGACCACACATACACTGTATGATGCCCCAGCCTTTTTCCACTGTCTACTGTTAGTCACAGAACCAAATGTACACTGTCTGACACCCCAGTCTTGTTCCGCTGACCACTGGTAGTCAGAGGACCACACATCTCCTGTTAAGTAAATATGATTAGTGGACCCCTTGTACTTCTTCATGGATTCCAAATAAGGCAATTTACAAACCATTCAATAAGTAATGGGAGCATAATATGTGTAGGTTCCTTGCATTTGTATGAAAACAAAAGTTATCATGAAATTTAGGGATTTTTATTTGTTCCCTATTGTCAAGTTGTTTGTTTCTAGAACCCTTTCACTATGTTGTACTATCTATTTGTTTTAATATAAATGTTTTTGGACAAATTAGCCTTTATTGGGGGCACAGTGTGGCATGTTATGCAAATTAGATTCTGTGCTGGGCCAAAATGACCACACACTGTACTATGAATTAATCTAGGCAGAGCCCACACACTGGGAGGCATATCTATCAACACAGTTAGCGATAGCATCCCACCTCAAACAGAACTATGCAATGAATTAGCATAACATGCCACAGTGTTACAGCAAACATAAAGGTTAATTTCTCAAAAAAAAAAAAAAAATCACAGAAAAATGGCTAAGTCAACATATAGGCAGATTTTGATTCTCTGCAAAAAAACCCCCAAAACAAATCAAAAATGAAACTTATCTTAGGGGAGACAGGTCCACTTTAAGGTTATCCTTTATATTCTTTTGTACATCACTGCATACAGTGTCTGGTACAGTACAGATAATATTATATAAATGTCAATGAAAAGAAAGCAATCACAGGTCTTTGTAAGGGTGAGCAAAATGTGCTGGTTTATTCCATCAACGTTTCGGTCCCACTTTGTGCCTCTGTCAAGATGCTTGTATATTATATATATATACATATACATATATATATATATATATATATATATATATATATATATATATATATATATATATATATATATACACATGTTTTGAAAAGCCTGTGTAAACGCGCCACAGTGCCACCCAGCAACCTCGGTTGGTGGCCGGATCCTCTTGTCAGTGGCGGCGCTGCAGTCATGCGCAGTAGAGACTGCCCTCGCCGCGGCTGATACCTTCCTGAGAAGGTGCGCAGAGAGGACTCTGGTCTGAATTTGGAGCTCCCCGCTCCGTATCAGCCGCAGCGCGGGCAGTCTCTACTGCGCATGATTTCAGCACGTGCAGCCGTCTCTACTGCACATGATGGCTTCTGACAAACACACGTTAGCAAATTATTATATTCTATACATACAGAAACATACACAGTTGATCACTTTTACTAAATGGTTGATAAATTGAAGTCATAGACAGATAGAAAACAGACAGAAAATAATGCTCCATGAGCTTAAATTACTGTGAGCAATTTACACTGATAAAATCAGACATTTATGAGAAGAAATATTGTTAAAATAGATTTAAATAAGCTCATTCTCATAAATGTGTACTGTGGTTTAAGAAGGTGAATGAATGTGATTACAGCTACCCCCGATAGAGAAATACACACTGCAGAAACAAGTAAAAGCCTAACATCAGCCTTACGGTACAACTCTGTAAGCTGAAGGGGCCAGTGCTGGAGAAGACCAACTGCATCATAGGGTTGAAATGAAAATGTAGTAAGTTTCCAATTACTTAAATGGGATTTTTAATTATTTGAGTGCCAGAGGGGAATGTAACGCATTGCCCTGCGTTTCATACTTTTCTGGCAATCAAATCGTTACTTTCTTTGCTATGTGCTGTAGACCTCTGTAGCATTCAAGGGGTTAAAGGCTCAGTGTAAAACAATGGGAATTTTCATTATCTACCCCATCTGCTCCAGAATTTCAGAACTGTGCCTTTAGCACCTTATTCTGAAAAATGGAGTAATCCTGGGGCAAACCAACTGTTCCATGGATGAGAAATAAAATTTCCCTTTGATTTAAATGGGACTTTTAAACTCTTCAGTGCTAGACACGTCCTCTATGCATTGTGAAGGGGTTAAAAGACCCATTAACATCATTGAGAATGTGGGTGATGTTTATTTCTCCCACATGGTGCAGTTGGATTGACTCTACTTGTCTTTTGAACATATGACCCTTCGACTTAACCTCATGGATAATTTTCTTTATACATCCCCAAAACTGTACATAAAACTTTACATGGCTACAATAGGGAGGGAGAGAGAGAGAGCGAGAGCATTATAGGATACAAAACCTGTATCAAACACTGGACATACACCATGCACTTGATAGCATTATAAGGAGAAGGGGACACTCAGTTCATAAAGGCTCATTAAAGGGATAGTAATACTTAAAATGTAAAAAAAAATATGTTGTAGGGTTTATCCCCCTGAGTAAAACAAGAGTACTCCCACTGCTGAAAGGTGTTTCATTCAAAAGTTATTAATTTTCGAAGTTGAATTTTTTAGGTGCAATATCACAGTGGCCTGAAATTGTACAGTGGCGCTGTTGCTACACCATCCTATGGAGATTTATGGTCAACTGACCAGAGCTGTCCATAGGATCGTGTAGCAACAGCGCCACTGTACAATTTCAGGCCACTGTGATATTGCACCTAAAAAATTCAACTTTGAAAATTAATAACTTTTGAATGAAACACTTTTCAGCAGTGGGAGTACCTTTGTTTTACTCAGGGGGATAAACCCTACAACATATTATTTTTTACATTTTAAGTATTACTATCCCTTTAACAAAAAAAATCTTTATAGGTCAATACAAGGATCTCTCTGGTGAGTTATTCATTCCAAGGTCTGATCAATAACCAGGGACCATGTCTTGAGACTAGAGGAAAGGAGGTTTCACAGTGAGGTCTGTTAAATTATGGAATTCCTTGGCCAAGGATGTGGTTATGGCAGATACAATGGATACTTTTAAGAGAAGATTAGATACATTTCTTTGAAAAGGGAACATACAAGGTTATACTGTAGCAGGCAAAACAGGACTGTCTGATAAAGACTAACGTATTTGGCAGCAGGAAAGCTATATAATCCTTATGTCTCTGGGTTATGAGGCAAAGGTAGAGTTGATGGACTTGTGTCTATGTTACTATGTTATAATTCCTTTCCAAATTAGACTGGGTTCACAGCCAGATCCACTGCAACTATTCACCCCAATTAGTCTACCTTGCCCCTATGGGACTGTTTACACATGAGACGCAAGGATGCAGTATGCTGCAACTTTCCTTAGACACGTGATGATTGCCAGGGAATGGCAGAATGAAGAGTTTGCATAATGGTGCAGGCATTTACAAGAGTTACTGGATAATTGTAGTGCACACTGTAATGCAGAATCTCTGTGGTTTGCACATGAACATCAGTCAAACATGTTTGGCTGATATCCCTTGTGCCGACCCACTCTGGCACCTGCCCTGGGCAAAGCAGAAACAGAGGGGGAACTCAGCTGAAGAGATACAGGGAAATCATCAGGTAACATCTGCCCAAGTGAACATAGCAAACAGTGTATTATATAGCATTAACAGCAAATATAATGTATTGCAATCTAAATCTAAATCATGAAATTATTGTAAAAATCATAAATTTATATTTGATTTGGTATTTTAGGATACATTTATGTTGCACTATTCTTGATATACCGCTACTTATTTTTTAACATAAAATGTGCATGTATAACTGTTGACAGTGAAGTAAACAAATTTGACTCTCATCTGCATATATATAATCAAACAAATTCACTGGTTTCTATTTAAAAAATGAGTTTGAAAGACCAGGGGACTTTATCCCCGAGTATTGAATATCTCTGACTAATGACTTCAAGACTCATCTTCAGAATGCTTCGAGCATTCATTATAGTCACTGGTGTAAAAGGTCCTGAACCCTTTCATATATCCGGTCAATAAATCAGAGAATGACCAACCTCCACCAAATAGATTTTCCTATTTTCCTTAATTAATCCTGATAATTACTCCCCAGTGAGGTAATTAGCAGGCACGTGCACACATAGACACCAAGGGGGGGGGGCTTGAGCACCTGCCCTTTTTGTCCAAAGTGCCCTCGTGCCCTTTTAACAAAAAAAAAAAAGTTGCCTCGCCGCCCGCACTAACCCCCCCGCCGCCCAGTCAGGTCTGTGCCTCCTTCAGGACAGACCTGTAAATGCTGTGCTCCCTCGTCGGCTCTTTAGTATTACAGAGCGCTGGAAGATGACATCATCTCCCAGCGCTCTGCATGAAGAAAAGACCGTGCGGGAGCTCCAGCAGCTACAGGTGTGTGCCAAAGGAGGCACATACAGTCCTCTCCTGCTGCTGGACCACCAGGGAAGAGGTAGGAAACGGACACTGGGGGGCAATATGGAAATGATGGGGCAATATGGATCTGATGGGGGGCAATATGGAGATGATGGCAATGTAGAGATGATGGGACAATGTATGTGAGGGTAAGTTGGAGCTGATGGCAATATGGAGCTGATGGGGGGCAATATGGAGATGAAGGGGGCAATGTGAGGGTAAGTTTGAGCGGGGCAATATGGAGCTGATGGGGCAATATGGAGATGATGGGGACAATATGGAGATGATGGGAGCAATGTGAGGGTACGGTGGAGCTGATGAGGCAATATGGAGCTGATGGGGGCAATGTGGAGCTGACAGGGGACAATGTAAGGGCAATATGGAGATGATGGGGGGCAATGTGGAGATTAGGAGCATTGTGGAGGTGTCCAGTGGAGATGGCCAATGGGGGGTGTTTCAAATTTCTGTGCCTACAGGCTCCTGAGATGTAAATTCTTTTCTTTTTTTAAATATATATTTTGAATAAATAATTATGAGAAGTGCCCTTTTTCATTTGAGCCCCTGCCCCCCAAAATGTCTGTGCAAGTCCCTGGTCATTAGTCTCCTCACTTACATGGGCATCCTGATCTCCCTCTTACCTTGAAAATTTCTATTGTGGAATTGGGGGTTTTATCCCTCTGACCTACAGCTCTAGGAAGCCATTTCCCTATCTAACAATGAGTATGAGGGCTCTATGTGTTGCACATTTATAATAAGATTTTCTGAACGGAAGCTAGGTGCTAACACTAGTTCTGCTGTCATCTCAAAGGTGCAGGACACTGCATAAATGGAAATCATCTTAAATAAATAATACAGTGTATTTAGTAGTGTTGATTCTGATTGTAAAATAATGGTCTTCCTTGATTATATCTGAATCAACATGCTCCCCTAGTTTTCTAAGCCATCTGTTTTACAGCAAAATAGCTGCTGTGTTTTCTAACGTGAGAGTTGGTACTGTGTTAGCCATAGAAATACAGGAGGCAAATATAGTCAAGTTGATAGCTTTATTCGCTAACTAGTTAGCCAGTAAAGGCATCAACTTGACTATATTTGCCTCCTGTGTTTTCTAATGGTTGCCTATCACACAGCTAGCATGGTATATTAGCTTGGTCCTTGGAATTCACTGAAGAGCACGACTGGGCAGTTTATTCAGTGACTAACAAAAGAAGAGGCAGGGGGGAGGGAGCACTATTCAGGTCTCCACTGGTGCTCACAGACCACGTTTACACTATGTGTCACCCCAGTTTGTTCTTCTGTCCCACTGGTAGGCATAGAACCACATACACACTGACATACCCCAGCCTTGTTTTACTGTCTCACTTTTAGTCACAGATCCACATATATACTGTCTGACACCCCGGACTTGTTCAACTATCTGCTGTCCCACTGGTAATCTCTGAACAACATATACCTTCCCCCTCCAGTCTCCCCCCCTTGTCTCCTCCGTTCCCCCCTTCTCTCCACCAGTGAACCCCCCATTCCTTTTCCCCTCTCTCTCCAAGTCTTTTTCTAATTTTCCTCCCTTTCTATACTCCAATCTCTCTCTATGAGTCTTTTTCCCCATTCTCACCTCCAGTCTTTTTCTCCTCTTCCCCCCTATGCTCCCATTACTTCCCCCTCGCTTTCTCCCCTCTTTCATCTCCTCTCACCCAGTTCACCTCTTCTCTCTCCATCCAGACCCTCTTCTCTCTCTCCCAGTGTCGCTCATCTCTTCTGTTGTTCACTTTTGAAATATCGCACGCATAAGATCGTGTGACATGAAGGCGATATAACTAGGTCGCCGGCTTCAAAAGTGCCATATCAAAATTTCATACAAATCAAAAGGGCGAGATTCTTATGGCGCCTCGTAAAACGTTGCCACTGCCTGCACTGACGCATACCTTCATTAATTAATATGTCTATAGAAAATGACCAGGGAACAAGCATAACAACTGCTGTTCATTCAGCTCCCGCACTGCCGTATACCTTACTTTCACCCAGTAATAAGTATATGGTAGTTTTATATTTTATTGCCTCCCAACCTGCACTCCAGCTGTCTCTGCAGGGCTCTCGTGGGAGGAGGCTGCACCAGGATTAGAACGCAATGAAAGTTAAAATGACCAGCAAATAGCTATCCTGAATTCCTTTTAACCTCTTGAGTACCAGATGGGGGTGAGAATACATACATATTCTCACCCCCTCTGGTAGTCAAGAGGTTAAAAGGAATTCAGGATACGTACTTGCTGGTCATTTTAATTTTCATTGCATTCTAATCCTGGTGCAGCCTCCTCCCACGGATGGATCCCATTGTCAGAGGCTCTGAAACTCCCCGATCTCCTCTGTGTGTGGAAAGGGAGGCTGGGCGCAAACAAGCTATACAAGACTTTCCTTGCCTTACGTGTACAAGAACTACCATATACTTATTACTGGGTGAAAATATAGGTATGCAGCAGCGCGGGAGCTGAATGATCAGCAGTTGTTACACATTAATTAATAAAGGTATGCGGCAGTGCGGGCAGTCGTGACGGTTTGCGAGGCGCCATAAGAATCTTGCCCTTTTGATTCGTGCAAGATTCTGATATGGTGCTTTTGAAGCCGGCGACCTAGTTATCTTATGCATGCAACATTTCAAAAGGATACCCTCTTCTGTAGTCTTTTCGATCCCCTCTCTTCCCCCAAGTATCAATTTTTGTCTCTGCCAGCCCTCCCACGCCTTCTTTCTACCCCTCTCTTAGTTGTTCTGATCCCTTTCTCTTTTCCCCCCCATTCCCTCCCCTTCTCTCCGCCCGTATCCCTGGTAAACATACACTGTCTGACACCCCTGCCTTATTCCACTATCCACTAGATTGCACAGACCCATACATACATTGTCCTACATGCCAAAACTGTTCAACTGTCCACTGGTAGTCACAGAGCCACACATACATGGTCTGAAATACCATCCTTGTTCACTGTCCACTGGTTGTCATAGATCCACACTTCCACTGTCTAACACCCCAGCCTACTTCCACTTTCCACTGGAAGTCAACAATTGACATCCCATCCTTGTTCTTGATGCAATTCATTGTGACCCATGTAAGTTTACCTTGCTAAATTAAACCTATATGGATTATTGTTTGCCATACTGTATTGATTAATATCATTTTCCTTAATCTTAATGGTGAGCAGTTTTTTGTTCTTTGATTATTGTTGAGCCAATGAGAATAGGCCCTTCGGCACTTGCATCATTGCCTTTTCCTTTTATGCAAAGTACTTAATATCCTATATTTTTAAGGATTTTTAATTTTACATTGTCTCTTATGACACACATATGAAAACATACGTTATAAGGCTTTTCCCACTGAGTACAACAATGGTAATCCCACTGTTGAGAAATTACACCCAATTGTTGTGTAAAAAAGCAAATTGTTATTTATAATGTACTCTATGGGAGAGCATGAGTCAATGATTACATTCCTCCACAGTATGTGAAAGGAACAGCACCACCTGGTGACCAAAACAGAAAAGTGCAGTTTAATGTAAAAAAAGCAAGTATGAGCTGTAATAACTTTTGAATGAAAAATCACCCATCAGGAGTAGCCTTTTATATACTCAGCAGGAAAGGTCCTATAACCTATTTTTTCCATACAAGTGTACGTTTCCTCTAAACTAATTTAACAACATTTATAACAAGTATTTATAATTATTATTCATTTTGCCACATAGTCAAGAGTATATCACATGGAAGAAGCAACTGGTTATTTGGTATACATCCGGCATGAGGCCATCCAGTTGTTGATGGACAACAACTCCCATCATCCCCACCAGCCAATGGTGGTAGTTAGGTAGCCTCAGGTTACCCACTCCTGCTCTATTCAGATGCCTCCCCACCCAGTTTATTCACCTATCCCAAGGTTACAAAGGGCACAGCAAGTATTCTCCCAAAACAGTACTATAGCCCTATAATCATCCCTGTGTATACTTGGTACCTACATGCACTATTGTGTTTTCTTTTAACCCCTTGAGGAACCCTCCAGTCTTCAAGGGGGTTAAATGAGGAACATAAAACTCTATGTCAATTAATGAAAGAATATCTATGTATATTGAAATGCCACTTATTGTTGTCATACATACCCAGGTTTTCTGTACTGTTCATAAAAAATTTCCAATAACAAATGCCAGCTAATGCCTCCATTAACAGAATATTCCAAGAGAACTCCTTGGTTGCGGCTGTGAGGCGTTATTAGACACCCGTACATGAAATAGAACTGAATGAATTCGGCATTTGTCAGATTCAGATCCACAGAAACTAACAAACGGCTGCATCCCTGTAGGAGAAAACACAGTTAGATTTCAGATACAAAATAATGATTAAATGTCACAAGGGTGGACAAGTATTAAAGAAGCAGTAAACTTTTTTTCTGAAAAACATATATTGTAGGGCATTTCCTGTTGCATTTCCAGTGCTCTCACTGCTGACACGTACATTTACAGAGTTATTATAGTTTAAACCCAGGTTTATTTACATTAGCAGTGCCCTCTAGTGGTCAAATTCCAATTAGTTCTCCTGTTACATTCTATTGGCAAGGAAAGTCTGTGATTTACAGTTCTCCAAAGAATGTGACAGAAACAGCCTGTCACTTCCTGTGAGTTAGAGCTTTCAGGAAGAAAACACGCAGTAAATTCACTTCCTGATTATTTTAAATTTTGTATCTTCTGAATAAAACAACTGAAAGCGGTGGGAGTGCCCTTGTTTTACTCAGCAGGAAAAGCTCTATAACATATACATTTTCATAAAAAAAATGTACTGCTCCTTTAAAGGGGAAATATACCATAAGAATATTTTTATTTGGATTTGATCTCTGTTTTAGGCTGCTGCTAGTTGTTTTTGATAACAAGATGATAACAATCAGTGTCCCCTTAAGAGAAAAATGTGAGACATCACTATCTACCAGAAACTGTAGATATAATGCAAAATAACTGCCTGCTGTGTGAAGGAAACCTACTTAAATCAGCCAATCTGGTAAACAATTTAAGAAGCACTTATTCCTAGGACACAGTTCCCTATTAAGGCAGGTGTAAAGTCATTCTCAAACCACTGCACTACATTTATCAGAGGTAGTGTCTTGTTGCAATTAATGAGATCTTTTCTTTAAAGGGATAGTAATGTTTCATAATAAAAGCAGCTCTAATTAATCATCATAGTATTTGGACTTTGGAGAGTGTTATTTCAATTCTGTCAGAGTTGTAGTTCAAGAGTAATTTAATGACAAAGTGTCCCCCTCCCGCCCCTTTTACTGATGTCACACTGTTCAGCCAGATCAGAAGGGAGGTGCCCAGGTAGACTGCAGAGAGGGACAATCTTCAATTAAGATAAGAGAAAAACCTGAAAAACGTGTCAAAAACCTGAAAAACGTGTCTGTTATCTGTCCAGTCTATGGACTGCATTCCACATCTGAGAAGAGATTGTTTACAGTAGGTAAAAGGGGCGGGAGGGGGAAACTTTGCTTGTGAATATGTCATAAACCACAAAGGTTTGAGATATAAGACTTATATCATTCTTCATGTTTTTTTAATGCCTACAAAATAAAATAAAGTTAAAACGAAGTATTACTATCCCTTTAAGGTTTGAATGCCAGATAGGAAAGCCACATATTACCTCTGACATGCAAAAGATGCATATTATGCTGTTATTTTAGTCCACTTTCGTCTTGTGTTTACCAGTATTCACACACTCCCTTCACTAATTTCCCAGCAACATTTCGTGTCTGCAATGTATCCTTCATTTAAAGGGCAACTAGGGTGATCACATGTCCCGGATTGCACGGGACAGTCCCGGATTTTAAGTGTCTGTCCCTTGTCCCCGGCAGCCCCCTTCTGGGACAATACAAAGTCCCTGAATGAAGACTTCAGAGCACAGAGTTCTAAACACTAAGAGAATTGCCCATTGACTACTGTGACAGGAAGTGATGTCTCTGTTGGGGTACAAGAAAATGGCTTCCAGACAGAGTTCAAAACACAAGATATGAGCCTTGATCATGACATCAATCAGGAGCTGCAGTGCATCTTGTGTTGTATTGTAATGCTACTCTAAAAACTATGGCTTGATGTACATTTTCTTATAGTCCACCACTGTTTGAATATCAGAGCAGTCAATGGACAGTTCTCCCTCTAATGTTTAGAACTCTTTGGTGCGCTCTTCTCTCCGCAGTGTCCCTGAAAGGCAGAATCGAATTGTGGTCACCCTAAGGGCAATTATACCTATACTAGTTGAACAGCCCGTTACACGGGTCACAGTGCCACTGCCACCCGGTCGCGGGGCAGTCATGTGCAGTAGAGACTGCCCGCGCCACGGCTGATACAGAGCTGGACGATCCTTTGGAGCGCCCAGCTCTGTATCAGCCGCGGCGTGGGCAGTCTCTACTTCGCATGACTGCAGCACGTGCAGCAGTGTCTACTGCGCATGTCGCGGCATTACACACGATTTAGCTAATTATTATATAGGATATATAAAACTGTTCTTATGTTTAAAAGGGATAGTAATACTATATTACATCTTGTAGCCAGTAAAAAAACTGAGTTAAATGAGCCCAGCAGCATCTCTCAAACCTTTATGGTTTGAGAGATATCCGCTTTCAAAGTTCTGCTTTTTGACTTTTCCCCTGACGTTGGCATTCTAGCTAACAGCAGGGAAATCCAGTCCCTGAGCAAGCGGAGGCTGTTCAGCAGAGCCGAGATCTCGTTATGGAAGAAGAAATCCTTCAATGAAATTGTCTTCTATGTGTGCTTGGTTTGCAAGAGCCTCCGCTGGTCCCGGGACCTGATTCCCCTGCTGTCGGCTACAACGCTGACGTCAGGGGAGAGGAAACATAAAGGTTTGAGAGATGCCGCTGGGCTCATTTAACTCAGTTTTTTACTGGCTACAAGATGCAGGATAGTCAATTTTAAGTATTACTATCCCTTTAATGTAAGAACTTGTTTGGCAGATGTCCTTTATACATTTAACATTTATATTACTCTATACAATATAGTTCCTGCATTTCTTGCATTTAAAAAAAAAAAAAAAAAGAGAAAAAAACCTGTTTAATGGCATTTCTTGTCATACCAAGCTAATGGCATATGTTGCTGGACCAATGGCTGAAACATAACTTTTATTATTAAATTCCATAAAATAAAATAAAAAAACAAAATCCCATGTGACAGTTCCAATGTGTTGTGTTAAGATTTTCAGAAATGTAAAAAGAAAGGAGCAAAAGTGGTTCCTTTATGTAAAGGAACACACCAAAGAACAGTAAGTAACTGACAACAAACATTGTATCAAGTGTGTTCCTTTATCGACAGAAACCCCAATCATATACCAGCCTGCTCCTTAGTAAAGGGAATGTATCACCTCTATATATCTTACCGTAAATAGTTAGGTTATATATCAAATATGACTAAAAGTGTTTTACTTTATTTTTTTAAAGCTTTATTTGTGCGAAATTTAAGTTATAAAGTCTTCGCTGCAGCTACTTGCTGATAGACTGCGGTTACCTGCTCTATAACCACAGTCTGTCACTCTTGCTTGGCTCCTCTCCCTCTATCCAGCCTCCTCCGAAGATGGAGGCTTTCTGTCTGTAAGCTGGAGCACTCTCATTGGCAGAGATTGATATCTAGCCAATGAAAGAGCTCTGCGGTTACAGAGCAGGAAACCACAGTCTATAAGGGCAAACATTATAACTTCAATTTTGCACAAATAAAGATTTTAGTCATATTTGATATATAACCTAACTATTTAGGGTAAGTTATATAGAGGTGATACATCCACTTTAATAGTGTTCCTGTTACACTCTCAATTTGTTGCACTTCTCAGATAATTTGAAACTTAAAGGGAAAACAAGGCACAAAACTTGATAAGCAAAAAGGGAAAACAGATAATTCATGCAACATGTGTCCTTAATTATATCAGGAGGTCGTAATGTATGGACTTCATGTAACGATGTAAATATTGGATACTCTTGTAGTAGAGCATTGGATGTAACAATTGTTCCTGCAAAGGACCGACACTTAGTTCAGCCATTCAGTTCTAATTGCCTCACTGAATTAGTTCATAGACTAAAGAGCTCATGGTCAAAAGTATTGTCACATCAGTTAGTTTAATAATGTCTATCTACATATATAGTTAACCTCCTACTGTCTAGAGGAGCCAAGAATGCCTCCGTGAGATCTTCACAATCTTAACCACATACATTGTGAATGGCAAGCATTCATCACTATGCTTGATCTACTTCTTCTTGATCATAGTGATAACATTTAACTTGTAGTTCTGTGGTCGGTTATCAAAACCCCAAATGATCAGCAATATAGAACAGCGGGCATTCACCACTGTGTTCGATCTAAATTCTATAGATCACAGTGGTTACAGTGTAGCTAGAAATACAACTAGCAATTTTCAAAGCCCCCAATGTAGCTTAACAACAGCTGATCAAATAGGCTGCTAGCGGCTGTCCTAGACAGTAGGAGGTTAACTATATATGTAGATACACAATATTAAACTAATTGCTAATTGTTGTGACAATACTTTTGGCCATGAGTTATGTAGTCTATGTACTAATTCATTGCGGCAATTAGAAACACATGGCTGAACTAATTGTCAGCACTTTGCAGGAACAACTACTCATATTTTTTAATAATATCGTTACATCCACACATAACGACTTCCTGATATAATTAAGGGCATATGCTACATTAATTATCTGTTTTCCCTTTTTGTTCAAGTGGTGTGCAGTGTTTTCTCTTTAAATTTCAATTTATGTGAGAAGTGCATATTGAGGGTATAACAGGAACATGATTAATAAGGAGCAGATTTAAGTAAGGACTAATATATGATTGGCGTTTCTGTAGATAAAGGAACATGTTTGATACCATTTGAAACACAATGGAACTGTAACCATAAGATTGCAATTTTTATTTTATGGAATTTTAATAATAAAATAGGCTTTATCAGTCTGAATGGGATTACCCAGAGAGAGAGAGAGAGAGAGAGAGTGTGTGTCTCACACGTAACCCTTTAGAATCTTGTAAATATTCTCAAGATAGTAAAATGTCAGTGTCTGACTACAAATTCAGATGGCAAAATCATTAAATCGTTATGCCTTACTGGTGTATGATGTACTCATACCTAGGTAAATTATTCTGAACAATTAAGATCATAGTAAGATTATATCCAATATGGCTGCAGGTAAAGCTGTAATATAGTATAGCTACACATTTTGATACCTCTGGCATTGTACAACATTGCTGACCAAATGTAAATATGCAAAACATTATTGTACCTGCTCTGGGATGGATGGATGGGTGGATGGATGGATAAAGATGGACTGGTGGCCTGGTGCCAAACACTTCAAAGGGCCCCCGGATCTACTAAGGTATACAGGTCTAATACTGAAGAATATTAATGAGTGTAATTGTCCATGGCTTTAGTAGAACAATCTTTCCAGCAAAAAGTATTCCTGAAGTGATCATTAGTATATCATCCTACTTGTAAGCTACAATTACTTCAGAATTGAAGTTGCCACAAAGTAATTTTACATGCAGCAGTGGTACACTCACCATCAAACAATAAAATATACTTAATCCAAGGAAAAGGTAAATCATACAGACCCCACTGAAATGAAGAGCCATCCCAGAGGCCACAGCTCCACACACGCTGCTGAGCTTCCCTCCATTCACAGTCAGCCAATTGTGGCTAGATGGGGCACGGTTAAACATGTCCTTCAGCTGCGTTGGCAGAGACACCTCCGGTTCATCACAGTACATTCCCCCCCAATAGTCATCACACCTGTAAATCCAATAGTATGACATGGTAGATTAGCGCCACGTGTAAAGGCAGAGCGGAGCAATTCTTGTGCAAACCACTACTCTATAGAAAACTAATACAAACTTCCATTGATTTAAATGGGGAGTTTAACCCCTTGAATTCTAGGGAGTTCTCAACACACTGCAATGTAACGTGTTGACGACCTCCATAACATTCCTTGAGTTAACCCTTTAAATGCCAGGGAGGTATCCAACGCATTACATTGCAATGCGTTGGATGCCTTCCTGGCACTCAAAAGGTTAAAATAGCCATCTAAAGGAGAGCTAACACCTCCTAATAATAATAACCTCTACATAGCTTACTATGGCCAGAAAATCCTAATGACCTCTATGAGTATGACATGACAGCTGCTGGCAGTTTCTTCTGGTCCTTCAACGGTTAACATTACCATGTGTAGTGAGCAGAGTTTGAGGTCTTTTGTCCGCCTCAATGGACATGAAATCCAGGATAGACTGTAGATGTTATCTCTTGATCCAAAGAGCAAGTGAAAAAAGAGTCCATTAGGATTTTCTGGTCACAGAAAGGTACGTGCGACATTATTATTAAGCAGTGTTAGTTCTCCTTTAAATCAATGGACTTCTTGAAAACTGCCCTGTCCTGCTGTGTATCTTTTTGGTGTAATTAAAAATCTCTAGTGCCCTGGCTTGGTTCTGTTATTCTAAGGTCATATAGAGGACAGAGATGCTGGAAAGTTTGGTTTGCCCACTTCTGTCTGTATACAAACACCCCCCATGCAAAGAATAAGAAACTGAAATCGGTGTAGCGCATTTGGTAAAGTATGGCTGAAAAACTTTATGCAGCACCTACATAGGTACCACCCTTAGTCATTCATCCTATTAATTTTTATTTCTATATTTTTACCATAAATAAAAATAAATAACAAAAAAATCTGAGTTATACATACACACAGTTCCCTTGAACACATCGTCCATGGCCGCTGCACATGTCTATGCATCCGTCTCCAATATAGACATTATCAATCGCCCATGTGTGCTGCTTTTCAAAAGGTGATGGCTGATTCCAACGGAAACGTGTACCCTGAGATCTACAGGGATGACAAAGGACACACTATAAGCACTACTCACAAAAAAAACAGAGGAGCAACTCTATGTGAACTAACTGCCCCATACGGTAACAACTTCACATGTGTTTAAATTGGGATTTTAACCCCTTGAATATTGCAGTGGTCATTGTATTGCTTTGCAATGCTTTGGAGACTTCTCTAGTATTAAAGCGGGTGGAAGCCTCATTTAAATCAGTGTGAGATTTGGGAACGTTTAATTCTCTTCTATGGTGCAGTTGGTTTGCTCCAGAGTTGCTCCTCTGTTGTATTGTGCACATGGCTTAACATACACCTATATTTCCATCGTACACTTGACCATTATTCAGTTGACTGTATCAGCCGCAGTGCAAACAGTCTCTACTGTGCATGACTGTACTGCTGCCATTGCAATCGATAGCATCTCAGTAATAAATGTCTCCCTGAATAACATGTTTTTTTCTACAGAGAATATGCAGTGCAGTGCAGATCATTTACATGAGCAAAATTTGAGATTGTGATGCTCCCCTGCAACCTCCAATAACTGGCTGACCCATGCAGACATCAGCTAATCATATATGGTTAACACAGTCACACACACACACTCAATGATGAGATTACAGGTATAAGCAAGAAAAAGTAAGAAGCACATGGGCGGCTTTAAATGGAACTGCACCAAACAGCCAGTGTGAAGAAGCCCTCACTGCACAGGTTTGCCAAGTAGCCTCTGGACTCACTATAACAGTATGAGATTTTCAATTATAACAATAAAATAATTGTAATCAAACAGTAATCTGTTTGATGAGGTCAATGGTCATTGAAACATTTTAAATTCTGCCAATCCCATTTTATTTAAATACTTTAGCAGGAAACATTAACGCTAGGAAGCAAAAAGATAAAGAAATATTCAGCTTAGAAACTACTGCACTGAATCACTAGGTGGCAGTATTTGCAGTGGTTTAATATTAATCTAACACTAGTTTGGTTCGCCACAGTGACAGCTGTAATGAGTGGAAAAAAGACAAAGGATAAAGTCTGTGTGTGATTTTCTGGTGATGCCAGCAAGGCAAAGCACCATTACATCCCATCAGTAAGGCAATACACCGTTACATGCTGCCAGAAAGGCATTACACTATTAAAAAATTAAGTGATCTGATACAGTTATATTAAATATTTTATTTAATATAGGTGTCTGAAACCACCTCACATTCATTACTGGGAAAAAAGACCCCCCCCAATAAACAACATGCGAACTTTGCAATGCATTATATAGTGTTCCAGAATTCAAAGGGTTAATGTTCCCTCACCAGCCATACAGAGCACTGGGATTAATGAAGGGATCCTCTACTATGCATGCAAGTCCGGGACATTTTCTTGCTTGGGGAAGGTCAGGAAATATTTTTATTATGCTCAAGGGGCTAAAAGTACTATGGATATGATAATTACATTGTCTGCATAGTAGTTTTGCAAGCAAAAACAAAAGAACAAACTGATCTTTTGATGCTAAATTACAAATCAACAGTACACATATCACAAAGGCTACATTTTGTAAAATGTGTCTATCACCTCTCATTGAATGGAACAACTTGCTAAGAAAAAACTGGTTCTTGAAACATTTGGGCTGGTTAGAGACACCGACTGAATCAAGCTAACTGTTTTGCCCAACTAGGACCCAAAGGGTGTGCAGTGCATTCTCTGTAATTTGCTGCCCTCCCCTCTGGTTCTCACTGGGTTAAGTAAATGGCTGTTGGATTCAGCGGATTTACATAAAGGGTATTGGATAAAATGCAACAGAATTTTATGTTAAAGCTTTGCAGCAGGGGTAGTCAAATGTTGAATCCCAGCTGCTGGGGACTACAACTCCCATCATCCCCAGTCTGCTGATGATGTGAATTGTAGTCTTGAATAGCTGTGGGGCCTCAATTGAGTACTCTGCCCTACAGTGACAGAGTGCTGGCTTTGATTTCTCCTACTTATTACTAAGGGAATGCAAATGTCCTCATACCAACCAGGCAGGGAATTTCAGTGCTTAGTAAAAGAGGATTAGAAAAGGCATCCATTTCCCACTAATTCACTCCTAGTGAGCACACTGCCAGTTCTGTTTGATGTAAAGACAGTTTGGGGAAAACCATCAGCAGATGGGATTGTTGTTTTCTGTCTCAAAATAATTGCTCTAAGTGCTGAGACAGAAGCAAACCTGAGCCCTATAAATTCCATGAATAGTTGCCAATTCGCTAAGTTTTATTTTTCCAATTTTCAGACTGCCTTTTTTTGTTTCACTGCAGATACAAAAAATAGCTGTTAGCCACCCCAAGTACTCAAAGGGTTACATTCCATTAGAATGGTATTGGAGTCTCAGAACATGTAAAAACAAGCCACATATCAGTACATGGTCCAGTGTTGGAAGGTGCCGCCCACAGTCAAGAAGAGACTAATACAACACAGTACAGAACCATCTGCATTCAACCCTCTTCAATGATCTGGGACACACAATATAATCTGATTCATGTGTGTAGGCATGTCTGAAGACTCAGCATTGAGTGAAGAAAGATGTCAAATTTTGGCAACCTACAGGAGGTGTAAGCACTTAGCATTGTGTAAACCTAGATGTGATCACACATACCATTCTATGATAATGTTCAAATTTGTGAGAAGGTACTTTAAGCTGGAGAAGGTCTGTGTCCAAGTTCAGTCTTTAGGGAAATCCTGTCCTGTTGGTGGCTCTTGAGGATGAAACTTGGACAGCACTGAACTAGAGCACTCACTTGCAGCAGGAGAACAAAACAGGTGTAGTTGGTAAATAACCCCATGGCTGCTAGTAGCCAAGGGGTTAAAGGGCCCACAGTGGCTTGGAAAGAGCATATAGTGCACTATTTCCACAATCTATATAGGTCACTTTGTATAGTTCACTACAAAGAAAAGTACATGGCTGCACGCACCAATGCAAAAATAGACAGAGTTAACCATTTACTTGCACTACAGTCTTTATTTGTTTGTCACAAGATTTGATCAACTTTTACTAGCTGTGGGCTTGACTGAATCATATGTGCTAAATCTGCGATATAACAAAGCATGCTAACTCACACTATTGTACAGTGCGCATGTTCAATTATAGATGTTAATTAGGAAATTACTCACAGGGCTATATGCAGAAAATTCCCATCAGCATCAATGGGGTTTAAAACCCTTGAATGTGACAGAGGTTTCTGACAAATTGCTTTGCAATACATTGGTGACTTTTCTAGCATTCATGGATTTATAAACCCATTCAAATAATCCAAGATTTTATCTTTTCCCCCATGGTTCAGTTGGTTTGCCCCAGGATTGCTCCTCTTTGATACGTATGGTCTAATACGGATATTCTATTGCACTGGATATTTTCTGTCACATGCAAAAATCTCCATTCAGAAAGGCTTCCAGTTTCAGGAGCTCATCCTGTCAAGGTAACAGAAGAACCTACAGAAGACAAACCTACAGTCTTACTGGGCTTTAATAAAAATGTCCCCTTTGGAAGGTAAAACTCTTAACCGGTCCCCCACCCACCTTAAAAAAAAACAGAATGTGCCTTTGTCTTTTTGTTATTGTTGTTGCATTTGAGTGGGGGTTCTGACGGTCCTTTTCTGTAGTACCTGTGCTTGAGAGTGAGTTAAAATAATCAGTTATTGGACAGAATTAATCAAGTGTGGGAAGAGCAGTGTGTCCAATACACTACTGTGTAAAATTGGTAAATTGCTCGATGCGAAAGGAAATCAGAGGATGTCTTTGCGCATTAAGCCATTCGCCATTTGATATACTTCTCTGCCTGAAAGGAAAATTGCTTTTCCCAACTAATTACAAAACCAGTACAATTAATATGACATAACTTTAAAATGTTAAGTTTTAATTGTATTGTTAAGGACAGACCTCGTGGTGGGACATCAGGACCCCTCCCAATGACTCCTAGCTACTGATCTCCCAAACGATTCGGCTGGGAGATCAATAAAGACAACTTAGGAGAGCAAGAGGGCTCCTCTGCTTCTATCTTACCCAAATTATCGGGTAGAAGTGGGTGGGATCAGGAAAGCCTTTCACATCAATGAGGGAAAGCCTCCCACACTGACATGAAAGGCTTTCCTGATCCTGCCCACTCCTACCAAGTACTTCAGGTAGGATGGAACCAGTTGAGGCATGTTGCACCCCTGTGTCACCTCTATTGATCTCCCAGCTGAATCAGCTGTGAGACCAGTAGCTAGGGGAGTCCTGATGCCCCACCATGATGTCTGAATTTTTTTTCAGTGAGAAGTTTTTTTTGTTGTTTTTTTTTAACGTAAGAAAGTTGTGATTGGTTGCCAAAATGTCTAAGCAGCAGTGGTGCCCCCTGCCTCCTCCTCAGCCAATCAGCACTGCAAGCCATTTATATATACAGAAATATCAGAAAATTCAACTTTAGCATTAATGAAATGCCTTTTAAACAGACAGTTACTAAGCCGGAGTAAAGATTTCCGGCGAAGGGACCTGTCTGGTTGTAGGGAGCAATGGGATCCAAAGAGCATAAGCAGACTGCCTCCAGTACAGTATTAACTAATGAGCTGTTTAACTTACCTCTGCAGAACAAAGACAGGTCAAAAATTAGATTAAGCCTGATAAATGGGGCAAATGCTTGCTTTTGATCTCATACCTGGTGTAGGGAGGCAGAGGCACAGTAAATCTAGTCCATTTGTTGAAGGTGTCAGATACCAGTGCCCTCTGAAGCTGATATTTACTGCATTCCACGGTAGTTGGGAGACAGTCTCTCAGTACAGGATTCCACGATAGACCCAAATCCACAGAATACTCCAGTTCAATGGCTAAAATGAAAGTGGAAACATTGAGATTTGACAGAAATAGATTATGAGTTCATTGTCTAAACAGTTAACCTCTTGGATACTTGATAGGTCTTCAACACATTAGAAAGCAATGTGCTGGAGACCTCTCCAGCATCCAATGAGTTAAAGAATACATATATTAGAGGGCTTTGCCTACTGTGAAAAACAAAGACACTCCCACTCTGGGAGATTGTTCATTCAAAAGTTATTACAGATCAAACTTGTTTTTTTTCCAAATTAAACTGCGTTTTCTATTGTGGTCACCAGGTGGTGATGTGCTCATCATTTACAAAGGAAAACGTATACAGTGACTGAAGCTCTATCAAAGAGTGCACCAGGAAGCTCCTAAGTCTACAATGGATTAAATAAGGAACTTAATTCTGTCAGACCGTTACCCTTTGAGTATCAGAGGAGTATCCAACAAATTGCTTTGCAATACATTGGAAACCTCTCTGACACTCAAAGGGTTATACAGAGCATGTGGTGCAGAATAAAAATTGTATCATTAGCAAAAGCATTACATTTGCATATATCTGTGTCGTTTGTTTGTAACTTGTTAAAGGGATAGTAACTTTGAAATGTAATAACTTTTGAATAAAACACCTTTCAGCAGTGGCAGTACCCTTGTTTTACTCAGGGGGATAAACCCTACATATTCTTTTTAATATTTCAAGTATTACTATCCCTTTAAATGATTGAAGCCCTTCATTTCAATGCCATGGCTTAGGCATCACATTTAAATGTTCCTTCTATGCTTTTCTGGGGGGGGGGAGGGACACAAACAAATGGTGTCTAAAGTGACAAGATACATATATTTCAGTTTGTGTATTTTAACAAAAGTATTTAGGAGAAAAAACTCTCCAGGCACAAAACAGTTAATTACTTCTTCTAGCAAGTCAGTGGTGATCTTACTCCTGAAAGCAAAACTACAGGATTTAATCTGAGCTGCCCATACCTGGGCTGGCTGGTAGAAGGAAAAAACACTGGGGGTGGTGACAAGGTTAGGAGAGGAAGGAAGACCAGCACAACATGTCACCTCTCACACACTGGAGCATGGCGGAATAGCAAAGATGATATTTGCATGCTCTGATTATTTATTGCACTAAAAATGCAAAGCTCATTTTCACTGAGTTTTCTATTCCATCCCCTGTAACATCAGAACACTGTATTAGATATGACATGTTCACTGTAAATCAGCTCATGTGTACGTTAACAAAAAATAATTTTGGGGGGGTCTGAGTCTTACATTAAAGTTTATACTTTAAAATGTAATTATTTTAAATTGCACCTTGATAAAGCTTCTCTGAATCACAGCAGAATAATGTAAAGTACTCAAGTTTCACCCAATATTGGTAGAATGATAAATCCTTTCCATTGTACTAAACTGCTATGTAAAATGCAAATGAGCAAAGCATGGAATTGTGAGCATTTTAAAACACAATCAACAACATTTCTTTTTTTTAATCAGTTACTCTATATTCATAGCCTGCTATCAGACAAAAGAGTTCTTAAAGAATTCTGGAAATGAACTTAGATTTCCATGTTAACCCCTCAGATGCTAGAAATGTCTCAGAGATTTCTAGAATCCAAGGGGTTAAATATTCAACCAATAGTATGACAAGAATAACTTTATGAACAAAGAGAAAAATGTATAATGACAATTCTGTGCTGAATCATGCTCTGCAATTGATTTTCATTCCCAATACCTGCTTAACATCAATTTAATAGGCTACAACGCCTAATTTCTTCCTTTGACATCCTCCCAAATGGGAAGAGAATGAGGCAGTCTGTGGGCTTGCTGGCATTAATTCCCTAATGATGGAGGCAATGGGTGGAAGTATGCACTACATTGTTCCTGTACTGTAGTGCATGCCCAGGAGAGCAGTCACTGGCAGTAGAAGCTAAGATCAATGGAGTTGCACTGACAAATTTGTACATTAGCCCCAATTATTACATTTCAAGATTAATATCATCAATGTACAACAACAACAAAAAAAAAATCAAATGTTTGTATATCATTGATAAGCACATTTGGAAATAGATATCCTTACCGTAACATGAGTCAGAAACTGAGCAAGAGGCTGCAAAATCAATCTGTAAGAATGAGTCCTCATTTACAACAATGTCTGTAGTCACCACATAACGAGTGCTGGCTTTCTCAATGAACACAAGAGCATCGCCAGTAGATCCGCAAACGGACATCTTGGTGCCACCCGGGTGCAGAAGCCACTTTTTGTTATCCAGAGTAGAAAAATCATCTTCGAGAACAGTGTTTCCAGAGATATTTCCACCAATGAGAATCTACAGGATTGTAACCAGTTTACATCAATTTGCTGTACAATATTTACAATTGATTGTCTGGTGTCCTTGATTTTCTATGACAATTCAAGGAACACTAACACTTCCTAATAATACAATCCCATTGAACTCAATTGGTGCAGTACCTCCATGGTCTGAAATATTATGGTGGTGCTGTTGCTACAGTGGTCTATGGATAGGTCTAATCAGTTAACCATACACATCTATAGGATGATGTAGCAACAGTGCCACTGTATAACTTTAGGCCATGGAGGTATTGCACCCAAACAATAGCACTTTGATCTGCAGTCCTGAGCCACTTATCAAAAACTTAAAGGGATAGTAATACTTAAAATGTAAAAAAATATATGTTGTAGGGTTTATCCCCCTGAGTAAAACAAGGGTACTCCCACTGCTAAGAGATATTTTATTCAAAAATTAAAACAGCTCAAACTTGAATTTTTTAGGTGCAATATCACAGTGGCCTGAAAATTTACAGTGGTGCTGTTGCTACACCATCCTATGGACTGCTCTGGTCTGTAGACCATAAATCTCCATAGGATGGTGTAGCAACAGCGGCACTGTACATTTTCAGGCCACTGTGATATTGCACCAAAAAAATTAAAGTCTGAGCTGTTATAATTTTTTTAATAAAATATCTCTCATAAACCCTACGACATGCATTTTTTTTTACATCTTAAGTATTACTATTCCTTTAAGCAATTCCGAATCAAGACAAATGAAAATTTCTATAATGCCCATTATTGTAAAAAGGACTTAACCCCTTTGAGTGCCAGAGGAGAACACAACATATTGCTCTGCCATGCATTGCGTACCCCTCTGGCACTCAAAGGGTTAACCTCCTCTGATCCTTAAGGGGTTAAATGACTTGAGTGCCAGAAATCTCCTTATATATACAGACAACAGTGAAGCAATTCTGAGACAGACCAAATACACAACATGAGACAAATACAAATCCCCATTTATTAATCCTTGTTAGCATGGTGTCCAACTCATTGCATCACAATGCGCTAGAGACGTCCTTAGCATTCAAGGGGCCCCATAAAATGGGAATGTTGGGAATATTTATTTGTCCCCTGTGGTGCAGTGGTTTGCCCCAGAATTGCTTTAGTCTTCTTTTATATATAAGGCCCATTTTTGTTTTGAGTAGTTTACTAGGTGTACGATATAAAAAAGTGGGTCAATGCCCTGGAAGAAAATAGCAATTATTTCTTACTTGATCGATAACCCACGGACTATAGAAATGTCCGTTCTCTGATGGCTGCCACCAACGCAGGCGGGTAGAGGCCGAACGGGCCTTCAGGGGGATTTCTAGTGCAATATATCTGCCCACGTTACTGGAGTTGCTGAAGAGGAATTCCTCTAAAACGCTCCATGTTAGTCCACCATCCAGAGAGTACTGGAGAAGCACGGGTTGGCTCCTTGGGTCAGGGACTGCTTTACCACAGCCTAAGCGCATAAAGAACTGAACAAATCTAGAAGGGATTAAATAAAGGGAAAGATTAGTGTCACTGTAATCATATAAACCATATCTGTCATCAGCTTACATGGTGTGATTGGCAGGTATCTGAAATCTACAGTGGAAGTTAAAGGTGTCCGTTGCATAAAGTCAAGTCTCATTACTATTCATCACACAGTGAGGTGTGCCAAGGTCAATAGACCATAATGCACTTAAGCAAAAGAGACCCTTCCAGAAAATAGCCAATTATATATATCAAAATTCGACTACAACTGGCTTTAATCACTTCTGTGCTAGAGATGTCTTAAAGGGATAGTAATACTTCGTTTTAACTTTATTTTATTTTGTAGGCATTAAAAAAACATGAAGAATGATATAAGTCTTATCTCTCAAACCTTTATGGTTTAAGAGATATTCACAAACAAAGTATCCCCCCCCTGTTCAACCAGATCAGAAGGAAGGTGCCCAGGTAGACTGCAGAGAGGGACAATCTTCAATTAAGATAATGGAAAAAGCTGAAAAACTTGTCAAGGGGGGAAAGGCTTTCATTGTTTTCATACAAAGAAAATTGTCCCCTTCTGTTATCTGTCCTGTCATACAACCTGATCCACATCTGAGAAGAGATGGCTTACACTAGGTAAAAGGGGCGGGGAGGGGAACTTTGCTTGTGAATATCTCCTAAACCATAAAGGATTGAGAGATAAGACTTATATCATTCTTAATGTTTTTTTAATGCCTACAAAATAAAATAAAGTTAAAACGAAGTATTACTATCCCTTTAAATGCATTGCAACACAATTTGTTGGAGATGTCTCTAGCATCCAAGGGGTTAAGTCTGTGATCAGAACAAATAATTCCACTTATCTCTAATCTGTCTTTCCTACAGAAAACAGATAGATTAACCTGATTTTGTGCTTTTGATTATTTCATTGTACGTTCTTCACTATAGCCTAAATCAGCACTGTCAATGTTCAGTCCTCAAGGGCCACCAACAGGACAGGATGTAAGGATTTCTCTGATTAAGCACAGGTGAGTCAGTCACAATGAATGAGCCACTGATTAACTTACCTGTGTGTAATCAGGGAAATCCATACATCATGGACTGTTGGTGGCCCTTGAGGACTAGATTTGAACAGCCCTGGCCTAGGTTCTAGTGCAGATAGTAAATGTTATCCCTGTTTACATCTCACAGACTCCTATTGAAGTCTAAGGCTAGGCTCTCAAAAGCACCAGTCATTTGCCATTTTTATAACAAGATTTAATTAGACATTTGTGGAATTGCAACATATATGTATCTGAGACATTTTGATTCATTCAATAATAGTGTTCATAATTTTCCTTTAAATAATATCATAATAAAAGTTACATTTTATTAGTGTGTACCAATGACAAATTGGTACCAATTTCTCTAATTCTCTTTATGAATCTCAAAGGCAATTTAACAGAGCTTGCAGCGCAGCTAAAAAGGCTTGTGCAAAACTTAAAGGGATAGTAATGCTTCGTTTTAACTTTATTTTATTTTGTAGCCATTAAAAAAACATGAAGAATGATATAAGTCTTATCTCTCAAACCTTTATGGTTTAAGAGATATTCACAAACAAAGTATCCCCCCCCTGTTCAACCAGATCAGAAGGGAGATGCCCAGGTAGATTGCAGAGAGGGACAATCTTCAATTAAGATAAGGGAAAAAGCTGAAAACTTGTCAAGGGGGGAAGGGCTTTCATTGTTTTCACTGTAAGAAAATTGTCCCCTTCTGTTATCTGTCTGGTCATACAACCAGATTCACATCTGAGAAGAGATGGCTTACACTAGGAAAAAGGGGCGGGAGGGGAAACTTTGCTTGTGAATATCTCATAAACCATAAAGGTTTGAGAGATAAGACTTATATCATTCTTCATGTTTTTTTAATGCCTACAAAAAAATAAAGTTAAAAGAAGTGTTACTATCCCTTTAATTACGCTGTCCCTCCCATCCCCAGTACGCTGTCCCTGCATTCCCCAGCAATTCCGTTGCTAGTGGAGTTTTGGAGGAGTGATTGATGGCCGGTACATGTGGGTGTCAACCAAATGCTACTGGCCCACATGCGCAGGCCATTGATTTACTCAGAGGGCAACAAAGAGATCCAGTCATCAGCTCTTTTTAAAGCAGCTCCAATTAATCTTCATAGTATATGGGCCATGCAGAGTTTTATTTGAATACTGTCAAAGCTGTAGTCCAAGAGTAATTTAATTATAAAATATCCCCCTCCCCTCACCCCTTTTACTGATGTAACACTGTTCAGTTCAGAGCAGCAAGGTGGGAGAATCTTCTATTAGCATAAGGGAAAAACCTGTCAAGGGGGGGCAGGGTTTTTATTGTTCTCACAGTAAGAAGATTGTCCCTTGCTGTGATCTGTCTGGTCTGTGGATCAGATTCCACATCTGAGGGGGATGCGGCTTACACTAGGTAAAAGGGGCGGGAGGGGGAAACTTTACCATTCAATTACTCTTGAACTACAACTCTGACAGTATTGAAATAGCACTCTCTATGGCTCAAAAACTATGAAGATTAATTGGAGCTGCTGTTTTTGTGAAACATTACTATCACTTTAAACCTTCCAGTGTCCTGCATTGAATGCAGGAAAATATCAGCAAGTTGCTTTTGGGTTGCCCAATCCACAGCAATTGATACAAATTTTGGGCGTACAATGTAAAAAAATTCTATACCAAAAAAAACGCAAGTGAACTTGGGGAAATGCAGAGACAAAAAACAGTGATAAAGTTACCACCTATAATGGAATCCAGCCCTATATGTAGATCTCTGTAAGCTAATCATTACATGCACTAACCACATATGAATGTTCTAATTCTTGAGGCTGATGTATTAGGATGAACTGGAGTAATTCTGAGGTAAACTAGCTGCACTATAGGGGGCAAATACAAATTACTAATATTTCCATTGATTTAAATTGGACATTTAACCCTTTGAACTCTAGAGAGAAATACATTGAATAGTTGTAGCATGTGTTAACCCTTTGAGTGCCAGAGGCCAGTTTAAATCAACAGGAATTTCTATTGGCCCCAGAATTTCTCCAGTTCTTGTCAGTACATCAGCCTCTGTGAGAGACTGAACAATTCGATTCGATCTCATCCTGCTCTGTAGCGTATTTTGATATAACCATCAATGTAAGAGACGGTGAAAGAAACTGCATGTTTGTAAATTCACTTCATGTACAGTATCTACAATAACATAACAAATCTACTCTGATACAAGATTACGCTTCAGCAATACATTGTAATAGTCACAACGCATACAGCATCATTAACTATTTGAGCACCTGAGGGATGTGCAACACTTTGCTCTGTGGTACGCAAAGGGTTTAATAGCTGTAATGCTGTACCATCTGCACCATAGGAGACAAATTAAAACCTCTACTGATTTAATTTGGGGGTTTCACCCCTTCAATGCTAGCAAGGTCTCCAACGTATAGCTTTAAAATATTCAATTTTAAGTCAATGTGATTTTGGGTATTTTCTTGTGTCCTATGTGGTACAGCTAGTCATCTTCTGAATTGCTTTTTTTGCATACAGCCCTATATAGTTTAGAAGAAGGACTGCCTTGCTCTCACCGTGCTAGTGATAAATCTAGGTCTCTCGTCATCAGCATTCGTAAACCTTCTTCATTGAAATACAGGTTGTTCCCACTGGATAAGATTCCACATTTCCTAGAAGGCTTGCCACCGCTCACCAGCAGGAATCGATCAGACTCTAGCTGGCCTGAGGAGATAGAAAGGAAATTGGTAGAGCTACATTACAACAGTTTGTGGGATGCATACACTGTTACAGCTCTAATGTTATACAGTACCAGAACAAGCCATAATTACATTTGGTTCTCTTTAACCTTGGTAAAATAGTCACTGCCAATGCATATCAAAATGTTTTACCCTTACAGACTGAAGCTATTTTGAAGTTTGAGGAACATGTGAAAATTCATATTTCTTGCTATATGTCACTAAACCAGAAAACCTAATTTATATGATGTTTTCTTGTTTAGTGAATAAATCCAAACTATATATTGTTTTTGGGATGATAGGATACACTATCTTTTGGTAATATATTTAAATATGTATTCCCTATTTTTGTATTGATAATATATTATAAAAATACTGCCTTTGGTTGAATGCAATTAGTGTGGCTGTTGTAAGGCACCCCAAAATAAATTTGTTTGGTTTCCATCTAACATATACCCTAAAATGTAGGTTTTCTATACATTCTGACAACTATGGGGTAAAAAGATGCAAATTACATTTTCTAATAAGTAACTTTAATTGTATTATTTATATACTTGTTATACCATTTTTATACTTTATTTATGGGATTGGTGCAAGCTTGCAGCAACAGCATGCCTCCTCAGTCTTTGTTATGTACTGAGGCATTCCCTACATATAAATGTGATCACTGTGATAAGTAGTCACAACGATTACATTTGCGCTCTTCTATGTGATTTTACTGCTGGACACTGATTTACTCTGTTCTCAGGAGCATGTTGTCTATACTGACAGCCAGCCCTGTGCACTTTCTCATAGTGAGCTGATGGACAGCAATAGGTAAAGTTCAAAACTACTGACAGCTTGCTCTATGAATGTCCTCACTGCAATTCAATGGATATCAATCGATGAAATGTGATACTTATGGTAGCCTACTGAATCAGCGACCTGCAGTGACAGGAGATCTGGGATGTCAGAAGGAGACTCCTCTTGTCTCCTGTGGCTGGGTAGGGAGCATTCTCCATCCATTTAATTCCAATATTCCATATATAAGTGGCATAGTGAACAAAGGCACAAACGATTATGCTGTTTATATATGGTATAATATTATTTCTCTTTACAACAAATATAAGATGCTCAAGAAATGTAACAGTCAAGGGAACAAAGTTTTGGAAAACATAACATTTTATACTAAAGTGATTAACCCTCTGGGTGCTAGAAAAGTATCCAGTGCATTGCTTCATAATGTAGTAGAGATGTTGCTAGCATCCAAGGAGTTAATTTGTGTAGTACTAAAAGAACGACTTTATAGGGGAACTATCACTTCTATAAAAGTTCTCCTCATCATAATGTTCCTTTTTTTTTTTTTTAATGCAGGAGATTTAACATGTTAAAAATGAGCCGGTAATGTCAGTTCAGGACAGGATGCAGAACAGCTCTGTTCCACAGCCTGTCAATCTTCGCCTCTTCCCCTCCCCAGCACCTCCCTTCACCTCCTCCGATGATAGAAGATTTCTCCATGTGAGCTGGAGTGCTCTCTTGCCAATGAGAGTGCTCCAGCTCACATGGAGGAAGACTCCGTCAGAGTAGGAGGTGAGAACAAGGAAGAAGCGAAGCTTGACAGGCTGCAGGACAGAGCTGTTCCACAGCCTGTCCTGAACTGATGTCACCGACTCATTTTAACATGTTAAATCTTGGGATATCCTGCATTGAAGTAAAAAAGACAGATTACCTCAAAAGGAACATTACGATGAGGAGAACTTTTATAGAAGTGAGAGTTCCCCTTTAAATGTACCCAAAAATAAGACAGGTGTAATAACCAATCCTGCCACCACCATTCTTCCTGCATTGCATTTACAACTTGATCATTTTACAATAGAAAGTAATAATGTTACATGTATTTTGTTATTGAAAAAAAAAATAATGATCACGCATTTTCAAGTAAAATTCCCAGTAAGATGTTAATAGAGGGATTGTACGACTACAATCTAACTCTAAAATAGGAACTGGAACCAATATTTTAGTGGCACTCCTGCCCAAGATACTTAAAGTAAATTTGTCTTCTGTATGCCACTTGCATCAATGGGAGGGCAGTGGGAAAGTATACTATCATTTTGGGGCATTTAATTCAAGAGCAGAAAATAAGCTGCATCTCCCTGCAACTCATGCCAATAGAAACATTATCACCTAAAAATGAATATGGTATATATCAAGTCTTCCTAACAAGCATAATATAATGTATTCCTAGACAGAACAAGCCCTACACGTGATATATGTGCTTTTCCTTTGGATATGTTAGTAGGTATGCCAGTTGCCCACTGTTTATTTGTACAAGCTCTTGATAAGCGATAAATGCAATGTATAGCATTTGTTAGTTCCCTTTCTCTACCATCCCTCCATCCCAATAGACTTGTTCCATTAATACCAGTCCTACTTTCTCTCACTTTCTCCTTACCTTGAGAGATTATAAAGTGGACCTCTAACCTGAAGATAAGTTAATTAAAATGATACATAATTAAAAATGTTTCTATATTATGTTAGTCATTTGTTTGTAATGTAAATATGTGTTTAAAAATTAACCTTTGTTTATTGTTGGCACATTCTGGCACTTTATGATAATTAGTTTTTCCTAAACCAGGGCTATCCAGGTTCAGTCTCCAAGGACCACCAACAGGCCAGTATGTAAGGATTTCCCTGATTACACACAGGTGAGTTCATCAGTGGCTCATACATTTTGATTAACTCACCTGGTTAATCAGGGAAATCCTTACATCCTGGCCTGTTGGTGGCCCTTGAGGACTGAACTTGGACAGTCCTGTGCTAGACCAATATTACCACACACTGTGCAATGAATGAACCTAAAGAAAGCACGCTGGGCGCCTTTCTAGAAGCGCAGCATGTGGTAATTTTAGCACTCTCCATCAAAATATACAAGTGAATTTCTCAAAGACTATATATTTTATAGAAATGTGGATGGTAAAACATATAAGACTTTAATTCTCAGTAAAACAAACTAAACTTGTCTTACAGTGATAAGTCCACTTAAACATCCCAGTTTCCATATCTCTAACTAATCTGCTGTCTCTAAACTCTACTTTTTCTACACACTGTGAAGGACATTCCCTTGACCCTGCCTTCTCCAGACTGCTTATTTATGGCTTTGCAAACACTTCCTCTCTCTCTTTCACTCTGACCATAACCTTATCAAATGAATTATTTCAGTATTGCTCTCAACATCCCTAACACAAGGATGTCCACGTACATACCAAATTCTACAAGAATTTGATAAACTAATACTATCCAGCTTACTCCAAACTGTGGTAGGAAAAACAGTGTTTGCTATAAAAGAAAGAAAACATAAACAGGGAGCAAAAAATGAATACTATCATCTATTGTTGTGCAGAAAAATAAAATAAATTTGAAAATCAGAAAATGCAAAACTCTCTCGTTTTCTCCTAGCCACTTTCTCTGACCACATTTAGCTGCCTCTACAAAGTGTCTGCCACAATGCACCATTTCAGACTCGGCTGCAACTATGTCACACAAACCAAACAATGTACCTCCAAAGATGCTCCTACTCAAAAGGGAAGATTGCAAAACATCTGCAAATCGTGGGTAAGGAATATGAATTGCTACAAATGTAATGAACTCACAGAATCAATTATTGTCATCATTGATTCAACCCAGCCAAACAATATTAGTGTTAAAGTGATAGTACTGTTTCACAAAAACAGCAGCCCCAATTAATCTTCACAGTATTTGAGCCATAGAGAGTGTTACTTCATTAACCCCTTAGTCACAGCCGCTTGCGTACGTGGCTGTCACCTTAATGCCCGGCTAACATTTTCTTTTTTTTTTTACTAAATTATTCCGTGGTCTCCAAACGGCGTGCAGCCGCACGGAGACCCGGTCTTCCGTGACTTACCAGGTATGTCCTCTGTCACTAAGTGACAGTTTTTACGTGACGTACCTGGTAAGTCCATTGTCGGGATGGGGTTAATGTGAGCATTGTAGTTCAAGAGTAATTGAATGATAAAGTTTCCCCCTCCCACCCATTTTACCTAGTGTAAGCCCCCATTCCTCAGATGAGGAATCCAGTCCATAGACCAGACAGCTCCCATCAAGGGTCAATATTCTTACTGTGAGAACAATGAAAACCCTGCCCCCCGACAGGTTTTTCAGCTTTTTCCCTTATCTTAATTGAAGATTGCCCCTCTCTGCAATCTACCTGGACACTCCCTGCTGCTCTAAGCTGAGCAGTGTTACATCACTAAAAGGGACGGGAGGGGGATACTTTATCATTCAATTACTCTTGAACAACAACTCTGACAGAATTGAAATAATACTTTCCATGGCCCAAATACTATGATGATTAATTAGTGCTGCTTTTATTATGAAACATTACTATCCTTTTAAACACAGAGATCTTGCCCTTATCCACTTATGAAGATTGTCTTTAGATGTAAAAAGAAACACGGTCTCTAAGGGTAGAACTGTATGACAGAAGAGCCCATGGGGTGTCCCCAACTTGGAATCATTCACCACAGGTAATACAAATGAATCACCTTAAGAGTCTTAATAAGCAGAGAAAACCGGATAAACGGATGATAAAAAGAGTCTTTATTTCCCAATGTGTTACTTGAGGGAATAAAAGTACACAACAGAAACACACACATATAGTAGGATATGGTATATACCAAAAATCCCATACCAGAAAATGCATCAGAAAGTCCAAAAATATCAGAGGCCACGTGACACCAAATAGAGCTAAATGAACGGAAGACAAAAAGAAGAAAACTGGAATTTGTGGATCTACAATCACAGTAGGCAATTATAGGTGCTTGCACCAATTGCCAATTTATTAAAAAAAAACTAATTCTATTAAGTTTCACAGTAATCAATTAATTTTTAACATCAAAAGCCTTATCACTTCTGACACAACCTTTGTAATGTATATAATTTCTTGCAGTTGCGGCATACAGTATGTCAGCTGCACAATGAAGGCACTGAAGGATCGCTCTAGAGAACAAAGGTATCTTATAAAGAAAAAAAAAATCGTCAGAACATTCTATCCCTAGGCATTTTAACTCCTGTACACGGGATGGCCTGGAAAATTTCAGCATCACAGGAATAGAACATATACCTATATCTACCCCTAATCTCTTCATCATTATGCAGTAAAGAAGCATATTGGATCTTTCATATGGATACACTGTTCCCCAAAGGTCTCAATGAAGAGCTTGAGGTTAGTAATTTTATACAGTAAGGTTCGAAAAGACACAAGTTCTTCATACAACTCTTTGGTTATTTTTTGTATATTACGCTTGCAAAAAATTTTTTACATTTTTCACTACCCATACTTTCATCGTTATTTTAATTTAAAAATGGATTATGTATACTTGTTGTTTTAAAAATATATTATATGCCTACTAATGTGAATTGAGTTGATAACAGGCAGACACTTTTAGTAATCTTTTAGTAATATTTTTTATCTATAATCCTTTATATATTAAATTATTTTATTAAGTTAAAAATGTGTGGCAAATACATGGATCTCAGATTATCACACCAGCCAGTAACTCCTTCAATAGGGAGATCACAGGAGCGAGGTTTGACCACAGACTGCTGTGTTTTTTTCACTAAAGTGAGGCTTGGATGTTCTCTAGGTCTCCTCCGGCTCCATTACAGGAACGAGGCATGAGTATCAGCTCGGGCAGTCCTTAGCCTCAGCCTCTCACTGGTGCGGTCCATGTGGGGAGAACGACGAGGTGATTGCAGACTGATGTATTTTGTGGTATGTGATTTTTGGCATATCCCATATCCTTATATATGTGTGTTTCTATTACGTACTTCTGTCCCCTGGCGAAGTATGGACTTCCTCACAAAACACTTTGGGAAATAAAGACCTTTTCTATCATCCCATTTTCTCTGCTTATTAAGACTCTTAAGGCAATTAATTTACATTAACTCTTTTGAGTAATTTTAACTTGGGACCACCCCTTGAGCTATTATCATACAGTTTTACCTTTAGAGAGCCTGTTTCTCTTTAAATGTAAGGATCATCTTCGCAAAAAGATAAGGGCAAGATCTCTGTGTTTAGTAAACACTAATATTGTTTGGCTCAGATGAATCAAGGTGCTCTGTGAATAGAAGAAGTATCTCCATCCTTATATACATTCTGTCTGTGCATTACATTTGTAGCAGTTCATATTCCTAACCAGCTAGTTGCTTTCAGATATTTTGCGCTCTTCTTCCCTTTTGTTTAATCTGCATTAGATTTTGAAGATGCCACTGAGGACACCATAGAAGATGCTGCAGCATCAAATACTTCCGTGTGGGTTCTTATTTTTCCCACCCCTATATCCAAGAACTGTGATTTTTTTATCTTTTATTTTCTATTAGATACTCAGTGGACATTGGTAGGCTCATACTGATTCCTTTTCTTTTTTTGTTATTGCGTTTTATGCTCCTACTCAAATCAGACTTCCCTCACTACAAATACATGTTTAGTGCTTATAAAGCTGCCCTCACTTATGCCAAGCATTCTACTTCTCTCGTATCCTCTTTATATTACAACTCACACAGCCTCTTCTCCACTTCTAATTCCCTATTCTGCCCTGTTCCTCCGACTCCAACTAATTTAGACTGATGTAATGTGAAATGTTACAACATTCTCTCAGTCTCAATGAGTCCCTTGCTGTCTCTGTAAAGACAAACATCTTTTTAGGTAATTTAATCATCCTCCTATCCTATATAATAATTCGCTAGGATGTTTTTCAGAAGCTGTCATGCTCAGTAGAGACTGCTCGAACGCTCAGAATGCTGGGAGTTCTGTGCTGGGAGTATTCTGTGCGGAATGCTGGGAGTTCTGTGCTGGGAGCATTCTGTGCGGAATGCTGGGAGTTCTGTGCTGGGAGCATTCTGTGCGGAATGCTGGGAGTTCTATGCTGGGAGCATTCTGAGTGTTCGGGTAGTCTCTACAGCACATTGTGTGAGTGACGGCAGTATGCAGAGCAGGACCGACCTTTTAAGCCTTTGACTGCCAGAGGGGTACGCAACACATTGCAAAGAAATGTGTTGCGTACCCCTCTGGCACTCAAAGGGTTAAAATCTCACCGACCTTGGGCCGTGTACACAGGCTTTTACACTAGTATATAATGATTTGCTACAAAGTTTGTAACAACGCAGTCATGCGTAGTAGAGACTGCTGCAGTCATGCGCAGTAGAGACTGCCCTTGACGAGGATGATACAGAGCTGGGCACTGACTTCGGAGCGTCCATCTCTGTATCAGCCGCACCGAGGGCAGTCTCTACTGGGCATGACTGCACAGCAACCTGTGACCCGTGTACACGGGCTCTTCTACTTGTATGTTATAAATGAGGTTGGCAAGCTCCCCTTCTCCTCCCTCCTCACTACCTGTCGCTTGACCCAGGGCTCCAAGGTGGAGATTGGGGCTTTAATGCCCTTAGCCAGTACCTAGCAATACCCCTGCTGTCTAGCACCCATAAATAGACCAATTGTTTTCATTCTAACACACACACAAAATCATTCTTTGCTGAATTTCAAGGTCATCTCCCTCTCCCTGGAATCCACTGTTATAATGCCAAGAGCTGGCATCCACCCATGCTCTATGTATCTCTAGCTTCCACTACACTAACTAGATTGTAAGTTCTCATGAGCAGCGCCGGCTCACCATGTGAATCAGATTGTTTCGGTATGTCATAATGTTTGTACGGTTTCTCCCCTTTTGCGCAGAGCTGCAGTATATGTTGATTCTCTATAAATAGAAGATAATACAAATAATAATTGAGTCTCTGTAAACTAAAAAGGGAAGAATTTTAACTTCAAAGCAGTTAGCTCTGTTTAAGGATTTGAGTTTGTTTAACAAGCTTGATAATAAATATATATGTAAATTTAACTCTCTAGCCTTGCTACACTTTAATTTATGATAGTTCCAGAACCAATAAAACAATGGTAACAAATAACACATTATATTTATATTGATACAAACCCTTTTATTTTGTTGGTGACACTGTCACTTTAATTGAATCAGTGTTTTATGGATCAATAGCTTTACCTTCAAAATCATCCTTGAGAAAGTCTGGATTCTTGGTGCTCACTCTACATGTGGGGCCAGAATAACCTGGGTCACAGATACATTTGGTTCCATTGTAACAGCTTCCATGCCCATTGCACATCTCCTCACACTGGGGCCCAATGTATATGTTATCAATGGCCCAGGTCACAGGCTGCATTGTGGTTGGGTAAAATCCTTGGTACCATCTGAATCGGATAGACCTACAAAGCACAGAATGCACATTATTAGAAAATCTGTTATTTTATAAGTACACTTACTTTTACATGTCAGTGACAATGATTTACATTCACATTTCCTAGAAAGTGGATAATACTAGGTACATGTAGTTGCTGTACTTGGGTAATCAACAGTATATAAACTATTTATTAACATATGCAAACTAGGTACTGGTCACAGAGGCTACATACTTGGGGTACAGAGTAGTTTGTCTTTGTCATACAGCAACTTTGATCTATAGTTTAAGCCTGGAGGGGACGGATTTCAGTGTATCAACACCAGGCTGTTTGGAGCTGAAGGGAGTGCAGTGCTGCTAAGAGGAGGAATTATGGAGGCTAATAGAAGATATGTGAACATGTGCACTGTGTTTTGTAAGTGTAGTAATTAGTCTTGATAGTCTGTGATCCTATGTTTCAAAGAGTGAAGTAATTCTGGAGCAAACCAACTGTACCACAGGGACAAAAACAAATTCTCTGAATTTCAATTGTTTTATATTGATATTCTAATCCCTCGGTTATACAGAGATCTACAAAGCATTGTGCAACAATTTACTTGGAGACTTCTCTACCATTCAAGGGTTAGTAATGTCTTATATTAATACAAAGTAATACTGTAGATATTCAAAAAATAAATCAATTGATGCCAGTCCGATCTCTCAAACCTTTATGGTTTGAGAGATATATGATGATAAAGTTCCCCTCCGTCCCTTTTCACAGACGTCAGCTCTAAAGCTGACAGAAGGAGATTCGAGTCCTGTGACTCCAGACGGCTCTTCAGCAGAGCAAAAATAGCGCAATCTAAAAAGAAATACTTCATTGGAACGGCCTGGTTGGTTTGCAAGCACACTTTGTAGACAGTTCCAATTAAGTATTTTGTTTTTAGATTGCAGTATCTTGGCTCTGCTGAAGAGCCGCCTGCCGGTCCCAGGACCAAGATCTTCTGTCGGCAAGAGGCTGACATTAGTGAAAGTGGAGGGAGGGGGGATCTTTATATCTCTCAAACTATAAAGGTTCAATAGATCTGACTGGCATCATTTTGATTTATTTTTAATTTTTAATATCTACAATATTACTTTGTATTAATACAAGATATTACTAACCCTTTCAATGGGATAAAGAACCATTTAAATTGACTGATATTGCTATATGTCCCCCCATGGTGTAGTTGGTCTGCTCCAGAATTACTCCATTTTACTTTAAAACATAGGGCAAAGTAACATGATGCTTTATCCCTGAAAAGTATGGAAGCAGAACACTAGCCAGCTGAAAAGCTTCAGAGAAATATGATGTCCCGGTGTACTGCTCCTACTCCACCTAAATATGTGTAAACTGTTGTTGTAAAGTTCTCTCCCACTTGGGCACTGGAGTTGCTAGGTCCCTTTTGGGCACTAAAGGACCAGGAGCTTGGAACAACCTAATGTATTATTAGTGCACTGTGCATCCAACTGAACCAGTACTAGATGGGAGATTAACATCATTTCTGGCCCCAAGCTGGCAGCAAGACTCTGGATCTGAAGTATGAGCCTTTACCTAGCAAAGATAGAATGAAGTGATTGTACATGAATGACAGTAATAACAAAGCTGATTTCTTAGGTTGCCTTGTGGATTTATTGATGCTAATGAGCTAAATAAAACTGGAGCATATTTGGAGCAAACCAACTGCACCTTAACCCTTCAAGTGCCAGAGAGGTATCCAGTGCATCGCAATGACTTAATGATGGTGGAGAATGTGCACCATGGGCAGTGAGTGTTTGCCTTTGTACATATCCATGGTGTAGCACAATTTATGAGTGCAGAAATTAGCTGTGTTGGTGGATTAATACATTGAGCCATTCTGTCTGGGCTTATTTTGCATTTTGGTTACAATGCCCCCAAAATGTAAAGTGAAAATCATATTAAAAAACACCTTTACTTACCCACACAGGCGTAGCTTGCCAAAGTTGATGACTTCTCTCCTCCAGCCCTGCATTGTCCCTGCATAGTAAGTACTACTGGGATGGTGCTCAGTGGAGCACAAAGAACTGACGTGGTTGCTGCTACTGTAGCACAGAGGGAGAAGCAAGTGCCACGTTGCACCAAAATCCCGTGAGAACTCCAATTTCACCGGATCAGCGGAAGAGCTGTCAGTTGTACATCCTATATTAATCTAGGCAAAATAATACAATCTTATAATACAATGTTAGTGCTGATCATATTCTAGTCTTTTGGTTTGCATTTTCATCCAAGGCATCAACTCTACTCTCTCCATTCTTCTATTACCAAAGGGATGTTATGTAGCAACTATAATTTTACTCTTCCCAAAGGGATGATATGTAGCACTATAATTCTACTCTTCCCAAAGGGATGTTATGTAGCACTATAATTTTACTCTTCCCAAAGGGATGTTATGTACCAGTATTCTATTATTCCCAAATGGATGTTATGTAGAAGTATTCTGTTATTCCCAAAGGGATGTTATGTAGCAGTATTCTTTTATTCCCAAATGGATGTTATGTAGAAGTATTCTGTTATTCCCAAAGGGATGTTATGTAGCACTATAATTCTACTCTTCCCAAAGGGATGTTATGTAGCACTATAATTCTACTCTTCCCAAAGGGATGTTATGTAGCAGTATTCTGCTCTTCCAAAAGGGATATTATGAAGCAGTCCCAAAGGGATGTTATGTAGCACTATAATTCTACTCTTCCCAAAGGGATGTTATGTAGCACTATAATTCTACTCTTCCCAAAGGGATGTTATGTAGCAGTATTCTACTCTTCCCAAAGGGATGTTATGTAGCAGTATTCTACTCTTCCCAAAGGGATGTTATGTAGCAGTATTCTGCTCTTCCCAAAGGGATGTTATGTAGCACTATAATAAGGATGTGTAATTGAAATAACCAAAGTCAAGGCACGTTGGGCCATAACCACAAAGAAAAGTGGGATAATTCTGGGGCAAACCAAGTGCATCATAGGGAACATATAAACTTTAAAAACCAGATGATGAATGTCACTCCAAGATAAGTGTAAAACTTTTGCCAAAATTTATTGGGACACTCCAATAGTATAATCCATAAACATTTACAGGGCTACACAGGAGAGAGATGAGCCCCAGACAACGTGTTTTGCACTTTTTACAAATGCTTCATCAGAGTCCAAAAAACATGACGGCTTCTGACAAACATCCTTAGCGAATTATAATATAATATGGATAAGGACAGGTAAGTAGCGCCAACCTACATTCTATCCTCAACAGTCTACAGCATCTTACTACATTTCTACTTGTACAGGACAATGACACTGCCACAGCATCAATGATCCGCAATTAGTAAAAACATCAAATGGGCCAACTCCTGACAATGATATCAGTTATAACAAATGTGCAGGTTTTTTCTGTGTGTGTTTTCTATTTCACATTATTATAATCCCATTCTGAATAACACCTTCTATTCTGATTTATTTCAGTTACATACTGAGGCTAATTTACTATTAAGAACTGGAGTCATTCCATGCACACCAACTGCACAAATAAAACTTTCCAAAATTCCCATTGATTTTAATGGGGCTTTTAACCCCTTAAATGTTGGGATAGGTTTCCAACATGTTGCAAGACCTCTCTTGAACTCAAGGGGTTAAAAGCAGCATTTAAATAAATAGGACCTTTTTATTTGTCCCTATGGTGCATCACTGTATTACAGATATCCGTATTAATATTTTATGAAGGGGGAGACGTGTTCCAACCTCAAACTGAATGATGGTGTTCTCATCCACATCTAGATCCCTTGTAGTGATGGAGTGTTCTCCGACTTCATTTGAAACAAATACCATCGCCGAATCTTCCTCCCTGATAAAGAACAGAGTATAATCAGCTGAGAACCTAGGTATGTAAAGTTGAAATACATATATTTAATGAAAAGTACTGCCTTTTTATACAGGGGAGACAACAAACTAGGCAAAGTTATTCCAGAATTTGTCAATCTGAGTTCACTTGCCCATAAGAAAGGGAAAGAGTTTCCTTTACAATGAAAATCTATGTTCCATGGTGCCCTGAAATAAAACTGCAGTAAGCCATAATATCTGACTTCTTCAGAAAGAAAGTGCAAAAACTTGATATGCTGTAAACTATCCAAGGTAGGAGGAAGCAGCCATGTTTTTCCTCACCTACTTCACCCCTTGCGTCACTGTTTTGGAAGCAAGAACTGAACATGCTAGTACTTTTTTAATCTTAATCCTTCGTCTTACCAGGAGGAGATGGATGTTTGAGATACAAAAAACTGAGGCGTGAAAAATAAGGGGAGTCGATATTGCTCCTAGTGGTATAACCACTTAATGTGGTATACTACACTTGTATTAAAGGTCACATAACAACTCTGGTGTTGTTCCACAGAACATAATAATCCAGAATATTTAATGCTTCTTCAGTTGACTAAGCCACATAATGTGAGATTTACTAAGGAGGAAAAAAAAGACCCTTTACCCACAATAGGCAAAGTAAGAAATATGTGTCATTTACTTCATCAGTCTCTGTATTTATTATTATATTTTTTCAGGGATGGAGATGCTTCAATCAGTTGTACTCTAATCTCCATCCCTTGGAGAAATCCATTCTAGTCAATACTAGCATGGTTTCCCACTGAATTTTGTTTGGGCCTATTGGAGTAGAAACATTCTAATAAACTTAATAAATCAGATAATTTTTCCAAACCAAAAAGGCATTCAGCAGCTTTCATTGTGTTCTGAGGCAAATATCAGACTTCCTGTTATCACTTCTAGGTGGGGGTTATGCACTACAGTGAGATAAACTCTCCAGTGAGAGAAATCTCTGCACTTACTGTATAAGTCGATGGAGCCTTCCTTTCACATCACAGAAATCTTATTGTACAAGGTCCACAGAATAATACAGGTACTGGAGATTTTTGAATGGGGAGTCTATCACACCTTAATCTCACCTTTGTGCATCTCCTTACTGTTATGTTACTGTACAAATTCTATACCTGCTATCATATCTACTGTTTTAGTGGGTGTTACAACATTATTACTTTAGAACACAAGTGCAAATGGTTGCAACATATATTAAAGCACATATTGAAGTAAATGGTAACAATACAGAATCCCAATACAGAATCCCAACCATAGTCTTCTCTATATGTGTTAAGAGAACAGTACTGTATGTTATGGGATGTTTTGAGAGCTCTCCAACATATTGCCAATAAACCGCTGAAGACCTATTTATCATCCAACATATTAAAAGAAAGTTTTATATTTCAAGATGTGGGAAAAAAGGAGAGAATGTGTCTTATAGCCAGTTGGGTTAGCAAATGACAAGCATGATTTTATGCTTTTTTAGAAGCCATATAACTTCTTGCAAACCATAATTAAAAACTGAAAATCACTTATTTGTAAGTTAAGTTCATACTCTGCTAAATCCCCTGGCAAAAATGACAAACAATACTTACGGTGCTCCCTTTGTTGAGTAGGGGCAATACAGACCAATATTACCACCAGGATAGAAAAACCAGTTATCTTCCTTAGGACCAAAATCAAATGTATCCAGAAGCATGGCTGGATTGTTTAGATTATTTCCATCGATGACAAAGTCTTCTAAGATCCAGATTTCATCTTTTTTACCTGGGACAATTTTAATGAGAGTAAGTATTCTGAATAACAGTGTTGAAAAACAGTTGAAAACAAACATTGGACTGATCACGCATCACTAAGAATGAATGTTTTCCACAAATAAAACAACCACAGAGGAATCAGACTAATGAGTCAGAAGCATTTAGGCACAGAATAAACTCATACTCTGATGTAGTTGGTCAGACATGTTCAGTCACTGACATCTACATGTGCCCATTATTAAAGTTACCAAAAGTTGCTAAAAGTAAATATAAGTGCCACTGCCAATAAAAGACTGCTCCCAAATGAAAAGGAAGATCCCACAGAACGAGGAAAACCCACACACTGGTAGTGCATGAGTTAAAAAAAACTCACTAGTGCAAGGGAGGAACATAGAGATTTTAAATGTTTAACAGATTTAATGCTGGAGCAAGCCCATCAATAGAATGCACTTCAAGCTTCCAAACCACAGAGAAATGTGGCTGCACAGCAGAGAATTAGGGGCATACTCACATGACGTGCAGTCAGGGGAGAAAATCCTGTCTCTTCATACTTCTATACAAGCAGAGAAGCTTCAGAGAAGCTATGAGGAAACAAGCTAATAAAACAAGACTTGGGTCCCGAAAGCCTGTGCACTGCTCAGTCCTTGCAAAAGAGGCCAAATATATGAGCCTGCCTGATAGGTGATTATACAGCCCTCTAACCTCCTATGGAATAATATAAAAAAAAGAAGACTAACTAAGATAGAAGCTTTGTCCTGGCACCTCCTGCAAGGTCTCTTTTAAAACTCAGCATGTTCAAACGGCTGTGCTGGGAGTCTCCACCTCAGATTTTTTTGTTTAAGTGCCCTGTACTCCTTGAGAAGGGAACTTTACCCCATGGCTACTGTGTTCCACATAGGATCTAAGAGAAATAATGTTTAATAATTTACCTCTTTACAGGTCATATGCAAAAAAGAAAAATTAAAGGGGAACTTTCACATTGAATGCATTTAAGTTTCATGTGATACATCACCTAAAATAATATGTGGATTTGGCTGGGTTTTTTATTTAGACTTACTTGCTTTAAGAGATATTTGGTATAATATATACCTTCATGTAGTCACTTCCACATTCTGCGTATTCATGTGAATCTTGTCTACTGTTATAATGACAAATGGAGCTTGCTGTTACAGTAGATTCACATGAATACAAAAGGAAGCATGAACACGCTCCCTGGGAGAGCTGGGAGGAGAATTGGTGGTCTGGGAAGTTCTGTGCCGCTGTCCCTCCGTTACCCCTGTGCTGCAGAATGCGGAAGTGACCTCATGAAGGGTATATATTATACCAAATATCTCTTAAAGCAAGTAAGTCTAAACCCCCCCCCCCAAACAAATCCACATATTATTTTAGGTGATGTATTACATGAGATTAAGTGCATTCAATGTGAAAGTTCCCCTTTAACCCCTTAAGGACCAGCATTCCCGGGGTGTGTGGTCCTTTAAGGACCAGATAGCAAAGTTTGACATGTCAGCACACATGACTGATCACGTATGCCAGCACGCCAAACGAGGAACTGAAAGTGATTGCTCTGGTTTTGGAGCAGTCAATTTCAGTCCCTGTTACTACTCACAGTACTCCTGCAGGAGAGCTGTGAGTAAAAAATATGTGACGTGCCAGGACCATCACTGGTCCTTAAGGGAAAAACAGCACTGACAGTCCTGACACGTCACTGGATGTTATGGGGTTAAGCAATTCTGGAGCAAACCAACTGTACCACAGGGTATGTCTTTTCACCCCGTGAATGCTAGGGGGGGTCTCCACAAGAAGCTGAAGATCTCTTTGTCATACAAGTGTGAAAAGCCTCTTTTTTATATAAATAGGATTTTTTTATGTGTTCCCTTTTTGATTTGTCCCAGAATTGCTACACTTTTTTGGTGTAAGATCCTATTTCTCAATCATCCTCAGCCTCTACTCTACAAGAACAAACACTGTTTGCCATTATTTGCCATAAAAAGTCAATAATGAAAGAACCCTACTACCACCATATGTTGTATTTCTAATTAAAGTTGACTTTTCTTGTAAATATTTGGAAAGACGCTATGAAACAGCAAGGGTATGCACGCAAACATCTAATTTAATAAAAACAAGCAAAGTAGCTATAAGGAGGAAACCGTACAAATACAGATATATTAGGACAGATCATACGCAGTTATGTATGTTTAAATCCAAAAAGAGAACAATAATTAAAAGACAGACAATTCTAGATTATAGTACCAGTATGGTCCTTAGCAGTTTATTTATCAAGCAGTGAAGAAAAAGAGTATCAGATACATTGGGCTCCCCTGTGATCACTGAAAAGAAACTTTGAATTTTTACCAATGATAGAGCGTATTTCATATACTAGGGTACATTAGTCACTGAAATGCACTAAAAACCCAGCACAGAGAGAATTTGCTACACAGAAGGTCTACTCAAGCTGGAACAGCGAACTGTGTATATTTATGAGTGTGTCCATGCCAGAGTTTGATTATTTTAGCGCACTGAAAACTGAATCAGTACGATAAATCACTCGCTCACTTATAATTTTAGACTGGTTAATTTAGGTGTATTTTTTTGCATGCTTACCTATTCATAGCTAGATAAATAGCCTCTTTAATATTAAATCAGTTAAAGGGATAGTAATACTTCGTTTTAACTTTATTTTATTTTGTAGGCATTAAAAAAACATGAAGAATGATATAAGTCTTATCTCTCAAACCTTAATGGTTTATGAGATATTCACAAGCAAAGTGTCCCCTCCCGCCCCTTTTACCTAGTGTAAGCCATCTCTTCTCAGATGTGAGTCTGGTTGTATGACAGTACAGATAACAGAAGGGGACAATTTTCTTTGTATGAAAACAATGAAAGCCCTTCCCCCCTTGACAAGTTTTTCAGCTTTTTCCATTATCTTAATTGAAGATTGTCCCTCTCTGCAGTCTACCTGGGCACCTCCCTTCTGATCTGGCTGAGCAGGGGGGGGATACTTTGTTTGTGAATATCTCTTAAACCATAAAGGTCTGAGAGATAAGACTTATATCGTTCTTCATGTTTTTTTAATGCCTACAAAATAAAATAAAGTTAAAACGAAGTATTACTATCCCTTTAAGTTTAGATCATTGCTATATAGCTAGGATGACCAAATGTGCTTGACAGGCTAGATTTTGGGGATTTCCCTCTTTTAGCAGGAGTAGATCCACTATCACTAAGCCAATAATTAACATAAATGCAATCAGATGTTGTCTGGTCTTTTAGGGCCTTATGTGCAAAAGAACAATGGAGCAACTCTGGAGGAGGCCAACTGCCCCTTAGAGACAAATAAAACTTCTAATTGGGATTTTAAACTCTAGAATGCCTGAGAGGTAACTAACACATTACAAAGCATTAAAGGGATAGTAATACTTCGTTTTAACTTTATTTTATTTTGTAGGCATTAAAAAAACATGAAGAATGATATAAGTCTTATCTCTCAAACCTTTATGGTTTATGAGATATTCACAAGCAAAGTTCCCCTCCCGCCCCTTTTTCCTAGTGTAAGCAATCTCTTCTCAGATGTGAGTCTGGTTGTATGACAGTACAGATAACAGAAGGGGACAATTTTCTTTGTATGAAAACAATGAAAGCCCTTCCCCCCTTGACAAGTTTTTCAGCTTTTTCCATTATCTTAATTGAAGATTGTCCCTCTCTGCAGTCTACCTGGGCATCTCCCTTTTGATCTGGTTGAACAGGGGGGGGATACTTTGTTTGTGAATATCTCTTAAACCATAAAGGTTTCAGAGATAAGACTTATATCATTCTTCATGTTTTTTTAATGCCTACAAAATAAAATAAAGTTAAAATGAAGTATTACTATCCCTTTAAAGTGAAAATAATTCTCAATTTGTGAGAAACTCTGTAAGTATTTGAGAGTAATATAACTACTGTATACAAGTGTACCCAAATTGTAGGGAAGCCCATGTAAAAATGAGGAGTGACTACTGACACAAGAGAGGCATCTTGGGACTGACTCCCACTGACTCCAAATACACCTCTGTAAAATATGTGTTGAGAGGGGGTCCATACCTTAACCTAAGCTAAGCACAATGAAAGGAATACCTTTTTCCAGGAACTTAATGAATAAAAATTGGGGTTATAAGACCTTATCTGCTGAGTAAACCAATGGTACTCCCACTGCTGGGAGCATTTTAATTCAAAGGTTGTCAAGTGAAGATACAAAGCCCTGAATTATTTTTTTATTCAGAAATACTTATCAAATCAGCTTTGTTTCTTGATAAACACTCCCCTCACTTGCTTCCCGCATAAGGTATCTGTAACCCCCCCCCCCCACACACACACTGCAGATCACTGAGATGCACTCAATCCCTCAGTGATAAATCAGCCTGCGGCCAGTGGGACACCGATTACCTTTCTGGGAGACACTTCATAAACCTCTGGAGTCAAAAGGGTCAGTTTTGACTTCTTGATAAATATGGCTTATTGTCTGTGAGTATAATCCACTGTTGTGTCATTTATATCCAGAACATACTTCATTTTATAAAATTATATTGTCTCTGCAGCAGGCACAATAGCAAAGTATGTTTTGTAGCAAAATGTGCTCTCTGAATGACCATGAAATAGGTTGTTCAAATAAATTAATCTGTTGGATGCTGGAGACATCTCTAACATCCAAAGGGTTAAAACATGAATACTGTTTCCCTAGTCACTTAAACATCTATAATAATTTAAGTTAAAGTCTATATCTATTCTAAGGGCCTTATGCACAAAAGAGAATATAATAAATTCTGGAGCAAACTAAAATAAAATAAACAATCCCATTGATCAAATGAAATGCATTGGTGACCTCATTAGCTTTCAAGGTCCAAATGGTTTGCCCAAGAATTACACAACTTTTCTGTTATGCGTTAAGCCCTAAACGCCTTGATTCCTCACTCACCAAACAGTTAGTATACCATTTATAGATAGAACATGACATCACACAATTGGTATGGGTCTCAGTACATGCTAATTCCATACACTGCTGAGGTTTAGATAACAGCCTAACTCCAGTCTGATGGACAAACAGGCTAAGTTTAAGGGTTTCCTGCTGCATATCCTAGGAATGTTGCTCATATAAAGGCATGTTACATTCTAGTTTGTAGTCTGAGGGCTGGACCTATCCAGTTTTCAGAGAAAGTCCAAGGTTTCAGACCCACATGACTACTGAGAAGTATTGACAAATAGACCTTATGTTCAAAAGTATAGCTATTCCAGGAAAAAACCCAATCCGCCATGGGGACATGTAACAATTCGTCAAATTCCTATTGATTCAAATGGAATTTTTAACAGCACGAATTCTAGAGAGGTATCCAAAGCACTGTAAAGCAATATGTTGGTGATCTCACTAGCATTCAAGGGGTTAAAAGCCCCATATAAATTAATTGGAAATTGTTATTTCTACACTGTGGTACAGTCAGTTTGTCCCAGATTGGCTTCACTTTTCTTTTGAACGTAAGGCCCAAACAGTTTATTTCTGATGATAACAGTGTTGAACCATACCATTGTGGTAAGGCTGCCAGAGGCGGAATCGTGTGGCGTTGGTTTGAGCTGTCTGTGGCAGAGGGACATTGACAAACAGCACATCTGTAGTTTGGGTGAAGTAAAACTCATCCATGAGGTGCCAGGTGATGCCTCCACTAATGGAGTACTGCAGGAGGATGGAATGGGACCTCTCAGGGGTACCTGCAAGAGAAAACCAACAGAAAGTGTTCTAAAAGTTCATACCTGACACCCTTCTGCTGTTGTTGGATTACAACTCCAATCGTTCTCAGATAGAAAATGACTGGCTGAGTATGATGGAAGTCCAACCACTATTAGAGGGTCTTAGGTTGTCCATGCATACGTAGTAAATAGTGTAAGTATATTGATAGTAAATAATACAGACCAGACTATTTGTCTATCTATCGATGTGGTTCTCTATGCTCAAGGCACCCCTATCACACAATCTGGAATATTTGGGCCACCCCTATAATATCATTTACCATTTGTCAAGGTTATAATGAAGATTACAAGTAAAAAAATGTAATTATCATAACCTCTCACAATCAGAATAATAAAAACAAACATATTGTGTATATTAATTTCCATAAATATGCATTTTGAAGCCATCATAAACATTTTTATTAAAGTTTTTATGAAAAAAGGGGGCACCCTATGTGGATGTCAGTGGTGCACCAAAGTGCAACTGCACCCTGGCTAGGAATCAGTGATCTACTGTGAAGCTAATGGACAAAGCGATGTGGAACAATTCCAGGGTAACTGTAGAGGCAAATGTGCCGGACAGCTCACAAATATTCAAGTGGTTAAAAGTTATTTTTAAATCAATTGGAAATTATATTTATCCCTTTCGGTGCAAATAGCTTGTACCATAATTATTATAATATGTACATATTGCTCTGTATGGGTCACAAAGGTCTGTAACACTGCAATACATTATGTCACTGTACAGCACTATTGTGTCAAGTAATACTACTACTAATAATAATTTGGCCATAAGGTACTTGCACACACTGCCCATGACTGAAAACACATTGAATCATATGTTGTTTTTATATAATTATGTTTTCTAGTAAAGTGGTTTTCAACTATGGTCCTCAGCTATCAATTGTCACTGCCTGAGCCCAGTTGAATTAATCAGAATGAAAGAACCACTAATTACACACCTCACCTCAGGCACAGAAATCCTTATATCCTGCACTGTTAGGGGCACAGTAATCCTTATATCCTGCACTGTTAGGGGCACAGAAATACTTATATCCTGCTCTGTTAGGGGCACAGGAATACTTATAGCCTGCACGGTTAGGGGCTCAGAAATCCTTATATCCAGCGCTGTTAGTGGCACAGGAATCCATAAATCCTGCACGGTTAGGGGCTCAGAAATCCTTATATCCAGCGCTGTTAGGGGCACAGGAATCCTTAAATCCTGCACGGTTAGGGGCTCAGAAATCCTTATATCCAGCGCTGTTAGGGGCACAGGAATCCTTAAATCCTGCACGGTTAGGGGCTCAGAAATCCTTATATCCAGCGCTGTTAGGGGCACAGGAATCCTTAAATCCTGCACGGTTAGGGGCTCAGAAATCCTTATATCCAGCGCTGTTAGGGGCACAGGAATCCTTAAATCCTGCACGGTTAGGGGCTCAGAAATCCTTATATCCAGCGCTGTTAGGGGCACAGGAATACTTCAATCCTGCACGGTTAGGGGCTCAGAAATCCTTATATCCAGCACTGTTAGGGGCACAGGAATCCTTATATCCTGCACGGTTAGGGGCTCAGAAATCCTTATATCTAGCACTGTTAGGAGAACAGAAATCCTTATATCCTGCAGTGTTAATGGCACAGGAATCGTTATATCCTGCACTGTTAGGGGCAAAGGAATCCTTATAACCTGCACTGTTAGAAGAGAAATCCTTATATTCTGCACTGTTAGGAGCACATGAATCCTTATGTCCTGCATTATTAGGAGCACATGAATCCTTATGTCCTGCATTATTAGGAGAACAGAACTCCTTATATCCTGCTCTGTTAGGGGCACAGAAATCCTTATATCCTGTACTGTTAGGAGCACTGGAATCCTTATATCCTTTACTGTTAGGGGCACATAAATCCTTATACCCTGTACTGTTAGGGACACAGGAATTCTTATATCCTGCACTGTTAGGAGAACTGGAATCCTTATATCCTTTACTGTTAGGGGCACATAAATCCTTATACCCTGTACTGTTAGGGACACAGGAATCCTTATATCCTGCTCTGTTACGGGCATAGAAATCCTTATATCCCGCACTGTTAGGGACACACAAATTCTTATATCCTGCACTGTTAGGGGCATAGAAATCCTTATATCCTGCACTGTTAGAGGCACAGAAATCCTTATATCTAGCACTGTTAGGAGAACAGAAATCCTTATATCCTGCAGTGTTAATGGCACAGGAATCGTTATATCCTGCACTGTTAGGGGCAAAGAAATCCTTATAACCTGCACTGTTAGAAGAGAAATCCTTATATTCTGCACTGTTAGGAGCACAGGAATCCTTATGTCCTGCATTATTAGGAGAACAGAACTCCTTATATCCTGCTCTGTTAGGGGCACAGTAATCCTTATATCCTGCTCTGTTAGGGGCACAGTAATCCTTATATCCTGCACTGTTAGGGGCTCAGAAATCCTTATATCCTGTACTGTTAGGGGCTCAGAAATCCTTATATCCTGCACTGTTAGGAGCACTGGAATCCTTATATCCTGCACTGTTAGGGGCACATAAATCCTTATACCCTGTACTCTTAGGGACACAGGAATCCTTATATCCTGCACTGTTACGGGGCATAGAAATCCTTATATCCCGCACTGTTAGGGACACACAAATCCTTATATCCTGCACTGTTAGGGGCATAGAAATCCTTATATCCTGTACTGACAAGTACACAGAAATCCATATATCATGCACTGTTAGAGGCACAGAAATCGTTATACTCTGCACTGTTAGGGGCATAGAATTCCTTATATCCTGCTCTGATGGGAGGACACAGAAATCCTTATATCCTGCACTGTTAGGGGCACAGAAATCCTTATACCCTGCACTGTTAGGGAAACAGAAATCCTTATAACATGCAATGTTAGGGCTACAGAAATCCTTATATCCTGCACTGACAAGTACACAGAAATCCTTATATCATGCACTGACAAGTACACAGAAATCCATATATCATGCACTGTTAGAGGCACAGAAATCCTTATACCCTGCACTGTTAGGGGCATAGAATTCCTTATATCCTGCTCTGATGGGAGGACACAGAAATCCTTATACCCTGCACTGTTAGGGGCATAGAATTCCTTATATCCTGCTCTGATGGGAGGACACAGAAATCCTTATATCCTGTACTGTTAGGGGCACAGAAATCCTTATACCCTGCACTGTTAGGGGCACAGAAATCCTTATAACATGCAATGTTAGGGGAACAGAAATCCTTATATCCTGCACTGACATGTACACAGAAATCCTTATATCCTGCACTGTTAGGGGAACAGAAATCCTTATAACCTGCATTGTTAGGGGTACAGAAATCCTTATACCCTGCACTGTTAGAGGCACAGAAATCCTTATACCCTGAAAGAGAAGCTCTGTGCACCTGCGTGTTCAGTCCCTTCCTGTGCCTTAAGGCATGAAGGAATGTCACCACTAGTGCTGGCAGTGAACAGGACAGACAGCGCAGACTCAGAGGCACATTTCCTCCAAGACGTCTGCACTGTCACTTCTCTGGTTCCTGCCGAAGATGTGTTTTTACTGAACTACCACGGATTTATTGAGCTTAAGGCTATATAACTTTGCATATCACTAGATTAGTAATATAGTCTGGGGCAATGTAATTAATGTGAAAGTTCCACTTTAAGGCAAAACACAAGTATGGAAGTTACAGATAAAAACATGCATTGAGTAAGTCTATATCAGTAATGGACAATTGTTGTTGCAAGCATCTTTTTGTATTTGTTACAAATAATACCTGGTGCATAATTTTATTCTAGAACACTTACCTTTAGTAATGAATTTAAAAGAAAATTGAATATATAATGTATGTGTACAGTCAAGATCTCTAGAGATAAGCATTCTTAATCCTTCCTGAAAAAAAAAAACAGAAAAAAATGGAAAATCTAAAACAATACATATTTTTATATTTTTCAGTTTTTGGCTTCCAATGACATCTTAAAAAAAAAAGAAAAAGAAAAAACAAAACAAAAACAGTAAATATTCCAAAGGTCTTCCTGTTGATTGTTTTCTTTGAGCTTTTATTAACACTTAACAATGAATTGTGGACTCTAACTTGGCAACCTGCAAATACAACATCTTTCGGAATGGCAACAAAGTTTAAATATGTTAAAGGACTGAACAAGGTTCAGGAGGGAAGTGTGATTAATAAGAATCTGAATACAAGAACAAGGGGGCACAATCTGAGGCTAGTTGGAGGAAAAATCAAGAAAAACATTAGAAAATATTATTTCACTGAAAGAGTAGTAGAAACTTGGAACAAACTTCCAGCAGAGGTGGTTGATAAATCCACAGTAACACAGTTTAAACATGCCTGGGATAAACATGTATCTATCCTAAGATAACAATAAAGGAATACTAAAGGGCAGACTAGATGGACCAGGTGGTCTTTTTCTGCCGTCAATCTTCTATGTTTCTAAGTTTGGTATATTACAATAGTCCAATAGAAGAAGGGCTGGAAAAGACTACAAGTCTCAATTCTATTTGAGTTGGTAAAACAAGTGACACTGCTAAAGTACCAACTGGAAAACATACCCACTTTCTGGAGGTATTTTATTAGCTGCTCACCTGAATCAGTAATGAGAATCAGCCACACAAATCTGACTTGCAGCTTTCTGTTCCTCCCAGCTAATGCTTGATGTATGACACAGTATCAAACATTGACCGTGAGCTGGTTCCACACTCACCCTCCTAAACACTATCAACACTAACAAGCAAAGGTCAGACTGATTGCAGGTACATTGAAGGGGTGTGTACTTTATTGTTAATGTTAGGTGTAATGGGGGGGACTTAATTATTGAATACCCCTCTGGCCCTCAAAGTGGTGGTGGTGTTTGGGAGGTTATTAGGGGACCTCATTTTTTATGGAGGGTGTCCATTGTGATTTTGATGAACTAATATGGAGGCTGTGGCCCCCATATCAATTCATCTGTGAGTTATTGGTGCAGGAATGCCTAGTTGCACATGCATGTGTGTGTGTGTTTTTACTGCTGTTCTTTTGTAACAAAGGTGGTTTTTAATATGCATTGGTGACGTGAGGCCTGGGTTTTGTAGGCACAAAATTAAAGGCAGAAAATGCATCCCCTTAATGTATGTTAACAGCCTGTTCCATTGATTTCCATTGTTGCTAATATAGTGACCTTTGTGCATTTTTGACTCTTGGTGTTTGGTCACAGCACATGTGATAGAATACCAAACTGTGACTTAAAACTACAGTCGCCACCTTTTTGTTCACCAGCCCTAATAGAATCAAGCCCCAGAGGAAACTGTGATGATGTCTTCTGTCTCCCATAAAGATGAGGGCATTGCAAAAGCCATGTAGATCTATGGAACACATCACACAGGAAGTGTGGTGGGGATTCCCTTTGCATTGCACATGTGTTACACAGCACTTGTGCACCAAGGTTTATGCACTAAGGCTTGATAAAGAGGTGATAAAGAGGAGATAAGTAATACATTGATATCACTTATCCAGTTCCTGTGTTATTCTATAGAGCTCATGAACTAAGATCTCCAGGGTTAGAGAAATCTTAGTTTATTGACTTCACAGAATAGCATATGAATTGTAGAAGAGATATAGTTGGAGAAGTCATCTCTGCTTTATCAACTTCCTATGACACCTTAGTGAACCTCCCCCAAAGTGTTAAACAAGATGCTAATAAATATAAGATCTAACCCCTTTAAAGATGAGTGCTGTTCCAGATTTAATAATTTCTCCATTCAGATTTCCTCTCTCCACTCCATACACTTCTGGCCAAAGATCAGGATGTAGGTTACCATTAAAGTCATCTTTCAGGATGGACGGCAGAGGGTTAATAGGGACACAATATGGACCTCCAAAGCCCATGTCACACCTAAAACAATACACACACATCAATATCATATGGTTCCCTCCAGTGAAGGTCTCCTGACTGTGATAGGAAGGACAAGGGATGAAACAAAGGCAATGAGAGCATGTCCCGTTTAGTTAAACCACACTAAAACCTATGTGAATAGCTGTCTTGTATTTGTTTTCTATATATAAGGGAATGTCTGTCGGGAAATCCCTCCTTCATATTCAAGTGCATACACCTTCAGTATGATAAACTCTCCAATTCCTATGTTATTCTATAGACCCTCTAAACGAACATATATCAAGTTAGAGTGATCATAATGCATAAGCTCAATAGAATATTATAGAAATTGGAGAGTTTATCTCACAGAAGAGTTCATCTTACCTTTACCACACCTTAGTGCCTCACCCCCAGAAACTCAACAGCAAAGCCGTAGGAGGGGGATTTTTTCAACATCATAAGAAAGAGTAGGGGATGATGTCTATAGCCCATGATGTAGGGCAGCGAAGAGCTCAGTGTTAATGTAAACATGGCTCTCCTCTTAACCTTGTGCATGTCACTTTGGGGTATATTAAGTAAATATTTGTAAATCTGAAACAATACAGTTGAATTGTATGTAGCAAAGATTATAACATTTCTGGGACTTATGTACAAAAGAAAAGAGGTGCAAATCTGGAGAAAATAACTGCATCACAGGGGAGAAATTTCCCAAGCTGCCCTTGATATAAATTGGACATTTAACCTCTTGAATGTTAAGGTGTCTCCAATTCATTGCAAAGCAATGTGTTTGAAAACCTTGCTAGAATGCAAGGGGTTAAAAGGCCCGTTTAAATCAATGCACTTTTTTATGTCTCCCATGAGATGCAGTTGGTTTGCTCCAGACTTGCACCCCTTTTCTTTTTCTCCACATAAGATTTTGGAGGGGCCTTTTCTTTGGTACATAAGGTGAAACTGTGTTACACCCCTGAAGGTTCTAAGGGGTTATTTTTGTTTTAGGGGCCATCCAATTACTAGTTACGCCACTGGGCAGACATTAATTGTCTGCCTTGATATATGTCCATTTATATCCATGGGCTTCCACATGTAATAGATTGACTGAAGGTACATTGGGTCGTATGTATCAAGGAAAAATTCGAACAATTTTGGGATAAACCAACTGCATATTATTAGTGGCATTAACCCTGTGGATGTTAGAGATGTCTCCAGTACATTGACATGCACTACTGGAGCTGGATAAGACCTCCGGCACCCATCGACAGCACTGAAACACCACCCATGGCCACACCCCCAATCAACATATCTCCCACAACCCCAGCCCCATCCATCATCCCCTTGTTCTGAAGATTACCCAACTTATTACATATAAGCCCAAAAAAGGCTCTTAACCCCTTGGTTGCTAGAGAGGTCTTCAACATACTGCTTTGTATTGAGTTGGAGGCCTCTCTAGCATCAAAGGAGTTAACTAATAACCAGTAAAGGGGTATATAACCGACACATAAATCAACCACCATTAATCAGTAGAGACACTGGGAATACTCTGACCACACCCACAACTGAGAACCTAATGCAAATTATATAAGAACATTTTTAGCACACATTTTATGTTAATAAGCCAGAGATGGGAAACAACTGCCTTCCAGATGCTGTGGGATGATAGGAGTTGTAGTCTACCTACTGCTGGAGACCTGCTGTTGCTCAGCCTGACACTTAGCAGACTTCCCAGTCGGCTGTGCTAGTTATATATTAGATGGTCACGTTATTAACTTACACACAGCGGCCTTCGTCACATATTCCATGGCCTGAGCACATCCAAGGACAACCAGCTGAGAGCACAACATTGTCAATGGCCCAGGCATCAGCCCCAGGACCATAGTTAGTCTGGATCCACCTGAAGCGTGTCCTTGGGGAGCTGTAGTAAAACAAACGTGCACTTAGTTTGCATTAGACAAATATATTACAACTCAGAATCAATACTACAGGAATGGGCAGCCAGTTTGTCTTATTCCTTATTTAACTTAAACGGTCTCATCTTAAATTAATCCTTTAAGTGCCAGAGAGGTATCCAGCACATTGACATGCAATGCGTTGGATACCTCTCTGGCACTCAAATGGGTTCATCTCATTCCGACACATAATTACAAGCACTTATAATAGTGTTTGGAAGCCTAATTCATATACTTTACCGACATATTTAAACTGTTTTACAGTAATTGACTTGCAGTTGTTTTGTTGTAGCTGAAGAAGTGAGGGTTACTTTAATTAAAAGAGCACCTATCTACACATTTGTCTTATGTCCAATCATGCTTTAGAAACTACTTTGCATAAAATGATAATTACAACAGCTGATTGACTGCTTATTTCTTGCACACACAGTGCCTTGTACTCAATAAGCTAAAGAGGTACAATTCTGGAGCAAACAAATGCACTATAGGGAAGAAATGAACATTCCTTTTGATTTAAATGGAACTTTTAACCCTTGAATGCTAGTAAGATTCCCAGTATTTTACTTTGCATTGTGTTGGAAACCTCTATAGCATCCATGACGTTAAAAAACCCATTTAAACCAATGGGAATGTTGGGAAATATTATCCCCTCCACACACACACTATAGTGTAGTTGGTTTGCTCCAGAATTGCATCTCTCCAAGTCCTCCAATAGTGCTGCCTGCTTAGAATGTATTTGAATTGAATGTGCTGGTCTTCTGTGGTAAAGTAAAACTGTAGTACCACTACCCTAGACCTAAATTATGATTGGCGCAGCAGGTGCAAAGTGCCAGGACCAGAAAACTTCAGGGGCCCATTTTAAATGCTGACAATAGAAATACTTTTAGATTTTTAGTTGTTTTGCATCACTAACTAGGTCCATCACTTCCACTACATCAACTCAGGTATAAGCAATGTGCAACACATTGATGAGACTCAAAAATTTCACAGCAGTGAACAAATATATGATTTAGTTATAATACATTTGCAAAAAAATAATAGTAGGGGTGTACTAACAGTATTCTGCTCTAAAACAGGTAAAGAAGTCAATTTACTGGTGCTGCTCCCACTAAACACCTATATCTACTCCAAAATGTCTCCTATCAGCGCTGCTTGCATTTATTAACAAGGCACAGAGGAAATCTGTGAAAAAATGGTTTATTTTCCCTTGCATGCTATTGGGATGCTGTACTGGATTTCTCATATTAAAATGGACCTGTCACCCTTGAATTTGTTTGAAAATTTGAAAATGTAATTGAAAAACTGCCTACATGTTGCATTACCCAAAAGTCCATTGCATTACCCAAAAGTCCATAGATTAATGGTTACTGATAGTATGATTTCTAAAAAATAAGTAAAAAGTGATCACGGGGCATAATCCGAACATGAAATTGCACTGAAATGTTTCATTTGCATACATTAGCATATGGTACTGCACTGAGAAAACACCAGTTAGAAATAAATTATGAATATTTCCTAAACCATTAAGTCTTTTGTCTAATATGAAAAATAGGCAGTTTTTATTGAAATATTCAAATATGCACACTTAAATTTAAAGTGGATCTGCATCCTTAAAACAACGTAGACAATTTTAAAACAACTTAAAAAATAATCCCACGTGATTACCTATGCACCATTAGAACCTTATACAAACTTTATACAAAATGATCTCAGAATAATAAATGGAGCTTGCTGTAGAGACAGACGTGATGCACACCGGTACGAAGGGAAGGGTGAACGTGCTCCCTGGGACAGTTAGGAAGGAGATGGGAGGAGAAATACAGCACTGGGAAGTTTCAGTGTGTCGCAGAATGCAGAAATGCCCAGAAAAAAGTGTGATTATCTTGGAAAGTATGTATGTAAATGATAAAAAAAAAAAACATGAATCCTAATATAATTTGAATACCTTAAGCACATGGCAAAATGTAGCTGAGGTGAAAGTTCCCCTTTAACTTTAATGTAATGATTAAAAGTGAAGATCTTGCTACTTACTAAAATAGTGGTTCTCATAGACGACTATATATACCAAGACTTCTGAATTTCCCTGCTTGAGGACAAGCACATTATTGAGATGACTGAGCCTGTGATTAATCACCTGTGCTCAAGCAGGGAAATCCTCCATTCCTGGCCTATTAATGGTCCACGAGGACATGTTTGAGCACCACTGTCTGAAAAGCCATACATCACTTACACTGTTGCGGGTGGAAGGGAAACAGTGATTCTCTTCCAGTTCTGGAATCTTTCAGCGGAGTATACTGAGCTTTCAGTGTAATGCAGGCAGCCAATGCTAGGAGGGACACACTCCTCAGTCACCTGTTGCCAGTCTCGCCCATTATTTAGTGAGTACTGCAGCTGAACAGTGTGGGAATCACTAAATGGCTTGCTGCAGCCCATGCTCATCTCAAACTGTAGAGAAGTAGAAGCCATAACATGGAAATCCCAAGTCTCAGCAAAACGAGGTTTACCTGTCGAACAATAAGATACTTCAATGAACAAAGAAATGGATAATTTAAAGTTTATAATATATAAGTCAAACTGGACCAATTCTGGGGAAATCCAAATGGAATTTAGGGGATTAAAAACTTCATAAAAACCAATCTAGTTGGGGACCTCTCTAACATTTAAAGGGTTAAAAGCCCAGTTCAACTCAATGGTAATTTTGGGACTTTGTGTCTGTCCCCTGTAGTGCAGTGGATTTGCCTGAGAATCACTCCACTTTTTCTTTGAACACACGGCCTAAGTTGCAGTTACAATGAAATAGGTTAATATAACTTTAATTATTACATACATACAGCTAGCATTATTAAAGATAAACTATTTCAATCTTACATCCTTAAAACGAAATAATAAACTTGATCTATAACACATGTGCATATTGATTTGATCAGAGAGCATTTATCTAATGTTGCTTGTTCTGTTTGTATTGAGAGATAAGAGTTAGTATTGTTTAACTATCTCTTTATTTAAAGGGGAACTACCACCCCGCAATAACTTAAGCTTCACTGATTGCTCATCTGGCGACTAGCTGCTTAGTAGCGCTGTGAAGAGACGTCCGTGCTTCCTGCTCCTGTCACCATCGGTAAAACGCTGATATCTGCTGAACCGGGTAATATTTCTGGCGACTAGCGCTACTAAGCAGCTAGTCGCCAGATGAGAAATCAGTGAAGCTTAAGTTATTGCGGGGTGGTAGTTCCCCTTTAATATTGATGGCATTAAAAAAATAAGTACAATGATGTTAAGTCTCTCAAACCTTTATAGTTTGACAGATATAACTGGCTAAAGTTCCCCCTCAGACTGTTTCAGACATGTCTGCCATCTAGTTGACAGCAAGAAATTCCTGTCCTGGGACCAGCCGCAGCTCTTCAGCAGAGCCGAAATTGCGCTATTTAGAAATAAATACTTAATTCAAACGGTCTACAAACCAGGCACACTTTGTAGACCGTTCCAATGAAGTATTTATTTCTAAATAGCTTGATTTCAGCTCTGCTAAAGAGCCGCCTTCCAGTCAAATTACCAGAATCTGCTGCTGTCCCATACAGCTCTGAAACAGCCTGAAGGGGGGAACTTTAGCCAGTTATATTTCTCAAACCATAAAGGTCTGAGAGATGAGACTTACATCATTGTACTTATTTTTTTTAATGCTTACATTATTAAATAAACTTAAATTTAAACATGACTATCCTTTTAAATGATTGTGATTGGTGCTCACTGTTCTTGTATTCATGTTATGATATCCCTGTCTGGAAAAGTGCCAGGGAGGTATCAAACACATTGCATTTCAATGTATTGGATATCTCACTGACACTCAAAGGGTTGGTGTTCTTTTAAATAGCATGCACACTACCATTCTCTGTCTCTATTAGCCATTTGATCATTGTAATTATGGGATACCTTATTTGCAGCAGCACAAGAATTAATTTAGTCACCGCCCTGGGGGTAATGTTTTGGCTAATTCTGACAACCAATGTTTACCAGCATTTAAAGGTTTGAGTTTTGAGTGCCAGAGAGCATTTGAAGGGTTAGAAGAGATAATGAAGATCGTTTAATACATAAATGCAGCCCTCTGAAACATACTGAATTCTGAGGATATCAGACATAACATATATAATAACCTTCAAATGGGATTGCTTGAAAACTACATTAGAAAATAGTAAAGTTAAAGGAGTGTAAATGTGCACATGAATACTTTTTTACTGCATGCTGAAATCTGGATTTTAGAATAAGGAGGTCACATTAGGTTTATTGATTACCTCTGTGATCCCAATGCCTTGGGTACTAATTCCAATGTATTCTGATTGGTTCTTGTTGCAGTGTACAATAGCCAGTCGGAATACAACTGGGGGTTATACATAAATAATGAGGAGATAACCTCTCCAGTGTGATAAATTCTACAATTCCTATCTTATTCTATGGGACCTATGCACTAACATCTTTCCAGCCTGAGATCTTATTTGGATAGCTTATCATACTGGAGATGTTATCAATATCTCCACTTTATCACATTTAAACACATCAATACATAACAAGTACATATTTAATAACCTCTAGGCTCTTATGTTCAAGCAGTAGTGCAGAGATTCTCAGTTCCAGTGGTCAGGACAAACAGGTCAGGGATTAAGGACATCACTTAAAGGGATAGTAACTTTTCACAAAAACAGCAGCTCCAATTAATCTTCATAGTATTTGAGCCATAGAAAGTGTTATTTCAATAATGTCAAGAGTTGTAGTTCAAGAGTAACTGAATGATAAAGTATCTACTTCCCGCCCCTTTTACCTAGTGTAAGCCACCTCCCCTCAGAAGTGGAGTCTGGTCCACAGACCAGACAGCTCACAGCAAGGGACAGTCTTCTTACTGTGAGAACAATGAAAGCCCTGCCCCCCAAATGGGGCTGGAGGGGTATACATTACCATTCAATTACTCTTGAACTATAACTCTGACAGTACTGAAATAACACTCTCCTTGGCCCAAATACTATGAAGATTAATTGGAGCTGTTTTTATTATGAAACATTACTATCTCTTTAAACACAGACAGTGCAATCAAAATGACTGAGCCACTAATTACCTATGAACAAGTCGGGATGTAGTGAAAATATGACCTGTTGGTATATCCAGAGGACTAACACTGAGAATCACTATATTAGGGTCTCTTAAAATTCGTAAGCAAAGGTTAAAGAAACAGTATTTTTTTAATGAAAACAAATATGTTGTAGTGTTTTTTCTGTTTAGTAAAACACTAGTACTCAAAATATTGAGAAGTTTTAATTCAAAGTTATTACAGCACAAACATAGTTTTTTTAAGCAATAATGCTATCTGTTGTTCAGAAGTAATTTTATTATCATAATGCACTCTGTAAGAGAGCTTGAGTCATTGACTGTAGCTGTCCATAGTAAGTGAGAGGAACAGCACCTCCTAGTGACCTGTAACTCCTTGAAGACCAAAGGAGAGGGTTACTATAAATGCATGCTTGTTGTAGAGGTTTACCGACCCCTAAAAATATCTTGGTATAAGAGTGAGGCCTCATCAACACTTTGAGTAAAAATCTCCCTTGTTACTAATATTTCAGTACATTCTGGAATAAACATGTTATACACAATTTGGACTTCTCATAATAGTGTCAAATCTTTATTTCCCCATACCTATTATTTTATGTACAGCAAAAACATTATCTCCTCTAGACACTTCCTACAAATGTTCTAGTATCACAATACATACCTATATTATCACCAAATAATAGAGCTGTATCCATGGACAGGCAGTCAACGTCTACTTGGCCCCCTTGGATTCTGTACCAATTGGCCTGCAAATCCACGGAGCCATCAAATTTATCCTGAAAACCATTTCGAGAGCTGTCATTCATCCCAATGAGGACATCATCAAGTGCCCACTGAGCTGACTGGTTCCCTGGAAAAATTAGAGATGACAAACCATTTATTCTAACCCTCTGAGAGCTAGCGGATGGGTTTTGGACACCCTTCTTGTACTCAAAAGTGAATGGCGATAGAGACAAATCAAAACATATGTCCAATATATTCATGTATAAAATGTAGATTGCACATATAAATCACATTCATTCCTGGTGTTGTTTAATGTTGTTGATGGTGGTGGAGGCAACGGTGCTACAGGGGAAATGCAAAGTGTATGACAGAAATGTGTATTGCGGGGCAAAAATGAAACAGGCTTGTCACTACATCTATTAACCCTTTGAGTACCAGAAAGGTATGCAACAGATTGTGCTGTAATAGCTGGATACCTCTCTGGCACTCAAAGGTTCAAAAATACACTTTTAACCCTTTGAATGCCAGAGGGGTACGGAATGCATTGCTTTGCAATGCATTCCTTACCCCTCTGGCATTCAAAGAGTTAATTTTTGCCACAACAGTTGACCAAAAGCAAAAGTAATGAGAAGTCAATAATTCTCTGAGAAATAGGTTACCAGTCCAAACTCCTTCAACACTAAGAAGTGGGAGCAATACATTATTATGGACAAGGACTCATTGCGCAAACAAATACATAACTGCCGGCTCGTTAGCCTTCTCATGTTATAATAACCAGCCCTAAAACGGGCTTTCACGGCTGGTAAAAAACAGGTCAAATAGAGTCAGCTAAATACCCTGATGGAAGATTACCAGCCCTCAATATGATTTCTGTATAACTACGCTCTAAACAGGAACAGATTATCTGTTCTATATAATATAATGGCTTCTATTTACACACACAGGAAGCCTCACAGTGAATCTTGTGAGAACCCTGCGTCAGGCATGTTAAGGGGTTCAGTACCCCTCATACTTTCATGCTCTTAACACTTTGAGTGCCAGAAGGGTACGCAACATGCATACCCCTCTGGCACTCCAAGGGTTAAAGTTTTGTTGCACTCAATTATATACAGCAATAATGCTCTTTTTAGGCACAATAACAATTTTTCTTAGCTTATTTTGGTATCAGTACATGCTATCAGTTGAGCATTATTTTTCTTTTATTATTTATATTCACCCTATTAATATTGTAATGGCCTTATTTACACTTACACTGAATATGAAAATACCTGCAAATTAAAGCAGACACTGAATATAAAAATACCTACAAATTAAAGCAACTCCTGTTTCTATTTTCCCCTTACTGATAACACATTTCTGTAGAACAACAGTATGTCGTCTATTGATGTTTCAGTGGCATACTCAGTCGAGCTTTGCAAGATATAGCTACAGTCTCTTCTATAAAGGAAGGAATCAGCCATGTAATAGTCTTATAGCTGATTATAAGCAACTGTTTAGAAATCTTAAAGGGGAACATTCACATCGGAAAAACTTTTGAGCACTTGTTTAATCAGCTAAGAAGCATTAGGCAAACGTGCTCTCTCTTTTTTTGTAACTTACTTTTTAAGATATTCAACTTCATAGTTATCCACTTCCGCATACTGCGGCATGATGTAGCTGTGGCACGGCTCTCAGGACTTCCCAGCAGTCTTTCTCCTCCCTGCTGCCCCCGGGAGCACGTTCACTCTTCACTTCGGTGTGGTGTGAACAGCTCCTAGCGTTACAGGAAGTGGCGATTAGCATTATACTGAGGTTGCAACCTCAGTAAAATGCTAATCGCCTCTTCCTGTAACGCTACGAGCTGTTCACACCACACTGAACTGAATCGTGAACAAGCTCCCGGGGGCAGCTGGGAGCGACGTGGGAGGAGAATGACAGACTGCTGGGAAGTCCTGAGAGCCGTGCCTCAGCTACATTATGCGGAAGTGGATAGCTTTGAAGTTGAATATCTTAAAAAGTAAGTTACAAAAAAAAGAGAGAGCACGTTTGCCTAATGTTTCTTAGCTGATTAAGCAACTGCTCAAAGTTTTCCCAATGTGAATGTTCCCTTTTATATAGTTTCAGATCTTACTCTCTCATTCCATGTGTCATGTACATACCTAGGAACTCTCTGGATCTGCCCTGGAAACTCCAGATTTCACTGTCAATTACGGGGTATCAGGGCAGAGAGGTACTTCCTCCAGCTTGGTGAGTTCCTCAGGAACCCTGCCAACTTCCTGTCCCTTCCAACCCACTTCTAGCCCCATTTCGCCCACTTTAGGGGCAAACCTTGCTTTCACTTCTCCCTAATCCCACTCACCATGATTAACCTCATCCATTATATGACAAAAATCTCTTCATTTGCACATACCCACCCCAAACCCTTCTTTTAGTACTGTGGGGGCCAATGTTTAGGGTGTTCCCTGGTAAAGTCAGGAAATATACAATACAGTTCTAGCAAATGTTATTGCATCTTCTTTCATGATTCTCCTCACTCTGCAAGTTACAGAAAGAAAGCAAATTCTTAAAAAAAAAACGGACCAATAACCACGCATCAACATGAAAGTACACTGTGCACCTAATGAAGTGTGCACTGGGCCATACGCACAATGATTAAGGGGAGCAATTCTGAAGCAAACAAACAGCACCTTAGGGAAATCCCACTCAGGCTTTTAACCCACTGAATGCTAGTAAGGTCTCCAAAGCATTGCTTCTCTATCATTCAAGGAGGCAACCTTTTCAGTGCCAGAGAAATACCTGAAAGATTTAAAAGACCCAATCTCAGCAGTGGGAATTTGGGATCTGGTTTTTGTACCCTGTGGTGCAGTTGCTTTGTCCCAGAGTTGTGCCTCTGTTCTTTATGTGTACAGAGCACAGTATTCCTATTCATGTGTCTACTGTGTTCTCATTCAGACATGCATTTGCTTCTATTTACAGTGCTTGTACAGTCCTTACCAGTGTAGGCTCACAATGTACAGTATGCACTAACACAAAACTAGAGCAGATCTGGGTCAAACCAACTGCACTAAAAGGGGATATTTTTCGAATTTCAATTGATTTAAATGAGGCCCTTAACCCCTTCAAGGCTAGAGAGGTCCCCAAAGCATTGCATAGCAAGACATTGGACAGCATGCTAGCATTCCAGGGATGAAAAGCCTTATTTGAATCAATTGACATTTTATTTGTCCCCTATAAAGCACTTGGTTTGCCCAATAACTTTGACACTTTTACCTTATTGCACGTTGTGTGATTATTTGGGAGCAATGGGACGGAGACCTATACTCCAAATATTGTAAGATAAATATACTCCTGTTTTGGTACAATAAATGGTGTGATAACACCTGTAACAACTGTAAAGAACAATTTCCATGAGCACAAAGCTGAACTGCACAGTGTTCAGAGAGAAACACTGGGGTCATTCTGGGGTACACCAACTGTACCACAGGGACAAATCAAAATCCTCTTTTATGTAAATTAAGCAAACTAATGTATTGGTGACCTCACTAGCATTCACTGGGTCAAAAAAAAAAAAAAAAAAAGCATTTACATCAATATGAATTTTGGGAATTGTCATTTGGTCCCCATTATTCAGTCAGTTTGCCCCACAATAACTTTGTGTATATGACACCCTGTAGTTAGTGTATCCAGGTTCACAGTGAACATCCTCCCTCCTCCTGAAAAGAACTTCTTATAAAAAGCTATAGCCCACCAAGCTGTGGTTGTTGCCACCATCGGAAGGCAGTGGCAGATGTCTTTGCATATGGTGGTAACTCTATAGAGATTATCTGTGGATCCAAATAAGACATGAAATCCAGTTCTCGCAACAGATTCCAGCTGATTCCATTATCATTTGTATACTGGACAACAACACCTGCATTGTGGGAAATACAAAACAGATGTTACTCATTTGAAACATTATATATATATATAAATACACGTATGGTGGCTAGATATATTTATCTGCATTACACTCAATTTGCGATAACAATTATAATGGCGTTATAAACATAATCCTTTGTGTGCCAGAGGGGTGTGTCCACTCTGGCACTCAAAAGGGTACATTCTAAATCAATTGTAATCTTTATCAAGTGATAAGAAAAGCCTGTAGCCATTTACATTTATTCTGTGCAAAAATACCAATGGCCACTATTAATCTATCCTGTGTGGACTAATTCTTCCCACTAAAAGCTGAAGCCACGTGAATTTACAACCACATACAAAAGACCAGGGGTGCACCCATTTTTAATACTTAGCACCCCTTTGAAGGTATGGGTACTCCTATGTAACAGCTTAGTACACAGCACATCCAGACACACCATCACACCTTGTGTGCACCAAATGCACACACTAAAAGAGGATTTTAGTCTTACCTGTTAAATCCTTTTCTCTTTGCCCATACAGGTTACTGCTAACTTTGGGTAGGCGATCAGCCCCTTTAAGTAGGCAGGAACAATTCTGAGAAGTGACTGCTGGGTGGAGCCTACCTCCTCTCCTTAGCTTGCAGCTAGCCAATCCCCTTCCAGTCAAATTTGAAAACTAACTATTGACTAGGTAGTAAGAAGGTAAAGGAAGACTCCTGTGAGCATGAACCCGAAAGCACCCCCACGTTCTGCCACAGGACAGCCAAGCATGGTCCCTTGACAGGGTGGGAGACCAGTAACCTGTATGGACTAAGAGAAAAGGATTTAACAGGTAAGACTAAAATCCTCAGGTTACTGGTAACACTGGGATGTCCAACCATGAATTTCCCCAGGGCGGGAAGATAGGCAAGGACCAGGCACAGGCCCCCAAAGTCACCAGAGCACCATTGAACCAACGGATCACGAATAGCTCAACAATAACCGCAAAGTGTCAATGGACACCGAACAGGGGTAAAAACAGAGCCCAAGAACTGTTACACAGCACACTGAACTAGAGACAACAGGGCTCAAAAGTGAAAGAGTACTGAAGAGAGAAAGGAGATCCTAGACAGGAAAGGCTGCCTCCAGGATCTTCCTCCCAAAATGGCATCAGCCGATTCCAGTGTTTGGAAAAGGTATGCACAGACGACCAAGTGGCCGCCTTGCACAACTGATCAGCAGAGGACTGATTTTTGTAGGCCTAAGATGCCCCAATAGATCTCGTAGAATGAGCCGTGGGAACAGGGAACAGGCTTCTTCCTAAGTTCATACGAATAGTGGACTTGATCCAAGAAGCAATGATTACCTTGGAAGAAGGTTTCCCTGCCCTGGGACCCTCAGCAATGACAAAAAGAGTGTCAGACTGCCTCAATGGCTCAGCGCGATGCACAAAGAACTTGAGACAACGCACAACATCCAACTGGTGGAGATACTTCTCCTTGTCAGAAGTAGGGTTAGGGCAGAAAGAAGGAACCACAATCTCCTGATTAATGTGGAACTCAGACACCACCTTCGGAAGAAACCCCTGCAAAGTGCACAGCACCACCTTGTCCTTGTGAAACACCAAAAAGGGTGGCCTACAAGACAGGGCATGCAGTTCCGCAACACGGCAAACAGATACAATCACCAGGAGAAAAGCCATCTTCCACGTCAGCAGACAGAGAGGAATAGTGGCCAGTGGCTCAAAGGAAGGGTGCTGAAGGACACCCACAACCAAGTTACGGAGGAGTGGGAGTCTTAAACACAGGACAGGTATGAGCAACGCACTGGAAGAAAATCTTGACATCAGGAAGAATAGCAAGGTGCCTCTGAAAGAAAACAGAGAGAGCAGAAGTCTGAACCTTGAGAACTCAGACTGAGACCCTTATCCACATCATCCTGGAGGAAGGAAAGGACCGTAGGAAGATCAAAATCCTGAGACAGGTCCCTATCAGCACCAAGATAGAAAGGTAGACCAAACTCGATACTAGGCCTTAAAGGAAACTGGCTTATGGGCACTAAGCATAGTAGCCACCAAACCAGAAGAAAATCCGTTCTTTCAAAATTGAGGATTCAATCTCCATGCTGTCAAAGCCAGACGATGAACATCCTCCTTCCACAGGTAACCCTGTAGAAGAAGACCCAGACGGAAGGGAAGCCAAAGAGGTTCTGCCACTGAGAGATCCAGAAGCTCTGGAAACCAAGCTGCTGAGGCCAGTAAGGAGCAATCAGAATGACTAGGCAGCGCTCCAGTCGCAGTCTCCATATCACCCTGTGCAACAGGGGAATGGGAGGAAAGATGTATGCATGAGGGAAATTCCACGGGATCAACAAGGCATCCACTGCTAGAGCCAGGGGATCCGCCCAGCAAAAGCAGAACGTTGGAACCTTCCTGTTGTGTCTTGTTGCCATCAGGTCGATGCACAGAAGATCCCACAACTGGACAATGAGGCTAAACACCTCTTGATGCAGTTCCCACTCTCTGCTGTCCACTGTGTGATGACTGAGGAAGTCTGCCAGAACGTTGTCTACGCCAGGAATATGAACTGCGGAAATGGCAGGGACATGCTCCTCTGCCCAGGACAGAATAGCCTTGACCTCTAGCCAAGCCGAGAGACTTCTTGTGCCGTCTTGCTTGTTGATGTAGGCTATCTCTGTGATGTTGTCCGACTGTACCCTGAACGGGCAACAAGCTGACGTGTCCAGTGTTGCAAGGCATGAAAGGACATTGATGGGAAGGAGTGATTCCTCCTGGGACCACCGGTCCTGAGCATTCAAGTGCCCCAGTACCGCTCCCCATCCGGAGAGAGGCTGGCATCTGTCATCACTGTTGTCTAGAATGGCACCAGGAAGGGCCTGCCTTTCAAGAGATTGTTCAGGCTGAGCCACCATGAGAGGCTCAGCTCCACGTGAAGAGGGAGAGATAGGGACCTCTCCAGGAGATCCGGTCGACCCCTGCGTGCCAGGATTAGAAACCTCTGAAGTTCCCTGGTATGAGCCATGGCAAACGGAACCGCTTCTATGGTGGAAATGAACTTCCCCACCAAGGATGACAACTTTTTGGCTGGAACCAGATCCTGAGAAAGGACAGCTTGGACCTTCAGTGCTATCTGATGAGCCACTTCATCCGTGAGAAACACCATCCCTCTCTGGGTGTCGAAAAGGAGGCCCAGAACATCCTCTATGAAGGAACAAGGTCCGACTTGTCCTGATTGATGATCCACCCATGATAGGACAGAGCATGAATGCAAGCCTGCACCTGCTGATGAAGGAGTTCCGGGGAAGATGCCTTCAGAAGGAGGTTGTCCATGTATGGGGTAACTCTGATGCCGTCCCGATGGAGGACAGAAATCAATGCTCCCAGGACTCTGTTGAAGACTTGAGGAGCCGTGGTCAGGCCAAAGGGGAGGGCTGAAAACTGGAAATGCCCTCGGTCGCAGGCAAAGCGAAGATTTTGCTGACTCTCTGGATAAATGGTGATGTGCAAATAAGCATCCTGAAGATCCAGCGAGGCCAGAAATTCCCCAGGGGACATGGCAGCAATTACCGTGCATAGTGATTCCTGGCAATACTGGGACCTGACCACAAAGGAGTTGCAATCCTTCAAATCCAAAATGGGAAGGCAGCCTCCATCCTTCTTGGAAACCACAAAGAGGTTGGAGTAGAACCCCAACCCCCATTCCCGAGGAGGAACAGGTTCCAAGACCGACTTGTCCAGAAGGGCCTGAATGGCTCCCTTGAAAAGGCGGCGCTTTTCTGCTCCCAGAGGAGAGCGAGAAGAGAAGGTCCGAGAAGTATGAACGGAGGTGAAGGGGATCCTGTACCCTGTAGCCACCACCTGCAAAACTCACAGGTTTGCCACAGAAGACTCCCAAGCCGAAAGGTAGTGGTGTAAGCGGCCACCTACCTGTGGGTGGGGACCCAGATTCGGTGAGTCATGCAGAAGAAGGTTTGAAGCCTTGGGCTTAGCGGAGGACTTGGACCTCCACTGCTGCTTAGGCTTGGATGAGGAGCGCAGAGCCTGAGGCATCGCCTGGGTCGCCTGACGCAAGTCAGCCTGATAGGGACGAAAAAGCTGATTCCTTTTGACAGGCGCCTTCTTCCTCTGGACCATTGGTAGATGAGTACTCTTCCCTCCAGTGGCTTCACTGATCAGATCCTTCAGATCAGGCCCAAACAGTGAGGTGCCCTTAAAGGGCAAGGATAGGAGAGACCTCTTGGAGCCTGTGTGAGCAGACCAGACCAGACATAGTTGATGACCTGGCGACCATACACACAGCGTCAAACAGGGCAGCAGAAACATAATGCTGAGCCTCAGAGATGTTGGTAAGAAGCCGCAACATGTCAGTAGTAGGAGCCCCCTGATGGACTGCTGAAGTGAGCTGTTCAGTCCAAACAGCCACAGGTCTATTCACCCACACCACAGCAAAAGCGGGGCGCAGGGCAGAACCAGCCATCACAAAAATAGCCTTGAGAGCAGTCTCAAGCTTCTTGTCAGTCCAGTCTTTCAGAATAGATGCATCAGCCACAGGCAAGGCAGTGGACTTAGAAAGCCTGGAGACAGGGGCATCCACTTTGGGAGGATCAACCCACTGAGCTACGGCCGCCTCAGAGAATGGATAAAGCTTAGCAAATTTCCTAGAGATAGATGGTTTCCTGTCTGGAAACTTCCACTCCTCAGACACCAAGCGGTCAAGGGTGGGGTTAGGTGGAAAATGAGTATGGGGCCTAACAGGCTCCTGGAACACATCAGAGGGATCAGAAGAAACCTCCTGCACCAAGGGAATGTTCAGGGTGTTCAACACAGCCCTGATCAGGCCCTCAGCCAAAGGAACAGGATCAGCCTCAAAGGGATCCCCAAAACACTGAGAGGAAGTGACAGCAGAGCAGTCTTCATCATCAGAATCCACCAATAATTCCTCTTCAGAGGAATCAGACACAGGGAAGATCTGATTGGGGTGGGGGCCTGCCACGAGTGGAAGACTCCCTGCAAGGTGGATGTAAGGAGTTGTAAGGTGGACCGGAGGTCCCTGGTAGTAGCCTTAAACTCTTGCATCCATACTGGATGTAGTGCATGGCTGGAGGTCCCTGCAGGGGATTCAGGGGCAGCAGCGTATGCTGGGCAAACATGACCTGAGTATTCTCTAGGTAACCCTGAGTGACATGAGGAGCAATGAGCAATGGGGGACACAGATACCCCAATATCCTTAGTCTTAGGCCTAGCCCCAAGGTCTAACAGTCAAAGTATCAGAAACACCCACAAAATAGTGTGTATGATAAATAAAATCACCCCAGAAATGCTAAATTAGACTTATCTGGTAGGCGAAGGGTTAAACTGTTGAGGAGAGAAGGAGAGTCCAAGCCCTGCATAGGATACTTAATCAGCAAAGGCACAAAATGGCTGCCGCGGCGGGAGCCAATCAGAAACAAGCGTGCGAGGCAAGTGCTCGGGGGAATTGTAGTTTCACTGAAAAAAGTACCCCAACAGTGCCCGAAGACCCTGAGTCCCCCAACATGCCCAGCACATTGATCTGACCTCGCTACGTGGAGCGGTTGCAGAGATATGTCCCAAACTGTAAAGTACCATAGAAGTGAATGGAGCAATGGCGTCTAATGCGGTAAATGCTTGGCGAAACACAAGTTAACAAGGTGAATAGCAAAATGTAAAACCACTCAAAAGCCCACTAGAACACGTCAGCAGACCCAATAAACACTGGTCCCAGTAGGGAAAGTGCCCACAATGCCCCAAAAGATGCTAACCAGGAGCAAAAGGGTTACGTTACCACAGAAACTTGCTCCAAACACCCCACAGACATACATATAAACCCAATAAGTGCATGAGTATGTAATAGGAACTCCAAATGAGACCCCTGTGCAGAGGGGAAGCATGGGACATGTGGACCTCAGCACTCAAAGGGTGCTCACCTTTTTCAGCAGATCTTCTTCAGATTACCATATATCAAGAAGAAGCCTCAGTGGGCAACTCCTGGGGAAAGAACTTGCAGCCAAGATTTTCCCCCCAGGGCTTAGGTCCACAAAAGCACCTGGTAAACTGAGGTATCCACATTTAGGCAATGGGAATTGTAATCCGCCTAATGGTGGTATCCCATATCTAACAGAAAATAATAAAAAAAACTAAAACTATAGCAGAACTGTTCTCTTGCCTTGTGTCTTGACCAAAGAACAAATCTTACTGGATGGGGATTGTCTAGCTGCAAGCTAAGGAGAGGAGGTAGGTTCCACCCAGCAGTCGCTTCTCAGAATTGTTCCTGCCTACTTAAAGGGGCTGATTGCCTACCCAAAGTTACCAATAACCTGTATTGGACGAGAGGATGCAGGAGCTTCCTTTCCAGATTACTGCTTTACTTATTGATAGATCCGGCAGACTGCCACTGCTTCTTTAATAATGGGTAGATCCTTCAGACTGCTGCTGCTACTTTACTTACTGTTTGATCCTGCAGACTGCTACTGCTAATTTAATTACAGTTAGATCCTTCAGACTGCTACTGCTACTTTACTTACTGTTTGATCCTGCAGACTGCTACTGCTAATTTAATTACAGTTAGATCCTGCAGACTGCTACTTTACTTACTGTTTGATCCTGCAGACTGCTACTGCTAATTTAATTACAGTTAGATCCTGCAGACTGCTACTTTACTTACTGTTTGATCCTGCAGACTGCTACTGCTAATTTAATTACAGTTAGATCCTGCAGACTGCTACTTTACTTACTGTTTGATCCTGCAGACTGCTACTTTACTTACTGTTTGATCCTGCAGACTGCTACTGCTAATTTAATTACAGTTAGATCCTGCAGACTGCTACTGCTACTTTACTTACTGTTTGATCCTGCAGACTGCTACTGCTAATTTAATTACAGTTAGATCCTGCTGCTGCTACTTTACTTACTGTTAGCTCCTGAAAAGTGGTGCTGCTACTTTAATTGCGGCTAGATTCTACAGACTGCTAATTCTACTTTAATTACCCTTAGATCCTGCATATTGCTATTGCTATGTTAAATATGGTTAGATCCCATTAATTGGTGCTGCTACTTTAATTATGGCTAGATTCTGCAGACTGCTAATTTTACTTTAATTTTTCTTAGATTCTGCAGACTGCAACTGCTACTTTAAATACAGTTAGATACCACAGACTGCCACTGCTACTTTAATTATGGTTAGATACTACAGACTGCCACTGCTACTTTAATTACGGTTAGATACTACAGACTGCCACTGCTACTTTAAATACAGTTAGATACCACAGACTACAACTGCTACTTTAATTACGGTTAGATACCACAGACTACTACTGCTACTTTAATTACGGTTAGATACCACAGACTACTACTGCTACTTTAATTACGGTTAGATACTACAGACTGCCACTGCTACTTTAATTACGGTTAGATACCACAGACTGCTATGGCTACTTTAATTACGGTTAGATACTACAGACTGCCACTGCTACTTTAAATACAGTTAGATACCACAGACTACAACTGCTACTTTAATTACGGTTAGATACTACAGACTGCCACTGCTACTTTAATTACGGTTAGATACTACAGACTGCCACTGCTACTTTAATTACGGTTAGATACTACAGACTGCCACTGCTACTTTAATTACGGTTAGATACCACAGACTGCTATGGCTACTTTAATTACGGTTAGATACTACAGACTGCCACTGCTACTTTAATTACGGTTAGATACCACAGACTGCTATGGCTACTTTAATTACGGTTAGATACTACAGACTGCCACTGCTACTTTAATTACGGTTAGATACTACAGACTGCCACTGCTACTTTAATTACGGTTAGATACTACAGACTGCCACTGCTACTTTAATTACGGTTAGATACCACAGACTGCTATGGCTACTTTAATTACGGTTAGATACTACAGACTGCCACTGCTACTTTAATTACGGTTAGATACTACAGACTGCTATGGCTACTTTAATTACGGTTAGATACTACAGACTGCTATGGCTACTTTAATTACGGTTAGATACTACAGACTGCTATGGCTACTTTAATTACGGTTAGATACTACAGACTGCTATGGCTACTTTAATTATGGTTAGATACCACAGACTGCCACTGCTACTTTAATTATGGTTAGATACTACAGATCACTACTGCTACTTTAATTATGGTTAGATACCACAGACTGCCACTGCTACTTTAATTATGGTTAGATACCACAGACTGCTATGGCTACTTTTGATTATGGTGAGATCCTGTAGACTGTCACTGCTACTTTAATTACTTTTAGATCCTACAGATTTCCACTGCTACTATTCATATAGTGTCATACACTTGAAAATCAATATATTTAAAACTGTGCCTTTTATAGAAAATTTCCTAGATTAAAGAGATGCAAACCTTTTTTTAGATATTGTTTCACCAATCTAGTAATCTAAATCCGAGATTTTTTTTTAGTATATTGATGCTTTGTTTGAAGCATTTACATTTTACACCAACTATTCCCTGAAGAAAATGACATATGCATATCTGATGCAAGTTTCTCATAAAAAAGCAAACCATTAATCCCCTGAGGACCAGAGAGATGAGCAATGCTTTGCAAATCAATGTGTTGCACACCCCTTTTGTACTCAAGGGGTTAAGAAATACAAGCCGTTGACTAGAAGGGCAATTGCTCTGGTCTTATTACTCCCCATGGTGCCTTCTTGAAGCTGCATGAATCCCAGCATATAGTGAGGCCGGCCCAGATACTCAGAAGAGAACCATGCAGAGGTAATTTCTATCACACAAAGTGCATTATTACAGCTTGCGCACTAAAAGCATCCCTGTTCTAGATTGTTTTTAACTTTTAAGCAATAATTTTGTATCTTTTTTAAAGTCTGCTTTCTTCTGCCTAAAAAAAAACCCATCACAACAATGGGGAGGGAGGTGGTGTAAAAAAAAACAACATTTTTTTTATTTTCTTTATTCTTAGAATCATATTTAAAAAAAAAGTAGAGTCAAATTTATAAATATGTTTCAATCATAAAAAATTTACGAATGATGATTTTTTTATTTTACATCCATTGTTTATACACGGTATTACTTATTATCCTATATATACTTCCATGGAGAACAGGTAGGCGTTAAGATATAATCTCTAAAACTGTATTTTTGGAGAATATATCACATTTCTTTACACATACGATGTGACACAATTCTTATTTCAAACACATCAATGTGTACTTCAGTTTTCAAAAAAATGAACAGTCTGGCATTAGTACTTCGAGAAATGTCCTTATCTCTTTGTGATCATTTTACAGGCAGTAGCAACAGTTGTGGGGCTTTTTAATTGCTCTAATTTTATAGAGGTGCTCAGTGCATTCTGAAGTAATGTTCGCAGCCTCTAGCATTTAAGGGGTTAAAAATCCACATTTAAATCAATAGTAATATTTGTTTGTTCCATATGCACAGTTAATTTAGCACATATTTGCTGTACTTTGCACATAAGAACCAATATACTAAAGCTTGCCTTAATACAGAAGGACCAGTTTTATTAAAGATTCGCTTGATACAAAAGACCCAATGTAATAAATCTTGCCTTTATAGATAATGTCCAATGTAATAAAGCTTGCCTTTCTACATAAGGCCCAACGTATTAACGCTTGCCTTTGTACACAAGACCCAATGTACCAAAGCTTGCCTTTATACATAAGGCCCAAAGCCCCTGTGGTGCTGTCAGAGTACCCCAGAGTTATGTTGCTTTATCAAATACAGCTCTTGAAGGACTGATAGTCTTAAAGCAATGGTAATGCTTTATATTAACTGTCATTATATTAATCATATATTTTAATTTGTTTTGCCAGCTGACTTTTTTCTGTATTGATGTGTATTTGTATTATATACATTTTTATGGTCTTCGCTTTCTCACTTTTATGAACTTCCGCTAACTATAGCCTGTAAAAATGTCCGTGACTCAAGCATATCTTTATAGTATGTGTGTGTTTCGTTCTAGGTTTGTGTGTGCCAGCCAGGGCCAGATTTATGTCCCAAGGTGCCCCTAGGCAAATAACTCTAGGCACCCTTAGTTCCAACCATGGCTACACTCACATGACCCCGCCCCATTTCCATACACTGTTTCCTTCCTGGCACTTAAAATACCTTGGCATTTAACAAACAAGAATGAAAAAGCTTTAACCCCTTGGCTGCTAGATACACAAAGTATTGCATGTAAAGGGCTATAAAACTGATGCAAAGACATTGAGAGAATGTGGGTGCGGCCAGCACAGCTGAGGTGCACCTCAAAATTTGGAGATTTAGTTAAATGGAAATTATATCTTTAATATATAGGGGAATACAATATTTTTTTTTCATAATAGGGATTTTGATAATGGATAGTCCCACTGATGGGAAAAGCTAAAACTGACATTCTATGCATTTTATGGCTATAGTACTTCCATGGCTAGAATTAGCATTGCTCAGGGTAATGTGAAGCAGGTAAGTGTTGATGGTTGGAGGGCAGGAGTTTGTAAACATGATTTGGACAGGGAAATAGGGGTTTTCACCCCAGTGCCTAGTGGGACTTTCAGTTATGCATCGCAGTGTGGGGGAGTTTACATAACTCCTCCCCACTACCACCCCTGTGTCACGTTACACTTCCCCTCCGGGTTAGTCAGGTTTGCCAACCCTCCATTCTTCCCCTTTATCCCCCACTGGATGATCTCGCTTTTAAAGTCGGGCCTTTCCCAGGAACCTTTGCTTGTTCTACAAGATAATTCAGAGTTGCATTTGTTCCGTTATCCTATGTATCATGACCTTCAGACATAACTGGGAACTCTCTCTGGAACTCTGCCCACTTCTGCTCTTTCCCCTTGTGTTCCTCCTTCCCCCCAGCCTTCTTTGAACAGTTCTGTCACACACTTGAGCCCTGCCCACCCGCGTCAAGTCCCACACTTTTGATGCAATTTGCATCATTTTTCACACCAACTGCTGCACCAGAGGACTCCCCTTCAGGTAGAGAACAATTGAAAGTTCACAGGTATGCCTCCAGACCTCCCTCTTGTCTTTCCGATTTGGCACCTCATTTGATCATCTCCTGGTTGCTGACTTGACTTTGCATCTCGACTTTGACTCCAGTTTCCTGATTTAGTATCGTGCTTGATTCTAGGTTCCAACTTGGCTTACCTCCTGACTTCACCTCCTGTTTCCTGTATCTGCTGCTCCAGTTGTCTCCTGGCTGATCTTCTGTTCCTGATTATTTGGTTTTTTTGTTCCAGTACCCTTCAGTCTCCCTGTCAGGCCTCATTTCTCTTCCTCTACTTGCCTGCCATAGCTCTATCACGGTGCCCGTGATTCGTGCTGTTCTGTGTCTGTCACTTGCTGAGTATTCCTGATTGGCTGTCTGCTATTAGCCCTCCTCACACAGCCTTTTTAAACCCAGGCTGAGCACTTCCAGGTTGCCCTTTCGTGGTGTTTCTGACTTCACTTGGCATGACCTGCATGTCAGGCTTCTGGGCCTGCTGTTCCTGCTGTTCTGGCTGATCCTGCGTTCCAGTGTTCCTGTATGCTAGTGTTCCGGTGTTCCTGTGTTCCAGCACCTAGCGGGTTAATCTTACTGAGTTCCTGAGTCTCCTGCCTGCCGCTTCTCCAGCCTGTTCGCTCTCCACCAGCGGTTCCGGTCATCTGTCAGTGTATCAGTCTCGTCCCGGGGGACTCCCCGTTGGAGTGTAGGGCTCCTGCTCTAGCCCCGTCGCTCTGGCGACATTGTTCTTCTCGCTGCTGTTTATACATTGTTGGTTCCAGCGTGCGGATGCTGGTTTGCTCCATTGAACCTGGTGGCGATATACACTGTTGGTTCCAGCGTGCGGACGCTGGTTTACTCCATTAAACCTGGTGGCGACATTTACTGTTGGTCCCAGCATGAGGACGCTGGTTTACTCCATTAAACCTAGTGGTGATACACACTGTTGGTTCCAGCGTGCGGACGCTGGTTTACTTCATTAAACCTGGTGGCGACATTTACTGTTGGTCCCAGCGTGAGGACGCTGATTTACTCCATTAAACCTGGTTGCGATATACACTGTTGGTTCCAGCGTGTGGACGCTGGTTTCCTCCATTAAACCTGGTGGCGATATACACTGTTGGTCCCAGCGTGAGGACGCTGGTTTACTCCATTAAACCTGGTGGCGACATTACTGTTGGTCCCAGCGTGAGGACGCTGGTTTACTCCATTAAACCTGGTGGCGATATTTATTGTTGGTCCCAACGTGCGGACGTTGGTTTGCTCCTGAGCTATCCAGTACTGAGGCCAGGTCGCTGTCCACTCCTATGCAGTCGTCCGATTTTCCCTGGCAATAGACCTCTGCTGAGTAAGACCTTAGTTCCTATTCCTCTCTGCTGTCATAGACATCTGACAGCTGGTCTACTCACTCAGGCTGCCCTGCCCGGTATTAGTAAGGCCGGTAGAACCTTTGTACGTTACCATCCTTAAGGTTGCCTTACCCGGTATTGGCAGGGCTGGTAGAGCCTACTACAGTGTTCCTCAGGCTGCCCTGCCCGGTATTGGTAAGGCCAGTAGAACCTTATACATTACCATCTTTAAGGTTGCCTTACCCGGTATTGGCAGGGGCGGTAGAGCCTACACTCAGTACTCCTTTGGGCTGCCTTGCCCGGTATTGGTAAGGCTGGTAGAACCGGTATATGTCATCTCACGGTTGCCTTACCCGGTATAGGCAAGGCCAGTAGAGCCTGTTATCGCTACTGTCACTTTGGTTGCCTTGCCCGGTATTTTAGACAAGGCCGGTAGAACCTATTGTATGGACTATTATTGTTGTATTGTTATGTATGTTTACCCTATGGGGATTGCCTTAACTTTTCAATAAAGTTACGTTTTTACCAAACCTTACGTCTGAGAGTCTTCAAAAACCGTGACAAGCTCCTTGCCCTAGTGAACTTTCTATTGTCTTTCCTCCTTCACCCTAGTTTTCTTTCTTAGTCTCCAAACTGATATTCAGGGAAAGCGCTAAGTATTATCAAGTTCCACACTTTCCAAAACTAGGATGCTACAGTCACTTGTCCGAAACAGGGAACAGGTACTTCAAGGGAGATACACTGCTGCCCTAAGCTACAATGTTGTCGCAACCAAATGGCTTCCACCAAAGCGTAGATTAGGGAATACCACTTTAAAACTCTAACCTTGGTGCCTATTAACTCCACACGGCCATGAACAGTAGACAGAGTGAATGCAATCTGGATCTACATACCCAGCCGGGAATCACGTAACTTCTTTGCAACTTGCAGAAGTTGCAATTAAGTTATATGATTCCCGGCCGGGTTTATAGCTCCAGATTGCATTCAGACTATCTGCTGTTCATGGCCGTGTGGAGTTAATAGGCACCAAGCTCAGAGTTCTAAAGTTACTTTCTCAGTCCCCACTCTCTCTCCCCTTCTTTTACATGGTTCTCTGATCGCCCCTCTTCACCTGGCTCTCAGTTCACTTTCAGGTATGCTTTTTCTTCCACTTGAAGGAGGCATTGTCAGCCCTGCAATAGGACACTGCAGCTGGCTCCCTTGATAACCTAAGGGTGCATTAAATCTTGCACTATCCAGTTGTCGTGGCCTATGAGACCCAGTATCCCCTACTAGGCACTGGCTAGCTGGAAGTTATAGCTCCCAACAGATGAAGAGCCCAAAGTTTCCTTGACATGGGCCCTTGGTACATATGACCTATTCAATGAGTCAGGGTTTATTCAGTCATGAGCTCCACAGATGTTGGGGCCTACAACTCCCAGCACCCACTGCTAGGTATTAGCTAGCTGGGATATGTGTACCACAACAGCTAGAAAGCCCATGGCTGACTATACCCTGCAACATGACCCTCAGTATATATGGCCTATTTTTTATGTCAAGGGAATCAGCCTTTGGCTTCACAGCTGATGGAGGTCTAGGTCTCCTAGCATCCACTAATAGACAATGGCTAGCTGGAAGCTGTATACTACTACAGCTGTAATGACCATAGATGACTACACCATTTAGTGGGCTCTTGGTACATGTGGCCAAATACTTAGTCAGGGTGAATTCAACCTTGAGTTCTCCAGCTGTTGAGCCCTAGCACTTCATACATAACAAGCAAGACAATATCTAGTAGGATATGCTGGAAATTATAAGCCACTACAGCTGAGCAGTCTGACCCAGTAAAGATCGTATGTACAGTTGTGTGAAAAAGAAAGTACACCCTCTTTGAATTCTATGGTTTTACATATCAGAACATAATAACAATCATCTGTTCCTTAGCAGGTCTAAAAATTAGGTAAATACAACCTCAGATGAACAACAACATGACATATTACACTGTGTCATGATTTATTTAACAAAAATAAAGCCAAAATGGAGACTCCATGTGTGAAAAACTAAGTACACCCTTACAGTTTCCATAGGAATTAAGATGCTAAGTAGAATACAGGTGCCGATAATCAAATGCCCTTGATTAATTGATCATCGGCAAGCATGACCACCTTTATAAAAGCCGAAGTTTTAGTAGTTTGCAGGTCTGGAGCATTCAGGTGTGTGTTAACATAATGCCAAGGAGGAAAGACATCAGCAATGATTTTAGAGAAGCAATTGTTGCTGCCCATTAATCTGGGAAGGGTTATAAGGCCATTTTCAAGGTATGTACACAGAAATTTGAAAAAAAATGCCAGGAAGCAAAGTAGGTTAATATATACGACTAAATAGTAAAAATAAAATTACTATTCTTTTAAATGCTCATACAAAAGTATAAAACTGTATTAGCATAAAATCTGCATACCACGCTATTCCCAAGGTCAATATATGTATATATATAATATATAACACAATATAAATACATGTTGTAGATTGTCTAGTGCCCATCACAATGAATTAACTGAATAAAACAGAAGACCACATGTTTGTCTTGTGCAGATGTTCACTCCTGTTCTCAGGACACTGTAACAAGAACTACAATGAATAAATGATGCTGTGCTTCACATTGTTATGGAAATTGGTTTGCAGGAAGAAACAGGACTAGCAGAAATCCTGTAGGCCTATTCTTAACATCTTGAATAAAGATGTTTGCAAACCTTGGTAAATGGTTAGTATTCTTCGGGTTTAAAAAAAAATAAGGTGCTCCTGAATAACATGCAGTACGGTCATGCCCCATGAATTCAATTGTGTTCATGCCCCATGATTTCATTTGTGTTTTTAACCTCTAAAATGCTGGATAGGTCCCCAACACATTGAAAAGCAATGCAATGGAGATCTCCAAGAGGTTAAAAGCCCATAGATCAATGGGTGATTTTATTTCTCCCCTATGTAGTAGATGGTTTGCACTAGAATTACTCCAATTCTCATTTATCCCTTTGAATGCCAGAGGGGTACTCAACGCACTGCAATGCAATGAGATACATATCTCTCTGGCACTCAAAGGGTTAAGCATAAGGCCTAGTGTCTATTCACACTGGGCTGTACTCCCTTGGTAAGACACTGCATGGCGCAAGTTCAAGAAAAACTGTATCCCTCAGCTGGCTTAAAAACAGAAAAATGCAATATCCTGCATCGTAAATCCTACCAAGGTACTGTAACATTTACATTTAAATCTCTGTGAATGCTGTAACACGCTATTTCATGTAACAGTCATTTGTACGTTAGCATTAGTGTTCCTTTACCAGTATCTGTGTTTATCAAGTATTCATGTAAGTGAAAATTAAAGCGGAACTACCACCCAATAAAAGTACTGCCCCACATAATTGCCCATCTGGCGACTAGCTGATAAGTAGCGCTAGTCGGCAGAATTATTACCTGATTAAAGAGAAATCGCTATTCTTCCAAGACTGACAGCAGGACGGAGCACAGACATCTTGCCATAGTGATGTTTGCATGCCTGCGCTGTCAGTCCCGGCCGGGTCTAGGAGGCGTTGCTAGGAGCCGGCCGGCTCCAAAAGGGACTGACAGCACAAGAGCGCGGACGTCACTTTGGCAAGATGTCTGCTCCCAGTCTTGGAAGAATAGCGATTTCTCTTTAATCAGGTAATAATTCTGGGGACTAGCACTACTGAGCAGCTAGTCGCCAGATGGGCAATTATGTGGGGCAATATTTTTATTGGGTGGTAGTTCTGCTTTAAGGAAAGGTATACATCTAGGTTATATTTTTCAGTAGGCAGGAGGGCACAGTTTTCCTTTGCACACCTCACTTCCCACAGTACAGCCTCCAGATCAGGAAGTAAGGCATACTAATGAAAACCACGTCCCACAGTACAGCCTCCTGATCAGGAAGTAAGGTGTACTAATGAAAACCACGTCCCACAGTACAGCCTCCAGGTCAGGAAGTAGGGTGTACTAATGAAAACCACATCCCACGGTACAGCCTCCTGATCAGGAAGTAAGGTGTACTAATGAAAACCATGTCCCACAGTACAGCCTCCTGATCAGGAAGTAAGGCTTACTAATGAAAACCATGTCCCACAGTACAGCCTCCTGATCAGGAAGTAAGGCTTACTAATGAAAACCATGTCCCACAGTACAGCCTCCTGATCAGGAAGTAAGGCTTACTAATGAAAACCATGTCCCACAGTACAGCCTCCTGATCAGGAAGTAAGGCTTACTAATGAAAACCATGTCCCACAGTACAGCCTCCTGATCAGGAAGTAAGGCGTACTAATGAAAACCATGTCCAACAGTACAGCCTCCTGATCAGGAAGTAAGGCATACTAATGAAAACCATGTCCCACAGTACAGCCTCCTGATCAGGAAGTAAGGCGTACTAATGAAAACCATGTCCAACAGTACAGCCTCCTGATCAGGAAGTAAGGCGTACTAATGAAAACCATGTCCCACAGTACAGCCTCCTGATCAGGAAGTAAGGCGTACTAATGAAAACCATGTCCCACAGTACAGCCTCCTGATCAGGAAGTAAGGCATACTAATGAAAACCATGTCCCACAGTACAGCCTCCTGATCAGGAAGTAAGGCGTACTAATGAAAACCATGTCCAACAGTACAGCCTCCTGATCAGGAAGTAAGGCATACTAATGAAAACCATGTCCCACAGTACAGCCTCCTGATCAGGAAGTAAGGCGTACTAATGAAAACCATGTCCCACAGTACAGCCTCCTGATCAGGAAGTAAGGCATACTAATGAAAACCATGTCCCACAGTACAGCCTCCTGATCAGGAAGTAAGGCTTACTAATGTATACCAGGTCCCACAGTACAGCCTCCTGATCAGGAAGTAAGGCGTACTAATGAAAACCATGTCCCACAGTACAGCCTCCTGATCAGGAAGTAAGGCGTACTAATGAAAACCATGTCCCACAGTACAGCCTCCTGATCAGGAAGTAAGGCTTACTAATGAAAACCATGTCCCACAGTACAGCCTCCTGATCAGGAAGTTAGGCATACTAATGTATACCATGTCCCACAGTACAGCCTCCTGATCAGGAAGTTAGGCATACTAATGTATACCATGTCCCACAGTACAGCCTCCTGATCAGGAAGTAAGGCGTAATAATGAAAACCACTTTCCCCAGGCCTCTGAAAAACAGTAATGAAATATTATACATCTTATGTTCTACTAAGGTATGGAACATTTTACAATATATCTATGGAAGCTACGATATATTCTTTAACCCTTTGACTGCCAGAGGAGTTTGCAGTGCATTGCTTTGCAATGGGCTGCTTACCCCTCTGGCACTCAAAAGGTTAAAACAAAAATGTATTTTAACATTAGTGTTCATTTAACCTCTTAAGGACCCAAGACATGCCAGGATCGTCACGGGTCCAACGTGCGATAAGGACCCATGACAGTCCTGGCACGTCATGGATTTCAGGGTTTTCCATGCAGCTGTATGCCGTTCGGGGAGCCCTGAATCAGTTAGACAAAAAAGCATCCGGTCCTTAAGGGATAAAAGGATAAGTAATACCTATTAAATCTCCATTAAATTTGAAACAAAAATAAATGGCATTAGCCTCCAAAACACTTATTTTACCTGAACAGTGCATCTAAAATTGTAATGTGGGCAAATGGATGAACTAAGAACGACATGGGTGATTATGAAAGGGCTTTCAACATTGCCTACTTTTTTATTAGCTTTTCTTTATTTAAAACTGTTGGTTATGAGATATTTCGCTTTATTTATTTGTCAGTTTATGTACATTAGCCTACTATTTTCTACCCGGAAGTGGCAGTTGGGAGGGAGTGAAATGTCAGTATCTAAGACACCTGCTGAGTCAAACAGTATTGCCTAATATGTATAAAATGACAAATAAAGATAAACATCTTGTAGAGTTTTAAATAGGGAATCAATAAGAATCATATAGCTGGTTTTGAAAGCCCTTTCAAAATCCTCCAAATCATTATAAAGTGTTTTAGTTCCACATTGAGCTACATCCACTATGCATAATAACCGATTTGTGCTAATATTGCACCCAACAGCAACTTCATACATGAGAAATAAAAAAGCTATGTGTACAGCTAGCTAATAAAGTGACAGGTGACTCATAGTGATTTGTATATTCTATGTTAAATATGTAAATGCTGCAGTAGTCTAATGTAAACATATAGAATGTGCAAGTAAATATAAGCTAGTCTGAGTTGTTTTATGATTTTTTTTCATTTAAGAGTTTGCATGTTTACATGTGGAGTGCATTCAGAAAAAATATCCGATATAGAATACAACCTTTTTTGGTAAATGGGTTACTTCACATGTACTATGGTGGGCAAAAAGGTTAGTACTTCACTTTCAGGCCTACTTCACATGGGCAATAGTAACAGCACAATTCCATTTCTGTGAAGTTTACAGTGCGGCTGATCTGCACAGGGGCCTATGGACCAATGTACAGATCACTTAAATGGCCAACTGAAATTATGTTTTGCTCACTGCATCACTCCATACAGAGAAGGCCCACATGGGAATCATCCAGTCATGTTTGTCTGATGCCACTGTGGGACAGCCATCAGTCACACAACTGTCAAACCTCCAGAGACAGGGTTCTAGGGAACATATAGGAACATCACAGATAAGTAACAAGAAAAAAAGGAACATGGCATCATGGGTGTCATGTTCCATGTGCCAGAGTCAACTAAGCTTTACTTTTCAAAAAACATAATGTTAAGTTAAAAACATCAATAAAATATAATACGGCAGACAAAACATAATTTACCTTCATTTCTTGCTTTTGGCTTTATGCAAGCGGAATCTCCTTTCTTGCTTCCAATTTGGATATAAAACTGAACAAGCCTTTAAAGGAAAAAAAAAATATTCAGACCTGAAAGGAAAAAGTTAATTTATGATCTTAAGCCATTTACAGATATTTCTGTACTATCACTTCCAGGACAGAGCATTAAAACTGCTATGCTACTGTGGCCAGGAATGCATGAATTAATTCCTGCTAGATTCATTATATAAACTACAGGCAAAACCTCATATATGCCATTATTATATCCTGCCTGGACTACTGTAATTTTACAGATATTTTGCCTTCTCACGTCCCATCTCTCCCACCTACAATCTGTTCCAAATTCAGGTGCAAAGACTCTCTTTCTCCCAAATCTGAACCTGCTCATTCACTTGTCTTATTTCTCTCATGACTTCCCATTAAAGGGGAACTACCACCCCGCATTAACTTAACCTGAAACGAGTCTTCATCTGGCGATTAGCTGCTTAGTAGGGCTAGTCGCCAGCAATATTACCCGGTTCCAAAGATTTTTGCGGTTTTCCGACGGTCACAGGAGCAGGAAGCACGGACATCTCGTCACAGTGACGTCCGTGACCATCGGAAAACCGCAAAAATCTTTGGAACCGGGTAATATTGCTGGCGACTAGCGCTACTAAGCAGCTAGTCGCCAGATGAAGACTCGTTTCAGGTTAAGTTATTGCGGGGTGGTAGTTCCCCTTTAAGCATACAGCCATACTCATCAACTCCATTTTCATTTTAGTTCTCATCTCTATTTGTTTCTTCCTGGGAATCTTCTCAGTATAATATGAAGCTACTTTGTCACACATTTCATTCCCACTCTTTCACCTTAATCGTTTCTTGATTTCTGTTCTATACTCCTAGAACACCAACGCTCTACCCTTACGGCTAGAAGTGTCTCCAGTCTTCAAAAGTGCATTTAAATCTTTCATTTTAGAGTACTACCATGATGTACATGCTACAACATTTTGCCCACACTTAAACTTACCAATTTACCACTGTCATATAAAGCACTAGCTGTTAACCTATTAGTAACTGTAAGTCTCCTATTACCAAATTAGACTCACAGGAGTGAGTACTTCTTTTCTATTGTTTCTATGCTTTGTGCACTTAATATTAACTTTACTTTATTTACTGTATTTTCCCTGTAAAACAGTGGTTCTCAAACTGTGTTCTATGGAATCCCAGGGTTTCCTGATCAAGTACAGGGGGATCCCCAGAGCTAATTTCAGTAAAGGAGGACAGTGGAACTAGGCTAGGGTGACCATCATTGTATGTGCAGTTGTTAAACTGCAGGTTTTTCTTTTGTCCTTGTCCTTGCCAACTTTTGTGTTTCCAGTTGATGGAGCCTTTCTGAATTCTGCCAAGCTTCTACCTACGGTGACAGAATCTGGTTCATCCTTTATTCAACACTGTTTGAGTCTTTCATTAAAGTATGACTGTGGTGTATAGTCATGGTTCTGTTCAAGCTGCAAGAATACCTGCTGCTCAATCTTTTTTATTCTTGCAAGCACTGACGCTGATTCAGTCATGTTCCGGTCAAGCCACAGTGTATTTAGTCACTAAATTTACAGTGCCTTGCAAAAGCATTCACCCCCTTAGGATTATTCCTATTTTGTTGCATTACAACCTGGAATTAAAATTTATTTTTGGGGGGTTTGTGTCATTTGATTTACACAACATGCCTACCACTTTGAAGATGCAAAAGTTTTCTTATTGTGAAACAAACAAGAAAGAAGAAAAACCCCAGAAAACTTGACCGTGCATAACAATTCACCCCCCCAAAGTCAATACTTTGTAAAGCCATCTTTTGCAGCAATTCCAGCTGCAAGTCTCTTGGGGTACGTCTCTATAAGCTTGGCACATCTAGCCACTGGGATTTTTGCCCATTCTTCAAGACAAAACTGCTCCAGCTCCTTCAAGTTGGATGGGTTCCGCTGGTGTACAGCAATCTTTAAGTCATACCACAGATTCTCAATTGGATTGAGGTCTGGGATTTGACTAGGCTATTTCAAGACATTTAAATGTTTCCCCTTAAACCAATCAAGTGTTGCTTTAGCAGTATGCTTAGGGAAGGTGAACCTCCATCCCAGTCTCAAATCTCTGGAAGACTGAAACAGGTTTCCCTCAAGAATTTCCCTGTATTTAGCGCCATCCATCATTCCTTCAATTCTGACCAGTTTCCCAGTCCCTGCAGATGAAAAACATCCCACAGCATGATGCTACCACCACCATGCTTCACTGTGGGGATGGTGTTCTCGGAGTGATGAGAGGTGTTGGGTTTGCACCAGACATAGAGTTTTCCTTTATGGTCAAAAAGCTAAATTTTTAGTCTCATCTGACCAGAGTACCTTCTTCCATATGTTTGGACAGTCTCCCACAAGCCTTTTGGCAAACAGCAAACATGGTTGCTTATTTTTTTCTTTAAGCAATGCCTTTCTTCTAGCCCCTCTTCCGTGAAGCCCAGCTCTATGGAGTGTACGGCTTAAAGTGGTCCTATGAACAAATACTCCAATCTCATCTTTACAGCTCCTTCTTTGGTCTCTTTGTTGCCTCTCTGATTAATGCCCTCCTTGCCTGGTCTGTGAGTTTTGGTGGGTGGCCCTCTCTTGGCAGGTTTGATGTGGTGCCATATTCTTTCAATTTTTTAATAATTGATTCAATGTTGCTCCGTGGGATGTTCAAAGTTTGGGATTTTTTTATAACCCAACCCTGATTTGTACTTCTCCACGACTTTGTTCTTGACCTGTTTGGAGAGCTCCCGAGTCCTTGGTCTTCATGGTGCTGCTTGCTTGGTGGTGTTGCAGACTCTGGGGCCTTTCAGAACAGGTGTATATATACTAAGATCATGTGACAGATCATGTGACACTTAGATTGTACACAGCTGGACTTTATTTAACTAATTATGTGACTTCCGAAGGTAATTGGTTGCACCAGATCTTATTTAGGGACTACATAGCAAAGTGAGTGAATACATATGCACGCACCACTTTTCCATTTTTTAGAATGATTTAAAACACCATTATTTTCTTTATTTAACTTCACCAGTTTGGACTATTTTGTGTATGTCTATTACATGAAATCCAAATTAAAATCCATTTTAATTCCAGGTTGTAATACAACAAAATAGGAAAAATGCCAAGGGGGGTGAATACTTTTGCAAGGCACTGTATTCTGTTCATTCTTGCCTCAAGGCAAGTTGTTGTCCCATTTCTTATTGAAAATTCTTTTTCAGTATAGTAGTTATTGTAGTGCTGGTTGACATGATCACATTGCTTGTTATTTGTCCATCCTTCTACCTTGTGGTGTAGTGTTTGCCAGCCAGTATATGGTTCTGTATTTTTATTGCTTTGCTCAGTAATCTTTGTTTAGAACCTCCATTCTCAGTCAGTTTCATTTTCCTTAATGCTATTTTTTGTTTGTCTGCTAATTTCTTGGGAAGTCTGTATTTATACCTGAAGTTATGTTAGTCTTTATAACAGGATATCTATAGTATTCTTAGTCTTACTTCTCTCCTTGCAGCTAATGCTTCTCTGTGATTCACTCCAACACCACCTCATGCTCATCCCTGGTCCAGTCATCCTGACCTTCCATTTGCTAAACCAGTGTGTGTTGGGGGGGTGTATCTGGTCTTTTGGTCAGCAACTTGAGTTTGGTTTGGGGTGTCAGTGCTCTCTAGTTACAATCTCTAGAACAGCACTCAAGCTACTGAAGTAGTGGTGTTGGATGAGGTCACAAAATATCCATTCATAGCTCAGCTTTCTGGTTAACATGACAGTAGATCAGTGACTACCAGTGGACATATGAAACATTGAACTAATTTCCTGGGGATAGTTAACTGAAATATAGCATAATAAATTTGTATTAAGTTATCAGCAGAAGTTAGCATTCAATAAATTTAATATTGATACTGTGTTAACCATTTGGATGCTAGACTCGCCAACACTTTGTGAATCAATGTATTGGAAACCTCTCTAGCATCCATGGTGTTAAATGGTTTGGTCATTACAGTTGTAGAGATTGTGTAAAACCAAATGGTTCCTTTGCAGGCACTTCGTCTCTTACCCTTACTTCCCCTCCTCCATGCACTGACACTGGTCCGGTTTATATTTTTGCGAGTGGTGCAGGCAATGTTGAACTAGGACAGGAAGTGCCTGCACTGCATGCCTTAATTAGCTTAATTTATAAATCTAATAACTCGAAAACTATTTTTCTAAATAAACAATGACGAATACAATAAAAATGTAACGTGGAAAGCTTTTTTATTATCAGAGTTGTTTTCATGTAATTTAACTGTATATATAACAATGAAACTAGCCAACAGAAGAGCTACAAAGTGACATCCAACATTGATTAGCAATACGCTGGACACTGCTCTGGCACTCAGAGGACTAAAACAGAAGTAACACCTCCTAATAGTAACCCACACGTACTTTACTGTGGCCATTAAATCCTAATGGCCCTATAAATTTTGCCCTTGTGCCTTTGTCAATCAGTTCTAGAGGACATATGATGGAAGAGGATATGACAGGTAGTTTTTTCAAACTGAAGCTGAAAAATGCACGAGCCTTCTTAACCCTTTAAGGATCAAAGGAGCATGCAATGTATTGTGCAGCAATTATCTGCACACCCTTCTGATCCTTAAATGGTTAAGATTACCATGTATAGAGGGTGGGAGTTTTTGTCCTGTTGTCTTGCTAGCAATTGTCACGTCTGCCTCCAGACATCCAGATGATATCTACTGAACAAAGCCACTAGGGTGACATTCCTCGGGCACTGAATTGTATGGCCATAGTAAGGTTAGTGGAGGGTTATTATTAAGAGTTGTTACATCTAATTAAAGAAACGATGGTGAATGTGTACAAAGTGTTAACACAACATTTGGTAGTCACCTGATGTTTGTTGTGTCCAAAGCTGCTGTTCTTGCTTCCCGTTTACCAGGCCCATTAAAGTAAAGAGATTTGCCGTCGCTCAGTGTTCCGCAGCCTGTCCCCACCTGACCTCCAGTGATTTTATACCACAGCTGGCTGAGCTTGCCTTCAAATCGCTCAAACATCTCACTTGGATTAGGCCTGTTTGAGACACATGTTCCGTGTTCAGCTAAAATAAATAAATTGACAGGTAGATCAGTAAATCGGACACAGGAACATTCTTAACCCTTTTAACACCAGAGGGGTACCCAAAAAAAAGCAAGGTGTTTCACACTCCTATGTTCTTTAACGGTTTAACCACATGGGTACTAGAATTGGAGGGAGACTTTTAAGCACACAAAGTATAATTAAAGGGATAGTAATACTTCGTTTTAACTTTATTTTATTTTGTAGGCATTAAAAAACATGAAGAATGTTATAAGTCTTATCTCTCAAACCTTTATGGTTTATGAGATATTCACAAGCAAAGTTTCCCCTCCCGCCCCTTTTACCTAGTGTAATCCATCTCTTCTCAGATGTAGAATCCAGTCCATAGACCAGACAGATAACAGAAGGGGACAATCTTCTTCCTATGAAAACAATGAAAGCCCTGCCCCCCTTGACAAGCTTTTCAGGTTTTTCCCTTATCCTAATTGAAGATTGTCCCTCTCTGCAATCTACCTGGGCACCTCCCTTCTGCTCTGGCTGAGCATTGTTACATCAGTAAAAGAGGAGGGAGGGGGACACTTTGTCATTGAATTACTCTGGAACTACAACTCTGACAGAATTTAAATAACACTGTCCAAAGTCCAAATACTATGATGATTAATTAGAGCTGCTTTTATTATGAAACATTACTAGCCTTTTAAGCTGCAGTTGTTTCACTTGGCTGGGGTGGGATGTACTAAGCTGTGATGAAATGGTGATAAAGAGGAGGTACGTATCACACTAACTCCTCTTTATCTCACCTTTATCACACCTTTATCACACCTTACTGCACGTGCACTAAAACCTGTCTTCAGCCCCCACTCCCTTCACAGAAGGGGGGTAAGGGCAGGTTTGGACTCTTCTTCCTTAGTGCATCTCCCCCTAGTTTTAATGATATGGGTAGGTAAATGCAGACTAACAGACTGATTAAGTGTAAGGAACTGGAGCTATTCTTGAGCAAACCAGCTGCATCACATGGGGCCAACAAATGTCCCATTAGTTGAAATGGGTCTTTTACAGTGCTTGAATGCTAATTGCTTTGACAACTGTGGCAAAGAATTGCACTGCATTCTATAGCATTCAAAGGGTTAAAAGCCCCAATTAAATCAATGGGAATTATGGGAATATTTGACTCCCATGGTGCAGTAAGTACTCTTATGAGTTCAATATGGACTCTTCGGAGTGAAATAATCCAGTTCTCTGTGCATTATCTTCATTGACTCCCCCATTGTTGCCATGTTTTTAATAAGTACTCTTATGAGTTCAATATGGACTCTTCGGAGTTCAATAAGGACTCTTGGACTTTTAGGTATTCAATAAGGACTGTTAGAAGTTCAATAAAGACAGTAGTTCAATAAGGACTCCTAGAAATTCAAAATTACTCTGATGAGTTCAATGAGGACTTAATATTGGAAGTTGTGAAGTACTACTAGGCATATTTGTATTAGCAATTTGATTGCATACTGCACAAACATAAGCAATTGGGAAAATATTTCCTTTCATTTATTTTCTTCATCTGAAACTTTCCATTCATCTGCCATACATACTAGGACCACAGTGAGCAAACAGACTGAGTGTTTTTATACATATTGTATTGACTGATGAATACTGGGAAAATGTTTAAATGATTTATGTTTTTGTTGTATAGCATATACCCTATTGGTGATTGTCTATTTATAACAGTTATCCATAGTCTTACCATACCTTAGAGACCACTACATTAAAAATATTGCAATTTTATAGCAGCATTTTCTCTAATCTGCCCGACTGAGTGCCTTTTCATTACTAGTTACCACTGAAGTGGAATTAGGGTATACTCTGTTGACCGGTTGTCATACATATTTTTTCTAAATATTTCTATCAGGCCAAAATCATAGTGAGATCTGCAATGTAAGTACAGTATATTAAGCGGGGCCAGTGAAAACATAGATATGCTAATGGACTGGTTCCTTCTAAGTCGTATTCCCTCTAAGGTGAGCAACCCAGGACTGAAAGAGTTAAAAGGGTAAGGACAGGGCTGCATGGTGCATCTGTTATTCTAAGGCAACACTGTATAACCAGTCCTTTTTAACTCTTTTGCTGCTGGATTGCTCACCTTTCATTACCTTAGATGGAACACAAAGAGGGAAATATTAGGATAGGGGCAGTCGATTTTTAACCTGCAGCTCTAGGGAACTACAACTCCCATCATCCCCAACCAGACGTTGGCTGGTTGGGGATGATGGAAATTGTAGCCCCCAACAGATGGAGGTCCAAAAACTGACTAACTGTGTACTCTGGGCACTGGTCTGTTCAATATGTAACTGAAAATATATTAAAGACTTCATATGATAAAAAAAAATAATTCAGATTATCTATATGAGAAACACAAGTGCTGGAACATGACACAGCCATTATGCACTTCTCACTAAATGCTATCATTCCTACCAGTGTTCTCTCTACAGTGGATTAATATTCAAATCCCTCCTTTGATAGAAATTACAATTTAAGCCTTTAAGTGCAAGGGAAGAGGGTGTGTGTGTGTGTGTGTGTGTGTGTGTGTGTGTGTGTGCAAGCATGATGCTGTGATGCACTGCATAAACCCACTGGCACTTACAGTGTTGAAGAAACACTAGTACCTCTTAATAAGCCCCACCCCACAACAATTAACTTACTATAACCAGAAAACCATACCTGGGAAGTTTCTTGATCTGCCCCGGAGACGCCAGTCTTCAAATTGAACTACCGGGATTCTGGGAACAGACACTGATTCTCCAGCGGTGGTGAGTTTCTTTTCTTTCCCACCCTGTTCCTCCCACTTCCAACCCACTTCTCTGTATTCACGCCCTGTTCTACCCACTTTCTGTTCTTTTTTCCACCCGCTTTATGAAACAAAGCTGATTAAGACATGCCCACCTGATTAAGCCCCACCCCTTTATGACACAAATTGTGTCACTGACATGACCCTGGTCTGCAGCACATTAGCCCTCTCCGGTGGCTCAAGATCAGGAAGCTCCCAGGCATGCATAAAACTCTACTGACGGCTAGGAATTTTGCCCTTGTGCTTTTATTTAAGAAAAAAAATCTCAAATCAGTCATGGATGTCATGTCCATGGAGGCGGACAAGATAGTTGCTAGCAGTTTAAGAGCCTACTTAAAGGGGATGTTTACTCCCTTTACAACCTTGGCTAAATCATTTCATTATCAATACTAATTGAAAGTGTGTTCTTTTTTTAAAAAAATCCACCCAGTTGCAGAAATTCTAAGTTTAAATGTACCTCTGTTCCTACTTCCGGCAAACAGTGCTGACCGGATCTGTACCGTAGTCTCAGCTTCTATCCAGCATCTTCCAATGACGGAGGTTGTCTGTTTCTAAGCTGGAGCACTCTTATTGGCCAGAAATTGATCTCTGTCAATGAAAGTGCTCCAGCTTAGAGACAGACAGCCTCCGGAGGAGGTACATTTAAACTTAGAATTTCTGCAAACGGGCGGATTTTTTTTTTTTAAAAAGAACACACTTTCCATTAGTTATTATTGGTAATGAAACGATTTAGCCAAAATTGCATAGTGGGTAAACATCCCCTTTAATCCTTTAAATACCAGAGAGATGTACAATGAATTGCAAAGCAATTCACTGTAAACCCCGCTAGTCCTTCAAGGCATAAGGTTATCTTGTGCAGTGAGCAGCTGGAGGTCCTGTGGTGCTACAAACAACTGTCACGTCTGCCTTCATGACCTGACATCCAGGACTGACTGGACACTTTATCTCTTGTACCTAGAAAATTAGGATTTTCAGGCTACATGTATGTAAGGGGAGGGGGGGAGTATTATTAGGGTCAGTGAGGTAGAGGCCTCTTAGCCCTCTGAGTGCCAAAGGGGGTATGCAACGCATTACAAAGGGTTAACATTACCCGGACCTTGGCCCGTGTACATGGGCTTTTACACTAGGATATATATAAAACAGGGTTAGGGATGTGCTGCTAGTGATAATGACAAACTTTGGCTATAGCGTTGGTGTCTATGCAGAGGTAGTTTAAGTAGATTTTTAATACAGAAAATGCACAGGACAAAATTACTATGCATGCGCACACTTCCAGTATGATCATACCCATCCTAATCTGGAAGATGACCTTTGGAACTTAGGTTTGCATGCACAGGATAAGCTGGATGTACTATGCATGTGCACAAGGCCATATCCAGATTAGAAGAGGTGTGATCATCCAGGAAGTGTGGACACTATAGGACTCAAGGCAAGGATCCAATGGCAGCCAAGAAATGTCTGGGCAATGGAGGTAACCCCCAGGAATGCCATTCCTAGAGCATATAAGGTCATTTTGGTGTGAACTATGTCTTTCTGAGAGTATGCTTGCCTTGCCTAGCCTAGACTTACCTAGCCAAAGGAATGAAGGGTTCTGGGTCACTGATCCACCAATATTCTCAGGTACATGTATAATAGTACCAAAAATTTAAAAATGTATGTAGTGTACAAACTGCAGTTTTTAAAAGGAATCATCTATAATGAAAATGTATCCTTTCACTTCAAATATCCTAAATTGTTTTAAAGTGGAACTAACACTTTATAATGACTTGAGAGATTCTAAAAGAGCTTTGACATATATATGTTAGCCATTCTTTATTTAAAACTATAGTTTATTAGTTTAGCTTTATTCAGTTGTCAGTTTATGCTAATTAGGCAGTACTGACTAGCATTCAACCAGATACTAACATTTCACTATCCCTCCCAAATGCTACCTCCTACCTACAGTCTAAGTTACATAAACTGAAATTAATAAAGCTTAATATCTCATAGATTATAGTTTTAAATGAAGAACATAAATACAGGTGATTTTGAAAGGTCTTTCAAAATCACCCAAGACAAAGGGTTTGTTCCACTTTAATGTTTCTGTACTTTCAACTCCTAAATTGTAGTGGTCCCAAGCTTCATGTCCCACATACTTCAACATTTGAAGCTGCCACTGCAGCCTCATTCCTATTGGCTCTGCAGGTGGGTTTCACATTGCAGCAAAATTGATTCTCTGGAACACACAGCCCAATCTGGGGGTGGGCGGCCACTAAGGAACATGGCACTTTTTTTATTGCAATAAATTCTGGGTATCACAGATCGGTGTGCAGCCGCATTGTGATCCCAGAATAGCATGACATGCTAGGACCGTCACCGGTCCTTAAAGTCCGGACCGGCGTGATTGTCCTGGCACCTTAGGTTTTGACTAGCAAAAGACTGAGCTTTAAAACAAGTACAATACGTGCATACACACATAAACACAATACTAATCCATCCCATGTGAAATACAGAAAAATCAGACTACATCTTAAAATGCTCCAATAGTCTAAACTTTTGGAAATATACATTTTACCATTATTTAACTAATTAAACAACCAACCTCTTAACCCTTTGAGTGCCAGAGGAGTACGGAACGCATTGCTTTGCAGTGGGTTCCGTACCCCTCCGGCACTCAAAGGGTTAATACATAATAATTGGATACAATAATCGACCCATTATACAATTTCATATTTAGACTCCCTAATTTCAGAAGGTGTTCATTTGTCATTCCTGGTCAATGTTCCTCTGTCATCTCAAATACTGTGTAGGGCTTTTCATACTGAGAAAAACAAGGGTGGTTACTACTGCTGGGAGACGCTTTGTTAAAAAATTATTACACTTCAAACTGGTATGATTAGTTGGCACAATTACTATCCTGTACTGTACTGCAGCCTAAGACTCATCTCTCCCGCTGACAGTAGTAGAAGAAAAATTGCAATTAGGATACCAGGTGGCACTGATAACAGTTTAGTTAAAAAAAAAAAAAAAAAAAAAACGTTTCAGCTGTAATATATTTTAAACAAAGAATCTCCCATCAGGGGGAGCACCATTGTTTTAATCAGCAGGTAAAGTTTTAATGTATACATATATTACATGTCATAAGCAAATCAGCACTCACAGGACTTTCAAGCATAGAAGGATATACTCAAAGCAACGTCAACGTTTCAATGTGTAACACAAATATCTAGTTATGTGCCTTTTACTATGTTGGAAAAACCTGTACCACTTTTCCCGAGCAGATGGCTATCATAGATGCACCATTCGACAAGTATTTGAGAGATGACAATCAGATAAATCAGTAGTCAGACACTGGCTGGGAAAAGGACACTCCCCTGCAAGCATAAAAACTATGCCGACTGATCGTGTTCCACAACCCAGGAAAGGGGGGAAATCGTGATTCTATTCTACTACAGAGAGAAACCTATTAAATGAATGCCTTAAACACTGTATCTCCCAAAGGACTGAATTCATTTGTCTAGTTTTCATGTTTTTTATTACTTACAACCTGTTCTAAAAACTGACAGTGCTGTTAACATACAATCCACATTGTAGTGAATGTGTCTCTCATTTTATGATCGGGGTCCATGGGGTAGCCAGTCAGGGGTTATGTTCAGGGTGATCTATGGCAAAATATGGCTTTCTTTGCTCTTTTTGTTCATTCTTTTGTTTTTTTCTCTACCTGCTGGCTTACTAATGTGGTGGTGTGCCCCTGGGAGCAGCAAAACACCTGTAGTTGATCTATGCTGGTCCTGTTTTCTACATATTGCAGACATCAATTGGGGTTCCTGATAGATGATGGGATCTGCTACAATATCCTTTGGAGCAAGCGTGTCTGGAACCCGGATAACCTTTGGGTTCTCCAGAGATGCCTCATTTAAACAAAATTGCTTGGGATTTACTTGTAACACCTGCTGAGTTCTGGACAATCTCTGGGTTATTTCCAGCCCAGTAAAAGTAGATAGTGATGCCTCGATTTCTTTATTTAAGAAATACATGTTTTGGGCTTTATATGTAACACCTGTTCCGGACAGTCTCTGGTCTCCTGGTGAATAACAGCCTGGTAAAATTGGCTGCATTTGTTCCTGATACTGTATTTCAAGTCTGTATCCACACACAATTACTATTTGTACATTAGCACTGTCGACTGTCGGCAATTGTTTATTTCTTCTACTTTACTTTTATTTATGGCCTTATTGTGTCTGCCAGACCGTGATCTACACCTTATCTGTGGCTCACACGGGACTCAGCACCCGTAGATTGCTGCTCCCATGTTTTGCAATGTGAAGGTATTCCACAACAAAGATAACATGGTGCCTCGCCCAATACCCACTTTTCTTAATTTCCTGGTTTATGACAGAAGCTGCCGCAATTGTGGAAAGGCAAATACTATGAAGTATGGAAAGACAGATTGTTGTCCGTAGTTTGGGCAATATAGACTAAGTTTATCAGACGACAGAGTTTACGTAACCAGGGGATGCCCTCAGACTCTATGGGGGAGATGCACTAAAGCATGATAAAGAGGTGATAAAGTGGAGATGACTTCTCCAGTGATATCACTTTTCCATGTCCTTTGTTATTCTATCGAAGCAATGAACTAAGATTTCTCCAACTTTGGAGATCTCAGTGCATAGGCTCCATAGAATAATATAGGAACTGGAGTAGTGATATCACTGGAGAATTAATCTCCACTTTATCACCTCTTTATTATACTTTAGTGCATAACCCCTTATGTGTTGCAACTTGTATATACTTTGATTCATTCATACTTTGTTTCGTTCATGATTAGTTCATTTAGTTCCCGTGTTTGATCACTAGAGGTCTCTTTCCCACACTGACACATGCACCTGAACTAATTTTACACTGTACAAAGTGAATGGCTTTTTTTCATTGCACGTTACTTTGTGTATTAGAAAGGGGGACATGTGATGTCGTCATGAATGGCATATCACGCATGAACTTGGCGAGCTTTTTAAATACTGTGTGTTTATCTATCTATCTTTATAGGGGTGATGACTGGGGCTGCACTTTGTTCTGATGAAAACATATGTTACTCACTAAACATTGACATTGCTTTGTGTAAATGCTTCTATGCTTGAAAGTCCTGTGAGTGTTGACTCGTTTATGACATGTATATATCTAAGCTGATCCCATGAGTTTTTGCAGCCAGACAAGAATTTCATGATGATGAGAGTGCTTCCCAACACATTTCTAGCAATGGAGAGATCAACAAAGTGACCAAATTACAGCCCTATACAATCATATAGAGACCTCCTATTGTTGGCACCTGGAATACACTGTTCAAAACATTGGATCCCTCTCTATTTTCCAAGGGGTTAGAATGCTTTCAGCACTAAAGCACCATTTTTATATTAATGCAAAATCTTAAGAGCATTACAGGAACAATGTTATCAACTTATTCAACTATAGAAGATTTCACAGAACATCATAAAAAATGTATTACGTGTGGAGCATGGTTGGAGAAAAAAAATAAAAAGATATATGTTTGCACAGGAAGCTTGTCACAACATATGTTCAGCTCTAGTCCCATGGCCTCCCAAGAGCATTCCATTATGCACGTTTATGAGTCGTTCTGAAGGATAGCCAACATTTCCTACAATGCACTGCCATCAAAATCTGTTTCTGTTTCCATAAAAGAGGTACCAAAAAAGAACTGAAGCAGTGATTTTGTACATCACTCTCAGTGTGTAGGAAGTTATTCACCTAGTGATATTTATATTACCAACAGGGTTGAGGAAAATCATTTCCACTTTGATTACAGAGTTTGTGTATGTACTGCACTCATCTCATGAACAAAGTCAGTATGAACTATTAAAAAAATCAGATGTTTACCTGTATATCCTCGATCACAAAAGCATACTCCAGAAACACAATCTCCATGACCATTACAGTAGCTGGGACATGGTTCTGAAATGTAAACCCCATCTAGGCCAAAAGCTGGGGCACTGCGCAGATTCTTGCTCTCTTGGATCCAGCGGAATCTAGTTTTACTGCAACAAAATAGGGCACATTTAACGTGAGACTAAGTCAAGCAGATACTGCAGTGTAATAAGGAAAGGAAATATTGACATATTTTCATGTTGCTAAAACTATATCACTTGAAGACTGCTCACCAAGCAAAAACAATTTCAAGAATTAAGAGGGGGTGCTTGGGGCATTAACTAGCAGTTCAACTGACTTTTTCATTTACGTTAATACCTTAACATTGCTCAGATTTGATGAGATCACAAGACATCTACCATGAATTGCTACCAATGTTTATGTAAAGATAAATATTAGTAGCCATGCCAATTAACCAGATGAACCACTGCTTGGGAGAAGGAGTGGTTCAGTTAGTTAACACATCAAGGACCAGAGATACATGCAACACATTGCTTTATGCTCCTCTGGTCCTTAAACTCACTCACTGTGAAGCTGAGGCACTGACTGTGAAACAGGGAAAACCTGGTTAATTTCCTGTGTCCACTGAATGTTTTGAACCTCTCAAGGGATCTTTATCAAGACCAACATTGTGGCTATGTTTGAATATTAGCTAGTTTAGAATTATACGGCTTCAAGGAACAGGAGCCACACTATCCTCTATATAACAATTGACACACAAGGAACAGGCATGCCCATTTCCTGAGGAATCAAGGCTAGCCATTAGAATGCCCTCTTTCATACTCTTTCATGTGATTTCAAAGCTCACATGACAGTGAAATACTGCTCCTTCCTTTTACTGTAAGAATTTCTTACATCAGAGTCTTGTTTCTTATCTGATAAAGGGCTGTAATCCATCAGTATGTATTCTAAGCTGGATACATGTGAAGGGGATAGAGGTAGGGGTCAGACACGATTCAGCACCATGGAGATGTTCTTCCTGACTGGAGAAAAAGATAGCTTTCCATTCCTTGCTGGTACACTGGATCTAACATTAAATACATTATTTGGTTACTATAGAGGTAAGGGAGAGAACCGGTTTGCAGAGGCCAGCTATTATGAGACATATATCACTTGTGGAAAAGATCTTCATGGTGGGATTGCTTTTAGATGCAGAGTGGTGACAGGGAGGAGACAATATGGGCTTGAAGAACAAGCATCTTTTACCATCTAAATATGACTTTCTATACATTCTCCTTTAATATTATGTTTTGCAGTTTTGGAAATATTTTCTGATTTTCTTCCAGTCTTCTATTTCATCCTCAGTACAGGGCAAGCATTTTCTTGTTTTTTTGCTGTCAGCTGATAGAGGAAGGAGACAATTCCTCTCCTACTGGCACTGTTAATGCAGGATGATTTGAACCATGTCATAACAATGTCGGGTTTATGATAGGTGAAGGTGTTTACACATGGGGAATGCAACATGTGGCTCACATGCCAAATATGGCCTGTCTGAGTCTATGGTGCGGCTTCATTGACATTAAAAAAAAACAACTTTTTTTAACCTAATTAGATAGCATAGATGAACTATTACTTCAGTAGAGTCACCAGTACTACCACTTTGCAACTGATACCCTACAGTCCTTAAGAACAGTCTGTTAAATATAAATATTCTCATAAACTTATTCAAAATTGATGAATGACTAACACTGGGCCTATATCAGTGTACTTTTGTATTAATAAACAAGCAACCATTCACCATTGTTATCAATAAAAAAAATAATATGGCTCTCACACATATAGATTTCTGATCATGTTGCCCAAGATTGAAACAAACTGTGATTTGCTATTCCTGCAAACATGGGCCTATTACAGAAGCAATAAACTTTTTTAATGAAAATATATGCTATAGAGCTTTTCCTGTTGAGTAAAACAAGGGAACCTCCGCTGCTGGGAGATTTGTTTGTATGAAACTGTTAGAAACATTGTGAACAAGTGTCCAAAGGTAAATATTTTGTTTTGTAGTGCACTCTGTGGGGCAGCTTGAGTCAGTGACTACTGCTCTCTACAGTAAGTGATAAGAGCAGCACCACAGAAAATCATAATATAATGTAAAAAAAAAAACCAAAAGCACAAAAAAACAAGTTTGAACAGTAATAACTTTTCAATGAAAATGGTACAAAATTTGGGAATACCCTAGTTTTACTTCTCAATAAAAGGCATTTAAAAAAAAAAAGAAAAAAAGATTGCTGCTTTAAATTAAGATTATTTTAATAGCTTGAATATTGGAGACCTCTCTAGCATTGAAGGAATTAAAGTAATTGTAAACATAATTTTATTTCATTTTAATCTCATTTGTTTGGTCCCCTTATGGCTAGTGTGACATTCAACATGCTAGCATATGAATACGCTGCTGATGCCCATTGAAAAGACAGCACGCTGAGATGAACTGTGCAACAGAGTCAATCACATACTTCCCTCTCTCATGAAAAGGGGGGGAAACTGTTAAGCAATATGTCCTTGCTGTGCAAGGGTTTCTTTCCATCTGGAAACATGTTGGACCAAAAAGAGAATAACTCGGAAACAATAACAAACCTCAGCTCCCGTAAGTGATTAATGCCAAGCTACAAAATATGTTGTTTCTGAATCTTTGCCAGAAAAATAATATACTGTTTTTATAAGCTAATGCACATTGACAGTAATACCAAGTCCCTTATTAAACATGTCAGTAATATACATTTTTATATTGTGGTTTAAATCAGAAATCAAATATATAATAGGGTATAAGAGGATATACATACATATAATAAGGTAGTAAGGAAGTAAGCATAACTGTACTCAGGGTCATAACTACAAGTGGTTCAGAGGGTGCAGCTGTAGTGCAGCACAACATCCAATGGGGCCCATGGGCTCTGCACTATCCTGCAACAGTGTATAATCAGACTAATTTCTTATCATGGCTGGTAGCCATGGACATCATCACACATGCCCACTACCCCTCATAAGATATGAAAAGTATTGTAAGAATCCTTCCCATTTTTTCATTAAATCTTTGAGCACCAGACCATATGGTTCCAGGGCACAAATGGTTCTAGACAATCCCCTGACTGTAATAGTCTACACAATTAAAGATCCTTTCAAGGATTTGACAAATCCAACACTGGATCTGACTTCCATCTGCAATTATCATCAGAACCAATTCATACCCAATATGCTGTTCAGAGCAAATGTGTGAACAAGTTAATATAGATGACTTCACACGTTGAATTCACAGTTTAATCTGGGTGCTGGAAAGAAGCTGCAAACATTACAGACTTTGGCAAATTATGTCAAACATCGATTATGCAAGGAGAATAGAAGCATGGACCCATACATTGCTACCTTGCTGCTAGTGCAACACGCTCAATTTGTGCAATGGATAACTGGGAAAGGCACTCTCCATGAAGCATTGAGTATTTGAAGGTACCTTTTAATATGTTACGGTTTTTTATATCCATATCTATACACTTGTCTCCAGGTGATATTTACCTTTATATCTAAGTGTGTACAAGACTCAGAAATGTCCATTTACCTACTGAATATTATATTTTCGAGGATGGAAAAGCACATTCTGTAAATTGTAGCACCTGGGACCCTGATTACATTCAGTTTTTTGCTATCACTTATATAAGAAAGCTATTAACTTTAATTCCCTATAAGCTAGTTTCTTCTATGCTGAAAATATACATTAATACGGATTTCATACTCAAACATATAATAAAAACTTAAGGATATGAAAGGCAAATAATAATAATAAAAAAACGTACCTAGAGGCAATTGATCTGGGTATCACAATAGTTATTCTTGTCCAGTCTTCGTAGTCTCCAGTGTAATAAGTAGTCGGTTCCCCTAACTCCCGTGAACTCCCTTCACAGTCTTTGATTCGTGGTGATGCAGGATAGCAGCCCTCCCTCACCAATGTCCAAGACAAGCCGGCATCATGAGAATATTGGAGGTGGACTGGGGCCATACTGCTGAATTCATTAGAGCAGCCCACATTCAACTGTGTAAACAGAGAAGTTCTCTTCACTATTACAGTTTCTACACACATATTTTTATTCTACACCCAATTGGCAAATTAGAGCAAGGATTTTCAACTTTGCTCCAAAAGTGCTCCTACAGTGTGCTTGTTAAGACTATTCCTGCCTGAGCACATGATAGCTAGTCTAGATCAGTGGTTCTTAACTCCTGTCCTCAGGACTCACTAACAGGCCAGGACTTAGGGATTTCTCTGCTAGAGCACAGGTGTGGTGATCAGAGGCTCATTCACATTGATTAACTCACCTGTGTTCTAACAAGGAAATCATCCAATCCTGGCCTGTTAGTGGGTCCTGAGGACAGGAGTTGAGAAACACTGGTCTAGATGGTGGAGCGCCAATTAGCACACTGTGCTCTGGTAGGATCCTTAGATCCATATGCATAAAAAAATGTGGCCCAATACTGGGGCAAACCAACTGCACCATAGGGAATATCCCCTAAGGTTTCACTTATTTAAACCCAGCTTTGAACCAGATGAATGCTAAAGGAGGTAGCATAGCATAGTATAGTAGATAAGGCTGAAAAAAGACGTGTCCATCAAGTCCAGCCCATGCCAATAACACCCCTGTTGATCCAGAGGAAAGCAAAAAAAAGCCTTCTGGAGCAAATTCCAATGTAGCCCCAATATCCTGTTTGCTTTGAAGCCATCTGTCATAATTGTCAATGTTGTTCTGTGCTAGATAGGCATCCATTGCTTTTTTGAATGCAGTTGCATTATCTGCAAGCACAACATCCCAAGGCAAAGAATTCCATAGCTTTATCGCCCTTACTGTAAAGAATCCCTGCCTATGTTTTAGTCGAAAGCACCTTTCCTCCAGTCTTAATGGATGACATCTTGTTCTTGGCTCAGCTCTTTGCATAAATAATTCATTGGATAGTTCTTTGTATTGACCTTGAATGTATTTGTAAATGGTAATCATATCACCCCTTAGACGTCTCTTCTCTAATGTAAACTAACCCAGTTTGGCTAGTCTCTCTTTGTAACTCAGATCCTCCAATCCCTTTATCAGTTGTTTGTTGTAAGTCTCTGCACCTTTTCCAGTTCAGTAATGTCTTTTTTTAGATCAGGCGCCCAAAATTGTACTCCATATTCTAGATGAGGCCTAACCAAGGATTTATACAGAGGTAGGATAATATTAGCATACCTTGCTTCTACACCTCTTTTTATGCAGGCTAGTACTCTATTTGCTCTTGCAGCAGATGAGTGACTGCACACTGCTGTGAAGTCTATTGTCTATCAGTACCCCTAAATCTTTCTCTAATGAGGATTTCCCAAGTTGTCTACCATTTAGAGTATATGTAGTAAGTTTGTTTCTACAGCCCAAATGCATAACCTTACATTTATCTACATTAAATGACATCTGCCACTTTTCTGCCCATTCACTTAGTTTATCTAAATCCTTCTGTAGGGAAAACACATCCAGCTCTGTATGTATTTCCTTACATAGCTTAGTGTCATCAGCAAAGATTGAGATGCTACTTTCAATTCCCACTTCTAGATCATTAATAAACAAATTAAAAAGCATTGGGCCCAGGACTGAACCCTGCGGCACCCCACTCATAACCCTAGACCAATTTGGAAAAAGTTCCATTTACAACAACTCTCTGCCATCTATCATTTAACCAGTTCTCAATCCATATACAGATAACACCGCCCAAACCAAAGCCTTCTAATTTATGCAGTAACCTGTTGTGAGGCACTGTGTCAAAGGCTTTTGCAAAATCCAAGTATACTACATCAACAGCAATTCCCCTGTCCAAATTACTACTCACTCTTTCATAAAATGCATAAAATGTGAAGCAATGTGTTTACAGCCTCTCCAGTAATCAAAGGGTTAAGAGCTCCATATAAATCAATGGAACATTTTATTTGTTCCTCTGTAGGGTTGCCACCTTTTCTCCAAAAAAATACCGGCCATGGCATGGTGCTGAAGATTTGTCCCATAATTGCATATGGGCCCTAAGAACATAAAGTTTCTGTTCCTGTTGCTCAAGACTGAAACACACTGTGAAAAGTTAAACACTTTACCTGGAAGCACAGGCTTATTAAAGAAGCAACACACTTTTTTATGAAAATATATGTTATAGAACTTTTTCTGTTGAGGGAAACAAGGGTACGCCCACTGCTGGGAGATTTGTTTTCTTTTACGAAACTGTTAGAAATCTCATTATTCACCTTGATTTAAATTGAGCTTTTAGCTATTTGAATGCATTTAATGGATGCTTTTATTCATCCCCGATGACATAGTTGGCTAATTGCATACAGCCCTTAGATCTGCACCGTTAAGGGTATTTAACCCTTTCATGACCAGATGGATATGCAAGACATTGTGAAGCAACGAGTTGAATACCCCTCTGGTCCATAAAGTGGCAAGAGGTGGAACTGAAGAACATTCAGTTAAGTCTTTTAGAAACTGAGATCACTAGTAAAAAAAAAAAAAAAAAAAGTGTGTATGTGTGCTTAACCCCTTAGATCAGTGGTTCTCAACCTGTGGGTCGGGACCCCTTTGGGGGTCGAATGACGATTTGCCTGGGGTCACCTAAAACCATCAGATATTTATATTTCGATTCATAACAGTAGCAAAATTACAGCGATGAAGCAGCAACAAAAATAATTTTACTGTTAGGGGTCTCCACAACTTGGGAAATTTTATCAAAGGGTCGCGGCACTAGAAAGGTTGAGAACAGCTGCCTTAGATACTAGAAACATCTCCAGTGCTCTGTAAAACAATGTACTGGAGACACTGCTAGCAATAGCAATGATGGGGGTTTTAGTCTGACCGCAGAGGGAGTACATCACATTTCTCCCCACTGACATTACTGACGTTCTCATTGTGAGCTGTATGGAACTGACCCTCGCTGTCTCTTTTACACAAGCCAGGTAAGAACTACACGGGCAAAAAATGATATACAATACATATTGGAAAAGGAAAAAAAGAGAGAAGAGGGAGAACAAAATGATATAAAAAATGGCGCATTACCTGCAAGTGTATAAAGAACTGCCTAAATGCCAGGGGAGTATAAGGACAAAACTCACATGGATACCTGCACAAACTTATTCCTATAGGAAATAATAAATAATAAACAGAACTAATGCACACGACTATAAAATCCTATAACATCTCAGTCTCTAAGAACCAGAATACTAAAACTATTCAGAGATATGATGAAAACAAAATAAAGTGAAATATGAATATAATCAATAAAAAAAAAAAAGAGTATATGACTTATCAGTCCCTAGGAAAGGCAGATGAATAGTCCTCTAACAGTCACTGCAATATAACAAAATGCAGATGGTAAGAAGATGGGGATGATGTAAAGTAAACAGAATGCCCCAATCTCAGCTTAACCCTTCAGGCTCCACAGACCATGCATTACTGTACATCTAGATATAGAGAAGTACAGATAGAAAACCTCTAAATGCATTATATTATTCAGGTTTCAATGACACCGCTAAATATTCACTTAGAGCAGTGATTCTCAACCAGGGTGCCGTGGCACTTTGGTGTGCCACAGACATCAACTTAGGGTGCCCCGTGTTTTCTATAAAGACTAACAAAAATGGAACTCTAAATAAAGATTTATAGAAATTAATATGTACAATAGATTGTTTTGTTATTATGATTATAAAACCTAATAATAACTGTATATTTGTGTATTGTACCCTTCATTATGCCCTTGATAAATTACATTAAATACGTTAGGGGTGCCCCGAATGTTCAAGATTATGTGTTAGGGGTGCCCCGAGCAAAAAAGGTTGAGAACCACTGACTTAGAGGATTTCACAGAACAATCAGCTCATCAAACCCCCAAGCCCTGAACAGCCTCGAGCTGTGTTCTCTAAACACTCAGTCCACATTTGTGTGGTCCTTCTTTTTTCCAAGTTAACCCTTCTTTACAAGTCCTTGCTAAGGATTCCACTGACTATCCCTGGTATAACTAGCCTTCATGGCAGGGAAAGCCACACATACAATATTGTAAAAAGGACAAGGAATAGTACCGGATTGTCTAAGCAACACCACCAATACTCCACACTCACCAAGTGTGGGCAAAATCACAGGGGAGCTATCGAAAGGGATCCTGCACACACTACATGTATGGTAGAAGAAGGGTTAACTTGGAAAAAAGGGCTACATCTGGAGCGAGTGTTTAGGGCATGCAGCTCAAGGCTGTTTAGGGCTTGGGAGGTTGAGGAGCTGTTCGATCAGTGGAATCCTGTAAGCGAATACTGTTGGTGTAGCTGAAACCTGAATAAAGATGCTTCCTCTCAGTTCCCTATATCTAGATGTACAGTGATGCATTATCTTTGTGAGATACAGTTTCTGTATAAAAAGAAGCAGAAAATGAATATTGCAAAAAAATGTAAGAAATGAATTGAGGATGATGTAAATGCTGATATAACAAAAGCAGACAACCAAAAAACACGTTCAGTTTGTCATAGCAGCCTAGATGATTCCTAATAACAGGAAATATCAGCTCTGAACCTTGTAACTCTTTTGTTCTCAATATTCTGTCTATCAAAACAACTATCTCCTATAACAGTGTCTATCATGGATTTTATGCACATTAAAGGAGAACTAAGATCTCTTACTAATAAATTCCCAATTACCTTACTATGGACAGAAAATCTTAATAGCCCCTAGGAAATTTGCCCTTGTGCCTTTGTTCAAAGATAACTTATTCACTCAGTCATAGAGGTTATGTCCATGGAGGCGGACATGACAGTTGCTAGCTGGAACACAGGACCCCAAACTCTGCTCAGATAGTAGTCTTAACCTTCTAAGGACATGAGGGGTGTGAAGTGCATTGCTTTGGAAAACATTGCACAACCCTCCTGCCCTTAAAGGGTTAAGCAGCCTAATTTACTATGCCTGTTTCAGCTTAGTCTGCCTCAATAGACATGACATCCAGGACTGAGTGAAGATGTTATCCAGTAGGATTTTCTGGCCATAGTAAGATAAGTAGGTGGATATTCTTAGGAAATGGTACTTCCCCTTTAATGGTTACTATTCCTTTAAAGCGGACCTGTCACCTTGATTCAAGTTTGCATATTTGAAATTTCATTAAAGGGTTAGTAATACCTTTAAACCAACATAGCTCAGATTGATCCTGCTATTAAGAGGATCATGAAATGCTTTTTTTTTTTAATGTGTTCCAATAGAAATTCTCTAGTAAAGGATTCCTCTCCCTTACCTTTCCCCTGCATCACGCTTACTCTTTCAGCCAGCCGCATAACGCGCAGAGAGGGACAATCTTCAATAAGCAAAAGGAAAATCCTGCCCTTATTCGTCAAGGGGGGTAGGGTTTCCCTTTTACTTAGTGAATGAAGATTGTCTCTCTGTGCGCACTGTCTGGTCCCATGACCAGATTACACATCTAAGGGGAGGCAGCTTGCAGGCTGTAAAAGGGGCGGGAGGGGGATCCTTTACCAGTAAATTTCTATTGAACTAGAACACGGAGCATATTAAAATAGAGCAATTGCATGATCCTCTTTATAGGAGGATCAGTCTGAGCTGCGTTGGTTTAAATCTATTACTAGGTTTAAATACATTACTATCCCTTTAAAAACTGCCTGTGTGTCATTTTGCCAAAAGTCCAGCAAATATACAGTTGAGATATTCATACCTGGTACCATATACTAATGTATGCTAACTGCAGTACCCGTGCAGTACCAGTGACATATCATATGCTAATGAAGGCTTTCTATGACATTTCATATGCTAATGGTGGTTTTCAGTGACATCCCATATTCTAATTAAGCACTGTGCTGCACCAGGAGACTTTCACTTTTCCCAGAAATAAAAGTGTGAATATTTCCTGAACTATACATCTGTTAGACTTATGGTTAACATGACACATAGGCAGCTTTGAATGATGTTTTCAAATATATAAAAAAAATGTCAAGGTGACAGGTCCACTTTACAGTCAGGGTTAAACAGGTGCCTATAGTATTAACAACAGCACCTGAGCCATTGCAACTCTTTTAGTTCTGGCAAGGAGCTGATGTTTAGGTGTTCTTCCTCCTAGACAGTATTTGTTGCAAAGTCAATTGCACCGGCAATGTTTCATGTGTGGTTCCCTCCTGTACTATGGCCCCAATTAGCGGCCATAGTACAATTCATGCTGCAGATGTCACAGGCTTGAGTTCCTTTAGTCATCTGAGTGTCAGAAAGGCTTTCAAAAGTAGGGCTTGTGGAAGGGCACGTGGCATCCTAGACAAACCTTCAAGTTGTCACCTGCCATCCAGAATAACACGTCACAACGCACCCTCATTTAAAGCTTGTAGTTCTAGACAGGTGCCAAACGCATTACTATGAAATGTGCTGGACTCTCCTGTGGTGCCTAAATGGTTAATAAGCTTTCACAAAACACATTCTTCACATTTTTTTTTTCATTTGAAAACTGAACATGTGGAAGAAGGTCTGCCTGACTAAGAAATGGCCCTACTGTCTCCCTGCCAAATTTTGCCTTCCAAGATGACTGCCTGGTGTGTGTGACAGTTCCACAAGCCTGCTCTACATAGTAACATAGTAAATTAGGTTGAAAAAAGACACAAGTCCATCAAGTTCAACCTTCGCTTCATACCTCAGTAACTAAGAATTTTATAGCTTTCCTGCTACCAATTAAATTAGTCTTTATCAGACCTTCCTGATCTGCCTACTGATAAACAGTATAACTCTGTATGTTCCCTTTTGAAAGAAATGTATCTAATCTTCTCTTAAATGTGTCCATTGTATCTGCCATAACTACCTCCCTGGGCAATGAATTCCACAATTTGACAGACCTTACCGTAAAAAAACCCTTCCTCTGCTGAAGTTTAAACCTCCTTTCCTCTAATCTCAAGAGGTGTCCCCTGGTCACCTGAGCAGACCTTGGAATAAATAGCTCACCGCAGAGATCCTTGTATTGACCTCTCATATACTTGTACAATGTGATAAGGTCTCCTCTTAGTCGTCTTTTCTCTAGAGTAAATAAACAAAGTTTGTTTAGTCGTTCCTCATATGTCAAGTCCTCCATTCCCTTAATTAATTTTGTTGCTCTCCGCTGTACCCTCTCTAGTTCTAGTATATCCTTTTTCAGAACCGGTGCCCAAAATTGCACTGCATACTCAAGGTGAGGTCTTACCAATGATTTGTATAATGGCAAAATAATGTTATCCACTCTTGCTTCAATACCTCTTTTTATGAGAGACAGGACTTTGTTTGCCTTTGCTACTGCTGTTTGACACTGGTCACTGTTTCCAAGTTTGTTGTTGACAAGGATACCCAGGTCTTTTTCTAGCAACGAGTCACCTAAAATTATTCCATTAAGTTTATAAGTAGCCTTGGGATTGTTTCCTCCCAAATGCATGACTTTACACTTCCCCACATTAAACTTCATATTCCACATGTTTGCCCAATCTGACATTGTATGTAAGTCCCTCTGTAGAGAGAAAATATCCTGTTCTGAATTAATGACTTTGCATAATTTAGTATCATCTGCAAATATTGATATTTTGCTTTCTATATCTATTTCCAGGTCATTTATAAACATGTTAAAAAGCAGCGGACCCAATACTGAACCCTGAGTACTCCACTCTCCACTTTAACTATACTGGAGAATTTTCCATTTACAACCACACACTGTTCCCTATCCTTCAACCAGTTTTGTATCCAATTGCAAAGGTTATCTCCTAGCCCCAATTTCCTTATTTTATACACCAGCCTTCTGTGTGGTACTGTATCAAATGCCTTTGCAAAGTCTAGATATACTACATCTACTGCCTTGCCATTGTCAAGGTTGCTGCTTACCTCCTCATAGAAGCTGAAAAGATTAGTTTGGCATGACCTATTCTTCATAAAACCATGTTGATTCGTGCTAATGATCTTATTTTTTGTGTTGTGATCCTGAATATAGTCCCTTATTATGCCTTCTAATAGTTTTCCCACTACAGAGGTCAAACTCACTGGTCTATAATTCCCAGGTTCTGTTTTAGTTCCCTTCTTAAATAGAGGCACTATGTTAGCTCTTCGCCAATCCTGTGGCACTGAGCCTGTGGTAATAGAATCTTTAAAGAGTAAATATAGGGGTTTTGCTAACACTGCACTGAGTTCCTGAAGAACCCTTGGATGTATACCATCAGGACCCGGTGCTTTGTCGGTCTTAATTTTGTTCAGTCTTCCCATGACATCTCCTTGAGTTAACCCAATATCTATTAATTGTATTGTTTTATTTGATACTTGCGGAGGCTCTTCTACCATTCCTTGCTCCCTTGTATATACTGATGCAAAGAAAGTGTTTAAAACATCAGCCTTTTCCTTATCCTCACTAACCAACTCACCCATCTCATTTTTGAATGGTCCAATGCACTCCCTCTTAAGTTTTTTGCTATTTATATATTTAAAAAACTTTTTTGGATTAGTCTTGCTTTCCCTTGCAATTCGAGTTTCATTATCTATTTTTGCTACCCTAATTGCCTTTTTGCAATCTTTGTTGCTCTCCCTGTATTTTAAGAAAGATTGTTCAGTTCCTTCTGACTTAAATAATTTGAATGCTTTTTTTTTCCTTGCCATTTCCTTCTTTACATGTGCAGTTAACCACATTGGCTGTGACTTACTTCTTTTGCACTTGTTCCCCATTGGTATATACAGTTGGGTACATTTCTGCAACCTAAATTTGAATTCTGACCATTTTTCCTCAGTATTTTTGCCTTTAAATAACATATCCCAGTCTATGTGTTGCATTGAGGCCCTTAACAATTTGAAGTTTGCTTTTTTAAAATTAAGAGTTTTGGTTGAACCTATACATTTTTGCTTTGCCAGACAGATCTCAAATGTAACCATGTTGTGATCACTGTTTCCCAAATGTTCTCTTACCTTAATATTGGATACCATTTCTGTGTTATTAGTGATCACTAGGTCCAATACATTGTTATTTCTTGTCGGCGCTCCCACCATTTGTGACATGTAGCTTTCATGAAGCGTGTTCAAAAACCTGCTACCCTTAGCACTCTGACAGGTCTCATTTTTCCAGTTGATATCTGGATAATTAAAATCTCCCATAATTATAGTATGCCCAAACTGGGCAGCTTTCCTCATTTGCAATAGCAGTTGGGCCTCATCATTGTCATCGATATTTGGTGGTTTGTAGCATATGCCCACCAACAACTTTTTTTTACCTTTCACACCACATTTAGTCTCGATTTCTACCCACATGGACTCCACAGTTTGGCCAGTTTCCTCACTAATATCACCTCGCAAAACTGGATTTAGCTCTGTTTTCAAATATAAACACACACCTCCACCTTTTCTATTAAATCTGTCTCTTCTAAACAGGGAATAGCCCTCTATATTTACAGTCCAGTCATGTGCATCGTTCCACCATGTTTCTGTTATTCCAATTATGTCCAATTGCTCATTAACCGCCAGCAATTCTAGTTCTCCTATTTTATCTACCATACTTCTTGCATTTGCTAGCATACAATTGATTTTGAAGTCTTTACATATATTAATCCCTACATGCCTTTTTTCTTCACCTTCATTTACTAGGAGTTCCTCCCTACTGACTAAATTTCTCCCCACCCTTTCTCCACCCCCCTGGTCATTTACTTGGACCCAGTTCCTATCTGCTCTATCTACCCCATTTTTGCTATCTATACCACCCCCCCCCTTTCCTAGTTTAAAAGCTCCTCCAAGCTTCCTAGCATTCTCTCCCCTAACACAGAGGCTCCTCTACCATTTAGGTGCAATCCATCTCTTCCATATAGATTGTACCCAAGAGCAAAGTCTGCCCAGTGTTCTAAAAACCCAAAACCCTCCTTCCTACACCATTGCTTGAGCCATGCATTAAGCTCCCTGAGCTCCCTCTGCCTACCTGCACTGGCGCATGGCACAGGTAGTATTTCAGAAAATACTACCTTAGAGGTCCTTGCCTTAAGCTTGCACCCTAAATCCCTGAAATCATTCTTTAGGGACCTCCATCTTCCTCCTATTTTGTCATTGGTTCCAATATGTACCAAGACAGCTGGATCACTTCCAGCCCCTCCCAATAATCTGTCAGCCCTGTCCGCAACATGCCGAACCCGAGCACCCGGGAGACAGCATACTGTTCGGCATTCACGTTCCTGGCGGCAGATTACCCTATCTACCCTCCTAATAATAGAGTCCCCTATTACCACCACCTGCCTTGGTTTCTGCCTGCTCTGCATCCCATCTAGCCTGGAAGGAGGACTGTTCCCCTGGCTGCTAGAGGAATCAGCCCTCTCCAGTGTTGCCAATTCTGAGCAATTCTCGTCAACATCTTCACACAATCTTGCAAATCTGTTGGACTGAGTCAACTCAGAACTGGCCTTCCTCTTCCTCTGCCCACTACCTCCCCTCCTTACTGTTACCCAGCTGCCTACCTGTCGCTCCTCATCTACAACTCCACCCTCTTCACCACTAACCCCACATACTACCTGCCCTGTGAGTTCTAAACTCCTTTCCAGGTTACCAATGTCTCGCAATGTTGCAATATTTCTCTCCAAATCCAATATCTTAGACTCTAAAGAGAAAATATGCTCACACTTGGCACAGTGGTATGACCCCTGGAACGATTGCTCCAAGTGTTCAAACATGTGACAAGATGTGCACTGCGTGAGATTGGCTAACCTGCTATCACTCATGCTTGGTTTTACAAATCAAATAGCTTTATATTATCCTCTAATGCTCACTATATGGTAAGTAACCAACCTTAAATGCAATAAATCCTTTGAAATGATAGTCACCAGATTCCTTCTAACTCTTCACCTGGAACCAGTCACTTTCAACAGCAGTCTCACAGAGCTAATGGACTGTATTTATAGTAACTAACAGCCAGGTGAAATCCCTTAGCAATCAGCCCTAATCACACAGGTCAGAGAAAAATCCAATAAACAGTTTTTTTTTTTTAACTCTTGCAATACCCACACAATTTTTTTTTTTTTTTTTTTAAACCTTAAAAAAATACCAATAAAACACCAAACACACTTATGTACTTAACCAGATTCCTTCTAACTCTTCACATGGAACCAGTCCCTTGTAATAGCAGTCCCCTGTCTTTGAATTCCCCCTGTTTTAAATTCCAGCACTTACCACCCTTCTGCACTTGAATTCCCCCTGTTTTAAATTCCAGCACTTACCACCCTTCTGCACTTGAATTCCCCCTGTTTTAAATTCCAGCACTTACCATCCTTCTGCACTTGAATTCCCCCTGTTTTAAATTCCAGCACTTACCACCCTTCTGCACTTGAATTCCCCCTGTTTTAAATTCCAGCACTTACCACCCTTCTGCACTTGAATTCCCCCTGTTTTAAATTCCAGCACTTACCACCCTTCTGCACTTGAATTCCCCCTGTTTTAAATTCCAGCACTTACCACCCTTCTGCACTTGAATTCCCCCTGTTTTAAATTCCAGCACTTACCACCCTTCTGCACTTGAATTCCCCCTGTTTTAAATTCCAGCACTTACCACCCTTCTGCACTTGAATTCCCCCTGTTTTAAATTCCAGCACTTACCACCCTTCTGCACTTGAATTCCCCCTGTTTTAAATTCCAGCACTTACCACCCTTCTGCACTTGAATTCCCCCTGTTTTAAATTCCAGCACTTACCACCCTTCTGCACTTGAATTCCCCCTGTTTTAAATTCCAGCACTTACCACCCTTCTGCACTTACACACGTTCAAGTATTCACTATGTATCTGCTATTTAATCCAGGGATCCACCAATTACAAACACAGCAATTAGTCACTCCCACCACACCAGACTTCAATTATTTGCTTCTCTCACAGTAAAGAGAGGGAAAACAAAACCCAAAGATTTGTTTTTAACCTCTTCCTTACCACACTACACCACACACAATATACTTATTGTATTTTTGCAGCAGGTATCCAAACTCAGTCTTCCAGGGCACAGGTCACTGATCAACTCTAAGAGTTAATAGCAGTTAGCCCTTTTTCCTTTTTGCCAGGGAAGGTTCAGTGCAGCACTTTAAAGGACCATATTTTCAAAAGAAAAGTGGAATAATTTTGGAGAAAACGAGTTGCACCATAAGGCTGTGATGCTCACATACCGGTCTTTGGGACTTCGCACCTCAGCACAGGTGAACTAATCCGACTGAAAAGGTTCTCTTTGAATTTAGGCTAGCTCTTGAGGAAGCAGTTTGATAACTGCGAAACGTTGGTATAATATGCTTGCCTTTATATTGTTTAAAATACATTTTTGGGGGTATGACCTCATTGTCAAATTTTTTATTAAATTTATAATTCTTGATACTAGAACAGCTTTTTGAGATCCTTGTAATATCTTGTCATTTGAATGGTCATACTTTTGGATTAAAGCACCACCACTATTTCAAGAACCTGAGCAGGGACAAGTTCAAAACTCCCTGCAAGCTGGATTTGTTGTGACTGTCCATAAGTCCATTCACAACCATCACTTGTGTGAGTATTAGAATTAACAATAACGATAATAGGCACTATTGGGTGCCCCTTTTCTTGTCTATTTTTTGCATAATCCGACTGAAAGATCCTCTAACTACACACCTGCGTTTACACAGGAAATTGTTTAACAATATGCTGGATTCCCCTCTGGCACTCAAAGGGTTAATGCCTTGAATGATTAAACAATGAGTTAAGGGAGATCTCTCAAGGGATTAAATGCCCCATTTAAAGCGGAACTTTCACGTTAATAAGTCGCCATTCAATCATTAAGCACATGGCGACTAGCTTGAAAATATGTGTATTACCTATAAAAAGGGCCAGATTCTAAAGAAATCTTTCATCTTCAGAGAGCGGAAGCCAGGAATCAGCACAGACATCTGGTCTGCACACTAGTCTGACCAGACCTCACCTTTAACTGGGGACACATAGGAAATAGGCATGTTTCAGAACTACACTCAAACAAAGAAGCCCTGCAGTATGCATTTTTTTATATGTGTCCCCAGTTAAAAGTGAGGTGAGGTCACCATACTGCACACCTGCGCTGTCAGTCCCGGTCTCCTGTAAAGCATTGCAGTGTGCCACATGGTTACCTGAAGGGACTGACGGCGCAGGCGCATAGACTGCACTAACCTGCCTGTCAGTATTCCAAGATTAAAGATTTTGTTAGAATCTGCCACTTTTTATAGGTAATACACATATTTTCAAGCTAGTCTCCTTATGCTTAATGATTGAAGGGCGACTTATTAACATGTGAAAGTTCCTCTTTAAATCAAAAGGAATTTTTCAGTTCTTCCTTATAGTGCAGATGGTTTGCCTCAGAATGAGTGTTCCTCTAAGGCATGCAATACGGGGCAATCCAGCACTGAAATGGTTAACATGCCTTGTTTATGGAATAACACAGGCGCCATGCATCCCATACTGGTTTTAATTGCTTTTTTAACTCTTTCAGAACTGGCTGCTCACCTTATAGGGAACACCGTCCAGAATCATTCCTCTTTTCTTTTAAAATGACTGCCCTTTGTTTTAAAGCTTGGTTGTTGGTGCCAGCAGGTAGAGTGGAATGCATATTACTCAGTGTGGTGTTGCTTTCAAGGTTGTGTCAGGTAGATGAGAAAGGTTCCAGAAAAAGAGGATGATTGAATACTTCTTTATTTAGTCTGTGTGAATCCTCATGAGTGAAAAAACACCTGCCCCTGCAGTGTCACAAGTTTCACAGAGAACGTGTTAATGTGAAAGGTGTTGATGGAAGTGACAGGTCTATTTAATGCATATGGAAATAGAACAGCTTGCAATTAATCAATGGGTTAACTAAAGACACTAAAGGACTCTCCTCACAACCCATGCATTTTGCTGTAGCATCTCTTAACCCTTTGAGTGCCAAAGAGATACGCAGCACATTGCAAAGCAATGTGTTACGCACCCCTCCGGCACTCAAAGTGTTCACAATGTTACAGCAGCTCTGTGGCTAATGGTAGTCTTGTGCCCCTTGCATGATGGGACATCTATTTGTTAGAAAGTGTCAGTTGTACTTTAAACATTGCTGTGATGTCCAGTTTATAAGCTAATTTGGACAATTTATATACCTCTGCATTGCCCTTATATGTGCGACTTACTATGGCAGACAACAGTGGATGAGGTTAATGGTGGGTGGGTGTCACTTAGGGTGGCATGGGGTGACTAAGACATGAATCAGGCCCTTCTGATTAGATGGACAAGACATTGAGGATTTATTGAACATGCCATCTCTTAAAGCGGGACTATCACCCCAAATAAAGTCCCCCAAATAATTAGTCATACAGTGATAAGTTTAGAAATAGTACTATTATCCAGCATAAGTACAGCGTTATTAAGAAATCCTACTTCTTCTGAGACTGACAGCCAGGAATCAGCTCAGACATCTTGCTTGCAGACATCCTCCTCTAGGAGGCGCTGCACTGTACCTTACGGTAACAGAAGGGACTGACGGCGCAAACGCACAGATGCCTGTAAAGCAAGAAGCCTGCCCGTTGGTCTCAGAAGAAGTAGGATTTCTTAATAACACTGTACTTATGATGGATAATAGTACTATTTGTAAGCTTATCTCTATATGACTAATTATTGGGATGGTACTTTATTTGGGGTGATAATTCCATTTTAAAGGGATAGTAATACTTTAATATTACTTTTCCCTATATTGTAGCTATTTCAAAAAGAATTTAATTGCCCCCAGTGTCAACTCTCAAACCTTTATGGTTTGAGAGATAACCGATTGCAAAGTTCCCCTCCCTCCCCCTTCCCTGAAGTCAGCATTGTACTGACTGCAGGGGAGGTCGGTTGTACGACAGTCAGGTGGCTCTGCAGCTGAGCCGAGATCCCGTTAGTGAAAAATAATTATTTCACTAAAACAGTCTTCTACATGTGCTTGGTTTGCAAGCACACGTAGAAGACCATTTCAGTGAAATAAATCTTTTTTACTAACATGATCTCGGCTCAGCTGCAGAGCCGCCTGATGCAAATAAGACCAGATATCCCTGCAGTCAGTACAATGCTGACTTCAGGGAAGGGGGATGGAGGGGAACTTTGCAATCGGTTATCTCTCAAACCATAAAGGTTTGAGAGATGAACCTGGGGACAAATCAAATCTTTTTACCACAGCTACAATATGGGGATTAGTAATATTTAAGTATTTAAATAACATAAAGGTAAAATTCAAAGGGGGCATTAGGATTTTCTGGCCATAGCAAAGAACGTATTACCCAGTATTACCTATGATGTTGTACATTACTAGAAGCTTTGGCCAATACTGATACGTGAATCTTTTCTAGCTTTTCCAATGAGTCACACATGATATACCTCCCAGCAGCTGAGCAGTAAATAATACAATAAAGGAATCCAAAAATACATGGGATAAGGCTATTCTGTGTTACAAAAAAGTTTTTTTTAATAGAAATGTTTTAATTTCATGATATTATTAGTAAATATTAATTGCACCTGCTAGTTTCCTCTTCTTAGGTCTGTGTGCTTACACTGAATCAGCTATTTCAGTTCTTTGTGCCTTCTACATTCAGTGATGTGAGTGCCCTCTACCTGTAAAATGAGCTTTCAACTCCACTGTAACAACATAAGATTATAAACAGTCTGCACGTTCAGCTGAACTCCTGACAAAGGATGCACTAAAGTGAGATAAAGGTCAACTAAACTCTCCAGTGAAAGAAACTCTCTAATCCCCCTGTTATTCTATATGCCTATGGCAGACTGAGGCCCTCCTGCTGCTGTTTACTAGAGCTGCCATCATTCTGGGCCAGATGCTGGTCCCTGGTCTATACACTAAGACCTTTCTGATTTGTGAAGCAATGCATTGGAGTTCTCTCTGGCAAACAAGGAGTTTAAAGCTTTTTCTCGTCTTGATTTTTATAGGCCAAAGGTATTTTCTGTGCCAGAAAACAGTGGATGGGACTGGAGGGCAGAGCATGTGAGGAGTGGGTGTGTGGCCATGGGCAGGCTGAGCTAAGGGTACCTAAAGTGCCTTGTCTAGGATGTAAATCCAGCCCTGAGGAAAAGCATGAGGGAGTGGCAGCTGGTAGGAAGAGCAGTGTATAATTTTATGATCTGGCACATTGTTGTGACAGCCATTACTGTCTAATTTGCACAAACTAACAAATACCAAAACATATTTCTGGGGGTTTTCCATTTCTCTCATGCAGAGATTTCTTCTCTGCAGTGGCACATGGGAATAAAAAAAGTGACTAAGCAGTTCTCAGTGTGCGCTTAATTGTTTTTAAATGCAGCTAAACATCTCATAAGAAATTATTGGACATAAAAATTTGAAAAGGTTTTTCGAATGAACCTAAGATGTCAGAAGGTGTTCTCCACTTTAACCCTTTGAGTGCCAGAGTGGTACACAACGCATTGCAAAGCAATGCGTTGCGTACCCCTCTGGCACTCAAAGAGTTAAAGACTGCAGATAGCAGGTGGGCACATGACTGAAAGAGGAGAGACAAGAAGAGCAGATATGGCTGTTTCAAGTTATGTACACTTAATGAAAACGAAAACCGTTAAAATAGAATTTTAATGTTCTTACCTGTTAAATCCTTTTCTCTTTAGTCCATATGGAACACAGCTACTATGGGGTTGAGTCCCTGCTCCTGGAGGGCATGGCAGTCACAAAAGACAGGGTATTTGGGGTGGAAACTCCCTCCTCCAGCTTAACACCCCCACCCTCCACCTACTAACTCCCAGAATTCATGCGACTGGAGCAACACAAAAAGAAGTAAGTGGGAAAGAAGAGAAGAAAGTCTTCGAAGACTAAGACCCTAAGAGGTCTCCTCTACCCAGGCAAGCCACACTGTGAAGGTCTTTTTCTCTGGGTGGGAGACCTGTGTTTTATGTGGACTAAACAGAAAATAATTTAACAGGCAAGAACACTAAAATCCTATTTTGTCTTATGTCCAATATGAAACACAGGTACCATGGGGATATACCAAAGCTTGGAATCCAGGGGAGGGAAAGAAGAAAAGACCTCTCACACGTTCCCATGATACCAGAGTTTCCTAGGACTATTCAGCATCGGAATAACCCAGAACTACAAGTGTCAACGGACACTGAACCAGCATAGCACACCAAACAAGAGCCAATGGGGCTCAGAAACTACTGAACAGCAACTGTCAGTAAGGAAAAAGTCAGATCATTAAACAGGCAGAACTGCTTGCAGGACCTTCTAGCTAAAGCTGGTGCCAGCCAGGACCAAGATATTGACATGGTAGTATTTGGTGAAGGTGAACCAAGTCACAGCCTTGCACAGCTGTTCAGCCATGGCCTGTTTGTTGTAGGTCCAGGAAACACCAACAGATCTAGTGGAATGTGCCGTGATCTTAAAAGGAACAGGTTTCTTCCTGATCCCATACACTTGGTGTATGGTAGCCTTGATACAAGAGGCAATGGGGACCTTGGAAGGGGCCTTTCCAGCTCTGGGAACTTCAAGGATAACAAACAGAGAGTCAGCCTTCCTAAAGGGCTTAGTACAGTGCACATAAATCTTAAGGCAGTGCACCACGTCCAACAGATGGAGATCTCTCTCCTTATCAGACTTAGGGTCAGGACAGAAAGAAGGTACAGTGTCCTGATTCATGTGAAACAAGGAGACCACCTTGGGAAGAAACACCTGAGAGGTATGAAGTATTGCCTTACTTGATGAAACACCAGGATGGGAGGCTTAAAAGACAGAGCTTTTACCTAAGCAACTTTCCACGAGTGACCCCCCGCCCGGCACCAGCAACATGCTGAGGTCTGTGCCTTCTTCGGCACAGACCTCTAGCAGCTGAGTGCCCTCCCTGGCTCTTTAGTAATGCAGAGCGTTGGGAGATGACATCATCTCCCAGTTCTCTGCATTGCTGAAGAGAAGACCATGCGGGAGCTTCGGCAGTATAGAGGTCTGTGCAGGAGGCGGCACAGACCTCTTCTGCCACACTGCTGGACCACCAGGGAGGTAGGAAATGGACACTGGGGGGGGGCAATGTGGAGGGAGTGTGGAGATGGGGGCAATGTGGAGATGATGGGGTGCAATATGGAGATGAGGGGCAATGTGGAGATTGGGAGCAATTGTGGAGGTGTCCAATGGAGAGGGCCAATGTGGTCGGGAGGGCCCATGGCAACTTTTGCATTAGGGCCTGGTGGCTTCTAGTTACGCCTCTGCAAAGATGTGCCCTGCCTTCCAGGAGGAGGGACTCAACCCCATGGTACTTGTGTTCCAAATTGGAGAAAATTAAGATACAATACTAAAATAATAAAATATTACGTAAATCATTGCTTTTTCTTTAAATAGCTAAGGATATATATTAAAATGACTGATTCTTATTTGCCATAAAATGATATTCTTCTTGGACATAGTTATAAAAGTATTGCAATACTAGTAAATATCACACACTACAGTATATTATTCTTCCTTTTCAAAGAATGGTCCTATTTTTAGAACTGTGGAAATTATCTTTGAAGGCTTCCCTGTAAACATCTGATCTCTTTAATAATTCCACTTGTAAATTATTCAGCATCTGTATTCACCAATTATGTAAGGACCATGTAGTGGTGGCTAGCTCATTAAAATTACATAGCTGTCTACCCCCGGAAATTCACAAATGGGAATTCATTATAAACTCAATGAAAATTTGATCAGGGTTTAGAGACAACAGCTTGTCAGACAAAATAAAGCGCAATTTTAAATTCACCTTTTTGACATGATTTCTCAGTAGAGAAAGAAATGTGAGGAAATATATATAAAGGCAATACAAGTTCAGATTAACCCTTTGAGTGCTAGAGGGATGTGAAATGAATTGCAAAGGGCTGAGCGCTCCTCTAGTAATCAAAGGGTTAAGACCATATAACAATTTAGATTTCTTGGGCCTTATATAGAGGACAAATAAAAATTCCCCAAATTACCATGGATTTAAATGGGGCTTTTTAACCACTTGGATGCTAGAAAGTTCTCTAATGCATGGCAAAGAAATGCAGTAGAGACTTCTCTAGCATTCAAGGGGATAAAGATCCCATGAAAATGAATGCGAAATGTAACCCTTTGAGTGCCAGAGGGGTACGCAACTCATTGCAGAGCAATGCGTTGCATACCCCTCTGGCACTCAAAGGGTTAACTTGTCCTCTATAGTGCTCCAGAATTGTAGTACTTTGCTTCTGAACAACTGGACCATTGTATATAACTTACACAGGTATTAAAATATATCACAGTACTTTGATTTGTCGATTTACTAGCTTACTATCACCCCAAGGATTTTAGAGTAGAGCCCATCACACTGAGAAGCAATGTGTTGGAGGCCTCTTTAGCACCCAAGGGGTTAATGCTGTAAAAGATTGATTATTTGGTGTAAAACTCTCATTATGTGTGTCAGTGATAGATAGTCAGTTTGCTTTAATAATCTACACTGTCAGGCATTTGTAGTGATTTATGTTTGTGGATAAATCTGCTCTGGGCTGTTACTGCATTAGTAATAGGTGCCACAGACCAATCTCCCATGTAGCAGATTCTTGTTTGTCTAATTTGTACAGTACCATTGTAGTTGCTAAATCAATTCCCAGACCCTAATGCAGGAGCTGTCAACCTCTGGACCTCCAGCAGTTGAAGACTAAAACTCCTATTATCACCAACTAGCCAAATGTAGTCCCCAAGAGCTGAATCTCCAAAGACTGACTACCTCAAACTGAATGTAAGACCTTGAGGACCAAAGGGGTGTGGAATTCATTGCTCATTCCTCTGGTCCTCAGACGGTTAAAGGGACAGTGTCAACTAAGAATTAACCAGGTCCATAAACTTTTCCATATAATGTAGTCCTAGCCAGCACTTGTAAAAATAAACAGATAATTATTAGGTGCATAATATCTAATCTGATTAACATAATTTTCCTATGGCTGTGCAGACAGAGATACATTTGTCCTCTGTCTATATTGGGGTTTTCCCTTCTATTCAAGGGATTATAACTCCTATTTTATTTGCCCCTTATGATGCAGTTGGTTTGCCCCATAATGAACCTCACACCATGTACCTTGAACTGCAGGACATATCCAGGCTTTAATGTAAGATCTCTGGTCACTGCGAAGCGGTCACCATCTGACTTCCCAAATATCACTGCAGAAGGGGTGACAGAGCAGAAGCTTTCATTCTTCACCATTCCTTCATTTGCCAGCATTAGCCAGACACTCAACTGGTTCATAGGGTAGTCAAAGGCAGGTTTCTCATAAAAATTCTGAGGAGAAATATAGAGTATTGTTAGCAAGGGAAGAACATACAAACGGCAAAAGAAAAACTTAGGGCTGTTTTAACCCTTTGAGTGCCAGAGGGGTACGCAGCGTATTGCAAAGCAGTTTGTTGCGTATCCCTCTGGCACTCAAAAGGCTAAATAAACTAAAGAGAAATAAATTATGGACAAAACCTAGTGAAAATCTCCAAAAAATGAATGGGACTTTTAAACACTTGGAATTCTATCGAGAGGACCTCTATAGCATTCAAGGGGTTAAAAGCACTGTTGGTTTGCCCCAGAATTGATTTAATTTCCTGAATATGACCCTAAACCCCTTGATGACCGCAAGGGATGTGCGAGGTTATATACAATATGAGGCACACACATAGATGTGTCAGAATACATACACACAGTAGACAAGTAGAATAAAAGTGATACCTTTATCAGCTCTAGGATGGAAGATTTAAAGACAACTGGGGCAGACTGCAAGAAATGTTCATAATCTCTATTTACATTGCACTTTTGATGTCAAAGTCATTAGAACCAAAACATTACTGAACTGCGATTTTGTTCAGAATAAGCGAATGTTTGTGCTTTTTGTGTGAAAGTTTCAAAAAGTGGGTGTGGCCAAAATATCCACCGTTTTGTGAGAGGATGAGCAATTGCACCAAATTAAGCAAAGCAATCTGCACACATTTTCATATGTCTGGCTATCTTTGCCATTAGTTTATGACCATGTGCTATTCAGCATCAAGGTATTACCATGTTTTTTGCATCGAAACGTGAGAAATCGCACATAGTGCACAAATTTATGGCTTTAAGAAAATAGCAAATGTTCCACTTTCTTGCATTCCACTCATGGTCTCTTCTTCAGGTACGACTGAAGAAGAGACCTTGTTGTCTTGAAAGCTTGCATCCTAGAGCCACTCAGTTAGCCATTAAAGGTATAATTTCTACTCTACTAGTTTCCTGCATTTTCTATGGCTAACACTGTACCACGCTTTACCCAGAATACACACAGTGTTTACCTGCCTGTGTTAAGTGATATTGAGGAGCTCAGTATATCATCTGCTCCAACCGGAATACTACATTCAGACCTGGCACAGTAAACATAACATTTAAGCCAACTCAAACCTGGAGGACAGTTTTAAATCACTTTTGGAATAAATGCCAACCAGTTAATGGGACATATGCATAACATCTGCGCTCTAGAATGTCTAAATGCCCTGAAATTAATTTGGACTATAGTTTTATAATGCACATGCGGCAGAAAGCTGTTTGTATCCTACTCTATGTGGCTAATATGGCACATTAAAAAACATGGCAGCTGCCCAAGAATTGCACCAAAGTGGCCCTTAGCACAGATACATGGAGGCTGATGTAGTAAAAAAGAACTGGAACAAACCAACTGCATCACACGGGATGTCTAAAATTCTAATTAATTTAAATGAGGCTTTTAACCCCTTAAATGATGCAGAGGTCTCCAGCAAACTTCAAATCAATGCATTTGGGAGACCAGAGTAGCTTTCAAGGGGTAAAAAGCCAAATTTAAATCTGCTAGTATTTTGGGAATAAGTATTTGACCCCATGGTGCAGTCAGTTTGTCCCAGAATTGCTCCAGCTCTTCCTAGTACATCAGCCTTGAAGTTCCCCCCGTATTTTCTGCAGAAATATTAACCCTTTGAATTCCGGGGGGTAAGCAACACATTGCTCTGCAATACACTGCATACCTCTCGGCATTCAAAGGGTTAAGGAAAGTGATTGCCATAGTGTATTAACCCTTGCATGGCAGACAGGTCTACAATGCTTTGCAAAAGATATTACCCACGAACACGGCACACACAGAGAACCCGCATACCTTAGCATAGAGTTAACCCTTTGTGTGCCTCCGACCTCCGTTCATCCCCTCAGTCATTCAGTCTGCAAGAGGGAGAGACTGACTGAGGGGATGAACGTAGGTCGGAGGCACACAAAGGGTTAACTCTATGCTAAGGTATGCGGGTTCTCTGTGTGTGCCGTGTTCGTGGGTAATATCTTTTGCAAAGCATTGTAGACCTGTCTGCCATGCAAGGGTTAATACACTATGGCAAACTGAAATGTTAACATTACATATTTTGCATATACATATGTGATTCTCATTCATTGCATCTTTCTATCTATCTATACATACAGATATTGCAGTATGTAATACATTTTTTATTGGACTAACATTCAATTATATAGACACGTTTTTGAGCAAGACGCTCCCTTTTTCGAGTCTAAAGCATACTGGTTTTCAGACAATGCCACATGTATATAAAACCAAAAAACAAGAATGCACAACAATGGAAAAATAAACAGGAAAAATACAACTCTCCACAGTGCTGCTTCAGAAAGAATATCCTCACCATTCAGACAAAAACAATAGATACAACAAAAAATATCTAAAGAGCTACTGCTTTGAGAGAATGAAAATCAGAGATATTTTTTATTGTATTATCACACCAATCTCTATTACACGTTTAAAGCTATAAAACATTAAGTTATCATTTCCAATGGCCTTCAATAACCTGTTGGAAAATATTAGGTCAGATGGTTCTAGATGCTCGGCATAGACGGCGTCCCGTCACTCCCAAAAACATAACCTCATCCAGAGAACATGTGTTTATACACACCTGTATCCGTTCGGTGGGCCCGTGTATTAGTACAGATAGAACACAAGTCTACGGACACTCTTGCCATGTTGCTCACAACCCAGACATCACATAACCCACAAATTGACCACATACAAGTTAACCACATGCAGATATATAGGATCTCTGTAGAGACACAATATATTACACCTATATCACAGACCCATAAACGTGGGATGTGATATATGTATTAAATAATGATAATGATGGTAAACAACAAGGTGTTAAACTTTGTTCCAACCTATCACGAAACTATGCATCACAAATACATCCATAAACGGTGCAATATTGGTGGTAGGTTTTGCTCTGATTAAAATATACCAATAATTATATTGTGGTTAAAAACCTACTATTTATGCAAACCAAACATACATATATGGACTGCAACATGTATAGTTAATACCACCTCTCATAAATTTTAATCACCAAAAAATCCATGTGTATCATAAACACTTGAATGTAATAAACTTATCACAATGGATATTGTAACATAGAACAAATGTCCATAGAACAACATCCATTGTGGTCCAGTATATACCCTAAAATTCTAAAAATGATTACTCAATATTAATAGAAGATGGAGGAGCTTATTAAAAAGACTTCTTCGTTGCAGACGACAGATATCTGTCAAAAAACAGACTACTTGATTTCAAACGGAATCTATGTTGTATAGCAGTTCATTTATAAAAGCAACTTCGCCTTTAATTGATCTTAATTTCTTTGCCTTTAACTGGTCTTAACTTGTTCTTGTATTTATTTGATGTGTAGTATTACCAGTATAATGTTGCCATTATAATTTGCCCATATTTATTCCACAAACTTCAAATATTGTCCCGTGTAAGATCTCAGACTTGGAACCTTTTAACTGGTACTTAGTTGTTCTGCTATAAAGTTTGTCCCGACTGTGATCCAATGTTCTTGTAGCGCATATGTGCTGGTATTATTATGGGTAGATTTATAACTCTTATAGATCTACACATCTAGTTCTACACATGAGTATATTGTGATCAACAGAGACAATTCGTGTGTTACTATGAAGGTAAGACCCTAATCACAAGATTATCTGCTCATGATATGGAAGTTTTTGGATGAACAGCATCGGTATATCATTACATGATCAGGAGATCTATACAATTATACTACATTAGAAATATGATGAACTATTTCCTGTGTGGAATGTCTATTCAATGAACATTAGTGGACAATATATATCTACACTGTTCATCAGGTTATACCAAGATCACCCCAGAGTCATCAATAAGACTGTAAAGGATATATAATTTATTTGCCAACGTATTACAGTTATCTAGAATATGTATTTTGTCCATTCATCAGTAAGACTTATTGATACTATCTATAATATAGAGATATTGTTTCTATGCTTTGTTTTCTCTGTTTTATGTGATGGTCAGGGGTCGTGGGGGTAAGCGAAACATGTGGGACATTGTGATATCATGCCACATACGCCTTTCTGCTTAACATGGACATCATTCTTTGGATATCAATTATGTAGATGGTGGACACCATCACTGCCCATATTTATAACTGATATAGGGGATTCCCCCATGTCGGATTCAGGTAGACGTGTGGCTGATGTAGCTCTCCGACTGTATTATAGAGACATCAGTATCATATTTATATCTCTATCCACCTCTTTATAGGCACAGACTTTATTATTTCCTTTATTATGCCTTTCTATACATGCTGATGAACAATTTATTTTACAGTTGTCTCCTCTTAAGCACAGATTTAGCGCATACACGCAGGGATGATCATAGCTTGTGATATGTTTCTATACAGATACAGATATCATATGTATTGCTTGGTTTCTAATGTGTCTCAGTGTTTTCGGATGTACTTAGCTATGATTTGGATGTGAGTTTACTCAGTCTTGAGTTCTACATCGCTAATGCTTTGCAATGTGGGGGTTACACTCACATCAAGAATATATATTAGTATTCTACTTAATGATACATCTGTTTAGGTGTATATACAATTATTCTTCACACACTTCACCTACTTTGCATATGTATATATTTTATATTAGGTGTATGTTCTTTGTTTTTCTTTCACCTTGTCACCTTTCACCTGTTTCTCTCACCTTCAGCCCCATGACATCAGTGGGGCGCCAAGGTATTCCCACTGTTAAGGTATTTAAGGGCTGTCCAATTACTGTCTGTAAATCTTGACAAAGGTCCTTGTTTGGGCTGAAACGTCGATTTAAATAAATCAACACTTTGTATCCACCAGAAAAGACCTGTGAGTGCGGTTTTTACCACTGGATATATGTGTGTGTGTATATATATATATATATATATATATATATATATATATATATATATATATATATATACTAGTATTGAAGGCCCGTTTGCATGGGCCAGGGTGCTGCTGCCCCGGGGCCTGGAAGTGTTGGTGGGGGGCTGTTCGGGGCTCCCCACTCCGGATTGGCCGTGCCTCGGACTGGGGGAGGACTCTGCTGCGCATGACTACTGCGCATGACTGCGTCATTCAGGCAGTCTCTACTGTGCATGTGTGTGTTACGCACATAGGGAGCATCGCATCCTAGCAAATTATATTATAAGGAAGGATATGCACACTCACACATATAAATGAAAATGTATCGATCCTTTAATTAAATAAAATGTATGTGCATGTATTGCATTCATGTATGTATGTATGCATACATCCTTATTTAAATAGCACCATACAGGGGTTTATTGTAAATGGCCATCATTATCCAGGACCCAGAGTGAGGACCTTTGTGAGACTTTGTCAAATGTTCAAGCATTTGCACATTAAGCATGAAATATAATATAATGTACAGTTAATCTTACTTTTCCAGGGATGAAATATAAAGATAAAATGATTTTCAGTAAAATGCAGTTCCAGCACATTTGTTACACCTTTAGATTGGTGATACTGAACACATTTATTAATCTTTTTTAATCTGTGACTCTCTTTGTGTTTTCTGCAAAAAGAATTGCATTTCACGCACTTCAGACTAGCTGAAGAATCCCATTTATTGCAGCGGGCTTATCGCCCATAAATCACTGGTGAATATCACATTATTGTGGTTCTGTTTTAACTGCTAGTAAAGATCCCAGAGGACAGGCTGTACACCAGGGGTGGACAACCTGAGGCGCTGCAGCTGTTGGGGACTACCATTCTTATCATGCATGGCCAGCCAACAACATTGTGCTGCTGGTAGAACATTATCATTATATTGCAGGAACAGCTTTTCAAGGAGGCTGATATATTAAGAGGAACTGGATCAATTCTGGAGCCGGGCCTCTAATGCATTGCTTTGCTTTGGAGATCTCTTTGACCTTCAAGGGGTTAAAAGCAGTTGATGTGCACCAAAATTGCTGCAGTTCTCCTTGGCAAACCATCCTCAGACTGATAATTAAAGGGAAATATAACACCAGAGGTTTGGTTAGACACCTACAGAAGGAAAATACATTTAATATCTCAGTAGATATTTACCCATTCCACAACAGAACATACAGAGAGTCAGATGTAATAAGCAATTCTAAAGCAAACCAACTGCATCAAAGGGGACATACTAAAATCCCCAAAATTACTGTTGATTTAAATGGGGCTATTAACCCTTCAATGTTAGCAAAGCCTCCAATACCTTGAGGAGAAATGAGCTGGAGACCTCTCCAGCATTCAAGGAGTCAAAAACTTCACTTAACTCTTTGAGTGCCAGTGGGAATGCAAAGTATTGCGAAGCAATGTGTTGCACACCTCTCTGGCACTCAAAGGGTTAAACCAACAGAAATGTTTACTTACTCCTCATGATGCACTTGTTTTGTCCCATAATTGCACATTTCCTTAACCCCTTGAGAACCAGAGGGGTGCGTTTTGGCACGCAAAGAGTTAAAACCTCAGCCTGAGAGTATTTGTAGTGATTGATTTGGCTTTTACCTGTGGCATGGTTGGGTAAGTGACAGGAATAATCTGCTTCTGGGTTTCAGATAGAATGATGACATCATCGATTGCCCACTGATCGTACCCTTCTCCTGAAAACACCGGCTGCCACCAGCGGAACCTGGTACAGGGCGTCTTTGCAGCACTGGGAAGTTCAAGGTATACAAATCTGAGGGGGCACAGACAGGTACTATGTTACAAAACATGCCACAGCAAATTCACATTACCCCATTAATTCACACATTGAGACTGATGTGCTAGGGGAATGGAAGGAATTCTGGGGCAAACCGACTGCACCACAGGGGACACATAAGAACAAGTCTCCATCGCAATACAAAGCAATGAACTGGATAGCCTTCAAGGGGTCTAACCCTTTGAGTGCCAGTGGGGTATACAGTGCATTGGAAATCCCCATCTAAATAAATGGGGATTTTGAGAGTTTTGTCTGTCCCATATGGCAGGTAAGTTTGTCCCAGATTTCTCCAATTTCTCTTACTACGTGGCCTTATTTAGTCTTTCAGAGCCATAAGGGGGCTCAGCATAGTACTCTGCAATGCTGTGAATATCTCTGACATCTAGAGGAATAAAAATGAACTGTGTTGACACGTAGATAAACAGAGTCCTAAGCTTGATGGGGTTAAATATCTGTTCAATAGGCAGTGTTCACTTGTGCTGTCATCTTGAATGCCTTCTTCCTGGAAGTCCCATTTTGGAACTAAATTTAAGGTTTAAGCAGTGATTTCTATTGGAATTTCTTTCACGCTGAATATGTAAGTGATTTGCAAAAAAGAGCAGGAAGGCTGATTGTGGAATATTAATATTGAAGTTCTTGGGCTATTTTGGGTGTATCTAATGTATAGAGTTGGTGTAATTTTTATCAACCATTTCAGTGCCAGAGGGGGTATGAGATGCACTGCAGAGCAATGTATTGCTTACCCCTATGGCACAGAAAGGGGCGTTTCAGGGTGTGCCGCTCCTGTGCACCTTATCACCATGTTCTAACAAGGGGCAATGGAATTTGGTGTAAAATTCTTATATTTCCTGGTCATGCTATAGGGGTGGCATTCAGGCTTGCTGGCATTAAAGTCATAATGCTGTGGGCACAGTTATGTGCTAAAGTGAACATACAAGACGTGCAAGATTTTTAAGCTAAGGAATTATGTAGAAAATCAGTGGTGCTGGCAGGTCTGTACATTCCTCTCATTGAGCCTTATGTATAAAGGCAAAGGGTAGCCATTCAGGGGCAAGCCAACTGCACTGTAGGGGACAAATACACATTCCCATTGACTTAAATTATGCTTTAAACTCTTAGATGTTAGAGAGGTCTCTAACACATTGAAAAGCAAGGATTTTGAGACATTTAGCATGCAAGGGGTGAACGTGTATTTTAAGTTAATGGAATTTTAGAATTTTTGTTTTCAGTGTACTGTTTGCCAGAATTACTCCATTTTGTCTTTATATGTAAGGCCTGTTATGTTTTGATCAAGCAATACAATATGTTACTACTGTGTAATCTGACTTGTGTACAGGGGCAGGTTTTGCATAAGGCAGTGTAGGTAACTTCCTGGAGAACCATGTTCTGAGTATGGCCAGATCAGTCTCACTGCTCTTGTTTGATGCTGACTTATTTAGTTATGAATTTACATTCCCCTTTCCTAGCCATTATTTAACACCTTGGATGCTAGAGAGGTCTATAAAGCTCTGCGAAGCTAGACCTCTCTAGCATAAAGAGCTTTCTTTATGGTTGTATGTCACAGGGCAAGAGTATCTTCTGTCCCAGGCAGCAGTGGGTGGGATTAGGGGTGGGGTCTTAAGAGTTGGGGTGAGACCATGTGCAGAGAGAAAGCCACACTTTTGTCCAGAGGCACCTCAGATGTAATTCTGGCCCCACTTGCCTACCCAAACACAGGTAATCATCATGTACTGGAAAGACAAGCTAGGAAATAGCAATGATCCTTACTTTGGTTTGCTGAAGTCAGAGAAATACATTTCAGCCAGCAGGTGCCAGTTGATTCCTCCATTGTTGCTGTATTGCAGTAAGACACCTTCTTCTCTGCTGTCTGGTTTATTGCAGGAAGAACTGTCTCCTCCAATCTGAATATAAAACTGTATGAAATCTACCCATGTGGTGTCCATGTCCCAGCTAACCAGCTGTCTTCTGCCATCCTGTAAAAACATGCCAACAATTATTCTAATTAAAAAGATTGCTTATATGATAAAATATTGAAGAGAATAGCGCAAGGAGACAAAATCAGGCTGCAAAAAATATGTAAAAACTGTACAGACGTTCAAGGACATTCAGGTCAAACTATGGATCTACAGGTCTTGGACACTACAATACCGATCGTACCCAACAAGCTGCTGTGTGGTTTGGGATGAAAAGAGTGTCATGGAGATCGCAAGCTGCTTGAGACCTCACTAGCATTCAAGGGGTTAAATCAATGGGACTGTTTAAACCCATTAATTGTGCACCCCTCAAAGGGTTAACACCCTGCCCCAAAGGTGCAGGTGGCTTGCCCAGAATAAGGCCTTTTGTATTGTATTTATGAAATCCTATATCACAGAGAATAGTGGCTGGTCACATTTTAGCTTCTGGAGAATGTCCTGAACATTATGTCACTGAATGGCAGGTTTATACAGCTGTGAGTACTATCCTTTGCCAGAGTACAGTATGTTTTACTGGACCTGTATTAAAGATACTTACTGCTTCAAGTATCAGTAGGATCTAACGCGCAGAAGTCACATCAAAACAGGTTTTGATCTAATCGTGCACATAACTTATGTCAGTTCAATCTGTCCATTTAGTCTGGGTGGAAATGCACTGCAGTATACATAGTTACAGAATAGAGTACAGTATAGTGTAAAGGAAACTTACAGTAAGAAAACAAGTGGAAAATGATAATGGGAGTTGTAGCCCATATAAGCAGGAGGGCCTCAGGTTTCCCAACCATGCTGTACACTATGCTGCATAAACTATGTTCCAGTATAGAATATACCTGAGCCATATGGCTAATAATAACAGTTTTGGAGCTAGAACATCAAGGGCCTCATGCAGAAACCAAAAAAAAAGAGTAATTGTGGGGCATAACAAAAAAAATTCCCAAAACACCCACAGGAGTCTGCAGAAAAGTTTCCAGGGGGGAACAAAGCCACAATATGTCCCCCAGGCCAGTCAGCCCAGACCCTATGCTTATCCAGGGCAGGCAAGTGTGTGTGTATGGTGTGTGTGGTGTGAGTGTGAGTGTGTGTGTGTGTGTGGGGGGTGCAAGTGTGTGTGTGGTGTGTGTGTGGGGGGGCAAGTGTGTGGTGTGGTGTGAGTGTGTGTGGGGGGGCAAGTTGTGTGTGTGGTGGGGGCAAGTGTGTGTGTTGTGGTGTGTGTGTGTGTGTGTGGGAGGGCAAGTGTGTGTAGGGTGTGTGGTGTGAGTGTGTGTGGGGGGGGCAGTGTGTGTATGGTGTGTGTGGAGTGGTGTGTGTGTGTTTGTGTGAGGGGGGGCAAGTGGTTCAGCTTTTCCCCACCATGGATGCCCGTAGACCAAAATGGAGATTTTAATCACCAGAATTGTTAGAAAGGTCTCCAAAGTAATGCTTCACAATGTGATAGAGCACATTTTAGCATTCAAGGAGTTAAAAGCCCCATCTGAGTAATGTGTAATTTCTGGGTGTCCCCTATAGAGCAGCTGGTCTGCCACAGAATTGCTTTTATAGGGCTTCCTGACTTCAGCCACATGGAATAAAGACCCAAATGTATAAAAGGGTATTCTGGGATAAACCAACTGTACCATAGGGTACAAATAAACATTCCTGTTAAATTAAGTTGGGCTTTTAACCCCTTGAATGCTAGAGAAGCGTCTAGTGTGAAACGTCTCTAGTATTCAAGGGTTTAAAGCTCTAATCAAGTGCATGGGAATATAGGAATTGTATGTGTCCCCTATGGGGCAGTTGGTTTACTCTGAAATTACTCCAGTTGGTTTTTATAAATCTGGGCCAATGGGCCTTATGCAAGAAAAGAAAAAAATGAGCAACTCTGGAGCAAATTATCTACACCACATGGGACAAACAAAACTTCCCACTGATTTAAATGAATTGCTAAGCAATGTGGTATTTAAGTGGTTAAAACCCCCATTAAATCAGTGGAAGCTTGGAAAATGTTTATTTGTCCCCTATAGTATAGTTGATTTGCTCCAGAACCTGCTTCTTTTTATACATTATACACATAGTTCTATACCTCTCGTATTTTACATTTTTGCTATGTGATTTGAGAGCCCTGAAGCACACACTTCTAATAGATCATTGCATACATAATATAATTCCCTTGGTCATAAAATCCTACCTTGTAGAAATATAGAGATGACCCAGATGAAATGACTCCGCAGCCTTGTTCTGGTTTTACAATTTCTCCTCCAACCACTTCCTGCCATTCCGTTTCCCAGCCATTTACTCCCTCAAAGTCTGACATTACAGTTGAAGGTAGTAACGTTTCTGGAAGGCACTGTGAGCCTTGGTACCCGGAATCACACCTTCAGGAGGACAAACACATTGTTACATTTCTAGCTTCCCATGTTTAGTAATGCACAATGACATGTTTATATTCTGAGTAGATATACTCTCTCAGAGCACCATGCGTAACACAGTTTTATATTATCAGGCAAAAAAAAAAAAAAATTGGTTCTGAGAGGAGAACTTTAGCTCCATGATGCCCCCTGAGCTTTGCTGGTTAATACATACCTGGTGAGAAGAAATCACAATGGAGTTGGACAGTTAGAATATTCCTCTCCACAGTACAAATGGCATTTCCATACTGCATGAGTGAAAGACTATAGCTCTGGCTTTAAAGTGAGCTTTTTGCCTTCTTTTGCTTCACTTTCATGATCGACAAATGTTGATTTCTATACTTATGCTTTTTTCCACCATTTTATTTGATTGAGCAAGCTCAGTAATTGCTATTGCTTGAGACCTGTTGTGGTTTTGTATTTGTGTGTGTATCATGGTGGAGCCTGAATGTGCCAGGGTTGCTTGGCTAATGCTGTAACCTTTTTATACTGTATTTGTGGGCTGTCCTCAACAAATATTTGTATCTGTTTATCGGCTGTATGGCAATTTAATTTTATGTATATTGGTGCTGTTCTGAATTTGACCATTGGCATTTAACACAGAAACCTTGTTTGAGCAATAGTTATAGCCACCCTATTCCACAACACTCGTGAACAAGCTGTAAGAAGCACTTTCCATTGTTACAGGCATAGGTTATTACTGCAACATATAGGAATGAAGGCTGCATGTAAAAATGGTTATTAAAAAACAAGGCTACAGTATGATCATGTGTTGCAGGAATGGACAACCTCGGACTCTCCAGCTGCTGTTGGATTAAAATTAACTTCATCCACAGCTGATCATTCTCTATTGATTACTGATGATAGGTCACGGCAAAAATAAATAAATAAAGAGCCACTCTTGTAGTCGCCACTGGCGTTATTTACTCTCTCTGCTATGTGTCTCAAGGGAGAAGAGACAATAAGGCTGTACCAGAAAGATTAGCAGAGGTATTTGGGGGAAGAGGGTGTCACTGTCAGTGTGTGTGTGTGTGTGTGTGTGTGTGTGTGTGTGTGTGTGTGTGTGAATGAGTGCATCTTTGGCAGAAAATGTCATATGTTGTGTTGGTTGGAATTTTTAATGAGCTTTGGTAGCTATGAAAAGCATACTGTATACAAATGAAACTGAATTAAAGCATTTGAGAAAGTGGCACTGGCAGAATGTGAAGTAAGGCATGGAAGAAGTATCAGGCACCACTCTTACCGACATATCCCCTGATCGCACCAGCCGTGTCCACTGCACATATTAGGGCACTGCTGGCCAATGTAAATATTGTCTAAAGCCCACTCATCTTCAGGGGTGTAATATCGCTGGCTCCAACGAAATCGAGTAGCACTGGACCTGGAACACAGCAGTAGACATGATAATTTTATCAGAAACAGAGATTAGTTAACCCCACTTCCAGTTCACTTTGTGACGGATTCTCGGAACTCATACAGAAACAAATACTCTGATAAACTGCGTTCATAAGATTAAAACACTTGTTTAAAAAGTGTGTGAAAATCAGGGATAATTTTCTAAAAAGAAAGCTACCAGGTCACCTCCTTCAGTGATAGTGAATTGATCTGCTGGTGGCACGTAATGGTGCATTGACCTGGTATAACCTAGTTCCCTGAACTGTGAGAATCAAACTCTGGTTCAGCCTTACATTGTCTTATTGAATTAACCTTTTGGGTCCCAGAGGGATACACCTCTGACACTCAAAGGGTTAAGTACTAAAGAAAAGTGGTGCAATTCTGGGGCAAACCAATTGCACAACAGAGGAAACAAACACTGAAAAAATTCAAAATGAGTTAAATTAGGCTGACCAGACCTCACATTTAACCAGGGACACATATGAAAAATGCATACTGCAGGGATGCTTTGATTTCAGTGCAGTCCTGAAATATGTCTGTTTCCTATGTGTCTGGTCAGCCTAAGTTAAATGCTGCTTTTAAACCCCTTGAATATTAAAGATGTTTCTAACACATTGTGAAGCAATGCACTGGAAACCTCTTGAGCATTCAAAGAGTTAAAAGCCTCATTTAAAGTGATGGACAATTTAATTTGTTCCCTAAGGTGCAGTTAGTACCATATCATTAGAAACATTAGAATATACTTAGTAAATTTAAAGTAGGCTGACCAGACCTCACCTTTAACCGGGGACACATAGGAAAATGCATAATGCAGGACTGTATTGATTCAGTGAAGTACTGAAAAATGGCTATTTCCTACATGTCCCTGGTTAAAGGTGAGATTTGGTCAGCCTAATTTAAAGGGATATTGGGCAAACCACTAGGTGCTACCTCAAACCAATAATTCAAATTAGTAAGAAGAAGGAAAGGAACAGTATTGGGATTTAACTTATATTTGAAACTAAATAAACACTGTGTATAATAACTCAATCAATTGACTAAAGTGCAATTAGTCTACTCCAGAATGGCACCACTTTACTTCAGTCCATCGGCCTCACAGTGTGGTGATAGTAATAGACTCCTAGTTAAGTGGAACAAGGAACAGTCCAGTTCAGTGCTGTGGATTTAAACAAATATTGGTCCTTCTATCAAGAAACACCCATAAACATACATGTTATTGCAATATTAAGCCCTTGGATGTGTGAAATGTTTTTGTAATGCCTTGAAGATGCCTCCAGCATCCAAGGGTTAAAAAACTTATTAAAATTGGCATGGGCTGATGAGGCTATTAACAAAGATTAATGTAAAAAGATTTAGCTGACAGGCAAATATCCAGCTTTTCTAATATTTCTGGGAAAATGCAATAGCACACATATAAAATCATGCATGTGACATTTGGGTCCTGAACACATTTGAAAATCTAGCTGGTTGGATAAAAAGGTGGTTTAACCCTTGAGGACAAGTGGGAAACACAAAGAATTACAAAAACAATGTTGTACACACAGGGGTTAATAATACATAAAATCAAAGCAAAATCTAAAGAAGACCTAGTTACCAGTTGGACCTCCAGCTGTCGGAGACTACAATTCCCTTCATCTCCAATCACTCACTGGGTAGTTGGTGATGATGGGAATTGCAGTATTGTAACAGGTGAAGGTTCAAAGACTGACAATCCCAAATCTAAAGGCTGTGTGCTATAGTACACGTAACTATGAAAAATGCATACTACAGTGATGCTTTAATCTCAGTGTAGCCCTGATATATGCATAATTCATGTACCCCAGTTAAAAGGAGGTTTGGATTGCCTTTTTAAACCTATAAACGACTACATGCTTGACAATTTTAGTGCCAGAGGGGCATTGTATACCTCTTTGGCACCCAAAGGGATAACGAAACACTAAACTCCTAATAACAAACCCTCACTTTCCTTAATTGGGACAGAAAATCCTGGTGCCCACTATGATTCTTAGGAGTTTTGAAGTTCTGCAGCAACATTCGCCATGATATCCAGTACTAATTAAATATTAATTTCAGACACCCAGTCCATGATAAAGTAATAAATAGCTGCCATTAGGATTTTCTGTTGAGATTAATATGTGAAGGATTAGTATTAGATGTTAGTGTTCCTTTAAAAGGACATAGGCTCTATGTAATCTCACTACGCTACTCTACCTGTCACCCTAAAACACCTTTATTTTACAGGGAATTAAAATCTGCCCATTTTTCTCTAAAATAAATAGTTTTTGAGTAATTGACTTTTACAATTTGGTGGCACAGTGTGGCACTTTATGCTAATTTCCAGCACAGTATGCTAATCAGTTCTGTTCAAGGTCAAACTTATTGCTAGCTGCGCTATTAGAAATGACCCCAGTGTGTCCCTCTGCTTAGATCCATTCATAGCGCAGGGTATGTGGTAATATTGACCCAGCACATATCCTATATAATAATTCGCTAAGTTGTGTGTAACGCCCGACATGCGCAGTAGACACTGCTGCGAGTGTGGCAGTCATGCGCAGTACAGACTCTCCGCGCCGCGGCTGATAGAGCGTCCAGCTCTGTATCAGCAGTGGCGCGGGCAGTCTCCACTGCGCGTGACTGCCTCGCGACCGGCTGCCAGAGGCACTGTGGCCCGTGTAACGGGCTGTTCAACTAGTATAGTAATAATTAGCATAAAGGGCCAGACTGTGTCATAAACATTTCTCAAAAACTATTCATATTAGAAACAAATGGATTGTACAGCATGTACACAAATCTTAACCCCTTTAGGATCAAAAGGGTGTGCACTGCATTCACAATAAGCTGCACACCCCTTTGGTCCTCAATATAAACATACTCATTCATTAACACCTTAAGGACCCATGACGGTCCTGGACCGTCAAGGGCTGTTATACCCTTAAAGGGATAGTAATACTTGAAAATACGTTTATTTTATATTGTAGCCCTTAAAAACACATGAAAAATGATATAAGTCTTATCTCCCAAACCTTTATGGTTTGGAAGATATTCACATGTAAAATATAGTAAAATTCGCTTTTCCTGGCTGTTTCAGCCAAGTCTGCCATCTAGTGGACAGATTTGGAATTTGGTCCACAGAGCAACCGGCAGCTCTTTAGCAGTGCCGAGATCACGATCTTTGAAAAGAACTACTTAACTGGAACTATCTACAAAGTGTGCCTGGCTTGAAAGCACACGTTGTAGACCATTCCAATTAAGAAATTCTTTTTAAAGATGGTGATCTCAGCACTTCTGGAGAGACACAACTGGTCCCGGGACCGGATTCCAAATCTGAAGGGTGGAGCAATGACGTCACTCCAGGGGAAACTTTACTTCTGAATATCTCCCAAACCATAAAGGTTTGGGAGATAAGACTTATATCATTTTTCATGTTTTTTTAAGGGCTACAATATAATATAAACGTATTTTCAAGTATTACTATCCTTTAAGGACCCATGACGGTCCAGGACCGTCATGGAATTCTGGGCTGCACGCCATTCGGGGAGTCCGGAATCGGATCGCATAAAAAAAATGCTCCGTGGTCCTTAAGGGACCGCAAAGTACGCACACGGCCAGTCCTTATGGGGTTAAGGTAAAAGTTCCACTTTAACCCACTGAGAGCCAGAGAGGCAATCAAAGCATTGCGAGGCAGTGCATTGGACACCCAAAGGGTTAAGTACTTGGTTCCCCATGGAAGAGAGAAACACTGCACATCCATTTAGTGTGGGGATGTCTCTACTGTATCCTGTTATTACTGTGATACTCTTTACTATTGCCTAATTCACATTAACTCTTTGAGTGCCAGAGAGATTACCAACGCAATGCATTGGATACCTCTCTGGCACTCAGTGGGTTAAACTACTGCAAAGCATCTGCAATCTATTAACCCCATGGATGCTAGAGACATCTCCAAAGCATTTCAAAGCAACGTGTTAGAGATGTCCCTGGCATCCGTGGCATTAATGGTAATCTAATCCCACATGGAAAGCGGTTCATTACCATTACCATTACCACATATAATTTAAAATATGTATTTATCCTTACGATACAGGCCTTTTTTCCTGTGAGCGAGGCGACTGCACAGTAAAGCCTCGGTGTAATTATATTCAGTGGTTCTTTTACCCATTAGGTGTTGATTTGCCTGTGAAGCTGGGAAGTGACAGATGTTGTATATCATTACAAGCTTTTCTTGTAAAGTCATCATGTGTGAATTCATTTAAAATGTAACCATTAAAGATCACATTGGAAACTTGTGTAAGCACATAGCCTTCTCTCCCTTAATTGAATATAAGATTTATTTAGAATGTGACAATATAATATTGCCAGTCAGCAATCCAAAGAAACTATTTTCCAATTCCCAACCGAAAACAATGCAGACAAAACATAATAAGGTTATTCTTTTTTCTTTTTCATTTAGCATACACAAAATACAAACAAACACACTTATATTCGAGACATTACCAGGATTTCAGATGCAGTGTTTTAAAAGTAACACGGTTATAACAGACTAACAATGTATTAAAATCAATGTACTTCTGGCTGGGTCACAAGGTCCTCTTCACACTTACTTGACAGCAATTACACAGCAGAAAGGCATTCTTGATCAGAACATTACAATAAGTAATATGCATGGAGGAAATAATAATAATGTTTAAAGGATAACTATCACATTTTACTGAGTCTGCTACTATGGGAGCAGATGTAACCCCAAAAAAGGCTCCTTTCCACCCTTTGGGGTGGGGGTCATAAAGCAGGCCCTCTTGAATGGAAGGGGACTGGACAAAGCTGGAAGTATATAACTCAAGTCATAGGCTTCACTGGTTGCATATACAGCCTCATAAACTGCTAGGTTTGGGCTTGGAAACCCACCCCTAGCAATCTATGGGAATGTTGGTTGTGGCCCCATGTGATCTGAACTGCAGGACTTCAAGGAGGTGCACACCTGCATGAAGGGCAGCTATAAATGATCTTTGCTATTTAAAGGTGTGAGTTTAACCCTGTAGGGGCCAGAGGGGGGTATGCAACACATTGCAAATCAGTGCACTGCACGGCTCTCTCGTCCTAAAATGGTTAAGGAAATATGTAAATAATATTGGCTACTGACATCCTGAAGCTGGCTCACTATCAATCTCACTGAAATTAATCTACGTCAGAAACATTTACTAGAGCTCTGGAGCCTGAATAAAATGCACACACACAGAAATGGAATACAGTAGCAAGGAATCTGTTTATTAGGCTGACCAGGGAGACAGATATGAAAAATGCATACTGCAGGGCTGCCTTGATTTCAGTGCAGTCCTTAAATATGCCTATTTTCTATATGTCCCCGGTTAAAGGTGAGGTCTGGTTAGCCTACTGTTTATGCAACTGAAAAATCCGCTTTGATGCCAATGCATCCTTTTAACAGGGAACATTTATTTACAGCTTCATCTGCTTCATTTTTTAACTCTCTTCAGCACACTGAACACCCCTCTGATGCTCACTAAGTGATATTTTTAAAAGTGGCAACAGAGTCACAAATGTGTGCCCTTAACCCTTTGAGTGGCAGAGGGGTACACAATGCATTGCTCTGCAATGCATTGCATACCCCTCTGCCACTCAAAGGGTTAAACATGAATCTTTACTATCACATGGATCATGTCCTACCTGCAGGTCTGTTGGCCTCTAAACCCCATGTACTAGTGTGGTACAAAGTGCATTGGTGCTAACAGAGGTGATTGTTTGGCCATATACACAAAAAGGGTGAGCAATTTTGCAGAAAACCAACTGCACTACAGGGGAAAAATAAAAAACCCCAAATGCCAACTGATTTAAATGTGGTTTTCAACCTCTTGAGCACTACAGAGGTCTCCAACACATCGTAATGGAAAGTGTTTGAGACTTCTCTAGTATTCAAAAGGTTAAAAGTACCATTTAAATCAATGGGCATTTTTATTTCTCCCCTGTAATGTAGTCCCCTGGTTTGTCCCAGATTACTCCTTTCTTTCTTTGTGCAAATAGTCCCATGTAATGAATTAGGAATGCAACAATTGGATACGTTTAACCTCTCTGATGCTAGAGATGTCCCCAAAGCATCGTAAAGCAGTACGGTGGAGACACCTCTACCATCCATGGGATTAAATACATATACTTTAGCGGACAGCATGAAATCTATCCAGCACAAATCAGTACCAGACTCCATTTGGTCAATGCCTTACCAGGTCTTCTGTGGAAGAGGTAACATGATTCTTCTCCATTGAGCAAACTCACTTGAGTGGTAAATGCTGGAGGATGTGAATTCTTGGCAGCTGGGCATGCTTGGAAGGCATTCCTAGAAACATATTATACCATCATATACAATAGGCAGGTTATAAACAGGCACACAGTTTGAAAAGAACAGTGTGTACAAATTCACCAGTGCAACTCCACTGGCATTATCCTCCAACTCCAGCATATGGTCCCTGGTGTGCATACTGGCACACACATTGTTAGGACTTTAATGCCAGCAAGTCCCATATTAGAGCTCCATATAATTTGCAGGGAAATGGAGTTAAATTATGCCATCTTGGCCACTGTTTGTTTAATAAATTGTCAATAAATTCCCAGATTGTCCCATTGTTCTCGCCTTGGCGCAAGCAGCATTAAGGGGAGTAATCTTGTAAGTAGCTTAGTAAATTGATTTTAGTCAAGTATAAGGATTGATTCCAGCTCCTTATTTAGTGTGGAATCGCCATTGTACATTCACCCCATTGTCCCCCAAAATTAAAAGGGTTCAATTAATTAAAAAAACAAAACATTTTTCTTTGGTTTCAAAAGTGTAAAACTTTTCAAAATGAAGGTGGAAAATTGCTACATTTGTTGAAACTTACCAGGCTAGTTAATAAAATAAATAAACAGGGACAGTTATTTTGAGATTAGAACCTACAGACCCATCCAACCCAGTTCACTCAATCTTACCTCATATATGTGCTCATGTTAGTCAAGCTGTACATTGCCATTATCACTTTTTATGACCTTATATAATGAAAGAGGGGGGTTAAATGGACAGGTGCCTAAATATGAATAGGAAAAATAGGATTTTAGTCTTACCTGTTAAATCCTTTTCACTTAGTCCATACAGGTCACTGGTACTCTGGGAGGCGATCCGACCCTTTAATAGGCAGGAACAATTATTCAAATGTGTGCAGGGGGCGGAGCCTCCTCTCCTACTTAAGCTGCCTTCAGGCCAGAGCCACTAGATTGATTTGAGACACTAAAACTGACCAGAGGTAAGCAAGAAGGAAGACTCCTGTGAGCATGCCCCAAAGGTCTCCCACTAAATGCCACAGGACAGCCAAGCATGGTCTCTTGACAGGGTGGGAGACCAGTGACCTGTATGGACTAAGTGAAAAGGATTTAACAGGTAAGACTAAAATCCTATTTTCACTGTCGTCCAATACAGGTCACTGGTACTCTGGGATGTACAAACATTGAGCTGACCCAGAGGCAGGAAGTAAGGCAAGGACCAGGCGCAAGGCCCAAGTCACTAGAACTACTATGAAACAGTTAATCGCATAGCCCATTAATAGAAGTGTCAACGGACACCAACCAGGGGACAACAACCCCTGAACTGACACAGCACACTGAACTAGAGCCAACTGGGCTCAACAGTAAAGAAGCACTAAGAATCACAGAGTAGAAGTCCTAAACAGGCAAAACTGCCTCCAGGACCTTCCTCCCAAAACTGGCATCAGCCGAGGTCAGTACATCAACTCGATAGTGCTTTGAAAATGTGTGCACAGAGGACCAAGTGGCCGCTCTGCACAGTTGATCAGCAGATGCCTGATTCTTGTAGGCCCAAGAGGCCCCAATAGATCTGGTGGAATGGGCAGTCACCCTGAAGGGAACATGCTTATTCCGCAACTTATAGGCTTCACGAATAGTAGCCTTAATCCAAGAGGCAATAGTAACTTTGGAAGCCGGTCTCCCTGCCCTAGGCCCCTCAGGAATGACGAATAGAGCGTCAGACTTCCTGATAGACTCGGTGCGATGAACATAAAACTTGAGGCAACGCACCACATCCAACAAATGGAGATCTCGTTCCTTGTCAGATGAAGGGTTAGGGCAGAAAGAGGGAACCACAATCTCCTGATTGATGTGAAACTCGGACACAACCTTGGGTAAGAATTCCTTGGTAGTGCAAAGCACAGCCTTATCCTTGTGGAACACCAGGTAAGGAGGTTTACAAGACAGCGCTTGTAACTCTGCTACCCGGCGAACTGAAACAATAGCCAAAAGAAAGGCCATTTTCCAAGTCAAGAGACGTAAGGGAATGGAAGCCAAGGATTCAAACGGGGGTCGCTGGAGAACTCCCAGCACCAAATTGAGGTCCCACTGGGGAGTAGGACTCTTGAAGGCAGGCCGAACATGAGTCACGCCCTGGAAGAAAACTTTCACATCAGGAAGGATAGCAATCCGTTCCTGGAAAAATACGGACAAAGCAGAAGTCTGAACTTTGAGGGAATTCAAACTGAGCCCTTTCTCAACACCATCCTGCAGAAAAGCCAGGACAGTGGGAAGATGAAAATCTAGAGACATCTTCCGATCAGTACACCAAGCCACAAAGGTGGCCCAGATACGATGATAGATCTTGGAGGACACAGGTTTGCGAGCACTAAGCATCGTCGACACCACTGAAGGAGAAAACCCTTTCTTCTCTAGAATTGAGGATTCAACCGCCAGGCCATTAAATGGAGATGCTGAACATCCTCCTTCCACAGATATCCTTGAAGAAGTAGATCCGGACGGGCAGGAAGTGGAAACGGTTCCGCCACTGACATGGCCATCAACTCCGGATACCAGGACTGGCGAAGCCAGTTCGGAGCGATCAGGATGACAGGACAACGCTCCAGCTTCAACTTCTGGATGACTCTGAGCAATAGAGGAAGAGGAGGGAAGATGTAAGCCAGAGGAAAATCCCAAGGGATTGACAAGGCATCCACTGCTAGAGCAAGAGGGTCCCTCCACCGGGAGCATAATGCCGGCACCTTCCTGTTGTGTCTGGTAGCCATCAGGTCCACTGCAGGTACCCCCCATCTCTGGGTGATTAGGTGAAACACCTCTGGATGAAGAGCCCACTCTCCGCTGTCGACTGTGTGACGACTGAGAAAGTCTGCCATGACGTTGACTACGCCTGGAATGTGAACCGCTGAAATGACAGGCACGTGATCTTCTGCCCAAGATAAAATATCCTTGACCTCCAACCAGGCGGTGAAACTTCTTGTGCCGCCTTGCCTGTTGATGTAGGCCACTGCGGTGGTGTTGTCGGACTCCACTCTGACAGGGCAACCTTCCAGCTGAGATTCCCAGTGCCTCAGGGCAAGCCGTATGGCATGCAGTTCCAGAACATTGATGGGAAGAAGAGATTCCTCCAGTCCCCATTTCTCCTGGGCACTGAAACGACCCAGCACTGTTCCCCATCCCCGGAGGCTGGCATCCGTTGTGAGCGTGGTCCAATAGGGAACTCGAAAGGATCTCCCTTTCAGGAGATGAGAGAGATCTAACCACCAATGCAGACTCGATTCGACATGAGGAGGCAGAGAGACTGACAGATGCTGATGATCTGGATGATTCTTGCATGTCTGGATCACAAACCTCTGAAGTTCCCTGGTGTGAGCCATGGCAAAGGGCACAGCTTCGATTGTGGAAATGAACTTCCCGACCAGAGATGTCAACTTCGGTACCGGAACCCTGTCCAGTTCCAGGATCCCGGCTACTCGGACGGCTATCTGATGAGCCACTTCCTCTGGCAGAGACACCAAGCACTGTCGAGTGTCGAACAGGAGACCCAGGAAAAGGAGCCTTTGAGATGGGACCAAGTCTGACTTGTCCAGATTCAAGATCCAGCCGTGACTGTTCAGAGTGTGTATACACAGCTGCATCTGCTGGTGGAGAAGCTCTGCTGAGGAGGCTTTCAGGAGGAGATCGTTCATGTAGGGGATCACTCTGACACCTTTCCGATGAAGCACAGCTATCAATGATCCCAATACCCTCTGAAAGACCAGAGGGGCTGAAGTCAGTCCAAAGGGAAGAGCTGAAAACTGAAAGTGTCCCCTGTGGCAGGCAATCCTGAGATACCGTCTGCTCTCTGGATGAATAGGGATGTGAAGATATGCATCCTGAAGGTCCAGGGAGGCAAGGAACTCCCCTGGAGACATTGCGGCAATCACAGAGCGCAGAGATTCCTGGCGGGAGTGGGAACTCACAACAAAGGAATTGAGATCCTTTAGATCCAAGATAGGACGAGCACCTCCGTCCTTTTTGGCCACCACGAACAGGTTGGAATACAATCCTGAACCTGTGTCATCTGGAGGAACCAATTCCAGGACCTCTTTGTCCAAAAGATCCTGAATAGCGTCGTCAAACAGATGCCTTTTTGTAGGTTCCTGAGAAGGACGAGTAAAATGGAACCGAAAAGGAGGAAAGGAAGAGAAAGGGATCCTGTATCCCTCTGACACTACCTGAATAACCCATGGGTCCGTCACAGACTCCTCCCAAATCCGGCGAAAGATGCGGAGACGTCCACCTACTGACGGATGCGGACCCGGGTTCGGTGAGTCATGCCGAAGCAGTCTTGGAGGTCTTGGCCTTGGGGGCAACTTTGGGCTTCCAGGACTGTTTGGGCTTGGAGGAGGGACGCGTAGAGGACGGCCCCGTCTGGGACGTGGAGCGTGTCTCAGTCTGAAAGGAACGAAAGGACCGGTTGCGTTTGGCTGGAAACTTTTTCTTGAAGACTGAAGGCAGAAGAGTACTTTTACCTCCAGTAGCCTCACTGATCATCTCTTTGAGTTCAGAACCAAATAGCAAGTTCCCCTGAAAGGGCAAGGAAAGCAAGGCTTTCTTAGAGGCTGTATCAGCAGACCAAATTTTCAGCCAAAGGGCACGTCTAGCCACCACAGAAGAAGTGGAGGCCCTCGCCATCATGCGCACAGCATCAAAGGCAGCATCAGCAACATAATTCTGTGCTTCAGTAATATTAGCAAGGAGCTGCAACTGCTCAGATACCGGTGCATCCTGGCGGACCGCTTCAGTCAGTCGTTTAGTCCAGGCCGCAATAGCTCTATTAACCCAAGCCACTGCAAAGGTTGGACGCATGGCAGTGCCAATGGAGGCAAAAATAGACTTAAGAGAAAGTTCTAGCTTTTTGTCCGTCCAATCCTGCAGGGCAGAGGCATCAGAGACAGCTAAAGCAGTAGATTTGGATAACCTGGAAACAGGAGCATCCACTTTAGGAGGATGAACCCATTTTGCCAGTTCAGTCTCAGGAAAAGGGTAAAGTTTAGCAAACTTTTTGGACACAGACGAGGATTTGTCAGGATTCTTCCACGCTTCAGAGACTAGACGGGCAAGAGTAAGGTTAGTTGGAAAACATACAACCGCCTTAGATGGTTTTTGGAAAACGTCAGTTGGATCATGAGTCAGAGGAAGGTTGAGCGTAGTTAACACAGCTCTAATCAAACCCTCAGCAGAAACCTCAGGGTCACATTCATAAGGGTCCCCAATGGACCTGTTAGACTCAATAACAGTGCCTTCCTCAGCATCAGAATCCTGCAATAGTTCTTCTTCAGAAGAATCAGACACATCAGGAGCCCCCTGTGGCTTAGGCAGGGAAGTCCTGATTGTAGAGGGGGTCTGCCAAACCTGGAGAGCCCCCTGTACCTGAGAGGGAAAGAGTTGGAGAATAGATCTGAGATCCCTAGTGGCAGCTTTAAACTCTTTCACCCAAGTTGGCTCAATAGCATGGCTGGGAAGCCCAGGGTTGCTATCATGACAATCAGTGCATTTAGGGCATAAACTACCAGAACAATCTCTAGGCAGCCCAGAGTGACAAGAGGAGCAAAGCGCAATGGGGGAACAGACACCCCAGCCTCCTTAGTCTTGGGTCTAGCCCCTGGCTCCAGTGGAGTAGACATGCTCACAGCGTCAATATACACCACTTAACAAATATCACCCAGTAAAAGTGTGAAAGATTAAAGTTTCACCCCAGAAATGCCTAAAAACGGACTTATCTGGCCAGCGAAGGGTTAATCTGCTGAGAGGAGAGAAGGCTCGGTCCCTGCGTAGTATACTCGCTGAGAAATAACACCACAAAATGGCTGCCGTCAGGTCAACCAATCAGAAAACGAGCACGAAACGGCGCTCATGGGAAATGTAGTTTTCTCTCAGAAGTACCCCAAACAGTGCCCGAAGCCCCCCTGAACTCCCCACACCCCGAAATTAGACACCGGATGATAGAGCAGGAGCATAGGAATAAAATGAGCCATCTCTGAAGTTGCTGTGACAAGCGGTTCCAGAGATATGTCCCACACTGTGTAATCTCATAGAGAGTAAAGGAGCAATGGCGTCTATGCGGGAAAAGGCGCGCTTAAAGGCACGGAACACTACATTTTAATAAAGTCCTACTGCAACATAAAATGCCCCAAACAGTTATCAAACACATGAGAAACATAAGAAAAACAATACCCAATGCTCCAAAACCCAGAGAATACCACAGAAATTGCATAAATATAAGAAATGCAAATAAAAACACCCTATGAGTGCTGGAGTGCAATGCAAACTCCCAAATACAAGCCCATCAAAGGGACACTGTGGGGACAAGTGGACCTTCAGCACTCAAGGGGTGGCTCACCTTTCTGCAGGACTTCTGTCTTCAGGTGACCATGATGAAGTGGGAATAGACCAGAGGTAAATTCCTCAGCAGGGAAGCTGCTTGACTCAAGCTGTTCCCTCTTCAGGGCATAAGGTCCACAGAAAATCCCTGGAAGCTGCACTAGCCACTTTAGAGAGGGCAATTCACAGCCATGGTCACCCTACTAATGGTGGTATTCCATATTTGAATAAAAACAATAAAATACTAAGTTGAATGTATAGATGTTCTCCACCTGGTGTGCATAGCACACAGGAACAAATCAATCTGGTGGCTCTGGCCTGAAGGCAGCTTAAGTAGGAGGGGAGGCTCCGCCCCCTGCACACATTTGAGTAATTGTTCCTGCCTATTAAAGGGGAGGATCGCCTCCCAGAGTACCAGCGACCTGAATTGGATGACAGTGAAAGCTTGTTTATAACAAATTTGGGGACTTATGCACCTAAGAATTTTTACACATGAGGACTAGAATGCCTGGGAATCTTCTTGTCCCAAGCCCCCAGAGTAAGAAGATGGGCTGTAGACTGAAGTGTTCAAATGATGCTGTTCGTATCATATTATGGGAAACGTTTGTGTTGGGTAGGATTGGAAGTAGCAAAGACAGGGTTTATCATAAAAAATGGATGAGATATTGGTAATATGGGTGCAAGGAAGAGTGTGTGGGGAGCAGGAAGAATGGGCAGATAAGTGGATGGGGATACCCAGGGAACCCACTATATTAGAATATCAGCCTCTGTCACTGAAGACTCATTAACTCTAAAAACTGGTGTTTCTAGGTTAGATCCAGATAGTTCCCAGGTATGCTGATTAGGAATACAAGACTATGACTTCTCTTCTTTTTAGGTGATGCCCCTTTAACCCACTGAGGATCAGAGGCGTGTGCGACAAATTGCTTCTCACTCCTGTGTGAAACCCTCTGGTCTTCCAGGGGTTAACAAATAAAACAGTTTAGAGGGAATAATGGCTCTCAGTGGGGGTGCTCCATCCTTTCTGTGGCCTATACAAATCCAAGTTTTGTAAAAATGTGCTGAAGTGAGAAGGGCTAAATTTATATGTCAGGCACCAATAGGCAAGGCCCATTATTTTGCCCTTAGCCCCTCCTCTGGCCTAGTAAGTCCTGTCCCATGACCCCACCCCATTCCATCCCAATCCACTCTTGCTTAAAAAAGAAAATACCATTAGCCTAATGGCACATAGGCCATTTTGGTTTTAAGCTTGTGTCTGTATACAGACCTAACCTCAATTTTTTTTTACTTGAATTAGGTGTTAGATTTCCTAACTTCCATTTTGTTTTATCTACTACCCCATCCATTTTGTTTTTGGCTTGCTTGCAGGTAGAGCCTACCCCCAGTGTTTTCATCTATAAAAGCATGTGAGATAAAAGCATGTAGGGAACTCAGAAGGAGGTTACGCAGTAAAAGGAGCTCTGCTTTGAAGTCCTAAGTGAACTGTGAATCCAAAGTGAGTTTTAAAATATCAGGAGTTTGAAAACAGTTTGGGTTGCTTGATATTCATTTTGGTGTAGACTTTATTTCTGTGATATCTGGTTTGGTGCAGAACACTGGATGTTTGGTAACTGTCTTCCATGAGACTCAGCAGAAGTATGGGTTTTATCCAATATACAGGCAATTTTCTGCGTTACATAATAAGAACGCTAATCTGAAGACTGAGATTGAGACATTGTCTATTTGTTTGCTGTGTGCAGTTACCACTAGTTCTGCCACCCCTGGCACAGAGGCCAGCTAGGAGGAAGCCAGTCTAGACAATTCTTGGCTTTGGTATGGTGAGGGTTGTGGATCGAAGACATGCCCCACAACTGGTGCCTTTGTATAATTCCTTTTTTCTCATTTGAAGTTAGGAAAAATTGTACTGAGGTAAATCATTTCATATCTCCTACTGGTGATACATTCATTTCAGGATGTTGTCCATAAAGGAAAGGGAAAGAGCACAAGGATCATGCTTCTAACCGGAGACTCCATTGTAACATATGTTGATCTGACAGATGCTGATGATCGTGATGATGATAATGGAAACAGTGGGGTAATGTACTACTGCAGAGAGGGACAGAAGGCACATTGTAAGGATTGCTGAAGCAGTAAGGTATGTAAGATAGATGTTGCTGTCCATCTCGGGAGTGATTTAGTCACAAATTAAGTCAAGGCAGTGCAGGAAGTATGTAAACTAAGAAATTATCTTGGCTGGGAGGCATTTTCTGTATCTTTTTCTGCTGTTTTACATGTGTACATGTAGGATGAGGGTTGGATATTTGGCATCAGATACTTTAACTTTTAAAGTAAGTGGTATAAAAAGCGATGATTTGTAGTTACTGGTCATGGCGGCCTTTGATGTGGCAGAGGACTATTTTCTAGTAGGGGAACAGAGTTATTAAGTGAGGAATTTAGAGGTTTCATTGCCATTTATTTAAACTAGGGAATGGGGGTAGCCAAATAATGTATGATAAAGCTACCTGTCCCCTACTAGATGACAATCATGAGATTGCTTCTCTAGTGATGTAGCCAAGAATTGTGAAACTAGCTTTAATATTAATATAAATTCAGGTATGATTATATGGAATATAGACTGTCAGGAGAAAACCAGAAATGTTCTGTATGCTGTGTGTAAAATACTCTTAGTTTAGGAAACTCCCTGAACTAATTTCAATAATGATTACAGATAATTTGAATTTAGTAGCTATAACTTAGTTTTGGTACAATGAATCTCATGAGTGGGATATGGTGATACTTGAGTATAGTCTTTAGAGAAATAAATGTCAATGAAAGAAGAGTGGAAGAGTTGCTCTTTACGTGAATAGCAACATACATTCTACATTAGTAATAGGAACTAAGAAAAACATTAAAAAGCATTTGGGTAGCTAATGAAACTGAAGATAGGGTTTTTAGGATATGAGTAATTTATATACTTCCAGGACAGGAAATATTGATGGAATAAATAACACAAATGTCATTGAGGGGTGATGTTACAGTTATAGGAGGCTGTTATAGGAGGCTTTAATATGCCATATGTGGACTACCAGGTTCCTGTTGATTTAACAGCAAGGAGTAGGGACGTCCTAGATTCTTTTCAAGGGGCATCCTTTAAACAGATGGTAAAGGAGCCAACTCACAAGGGAATAATACTAAATTTGTTAATCATGAATGCTGATATAGTGTCAGATGTATCTGTGAGTGTGTGAACCTAGGGAACAGTGATCAACAGTTGTTGTGGCTTAGTATATCTCACTGCATCACCACACAAAAACAATGGTCTTGATTTTTATCTCAAGGATGAACATGTAAATCATTCCTTAACAGAGGGGAGATTATTTTATGATATGCAGGAAAAATGGCAACATCCCATTTATCTGCAGCAGAACTATGCATTGGGCATGTTAACAAATGTAAAATAAAGCAAAAAACAATCTAATTCTCTAGAAAAGTGACAGGAAATGTAAAGGTTAAGAGTGTGCACACAGAAAATACAGGCACACTCAGTCAGAGGAAGATAGAGACGTTTACAAGGTTAAACAGAGGGTGTGCCAAATCCCAAGCAGAAGAGAAAATAGCCAAGTCAGTAAAAAGGGTTAGAAATCTTTCTTTACACATATTAGTGAATTAAGGAAAACTAAAGGAGACATAATATGATTAAAGTCAGAAATGTATAGATAGCTAGAAGGAGATAAGGAAATAGTTGACTATTAACCCCCATGTTGAAGAATGGTTAATGTTGAAGCAGTGGACATAAGTCTGCTCAGTTTGACATTTTATTGCTATTACCAGAATTAAAACTGGACAAATCAGTTGTCCAGATGATGTTCATCTGAGAGCATTACTAGCTTAAATCTGTGCTTTCAGCACCCTTACAGATTTTTTAGTCCGTCACTGACAGGATTGGTGTCAATTTCCAACCTTTTCTTTTGCCCTATTCCTTGTCTGTTTTTGTGTCTTGCCCAGTTTCTTGCTACTGGTATCCAGTTATAGTTTCAGTTATTGTTCTCATTCAGGTTTTAGAGTCCTTAGTTCTGGTGACCTTCAAGCAATTGTTCCAGTTATGTATTAATTCTACTCAGCGTTAGTAACGTCTCTCTGCTGTGTTTAAGCTTAACCAGCTTGCATCTCAACCTATAGTTTGGTTGTGCTTCTTCAGAAGTTCTAGAACAGGTTTTCATTCACAACTCACAACTGTTTACCCAGACTTCCTGCTCTGCTTAGCATTTCACTTTTGTTTACAACTTCCACTCAGCATCTTCTAGATGTCTCCTATGTTCTTGCTGAGATATTTTATATTGGAGGGCTTGTCACTGTATTAGTCTTGTCTGGACAAATAGCAGATAATTGCCTATTTTCTCTTCTCTTACTACTTTAGAGTTTATGTTTAGCCTGCATCTGTTACCTGTGTGCACTGGCTGGCATAACAGTGAAACGTTGTTTGGTCCTCAGTATATCCCTCTCCTTACCAGCACGGTTGTTGGCAGACAGTGTTTACATTCTGTGCTACTTATTGCTCTGCTCAGCGATCTTGTATTCCTTGCCTGCTCTGAAGTTTTGGTTGTCTTATTGTCCTTATTGTTTATGTTTTTAGTATTGCTAAGGTGTTTCTCTTACTCAGTTTGTCTTGAACACTTTAGAAGTCAGTTCTTCTCCAGTTCTTCTACTTATGTGACCCTCCCTAACATCACCTCCTGTACGCACCTGGTCCAGTTATCTTGACCTTCCACTGGCTCATCCAGTGGTGGGGGGGTGTATCTGCAACTTTAGTCGAGCTTATGCCACAGCAAAGCTGGCCTGGGGTGAGAGTCCTCTGTAGCTAGGATATCTAGCCCCTTGCTCAAGTTTCTGGAGTTGTGATGTTGGATGGTGTTACAGAGTATTCCACCTTAGCTCTAGATATCCATGACAAGTGGTTCCAGATGACTTCAACATTTACAATAGCATGAGATCAAAAGTTGCTGCTATAAAGTGCAAGACAATGTGTTTCAGGTACATAAACCCATAGGTGAAATACAAGCTTAATGACAACAACAGCAGAAGAAAGGGACTTTACAGATACTATTTTAGATATCATAAACAAGCAGTGCAGTAAAGCTGTCTGATAAGCTAATTAAATACTGGGCAGTACAGGAAGAGGTAGTAGGAGGAGAAAAGTTTTTAGACCTTTCCTAATGTACTGTGTACAGTACTGGAGACCATATCTCCAGAAGGACACCAATAACTTGGAGGCAGTGCAAATAAAAGCCACAAAATGGTTCAAGTTATCATGACAAAACTAAACAGGATAGACTCAAATACCTTGATTTGAAGAGTTTGGAAGAGAGATTTGAAGAGTTTGGAAGGATTTTACAGAAAAAATGAATAATAGAACAAGAAGCCAGAGGAGAGTAAGATCCAGAAATAATGAGTATATGTGGTATTATACAGAAAGGTTCATAGATTCATGGAACAGACTCACAGCAGACCTGAAGAGGAGTGATCCCTACAAATAAGTTATTAAGTGTTGTGTGTTCGCAGTGTGTACTTGTCACATTTCTTTTTGTTTTAATCAGAATAGAAAATTGCAATCTTATGTAAAAAAAAAGTTTGAACTATAATAACTTTTAAATGCAAATCCCCCATTAGTGGGGGGTACCCTAGTTTTACTCTGCAAGAAAAGCCCCATAGCATATAGTTTACATAAACCCATTTACTGCTCCTTTACAGAGATTAGGTAACAACCTTACAAGAAACCATTTTTTGCAGGCAAAATACCTCTCCCCTTGCCACTGCAACAATGAGCTTATCTGTGTATGTGAATATGTTGGGAAAAGTTTCAATACTGTTTCTTTCTGATCTTGCCAAATAATATGCATAATTACTTACCACTAGAATTCAGTAGGGACCGCAATTCAAGGACAGAACTTTCCACAATGAAAATAAACATAGCTCTTAATGCTGCTATCCAAATATTTTCAATAATTATCTCTCACTGAATGAGTGTGAACATTAAAAAGATGTAAGCAACATTACAATTGCTCCAACAGAAATTTTTGTTTGCCTGGTCAAATTGTTCCCAAAAAGTAATTTGTATTCATTATTATCCTTTTATCGAGAAAACACCTGGCAGTGTGGCAAAAGTAATTAAGCGGCAGGCTTTTTGCTCAGCATTCAGTCATCAGGACCAATTTGAGATAACACAAGCACAATAGGACCAAATGTGCCATAGTCCTCAGCTCTGAGAAGAAAACCTTCAACTAAAGAGCCATAACGCAACTGTTTTTTTAAGATAATCAGAGGTCTGCTGGTAAGTTAATTCAGTGCCTCCTAGAAGAATATAACACACACATTTACATATCTTGATATGTTTGAAAGGATTACAATTTTTGATGTTAGTTGGTTGATATGCAGAGTTAAACTAAAATGAATATTCTGGAGGATTGTACCAAGCCTCAGATTACATTAACCCCTTTGATGCTTGAGATGTCTCCACAATACAAAAATGGTCAAGCAAACCCATTTTTTTTAACACAATTTTACATTTTTGAATGTCAGGAGGGGTATGTGTTTGACACCTCTCTGGCACTCAAAGGGTTAAACTTTTTTGGGGTAAAGCCTTTGAAATATAGCTTTGTGTTGACATCCAATAACAGGTATAAAATATGCTAAGCGATAGAGATTACATTTTACATATGTTTGTAGATGAAGAAACCATTTGTTTGAATATCTTTATACAGTGTTAGAGGATGTACTGGTTGTACTAAGATCATCAAGGTTCTTAAAGGGGAACTATATACATCCTATATAATAATTCGCTAGAAAGTTTGTCAGAAGCCGTAATGCTCAGTAGAGACTGCCCGAACGCACGGAATGCTGGGAGCACGGAATGCTGGGAGTTCTGTGCTTTCGGCCAGTCTCTACAGTGCACAACTGCTTCGGTGGCAGGAAGCAGAGCAGGACCAGCCTCTTAACCCTTTGAGTGCAAGAGGGGTACACAACGCATTGCTTTGCAATGCATTTCGTACCCCTCTGGCACTCAAAGGGTTAACATCACCTGGACCTTGGCCCGTGTACACGAGCTTTTACACCAGTAGGAATATAAATGACTCACAAATACCTGTGTTAAAAAATAGATACTAGGGACTCCAACACATTGCTTCAAAGCAGATGTCTCTAGCATCCAATGGAGGTTGAATATAAATTAAGAAAGTTCGCCAAAAGGCTGCACGATCCATCTATGACTTTGAATTTTTAAGTTCAGTACCAGGTCACCTAGTGGTAATGAAAATATGTTCATCCTCTAGTTCTTGCTAGCCAGTGGATGTCACTGCAGAATCAGGTTATTGTGCTCTAGAGATCTGCAATGTGTTTAACCCTAGAAGGACCCTTACAGGAATAGTGATGACAGAATTAGTTTTCATTTCACCAGAGTGAAAAGAGTGTGGCTGATGCCAGTAACAATCTTTAATACCTAATATATCAATTTCCCTGACATTAGCCAGATTACATTTGTAACCCTTTAATGACCAAATGGATGCCCCCCCCCCTTTCAGTAAGTGCACAGGAGGGATTAAAACTACTTACACAGAGACAAGTGTCTTTATGTGAGTGAACCCCATGTGAGTTCACTCATATAAAGTATTAAGGAGTGTGACTAACATTGGTCACACTCTTTAATACTATATAAAGCAATTATTTATTTAACCATTCGAGTGCCAGAGGGGTCGCGGAAGCAATATGTTGGATACTCCTTGACACACAAAGGGTTAAAGGCTTAATAAGCTGAAAACATCAGTTTAATCACATTAAACTGGAATTAACTAGCCTTACCTCTTGGACCAAGTGCCACGTGAGACCATGGTTGGTGGAGTACTCGAGCATGACTTGATTGTCCATGTGTGGAGTGAACCGCTCACCGCACCCCATCACCAAGTTAAACTGGATCATGTAGGAAGCCCCAATCTGCATAGACTGTGTCTCCACATAGCGTGTGCTAGAGGCTTGCTTAGAATCTCCAGTGAAACTGGCAAACAAAGAAATAGGCAGATATGAATGAAATACATGATAAAACCATAATCGTTTAACTACATTGTAAGTAGTGATGATGGAGTTTTACTTTCTTAACAATAAAAAATAAGTGTATTGTGATGCTCAGAGACGATGTACTCTGCTAAACTAGATAGTGGGGTTTATGTACAAGAGAAAAAAGTAGAAATTCTGAAGTGAACCATCTGCACCACAGGGAAGAAATAAAAAGTCCCAAATCTCCCATTGATTTAAAGAGATGTTCAATAGAGGTCTCCAATGCATTATGTTAGCAAAATCCCTTTTAAATCATTGAGAAGTTGCATTTGTCCCCTGTGCTGCAGTAGGTTGGTTCCAGAATTTCTCCTCTTTTCTTATATACATGAGGCCCAGTAAGTGCACTAGCCTAACTATCTGTGGGTAAAGCATGGTACCTACCGTGTTAGGCATAGAAAATGCAGGAGACTAGTAGAGTAAAAATGATACCTTTATTGGCTGAGTGGCTTTGGATGCAAGCTTTAAGGTCAACAAGGTCTCTTCTTATGCCCTGAAAGCTTCCATGCAAAGCCAGTCAGCCAATAAAGGTATCATTTTTACTCTACTAGTCTAACTATCTGTTCGCTCAGATTCACCAGTCTGAATCAGCTAATCTAATTTTAAGGCCTGAAATACTTTTAATGGACCTTATTCAACAATAGAGAGGTGCAATTCTAAGGCAAACCAACTACACTGTAGGAATGAAATCTACAAATTGCCTTTGACTTAAATTTGGCTTTTGATCCCTTGAATGCTAGAGATGTCTCCAACACATCAGACAGATTAACTCCCCTATTATGGTGCAGTTATTTTTCTCCAAAATTGCACATCTTTAGCTTGATGAATAGGTCCACCTGTTTCCTCTGAAATTAGTCTGCCCTTGATAAACTGGCCTCCAATGTAGCCAGGCCACACTGATTACCACCATCTTTATACGCTGGCTGGCTGACACACACAAAATGGTCCACTGAGACTGCAGCTTTAATAATAAAAAAAAAATCTATGTATTTTCACTGTTTAAGGGGTGGAAAAGGAAATGGTTCAGAAAAGAAAGGAAAAGGGTGAGCATCTGTATGATGAATCTGACTGTGGGTACCTGAAGACTAATCATTATACAGCACAAAAATAAACACTGCATTTGTAAGTTAATAAAGCACAAAAGCTTGGATGTGGCTTTGGAGAGCTTTGATATAAGGGTGCTCTATGGGGAATTTTGGTAATGATCTGTCATTCTTTGCATTTCCAAGCATTCTTTAATTTTTCCAGTATGTGTTTAGATTTTGGTATGTGGGGCTGGTTCTAGAGCTCTGCTAGTCATCATCTAGTCACTTTATTTATCTATTGGGTTAACATATTTTGCAAACTGAAAAGAAAGTATTTTGTCATATTTATTGACTGCAAGTTTTATGTATGAAGATATCAGTTAAAATTTCACACCCTTGATAAGGATAGTCTTAATTACATAGTGAGAGTAAAGAAATAGATAGATTTATTAAATAGACCAAATGCATATTTAACACAAACTGCCAATACATAGGAGATATACACTAAGGTCCAATAACTGACTGGGCAGAAAAAAAAGATAATTTGATTATTAGCCAATCACCGCACACATGACTGTGACTATCCAGCAAAGGGGCTTGTACAGAGATACCCGCAGAATGAAAACCCCTTCAGGTGTACCAGACTTGATAAGGAGCTATAATTGTGTCTCTGCAGTTTTTTTTAATGTATATATTTAGGCAGCTGGCTTTTTTTCCACACAATAAAGAGATGAAAATGCTAGATGGAATAAAAAAGTACATATTTCTTTTTTACTTTTTACCAATGGATTTATAATTTTTTCATTAAACCAACATGGTCATATATATATATATATTACACTCACACACGCCCCCCTTGGGAGGAGGTGGGACAAAAAGGGGAGTTCTGACAGTGCTCCACAACATAGCAATGGGGAGAGTTATCGTATTCCCTGCCCCCATGAACAAGCATTACTAGGGACAGTATATATCATGGAGGTCCAAGAATTATTGTGCTTAATAGAAAAGCTGCATGTTCAAATGTTACTTTGAAGTATATTCCAAATTAAGTGTCTGAGTTCATTCCAAATTTGCAATCACATTCTGGTTGAGGGCCAGAATCTAACTGTCAAATTGGCTTTTTTCTAAAAAAAAAAAAAAAAAAAAAAAAAAAATGCAAAACAAAAAAATATTGCTTTGGAATGCTTTTGGAGCTCTAAAAATATCCAAAATGATTCCAACGTGAGGCTCAAAAAGCCCAATGCAAATGAGCAGACATCCACTACTTCCCTTAGGCAGGATTGGGCAATAGCCCGTACGATCCTCTGACTGATTCCCTGGGTCCCAGAACACTCTCCCCATATCCTTAACAATCTCATTTAACCCCTCTGTTGACAAACTGCAGGATTCTGTATGCACTGGAAATAGAGGGGTTAACTGGCAGGTGAGTTTAAAAGACCCATGCCCTATCTCATCCAAACACATAATTATTATATATATTACGAGTTTTAAAGCCCGTGTACACGGGCCAACACTGGCCGCGCTGCAGTCATGCGCAGTACTGAATTCCCATGCTGCGGCTGATACAGAGCAGGGCGCTCTGAATTCAGACTGTACTCCTCTCTGCGCACCTTCCTGGGGTCCCCGGAAGGTGCACAAAGAGGACTAAGGTCTGAATTCAGAGAGCCCCGCTCTGTATCAGCAGCGGCTCGGGAAGTCTGTAGTGGGCATGACCTTTCTAATATTTAAGCCAGGGGTGTCCCAGTTCAATCAACAGCAACCAACAGACCCAAATTTAAGATTTTTCCTGTCTGAGCACAGGTGGGCCAATCAAAATTAATAAGCCACTGAGTAACATGCCTATGCTTAATGAGGGAAATCCTTAAATTGTGGCCAGCCCTTGAGGACTCAACTTGGATACCCCAATTTAATCCTTTAAAGGGATAGTAATACTTCATTTTAACTTTATTTTATTTTGTAGGCATTAACAAAACATTAAGAATGATATAAGTCTTATCTCTCAAACCTTTATGGTTTAAGAGCTATTCACAAGCAAAGTTTCCCCTCCCGCCCCTTTTTCCTAGTGTAATCCATCTCTTCTCAGATGTGGAATGCAGTCTATAGACCAGACAGATAACAGAAGGGGACATTCTTCTTACAATGAAAACAATGAAAGCCCTTCCCCCTTTGACAAGTTTTTCAGCTTTTTCCCTTTCTTAATTGAAGATTGTCCCTCTCTGTAGTCTACCTGGGCACATCCCTTCTGATCTGACTGAACAGTGGGGGGATACTTTGCTTGTGAATATCTCTAAGACTTATATCGTTTTTCATGTTTTTTAATGCCTACAAAATAAAATAAAGATAACATGAAGTATTACTATTCCTTTAAGGACCAGTGCAACACATTTCAAAGAAATGCAATGCACACTGCTCTGATCTTTAAAAGGCTAAACATTTCTTATGGTACACAGTACACTATTATTCAGTTTAGATTTTGTACCATCCCCTAAGTGTTTACACCCCATGTGTATGAGTCAGTCACACAATGGAATGCAATGTGTTATCTAATTTCCAAGGAAAAAGCAGATGATTGCAATTTCAAAGAACAATGGGACTCACACAACAAGTAGATATATAATTTACTATGTTTATTAACCATTTGAGTGTCAAGTGGTGCACAACTGCAATGAATTGGGTATATGGGTATATCTGTCCTGGAAAACTATTCAAAACTATTGGATTTGCACAATTCTATTTTCAGAAGGGTTCCCCAGACTGTCAGTGCTCTCTATTACATGGGATTAATTACTAAGAATGGAGCCTTTTATTATATGGTCGTTTATTCTTCTGTTTCATCCAGTAACTATTTCATCATGTCACTGAAAAAATAATTTATAAATTATTTATTATTAATATTATTTATGTATAAATGTCCAACAGCTGCCACAGTGTTATACAATAGCAGGAGAAGACATACAAAATTATAAAAAAAATTACTATAGTCATACTTGGAAAAATACAAACATCCTATATTATAATTCACTAAGGATGTTTGTCAAAAGCCGTCATGCTCAGTAGAGACGGGTGCGCATGCTGCAGTCATGTGTAGTATAGACTGCCCACACCGCGGCTGATACAGAGCGGGGCGTTCCGAATTCAGACTGGAATCCTCTCTGCGCACCTTTCTGGGTGCGCAGAGAGGACTCCGGTCTGAATTCGGAGCACCCTGCTCGGTACCAGTCGCAGTGCGGGCAGTCTATACTACACATGACTGCAGCATGCGCACCCATACATGGGCATTAAAACTAGTAATATATATTACTTTTTTAATTTAGGATTTATGTATGTATTTATCTTTATGAATTATCTTGTTTGACACAAATAACTAATTTGTTTCTAGGGAATAAGGGCAGAATAAATAAAAAATCCCACATAGATTAGTGATATATCCTTATATGACAATGTCACTATGTGGAACTATCATTCTTACTTTATTTGAATACACTATTCATAGTCAAAGGTTTCACTCAGCACACCAATAAACTGATCTGATGCTAAATTATATACATATTGTATATTCCTACACAATTCAAAATTCTAGTCTGTGTTGAATATTCTAGAATTTTTTCCACAATTGCAGTTCTACAGTGTTTAATTTAATCCCTAGGATGCTATAAATGTATTTGATGCATTGTTTAACAATGCATTGAAGACATCTCTAGCACACAATGGGTTAAACATGCACGCCTATTCTGAATAGCATCCTCTGATTGAATTACTGGTTGGAGGTAATTCTTGTGTTGTGAACAGTTAGCAGTCACTTCTCCTCTGTAGAAAATGATACACTTAAAGATGACATGATGATCAATGATTTATAGAACCTCAATGTTACTTATTCTAATGAAAAAGCAATTGTCAAGGTTTCCCAGTGAGGATGCTTTTCATACACATAAATCTATATTTATGTAAAGCCAGAGGTAAATAAATGCACCCACCGCTGGGAAAAAGCCCATATGGATTAAACTACCAGCAATTTACTGAGAACCTTGTATGACCTTGAAATGTTCCCAAGAGTAGCAAGGCTAGTGATGGATACAGTTCAAGCTTTCCAAAATATATAAAAATAATTACAATATATGATGAAAAGTAAGTCTCTACGGGCTTCATTTACTAACCTGCAGTTAAGTTAGTGTATTTCCTTCTGTTACCTTGATTTTACATGCATACATAGTTATAGCAGTTGAAATAGGATGTACACTATGTACACACATAGTAATACTTCGTTTTAACTTTATTTTATTTTGTAGGCATTAAAAAAACATGAAGAATGATATAAGTCTTATCTCTCAAACCTTTATGGTTTATGAGATATTCACAAGCAAAGTTTCCCCCTCCCGCCCCTTTTACCTAGTGTAAGCCATCTCTTCTCAGATGTGGAATGCAGTCCATAGACTGGACAGATAACAGAAGGGGACACTCTTATTCCTATGAAAACAATGAAATCCCTGCCCCCCTTGACAAGCTTTTCAGGTTTTTCTGTTATCTTAATTGAAGATTGTCCCTCTCTGCAGTCTACCTGGGCAGCTCCCTTCTGCCCTGGCTGAGAAGTAAAAGGGGCTGGAGGGGGAGACTTTGCTTGTGAATATCTCTTAAACCATAAAGATTTGAGAAATAAGACTTATATCATTCTTCATGTTTTTTTAATGCCTACAAAATAAAATAAAGTTAAAATGAAGTATTACTATCCCTTTAAGTCCATCTAGTTCAACCATTTAACTCTTAGAACCCTGTAAATACAGATTTGCTATATTTATTGAATATTTATGTCTTAGTTGAAAACACTACCTCCCTTGGCAGGACATTCCATATTTTTACCGCTCTTATAGTACAGAACCCTTTCTTTTGCATAAGGTGAAATCTACTTTTTTTTTTTTTACAAAGGATAACATTTTGTAATTTGTATAGCTCAGATGATTCTAAAGATCAATAAAAAATCATTTGCATTGTCCCTACATAAATTTGTAAATAGTAATCATATCAACTTAGGAGGTTTTCTCTCCAGCGTATACAATCCCAAAGACTTTTTTCATAACTAAAGTCTTCCATTCACTTTACTAGTCCTATTGCTCTTTCTTGAAGTCCTTCCAGTTCCAACATGTCTTTTTTGAGGACTGGTGGCCAAAGCTGTACTGCATACATTAGCCAAGCTAAAGAGGTGCAATTCTGGAGCAAGCCAGCTGCAGGGAGGGAATAAAAATGCCTATTGATTTAAATGGGCCTCTTGACCCCTTGACACCTAGAAATGTCTCCAACGCATTAAGAACCAGTGCTTTGGAGACCGCTCTAGGATTCAATGGGTTAAAAGTTTCATTTACATCTATAGAAATTTGTAGAATTTTCATTTTAACCCTATACTGAATTTGGATTGCTCCAGAATTGCACCTCTTTAACTTGATGAATAAGGCTCTAAAAATTCCTTTGATAAAAATCATAGGGTTCTCAATACCAAGTTTATTTCCTTCCATAGAGTATACTATTTTACTCTAAACCACAAAATATTTAAGAACTTACCATAAGTAGGATTATTTGTGCAGCAAGCACGGTTTACTCCACTGAGAAAAACATATGCATACACATACATGTATATAGCAGCTCTCATTTATTTATATAGAACTAGTAGAAGTTAGGCAATGGCTGACAGTTTTCTTCTGAATATACAAGGTAAGCAACAAATTAGGGTTTGGGTAAACAGAGAAAATCAAAACACTTTCTCCATCATGTGCATGACTTACTGGGGACAAAAGAGAAAGGAAAATGTGGACCTGATGGCATATACTCAAGGGTACTTACGGATATTTCTTCAGCAATAGAAGGCCATTATGCTTAATCTTTATTGATTACCGTAACTCTCATCAGGTTTAATTTTATAGTGACTGGAGGAAAGCAGATGTAGTCCCAGCTGTGGATGTAGTATACTTGGATTTTATGACAACATTTTATATTGTGCCTTAAAAGAGGTTATTGCATAAACTGAAAGGGATCATCTTGGAAGACATTATCTGTGCATAGACAGAAAATAGATTAAATGATAAAAGCCAGAGAATCATTGCAAAATGAACCTTTTCAAGTTGATCTAAATTTATAAATGGAATGCCTGAAGGTTCTTTCCTGAGTTCAATGTTTAATGTGTATATTAATGAACTTGAAGTGTATATAAAAAGTGATGTCTCAATCTTTGCTGCTGACACTAATCTATATAAGGAAATACACTGTTTTAATCAAAAAAGATTCAGATAATTTTAGTAAATTGGCAGGTAAGTGGCAGATGAAGTTTGATACAGATAAATGTAAGGTTCTGAATTTGGGTTGCAGAAAAAAGTATGCTACAAATACAGTAAAAAGCGAACCTACTTAAAGGAATAGTAATGTTTCACAAAAACAGCAGCTCCAATTAATCTTCATAGTATATAAGTCATAGAGAGTGTTATTTCAATACTGTCAGAGTTGTGGTTCAAGAGTACTTGAATGATAAAGTATCCCCCTCCGGCCCCTTTTACCTATTTTAAGCCACCTCCCCTCAGATGTGGAATTTGGTCCACAGACCAAACAGCTCACAGCAAGGGACAATCTTCTTACTGTGAGAACAATGAAAACCATGCCCCCCTTGTCAGGTTTTTCCCTTATCTTAATTGAAGATTGTCCATCTCTCTGCAATCCACTTGGACACACGCTGCTCTGAGCTAGCAGTGTTACATCAGTAAAATGGGCGGGAGGGGGATACTTTGTCATTCAATTACTCTTGAACTACAACTCTAACAGAAATGAAATAACACTCTCCAAGGCCCAAATACTATGATAATTAATTAGAGCTGCTTTTATTGTGAAAAATTACTATCCCTTTAAGGAATCCTTGTCGAGAAGGATTTTGGAGTACTGATAGAGAATAGATTTCATAGCAGTGCGCAGTGTCACTCAGCTGCTGTAACAGCCAATAGGTTACTATCATGTGTGGAAAGGGGTATAGATGCATGGGTTGGGAATATAGTTCTACCTCTGTATAAGTTAGTTAAACCTCATCTACAATATGAAGTGCAGTCAGTCATATTACATGTAATGCCATATTTACAATTTAGCTTACAGCAAATTACCCCAAATGTTAATCTCATGAGTATGTTACAGAAAATACAAATTTCTGTTTACTTGGGAAATATAAAAACACGAAGACTTATATACTAAGAAATGTGGTAAAAGTCTTAAGCAACCAAATGATCATAGGGAGCAAATAAACATAAAAAATAAACAAGATTGATTTAAATAGGACTTTTAACCCCTTGCAATGCACTGGAGACCTTTATATCATTTAAGGAGTTAAAAGCCATATTTAAATCAATAAGATTGTTTTTGTTCCCTATGATTCAGTTGTTTGTCCCCAGAACTGCTCCACTTTTCTTTAGTACATTAACCTCATTACGTGCTATATATATTTAAAGATCAATGCAGACTGCAGACAGTATTTTATGAAAGTACTACTAGACAATTGCTGAAAAATACAATGCCATGCAAGGGTTCCCTCTTATCCTGACTCTTTGATTAAGGAAATGTGAGCAGTATGGGACGAGCCTTGTTGATTTACTTTAATGAACTGTGAGAACCTTCTATGTCCTTGTTAAAGTAGATAATGCTGCTTCTATAGCCTCATTATCACGGCCAGAGAGCATTCTCTGTGGCTCGTACATCCGACCCCCTTTGGATAGAAAGATGATCAGAAAGTGAAATCAGATTGCTGTAATGCGCTGGGTAATAAAACTTCACTGTTACCGTTCTGAATGCCTATGGGGATATGACAATTATTTCTGTTTCCTGAGGAGTCCTACAATTGCTCAGACTGTACTTTCTTTATGTAAAGATGTATGGTAATTAAACCTGTGAATGGTTTTGAATGTTTATCAGCCACAGTTAAATATGACAAAGCCTTAGTCATAACAGTGAAGCGTAGTTTGAAAACAAGTGTGATACTGCTTTGTCTTGCTTATTTGTACTGTCCAATATTGTCTGGTAAATTACACAATTCCTGTACATTTACTTTTGGTGTCCTAACTTTAAGCTAAATGAAAACAAATGTTAGTGACTTTAGTGTAAGTAATATATGGTTAGCATCAGGGGCTTAACTAAAGGGTGCTCAGTTGTGATAGGTCCTGGCATTTAAGGGGCCCCGCCAGCTCTGCACTATTACAACCGGGCCAGTTTCCTTTCTTGGCTGGTGGTTGCCTCTTCCCTTTTCTTCATTAACCCTTTAAAAACCAGATAGATGCCCAATATATTGCAACGCAATATGTTGGACAGCAGCCTGGTACTAAAAGTATTAAAAATCAGCATGTGTGTCTTGAATCATGATGCAGCAGCTTCCTGGCACTACAAAGAAACTGTTTGCACTCTCAGCTTTTTCTCCAAGCAGGCAAAGGCCTTCTGAGATCATCTGGGGGTAAACTGCACCTTGGGTCTGTGTGAGTGCTTGATTCAAACTTGCTCCGAGACTTTAAATAAGGTCTGTGTTGCCACATTATTCAGACTTGCTCCAAAGTGGGAGGACCAGTCTCAAATTATGCCACAGGGCCCAGTAGGTTCTAGTTCCCCCCCTGAGAGCATTCAACAATCTGCACTGGATATTAAAGAAATGTCTCCTGTAGCACTCTTTGTGACAGAACAGGAAACAATCACAGGTGGACTTCAGAAGTGTTGCCAGATCCTGGCTACTAAGGAGGCTATAATCCCAAGTTGAATGTCTAAAGCCCCGAGACTAGCTGCCAGCTTGGGGAATGCAATGGTAATTCTGCTGCATATTGCACTAAAAATGGATTAGACTGGCTCGAGCCCCAAGGTGTTTTAAGAACCTAGCCACTCTCCTGATGGTGTGAATCATGAGCTTCCTTTTCCATGCACATGGTGGTATAATCATGTCACAAGGTGCTATAGCAGCTATCACAACTACATACAGATTCAGAACAACCACTTCTTACATAAGACAAACATATTTATTATAAACCATTTTATTGTTTTGTAAATAGGTCAACTGTATTTTCAGCCAATATGTAACACAGGTCAGAGTACGGTGTGAAAACAACTGTTTGTGATATAAATTTACATAAAGTGAGGCTGAGGTAAAAGGGAGAAAAGGAGAAATTCTGGAAGAAACAAACATTCTCCAAAGTACCTATTAAATTAAATGGGTCTTTTAACATGTTGATTGCTAGAAAGGTCTCAGATGCATTGCTCTGTATACTATGTAGACTTCTCTAGCATGAAGGGGATTAAATTATCTATTTATTTTAATGGCAATGTTTATTTGTCACCTGAGGTGATAGAGGTGATAAAGAAGAGAGAACTTCTCCAGTGAAATCAGCTTTCCAGTTCATATGGTATAGTGTGAAGTGTATACACTAAGATCTCTCCTACTTGAGAAACCTTAGTGCACAGGCTCCATACAATAACACAGAAACTGGAGAAGTGATGTCACAGGAGAAGTAATCTCCGCTTTATCATCTCCATCACATCTTAGTGTATTTCCCCCTGCTCTTCTAAGTGCATTAATTTCACCTTGCTTGCTCTGCTACACAAACATTTTTATTGTTCGGATTAGAAAATTGTATGAATTTTCTCACATTTATTATAACTGGCAAATATAGCAATATATCTTGTTTATTATGCAAGTTACATTTCCTATAGGGCCTAAAGAATTAATGTCCAACATGACGAATTTGTTGAGATGTCTTTAAGTCCCTGGTTATCTCACAAACTGACACGAATACCTTAAAATTACTTGACTTGGCAAACATTGTTGACACATTTTTAAAGCTGTTGGATATCTTTTTTTATCAAATGACACTATAAAGAATAGTCAGCTCAGGTAGGATGAAGAACAAGGGAAAAACCTAACTGTTATTTTGGAGTCAGGACGAATTATTTTCCCACTTAAGACTGGATTTGTGGGGGAGCGTCAGGCCCTAGTCTTTTTTCACAGGAGGACGCTGTTGTGTGCCACACCTTGCTCCCGGGTTTGTACCTCCTGCGCAAGTGATAGGCGTCAGTTTCATGCATATTCCTTAATATGTGTACTCTGCATCTGTCTTGCTTAATATGTAAGTTTTTGAAGGTCCTAAAAAGTACTTCACTCTGCTTATGAGAATAATAAAAACAATCCTATATTTGAAGCTTCCTTTCAGAAATTCATCAGTGGCTTCAGAAGTTAAAATGGCCCATGTTTTGTTTGCCTTCCTCTGTTTTCCCCTTCAAACTCTTAAAGGATGAATATTTTAATACTAAATAAATCTGATATATGCTATATGTACATTGATGTGGATCATATAATATTTATTGCATTGAGAAAAAAATGTTCCAGATGACAGTGCTGGAAAACACAAAACAAAACAAAATACAAATCTAAAAAGAGGTCAAACAATATTTAGCCATTCAACACTAGATATGTTTACAGTGTCGTTCTCTGCAACAGAATGGAGACATATCAAGCAATTGACAAGTTTAAATTACCGTCAAAAAGACCAAATGCAACCTCCCTGAGTCCAAGGTGGAGCCCATCTGTGATGTTTAAGAAAAACATTTCTTACCTAATTAGCTAGCACACATGAAGTACTGGCCTCCCCACCTGCTTGCTGCTACCACTGTGAATAGTTCAGTCTGTTAAAGGGATAGTAACACTTCGTTTTAACTTTATTTTATTTTGTAGGCATTAAAAAAACATGAAGAATGATATAAGTCTTATCTCTCAAACGTTTATGGTTTATGAGATATTCACAAGCAAAGTTCCCCTCCCCGCCCCTTTTACCTAGTGTAAGCCATCTCTTCTCAGATGTGAGTCTGGTTGTATGACAGTACAGATAACAGAAGGGGACAGTTTTCTTTGTATGAAAACAATGAAAGCCCTTCCCCCCTTGACAAGTTTTTCAGCTTTTTCCATTATCTTAATTGAAGATTGTCCCTCTCTGCAGTCTACCTGGGCATCTCCCTTCTGATCTGATTGAACAGGGGGGGGATACTTTGTTTGTGAATATCTCTTAAACCATAAAGGTTTCAGAGATAAGACTTATATCATTCTTCATGTTTTTTTAATGCCTACAAAATAAAATAAAGTTAAAATGAAGTATTACTATCCCTTTAAATACCAGTGTTCTCAATGACTGGATCAAATTCATCAATGCCTAGAACAAGGCCTACACCTTTGCATTTTTGTATGAATAAAGTTGATTAGACTTTTCATACAGCTTTTGTATTACTGCTAAAAAAAACCCCTCAATATCTATGTATAGCGTATTAACTATAATTCGCCATAGTTATTTATTACAAAAATGAACAAGGTCCTCACAGATATGAAGTTTTATCATGAGGCCGTCAAATGCAAATACTTGGGACACCTCCGGGTTAAAGTAAAAATAAAAAGGATGTTGAATCAACTTGTATATTTATATTTCCCTGGGAGAGGATTATGAATGATTACAATCTTTAATGTTGTCTTACCATAGAGTCCAATCGTGTCCACAGTATGGCTGAACGTTTCCCAGGTAGAAACCAAGGGACTGAGTTACATCCACAAGATTGGTAAAGTCCAGGCTGATGCTATTGAAGAGCACTGATGTCATGGTGATCTCATCAATAGCCCACACATCTTCTCCTTGGCCAGAATGATAAGGCTGCCACCATCTAAACTGAATTCCAGTCTGTTTTGCATCCTCAGGCAGCTCTACTGATATAATTCTAAAGACAAAAAAGGAGAACAATGTGTTTAGATTTAATGACAAACAATGGTATTTAGCAGCATAACAACAGTCATACAGGAAGCTAAGGAGGTGCAATTTTGGAGCAACACAACAGCACAACAGGGAACAAAGAAAAATAAGACGTAAAAGCCCCATCTTATTTCCTTTTCAGTTAAAGCTGACTCATAAAGGAAAACTAAAAATATATGATTATTCTAGTATAACATTTAAAGAGAAATTTAACCCTTTGAGTGCCGGAGGGATATGCAACACATTGCGTACCCCTCTGCAACTGAAATGGTTATGTATAAAAGTGCAGTTTTCTGTACCACTGAACCCAGATGTGATAAAATGCTGTGGTTGCTGGAATGGTACAATAAATTGGTTATATTTGCAGACCAAATACAGTAACACACACCCCATGATTTGCATACAGAGTAATACAATAGGTTATACTGGGGAAGATGGCTAAACATGGTCTAAGGCAAATGCAACAATGGGTTCTTGTGTGCTGTTTGCTTTAAATGATAACTATTTAGATGTTTGAATGAGTTTAATAAATGTTATAAAAGTTGTAGCTTATTTGTGAGACTTTTTTCCAGCTTTGTGACATTATATACAGGCCATATGTATAAAAGCCAATTGGATCAGTTCTGGGGGAATCAACTGCACCAGGGATCAAAGAAACATTACAATGTATTGACTGGGGATTTTAACTCCTTGAATACTATAGTTCTCCAAAGCATTGTGGGATTGTTGGTAATTTCTATTTGTCCTCTATGGTGCAGCTGGTCTGCCCCAGAATTGCTCATCTTTGCTTCTTTTTCACGAGGCCCTTACATATCTTCTACATAGGCTAACAGTAATGAGGCTACACCAAGGAGATGGTGGAAGATAAATTAGGAGCAAAAAGTATTCTTACACCTGTCCCAAAATGTGACAATTATTATAAACTGACAGACAAAACTCTTACTTTAGCCACATTCACAAATTGTCAATGAATGAATGACATACTTGGCACAAAAATGGGATTTTTAGCCATAAATACCTTCATATATACGTGCAGTCAAAGTTTGTGTAAAATAGTGACAGATACAGGTTTGCACCACTTTTATACATCTCCCCCATTGTCTCTATTAGTATTTACTTTTAGAAGGCATCAGCATGTCCTTAGGACTATACAGCCAGCAGCACAATCAGGGGAAGGCTGACAACTTTTAGCCTGGGGGAAAGTACAATCAATGGTCCTATTTCTACTATCACTCCCGCCCAATGTCCCACTTCCCGCCCACAACCTTTTGTTAATGTTATAACTGGTATTAATGTTATAAATTAAGGGAAGGGATACAGAACGTACATTAGGTACATTAGTGATACCACAGAGCTTACAAATGAAATAAAGGTACATTAGTGATACCACAGACCTTACAATTGAAGTGAAGTTACACTACTAGTAAATTCTGTTTACTCCATTTACAGCAGAAAGTGGGTAATTGGTGAGGCAGTGGCCCACTGACCCAAGCTTGTGCCCCTCTGCCACCCAGGCCAGCCCTTTCCTGAGCTCAATGGCTACAAACAAAATTGACCCATAACAAAAAATAGAGGTTCTGAGGATGCCCATCAATAGCTTTCTGCCTATATACTTTCAACCACTTTTTTTCATAATACATTGGTATTATATAAGTAATTTTTATTATAAAAAATATTAACATACATTAAACAGACATCAACATTAACAAAAATGTTCTTAAGAATAGATCATTACAAACATTTCTACAATTCACTACTGACATGGCTGGTACTTTAAATGATACAATGACTAATACAAGCCACTGTACTTGTTTATGTCTATGGGGAGTGTTGCATTCAAAGTGATAACATCTTGTCATTTGACAATACATTTATAACAAGCGTAGATTCACATTAAAGGACATCTTTTAGGTCCGTATTGCCTAATTAACTCCCTGGATGCCTGAGACATTTTGAATGCATTTCATGGCCTGAAAACATTTTTAACATCCAAGAGGTTAATATCATATTCTTAAATATGTTACGACAATGTGAAAGAAAAAGACCTGAGTCCTACTTAAGAAGAAAACAAACACATGTCCTAATAGAGGCCTAAATTCCACTGCAGTTGGCAAATGTTATTACGGGTTTTATTGAACAGATTTCCATTGAGAGCAATGGAAATATTGTATATAGAACCCTTGATAAAGTTACCAACTGTAATATAATCCAGGCCATTAATAGTATATTCATGTTTTATTAGTGGGACAGTGAGTACACCACACAAGTATTACTATTAAATTAACGACGATTGGCAGGTAGATTGGTATCCTTATTCTCTGGCAATACACAATGCTGTATCCTTAGACATAAAGCTGTATACTCAATTTATCTATGTGATTTTCATTGATAAACCATTTTATATTTAATTAGAAAGAAATGCATTCATTTTAAATTTTCTACAAATGTAATCTTGCCAAACTGATTATCCCTATTAAATTATCCACAGTCAGCGAGTAAACATTTTCCTTTACTGTGCAGTGAAAATGTGATCAAATCCATTCCCAAGGGTACTACAAAGTGTTCAAGGACATTTGATTTGTCGTGGCAGCTCTGACAACAAGCTTGTACTTGACAAACTGCAAAGAAAATGAAGAATAATATCTAATCTCCAGCAGCAATTACTGAATATGGGCAGAGACCAAACCCATTCATTGTTGAAGCCATGACATCTGCTTGAATATTCAGTAAATCAATCTCTGGTATCATCTTGCCCACCTATCACACACAGGGTGAAAGAGTTGCTTTAGGTGGCAAGTGAAACATCTGTCTTTCTGAATATCTCATGATGTGCAATTGAGGCAATGCTGTTGATGAAGAGTTGACTGAAGAGCAACAGCATTAATCATATCCCTATGGTATGAGCCTTAAGCAGGACACAAAAATGGCATTCAGTAATGAGCAATTCTGGAGCAACTGCACCACAGGTGGAGTGGAGGTGCAAAGTGCCAATGATTTAAATGTGGATTTTAACTACTTTAATGCTAAAGAAGTCTTCACAATTCATTAGACCTTTCTCCAGCATTTAAGGGGTTACGAGTCCCTTTTAAATGAATACGAAAATATAACTTTTTCCTATGGTAAAATAAAAAAGCAAGAAAAATTCAAAATAATGGCAACAAATACTTCTAGTAAAAAAAAAAATAGGCTAATCTGTTTTCATGTGCCTGGTTTAACCTGTTGTATGCCAAATATTTTCCACTGCACTGGCTCAATACGCTTTGGGGGCACTTCTATCATCCAAAGGCTTTTAGAGTTAGTTTTAAAAGACCAAAATCCCATGTAAGATGCACAAATGTTATACTGCTATCCCACCGACTGAAATATAATACACATAATACACGGATAGATATATTACTGTCATTGACTAATTTCCGATGAGCAGAAGCTACCACAATTAATTCAACCCTTTAAGTGTCAGAGAGGTGTGCAAAGAATTGCTCCGCAATGCATTGCACACCCCTCTGGCACTCAAAGGGTTAATACTTGCCATGAATTGTATTATCGCCTATACATTGTGGACATCACCAAACCATCTTACATGAGTAATCAACGTACTGCAACAAAGCCTAATTTTCATATACTTAACCCCTTGGATGCTACAGACCTCTCAGGCACATTGTGCAGCAATGCACTGGAGATTACTTGAGCTAGTAAACAACTAGCACACGTTTACTGCTCTATCGGCAGGTTCTTATGGGACAGACTTGCAAAGGAAACTGTTTTATGAGCCCAAGCAGATCAGCAGGAGAGATGAATGTATGTCAGAAAAGTGACCCAAGATACTCTCCTGCTGACCCCATGAAAAACTGAATTATGAGATTTGGAACCTCCCCGTTCAGTCACATGGGGCCACAACCACAGCTCTCATAGGTTGTTAGGGAAAGGTTTTCTAACCATACTCTAGCATTTTAAGAGCTGTATGTTCAAAAGAGTAGAGATGGAATTCTGGGGCACACCAATGCACCATAGGGGAAAAATCAAAAAGGTAAAAAATTAACAATGATTTAAATTTAACCCGTTTAACACTAGAGAGGTCTATGCCACATTGCAAAGGAAATGCAGTAGAGACAACTCTAGAATTCAGTAGGTTACCTCCCTTTTTAAAACAATGGGAATTTTTAGTTCTCCCTTATAGTGCAGTAGGTTTGTCCCAGAATTCTTAGACTTCTGAACATGCAAACCTATAGGAAGTGAATGTACAATTAAAGAATACTGGGGCTTTGAGCCACAGACTTCCTGCTTTTGTCCAGCTCCTGCCACACAAGGAGGTTAGTGTTCTGCACACCTAACAGCTGACAGGAGCTGTTTTAGGGCAGCACATTTCGTTTCTGGCATGTATGATGTCATAGTTGCCCGTCAACCCCTTAAGGACCAAAGGTCCAGGAAAGTTACTTTCCACCTTCCCTTAAGGACCACTTTGATCCTTGCTGACACGGCAGTACACATGACCTGTGACGTGTACTGGCATGCCGGGCAGGGGTCTGAGAGAGACCGCTCTAGTTTTGGAGCAGTCAATTTCAGACACGCGTTTTTACTTACAGTGCTCCCGCAGGAACAATGTACCTAAAAAGTATGTGACGTGCCAGAACAGTTGCCGGTTCTAAAAGGGATAGTGATGTTTCACAAAAACAGCAGCTCCAATTCATCTTCATAGTATTTGAGCCATAGATAGTGCTAATTCAGTACTGTCAGAGTTGTAGTTCAAGAGTAATTGAATGATAGTTCCCCCCCCTTTTACCTAGTGTAAGCCCCCTCTCCTCAGATGTGGAATCTGGTCCACAGACCAGACAGCTCACAGCAAGGGACAATCTTCTTACTGTGAGAACAATGAAAACCCTGCCCCTCCCCGACCGGTTTTTCAGCTTTTTTACTTATCCTTAATTGAAGATTGTCCCTCTCTGCAATCTACCTGGGCACCTCCCTTCTGCTCTGAGCTGAGCAGTGTTACATCAGTAGAAGGGGTGGGAGGGAGATAATTTATCATTCAATTACTCTTGAACTACAACTCACAGAATTGAAGTAACACTCTCCATGGCCCAAATCCTATGATGATTAATTAGAGCTGCTTTTATTATGAAACATTACTATCCCTTTATGGGAAAAAAATTATGGGGCCTTAAGACCACCTAAAAGCAGCTACAAATACTCATTTTTGTTTTGAGGGGAAATCTGGAACCTGAATGAGTTTTGTCATTAATTGTCACAACTGTTGGTCCATTATGGACCGGTGGCTATCTTAGCACATCATAAATTTTTTGATCAAAGCCCGTATCACTCGGTGAGTCTATAATTGACTGTTCCAAGACCAGGGCAGTCAGTTTCAGTCTCTCCCATGGTGGACTGGTACCTGTGATCTCTCACACGTGCTGGCTTGCCAAACAAAATGGACTGTGTCCTCTAGAGGGGAAAAACCCTGGTCTGCCTGATTCTTAAGGAGTTAACTCCTAGGATGCTAGAGATGTCCCCAACAAATTGCTAAACAATGCGTTGGAGACATCTCTAGCATTTAAAGGGTTAAAAGCCTACATATCTGTGAAACCTGTTTTTTATTATTTTATTGTTTTTTTCAGTCTGCAACATCCTATAGAATAAAACGCTAGAATGTTTGCCTGATGCAGTCATGTGCAGTAGAGACCGCCCGAACGCACAGAATGCTGGGAGTTCTGTACTGGGAGCATTCTGTGCATTTGGGTGGTCTATACAGTGCATAACTGCATTGCGTGCGCCGCCAGCGAGGCAGCGGCAGTAAGCAGAGCAGGACCGACCTCTTAACCCTTTGAGTGCCAGAGGGGTACGCAACGCATTGCTTTGCAATGCGTTGTGTACCCCTCTGGCACTCAAAGGGTTAACATCACCCGGACTTTGGCTTTTACACTAGTTTCCTATAATTAACCCTTTGGATGCAACAGATGTCCCCAACACATTGTTAATAATGTGAACGAGAGCTAAAGCTTATACAAGGGGAAAAACACATATCTAAATGCTCCTCATACTGTTATTTCATATATATTGTACAGAACTCATTTCCTTTAAAAAAAATGCTGTTTTTTTCATTCTGCATTGAAGCCCACCACTGAAAATCACATGCATTTTAGTCATATTTCATGTTAGGAATATATTACAGCAAAAGAGCTACTCTAATGATTTTAGCAATCTGCACAAGTATCTGTGTTGCTGTAAGCTTATAGTATTAAATGTCAGAAAGCTAGCCGAGGAATTTCATCATATTGATGGCAGATTTATGAATGAGCCCAGAGTGCTTTGGAAAACCAAACACAGCCCACAAAAAGAGGTGAGTGTGATCAGCGTGATGCATAATGCATGGCTCGCTCCCTTTCATTATGTGAAATATATGAATCTCCAATTGAAAGCAGTATATAATGAATCCCCTTAGTGCCCTAAGATACAGATCATAAATCCAAAGGGGACTCATCAGTACTTTTCAAAGTACACTGCAAAGCCTGCAACAACTGTAGTCTGTGGCCTAAATTAGGGAATAAGACTTTTCGGTATAGTAACCCTTTCAGGGGGGAGATGCACTAAGCTGTGATAAAGAGGTGATGAAGAGAAGAGAAATTCTCCTCCAAGTCCTGTGTTACTGTATGCAGCCAATGCATGTTCTTCAGCCTGAGAAATCTTAGTCCATAGAGAGTTTATAACACTGTACAAGTTATCTCCTCTGTATCACCTCTTTATTACGTCTCAGTGTATAACCCCACCAAAAGACGGTATAAATACATTTCAAACAAACTGCTTTCAAGCTATAAGGAATAGTCCATATCCTGTTGCTTAAAGGGGAAGTACCTCATAGGATTAAACAGATATCCTAATATATGCCATAATATGCCCCCCAAGCCAGCCCACTCAGCCTCTATGTTTATCTGGAGGCGTGGGGGAGGTGTAGGGGGAAGCAAGTACCCCCTCTTGCAGACACCCATGAGTGTAGGGATTGGCAAAGAGGAGCAGTATTAGAAGAGCTATTTGTGAGGTAGGTTAGCCTGGTGGTAGAGTTCATTATGGACTGTAGTGGGAGGCCAATTAGGAATGAGTTCCAGTAGTCGAGATGGGACACGATAAGTGGTTTAGAGTTTTGGTAAATTTTGGTTAAGAAAAAGTTGTATTCTAGAGATGTTATGTGGATGGAGGGCAGAGTCAAAGGTGACCCACAGGCAGCGGGACGTTAACGTTGGTGTGATGGTGGTGCTGTTAACAGTGAGGGCAATATTTGACGTATGGCTGGTTGGAGAGGGAGGGAAAATGATAATTCAGTTTTGCTTAGGTTATGTTTTAGATTACGGGAGGACTTCCTGGAAGACACAGCAGAGAAATAATTAGATAACAGGAACAGGAGGGAAGGGGAGAGGTCTGGGGAGAAAAGATATATTTTGGAGTCATCAGCATGGAGATGAAAGGAGTTTATTAGTTTGCCAAGTGAAGAGGTGTAGGCTGAAAACAGCAAGGGGCCCAGGACTGAGCCTTGTGGTACTCCAACAGACAGTGAGATCAGTGAGAAGTAGAGCCAGAGTAGGAGACACTAAAGGAGCGGTTGGAGAGGGTGGTGTCACAGAGGCCTAGAGAGTGGAGAGTTTGACAGATCTTGGAGAATGAGTAGGGAGTAGTGGACTTTTGACATAGCAGTGAGCAAATCATTGGCCACTTTAGTGTGGGCAGTCTCAGTGGAGTGATGAGGGAAGAATACAGATTGCAGTAGATCTAACAGGGAATAGGAGTAAAGGAATTTTGTGAGCTGTTGTATACAAGACGTGCAAGGAGGTTGGAGGCAAATTGGAAAAAGGTAGTTTGAGAGTGGGTTTGGGTCCAGAGAGGATTTTTTTAAAATGGGTGTTATTATTGCATGCTTGAAAGAGGATGGGAAGGTGCCAGTTGTCAGATAGAGGTTGAATAAGTAAGGGTTGGAGTACTTTGTGGAGAAAGTTCTTGAATGAGCTGAGATGTAATTGGTTCAAGAAGGCATTTGGGTTAAATGTGAGCTTGTAAGTGAAACTTCGTCTTCTGTCATGGGTGAAAAGGAGTTGTGTGTATGTGGAAGAGGTGACAGGGCTAAGATGGCATTGTGGGTGTGGGGGTGGAAGTGAAGAGATTTCATGTCTGATAGAATGAGTGAGACTTAAAGCAGTGGGGAGTTTTTTCAGGGGTAGAAAGAGAAGGTGGCGATAGGGAATGGAGGAATGAGAAAGGTTCATAGAAGCAAACAAGTGGTGAGGGAAGAAGTGATGGTGTAATATGAATGGAGTGACAGTTAATGTGGACACAGGAGGAGGAGAGTCTTATACAGGTGAAGATGGTTATGAAAATACAAAGAGCCAAACTAGACATTCTGAGGTTAATGCACAGGACAGTAGAATCAGTGCAACAATCAGTTTGTGTGCTGATAGAGTACTGATGAGTTGGCAGATCAAGGCTCATAGAGATACAGAAGGTGCAGGTTCCAGAGAGGGTGAAGAGAGTCAGCTGCAGGACTGCCAGCTGTTTGGAAAAGGCAGGAGTCTGATGGAGGATGAGGAAGCTGAGATATTGCAGGATTAAAGAATATAATCCTTTGATGTTAGGTAATAAATAAATGTTAGGTGTTAGGTAATAGGGGTTGCAGAAGAAAACAGAGTTAGGATCTTTGTTCAGTCAGAGGTAAAGAAGTTAACTAAGCAGATTGTAAACTCAGTCTTGTCCTGGTTTCTTGCATCAGGTCTTCATCAGTTATGCCAAAAGGTGCAAATCTAACTGCTTTTTTAAGGTTTTCTGGGCCATTTATGAATATCAGGGATATATTATATAGCTGTATTTAATAAGAAAAGTTTTTTGAGGAGAAGGCACAGTCCCTTTAACCCTCTGAATGCCAGAGGGGTACGCAACGCATTGCAAAGCAATGTGTTGCGTACCCCTCTGGCACTCAAAGGGTTAAGCAATATGTTGTGTATCCCTTTGGCACTCAAAGGGTTAAGATAGTATTATTTATGTAGTATATGAATATTCAGATTTCTCTTTTTTAAAATTTCTTAGCATTACGCCTTACAAATGTAAAATGTTAATAATTTACATCAGGAGTGGGCAATCTGCAACCCTGTAACTTTGGTTCAACTACAACTGCATTATGGGGGTATTATGCATTATAGGTGTGTAACTAAAAATCTCCATTCATTTAAAGGGGCTTTTAACCCCTTCAGTGCTAGAGATGCAATACACTGAAGACATCTCTAGCATTCAATTAGTTGAAAGCCCTGTTGAAATTAATGAGAAGTTTGAAAATATTTATTTGTCCTCTATGTTGCAGATGATTTGCTCCAGAATTCTTTACATATCACGCAGTCATTGGAAACCATGGGCCCCATACAAATGGCAAGGCTTCCATAATAGCTATAATGGCCCAACTACTCAGTGACCCCACACATTAATATTATAATATGCAAATGACATACAAGCACTTTGGTCCTAGGAATGACAGGCCCATAAACTTGTCACTGCCATTACTACACTTTTGGTCCTAGGAAGGACTAGCCCATAAAGATGTTACTGCCTTTAGTGTGCTTTGGCCCTAGGCTCATAACCATGTCACCACCATTAGCAAAATTTAATCCTAAGAAATGGAGTCCTAATAAACATGTAACTTCCATTACCAGACTGTGGTCTTAGGGTAAGACTGGTTCATAAACATGTCATTGCCATAAGGATGTCAATGACAGGTTCACCACAGGATGAGCATAGGGATAAATCAGAGGCACAACAGAAGAACAGAAAGGCACATGGCTCAAACATGTACAAAAGAGGGACGCATGGGGCAACAGATGGGAACAAGAGAACAAAAAAAGGCACAGGGTGTAATGGAGGCAACTTGGGGGAAAAATAGAGATATCTCATTTCCTCCCTTGATGATGGCCCTGCAGGTAAAGGAATTCAGCCATTACATAGTTATGTATTGTATACAGAATATGGGCATAAAGAGGATGGGCATATGGAGGAAACAGGAGCAAAACAGGCAAACACAAGCAAACGTTTGAAACATGGAGGGTAAAAATGACACAGAAGAGCAGTGGCGTAACAATAGGGGTTGCGGACCCTGCGACCCCCTCGCCACGCTCCCGCAGCAACTTATGAAACAGGGCAGCACAGCTGATCTCCCGGCGGCCAGCGCTCTAGTAATGCAGAGCGCTGGGAGATGACATAATCTCCCAGCGCTCTACATTACTAAGAACCACGCGGTAGCTTAAGTTCCAGTCAGAGGTCTGTGCCTGATGAGGCACAGATCTGTCATGTCACACACCGCTAGACCACCAGGGACTCAAGGTAGGAGGACGGGGGGGGGTCAGTAGGGGCATTGTGGATGGGGCAATGTGGAGATGGGGGCATTGTGGAGGAAGAAGGGCATTGTGAATGGGGCATTGTTAAAGGGGCAACGTGGAGATTGAGGGGCAGTGTGGAAGGGGCAATGTGGAGAATGAGAGGCATTGTGGAAGGGACATTGTGGACGATGAGGGGCATTGTGCTGGGGGCATTGTGGACAATGAGGGGCATTGTGGAGACTGAGGGGCAATGTGGAAGGGGCATTGTCATGTGGGCATTGTTGAAGGGGCAATGTGGAGAATGAGGGGCAATGCGGAAGGGGCTTTGTGATGGGGGCATTGTTGAAAGGGCAATGTGGAGAATGAGTGACAATGTGGAAGGGGCAATGTGGAGAATGAGGGGCATTGTGGAAGGGGCAATGTGGAAATGGGGGCATTGTGGAGGGGGCAATGTGGAGATTGAGGGGCAATGTGGAAGGGGTATTGTGGATAATGACGGGCATTGTGATGGAGGCATTGTGGAAGGGGCAATGTGGAGAATGAGGGGCATTGTGGAAGGGGCAATAGAAACATAGAAACATAGAAACATAGAAGATTGACGGCAGAAAAAGACCACCTGGTCCATCTAGTCTGCCCTTTAGTATTCCTTTATTGTTATCTTAGGATAGATACATGTTTATCCCAGGCATGTTTAAACTGTGTTACTGTGGATTTATCAACCACCTCTGCTGGAAGTTTGTTCCAAGTTTCTACTACTCTTTCAGTGAAATAATATTTTCTAATGTTTTTCTGTGGAGATGAAGGGGCAATATGGAGAATGAGGGGCATTGTGGAGATGGGGGCATTGTGAAAGGGGCAATGTGGAGGTAGCCAATGTGGTTGAGGGGGGCCAATGTGGTCGGGGGGCCACGGCAATTCTTGCACCAGGGCCCAGTAGCTTCTAGTTACGTCTCTGCAGAAGAGGACAAATAGAGAACAGGGGAGAAAAGCAACAGGACAACATACATATAATCTATCTAATGTTCACATTGCTGATCTGACCTGCTTTCAAACATGAATCACTTGAGCTGTGATTTTCTTTCCCTCCTCAATCCATCTACTTTTTCACCATATTTCAGTACATTTCACTGATATAAAATGACAATGACGGTATATAGTGAAGGGCACACAAAACATTTAAATATTATTTCAAGACAAGAGAGGTTTTTAAAGACAGTACATGGCATTATTTTAACTCTTACCTAGCTTATGTTTGCCTGTAATCATTCCACATTATTTGAGTAAATGAAAAGGTGTATTAACCACTCTATGCAGTACAGAGTAGTTGGTGGGACTGATTTCTATATAAATGAACTGGCGGAAATATTCCAGTTTTTGAGGTCCCCACCTACTCATGGCAAGTGATTCCTGTTTAAAAGCAGTTCAGTATGGCAATGAGGGCATTGGATAGGCTTAACTTTTAATATAAAGCATTTTTGTAAGCAATATAATGGCAATAAGTATTAGATAGGACTTAAAATGGGGTATCTTAGTGAGGTAAGCAAGCTTAAAGGGATAGTAATGTTTCAAAATAAAAGCAGCGCCAACTAATCTTCATAGTATTTGGGCCATGGAGAGTGTTATTTCAATACTGAGAGAGTTGTAGTTCAAGAGTAATTGAATGATAAAGTATCCTCCTCCCGCCCCTTTTACTGATGTCACACTGCTCACCTCAGAACAGAAAGCTGGTGTCCAGATGGCTTGCAGAGAGGAACAATCTTCAGTTAGCATAAGGGAAAAACCTGATAAACTGTCCAGGAGGCAGGGTTTTCCTTATGCTCACAGTAAGAAGATTGTCCCTTGCTGTGAGTTGTCCAGTCCCAAGACCAGATTCCACATCTGAGGGAGCTGGCTTACACTAGGTAAAAGGGGCGGGAAGGGGAAACTTTATCATTCAATTACTCTTGAACTACAACTCTGCCAGTATTGAATTAACACTCTCCATGGCCCAAATATTATGAAGATTAATTGGAGCTGCTTTTATTTTGAAACATTACTATCCATTTAAACATATTTTGGGCAAACTATGCAAAAAAAGCCTCATTCTTTGAAACAATTGGATTACAAATTACATCTGTAATATGTGCCCTATATAGGGTTCACAGTTAAGTAATTTGTGTGAAGCAGCACAGGATTGTCTGTGGCTTGTTTTTAATTTGTGCATTGTGGCGGGTCCCCTCATTCTTTGCTGTGCTTCATATTTTATTCACTTGAGTTTATTCACTTGAATTTATGACTATTTACTTTAGAAATGAAAATCTAGAAACAGCAGTAATGAGGAGAAAATGCATATGAGATACTCAATAAGATAAAGAAATTCAATTTTGGAATAACCCAACTGCACGTAATGGAAGAAAAAATATTTTCTATTAATTTAAATAGGGTGTTTACCACACTGTATGTTAGCTAGGTCTACAATGCATTACAAAGCATTGCACTGGAGACTTTGCTAACAATCATGGGGTTAACATGACAATTGAAATCAATGGGGATATAGTGAATTTATATTTCCGACCAATGGTGCATTTGAACCGCACCCTCTTCAGTTTGATGAATATGGCCTAAGTAAATGAAGGACTTCATTCGTCGAATCTAAGCAAAGGACAGACTGCCATTATGCAGGGCACAGCGGCCTGGTAAAAGCAACCAATGTAGAAGAAGTAGGTGGGCTGCTGCCTCCGCCCCCTTTGAAGAGGAGCACCCACAAGCCACTCTGAATCGTTTCATTGCTCTGGCAGATACCTCTCACACTGATAAAGTTAACAGCCAGCAATTCAAGGTGCGGCAGTTTATTTGAAAGTCCCAGCTGGCTGCCTATTATTTTACTTAACACAAACAAATGCTTTTACTACGCATACCTTTGTCCTGTGCCACCTGGACCCACCTTACTGTCTGGACCCAGGACACCAGTCCCCCCATACCACCTCAGCGGTGGGCCTGGACCCAGTATAATATAACACTGTTTATTGATTTGTTTTCATAAAGGATATTAAATCTTTTATCAATGACACTTTACTGGCTATCTCCAGTTCCAGGACCTACAATGCATTACTTTCTCTAGCATGAAAGTAGGTGTGCTCCTGCTTCTTGATCACTATCAAGTGTATCGTTATTACATACTGGCTCCTCTAGTGAGCTGCATATATCACACTGACATAAGAACATTTCCCTTACCTTGGCTCGTGATAGCTGAGATAAGAATAGTGCTCCATAAGTTTCCATGTAATTCCGTTGTCATGAGAGTAATGCAATAAAACCCCTTCTCCTGGCTTGTCAGGTGCTTTACATGTACTGAGGACAGATTTACTTCCAATACGCAAAGTAAACTGCAGGAATCTAAGATGGGAAAAAAATACGTAAAAATTAAAACACTATTATTTTTTTCCATTTAAGTTCTTGTAGCTGCTCTAAAAATGATGTCCAAACATGAGCAATGCATTAGTATTTTTAATCTCCTGGAGGTCTCCATCGCCTTTGCTTTGCTTTTTGCTTTGTTGGAGACAAATCTAGCATTCAGGAGGTTAAAGGGAAACTGATTACAGTAATTTGTCTCTTAATGTGCTCAATAGAATATCTTACCTAGGTAGGAGTCATTCATACAACAGTTCAGTAAATCTATTTATATAGTTTTTGCCTGTATTTGCTGAACACTATTTTAGATGTCGTATACAAACCTGGAAACTCTCTGGATCTGCCCTGGACACTCTGGTTTTCAGTTTGTATTAATGGGTCTTCGGGGACAGAGGCTAATTCTCCAGCAGTGGTGATTTTTTTTCTGCTTCCCACCCTGTCCCTCCCATTTCCTGCCCACATCTCCTTCTTCCCACCTTGTTCTGCCCACTTCCCGCCCGCTTACTTTATGACAGAAATCTGATTAAGCCCTGCCCACCCAATTAAGTACCACCCCTTTTATGACTCGAATTGTGTCACTGACATGTCCCTGGTCAGCAGCACATTAACCCTCCCTGGTGGCTCAAGAGAGAAAGATCCCACGTATGTCTATGTAGTATTAACCTCCACACAATAAACAGACTTCATCAATCTGAACGCTATTAGACATAGAGAGAGTTGGGGCCCACTCATTATTCTAAAGGGCCATGTAAATCTTTTCAGGGTAGTACTAAGTCTGACAGCAGAGTTCAGATTAAAAAAAAAACACTGAAGCTGGTGGACTAAGAACTGGAGTAATTCTGGAGTTTACTAACTGCACTACAGGAGATAGATAAAAATTTACAAAAATCTTAAGTGATTTAAATGGGGCTTTTAAACCCATGAATGATGCAGTGGTCTCTGACTGATTGTGAACCAATGCTTTGGAGACCTCTCTAGCATTCAGGAAAACAATAGACCCAATTCAATAAATGGAAATTTGCATTTGTCCCCCTTGGCTCATTTGGTTTTAATCAAAATTTCTCCAGTTCCTCTTAGTACATAAGCTTCAGTAAGAAGATCTACCTAACTGATGTGTGAAAGACACATACATTGACATGTCCATCTATTAAATAAAGGAGAAGTAAACTTCTTTATGAAAACCTCTGTGTTATAGAGGTTTTCTTGGTGAGTAAAACAAGGGCGCTCCGACGGTTGTCAGTTATTGTATTCAAATGTTATAACAGTTCAAATAATCAGGAAGTGAATTACAGAGTGTTTATTTACTGAAAGTTGTAACTGACAGCATGACTCAGCATTTATTATCACATTCTGTTGATATCTGTCAGCGACTTTCTTCTCCAATAGCTAGTAACATAATAACTAATTGAAATCTGATCACTAATGTGCACTGTTAATGTAAAAAACAAGAGTTTAAACTGTAATAACTCTGAAAGTATGAATCTCTCAGCAGTGGGAATAGCTTTGTTTTACTCAACAGGAAAAACCCTACAATATATTTTTCCAAAACTGCTCCTTTAAGAGACACTTGCAGGTCTAGTTCCCCTTTAATGACCATTAAATCTGCTTGTTTTCATCTTACATGTCTTTTTTTTTTTTTTTTTTAATTATTAATTCTATGCTATTGTAGTGGGCTTAGCGAGTGGACCTAGACATCTTCAGTAAAATGTTTCATAAAATAAAATAACATAAATATTTCATGTTTTTCTTCATTCGGGCAGATACTGGAGCTTTTAATGCTTCTTGTTTTTAACCAGAGGGGCTGTTTTCTAAGTCTTTGACAATCACTCATCAGATCAAATATGTAAAGAATACAGAAAAGAACACAAGTGCTGGACATCCCAGATGTATCAGCTGTGAGAGGCTACCAGAGTACTGAATGAATCAGATTTCCCCACATACAGCCTTGTACCACCCCCCTCCCCCATTGTATAGCTAGACAGAAATTGTAATAAGGAGATTTAGAGCATACTTGGAGTGATGCTTACAAAGCAGAATATTGCCTCAAATCCCCTTAACCTTTTAAGGATCAGAAGGGCATGCAATACATTGCAAAGCAATGTGTGCCACACCCCGCTGGTCCTTAAAAGGGTTAATGGAGAATTAGCACTGAAAAACTTAGCTCTATAAAATGCAATGTGATGTAGCATAACTTTAGCTCTTTTATAATGGTGTGTGCTCAGTTAAAAATGAAAAAGGAGATGTTATTTAAGTTCCTGCCTAGTCTGAATCAACACATTCACCTCAGCTTGTTTAAAGGGACAGTAACACTTAATATTTAAAAATATATAAATACTGTAGGGTTTATTCACTTGAGTAAAATATTGGTAAATTAAGAGTCAGAGATGCTCAACTACGAACGTGCTTGCAATACAAATAAGTGGGCTATATAGGAATGGTGTCTTACCCAGGGTGCAGTCTCTTTTAGCCCATTTCTGCCTTTCACAGAGAATAAATATCCTAAAGAATATAATATTGGTTCTGCCATAATAGCAGTCCACCCACGAAATGCAAGGTAATTCTTCTCTGAACAAGAAAAACAGCCAACCCCAGACGTATGTTTCGGCCTTGTTGGGCCTCGTCACCGAGGTACAACTGATCTCTCTAAGCGCTGTGAGCAAGGGGTCCAAAGCTGGTGACTAATCCCAAGGGTAATTTGCATATGTAAATTAAGAGTTAGAGACACTCACTCCCACTGCTGGGAAGTGCTTTATTAAACTCTGATTGAGTTTGACACCTCTGCCTTAATAAGACGACTTTAGTGGGAAAAGGCCAAAGTCCCAGAGTCCTGAAGAAATGCTCATATCTGCCTATGTGAATTTAACTAAAGATTAATTTCAGAGAACCAGACCACACAGAATAGATTCTTAGTGGCCTCTAGGATTTTCTTTCCAAATTAAGGTAATTGGAGTGTTATAATTAAGTGGTGTCATCCCCCACTAGCCTAACTGGACCAACCTTTCTTTCCCTAACAAATGTCTTTTTATTCTAGCAGCTTTTTCCACAATATTACAATACATTTTATTCTATATCTGAATGTGATGGTATAATTGGAGGGCATATTTAAAAATGCATAATTGCTGATCCCTGTAGGACAGTTTTGTAAAGACATGGTACATGGCATTATTTTAATGAGCTTCTCCTGATCATGTTCGTCTGTAACCTTTACAAATCACTTGAGTAAATGAATATAACAGTCAATGCATATTGAAAAGTTGTATTAGTCAGGATCCATTATGTTAATAAAAGTGAGTGAGGTACACCTCTATAAAATGGACTGAGGGTACACCCCAGTTTTTAATGACCATGCCCACCTACTGCAGACAATCCCTTCTACAATATGGAAAACATTGAATACAGTGCTAATACAAAACAAGAATGCACCGTTGGTGGGATGGAGCAAGGGGGTGAAAAAGTGAAGAAACACATAACTCCAGATACCCCCAGTGAATGAAGGTGTGAATCTAGGAGTGGGCAAAACTTCACTAAGTCACCAAACTCACTAAATATAAAATGTGAATATAATGGATCATAAAGAAAAGGAATAGTACTTTCCCTAAACAGTTCAGTTCAGATGTATTGAAGCCCCTTTCTCATGCAGCTTGTGTTCTAAAGAAGTGCATACATAAGTAATCCACCAATGTACCATACATGCAAAACAAATAAACAAAAGAGGATGGGGAGGACCGCACAAAAATTCCTATAAGTGTAGTACTGTTAGAGATGCTCATATACAAGAAAAGCAGAAAAATAGGATATATAAAAATATATACAATCTATTTATTCATAAAGAGTAATCACAATAAAGTAATATATAGCAAACAAAACTAAAAAAATGTAAACATGTGGAAGAGAAAATCATCTATAACCTTCCTGTGAAGGTAATAACCCTAGAGATAAGGCAAAGAAAGAGTACTAGCAGGCTTCAGCAATATAGCTGATAAGTAATATGTGCATAAATAAAGGAGGCAAAGGAGCATATAGAGAGCAATCAGTCACAGTAGATATCCTCTATAAATAAGCAGATCACAGATTATAAAGATACGGGACTGATTGCTCTCTATATGTTCCTTTTACTGATGTAACACTGCTCACCTCAGAGCTGCAAGACTGTCCAGATGGATCACAGAGAAGGACAATCTTCAGTGTGCATAAGGAAAAATCTGAAAAACCTGTCAATGGGGGCAGGGTTTTCCTTATGCTCACAGTAAGAAGATTGTCCCTTGCTGTGATCTGTCTGGTCAAGGGATCACATTCCACATCTGAGAGACGGTGGCTTATGCTATAAAAAGGGCGGGAGGGGTTAGATTTTATCATTCAGTTACACTTGGACTATAACTCTGACAGTATTGAAATAACACTCTCCAAAGTCCAAATACTATGAATATTAATTGGAGCTATTTTTATTGTGGAACATTACTATCCCTGTAACACAAATAAATGCTTTTTCATATAAAGCATTTTTGTATGCCATATGATATAGTAGGATGTAATAGATAGGACTTGCCTAAAATGGGGCACCTTGGCATGGCAGGCAAACTTAAACATATTTTGGACAAAGTATGCAACAAAACTTCATCTTGAAATTAGTGAGTTAATATTTTGGTAATAATGTATAGTATACTCACTGTTCACATGTATTTATATTTTTTTATTTTTCATGGAAATTCCCACTGATAGAAAATACATTAAAATGTTCACTTCTTCACTACCACCAATGAAATTACAGGAAGCACTTGGCAGCTTCCCCAATGCTTTCTATGTCTGTGAGAATTCCCACTGCTCTACTAAGGACTGTTAATTACATCATCACTACTACAGGAGTTAAATATTGCAATAGCACTAGTAATAGTAGGTGGCAGTGACACTGTGCCTCTACCAGCAGCTCAAGTACTCATACCTAAGGCTTCTGATCTTGACTTGTATTGCTGATTAGACAATAATAGTTGCAGGGTAGCAGGTGGTATATTCATTTTTTTAAATTACAGTTAACCCCTGTGTTGCAGGTGCAGTGAGATCGTGGACATCGATGCAACGGTGTTCAGGGATATGACGGCTCAGACAGGGGAAATGGAGGGGAGGGGGTGTGTTTCCCCCTGTCTTATCCACCCAAAACATGGAAACTGGATAATACCCAGCGACTTTCCTTGGGCTTCTTAACATCACTTTGGGGTCATTTTGGAGGGTTTTTAGTTGCAGGATTCCAATGGGGCATTAAGTTATTTAAAAAGGAATTTGACAATCCAGTTCTGACCTTTAGTCAGACTGTGACTACAGAATTGAGCAGCTGGAAATATTTATAAAAAAAAACCCAAAAACCCCCTCCAGCAATTTGACAACAATTTCTGGTTGCTTTGGAGTCCCAGCCTACGTACTACTTAAACGTTTATTTGGGAAATCCAGTACATACAAAATTGATTCATTGTGGCCATTAGGAATTTCTGGCCAGAGTAACCCTTTAAGGACCAGAAGAGTGTGCACCATGTTGCTCTGCAATGTGTTGGACACCACTCTGGCACCCAAAGGGTTAAAGGATTAAGACAAGTGGTCTTAGTGTTCCTTTTAGGTTCTATTGTGTATTAATGTACAGTACTTTGAATTTAGAATTCATGGTTTAAATTTAGTTTAAAAATAATATAACTTGGCAAATATCACTGACCGAGACTGTGAACTGTCAAGGAAGGTAGTAATGAGCTGGCGCCTTCCATCCTTATTAAAGATCAAAGCTTTGCCACTTGCAAGCACACCACAACCAAAACTGACTTCAGCACCACGGATAGAGTAGAAGTTGTGGTAGGAAGAGAGTCTTGCACTAGTGAAACTCTCAGATATAAACACAGGAAACGTCTGAGAAGCCATTTCACAAGCTGGCCCTGAAAAACCCGGCTCACACCTGAAATGCAGACAGTAAAATAAAATGAAGGTTAACATGGACCTGCCATCATAAGATGTTTAGTTAAAACTGACTATATGTTGTTATAACAATTTGTACTATAATAATTTTTGAGAAATTAACCTTTATCTGTTGGTGACAATTAATGCTAATTACTGTAGTCTCTGTCCATACTAGGCAGAGTACATACTTTGGGGCAATTTCTAATAGCAGAGCAAGCAATATGTTTTGAATTGAGTTAACATAGTGTTCATGGAATTAGCATAAAGTGCCACACTATTCACCAAAATATAAAAGCTAATTTCCCCAAAACTATTTATTTTGCAGATAAATTGCTAGTGCAACATTTTTAACTTTAAAATAACTGGCTCACATAGGCATCAACATTACTTCACTGACTGATGCTTACGCAGGCCAGCCTAAGACTGGATCATGGTGAAGAGAATCACAGTGATGGAATCCCCTGCAGATCTTCACTGCTACAACTCCTTGGCAATCGTAGCTAGTTGCCCATCGAATCAGCATAGTATAAATAGCACTATAGGGAGTAATGCACTGTATTTTGGGGCATTTTTTATACAGATAAGAACACTTTTTAAACATTAGCTACTAGTATCTTATATCTTGGAGTATTTATTTACTGAAAAAAAATGCCTGTGTACAATTCTATATGCTTGTAGAATGTTCCATACAAATTTTACGCAAGCAGGGTTCACAGTGAATTAGGTTTAAATATCCATGTGTTGGCTTCTTAATTTAGGGGGAGTTTCCTCATAACAAAAAATTATGGCTACATGGATTAAAATGTATGATCTAATGATATCTGTACCTATTTATGCCTAAATCAAATCATGTACTCTTAGAAAAGTTATTTTTATAATATAATGAAATGCATCTTATAGAGCAGAGGTTGTCAACCCGTGCCCTCAGTGGCCACTGCTAGAACACAAGTGTGTTGATCACAGGCTCAGTCATATTGATTAAGTCACCTGTGCTCTAACAAGGAAATCCTCAAATCCTGGCCTGTTAGTAGCCACTGAGGGCATGGGTTGAGAAACACTGTTATAGAGTTATTAAATCACTATATATATATATATATATATATATATATATATATATATATATATATATATAGATACATGCCTCCTTTTGTGGGTTACACCAATTGCACCAGGAGGGACAAATAAACGTTGCCCAAATTCTCACTGATTTAAATAAGCTTTCAATCTCTTGAAAACTAGAGCAGCCTTCAACATATACATCTGTTTTGCGTTGGAGACCTCCCTGGCAATAAAGGTTTTATATTCCCCATTGCAATCTACCTGGGCACCTCCCTTCTGCTCTGGCTGATCAGTAAAAGGGGAGGGAGGGGGATACTTTGTCATTTAATTACTCTTGAACTACAACTCTGACAGAATTGAAGTAACACTCTCCAAAGTCCAAATACTATGAAGATTAATTAGAGCTGATTTTATTATGAAACATTACAATCCCTTTAAACACAGAATACTGCAAAAATGACTACAACAAAAATCCCTAACAAAGTCAAGAGAAGGCAGTGCTATTATTTTCTTTTTAAGTGGCTGACATAGAAAGAAGTAATAACCAAAACACATAACACACACTGTGCTGACAGTATATAACAGATAACACTCACTTGCAGCCAGTTCTTGTACATTGTCCACGTCCAGAACAGAATTTCAGGCAGGATGGTCCGATATAAACTGTAAAAGGAAATGAGATCTGAATTATTAAGAGATAAAATGTGCATTTTGATTACATATTTGTAGCTTAACTCACAAGATATCTAAGTATTAAAATGGAGGACAATTCAGGTGCCCTTAACATTGTCTCCTATGGCACTCACATCTGCAACACTAGCATCTTAGAAATCACAAATGACTACTGTTTCCTGACTAAATCACAGGACAATAAACATTTGGCAACTAATCCAAAACAATTGGTATTAGAAAAGCAAGCTAATATAGACAATAGTACAACACATAATAGCTACAGCAAAGAAAAATAATATATGATAAGGAATTCTTTATGTGAACCTATCAAATTAAAGCGGATCATCATAAAAAGTTACTAACATAGAGATAGGCAAAGGCTTACCATTTCATTAGGCTGAATAAGTCCTGCATTATTGAGGAAGCAAAACTTCTTCAGCAGGAACCAGCAGACAACAGCGCAGACATCTTGGAGGAAAGGTTCCTCTGAGTCTGCACTGTCTGTCCCATTCACTGCCAGCATTGGTGAGTGGCGTTCATTGGTTACCTTAAGGTACCGTAAGTTACTGACGGTCCACTGGCACAGAGCTTCTCTTGTAAGCTCTGTGCAGCTGGTTCCTGCCGACAAAGTTGTTTTTCCTCAATAATGCGGACTTATTGAGCCTAATGAAAGTATACCTTTCCTATCGCTATGTTAATAAGTGATTGGGGGGGCAATGTTATTATGATTATAGTTCCGCTTTAAACTAAGTTTAGTTAATTTTAAAGAGAATGAAAAATGGCAAACATGTTGTTCTAGCCCTTTTTGTAATATAAATAGTTTTTGAAAATGTAACTTTAATTGTTGGTACATTGTAGCACTGTATACTAATTGGTATCTGTGCTGGGCCAATATTACCATGCACTGTGCTGTGAATGAATCTAGACAGGGCCCACACACTTGGGGCACTTGTAATAGCACAGTGAGATGGAGGTTTGTCCTTGAACATAGATAATTAGCAAATTGTGCAAGAAACTGACAAAGTGTCATATTGTGCAATCCAAAACATAAAAGTTCCTTTCTCAAAAAATATTTCACAGGATAATGGCTAGTACAAAACATATCAGATTTTATTAAAAGTTAGGTTTGTTTTAGTAAAACAAACCTAACTTTTAAAGTGACAGGTCTACTTTAGTTTTAAGCATAGAAGCATAGTGAGACTAAATAGCTCTAGTCCAAATCTGTAGGAGGCAAAAAACATGAAATCAGTTAATGCACAGAGAGGCTGATATACTTAGATGGGATTTTAGTGTTCATACCTGTTAAATCTTTTCTCTTTAGTCCATATGGAACACAGGTACTATGTGGTTGAGTTCCCCCTCCTGGAGGGCAGAGCACATCACAAAAGACAGGGTCTTTTGGGTGGAGACTCCCTCTTCTTCCCCCAGCTCAACCCCCCCTGCCTGCTTACCAGAATTCATGTGACAATAGCCACAGCAAAAGAACTAAGCAGGTAAGAATTTAATAAAAGTTCCCAGGACTAAGACCCTAAGAGAACTCCTCTGCCTGGGGAAGCAACAAAAGGGTTTTCTCCGGGATGGGAGACTTGTGTTTCATGTGGACTAAAGAGAAAAGGATTTAATAAGTAAAAACTCCTATTTTCTCTAACATCCAATATGAACACAGGTACCATGGCGATATACCAAAGCATCCCAGATTTCAGGGAGGGCCAGGAGAATGCCCTAATGTCCACATGATACCAGAGTTCCCTAGGACTATTCTGGATCTGAATAACCATAGGTGTCAAAGGAAGGACACCAAACTAGCACAGCAGATCAAACAAGAGCCAACAAAAAATGAATGAGCAACAGCTGGCAGTATGAAAATGAAGAAGATAGATCCACAAACAGGCAAGACTGCCTGAAGGACCTTTCGGTCAAAACTGGCTTAAGCGGAGGGCCAAGACATTGACACTGCAGTATTTGGTGAAATTATGCAAGGAAGACCAAGTCACAGTGTTCAGCCAAGACCTTGTAGGCCCAAGCAGCACCCACAGATCTGGTGGAATGGACTGTGATCTTGAAGGGAACAGGTTTCTTTCTAATCTCATATGCTTGGCATGTGGTAGCCTTGATCCAAGAGGCAGTGGTTAAGTTGGACACAGCTTGACCCACCCGAGGACCCTCAGGGATAACAAGAGAGTCAGTCTTATGAAAAGGTTTAGTACAGTGCACACAAAACTTAAGGCAACGCACACCATCCAACAGGAGGAGATCACTCTCCTGAGCAGATGAAGGATCAGGACAAAAAGAAGGTGCAATAGTCTCCTGATTGAGGTGAAACTCAGAGATCACCTTAGGAAGAAACTCCTGAGAAGTACTATGGACTGCCTTGTCCTTGTGAAACACCCGGAAAAGAGGCTTGCAAGGCAGAGCTTGAATCAGCACCCTCGGAACAGAGACAACTACCAAGAGTAAAACCATATTCAGCGTCAGCTGACACAAGGAGATGGACGCTAAAGGCTCAAAGGGAGGCTTCTGAAGAACGCTCAAGACTAGATTGAGATCCCATGGAAGCATGGAGTCCCGAAAGGAAGGAAAGGCATGAGCCAACCCCTGCAGAAAAGTCTTCACATCCAGAATGACCTCAATTCGTCTCTGAAAGAGAACAGAGAGGGCTGAGAGGTATCCTTTGAGAGACCCTTGTTGACTCCATCCTGAAGGTAGGACAGCACAAAGGGGAAAGACCTGTGGGAACATATCGTGTCCACACATCAGTTGTGGAAAATGGACCAGACCCTATGGAACTGAGTTCTGAACCTGGATCATAGTGGAAATGACGTCATTAGGAAAAAACTTTTCTCTTCTGAATGGTGGCCTCAAGACACTTGCCTTTCCACACCAGTCTGGATGGCAGGTAGATCGGATGCCAAATGAACAGACTGACCAGGTATGCATACCATGCACTCCTGGGCCAGAATGGAGTGATTAGGTTAACCATCATCCTGTCCATTCTGATCTAGATTGAGATCCCATGGAAGCATGGGGTACTGAAAGGAAGGAAAGGCATGAGCCAACCCCTGCAGAAAAGTCTTCACATCCAGAATGACCTCAGTTCGTCTCTGAAAGAGAAACAAGCCGCAATAATGTAGGCATTAACTTCCATGATGTTGGCCACCAAAACTAACATGTCTTCCTTAGACACATCAGCATACATAGCTTCTGACAGCCGCTCACCCCAGACTGCAACGGCCCTACTGACTCAGGTGGAGGTGAAAATAGGCTTTTATGCCACACTGGGGACCTAAAAATTGGCAGGGGAAGAAGCCCACAGCTCCAGTGCCTCAGCCATAAAAGGGTATAGCTTAGAGACGCATTTATTAAGGAACAGTCTCTTATCAAAAGTTTTCCATTCATCCATAAGGATCTGATCAAGAATGTTATTGGGGAGAAAAACAGTGTAATCCTTCCTGTGCCTCTGGAAAATGTCCAGAGAGGGAGAGCTCCCCTTGGTGTCAGTGACCTGAAGAGTCTCCAACACCGCCTTGATGAGCCCTTCAACAGCGGGGACCGGAACAGCCTCATAGGAATCTCAATAAGAAAAGGAATAGTCCATGTCCTCACCATCCTCTGAGTCCAGTTCTTCCTCAGAGGATGCCTCAATAACCTGAGAATCAACATTTTTAAAGGTGAGCAGAGGTTTCCAAGAATAGAGAACAACCTGAACTGAAAAAGGGATTTGTGGCACTGATGAAAGTAGTGTTTTAACCCATGCAAGCTCTTGTTGAGTGCTGGAGAAGCCTGAAGGAGTTGTAGAGGCCAAAGCACAAAAGGGGCGTAGAGACCATGACTATTTCCTTGGAAGACCAGCATAGCATGAAGAACAGTGGGTAAGTGGGGTAAATGGAAGCCTCTGAATCCTTAATCTAGGATTTCCACATATGCCCCTTAAGGGTCAGACAGTGTTGAGAGAATATCTAAATGTCCCAAGTTCAAAATAAGAACCCCAGAAATACCAAACATACATTTAGCTGCTTTGCAAAGGGTTAAACTGGAGAAGAGACCAAGGAGAGTCAACACCTGTGTAGCAGTACAATGGCCACCAGAACGTGTGTCAGCCAATCGATAGAAAGCCCGGGAAACGGGGTATTATGGGAACTGTAGTATTCTGCCTTTCTTGTTGCCTAGCAATGACTGTTATCTTGCATTGGGCTGTGGCATGCTTTCTGGACATTCATAAAGTGGTCAGATGAAAGAACATGAGGAGACATGAAGATAGAGCCCTCCCTGACTGTTGTAGCTCAAACGGTTGCAGAGATATGTACCAAATAAGTATCTCCCATAGAAGACAATGGAGCAAAGATGGCCACAAGTGAGCTCCAGCTCTTAAAGCATCCACTAAACAGAAATCAATCCTAATTAAAAAATAAAGGAAAATGCCCCAAAATCCCAGGTAATACCCAGGGGATAAAAAACTAGTCCTAGTAGAGGAATAGCAGAAATAAGCCCCCCAAAGCACCCAAACACTCCCAATACCATAGTGAAAGGGTTATCGATCAGAAAAGGACAGCAACCATCTGTACTGCAAGACTCCATGAGGAGAAAACAGAGACATAGTGAGTGCATTGTCACGGTTTATTATGACTCTCAGACACAAGTTTTAGGTAAAAAAAATCAATTTTATTGAAATAATAAATGATAACTTAGGATGGCAATAACATACATATATATATATACAGAATATAGCACAGACAGAAGGCAGACTCTACCGGTCCTGTCAATATACCGGACAGGACAGTCTTTAGGCTCTACCGACCTTGCCAATACCGGGTAAGGCAACCTGCAGATGGAATAGCATAACGGTTTTACCGGCCTTACCAAATTACCGGGCAAGGCAGCCTCAATAGATACACAATGTAGGCTCTACCGGCCCTGCCAATACCGGGTAAGGCAACCTCAGATGGAATGTGGTAAAAGGTTCTACCGGCCTTACCAATACCGGGCAGGGCAGCCCAGAGATAATAGCAGCAGTCAGATGGAACTGGCAAATTAGCAGAATCGTTAAGCAGCAAGGCTTTGGAGCAAACCAGCGTCCGCACGCTGGAAACAACACTGAATAGTATAGCCGTGGCTTAGCGAGCAAACCAGTGACCGCACACTGGAGTAACAAGCGAGTAGTATAGCCGCAAGGCTTAGGAGCAAACCAGCGTCCGCACGCTGGGACCAACACAGATTAGTATAGCTGATAGGCTTTGGAGCAAACCAGTGACCGCACACTGGTGTAACAAGCGAGTTTGTATAGCCGCAAGGCTTAGGAGCAAACCAGCGTCCGCACGCTGGGACCAACACAGATTTGTATAGCTGAAAGGCTTTGGAGCAAACCAGTGACCGCACACTGGTGTAACAAGTGAGTTTGTATAGCCGCAAGGCTTTGGAGCAAACCAGCGTCCGCACGCTGGGACCAACACAGAATTGTATAGCTGATAGGCTTTGGAGCAAACCAGTGACCGCACACTGGTGTAACAAGCGAGTTTGTATAGCCGCAAGGCTTAGGAGCAAACCAGCGTCCGCACGCTGGGACCAACACAGATTTGTATAGCTGAAAGGCTTTGGAGCAAACCAGTGACCGCACACTGGTGTAACAAGTGAGTTTGTATAGCCGCAAGGCTTAGGAGCAAACCAGCGTCCGCACGCTGGGACCAACACAGATTTGTATAGCTGATAGGCTTTGGAGCAAACCAGTGACCGCACACTGGTGTAACAAGCGAGTAGTATAGCCGCAAGGCTTGGGAGCAAACCAGCGTCCGCACGCTGGGACCAACACGGAATTGTAGCAATGTCACCAACGCGACCAGGCAGAAGGTCGCCAGGATACTGAAGACAGGTGATGAGATGACAGGAACCAGCAACGATCAGTCAGGTCAGAAAACAGCAGAGAAGTTCAGCAGGAACTGCAACACCAGAGACTAGGCCGGAACCAGGACTGGAAGTACTACAGCATGCAGGAAACACTGGAACAGTAGAGATCAGGAACTCAGGAACACATGAGATCAGGAACTCAGGAACACTGGAACAGAGGCCCAGCTATCACTAGCATAGTGATAGCAAGAAGGTCAGAAACAACACGAAAGGGCACTCAAAGGGTGCCCAATCCAGGTTTAAATAGTCAATAAGAGGCGGGCTATCTGCAGACAGCCAATAGAAGCCCCCTACTGGTGACAGACAAGTAACTGCAGCAAATCACGGGCACCGTGATAGTACCCCCCTTTCAAAGACCCCCTCTCCTAGAATAGGGTTTAGGTTTCTGCGGGTAATTGGCATGAAAGGCCCTAGTTAACCTAGGTGCATGAAGGTCCGTACTATCCACCCATGACCGATCCTCAGGACCATACCCTTTCCAATGTACCAGGTACTGTACCCTTCCTCTAAGCCTACGGGAATCAATAATGCTCTGAACCTCGTACTCCTCCTGGCCCTCGACCTCAACAGGTCCTGGCACCACAGGTGTGGTAGTATAGCGATTGCAAACCAGAGGCTTAAGAAGGGACACATGGAACACATTATGGATACGCATGGATGCAGGTAGGTCTAGTGCATAGGAGACAGGGTTAATTTTGCGAATAACTCTGTATGGACCAATAAACCGAGGAGCCAACTTATTAGACGGAACCTGCAGCTTGAGATTTCTGGAGGAAAGCCATACTCTATCCCCAACCTGAAAGGAAACCGCTGGAAGCCTTCTGCGATTAGCATGGCGCTGATGACGCTGAAATGACTGACCAAGTGCCCTCTGAACTTGTGCCCATGTGGAACGGAGTTGCTCGATATGCTCATCCAGAGCTGGAATCTGTTGCGTCTGAAATGAGTCTGGAAGCAAACAGGGCTGGAACCCATAATTAATCAGAAACGGAGAGCTCCCAGATGAAGAATTGACCGCACAGTTCCTGGCGAACTCTGCCCAAGGCAACAAGTCGGACCAATTATCATGATGGTCAGTAACGAAACAACGGAGAAATTGTTCCAAGCCCTGATTAGCTCGTTCAGCGGCTCCATTGGTCTGGGGATGGTAGGCAGAGGAGAAGGACAGCTGTATGCCCATCTGTTGGCAAAATGCCCTCCAAAATCTAGACACAAACTGGCTCCCCCTGTCAGACACCAGTACCCTAGGCACTCCATGCAACCGGAATACTTCTCTGGCGAACACCATTGCCAATTCCTTCGCTGAAGGAAGACCACGGAGGGGCACGAAATGAGCCATTTTAGAAAACCTGTCCACCACCATGAATATAAAGGAGTACCCCTTCGACATAGGCAACTCTCCCATAAAATCAATGGAAACATGAGACCAGGGGCGTTCGCCATTAGGCACCGGTTGAAGCAAGCCCACAGGGAGATGTCTCGGGGTCTTAGCGCGGGCGCAGGTGGCACAGGCATTCGTAAATTCGGCACAATCGTTTCTCATGGAAGGCCACCAAAATAACTGAGAAAGGGACCATAACAATTGGTCTCTACCAATATGTCCCGCAGCCTTAGAGGAATGGTAGGTTTCGAGCAGCCTAGTACGAAATGATTCAGCGACAAAACATTTGCCCACTGGGGTTTCATGGGGAGCGGACCCCTGAGAGGCCAGGATCTCCTCCCCTAGAGGAGAAGTGATACTCGTGCGTATAGTAGCCAGTATTCTATCAGGTTGGATGATAGGAGCTGGTGCTTCCACTCTGTCACTGTCGGCCTCAAATTGTCTTGACAGTGCATCAGCCCTGATATTTTTTGACCCTGGCAAATATGATACAATGAAATTAAATCGAGACAGGAACAGTGCCCACCTGGCCTGACGAGAGGACAATCTCTTGGCCTCCGAGAGATAGGTCAGATTCTTATGATCTGTTAGGATTAAGACAGGATTCTTAGTACCTTCAAGCAAATGACGCCATTCCTTAAGAGCAAGGATAATGGCCAATAATTCTCTGTCACCTATCTCATAGTGGCTTTGAGTGACAGTCAACTTTTTAGAGAAAAACCCACAAGGTCTGAGAGTTCCACCTTTCTTGTGTCGCTGCGAAAGTACTGCCCCGACCCCAATATCTGAGGCATCAACCTCTAACGTAAATGGAAGTAAGGGATTGGGGTGGGATAACACAGGAGCCGCAGCAAATGCCAGCTTCAAATTCTCAAAGGCTTTCTCAGCAGATACCGGCCAACAAGAAGGATTAGCACCCTTGTGCGTAAGATCGGACAGAGGTTTGACAATGGAAGAAAAGTTCTTAATAAACCTCCTATAATAATTAGCGAAACCCAGGAAACGCTGTATGGCTTTAAGACCCTTGGGTTTTGGCCATTGTAGGACAGCTGACAACTTTTCTTTGTCCATGGCAATGCCATCATTGCCAATTATGAACCCCAAGAATGGCACACTGGTTCTATGAAACTCACATTTTTCCATTTTACAAAATAATTTGTTCTCACGGAGTCGTAGCAATACTGCGGATACATCTTTGATGTGCTGTGCCATGTTTTGGGAGTAAATCAGTATATCGTCGAGGTACACCACAACACATGTCTGTAACATATCTCTCAGAACATCATTTATCAGTTCCTGGAAAACTGCGGGTGCATTACACAGCCCAAAAGGCATTACTAGATACTCGTAGTGCCCAGCTTGAGTATTAAAGGCAGTTTTCCACTCATCACCTGCTCGAATGCGAACCAGATTGTAAGCGGCCCGTAGGTCCAACTTGGTAAATATCGAAGCGCCCTTAAGCCTGTCAAAAAGCTCGGTGATGAGTGGTATTGGGTATGCGTTTTTTGCCATTAGTTTATTCAAGCCCCGGTAGTCAATGCATGGTCTTAATTCGCCATTTTTCTTTTTTACAAAAAAGAACCCAGCCCCAGCTGGAGAGGTAGATTTACGTATGATCCCTCTAGCAAGGGCATCAGAAATGTAATCCTCCATAGCCTTATTTTCATCACAAGATAATGGATAAGTGCGTCCTTTCGGAGGTACTGCACCAGGCTGCAATACAATGCAACAATCATAAGGTCTATGCTGGGGTAGCATACTAGCCTCTCCTTTGCTAAAAACATCGCCAAACTGTTGGTACACATCCGGCATAGCAGAGGAGGTGCACATGACCTTAATAGGCTGGATGACGCACTTGTCCATACAAAACTGGGACCAAGCAGCAATTTCACACTGTTTCCAATCGAATTGTGGGTTATGTAACTGTAACCACGGAAATCCCAATATCACCGCATGGTGCGGGGAATTAATCAGTTGAAACTGCTGCTCTTCTCTGTGAAGTGCCCCAATAGTCATAGACAATGGCATAGTTTCAAATATAACCTGAGGCGGTTCTAAGGGTCTACCATCAATCGCTTCAATAGTCAAGGGGTTTTCTCTTTCAATGCGTGGAACTCCGTGCAATTCAGCAAAGGTATTATCCATAAAATACCCTGCTGCACCGGAGTCAACCAAGGCCAAAACCTCCACAGAGCGTTGTGCCCAAGACAATACCACCTGTATGGTGGGTTTCATTATGCCCGACACTGGGGACGATTGTACACCACCTAGGGCCTGTCCCCCAAGATACCCTAGGTGTGTGCGTTTCCCGGACGTACCGGACAGGAATTTAGCAAGTGCCCTTTTTTACCGCAGTATAAACATAACCCTTGTTTTTTGCGATATAGTCTCTCTGCCTTGGATAGTCTAGTGAAGCCTATTTCCATAGGTTCACTTGTTTCCCGTACTGGTTCACTAGACTTCAATGCCAAGGGAGGGATGGGTGGGCAAAACATGCTACTAGGCTCATTATTTTTTGACCGTAACTTACGATCTCTGGCAATTGATCTCTCACGTATTCTGGAGTCAATTATCATAACATACTCAATGTAATCATCTAGATCAATAGGTAGATCTTTAGCAGCGATTTCGTCTTTAATGTGGTCATTCAGGCCTTGAGAGAAGGCTGCCAATAATGCCTCGTTATTCCAACCTACCTCTGCTGCCAATGTGCGGAATTCGATGGCATAGTCGCCCACTGTACGCCTGCCCTGTTGTATCTCCATAAGGCGTTTGGCAGCAGAGGTGGTTCTACCAGGAGGCTCAAACACTCTTCGAAAGGAACGCACAAATTCACTAAAGTTCTTAGTACAAGGTTTAGCATTCTCCCACAAGGGGTTAGCCCAGGCCAATGCTCTGCCAGTGAGCAGTGATATCGTGAACCCCACTTTACTACGATCATTGGGAAATGCGTGTGCCGTCAATTCCATAAAGATTTCGAGTTGATTGATGAACCCTCTGCAGAGACTAGGGTCACCATCATATCTTAGCGGCAAGGGTGCAGAAGCCGTTAACCCTTTAACAGTACCCCCTAGTGGTCTGGTATCACTTTCCGGTGTCTGACTTGGCGAGACCACCGGGCTAGAGCTAGATTGGTCAGCAGGTACCGTGCGTTCAAGGATCGTTTGAATTGCAACTGCCAACTGATCCAAACGTTGCTCGAGCACATCCATCCTCCAATGGATATTCTGTGCGTTACCTTGACCCTTGCTGTCTGAGGTCATGGCCCTTTCGTACTGTCACGGTTTATTATGACTCTCAGACACAAGTTTTAGGTAAAAAAAATCTATTTTATTGAAATAATAAATGATAACTTAGGATGGCAATAACATACATATATATATATACAGAATATAGCACAGACAGAAGGCAGACTCTACCGGTCCTGTCAATATACCGGACAGGACAGTCTTTAGGCTCTACCGACCTTGCCAATACCGGGTAAGGCAACCTGCAGATGGAATAGCATAACGGTTTTACCGGCCTTACCAAATTACCGGGCAAGGCAGCCTCAATAGATACACAATGTAGGCTCTACCGGCCCTGCCAATACCGGGTAAGGCAACCTCAGATGGAATGTGGTAAAAGGTTCTACCGGCCTTACCAATACCGGGCAGGGCAGCCCAGAGATAATAGCAGCAGTCAGATGGAACTGGCAAATTAGCAGAATCGTTAAGCAGCAAGGCTTTGGAGCAAACCAGCGTCCGCACGCTGGAAACAACACTGAATAGTATAGCCGTGGCTTAGCGAGCAAACCAGTGACCGCACACTGGAGTAACAAGCGAGTAGTATAGCCGCAAGGCTTAGGAGCAAACCAGCGTCCGCACGCTGGGACCAACACAGATTAGTATAGCTGATAGGCTTTGGAGCAAACCAGTGACCGCACACTGGTGTAACAAGCGAGTTTGTATAGCCGCAAGGCTTAGGAGCAAACCAGCGTCCGCACGCTGGGACCAACACAGATTTGTATAGCTGAAAGGCTTTGGAGCAAACCAGTGACCGCACACTGGTGTAACAAGTGAGTTTGTATAGCCGCAAGGCTTTGGAGCAAACCAGCGTCCGCACGCTGGGACCAACACAGAATTGTATAGCTGATAGGCTTTGGAGCAAACCAGTGACCGCACACTGGTGTAACAAGCGAGTTTGTATAGCCGCAAGGCTTAGGAGCAAACCAGCGTCCGCACGCTGGGACCAACACAGATTTGTATAGCTGAAAGGCTTTGGAGCAAACCAGTGACCGCACACTGGTGTAACAAGTGAGTTTGTATAGCCGCAAGGCTTAGGAGCAAACCAGCGTCCGCACGCTGGGACCAACACAGATTTGTATAGCTGATAGGCTTTGGAGCAAACCAGTGACCGCACACTGGTGTAACAAGCGAGTAGTATAGCCGCAAGGCTTGGGAGCAAACCAGCGTCCGCACGCTGGGACCAACACGGAATTGTAGCAATGTCACCAACGCGACCAGGCAGAAGGTCGCCAGGATACTGAAGACAGGTGATGAGATGACAGGAACCAGCAACGATCAGTCAGGTCAGAAAACAGCAGAGAAGTTCAGCAGGAACTGCAACACCAGAGACTAGGCCGGAACCAGGACTGGAAGTACTACAGCATGCAGGAAACACTGGAACAGTAGAGATCAGGAACTCAGGAACACATGAGATCAGGAACTCAGGAACACTGGAACAGAGGCCCAGCTATCACTAGCATAGTGATAGCAAGAAGGTCAGAAACAACACGAAAGGGCACTCAAAGGGTGCCCAATCCAGGTTTAAATAGTCAATAAGAGGCGGGCTATCTGCAGACAGCCAATAGAAGCCCCCTACTGGTGACAGACAAGTAACTGCAGCAAATCACGGGCACCGTGATAGTACCCCCCTTTCAAAGACCCCCTCTCCTAGAATAGGGTTTAGGTTTCTGCGGGTAATTGGCATGAAAGGCCCTAGTTAACCTAGGTGCATGAAGGTCCGTACTATCCACCCATGACCGATCCTCAGGACCATACCCTTTCCAATGTACCAGGTACTGTACCCTTCCTCTAAGCCTACGGGAATCAATAATGCTCTGAACCTCGTACTCCTCCTGGCCCTCGACCTCAACAGGTCCTGGCACCACAGGTGTGGTAGTATAGCGATTGCAAACCAGAGGCTTAAGAAGGGACACATGGAACACATTATGGATACGCATGGATGCAGGTAGGTCTAGTGCATAGGAGACAGGGTTAATTTTGCGAATAACTCTGTATGGACCAATAAACCGAGGAGCCAACTTATTAGACGGAACCTGCAGCTTGAGATTTCTGGAGGAAAGCCATACTCTATCCCCAACCTGAAAGGAAACCGCTGGAAGCCTTCTGCGATTAGCATGGCGCTGATGACGCTGAAATGACTGACCAAGTGCCCTCTGAACTTGTGCCCATGTGGAACGGAGTTGCTCGATATGCTCATCCAGAGCTGGAATCTGTTGCGTCTGAAATGAGTCTGGAAGCAAACAGGGCTGGAACCCATAATTAATCAGAAACGGAGAGCTCCCAGATGAAGAATTGACCGCACAGTTCCTGGCGAACTCTGCCCAAGGCAACAAGTCGGACCAATTATCATGATGGTCAGTAACGAAACAACGGAGAAATTGTTCCAAGCCCTGATTAGCTCGTTCAGCGGCTCCATTGGTCTGGGGATGGTAGGCAGAGGAGAAGGACAGCTGTATGCCCATCTGTTGGCAAAATGCCCTCCAAAATCTAGACACAAACTGGCTCCCCCTGTCAGACACCAGTACCCTAGGCACTCCATGCAACCGGAATACTTCTCTGGCGAACACCATTGCCAATTCCTTCGCTGAAGGAAGACCACGGAGGGGCACGAAATGAGCCATTTTAGAAAACCTGTCCACCACCATGAATATAAAGGAGTACCCCTTCGACATAGGCAACTCTCCCATAAAATCAATGGAAACATGAGACCAGGGGCGTTCGCCATTAGGCACCGGTTGAAGCAAGCCCACAGGGAGATGTCTCGGGGTCTTAGCGCGGGCGCAGGTGGCACAGGCATTCGTAAATTCGGCACAATCGTTTCTCATGGAAGGCCACCAAAATAACTGAGAAAGGGACCATAACAATTGGTCTCTACCAATATGTCCCGCAGCCTTAGAGGAATGGTAGGTTTCGAGCAGCCTAGTACGAAATGATTCAGCGACAAAACATTTGCCCACTGGGGTTTCATGGGGAGCGGACCCCTGAGAGGCCAGGATCTCCTCCCCTAGAGGAGAAGTGATACTCGTGCGTATAGTAGCCAGTATTCTATCAGGTTGGATGATAGGAGCTGGTGCTTCCACTCTGTCACTGTCGGCCTCAAATTGTCTTGACAGTGCATCAGCCCTGATATTTTTTGACCCTGGCAAATATGATACAATGAAATTAAATCGAGACAGGAACAGTGCCCACCTGGCCTGACGAGAGGACAATCTCTTGGCCTCCGAGAGATAGGTCAGATTCTTATGATCTGTTAGGATTAAGACAGGATTCTTAGTACCTTCAAGCAAATTACGCCATTCCTTAAGAGCAAGGATAATGGCCAATAATTCTCTGTCACCTATCTCATAGTGGCTTTGAGTGACAGTCAACTTTTTAGAGAAAAACCCACAAGGTCTGAGAGTTCCACCTTTCTTGTGTCGCTGCGAAAGTACTGCCCCGACCCCAATATCTGAGGCATCAACCTCTAACGTAAATGGAAGTAAGGGATTGGGGTGGGATAACACAGGAGCCGCAGCAAATGCCAGCTTCAAATTCTCAAAGGCTTTCTCAGCAGATACCGGCCAACAAGAAGGATTAGCACCCTTGTGCGTAAGATCGGACAGAGGTTTGACAATGGAAGAAAAGTTCTTAATAAACCTCCTATAATAATTAGCGAAACCCAGGAAACGCTGTATGGCTTTAAGACCCTTGGGTTTTGGCCATTGTAGGACAGCTGACAACTTTTCTTTGTCCATGGCAATGCCATCATTGCCAATTATGAACCCCAAGAATGGCACACTGGTTCTATGAAACTCACATTTTTCCATTTTACAAAATAATTTGTTCTCACGGAGTCGTAGCAATACTGCGGATACATCTTTGATGTGCTGTGCCATGTTTTGGGAGTAAATCAGTATATCGTCGAGGTACACCACAACACATGTCTGTAACATATCTCTCAGAACATCATTTATCAGTTCCTGGAAAACTGCGGGTGCATTACACAGCCCAAAAGGCATTACTAGATACTCGTAGTGCCCAGCTTGAGTATTAAAGGCAGTTTTCCACTCATCACCTGCTCGAATGCGAACCAGATTGTAAGCGGCCCGTAGGTCCAATTTGGTAAATATCGAAGCGCCCTTAAGCCTGTCAAAAAGCTCGGTGATGAGTGGTATTGGGTATGCGTTTTTTGCCATTAGTTTATTCAAGCCCCGGTAGTCAATGCATGGTCTTAATTCGCCATTTTTCTTTTTTACAAAAAAGAACCCAGCCCCAGCTGGAGAGGTAGATTTACGTATGATCCCTCTAGCAAGGGCATCAGAAATGTAATCCTCCATAGCCTTATTTTCATCACAAGATAATGGATAAGTGCGTCCTTTCGGAGGTACTGCACCAGGCTGCAATACAATGCAACAATCATAAGGTCTATGCTGGGGTAGCATACTAGCCTCTCCTTTGCTAAAAACATCGCCAAACTGTTGGTACACATCCGGCATAGCAGAGGAGGTGCACATGACCTTAATAGGCTGGATGACGCACTTGTCCATACAAAACTGGGACCAAGCAGCAATTTCACACTGTTTCCAATCGAATTGTGGGTTATGTAACTGTAACCACGGAAATCCCAATATCACCGCATGGTGCGGGGAATTAATCAGTTGAAACTGCTGCTCTTCTCTGTGAAGTGCCCCAATAGTCATAGACAATGGCATAGTTTCAAATATAACCTGAGGCGGTTCTAAGGGTCTACCATCAATCGCTTCAATAGTCAAGGGGTTTTCTCTTTCAATGCGTGGAACTCCGTGCAATTCAGCAAAGGTATTATCCATAAAATACCCTGCTGCACCGGAGTCAACCAAGGCCAAAACCTCCACAGAGCGTTGTGCCCAAGACAATACCACCTGTATGGTGGGTTTCATTATGCCCGACACTGGGGACGATTGTACACCACCTAGGGCCTGTCCCCCAAGATACCCTAGGTGTGTGCGTTTCCCGGACGTACCGGACAGGAATTTAGCAAGTGCCCTTTTTTACCGCAGTATAAACATAACCCTTGTTTTTTGCGATATAGTCTCTCTGCCTTGGATAGTCTAGTGAAGCCTATTTCCATAGGTTCACTTGTTTCCCGTACTGGTTCACTAGACTTCAATGCCAAGGGAGGGATGGGTGGGCAAAACATGCTACTAGGCTCATTATTTTTTGACCGTAACTTACGATCTCTGGCAATTGATCTCTCACGTATTCTGGAGTCAATTATCATAACATACTCAATGTAATCATCTAGATCAATAGGTAGATCTTTAGCAGCGATTTCGTCTTTAATGTGGTCATTCAGGCCTTGAGAGAAGGCTGCCAATAATGCCTCGTTATTCCAACCTACCTCTGCTGCCAATGTGCGGAATTCGATGGCATAGTCGCCCACTGTACGCCTGCCCTGTTGTATCTCCATAAGGCGTTTGGCAGCAGAGGTGGTTCTACCAGGAGGCTCAAACACTCTTCGAAAGGAACGCACAAATTCACTAAAGTTCTTAGTACAAGGTTTAGCATTCTCCCACAAGGGGTTAGCCCAGGCCAATGCTCTGCCAGTGAGCAGTGATATCGTGAACCCCACTTTACTACGATCATTGGGAAATGCGTGTGCCGTCAATTCCATAAAGATTTCGAGTTGATTGATGAACCCTCTGCAGAGACTAGGGTCACCATCATATCTTAGCGGCAAGGGTGCAGAAGCCGTTAACCCTTTAACAGTACCCCCTAGGGGTCTGGTATCACTTTCCGGTGTCTGACTTGGCGAGACCACCGGGCTAGAGCTAGATTGGTCAGCAGGTACCGTGCGTTCAAGGATCGTTTGAATTGCAACTGCCAACTGATCCAAACGTTGCTCGAGCACATCCATCCTCCAATGGATATTCTGTGCGTTACCTTGACCCTTGCTGTCTGAGGTCATGGCCCTTTCGTACTGTCACGGTTTATTATGACTCTCAGACACAAGTTTTAGGTAAAAAAAATCTATTTTATTGAAATAATAAATGATAACTTAGGATGGCAATAACATACATATATATATATACAGAATATAGCACAGACAGAAGGCAGACTCTACCGGTCCTGTCAATATACCGGACAGGACAGTCTTTAGGCTCTACCGACCTTGCCAATACCGGGTAAGGCAACCTGCAGATGGAATAGCATAACGGTTTTACCGGCCTTACCAAATTACCGGGCAAGGCAGCCTCAATAGATACACAATGTAGGCTCTACCGGCCCTGCCAATACCGGGTAAGGCAACCTCAGATGGAATGTGGTAAAAGGTTCTACCGGCCTTACCAATACCGGGCAGGGCAGCCCAGAGATAATAGCAGCAGTCAGATGGAACTGGCAAATTAGCAGAATCGTTAAGCAGCAAGGCTTTGGAGCAAACCAGCGTCCGCACGCTGGAAACAACACTGAATAGTATAGCCGTGGCTTAGCGAGCAAACCAGTGACCGCACACTGGAGTAACAAGCGAGTAGTATAGCCGCAAGGCTTAGGAGCAAACCAGCGTCCGCACGCTGGGACCAACACAGATTAGTATAGCTGATAGGCTTTGGAGCAAACCAGTGACCGCACACTGGTGTAACAAGCGAGTTTGTATAGCCGCAAGGCTTAGGAGCAAACCAGCGTCCGCACGCTGGGACCAACACAGATTTGTATAGCTGAAAGGCTTTGGAGCAAACCAGTGACCGCACACTGGTGTAACAAGTGAGTTTGTATAGCCGCAAGGCTTTGGAGCAAACCAGCGTCCGCACGCTGGGACCAACACAGAATTGTATAGCTGATAGGCTTTGGAGCAAACCAGTGACCGCACACTGGTGTAACAAGCGAGTTTGTATAGCCGCAAGGCTTAGGAGCAAACCAGCGTCCGCACGCTGGGACCAACACAGATTTGTATAGCTGAAAGGCTTTGGAGCAAACCAGTGACCGCACACTGGTGTAACAAGTGAGTTTGTATAGCCGCAAGGCTTAGGAGCAAACCAGCGTCCGCACGCTGGGACCAACACAGATTTGTATAGCTGATAGGCTTTGGAGCAAACCAGTGACCGCACACTGGTGTAACAAGCGAGTAGTATAGCCGCAAGGCTTGGGAGCAAACCAGCGTCCGCACGCTGGGACCAACACGGAATTGTAGCAATGTCACCAACGCGACCAGGCAGAAGGTCGCCAGGATACTGAAGACAGGTGATGAGATGACAGGAACCAGCAACGATCAGTCAGGTCAGAAAACAGCAGAGAAGTTCAGCAGGAACTGCAACACCAGAGACTAGGCCGGAACCAGGACTGGAAGTACTACAGCATGCAGGAAACACTGGAACAGTAGAGATCAGGAACTCAGGAACACATGAGATCAGGAACTCAGGAACACTGGAACAGAGGCCCAGCTATCACTAGCATAGTGATAGCAAGAAGGTCAGAAACAACACGAAAGGGCACTCAAAGGGTGCCCAATCCAGGTTTAAATAGTCAATAAGAGGCGGGCTATCTGCAGACAGCCAATAGAAGCCCCCTACTGGTGACAGACAAGTAACTGCAGCAAATCACGGGCACCGTGATAGTACCCCCCTTTCAAAGACCCCCTCTCCTAGAATAGGGTTTAGGTTTCTGCGGGTAATTGGCATGAAAGGCCCTAGTTAACCTAGGTGCATGAAGGTCCGTACTATCCACCCATGACCGATCCTCAGGACCATACCCTTTCCAATGTACCAGGTACTGTACCCTTCCTCTAAGCCTACGGGAATCAATAATGCTCTGAACCTCGTACTCCTCCTGGCCCTCGACCTCAACAGGTCCTGGCACCACAGGTGTGGTAGTATAGCGATTGCAAACCAGAGGCTTAAGAAGGGACACATGGAACACATTATGGATACGCATGGATGCAGGTAGGTCTAGTGCATAGGAGACAGGGTTAATTTTGCGAATAACTCTGTATGGACCAATAAACCGAGGAGCCAACTTATTAGACGGAACCTGCAGCTTGAGATTTCTGGAGGAAAGCCATACTCTATCCCCAACCTGAAAGGAAACCGCTGGAAGCCTTCTGCGATTAGCATGGCGCTGATGACGCTGAAATGACTGACCAAGTGCCCTCTGAACTTGTGCCCATGTGGAACGGAGTTGCTCGATATGCTCATCCAGAGCTGGAATCTGTTGCGTCTGAAATGAGTCTGGAAGCAAACAGGGCTGGAACCCATAATTAATCAGAAACGGAGAGCTCCCAGATGAAGAATTGACCGCACAGTTCCTGGCGAACTCTGCCCAAGGCAACAAGTCGGACCAATTATCATGATGGTCAGTAACGAAACAACGGAGAAATTGTTCCAAGCCCTGATTAGCTCGTTCAGCGGCTCCATTGGTCTGGGGATGGTAGGCAGAGGAGAAGGACAGCTGTATGCCCATCTGTTGGCAAAATGCCCTCCAAAATCTAGACACAAACTGGCTCCCCCTGTCAGACACCAGTACCCTAGGCACTCCATGCAACCGGAATACTTCTCTGGCGAACACCATTGCCAATTCCTTCGCTGAAGGAAGACCACGGAGGGGCACGAAATGAGCCATTTTAGAAAACCTGTCCACCACCATGAATATAAAGGAGTACCCCTTCGACATAGGCAACTCTCCCATAAAATCAATGGAAACATGAGACCAGGGGCGTTCGCCATTAGGCACCGGTTGAAGCAAGCCCACAGGGAGATGTCTCGGGGTCTTAGCGCGGGCGCAGGTGGCACAGGCATTCGTAAATTCGGCACAATCGTTTCTCATGGAAGGCCACCAAAATAACTGAGAAAGGGACCATAACAATTGGTCTCTACCAATATGTCCCGCAGCCTTAGAGGAATGGTAGGTTTCGAGCAGCCTAGTACGAAATGATTCAGCGACAAAACATTTGCCCACTGGGGTTTCATGGGGAGCGGACCCCTGAGAGGCCAGGATCTCCTCCCCTAGAGGAGAAGTGATACTCGTGCGTATAGTAGCCAGTATTCTATCAGGTTGGATGATAGGAGCTGGTGCTTCCACTCTGTCACTGTCGGCCTCAAATTGTCTTGACAGTGCATCAGCCCTGATATTTTTTGACCCTGGCAAATATGATACAATGAAATTAAATCGAGACAGGAACAGTGCCCACCTGGCCTGACGAGAGGACAATCTCTTGGCCTCCGAGAGATAGGTCAGATTCTTATGATCTGTTAGGATTAAGACAGGATTCTTAGTACCTTCAAGCAAATGACGCCATTCCTTAAGAGCAAGGATAATGGCCAATAATTCTCTGTCACCTATCTCATAGTGGCTTTGAGTGACAGTCAACTTTTTAGAGAAAAACCCACAAGGTCTGAGAGTTCCACCTTTCTTGTGTCGCTGCGAAAGTACTGCCCCGACCCCAATATCTGAGGCATCAACCTCTAACGTAAATGGAAGTAAGGGATTGGGGTGGGATAACACAGGAGCCGCAGCAAATGCCAGCTTCAAATTCTCAAAGGCTTTCTCAGCAGATACCGGCCAACAAGAAGGATTAGCACCCTTGTGCGTAAGATCGGACAGAGGTTTGACAATGGAAGAAAAGTTCTTAATAAACCTCCTATAATAATTAGCGAAACCCAGGAAACGCTGTATGGCTTTAAGACCCTTGGGTTTTGGCCATTGTAGGACAGCTGACAACTTTTCTTTGTCCATGGCAATGCCATCATTGCCAATTATGAACCCCAAGAATGGCACACTGGTTCTATGAAACTCACATTTTTCCATTTTACAAAATAATTTGTTCTCACGGAGTCGTAGCAATACTGCGGATACATCTTTGATGTGCTGTGCCATGTTTTGGGAGTAAATCAGTATATCGTCGAGGTACACCACAACACATGTCTGTAACATATCTCTCAGAACATCATTTATCAGTTCCTGGAAAACTGCGGGTGCATTACACAGCCCAAAAGGCATTACTAGATACTCGTAGTGCCCAGCTTGAGTATTAAAGGCAGTTTTCCACTCATCACCTGCTCGAATGCGAACCAGATTGTAAGCGGCCCGTAGGTCCAACTTGGTAAATATCGAAGCGCCCTTAAGCCTGTCAAAAAGCTCGGTGATGAGTGGTATTGGGTATGCGTTTTTTGCCATTAGTTTATTCAAGCCCCGGTAGTCAATGCATGGTCTTAATTCGCCATTTTTCTTTTTTACAAAAAAGAACCCAGCCCCAGCTGGAGAGGTAGATTTACGTATGATCCCTCTAGCAAGGGCATCAGAAATGTAATCCTCCATAGCCTTATTTTCATCACAAGATAATGGATAAGTGCGTCCTTTCGGAGGTACTGCACCAGGCTGCAATACAATGCAACAATCATAAGGTCTATGCTGGGGTAGCATACTAGCCTCTCCTTTGCTAAAAACATCGCCAAACTGTTGGTACACATCCGGCATAGCAGAGGAGGTGCACATGACCTTAATAGGCTGGATGACGCACTTGTCCATACAAAACTGGGACCAAGCAGCAATTTCACACTGTTTCCAATCGAATTGTGGGTTATGTAACTGTAACCACGGAAATCCCAATATCACCGCATGGTGCGGGGAATTAATCAGTTGAAACTGCTGCTCTTCTCTGTGAAGTGCCCCAATAGTCATAGACAATGGCATAGTTTCAAATATAACCTGAGGCGGTTCTAAGGGTCTACCATCAATCGCTTCAATAGTCAAGGGGTTTTCTCTTTCAATGCGTGGAACTCCGTGCAATTCAGCAAAGGTATTATCCATAAAATACCCTGCTGCACCGGAGTCAACCAAGGCCAAAACCTCCACAGAGCGTTGTGCCCAAGACAATACCACCTGTATGGTGGGTTTCATTATGCCCGACACTGGGGACGATTGTACACCACCTAGGGCCTGTCCCCCAAGATACCCTAGGTGTGTGCGTTTCCCGGACGTACCGGACAGGAATTTAGCAAGTGCCCTTTTTTACCGCAGTATAAACATAACCCTTGTTTTTTGCGATATAGTCTCTCTGCCTTGGATAGTCTAGTGAAGCCTATTTCCATAGGTTCACTTGTTTCCCGTACTGGTTCACTAGACTTCAATGCCAAGGGAGGGATGGGTGGGCAAAACATGCTACTAGGCTCATTATTTTTTGACCGTAACTTACGATCTCTGGCAATTGATCTCTCACGTATTCTGGAGTCAATTATCATAACATACTCAATGTAATCATCTAGATCAATAGGTAGATCTTTAGCAGCGATTTCGTCTTTAATGTGGTCATTCAGGCCTTGAGAGAAGGCTGCCAATAATGCCTCGTTATTCCAACCTACCTCTGCTGCCAATGTGCGGAATTCGATGGCATAGTCGCCCACTGTACGCCTGCCCTGTTGTATCTCCATAAGGCGTTTGGCAGCAGAGGTGGTTCTACCAGGAGGCTCAAACACTCTTCGAAAGGAACGCACAAATTCACTAAAGTTCTTAGTACAAGGTTTAGCATTCTCCCACAAGGGGTTAGCCCAGGCCAATGCTCTGCCAGTGAGCAGTGATATCGTGAACCCCACTTTACTACGATCATTGGGAAATGCGTGTGCCGTCAATTCCATAAAGATTTCGAGTTGATTGATGAACCCTCTGCAGAGACTAGGGTCACCATCATATCTTAGCGGCAAGGGTGCAGAAGCCGTTAACCCTTTAACAGTACCCCCTAGTGGTCTGGTATCACTTTCCGGTGTCTGACTTGGCGAGACCACCGGGCTAGAGCTAGATTGGTCAGCAGGTACCGTGCGTTCAAGGATCGTTTGAATTGCAACTGCCAACTGATCCAAACGTTGCTCGAGCACATCCATCCTCCAATGGATATTCTGTGCGTTACCTTGACCCTTGCTGTCTGAGGTCATGGCCCTTTCGTACTGTCACGGTTTATTATGACTCTCAGACACAAGTTTTAGGTAAAAAAAATCTATTTTATTGAAATAATAAATGATAACTTAGGATGGCAATAACATACATATATATATATACAGAATATAGCACAGACAGAAGGCAGACTCTACCGGTCCTGTCAATATACCGGACAGGACAGTCTTTAGGCTCTACCGACCTTGCCAATACCGGGTAAGGCAACCTGCAGATGGAATAGCATAACGGTTTTACCGGCCTTACCAAATTACCGGGCAAGGCAGCCTCAATAGATACACAATGTAGGCTCTACCGGCCCTGCCAATACCGGGTAAGGCAACCTCAGATGGAATGTGGTAAAAGGTTCTACCGGCCTTACCAATACCGGGCAGGGCAGCCCAGAGATAATAGCAGCAGTCAGATGGAACTGGCAAATTAGCAGAATCGTTAAGCAGCAAGGCTTTGGAGCAAACCAGCGTCCGCACGCTGGAAACAACACTGAATAGTATAGCCGTGGCTTAGCGAGCAAACCAGTGACCGCACACTGGAGTAACAAGCGAGTAGTATAGCCGCAAGGCTTAGGAGCAAACCAGCGTCCGCACGCTGGGACCAACACAGATTAGTATAGCTGATAGGCTTTGGAGCAAACCAGTGACCGCACACTGGTGTAACAAGCGAGTTTGTATAGCCGCAAGGCTTAGGAGCAAACCAGCGTCCGCACGCTGGGACCAACACAGATTTGTATAGCTGAAAGGCTTTGGAGCAAACCAGTGACCGCACACTGGTGTAACAAGTGAGTTTGTATAGCCGCAAGGCTTTGGAGCAAACCAGCGTCCGCACGCTGGGACCAACACAGAATTGTATAGCTGATAGGCTTTGGAGCAAACCAGTGACCGCACACTGGTGTAACAAGCGAGTTTGTATAGCCGCAAGGCTTAGGAGCAAACCAGCGTCCGCACGCTGGGACCAACACAGATTTGTATAGCTGAAAGGCTTTGGAGCAAACCAGTGACCGCACACTGGTGTAACAAGTGAGTTTGTATAGCCGCAAGGCTTAGGAGCAAACCAGCGTCCGCACGCTGGGACCAACACAGATTTGTATAGCTGATAGGCTTTGGAGCAAACCAGTGACCGCACACTGGTGTAACAAGCGAGTAGTATAGCCGCAAGGCTTGGGAGCAAACCAGCGTCCGCACGCTGGGACCAACACGGAATTGTAGCAATGTCACCAACGCGACCAGGCAGAAGGTCGCCAGGATACTGAAGACAGGTGATGAGATGACAGGAACCAGCAACGATCAGTCAGGTCAGAAAACAGCAGAGAAGTTCAGCAGGAACTGCAACACCAGAGACTAGGCCGGAACCAGGACTGGAAGTACTACAGCATGCAGGAAACACTGGAACAGTAGAGATCAGGAACTCAGGAACACATGAGATCAGGAACTCAGGAACACTGGAACAGAGGCCCAGCTATCACTAGCATAGTGATAGCAAGAAGGTCAGAAACAACACGAAAGGGCACTCAAAGGGTGCCCAATCCAGGTTTAAATAGTCAATAAGAGGCGGGCTATCTGCAGACAGCCAATAGAAGCCCCCTACTGGTGACAGACAAGTAACTGCAGCAAATCACGGGCACCGTGATAGTACCCCCCTTTCAAAGACCCCCTCTCCTAGAATAGGGTTTAGGTTTCTGCGGGTAATTGGCATGAAAGGCCCTAGTTAACCTAGGTGCATGAAGGTCCGTACTATCCACCCATGACCGATCCTCAGGACCATACCCTTTCCAATGTACCAGGTACTGTACCCTTCCTCTAAGCCTACGGGAATCAATAATGCTCTGAACCTCGTACTCCTCCTGGCCCTCGACCTCAACAGGTCCTGGCACCACAGGTGTGGTAGTATAGCGATTGCAAACCAGAGGCTTAAGAAGGGACACATGGAACACATTATGGATACGCATGGATGCAGGTAGGTCTAGTGCATAGGAGACAGGGTTAATTTTGCGAATAACTCTGTATGGACCAATAAACCGAGGAGCCAACTTATTAGACGGAACCTGCAGCTTGAGATTTCTGGAGGAAAGCCATACTCTATCCCCAACCTGAAAGGAAACCGCTGGAAGCCTTCTGCGATTAGCATGGCGCTGATGACGCTGAAATGACTGACCAAGTGCCCTCTGAACTTGTGCCCATGTGGAACGGAGTTGCTCGATATGCTCATCCAGAGCTGGAATCTGTTGCGTCTGAAATGAGTCTGGAAGCAAACAGGGCTGGAACCCATAATTAATCAGAAACGGAGAGCTCCCAGATGAAGAATTGACCGCACAGTTCCTGGCGAACTCTGCCCAAGGCAACAAGTCGGACCAATTATCATGATGGTCAGTAACGAAACAACGGAGAAATTGTTCCAAGCCCTGATTAGCTCGTTCAGCGGCTCCATTGGTCTGGGGATGGTAGGCAGAGGAGAAGGACAGCTGTATGCCCATCTGTTGGCAAAATGCCCTCCAAAATCTAGACACAAACTGGCTCCCCCTGTCAGACACCAGTACCCTAGGCACTCCATGCAACCGGAATACTTCTCTGGCGAACACCATTGCCAATTCCTTCGCTGAAGGAAGACCACGGAGGGGCACGAAATGAGCCATTTTAGAAAACCTGTCCACCACCATGAATATAAAGGAGTACCCCTTCGACATAGGCAACTCTCCCATAAAATCAATGGAAACATGAGACCAGGGGCGTTCGCCATTAGGCACCGGTTGAAGCAAGCCCACAGGGAGATGTCTCGGGGTCTTAGCGCGGGCGCAGGTGGCACAGGCATTCGTAAATTCGGCACAATCGTTTCTCATGGAAGGCCACCAAAATAACTGAGAAAGGGACCATAACAATTGGTCTCTACCAATATGTCCCGCAGCCTTAGAGGAATGGTAGGTTTCGAGCAGCCTAGTACGAAATGATTCAGCGACAAAACATTTGCCCACTGGGGTTTCATGGGGAGCGGACCCCTGAGAGGCCAGGATCTCCTCCCCTAGAGGAGAAGTGATACTCGTGCGTATAGTAGCCAGTATTCTATCAGGTTGGATGATAGGAGCTGGTGCTTCCACTCTGTCACTGTCGGCCTCAAATTGTCTTGACAGTGCATCAGCCCTGATATTTTTTGACCCTGGCAAATATGATACAATGAAATTAAATCGAGACAGGAACAGTGCCCACCTGGCCTGACGAGAGGACAATCTCTTGGCCTCCGAGAGATAGGTCAGATTCTTATGATCTGTTAGGATTAAGACAGGATTCTTAGTACCTTCAAGCAAATTACGCCATTCCTTAAGAGCAAGGATAATGGCCAATAATTCTCTGTCACCTATCTCATAGTGGCTTTGAGTGACAGTCAACTTTTTAGAGAAAAACCCACAAGGTCTGAGAGTTCCACCTTTCTTGTGTCGCTGCGAAAGTACTGCCCCGACCCCAATATCTGAGGCATCAACCTCTAACGTAAATGGAAGTAAGGGATTGGGGTGGGATAACACAGGAGCCGCAGCAAATGCCAGCTTCAAATTCTCAAAGGCTTTCTCAGCAGATACCGGCCAACAAGAAGGATTAGCACCCTTGTGCGTAAGATCGGACAGAGGTTTGACAATGGAAGAAAAGTTCTTAATAAACCTCCTATAATAATTAGCGAAACCCAGGAAACGCTGTATGGCTTTAAGACCCTTGGGTTTTGGCCATTGTAGGACAGCTGACAACTTTTCTTTGTCCATGGCAATGCCATCATTGCCAATTATGAACCCCAAGAATGGCACACTGGTTCTATGAAACTCACATTTTTCCATTTTACAAAATAATTTGTTCTCACGGAGTCGTAGCAATACTGCGGATACATCTTTGATGTGCTGTGCCATGTTTTGGGAGTAAATCAGTATATCGTCGAGGTACACCACAACACATGTCTGTAACATATCTCTCAGAACATCATTTATCAGTTCCTGGAAAACTGCGGGTGCATTACACAGCCCAAAAGGCATTACTAGATACTCGTAGTGCCCAGCTTGAGTATTAAAGGCAGTTTTCCACTCATCACCTGCTCGAATGCGAACCAGATTGTAAGCGGCCCGTAGGTCCAACTTGGTAAATATCGAAGCGCCCTTAAGCCTGTCAAAAAGCTCGGTGATGAGTGGTATTGGGTATGCGTTTTTTGCCATTAGTTTATTCAAGCCCCGGTAGTCAATGCATGGTCTTAATTCGCCATTTTTCTTTTTTACAAAAAAGAACCCAGCCCCAGCTGGAGAGGTAGATTTACGTATGATCCCTCTAGCAAGGGCATCAGAAATGTAATCCTCCATAGCCTTATTTTCATCACAAGATAATGGATAAGTGCGTCCTTTCGGAGGTACTGCACCAGGCTGCAATACAATGCAACAATCATAAGGTCTATGCTGGGGTAGCATACTAGCCTCTCCTTTGCTAAAAACATCGCCAAACTGTTGGTACACATCCGGCATAGCAGAGGAGGTGCACATGACCTTAATAGGCTGGATGACGCACTTGTCCATACAAAACTGGGACCAAGCAGCAATTTCACACTGTTTCCAATCGAATTGTGGGTTATGTAACTGTAACCACGGAAATCCCAATATCACCGCATGGTGCGGGGAATTAATCAGTTGAAACTGCTGCTCTTCTCTGTGAAGTGCCCCAATAGTCATAGACAATGGCATAGTTTCAAATATAACCTGAGGCGGTTCTAAGGGTCTACCATCAATCGCTTCAATAGTCAAGGGGTTTTCTCTTTCAATGCGTGGAACTCCGTGCAATTCAGCAAAGGTATTATCCATAAAATACCCTGCTGCACCGGAGTCAACCAAGGCCAAAACCTCCACAGAGCGTTGTGCCCAAGACAATACCACCTGTATGGTGGGTTTCATTATGCCCGACACTGGGGACGATTGTACACCACCTAGGGCCTGTCCCCCAAGATACCCTAGGTGTGTGCGTTTCCCGGACGTACCGGACAGGAATTTAGCAAGTGCCCTTTTTTACCGCAGTATAAACATAACCCTTGTTTTTTGCGATATAGTCTCTCTGCCTTGGATAGTCTAGTGAAGCCTATTTCCATAGGTTCACTTGTTTCCCGTACTGGTTCACTAGACTTCAATGCCAAGGGAGGGATGGGTGGGCAAAACATGCTACTAGGCTCATTATTTTTTGACCGTAACTTACGATCTCTGGCAATTGATCTCTCACGTATTCTGGAGTCAATTATCATAACATACTCAATGTAATCATCTAGATCAATAGGTAGATCTTTAGCAGCGATTTCGTCTTTAATGTGGTCATTCAGGCCTTGAGAGAAGGCTGCCAATAATGCCTCGTTATTCCAACCTACCTCTGCTGCCAATGTGCGGAATTCGATGGCATAGTCGCCCACTGTACGCCTGCCCTGTTGTATCTCCATAAGGCGTTTGGCAGCAGAGGTGGTTCTACCAGGAGGCTCAAACACTCTTCGAAAGGAACGCACAAATTCACTAAAGTTCTTAGTACAAGGTTTAGCATTCTCCCACAAGGGGTTAGCCCAGGCCAATGCTCTGCCAGTGAGCAGTGATATCGTGAACCCCACTTTACTACGATCATTGGGAAATGCGTGTGCCGTCAATTCCATAAAGATTTCGAGTTGATTGATGAACCCTCTGCAGAGACTAGGGTCACCATCATATCTTAGCGGCAAGGGTGCAGAAGCCGTTAACCCTTTAACAGTACCCCCTAGGGGTCTGGTATCACTTTCCGGTGTCTGACTTGGCGAGACCACCGGGCTAGAGCTAGATTGGTCAGCAGGTACCGTGCGTTCAAGGATCGTTTGAATTGCAACTGCCAACTGATCCAAACGTTGCTCGAGCACATCCATCCTCCAATGGATATTCTGTGCGTTACCTTGACCCTTGCTGTCTGAGGTCATGGCCCTTTCGTACTGTCACGGTTTATTATGACTCTCAGACACAAGTTTTAGGTAAAAAAAATCTATTTTATTGAAATAATAAATGATAACTTAGGATGGCAATAACATACATATATATATATACAGAATATAGCACAGACAGAAGGCAGACTCTACCGGTCCTGTCAATATACCGGACAGGACAGTCTTTAGGCTCTACCGACCTTGCCAATACCGGGTAAGGCAACCTGCAGATGGAATAGCATAACGGTTTTACCGGCCTTACCAAATTACCGGGCAAGGCAGCCTCAATAGATACACAATGTAGGCTCTACCGGCCCTGCCAATACCGGGTAAGGCAACCTCAGATGGAATGTGGTAAAAGGTTCTACCGGCCTTACCAATACCGGGCAGGGCAGCCCAGAGATAATAGCAGCAGTCAGATGGAACTGGCAAATTAGCAGAATCGTTAAGCAGCAAGGCTTTGGAGCAAACCAGCGTCCGCACGCTGGAAACAACACTGAATAGTATAGCCGTGGCTTAGCGAGCAAACCAGTGACCGCACACTGGAGTAACAAGCGAGTAGTATAGCCGCAAGGCTTAGGAGCAAACCAGCGTCCGCACGCTGGGACCAACACAGATTAGTATAGCTGATAGGCTTTGGAGCAAACCAGTGACCGCACACTGGTGTAACAAGCGAGTTTGTATAGCCGCAAGGCTTAGGAGCAAACCAGCGTCCGCACGCTGGGACCAACACAGATTTGTATAGCTGAAAGGCTTTGGAGCAAACCAGTGACCGCACACTGGTGTAACAAGTGAGTTTGTATAGCCGCAAGGCTTTGGAGCAAACCAGCGTCCGCACGCTGGGACCAACACAGAATTGTATAGCTGATAGGCTTTGGAGCAAACCAGTGACCGCACACTGGTGTAACAAGCGAGTTTGTATAGCCGCAAGGCTTAGGAGCAAACCAGCGTCCGCACGCTGGGACCAACACAGATTTGTATAGCTGAAAGGCTTTGGAGCAAACCAGTGACCGCACACTGGTGTAACAAGTGAGTTTGTATAGCCGCAAGGCTTAGGAGCAAACCAGCGTCCGCACGCTGGGACCAACACAGATTTGTATAGCTGATAGGCTTTGGAGCAAACCAGTGACCGCACACTGGTGTAACAAGCGAGTAGTATAGCCGCAAGGCTTGGGAGCAAACCAGCGTCCGCACGCTGGGACCAACACGGAATTGTAGCAATGTCACCAACGCGACCAGGCAGAAGGTCGCCAGGATACTGAAGACAGGTGATGAGATGACAGGAACCAGCAACGATCAGTCAGGTCAGAAAACAGCAGAGAAGTTCAGCAGGAACTGCAACACCAGAGACTAGGCCGGAACCAGGACTGGAAGTACTACAGCATGCAGGAAACACTGGAACAGTAGAGATCAGGAACTCAGGAACACATGAGATCAGGAACTCAGGAACACTGGAACAGAGGCCCAGCTATCACTAGCATAGTGATAGCAAGAAGGTCAGAAACAACACGAAAGGGCACTCAAAGGGTGCCCAATCCAGGTTTAAATAGTCAATAAGAGGCGGGCTATCTGCAGACAGCCAATAGAAGCCCCCTACTGGTGACAGACAAGTAACTGCAGCAAATCACGGGCACCGTGATAGTACCCCCCTTTCAAAGACCCCCTCTCCTAGAATAGGGTTTAGGTTTCTGCGGGTAATTGGCATGAAAGGCCCTAGTTAACCTAGGTGCATGAAGGTCCGTACTATCCACCCATGACCGATCCTCAGGACCATACCCTTTCCAATGTACCAGGTACTGTACCCTTCCTCTAAGCCTACGGGAATCAATAATGCTCTGAACCTCGTACTCCTCCTGGCCCTCGACCTCAACAGGTCCTGGCACCACAGGTGTGGTAGTATAGCGATTGCAAACCAGAGGCTTAAGAAGGGACACATGGAACACATTATGGATACGCATGGATGCAGGTAGGTCTAGTGCATAGGAGACAGGGTTAATTTTGCGAATAACTCTGTATGGACCAATAAACCGAGGAGCCAACTTATTAGACGGAACCTGCAGCTTGAGATTTCTGGAGGAAAGCCATACTCTATCCCCAACCTGAAAGGAAACCGCTGGAAGCCTTCTGCGATTAGCATGGCGCTGATGACGCTGAAATGACTGACCAAGTGCCCTCTGAACTTGTGCCCATGTGGAACGGAGTTGCTCGATATGCTCATCCAGAGCTGGAATCTGTTGCGTCTGAAATGAGTCTGGAAGCAAACAGGGCTGGAACCCATAATTAATCAGAAACGGAGAGCTCCCAGATGAAGAATTGACCGCACAGTTCCTGGCGAACTCTGCCCAAGGCAACAAGTCGGACCAATTATCATGATGGTCAGTAACGAAACAACGGAGAAATTGTTCCAAGCCCTGATTAGCTCGTTCAGCGGCTCCATTGGTCTGGGGATGGTAGGCAGAGGAGAAGGACAGCTGTATGCCCATCTGTTGGCAAAATGCCCTCCAAAATCTAGACACAAACTGGCTCCCCCTGTCAGACACCAGTACCCTAGGCACTCCATGCAACCGGAATACTTCTCTGGCGAACACCATTGCCAATTCCTTCGCTGAAGGAAGACCACGGAGGGGCACGAAATGAGCCATTTTAGAAAACCTGTCCACCACCATGAATATAAAGGAGTACCCCTTCGACATAGGCAACTCTCCCATAAAATCAATGGAAACATGAGACCAGGGGCGTTCGCCATTAGGCACCGGTTGAAGCAAGCCCACAGGGAGATGTCTCGGGGTCTTAGCGCGGGCGCAGGTGGCACAGGCATTCGTAAATTCGGCACAATCGTTTCTCATGGAAGGCCACCAAAATAACTGAGAAAGGGACCATAACAATTGGTCTCTACCAATATGTCCCGCAGCCTTAGAGGAATGGTAGGTTTCGAGCAGCCTAGTACGAAATGATTCAGCGACAAAACATTTGCCCACTGGGGTTTCATGGGGAGCGGACCCCTGAGAGGCCAGGATCTCCTCCCCTAGAGGAGAAGTGATACTCGTGCGTATAGTAGCCAGTATTCTATCAGGTTGGATGATAGGAGCTGGTGCTTCCACTCTGTCACTGTCGGCCTCAAATTGTCTTGACAGTGCATCAGCCCTGATATTTTTTGACCCTGGCAAATATGATACAATGAAATTAAATCGAGACAGGAACAGTGCCCACCTGGCCTGACGAGAGGACAATCTCTTGGCCTCCGAGAGATAGGTCAGATTCTTATGATCTGTTAGGATTAAGACAGGATTCTTAGTACCTTCAAGCAAATGACGCCATTCCTTAAGAGCAAGGATAATGGCCAATAATTCTCTGTCACCTATCTCATAGTGGCTTTGAGTGACAGTCAACTTTTTAGAGAAAAACCCACAAGGTCTGAGAGTTCCACCTTTCTTGTGTCGCTGCGAAAGTACTGCCCCGACCCCAATATCTGAGGCATCAACCTCTAACGTAAATGGAAGTAAGGGATTGGGGTGGGATAACACAGGAGCCGCAGCAAATGCCAGCTTCAAATTCTCAAAGGCTTTCTCAGCAGATACCGGCCAACAAGAAGGATTAGCACCCTTGTGCGTAAGATCGGACAGAGGTTTGACAATGGAAGAAAAGTTCTTAATAAACCTCCTATAATAATTAGCGAAACCCAGGAAACGCTGTATGGCTTTAAGACCCTTGGGTTTTGGCCATTGTAGGACAGCTGACAACTTTTCTTTGTCCATGGCAATGCCATCATTGCCAATTATGAACCCCAAGAATGGCACACTGGTTCTATGAAACTCACATTTTTCCATTTTACAAAATAATTTGTTCTCACGGAGTCGTAGCAATACTGCGGATACATCTTTGATGTGCTGTGCCATGTTTTGGGAGTAAATCAGTATATCGTCGAGGTACACCACAACACATGTCTGTAACATATCTCTCAGAACATCATTTATCAGTTCCTGGAAAACTGCGGGTGCATTACACAGCCCAAAAGGCATTACTAGATACTCGTAGTGCCCAGCTTGAGTATTAAAGGCAGTTTTCCACTCATCACCTGCTCGAATGCGAACCAGATTGTAAGCGGCCCGTAGGTCCAACTTGGTAAATATCGAAGCGCCCTTAAGCCTGTCAAAAAGCTCGGTGATGAGTGGTATTGGGTATGCGTTTTTTGCCATTAGTTTATTCAAGCCCCGGTAGTCAATGCATGGTCTTAATTCGCCATTTTTCTTTTTTACAAAAAAGAACCCAGCCCCAGCTGGAGAGGTAGATTTACGTATGATCCCTCTAGCAAGGGCATCAGAAATGTAATCCTCCATAGCCTTATTTTCATCACAAGATAATGGATAAGTGCGTCCTTTCGGAGGTACTGCACCAGGCTGCAATACAATGCAACAATCATAAGGTCTATGCTGGGGTAGCATACTAGCCTCTCCTTTGCTAAAAACATCGCCAAACTGTTGGTACACATCCGGCATAGCAGAGGAGGTGCACATGACCTTAATAGACTGGATGACGCACTTGTCCATACAAAACTGGGACCAAGCAGCAATTTCACACTGTTTCCAATCGAATTGTGGGTTATGTAACTGTAACCACGGAAATCCCAATATCACCGCATGGTGCGGGGAATTAATCAGTTGAAACTGCTGCTCTTCTCTGTGAAGTGCCCCAATAGTCATAGACAATGGCATAGTTTCAAATATAACCTGAGGCGGTTCTAAGGGTCTACCATCAATCGCTTCAATAGTCAAGGGGTTTTCTCTTTCAATGCGTGGAACTCCGTGCAATTCAGCAAAGGTATTATCCATAAAATACCCTGCTGCACCGGAGTCAACCAAGGCCAAAACCTCCACAGAGCGTTGTGCCCAAGACAATACCACCTGTATGGTGGGTTTCATTATGCCCGACACTGGGGACGATTGTACACCACCTAGGGCCTGTCCCCCAAGATACCCTAGGTGTGTGCGTTTCCCGGACGTACCGGACAGGAATTTAGCAAGTGCCCTTTTTTACCGCAGTATAAACATAACCCTTGTTTTTTGCGATATAGTCTCTCTGCCTTGGATAGTCTAGTGAAGCCTATTTCCATAGGTTCACTTGTTTCCCGTACTGGTTCACTAGACTTCAATGCCAAGGGAGGGATGGGTGGGCAAAACATGCTACTAGGCTCATTATTTTTTGACCGTAACTTACGATCTCTGGCAATTGATCTCTCACGTATTCTGGAGTCAATTATCATAACATACTCAATGTAATCATCTAGATCAATAGGTAGATCTTTAGCAGCGATTTCGTCTTTAATGTGGTCATTCAGGCCTTGAGAGAAGGCTGCCAATAATGCCTCGTTATTCCAACCTACCTCTGCTGCCAATGTGCGGAATTCGATGGCATAGTCGCCCACTGTACGCCTGCCCTGTTGTATCTCCATAAGGCGTTTGGCAGCAGAGGTGGTTCTACCAGGAGGCTCAAACACTCTTCGAAAGGAACGCACAAATTCACTAAAGTTCTTAGTACAAGGTTTAGCATTCTCCCACAAGGGGTTAGCCCAGGCCAATGCTCTGCCAGTGAGCAGTGATATCGTGAACCCCACTTTACTACGATCATTGGGAAATGCGTGTGCCGTCAATTCCATAAAGATTTCGAGTTGATTGATGAACCCTCTGCAGAGACTAGGGTCACCATCATATCTTAGCGGCAAGGGTGCAGAAGCCGTTAACCCTTTAACAGTACCCCCTAGGGGTCTGGTATCACTTTCCGGTGTCTGACTTGGCGAGACCACCGGGCTAGAGCTAGATTGGTCAGCAGGTACCGTGCGTTCAAGGATCGTTTGAATTGCAACTGCCAACTGATCCAAACGTTGCTCGAGCACATCCATCCTCCAATGGATATTCTGTGCGTTACCTTGACCCTTGCTGTCTGAGGTCATGGCCCTTTCGTACTGTCACGGTTTATTATGACTCTCAGACACAAGTTTTAGGTAAAAAAAATCTATTTTATTGAAATAATAAATGATAACTTAGGATGGCAATAACATACATATATATATATACAGAATATAGCACAGACAGAAGGCAGACTCTACCGGTCCTGTCAATATACCGGACAGGACAGTCTTTAGGCTCTACCGACCTTGCCAATACCGGGTAAGGCAACCTGCAGATGGAATAGCATAACGGTTTTACCGGCCTTACCAAATTACCGGGCAAGGCAGCCTCAATAGATACACAATGTAGGCTCTACCGGCCCTGCCAATACCGGGTAAGGCAACCTCAGATGGAATGTGGTAAAAGGTTCTACCGGCCTTACCAATACCGGGCAGGGCAGCCCAGAGATAATAGCAGCAGTCAGATGGAACTGGCAAATTAGCAGAATCGTTAAGCAGCAAGGCTTTGGAGCAAACCAGCGTCCGCACGCTGGAAACAACACTGAATAGTATAGCCGTGGCTTAGCGAGCAAACCAGTGACCGCACACTGGAGTAACAAGCGAGTAGTATAGCCGCAAGGCTTAGGAGCAAACCAGCGTCCGCACGCTGGGACCAACACAGATTAGTATAGCTGATAGGCTTTGGAGCAAACCAGTGACCGCACACTGGTGTAACAAGCGAGTTTGTATAGCCGCAAGGCTTAGGAGCAAACCAGCGTCCGCACGCTGGGACCAACACAGATTTGTATAGCTGAAAGGCTTTGGAGCAAACCAGTGACCGCACACTGGTGTAACAAGTGAGTTTGTATAGCCGCAAGGCTTTGGAGCAAACCAGCGTCCGCACGCTGGGACCAACACAGAATTGTATAGCTGATAGGCTTTGGAGCAAACCAGTGACCGCACACTGGTGTAACAAGCGAGTTTGTATAGCCGCAAGGCTTAGGAGCAAACCAGCGTCCGCACGCTGGGACCAACACAGATTTGTATAGCTGAAAGGCTTTGGAGCAAACCAGTGACCGCACACTGGTGTAACAAGTGAGTTTGTATAGCCGCAAGGCTTAGGAGCAAACCAGCGTCCGCACGCTGGGACCAACACAGATTTGTATAGCTGATAGGCTTTGGAGCAAACCAGTGACCGCACACTGGTGTAACAAGCGAGTAGTATAGCCGCAAGGCTTGGGAGCAAACCAGCGTCCGCACGCTGGGACCAACACGGAATTGTAGCAATGTCACCAACGCGACCAGGCAGAAGGTCGCCAGGATACTGAAGACAGGTGATGAGATGACAGGAACCAGCAACGATCAGTCAGGTCAGAAAACAGCAGAGAAGTTCAGCAGGAACTGCAACACCAGAGACTAGGCCGGAACCAGGACTGGAAGTACTACAGCATGCAGGAAACACTGGAACAGTAGAGATCAGGAACTCAGGAACACATGAGATCAGGAACTCAGGAACACTGGAACAGAGGCCCAGCTATCACTAGCATAGTGATAGCAAGAAGGTCAGAAACAACACGAAAGGGCACTCAAAGGGTGCCCAATCCAGGTTTAAATAGTCAATAAGAGGCGGGCTATCTGCAGACAGCCAATAGAAGCCCCCTACTGGTGACAGACAAGTAACTGCAGCAAATCACGGGCACCGTGATAGTACCCCCCTTTCAAAGACCCCCTCTCCTAGAATAGGGTTTAGGTTTCTGCGGGTAATTGGCATGAAAGGCCCTAGTTAACCTAGGTGCATGAAGGTCCGTACTATCCACCCATGACCGATCCTCAGGACCATACCCTTTCCAATGTACCAGGTACTGTACCCTTCCTCTAAGCCTACGGGAATCAATAATGCTCTGAACCTCGTACTCCTCCTGGCCCTCGACCTCAACAGGTCCTGGCACCACAGGTGTGGTAGTATAGCGATTGCAAACCAGAGGCTTAAGAAGGGACACATGGAACACATTATGGATACGCATGGATGCAGGTAGGTCTAGTGCATAGGAGACAGGGTTAATTTTGCGAATAACTCTGTATGGACCAATAAACCGAGGAGCCAACTTATTAGACGGAACCTGCAGCTTGAGATTTCTGGAGGAAAGCCATACTCTATCCCCAACCTGAAAGGAAACCGCTGGAAGCCTTCTGCGATTAGCATGGCGCTGATGACGCTGAAATGACTGACCAAGTGCCCTCTGAACTTGTGCCCATGTGGAACGGAGTTGCTCGATATGCTCATCCAGAGCTGGAATCTGTTGCGTCTGAAATGAGTCTGGAAGCAAACAGGGCTGGAACCCATAATTAATCAGAAACGGAGAGCTCCCAGATGAAGAATTGACCGCACAGTTCCTGGCGAACTCTGCCCAAGGCAACAAGTCGGACCAATTATCATGATGGTCAGTAACGAAACAACGGAGAAATTGTTCCAAGCCCTGATTAGCTCGTTCAGCGGCTCCATTGGTCTGGGGATGGTAGGCAGAGGAGAAGGACAGCTGTATGCCCATCTGTTGGCAAAATGCCCTCCAAAATCTAGACACAAACTGGCTCCCCCTGTCAGACACCAGTACCCTAGGCACTCCATGCAACCGGAATACTTCTCTGGCGAACACCATTGCCAATTCCTTCGCTGAAGGAAGACCACGGAGGGGCACGAAATGAGCCATTTTAGAAAACCTGTCCACCACCATGAATATAAAGGAGTACCCCTTCGACATAGGCAACTCTCCCATAAAATCAATGGAAACATGAGACCAGGGGCGTTCGCCATTAGGCACCGGTTGAAGCAAGCCCACAGGGAGATGTCTCGGGGTCTTAGCGCGGGCGCAGGTGGCACAGGCATTCGTAAATTCGGCACAATCGTTTCTCATGGAAGGCCACCAAAATAACTGAGAAAGGGACCATAACAATTGGTCTCTACCAATATGTCCCGCAGCCTTAGAGGAATGGTAGGTTTCGAGCAGCCTAGTACGAAATGATTCAGCGACAAAACATTTGCCCACTGGGGTTTCATGGGGAGCGGACCCCTGAGAGGCCAGGATCTCCTCCCCTAGAGGAGAAGTGATACTCGTGCGTATAGTAGCCAGTATTCTATCAGGTTGGATGATAGGAGCTGGTGCTTCCACTCTGTCACTGTCGGCCTCAAATTGTCTTGACAGTGCATCAGCCCTGATATTTTTTGACCCTGGCAAATATGATACAATGAAATTAAATCGAGACAGGAACAGTGCCCACCTGGCCTGACGAGAGGACAATCTCTTGGCCTCCGAGAGATAGGTCAGATTCTTATGATCTGTTAGGATTAAGACAGGATTCTTAGTACCTTCAAGCAAATGACGCCATTCCTTAAGAGCAAGGATAATGGCCAATAATTCTCTGTCACCTATCTCATAGTGGCTTTGAGTGACAGTCAACTTTTTAGAGAAAAACCCACAAGGTCTGAGAGTTCCACCTTTCTTGTGTCGCTGCGAAAGTACTGCCCCGACCCCAATATCTGAGGCATCAACCTCTAACGTAAATGGAAGTAAGGGATTGGGGTGGGATAACACAGGAGCCGCAGCAAATGCCAGCTTCAAATTCTCAAAGGCTTTCTCAGCAGATACCGGCCAACAAGAAGGATTAGCACCCTTGTGCGTAAGATCGGACAGAGGTTTGACAATGGAAGAAAAGTTCTTAATAAACCTCCTATAATAATTAGCGAAACCCAGGAAACGCTGTATGGCTTTAAGACCCTTGGGTTTTGGCCATTGTAGGACAGCTGACAACTTTTCTTTGTCCATGGCAATGCCATCATTGCCAATTATGAACCCCAAGAATGGCACACTGGTTCTATGAAACTCACATTTTTCCATTTTACAAAATAATTTGTTCTCACGGAGTCGTAGCAATACTGCGGATACATCTTTGATGTGCTGTGCCATGTTTTGGGAGTAAATCAGTATATCGTCGAGGTACACCACAACACATGTCTGTAACATATCTCTCAGAACATCATTTATCAGTTCCTGGAAAACTGCGGGTGCATTACACAGCCCAAAAGGCATTACTAGATACTCGTAGTGCCCAGCTTGAGTATTAAAGGCAGTTTTCCACTCATCACCTGCTCGAATGCGAACCAGATTGTAAGCGGCCCGTAGGTCCAACTTGGTAAATATCGAAGCGCCCTTAAGCCTGTCAAAAAGCTCGGTGATGAGTGGTATTGGGTATGCGTTTTTTGCCATTAGTTTATTCAAGCCCCGGTAGTCAATGCATGGTCTTAATTCGCCATTTTTCTTTTTTACAAAAAAGAACCCAGCCCCAGCTGGAGAGGTAGATTTACGTATGATCCCTCTAGCAAGGGCATCAGAAATGTAATCCTCCATAGCCTTATTTTCATCACAAGATAATGGATAAGTGCGTCCTTTCGGAGGTACTGCACCAGGCTGCAATACAATGCAACAATCATAAGGTCTATGCTGGGGTAGCATACTAGCCTCTCCTTTGCTAAAAACATCGCCAAACTGTTGGTACACATCCGGCATAGCAGAGGAGGTGCACATGACCTTAATAGGCTGGATGACGCACTTGTCCATACAAAACTGGGACCAAGCAGCAATTTCACACTGTTTCCAATCGAATTGTGGGTTATGTAACTGTAACCACGGAAATCCCAATATCACCGCATGGTGCGGGGAATTAATCAGTTGAAACTGCTGCTCTTCTCTGTGAAGTGCCCCAATAGTCATAGACAATGGCATAGTTTCAAATATAACCTGAGGCGGTTCTAAGGGTCTACCATCAATCGCTTCAATAGTCAAGGGGTTTTCTCTTTCAATGCGTGGAACTCCGTGCAATTCAGCAAAGGTATTATCCATAAAATACCCTGCTGCACCGGAGTCAACCAAGGCCAAAACCTCCACAGAGCGTTGTGCCCAAGACAATACCACCTGTATGGTGGGTTTCATTATGCCCGACACTGGGGACGATTGTACACCACCTAGGGCCTGTCCCCCAAGATACCCTAGGTGTGTGCGTTTCCCGGACGTACCGGACAGGAATTTAGCAAGTGCCCTTTTTTACCGCAGTATAAACATAACCCTTGTTTTTTGCGATATAGTCTCTCTGCCTTGGATAGTCTAGTGAAGCCTATTTCCATAGGTTCACTTGTTTCCCGTACTGGTTCACTAGACTTCAATGCCAAGGGAGGGATGGGTGGGCAAAACATGCTACTAGGCTCATTATTTTTTGACCGTAACTTACGATCTCTGGCAATTGATCTCTCACGTATTCTGGAGTCAATTATCATAACATACTCAATGTAATCATCTAGATCAATAGGTAGATCTTTAGCAGCGATTTCGTCTTTAATGTGGTCATTCAGGCCTTGAGAGAAGGCTGCCAATAATGCCTCGTTATTCCAACCTACCTCTGCTGCCAATGTGCGGAATTCGATGGCATAGTCGCCCACTGTACGCCTGCCCTGTTGTATCTCCATAAGGCGTTTGGCAGCAGAGGTGGTTCTACCAGGAGGCTCAAACACTCTTCGAAAGGAACGCACAAATTCACTAAAGTTCTTAGTACAAGGTTTAGCATTCTCCCACAAGGGGTTAGCCCAGGCCAATGCTCTGCCAGTGAGCAGTGATATCGTGAACCCCACTTTACTACGATCATTGGGAAATGCGTGTGCCGTCAATTCCATAAAGATTTCGAGTTGATTGATGAACCCTCTGCAGAGACTAGGGTCACCATCATATCTTAGCGGCAAGGGTGCAGAAGCCGTTAACCCTTTAACAGTACCCCCTAGGGGTCTGGTATCACTTTCCGGTGTCTGACTTGGCGAGACCACCGGGCTAGAGCTAGATTGGTCAGCAGGTACCGTGCGTTCAAGGATCGTTTGAATTGCAACTGCCAACTGATCCAAACGTTGCTCGAGCACATCCATCCTCCAATGGATATTCTGTGCGTTACCTTGACCCTTGCTGTCTGAGGTCATGGCCCTTTCGTACTGTCACGGTTTATTATGACTCTCAGACACAAGTTTTAGGTAAAAAAAATCTATTTTATTGAAATAATAAATGATAACTTAGGATGGCAATAACATACATATATATATATACAGAATATAGCACAGACAGAAGGCAGACTCTACCGGTCCTGTCAATATACCGGACAGGACAGTCTTTAGGCTCTACCGACCTTGCCAATACCGGGTAAGGCAACCTGCAGATGGAATAGCATAACGGTTTTACCGGCCTTACCAAATTACCGGGCAAGGCAGCCTCAATAGATACACAATGTAGGCTCTACCGGCCCTGCCAATACCGGGTAAGGCAACCTCAGATGGAATGTGGTAAAAGGTTCTACCGGCCTTACCAATACCGGGCAGGGCAGCCCAGAGATAATAGCAGCAGTCAGATGGAACTGGCAAATTAGCAGAATCGTTAAGCAGCAAGGCTTTGGAGCAAACCAGCGTCCGCACGCTGGAAACAACACTGAATAGTATAGCCGTGGCTTAGCGAGCAAACCAGTGACCGCACACTGGAGTAACAAGCGAGTAGTATAGCCGCAAGGCTTAGGAGCAAACCAGCGTCCGCACGCTGGGACCAACACAGATTAGTATAGCTGATAGGCTTTGGAGCAAACCAGTGACCGCACACTGGTGTAACAAGCGAGTTTGTATAGCCGCAAGGCTTAGGAGCAAACCAGCGTCCGCACGCTGGGACCAACACAGATTTGTATAGCTGAAAGGCTTTGGAGCAAACCAGTGACCGCACACTGGTGTAACAAGTGAGTTTGTATAGCCGCAAGGCTTTGGAGCAAACCAGCGTCCGCACGCTGGGACCAACACAGAATTGTATAGCTGATAGGCTTTGGAGCAAACCAGTGACCGCACACTGGTGTAACAAGTGAGTTTGTATAGCCGCAAGGCTTAGGAGCAAACCAGCGTCCGCACGCTGGGACCAACACAGATTTGTATAGCTGAAAGGCTTTGGAGCAAACCAGTGACCGCACACTGGTGTAACAAGTGAGTTTGTATAGCCGCAAGGCTTAGGAGCAAACCAGCGTCCGCACGCTGGGACCAACACAGATTTGTATAGCTGATAGGCTTTGGAGCAAACCAGTGACCGCACACTGGTGTAACAAGCGAGTAGTATAGCCGCAAGGCTTGGGAGCAAACCAGCGTCCGCACGCTGGGACCAACACGGAATTGTAGCAATGTCACCAACGCGACCAGGCAGAAGGTCGCCAGGATACTGAAGACAGGTGATGAGATGACAGGAACCAGCAACGATCAGTCAGGTCAGAAAACAGCAGAGAAGTTCAGCAGGAACTGCAACACCAGAGACTAGGCCGGAACCAGGACTGGAAGTACTACAGCATGCAGGAAACACTGGAACAGTAGAGATCAGGAACTCAGGAACACATGAGATCAGGAACTCAGGAACACTGGAACAGAGGCCCAGCTATCACTAGCATAGTGATAGCAAGAAGGTCAGAAACAACACGAAAGGGCACTCAAAGGGTGCCCAATCCAGGTTTAAATAGTCAATAAGAGGCGGGCTATCTGCAGACAGCCAATAGAAGCCCCCTACTGGTGACAGACAAGTAACTGCAGCAAATCACGGGCACCGTGATAGTACCCCCCTTTCAAAGACCCCCTCTCCTAGAATAGGGTTTAGGTTTCTGCGGGTAATTGGCATGAAAGGCCCTAGTTAACCTAGGTGCATGAAGGTCCGTACTATCCACCCATGACCGATCCTCAGGACCATACCCTTTCCAATGTACCAGGTACTGTACCCTTCCTCTAAGCCTACGGGAATCAATAATGCTCTGAACCTCGTACTCCTCCTGGCCCTCGACCTCAACAGGTCCTGGCACCACAGGTGTGGTAGTATAGCGATTGCAAACCAGAGGCTTAAGAAGGGACACATGGAACACATTATGGATACGCATGGATGCAGGTAGGTCTAGTGCATAGGAGACAGGGTTAATTTTGCGAATAACTCTGTATGGACCAATAAACCGAGGAGCCAACTTATTAGACGGAACCTGCAGCTTGAGATTTCTGGAGGAAAGCCATACTCTATCCCCAACCTGAAAGGAAACCGCTGGAAGCCTTCTGCGATTAGCATGGCGCTGATGACGCTGAAATGACTGACCAAGTGCCCTCTGAACTTGTGCCCATGTGGAACGGAGTTGCTCGATATGCTCATCCAGAGCTGGAATCTGTTGCGTCTGAAATGAGTCTGGAAGCAAACAGGGCTGGAACCCATAATTAATCAGAAACGGAGAGCTCCCAGATGAAGAATTGACCGCACAGTTCCTGGCGAACTCTGCCCAAGGCAACAAGTCGGACCAATTATCATGATGGTCAGTAACGAAACAACGGAGAAATTGTTCCAAGCCCTGATTAGCTCGTTCAGCGGCTCCATTGGTCTGGGGATGGTAGGCAGAGGAGAAGGACAGCTGTATGCCCATCTGTTGGCAAAATGCCCTCCAAAATCTAGACACAAACTGGCTCCCCCTGTCAGACACCAGTACCCTAGGCACTCCATGCAACCGGAATACTTCTCTGGCGAACACCATTGCCAATTCCTTCGCTGAAGGAAGACCACGGAGGGGCACGAAATGAGCCATTTTAGAAAACCTGTCCACCACCATGAATATAAAGGAGTACCCCTTCGACATAGGCAACTCTCCCATAAAATCAATGGAAACATGAGACCAGGGGCGTTCGCCATTAGGCACCGGTTGAAGCAAGCCCACAGGGAGATGTCTCGGGGTCTTAGCGCGGGCGCAGGTGGCACAGGCATTCGTAAATTCGGCACAATCGTTTCTCATGGAAGGCCACCAAAATAACTGAGAAAGGGACCATAACAATTGGTCTCTACCAATATGTCCCGCAGCCTTAGAGGAATGGTAGGTTTCGAGCAGCCTAGTACGAAATGATTCAGCGACAAAACATTTGCCCACTGGGGTTTCATGGGGAGCGGACCCCTGAGAGGCCAGGATCTCCTCCCCTAGAGGAGAAGTGATACTCGTGCGTATAGTAGCCAGTATTCTATCAGGTTGGATGATAGGAGCTGGTGCTTCCACTCTGTCACTGTCGGCCTCAAATTGTCTTGACAGTGCATCAGCCCTGATATTTTTTGACCCTGGCAAATATGATACAATGAAATTAAATCGAGACAGGAACAGTGCCCACCTGGCCTGACGAGAGGACAATCTCTTGGCCTCCGAGAGATAGGTCAGATTCTTATGATCTGTTAGGATTAAGACAGGATTCTTAGTACCTTCAAGCAAATGACGCCATTCCTTAAGAGCAAGGATAATGGCCAATAATTCTCTGTCACCTATCTCATAGTGGCTTTGAGTGACAGTCAACTTTTTAGAGAAAAACCCACAAGGTCTGAGAGTTCCACCTTTCTTGTGTCGCTGCGAAAGTACTGCCCCGACCCCAATATCTGAGGCATCAACCTCTAACGTAAATGGAAGTAAGGGATTGGGGTGGGATAACACAGGAGCCGCAGCAAATGCCAGCTTCAAATTCTCAAAGGCTTTCTCAGCAGATACCGGCCAACAAGAAGGATTAGCACCCTTGTGCGTAAGATCGGACAGAGGTTTGACAATGGAAGAAAAGTTCTTAATAAACCTCCTATAATAATTAGCGAAACCCAGGAAACGCTGTATGGCTTTAAGACCCTTGGGTTTTGGCCATTGTAGGACAGCTGACAACTTTTCTTTGTCCATGGCAATGCCATCATTGCCAATTATGAACCCCAAGAATGGCACACTGGTTCTATGAAACTCACATTTTTCCATTTTACAAAATAATTTGTTCTCACGGAGTCGTAGCAATACTGCGGATACATCTTTGATGTGCTGTGCCATGTTTTGGGAGTAAATCAGTATATCGTCGAGGTACACCACAACACATGTCTGTAACATATCTCTCAGAACATCATTTATCAGTTCCTGGAAAACTGCGGGTGCATTACACAGCCCAAAAGGCATTACTAGATACTCGTAGTGCCCAGCTTGAGTATTAAAGGCAGTTTTCCACTCATCACCTGCTCGAATGCGAACCAGATTGTAAGCGGCCCGTAGGTCCAACTTGGTAAATATCGAAGCGCCCTTAAGCCTGTCAAAAAGCTCGGTGATGAGTGGTATTGGGTATGCGTTTTTTGCCATTAGTTTATTCAAGCCCCGGTAGTCAATGCATGGTCTTAATTCGCCATTTTTCTTTTTTACAAAAAAGAACCCAGCCCCAGCTGGAGAGGTAGATTTACGTATGATCCCTCTAGCAAGGGCATCAGAAATGTAATCCTCCATAGCCTTATTTTCATCACAAGATAATGGATAAGTGCGTCCTTTCGGAGGTACTGCACCAGGCTGCAATACAATGCAACAATCATAAGGTCTATGCTGGGGTAGCATACTAGCCTCTCCTTTGCTAAAAACATCGCCAAACTGTTGGTACACATCCGGCATAGCAGAGGAGGTGCACATGACCTTAATAGGCTGGATGACGCACTTGTCCATACAAAACTGGGACCAAGCAGCAATTTCACACTGTTTCCAATCGAATTGTGGGTTATGTAACTGTAACCACGGAAATCCCAATATCACCGCATGGTGCGGGGAATTAATCAGTTGAAACTGCTGCTCTTCTCTGTGAAGTGCCCCAATAGTCATAGACAATGGCATAGTTTCAAATATAACCTGAGGCGGTTCTAAGGGTCTACCATCAATCGCTTCAATAGTCAAGGGGTTTTCTCTTTCAATGCGTGGAACTCCGTGCAATTCAGCAAAGGTATTATCCATAAAATACCCTGCTGCACCGGAGTCAACCAAGGCCAAAACCTCCACAGAGCGTTGTGCCCAAGACAATACCACCTGTATGGTGGGTTTCATTATGCCCGACACTGGGGACGATTGTACACCACCTAGGGCCTGTCCCCCAAGATACCCTAGGTGTGTGCGTTTCCCGGACGTACCGGACAGGAATTTAGCAAGTGCCCTTTTTTACCGCAGTATAAACATAACCCTTGTTTTTTGCGATATAGTCTCTCTGCCTTGGATAGTCTAGTGAAGCCTATTTCCATAGGTTCACTTGTTTCCCGTACTGGTTCACTAGACTTCAATGCCAAGGGAGGGATGGGTGGGCAAAACATGCTACTAGGCTCATTATTTTTTGACCGTAACTTACGATCTCTGGCAATTGATCTCTCACGTATTCTGGAGTCAATTATCATAACATACTCAATGTAATCATCTAGATCAATAGGTAGATCTTTAGCAGCGATTTCGTCTTTAATGTGGTCATTCAGGCCTTGAGAGAAGGCTGCCAATAATGCCTCGTTATTCCAACCTACCTCTGCTGCCAATGTGCGGAATTCGATGGCATAGTCGCCCACTGTACGCCTGCCCTGTTGTATCTCCATAAGGCGTTTGGCAGCAGAGGTGGTTCTACCAGGAGGCTCAAACACTCTTCGAAAGGAACGCACAAATTCACTAAAGTTCTTAGTACAAGGTTTAGCATTCTCCCACAAGGGGTTAGCCCAGGCCAATGCTCTGCCAGTGAGCAGTGATATCGTGAACCCCACTTTACTACGATCATTGGGAAATGCGTGTGCCGTCAATTCCATAAAGATTTCGAGTTGATTGATGAACCCTCTGCAGAGACTAGGGTCACCATCATATCTTAGCGGCAAGGGTGCAGAAGCCGTTAACCCTTTAACAGTACCCCCTAGGGGTCTGGTATCACTTTCCGGTGTCTGACTTGGCGAGACCACCGGGCTAGAGCTAGATTGGTCAGCAGGTACCGTGCGTTCAAGGATCGTTTGAATTGCAACTGCCAACTGATCCAAACGTTGCTCGAGCACATCCATCCTCCAATGGATATTCTGTGCGTTACCTTGACCCTTGCTGTCTGAGGTCATGGCCCTTTCGTACTGTCACGGTTTATTATGACTCTCAGACACAAGTTTTAGGTAAAAAAAATCTATTTTATTGAAATAATAAATGATAACTTAGGATGGCAATAACATACATATATATATATACAGAATATAGCACAGACAGAAGGCAGACTCTACCGGTCCTGTCAATATACCGGACAGGACAGTCTTTAGGCTCTACCGACCTTGCCAATACCGGGTAAGGCAACCTGCAGATGGAATAGCATAACGGTTTTACCGGCCTTACCAAATTACCGGGCAAGGCAGCCTCAATAGATACACAATGTAGGCTCTACCGGCCCTGCCAATACCGGGTAAGGCAACCTCAGATGGAATGTGGTAAAAGGTTCTACCGGCCTTACCAATACCGGGCAGGGCAGCCCAGAGATAATAGCAGCAGTCAGATGGAACTGGCAAATTAGCAGAATCGTTAAGCAGCAAGGCTTTGGAGCAAACCAGCGTCCGCACGCTGGAAACAACACTGAATAGTATAGCCGTGGCTTAGCGAGCAAACCAGTGACCGCACACTGGAGTAACAAGCGAGTAGTATAGCCGCAAGGCTTAGGAGCAAACCAGCGTCCGCACGCTGGGACCAACACAGATTAGTATAGCTGATAGGCTTTGGAGCAAACCAGTGACCGCACACTGGTGTAACAAGCGAGTTTGTATAGCCGCAAGGCTTAGGAGCAAACCAGCGTCCGCACGCTGGGACCAACACAGATTTGTATAGCTGAAAGGCTTTGGAGCAAACCAGTGACCGCACACTGGTGTAACAAGTGAGTTTGTATAGCCGCAAGGCTTTGGAGCAAACCAGCGTCCGCACGCTGGGACCAACACAGAATTGTATAGCTGATAGGCTTTGGAGCAAACCAGTGACCGCACACTGGTGTAACAAGCGAGTTTGTATAGCCGCAAGGCTTAGGAGCAAACCAGCGTCCGCACGCTGGGACCAACACAGATTTGTATAGCTGAAAGGCTTTGGAGCAAACCAGTGACCGCACACTGGTGTAACAAGTGAGTTTGTATAGCCGCAAGGCTTAGGAGCAAACCAGCGTCCGCACGCTGGGACCAACACAGATTTGTATAGCTGATAGGCTTTGGAGCAAACCAGTGACCGCACACTGGTGTAACAAGCGAGTAGTATAGCCGCAAGGCTTGGGAGCAAACCAGCGTCCGCACGCTGGGACCAACACGGAATTGTAGCAATGTCACCAACGCGACCAGGCAGAAGGTCACCAGGATACTGAAGACAGGTGATGAGATGACAGGAACCAGCAACGATCAGTCAGGTCAGAAAACAGCAGAGAAGTTCAGCAGGAACTGCAACACCAGAGACTAGGCCGGAACCAGGACTGGAAGTACTACAGCATGCAGGAAACACTGGAACAGTAGAGATCAGGAACTCAGGAACACATGAGATCAGGAACTCAGGAACACTGGAACAGAGGCCCAGCTATCACTAGCATAGTGATAGCAAGAAGGTCAGAAACAACACGAAAGGGCACTCAAAGGGTGCCCAATCCAGGTTTAAATAGTCAATAAGAGGCGGGCTATCTGCAGACAGCCAATAGAAGCCCCCTACTGGTGACAGACAAGTAACTGCAGCAAATCACGGGCACCGTGATAGTACCCCCCTTTCAAAGACCCCCTCTCCTAGAATAGGGTTTAGGTTTCTGCGGGTAATTGGCATGAAAGGCCCTAGTTAACCTAGGTGCATGAAGGTCCGTACTATCCACCCATGACCGATCCTCAGGACCATACCCTTTCCAATGTACCAGGTACTGTACCCTTCCTCTAAGCCTACGGGAATCAATAATGCTCTGAACCTCGTACTCCTCCTGGCCCTCGACCTCAACAGGTCCTGGCACCACAGGTGTGGTAGTATAGCGATTGCAAACCAGAGGCTTAAGAAGGGACACATGGAACACATTATGGATACGCATGGATGCAGGTAGGTCTAGTGCATAGGAGACAGGGTTAATTTTGCGAATAACTCTGTATGGACCAATAAACCGAGGAGCCAACTTATTAGACGGAACCTGCAGCTTGAGATTTCTGGAGGAAAGCCATACTCTATCCCCAACCTGAAAGGAAACCGCTGGAAGCCTTCTGCGATTAGCATGGCGCTGATGACGCTGAAATGACTGACCAAGTGCCCTCTGAACTTGTGCCCATGTGGAACGGAGTTGCTCGATATGCTCATCCAGAGCTGGAATCTGTTGCGTCTGAAATGAGTCTGGAAGCAAACAGGGCTGGAACCCATAATTAATCAGAAACGGAGAGCTCCCAGATGAAGAATTGACCGCACAGTTCCTGGCGAACTCTGCCCAAGGCAACAAGTCGGACCAATTATCATGATGGTCAGTAACGAAACAACGGAGAAATTGTTCCAAGCCCTGATTAGCTCGTTCAGCGGCTCCATTGGTCTGGGGATGGTAGGCAGAGGAGAAGGACAGCTGTATGCCCATCTGTTGGCAAAATGCCCTCCAAAATCTAGACACAAACTGGCTCCCCCTGTCAGACACCAGTACCCTAGGCACTCCATGCAACCGGAATACTTCTCTGGCGAACACCATTGCCAATTCCTTCGCTGAAGGAAGACCACGGAGGGGCACGAAATGAGCCATTTTAGAAAACCTGTCCACCACCATGAATATAAAGGAGTACCCCTTCGACATAGGCAACTCTCCCATAAAATCAATGGAAACATGAGACCAGGGGCGTTCGCCATTAGGCACCGGTTGAAGCAAGCCCACAGGGAGATGTCTCGGGGTCTTAGCGCGGGCGCAGGTGGCACAGGCATTCGTAAATTCGGCACAATCGTTTCTCATGGAAGGCCACCAAAATAACTGAGAAAGGGACCATAACAATTGGTCTCTACCAATATGTCCCGCAGCCTTAGAGGAATGGTAGGTTTCGAGCAGCCTAGTACGAAATGATTCAGCGACAAAACATTTGCCCACTGGGGTTTCATGGGGAGCGGACCCCTGAGAGGCCAGGATCTCCTCCCCTAGAGGAGAAGTGATACTCGTGCGTATAGTAGCCAGTATTCTATCAGGTTGGATGATAGGAGCTGGTGCTTCCACTCTGTCACTGTCGGCCTCAAATTGTCTTGACAGTGCATCAGCCCTGATATTTTTTGACCCTGGCAAATATGATACAATGAAATTAAATCGAGACAGGAACAGTGCCCACCTGGCCTGACGAGAGGACAATCTCTTGGCCTCCGAGAGATAGGTCAGATTCTTATGATCTGTTAGGATTAAGACAGGATTCTTAGTACCTTCAAGCAAATGACGCCATTCCTTAAGAGCAAGGATAATGGCCAATAATTCTCTGTCACCTATCTCATAGTGGCTTTGAGTGACAGTCAACTTTTTAGAGAAAAACCCACAAGGTCTGAGAGTTCCACCTTTCTTGTGTCGCTGCGAAAGTACTGCCCCGACCCCAATATCTGAGGCATCAACCTCTAACGTAAATGGAAGTAAGGGATTGGGGTGGGATAACACAGGAGCCGCAGCAAATGCCAGCTTCAAATTCTCAAAGGCTTTCTCAGCAGATACCGGCCAACAAGAAGGATTAGCACCCTTGTGCGTAAGATCGGACAGAGGTTTGACAATGGAAGAAAAGTTCTTAATAAACCTCCTATAATAATTAGCGAAACCCAGGAAACGCTGTATGGCTTTAAGACCCTTGGGTTTTGGCCATTGTAGGACAGCTGACAACTTTTCTTTGTCCATGGCAATGCCATCATTGCCAATTATGAACCCCAAGAATGGCACACTGGTTCTATGAAACTCACATTTTTCCATTTTACAAAATAATTTGTTCTCACGGAGTCGTAGCAATACTGCGGATACATCTTTGATGTGCTGTGCCATGTTTTGGGAGTAAATCAGTATATCGTCGAGGTACACCACAACACATGTCTGTAACATATCTCTCAGAACATCATTTATCAGTTCCTGGAAAACTGCGGGTGCATTACACAGCCCAAAAGGCATTACTAGATACTCGTAGTGCCCAGCTTGAGTATTAAAGGCAGTTTTCCACTCATCACCTGCTCGAATGCGAACCAGATTGTAAGCGGCCCGTAGGTCCAACTTGGTAAATATCGAAGCGCCCTTAAGCCTGTCAAAAAGCTCGGTGATGAGTGGTATTGGGTATGCGTTTTTTGCCATTAGTTTATTCAAGCCCCGGTAGTCAATGCATGGTCTTAATTCGCCATTTTTCTTTTTTACAAAAAAGAACCCAGCCCCAGCTGGAGAGGTAGATTTACGTATGATCCCTCTAGCAAGGGCATCAGAAATGTAATCCTCCATAGCCTTATTTTCATCACAAGATAATGGATAAGTGCGTCCTTTCGGAGGTACTGCACCAGGCTGCAATACAATGCAACAATCATAAGGTCTATGCTGGGGTAGCATACTAGCCTCTCCTTTGCTAAAAACATCGCCAAACTGTTGGTACACATCCGGCATAGCAGAGGAGGTGCACATGACCTTAATAGGCTGGATGACGCACTTGTCCATACAAAACTGGGACCAAGCAGCAATTTCACACTGTTTCCAATCGAATTGTGGGTTATGTAACTGTAACCACGGAAATCCCAATATCACCGCATGGTGCGGGGAATTAATCAGTTGAAACTGCTGCTCTTCTCTGTGAAGTGCCCCAATAGTCATAGACAATGGCATAGTTTCAAATATAACCTGAGGCGGTTCTAAGGGTCTACCATCAATCGCTTCAATAGTCAAGGGGTTTTCTCTTTCAATGCGTGGAACTCCGTGCAATTCAGCAAAGGTATTATCCATAAAATACCCTGCTGCACCGGAGTCAACCAAGGCCAAAACCTCCACAGAGCGTTGTGCCCAAGACAATACCACCTGTATGGTGGGTTTCATTATGCCCGACACTGGGGACGATTGTACACCACCTAGGGCCTGTCCCCCAAGATACCCTAGGTGTGTGCGTTTCCCGGACGTACCGGACAGGAATTTAGCAAGTGCCCTTTTTTACCGCAGTATAAACATAACCCTTGTTTTTTGCGATATAGTCTCTCTGCCTTGGATAGTCTAGTGAAGCCTATTTCCATAGGTTCACTTGTTTCCCGTACTGGTTCACTAGACTTCAATGCCAAGGGAGGGATGGGTGGGCAAAACATGCTACTAGGCTCATTATTTTTTGACCGTAACTTACGATCTCTGGCAATTGATCTCTCACGTATTCTGGAGTCAATTATCATAACATACTCAATGTAATCATCTAGATCAATAGGTAGATCTTTAGCAGCGATTTCGTCTTTAATGTGGTCATTCAGGCCTTGAGAGAAGGCTGCCAATAATGCCTCGTTATTCCAACCTACCTCTGCTGCCAATGTGCGGAATTCGATGGCATAGTCGCCCACTGTACGCCTGCCCTGTTGTATCTCCATAAGGCGTTTGGCAGCAGAGGTGGTTCTACCAGGAGGCTCAAACACTCTTCGAAAGGAACGCACAAATTCACTAAAGTTCTTAGTACAAGGTTTAGCATTCTCCCACAAGGGGTTAGCCCAGGCCAATGCTCTGCCAGTGAGCAGTGATATCGTGAACCCCACTTTACTACGATCATTGGGAAATGCGTGTGCCGTCAATTCCATAAAGATTTCGAGTTGATTGATGAACCCTCTGCAGAGACTAGGGTCACCATCATATCTTAGCGGCAAGGGTGCAGAAGCCGTTAACCCTTTAACAGTACCCCCTAGGGGTCTGGTATCACTTTCCGGTGTCTGACTTGGCGAGACCACCGGGCTAGAGCTAGATTGGTCAGCAGGTACCGTGCGTTCAAGGATCGTTTGAATTGCAACTGCCAACTGATCCAAACGTTGCTCGAGCACATCCATCCTCCAATGGATATTCTGTGCGTTACCTTGACCCTTGCTGTCTGAGGTCATGGCCCTTTCGTACTGTCACGGTTTATTATGACTCTCAGACACAAGTTTTAGGTAAAAAAAATCTATTTTATTGAAATAATAAATGATAACTTAGGATGGCAATAACATACATATATATATATACAGAATATAGCACAGACAGAAGGCAGACTCTACCGGTCCTGTCAATATACCGGACAGGACAGTCTTTAGGCTCTACCGACCTTGCCAATACCGGGTAAGGCAACCTGCAGATGGAATAGCATAACGGTTTTACCGGCCTTACCAAATTACCGGGCAAGGCAGCCTCAATAGATACACAATGTAGGCTCTACCGGCCCTGCCAATACCGGGTAAGGCAACCTCAGATGGAATGTGGTAAAAGGTTCTACCGGCCTTACCAATACCGGGCAGGGCAGCCCAGAGATAATAGCAGCAGTCAGATGGAACTGGCAAATTAGCAGAATCGTTAAGCAGCAAGGCTTTGGAGCAAACCAGCGTCCGCACGCTGGAAACAACACTGAATAGTATAGCCGTGGCTTAGCGAGCAAACCAGTGACCGCACACTGGAGTAACAAGCGAGTAGTATAGCCGCAAGGCTTAGGAGCAAACCAGCGTCCGCACGCTGGGACCAACACAGATTAGTATAGCTGATAGGCTTTGGAGCAAACCAGTGACCGCACACTGGTGTAACAAGCGAGTTTGTATAGCCGCAAGGCTTAGGAGCAAACCAGCGTCCGCACGCTGGGACCAACACAGATTTGTATAGCTGAAAGGCTTTGGAGCAAACCAGTGACCGCACACTGGTGTAACAAGTGAGTTTGTATAGCCGCAAGGCTTAGGAGCAAACCAGCGTCCGCACGCTGGGACCAACACAGATTTGTATAGCTGATAGGCTTTGGAGCAAACCAGTGACCGCACACTGGTGTAACAAGCGAGTAGTATAGCCGCAAGGCTTGGGAGCAAACCAGCGTCCGCACGCTGGGACCAACACGGAATTGTAGCAATGTCACCAACGCGACCAGGCAGAAGGTCGCCAGGATACTGAAGACAGGTGATGAGATGACAGGAACCAGCAACGATCAGTCAGGTCAGAAAACAGCAGAGAAGTTCAGCAGGAACTGCAACACCAGAGACTAGGCCGGAACCAGGACTGGAAGTACTACAGCATGCAGGAAACACTGGAACAGTAGAGATCAGGAACTCAGGAACACATGAGATCAGGAACTCAGGAACACTGGAACAGAGGCCCAGCTATCACTAGCATAGTGATAGCAAGAAGGTCAGAAACAACACGAAAGGGCACTCAAAGGGTGCCCAATCCAGGTTTAAATAGTCAATAAGAGGCGGGCTATCTGCAGACAGCCAATAGAAGCCCCCTACTGGTGACAGACAAGTAACTGCAGCAAATCACGGGCACCGTGATATGCATACTCATAGTATAGGACATACAGATGGGACATACAGTGGACTAAGGCACTCAAAGTGTTACTCACCGATCTTTCTGCAGGCTACCTTCATAAGGTAAGGGCAGAATCTCAGAGAGACTCAGCGAAGAGGAACATACTTGTCATAAAGTCAACTGCTGCAGGGCAAGAAAGGTGCACAAAGCATCTGTGAACTTGGCATTCCAACTTCATGGAAGCCCAATGATGGTAGACAGCATAATGGGGGACTTATACAGCCCTATATCTAAATAAAAAATAATAAAAACCTGAAAAAAACTAACAGGATGGCCACTGCACCTCCAACTGCTTCTCAGGACACATGAATTCTGGGAAAGGGGATGGAGGGGATTGCTGGAGGAAGAGAAGGCAGTCTCCACCCCAAAGACCATGTCTTTTTTTATGTGCCCTGCTGTCCATGAGGAAGGACTCAACCCCATGGTACCTGTGTTCCAAAATGGATGTAAGAGAAAAGTAAAGCAAATCTGTGGCAAACCAACTGCACCATAAGTGAGGCTTACATGCAAATGAATGTTACAGTGGTCTCCAATGCACTGTTATTAAGCACTGATTAACCCATTTCATACACTGAGGCTAAATGGCACATTTATTCACAGTATGTTGTTGTATGTCCAGTTTTCTCTGCCTGACTGGGCCATACATACAAAAATTGAGCAATTTTGAGACAAACCACCTGCATAGTGGGAACAAATAAACATTATCATTGATCTAAATAGTTTTTCAATAGGTTTAATGCTAAAGAGGTCTGCAACACATTCAAAGGGTTAAACCTGTTTAGATCAGTGTGTATGACGGGCATTGTTTGCCCCAGAATTTCATCACTTTATATTTGTACATTTGGAATCTAGAATTTGTATAACACAAGCCATATAATTACCTCAAATGGACATTGTTGGAAGAGTCAAGGCATTATACTTTAATATTAGCAATCAGTAGAAGACACTGCGTATGTGTATTCTAGGGAAAAGTGAATTACTTAACTAATAGCCAGTTGAAAGCCATAAGAACACTTGAGATCAGAAGTACATGGCCTTGTTTACATCAAATGAGATGATGGCTGAAATTCAATTCACACGCCACCTCTGCAATCATCACCGCAGCTGGCGGTCTGATCTTAGAAGCAGGCAATTAAACAGACGTACTGTTGTTTCACCTCCTGTTGTTACTGTCCTTGCTGAAATTGCGGAGGCAAACCCCAGTATGTGGAGGAAATGTTAATACTATTTCTGCCTGTTACATGCACATGTTAGGTTTACACATCCAATGTCTACCGTACATTATATAAAAAAAAAGTTTTCTACAAAATATCCCTAAAAACAAGATCCAGTGTCTCATTTAAAAAGAGAGCAAAGTGTTGAAGCAAGGTTAATCCCCTGAATTCTAGAGGAGTCTGCAATGCATTGTTTCATAACGTGTTGAAGACCTTCCTAAGATCCAAGGGCTTAACCCCTATTATTTACCCCTGAATCTGCTTGAAAATTATCGCAAAGGTAAACCTATTTTCAGAAAGTTTTTTTCAATCAGAAAGTTGGAAAGCAAGAGAGGTTACCTGCACCTATAGGTTTATAGTGTCTCTCTTGCTATCTTAACCCCCAGCCAGACTACAGAGGCGCTCTTTCAGAAAGCCCTAACTTCCTTTGTATCCTATGGGAATGTCATCGCCAACATGTCAGCCATCAAAAGGGAGATATCAAAATGTCCCTCAGATATAAAAAGGTAACATGAAAATGTCACCCATGTCAAAAGGGCGCACGCAGTGAATTAAAAATGTTGCTGTGTCAGTAGTATTCATAAATATGTTGCCCATGTGGACTTTACAAGGGACAACGCTATAAATGTCTGTCAACTTCCTCAACACAGTTTCTCTCCTTTAGTTTAGCACCTAGCAGGAGTTTTCAACTTTTTTGTGATAAAGGCACCCAAAGCACAGTCTGGAATTTTCGGGGCACCCTAAACATCTTGTTGACCAATTGTTGAGTAATGAAGGGTAAAACTACATTAATATTTAGATATGTTTAGATTTCTTAAACAGAATGATAAAACATTTCCCTTTTTTATTTTTCCCAACAATAGCAAGTGTACATATGTTTAAAATAAAAAAAAAAATACACTTTCACAGAAAAAAAAAAACAATATTAAAAAAGTTAACTTGATAGAAATAAATACTGTTACTCCAATGATGACGTTCGATTGTAACATGCTGTATTAAACCTCCTGTGTTAAAGTTAATCTGCTGTAGTATACCATGCTGGGGCACGTGTATTTGACAAACACTGGAACCAAACACTTTTGAGAACAGATCTTAGTGCAACAGTAAGAAAATGAAATTGGACAGCAAATAAATTAACGTATATAACGTATATGATGAATGTAAATTAAATGATTAATGTTAAAGGAGCAATAAACTTTTATGAAAAGCTATATGTTTTCCTGTTGAGTAAATCAAGGGCACTCCCACTGCTCTCAGTTGTTTTATTCAAACAATAACAGTTAAAATAATCAGAAAGTGAATTTACTGTGTTCAGCAGTCTCTACTGCGCATGACTGCGTCGGACAATTTCAGGCAGTCTCTACTGAGCATGAATGCATCAGACAAACATACTACACATGACTGCATTGGACAATTTCGGGCAGTCTCTACTGTGCATGACTGCATCAGACAAACATCTGGTCTTTTATTTTATAGGACTAGTTTTAACGCCCGTGTACACGGGCCAACACTGGCGGCACTGCAGTCACGTGCAGTACTGACTGTGCCGCGGCTGATACGGAGCGGGGCACTCTGATTTCAGACCATATATATAAATGTTCAATACGTTGGACCCACACAAAAATAAGTTGGTCCCATGCAACTTAGTTGTATCCAACTAAGTGTACATCAACTTATTTTTGCGTGGGCCCAGTGTATTGAACATTTATATATAAATTTTTTATGTTTTTTTAATTTAGTTTATATGTATTTTTAATAAACTGTGATTGTTAGCACTATTGATATTATATATTTTCACAGTGTTGAGCTTGAGTGGAGGACGTCCGATGGGGTGGATGGTGGGATATATCTACGCGAACCATTCAGATTTTTTTGGTTTGCTCGGATAAGTAGTTGTGCTTTCTGTTTGTTTATAGCTGTCTGTCTGGTAGTATTATACGCATAGCATTTTGGGATATCCTATATAATAATTTGCTAGAATCTTTGTCAGAATCCATCGTGCTCAGTAGAGACTGCCTGAACACACAGAATGCTGGGAGTTCTGTGGTGGGAGCATTCTGTGCTTTCGTGCAGTCTCTACAGTGCATGACTGCGTTGGCGGCAGGACGCAGAGCAGGACCGGCCTCTTAACACCACCCGGACCACCCATGTACACAGGCTTTTACACTAGTCTTTATATAATAGTTTCAATCTCAAACTCTTCACATATAGATATTGTGTGTATAGGAATATTTACATGTAATACTTTTGACCAGAAGCTTTCCATATATTGTGGGTATAACCTATAATAATTTGTCTTTCCTTTCTGGTCTCATATAATTATTACGGAATATATTTTTTAGGGAGCAAGAATATTATTTTAGCTTTTAAATTTGAATTCTGACCATTTTTCCTCAGTATTTTTGCCTGATCCCAGCCTATGTATTGCACTGAAGCTCTTAACATTTTGAAGTTAGCTTTTTAAAATTAAGAGTTTTAGTCAAACCTATGCAGTTTTGCCTTGCTAAACTGATCTCAAATGTAACCATGTTGTGATCATGGTGTTTCCTGCTGAGAAATAAAGACTACTCCTTCCCAGTAATGGGGGATTTTTTTTTCAATTCAAAGGTTATTACAGCTCAAATGTATTTTCTTATCTAACTGTTAGCAACAGCGCCAACTGGTGTCCAAAAGGAAATTCTTTTTATTATAATGCTCTCTGTGAGAAATCCTGAGTCATTCACTATGTCTCTCTATAGAAAAATGATAGTAACACCAAATTAAACTAATCTGAGCTGTAAAGAGGTTTGAATTATACATCCTCCAGCAGGTAAAGTACCAGAATAAGCCATATATAGAGAGAGAAAATGTGGCCCATATATGTATTCATGCAGTTACCTGCATTAAAAAGGATGAATACTTCTTGATACATGCACAAATGATGGATCTATTCTTAAAGTGTCATACATTTTAATATATCAATGCAAAAGTGAAAATCCACTAACTATTATCAAGTGCCCACATGTTCCCCATGATTGGCCCATTCTGCCTCCATCGAATACGAGTATCTCTTGTCAGAGCTGCATTGGGAAGGGGGATGGTAATTCTGCTCCACCTAGATGAACGGGAAAAAACATTTGTTAAACAGGCATGAGGATTTGGCTGTATGTTTACACAAATATGTGTGTTAACCCTTTGAGTGCCAGAGGGGTATGGAACGCATTGCTCCTCTGGCATTCAAAGGGTTAAAAACAGTGATTCAGGACTGTGGATACAGCATTTAAATATGTTTACATTTTTTGTTGACCCTTTCAATGCCAGAGGGTTACACAATGTATTGCATTGTAAGGTGTTGGGTACCCCTCTGGCATTCAAAGGATCAAAGGAACAGTAACACTTCCCAATAATAAAAAATCCTAATGGTACTAAGAATCAATTGTGGTGTGGATTGATTCTCCAAATGTAATATTTAATTAGTCCTAGTTATCATATCTACAGAGACACACATGATTGTTGGTGCAGGACAAGAGGGCCTCCAAGTTCCTACTACTGCAATCTTCTTAGGAAGCATTCAGTCAGTTTGGAGTTCTTGAGTCCTGCAACATATACTCATGTCTGCCTATGTTTACATAATATCCAGTATGAATTAAAGATTACCTTTAGAGAAACAATCCATGCAGGAATTGATTCACAGTAGTCATTAGGATTTTCTACTCAGGATTATGGTACAAATCTAGACTTTAAGAGAGCTAAGACTAAGCCTATTCTGAAGACCGTCTTGAAGAAAGGTAACCAGAAGAAGCCTGGTCATTATACCACTTGTAGACCAAAAACTATACCTTACGTTAACCTTGGAAGACACCGGCTCATGATCCTTCATCAGAGTGACAGTGACAGAATCAGAGAAACCTTTCTCTCTCAGGATGCTACCTTGAAGAGCAAATATATCAAAATCAACTTTTCCACCTTTGGGAGACACAGAAGACCCTGAGTAAAGTGCTCCGGAAGGAGTGAAAGCTGAAAAAAAGGCTCAACTGTGGAAATATGTCCAGAATTGAGCAATCAGAACCACATGAACACGCTCCAACCTGACTTCTCTCAACACTCTGGGGATCCGTGGGAATGGAGGAAACACATATACTATATACACAAAATGACCATCGTGTCCACAGCAACAAAGAGAGGGTCCCGAGGAATCTTGCATACTTTGTACCACAGAGAAAACCGTAGAAGATAAAAGTGGCAGCCAAGGGTGCTAACACCAATGTAAAAGCCCCCGGAGCATCTACCTAACTGAACAGAAAGGCAAGAAATCAAGAATTTTTTTGAAAGACCAGCCGCAGGGAACACAGAAAAAAAGGCACTCATGAAAATATGCAGATGTGTCCCTTATTTCTAGGGAAGCAAAAACTAAAGATGACGCACAACGACTCCATCTAGAACTGCGACATGAACAAACGGAAATAGATATGTCAAGCCCCGAAGAAGGCGACAGTCATCATCCTTTCTGGGAACTAAGAAAGGAGGGAAATAAAACTCCAGAAATCGTTCTAGAGAAGGATCAGGAACTCAGCCCTGTATGTCCATCAAAGAAGAAAGCACACAGGAAAATAAACATTCTTCTGCCAAATTTCGAGGGACCCTGGACATAAAGAAATGACATGGAGGAATAGATGTAGTATAGACAATCCCCTTCCTAGAGCACCCAACACAACCACTGTTCTGCCACAGAGAGAGAGAGTCCACATATGGTGAAGAAAAAAACACAGAAGACTTGAGTGTCTGAAGAATACCAGACCCCTACGAGTCACTGAAAAGCATACTTGTCAGATGAGGACATCTGGGTAGGCCTCTTGCCTAGATTGGGTTCCAGGAAGGGTGTGCCTGGGCTGAAGTAGATGCGCTAGGTGTAAACCCAAATTGGCGGGAGTAACTGAAACTATGTACTAGCACAAAAAAAAACAGGTGTCAACTAAGCAGTCTTGCTCCCAGCAAAACGGCTAAGAACTTTCCTCAGGTCTGAGCAATACAGATGTGTGCCCACAAATGAATGAGCTTGGTAACAGACTGGACAGCTGGCTACCTTCTTAGCCAAAGGATCCGTCAAGTAGAAAATGAGAGCATTATTGCCTTCCCAATGAGCCTAGCAAAGTCTAAAGCCACCTCAAAAGATACATATTAGCCTCAAGGATCTTAGAGACAGAAAGATCATCATCATCTCTAAATGCATCTGCATCTAAGAGTTGCTCTCATAACCCACTTAGTAGCAAAAGTTGGGATCAAAGCTGCACCAGAAGCTGCAAAGCCCACCTTAGGGAGACATTCCAGGAGTTGAGCCGCATAACCCTTTAGATGAAAAAGGCAAAAAATGATGAAGTCTACCATTACGGGGGACAGATCAACGTGGTAAGGCAACATGAGAGAAAGGATAAAGAAAGTAAAATCATCTGGGAATATTCTGTTTATCAGGCACTTTCCATTCCTTATAAAGCACTCAATCAGAGGAATAAAGAGGAGGGAAAAACACAGTCTCCCTGTCTGAGGAAGAAAGGACAAGGCAGTCTCTGAAATCATCAGGGTCTGCAAAACAGCCCTGAAAAAAGCCGCAGATGACCCAGGGTCTTCAACAGAGGAATCCCCTGGAGAAAGTGACAAATCCACAGTAAAGACCCCCTCTTCTGAAGAAGCCTACCACAGTAGGAACAAAAAGAAGACGTAATCAGGTCAGGAATATTCCCAAACAGCTGACAATATGCACTAATGGAGAAAATCACCTGACTCCATACTAGACTCACAAGTATCCACACCATGAAAAAAGAAGATGGCTCCTCATCCACTGTGTAGTCTTCTCCTGTTATATATTTATTAAAATGAATGTGTAACAAAACACATTAAAATTAATAAAATACAACTCATCTTGAGAAAGGGACAAAACCACAGTAAAGACCCCCTCCTCAGGAGAAGCTTCTTCTACCAGAGGACAAACCTGCACCCAACATGACTAAGTCATTCGTACAGGGGAACAAGATGACCCCTGCCCAGGACAGAAGTGAACTGCAAATAATGGGAGAAAGAGGAAATCTAGAAAGAAAGTTTAAGTCTCCACAGGCAGCTAATAAGAAAAAGAGGGGTTACAGGACAAGATGAATCTAAGGCCCTACACAAACTCAACTCAGGAAAGTCCATAGAAATACTAGTTGAGTAAGGGGTTAAAGAGGAAACCACTGATGTTTTAGTGATATTACACTCACACATGTCTCTCTTCTGCCAAGACATAGCCAGGATACCCCCAAATAAAGAATACAGGACAGAAAAGAAATGTTATAAAAAATACTTATCTGCCTGAAGGGGTTAAAGCAGAATGCAAAGAGGGAGAATACAGCCTTTGCAGAAAAAGAGGAACAGTGTAAGCACAGACCCTTCTCTTCCTACTCCCTGACGTCCAGGAAAAAACAGGCCTCATAGGAAATGTAATTTTGTTTCCCCTCCAAACATAAAATGGCACTGTGGCTCTCAAGCCACCACATTCCCCAAGCCCCAAGGGCATCCTTTAATTGTAGTAGGAAAGGGTAGAAGAATAAGCCCCTTTTGGCCCATCAGAATCCACCCGGCATGGCAGAAATCTTAAGATTACTGTTCGTGCTCCATTCTATATGGGGAGCTTCTGATCCATAATGAAATGAGGTAAAATTTAGCAAAATAGCAAAAGAGGCCTCCTCCAAAAAGGAGGAGAAAGAGAATAGGCCTGACAGAAAAAAACAGGGTTAAGCAGAGTTCAGGATTAGCAGTTCTACCTCAGACCCAGAGAACGTGGCTGCCAGACAGATAGACAGGGTCATACTCACAAGACGGGTGCACTCTGAAAACTGGAATCTTCTTCAATCTGCAAGCTCCTATACATAATTTGTTCTAAGACATAAGCCAAGCAGAGAGTAGAGGGAATGGCTAGAGCCTGTGATAGCCTGATCTGTATCCATCAAGGAAGACCAAGATAGGGCCCCACCAAATGGAGAATTACACAGTCCCATATAAGTTAAGAAAAAAAAGACAAGCTAAGAAAATCTATGTCCTGATGCACTTCCTTTGAGGTTACGTTTAAAAACTAGGCATGATTGGTGGGGGTAAAGTGAAGTAGGGAGGGAGTGTCTGCCTCCAGAGAGCCTTTTAAGGCAAATTTGTTGCCCTCCTGGCTGGTGGATACTGGACCCCATGGTTCTCGTTTTCCATATTGGATGAAAGAGAAACCCCTGTATGAGCACAAGTGGAGTGGCTCGGTCTCTGTGTATGAGCTACTGATTAAGCAGGGACCTGCGCTGCTGGTGTATCAGGGGACTGGAGCTGAGACACCGTGACTGACCCAATTTGAAAATTCTGCCACTGATGTTTGTAAATGAGATGCATTATGATATGAGGAGAATCTAATGAGTAAAATATCTCTCTACAAGCCTTATGCCGGGTTCAAAGGATGTGTAATTCTGGTGCACACCAACCACAACATGGGAGAGAATTAATTTATTAAAAAGAAATGTGATTTAAATGAGGCTTTTTTCTTTTGATTGCAAAAGAGTTTTGCAATGCTTTTGAGATCTCCCTAGCATTCAAGGAGTTAAACATCCCATTTACATCCATGGGAATTTAAGGGATTTTCATCTGTACCTTATGGTGCAGTTGGATAACTCCAGGATTCCACATGTTACTCTTCCTAAATATATCCTACCTTCCTTTATGACACCTCAGTAACAATCCTGAAGACTCTCTATTGACAAATTTGCTCCATTAGGAGATGAGAAACTGGTCCATTTCCTATTTTCTTCTACTGCTCCCACTGCTGAAACATGTTATTCAAAAGTTATTGCAGCTCCAACTAGTCTTTTCTAATTGCAGTACTTTCATGGCCTGACATTTTATGAAATCTCTGTTGATATATCATCCTATGGAGGTATATGGTAAACTGACCATAGCTGTCAATAGACTGCTGTAGCAACAACACTACCATAACATGTCAGGCCATGGAAGTACTGCATTCAAAAATGGTGGTGTGAATACCCATTTGTTTTGCAGTAGCATTAAACCTGAAATATATATTTTTTCAATATTAAACATTGCTATCCCTTCAAACACAAAGATTATCCTTTTGTTTACTAGACTGATCTTCAGTGCATTGAGTTTCCAACTTCTTCTAAAGTCCACTGGTAGTCACCAAGCACACATACACTGTCTGTCAGTGAACCCTGGTTTTCCACAGAACACAGTTGGAAAACCAATGGCTTAATACACCAGGCTCACAGTATTTCACCGTCAAAATTCTTCCTGAAACCCTGTTCCAGGTCACTGGAGACATCAGGCTTATGCTTACCCACTGTAGTTGTCTGATGAATAGATGGTGCTGTGAGGGAGGTGAGAGCCTGTACAGAGCTCAGGAAGACATTCAGAGTGCAGCAATGACCAGCTTCGGCCATGATTTGTTGAAAATTCCAAACTGACACTGATAAGATAAAAAAGGAAGAGAGAGATTAACTATTTGTCAATCACAATGATACAAAAAATCAATGGTACAGCTATATAGTGCATAGGCTTTTATTTACCTATATAAGGCATATTGAGATATAAGACATATAGAGATATAAGGCCACATTGAGATATAAGTTATATAGCGATATAAGGCCATATAGAGATATATAAGGCATATAGAGATATAAGGCATTTAGAGATATAAGGCCATATCCTATATAATAATTCGCTAAGTTGTGTGTAACGTCCGACATGCGCAGTAGACACTGTTGTGCGTGTGGCAGTCATGCGCAGTACAGACTGCCCGTGATGCGGCTGATACAGAGCTGGGCGCTCTGAAGGAGCGTCCAGCTCTGTATCAGCAGTGGCGCGGGAAGTCTCTGCTGCGCGTGACTGCCCCGCGACCAGCTGCCAGAGGCACTGTGGCCCGTGTAACGTGCTGTTCAACTAGTAGAGATATAAGGCATATAGAGATACAAGGCCATATAGAGATATAAGACATATAGATATAAGGCCATATAGAGATATAAGACATAGAGAGATATAAGGCCATATAGAGATATAAGACATAGAGAGATATAAGGCCATATAGAGATATAAGACATAGAGAGATATAAGGCCATATAGAGATATAAGACATATAGATATAAGGCCATATAGAGATATAAGACATAGAGAGATATAAGGCCATATAGAGATAAAATGCCATATAGAAATATAAGGCCTTATAGAGATAAAAGGCCATATAGAAATATAAGGCCATATAGAGATATAAGGCCTTATAGAGATAAAAGGCTATATAGAGATATAAGGCCATATAGAGATATAAGGCCTTATAGAGATAAAAGGCTATATAGAGATATAAGGCCATATAGAGATATAAGGCTTTATAGAGATAAAAGGCTATATAGAAATATAAGGCCATATAGAGATATAAGACATAGAGAGATATAAGGCCATATAGAGATATAAGACATAGAGAGATATAAGGCCATATAGAGATATAAGGCTATATAGAGATATAAGGCCATATAGAGATATAAGGCCATATAGAGATATAAGGCCTTATAGAGATAAAAGGCTATATAGAAATATAAGGCCATATAGAGATATAAGGCCTTATAGAGATAAAAGGCTATATAGAGATATAAGGCCATATAGAGATATAAGGCTTTATAGAGATAAAAGGCTATATAGAAATATAAGGCCATATAGAGATATAAGACATAGAGAGATATAAGGCCATATAGAGATATAAGACATAGAGAGATATAAGGCCATATAGAGATATAAGGCTATATAGAGATATAAGGCCATATAGAGATATAAGGCTATATAGAGATATAAGGCCATATAGAGATATAAGATATAGAGAGATATAAGGCCATATAGAGATATAAGGCCATATAGAGATATAAGGCTATATAGAAATATAAGGCCATATAGAGATATAAGACATAGAGAGATATAAGGCCATATAGAGATATAAGACATAGAGAGATATAAGGCCATATAGAGATATAAGGCCATATAGAGATATAAGGCTATATAGAGATATAAGGCCATATAGAGATATAAGGCTATATAGAGATATAAGGCCATATAGAGATATAAGATATAGAGAGATATAAGACATATAGAGATATAAGGCTATATAGAAATATAAGGCCATATAGAGATATAAGACATAGAGAGATATAAGGCCATATAGAGATATAAGACATAGAGAGATATAAGGCCATATAGAGATATAAGGCTATATAGAGATATAAGGCCATATAGAGATATAAGATATAGAGAGATATAAGGCCATATAGAGATATAAGGCCATATAGAGATATAAGGCTATATAGAAATATAAGGCCATATAGAGATATAAGATATAGAGAGATATAAGGCCATATAGAGATATAAGGCCATATAGAGATATAAGGCTATATAGAAATATAAGGCCATATAGAGATATAAGTCCAAAGCTGCAGAGAAAACAAACTTCACCACATTAGGGAAATTAAATTCTACAAATTCCCATTGATTTAATAGGGACTTTCAATCTCAATCAAAGTGTTAACTTCCAATGTGTTGGAGACCTCTCTAGCATAGAAGGGATTAGAAGTTACATTTAGTTTAATGGAAAATTTTGTTTGTCCCCTATGGTGTAACGAGAGATAAGGGCAGAAATGTAAGAGTGTGCTGAAGAAAGATGTAAACAGAGGAGAAGAAATCTGTATGAAATACCAGGCCTTATGGGTAGCCAAGAGAGGGATTCAGGAGCAGATAAGAGGGAAGCTAACTGGGAGCAAGGGTGATTACTCTTGCAAATGCATTAGCCCTTTAAGGGCCAAAAGGGTCCTTTCAAATGCGTTGAGTACCCTTCTGGAACTCAAAGGGTTAAGTACAGGCTGAAGTGAAGAAAGAAGAAAGGAAGACCAGAGAGTAGCACATTGCAATAATCTAGTGAGAGTTTTGGCAGCTGACATAAAGAGGAAGGGACGTATTTTGGCAATATTTTAAGGAAGAAGCAGCAGGTCTTGGTGACAACTTCTTTGTAATATGTGGCATAGGTTTATTTAACCCATTGAGGTACTCAGCATGTTGCAATGCATTATATACCACCATTGGCAATCAAAGGGTTAACACACTCAGTGCCAGGGAGGTCTCCAGTGTATTTTTATTCAATGTACTGGAGACCTCCCGAGCAATCAAAAGTTAAAAGCCCCATTTAAAACAATGGGACTTTGAGGAATTTCCATTTGTCCCCTATGTTTCCCCAGAATTAATACAGTTCTCCTTAGAACATCAGCTTCTCAGATCTTAACCGTTTGAGTGCCAGAGGGATATGCAACGTATTGCAAAGCAATGCATTGCGTAGCCCTCTGGCACTCAAAGGGTCAATAATCTTTTGACATTTTTAAAATTTTTGGAAGACAGAACAGGGTAGGTAAGATGGGGGGATAAATGAGAATAATAAAGTTATCGGGAGCGAGAATGAAATTAATACTAAAATAGAACAAATTCAACTTCAGATTTATGTTCAGTAAACAACATTTTACAAAGGTAAGAAAACAAAAAGAAATATTAGGCAGAAACAATCCGTGACAAAATATTATATTAACAATTTGTTTTTCATATCCCATGGTTATTAACATATCAATAAATTCATATGAAACGAACATTAACAGAATGCAAAAAGAAAGCGGATTGTGACTACATGACTATATCAATTGGTTACATTTACCTTTTCAGTACCAGGCAAAGTCTATACATGAATTCATTCTGAGACAAGACTAAAAGTGCATGGTCAGCGAGTATATGTAATAAATTCCAGCCCACTGGGTTAAAATGACAGTGTGCTTCCAGGACATGTTGAAATAGAGCTACGGCTCCACACGTCTTCCTGGTAAAATATTTCAGAGTGATAAAAATAAAAGTAGCCTCAGTAGGGGGTTTTCCAATAAATGGAGGTAGTTGAACTGTGTGCAGTAACTACAGTCAATTGAAAAGGATTATTGTGACATCCAGCTATGGCTGGTGAATAAATGAGAACGTGTCTACTCGCTTTCACTAGCAGAATATGGGCCTTATCCACAAAAGAAAAGATGATCAAATTCTGGAGCATTACAAATACACCGCAGGGGAGATATGAATCTCCACCTCGATTTTAATAGTTTTTTTAACCCCCTGGATGCTACAGAGGTCTCCAATGACTTGCTTTACCAGTCCCCAACTGGAGAAAGGGGGTTCATTGCTTTACAATGTGTTGGAGACCTCTCCAGCATTCAAGGGGTTAAGAGTCTCATCCAGACAAGGCTAGTTTGGAGAATTTTTGTTACTCCCCCATGGTGCAATTGGTTTGTTCCAGAATTGCTCCTCTTACATATTAAAGGGATAGTAATACTTAATTTTATGTTTATTTAATATCGTAGACATAAAAAATATGAAAAACGATGTAAGGCTTATCTCTCAAACCTTTATGGTGAGACATATACCTCGCTAAAGTTACCTCTTCTTGGCTGTCTGAATGAAGTCAGAGCTCTAGCTGACAGCTGCAGAATTCGGTCATTTGACCGGATGGAGGCTCTTTAGCAGAGCTGAAAAATGCGCAATCTAAACATTAATACTTCTTTGTAACGGTCTACAAAGTGTGCCTGGTTTGCAAGCACACTTTGTAGACCGTTCCAACAAAGTATTAATGTTTAGATTGTGCATTTTTGGCTCTGCTGAAGAGCAGCTGTCAGCTAGAGCTCTCTGGGGCAGCTGGGAGGGAGGTGGGAGGAGAAATAGGACGTGCTGAAGAGCTGTGCTGTGCACATAATCAGAAGTGCACAGCACAGAAGAGGGAATATCTTTATAAGCAGTTACATTTTTTTTTTTTAAACACAGCTTTCCTAGAATAACGTTTATTAACAAAGCAGGTGGTAACATCTTTAAATAAGGTGATACATCCCCTTTAAAGATGAGGGAGAGGACTCTTAAAGAAACCACCCATGAACACTGAACAAAACAATGCCTGCAAGTGAAGAGTCTCCTCTTTCAGGGAAGCTCAATTCCAAGTGTATGCTTGTCAGTGGAAAATGTCATCAACTGGAAATTATAAAATAAAGTATATTTTTATGAATTTTGTAGGGGCTCTAAAGGAAAGCTTTCCACCTACTCCAAGAGTACCCTTGCCTGAAAAAGTTTTAGTCAAGAGTACTCATGATAATATCTTTGCTGGATGTCCTTGTGATCACCCATCAAAAATATCATAACCAATAGTCACCTAAATGGAGAGGCGGGGGCTGCATTATAGCACCTTCTAGCCAACCCCCTACCTTTCTCATTCAAGTCCAAAAGCATCTTCACTTGAAAGAGGAGTGTCTCCTCTTGCAAGTGAGGATACTCTAAACACTTTTTGAGCAGCTAACATTTTGGCAAGTCTTCTCTTTTAAGGCTTGAGTGTAGCTGAAGTTTCCCAAGTTGTCATGCCCTCAAATGGGGAGAAAGCACTA